>JAITYX010000059.1:2728343-4092515 GCA_021018815.1 Talinum fruticosum
ATTGTAAAATTCCTGTATGAAAAATCTTGTTAATATAAGTTCATAAAAGTTCATATATGTAAGCAAAACGTTCTTTTGTATGAGATCTGGTTTTTAAACTTCTAATAACTTTACCAATGCTAATTTTTAATACTATTGTCTGTGACGATAATCCAATACAACATGACTTCAAGGTAGAGACCACTAATTGTAATGCTTAGGATTCCTTGGAGAATGAATAAAATTGCTTTCAATTGGGCTCATGAAACAAGCCTTCACCTTTACTGTAACCTGACATATAATGCTGGGCTCATGAAACAAGCCTTCACCTTTACTGTTTGCAGGAGCTGGTTTTATAGCTGGAGTGTATGGATCAAAGGAATCAGTAACATCAAGCGTTAATCGAATCCTTGAAATGGAGGGGACTCGAATGCAGCATGAGCTACGAAAAATGTAGGCGTCTGTTTACTTAACTAATTAGGATGCGGTCACACATAGTATTTTGTGGTCAAACGAAGTCATGAACATAGTGGTCTTAAACATAGAACTATTGTGACAACTCTTGCTGATAACATATGTTGAACTTTTGTATGTTTGCAATTTTTTTGCTTATGTATCCTAGAGAGACTCATTGCAAATCAAAACACTTGGTGCCATGCAATAATACAGTTAGTTTCTTTGATTGCATTGAAGCAGTGTTGCATTGTGCCTGTGACATGATATCAAAAGTGAATGGACATAAGTGAAACACAATATTCATTCTTATTTTGGTTTTTTGGGGTGGGGGGCAGGATTGAGCATTGACATTTTTTAGTATTATCTTAGACTGTTTACATGGTGAAAGAAAGCATGATGCTGTGTCAGGTTTTTATGGAAAAGTTCCCCATTGTAGTATTTGAGTGTTCTTAAGACAACTTCTTGAGTTATGTCATGATTGAGTTGACCAAAAAGAGGTTTTCCATGTTATGCCTCTGTAAGTAGGATATCTCAGTTTACATCCATGATTGATTGAGCACACATAGTGCCCTATGTTTAGGAATTCTTGACAAAGTAGATGATATTTTGAGCAAACTTATGTTTTCAGCTCCTACCTGTAAGGCATGATAAAAGAACACATATGGTACTCATTTGCATTTTCTTGTAAACCTATATAATTTGATATGGGGAACAGTGTTAGTATCTTAGATTACATGGCTATTGCCATTATCTGTGAATCAATATCAACTTCACTAAATTAAATTAGATCCAGTGTGACTTATGAGTTCAACTAAAGATTGCTTTGCATCTTTGTATGTTTTGGCTCTACTAAGGTTAAATTTGGAGTCTGTGTCCTATGTTCCTTAATGTTCCTGGTATCTACAAGGTGTTACTGAATCTTTCATTGTTAATGACAGTATACTGGAAAAGTATGGCAATAATCCTCAGAAAATGAAGCCTTTTTCCAAACACTTCTACGCTGAGGACGTTTTGAATGATTCAGCCCCAGGAAATCCTAAATCAGTGTATAGGCAGCGTTATGTCTATGTAGAGGACCAACAAGCGGCTGGTAGAGGTATTTATGGAGCCCCTGATGCCAATAAGAGTGACATGTATCATCAACAGCGGAATCTGGACAAACTGAGTAGGACTGGTGAGGGTATCAGAGCAGTTCATGTAAGTATATTACAATGAACCTGCTGGAAGTATTTTGCTGTCTGCTGCTATTGATTATCAAGACAATGCAGTATGTTTATTTTCTGTCCAATATAAGGCTTTAGCTAGTAACAATCAATTCAGATGTGCATACTCTGTTAGTGGTGGTATGCATCAACGGGATTTCTGCATCTGCAGAGTTGCTTTCTGAAGTGAGAGAAGCAGTAGTCATGAAATGTTGAGATCCATTTTTAGCCCCATGTTAGAGATGTTATTCACGTATTCAGAATTGATGCTAACAGACTGAAATGGTTACACCCCTCCTTCTGCCTGTTTTCCAAGACCTCTCTTTGCCTGCAATGTAGGAGTAGACTTCTCATTCACCAAAGGGCATGTCTAATGTGTTATACATTCCTTATCCAGAGAAGCAAGTTTTTTAGGAAAATCGCATTCGACAATTTGCCTTATCTAAAACCCATTAAACTAAAATATATGCTTTTTAGAGGTCAACATTAATCATGCATCTTGGAGAAATGCCCATGTTGGTATATGCTTTACCCGGTGAAAAATAGACCGAGCGAGCCTCTCCTACGATGTAATTCCCCTTGCCATCCTAGTTACAATGACATTTGATATCAATTAATATATAGGGCAATACAGCATGAAAGGTCTAAACTACTTAATTGTATTTGGATGGGTAGTTTGGGGATTAGAGGAATTGCTGTAGTTTTTATTTTGGGGTCTTTCCCTGTGGTGAAAAATTCAGTAATACTTGTGAATGTTTTAATTGACTTTATCTATATGCATAATGCATGTATAAGAATCGTATAAGCCTTGTGAGTTATGAATCTCTTACTATCGAGGGTGGTTTATATCCACTCATCTTGGCACTGGGGGATTACTGCATGTAGATTTCCCTTTTCTTTGTAAATATAAGACCCCCCTCCCGGGGCACAGAGGGGGGTTGCTGGCAGATTTTCCAGAGAAAACTTATGTAGTCACCGGATTAGGTTGATGCTTTGCTAATAAAATTAATATTACTAACACTAAATAGCAGTTGCCATGTGATCCTTGAATGCCCACAATTTGTTGCTCAGCATCTTGTCTGAAACTATGGTGGCAAACACATATGTGCAGTGTTGTTTAACATCAAAATGGTGGTTTTTTACATAGGAAATCAAGAACATAGTTGATCACCAAAACCAGGAACGATGTTGTGTTTATCACCACAACCTGAAACAATGCTATATGTGATCAGATTTTTCTTCTTGTTTTTGTGTGCTTCGAGGGGGTGGGAGGCGAGAGAATCTATAATGGGGTAATGCCATGTTCTTGATGCAACTTTCTTTTGCAGTTGAATCCAGCTCTCCACATGGTCAGATATGGAGATCCCCTGGAAGTATTGTTTGGCTATTCACCGACAAATGAGGAGTCTCTGCACCCAGGTGATTCAGGCACTTCAGCAAAAGCACAGACCCGAAGCCAAAGAAGAGCTCACCGGAGGCATAGAATGCGTCACCGTCACAGGGAGTCATTGTCAATGGAATCCTAGATTTGCAGGGATCAAGAAGCCAGGACAAATGGCGAAGAAAAGGCACTCAAGGCTCAGAAACCATCAAGAATGCCCCACAACCTTTGAATCAAGTGGGTTGAGAGGATCTCATCAGATTTTAAATTTAGGCAGTAAGATAACATATGTCTGGTAAATGTAGATGTCAATTGTCATCGTTTATAGCAGGTGGGGACGATTGGCATAATGCAAGGAAAAAACAAGTTAAAAGGAAATACATAAATCACGTCAGTTTGTTGTGGGAAGGATCCTCGCAGCTTCTTTAGCTGGGACTTGTGGATGAAGGAAACACTCTTTGGCTTTATGTTTTCCATTTTGAGGAGAAAAAATAATGGTAAATAGCCTGTTTCTCAAAAATTTCCTCGGAAGTTGCTACCTGCGGGTGGGTTCTTTCTGTGGTGGAAATTGGTTGACTGTTGGAAGAAGGGAAGATTATTCACCTAAATCCTAATGGGGTTTTAGCAATTCAATTACTTGGATGATGAAAATATCTTCATATTATTTTCTCTCTATTGCGGATAAAATCCAGTGGAAAAACCCATTTAGTCTTTTAATTGCTTTAAAAAACTAGAGTAATTTTGCGAAGTAATCATCCTCCCTACATTTTCAAGGGAGTTTCCTCTTAATTAGCTTCGCGTATATTAGTCAAGTAAAAACCATTATAATAGTGTCCAATTGTATGTTTCTTCAATGAAAAAAGTGATGAGTAAATTGGGTGGAAATGAGCTAATTGAGCATTAGTTTTGGTAAGCTTAACTTGGACCTATTTTTTAATTACTGATATTTTTTGTTTGTCTAGGTATTGGATAAATGTAAGGAAGCGGAACACTCCTTACAAGGGTATTATCTAAGTAATCATCAATTAAAATTAACGGAGAAATCCCAAAAATAAATTGGATGAGAAAAGGAGTGACCAAAATGTATTATCTTATTAACTGCTCCGTTTACCTCATGTTAGATGTGTTGGCTCGAACTCATTTGAGCTTGTTCCTTAGTACGTGCATGTTAGATGTTACCTAATCAACACTTAGAAATCATAAATTAACCAATTTAGTAGTAGAATGCTAATATACTCGACCAAAGCAAACCAGTAGAAGGCCTGTAATTCTCCATCCCATCTAATCTATGAGTTAAACTTGAATCTCCTTAAACCGAAATTTGAAATTATCGCTAACCTATGAGAATCCATGATTTTACAATAGAGACTAACTATATGAATGCAAGGAAGAAATCGATAATTATTTTCTATTCAATCAGATACCTTTTTTGGTAAAAAGGAACTAGTAATTTTTATTTTTATTTTTATGTTTTTTGAAAAGGGCAAGTAAACTAGTAATTTTTAATTAGATACTCTATCTACTTTTATTATCCATACATTATTTTTTTGAGCCATTATTTCTTTATTTTATTAAATGTATTAAAATAAAGCTAATATCTAGTTAATTAATCAACCCTCTCAACGCGCAGAAGGAAAGAAAAAGGAAAAAACCGACGTTAACGCGCCAATCGGCAATCGTCGCGTATTAAAAATATGTTAAAATAATTTTAAGGCGGTTTTGGTCGTTTCTGGGAATTTAGCCTTCGACGATGCCTTTAAATAGCCGCTCGTTGATTTGCTTCCAAATGTCATTCCCAGGCATCCTCATTCAATCTTCAACCTTCAGTCTTCAATCTGCCCAGAAACTCTTTTCGCGACCGTCAATTGATCACACGCAAATGAGACCCAGAATCTAATCTTACACCTTTCTCTCTCCAGATTGCGTTTTATATTCGATAAAGAGATTTAATTCGCTTTCTGCTTCTTTTTGTTATCTTCTCAGTACCCATCAATTCATCCGCCATTGATTTATGATTCCATCCTCACTACCCATCAAATCTATTGTTATTGTGATTCCTTCGTACTACTTTTTCGCCTTAATTTTGTTCCTCCTCATCAATCTCCCTCTTTCTCTCTCCTTACCTTCCGACCCATTTAACCATTCCCTCACCATGCCCGGCAAACGCAGCCTCTCTCCTCCTCCTCCCCCTTCATTTTCTCTCTCCTCCTCGGACCACTTACCCACCATGGTTCCTCGGACCAAGAAGCTCCGGCGACTCCCCACGTCTTCAGCAAGGTTCTCGAGCTGCCTTTCGATTCCGACGCCGACGTTTCCGTCGAGGACCGCCCCGATTGCCTCCGATTCGTCGCCGATGGGGACATTGTTGGGGGCGAAGTTCGTGCCCATGTCGTGGAGGTTCACCCGGGGGTCACTAAGGTCGTGATTCGGAGGAGAGAGAATCGGTCCCAGCCATTGATTGATGATCTCAACCTCAACTTGTGGCGTTTCCGCCTCCCAGCCGCCGCCAGGCCGGAGCTGGCTAGGGCCGCGTACGGCGGCGGGCAGCTTGTGGTGACGGTGCCGAAGCACGGGCGGGGTGAGATTAGCAGCTGCGCTGAAGATTGCAAAGGAGGGCCATTTAAGAGAGAAAATAATATGGAAAGTTTTATTGTTGTAAAATGATTTGGAGGGTTTTTTACTTCCAATTTCCAATTAATAATTAAGGTTGGTATTTACAAATTAAGAGATGACTGATGAGTTACATGTTTTTTCTTCAATGATTTTTTAGAAGAGTACGACACGAAGTTTTAAAATTAGTGAATTTATTTTGGATGAATTGTCTCGGATATAATTTTATATAAATAATTAGGATAATTTATTGTATGAAAAATAATTAGATAATTTATTGTTAAACAGAGTAATAAAGTATTTAAAACTCGAAGGTCATAGCAAATAACATGTACAAATTTAGCCAAGTTTAAATGACAGTGACAACATGAAAGCTCTATTTTCGAGGCGAGCACTAAGGGTCGATGGGTCAATTGACCCCTTCTAAAAAAATGAAGCTTTTATATAACATAAAATAATGTGAAAATGTAGCTAGTTGAGTTGGTAAGAACCTTAGTATTCAAAAGAGAAGTTGTAATGTCTGTAAACTAAAGGTAAATGAAACGAGTATGAAATATAATATTGTATGCATTATATTTTGAGATTACGCAAAATATAATTTTGTATGTGTTATGGTTTTAGTCACTTAAAAGTACGGTTATAAATGTAACAATTATACAAGATAAGACCATAAAACCACAATATTTCATATACCTTTACGTGGATAAAAGATTTTTTAAAGATAAATTGTTTTTGACGTGAAAAATACATAAGGTATGAAGATCATATTATAACAATGTGCAAAATGTAACTGGATGAAGAGAATTGTTATTAAGTATATACATATGAATATCAGATACCTCGATCCTTATGCTTCCTATTTATTTAAAAAAGAATAAAGTCTTTTTCATGACAAATGCATAATGCATAAGGTATGAGTTTTATTAAATCTTTCTCATTGGATTTACATAAACTTATATCTCTAGATATGACTTGCTTATATGGAGAATTCATTGCGAAATTACACCAAACAAGTTGAATCAAAAATCAAAAATCGTTCCCAGACCTACTGATTTCATTCTTGATTCCATTTTGTTCTAACTATAAGTTGAACCAAATACCCCGTAACGAACAAAATTGTATTCACAACTATGCAACACTGGGAGGCTACATTAGCTTTTTCATAATCTCCTATAGGCTATAGCTTAGATCACCAACGTGTATTGCATTCACCTCTTGTAACTTTCAAGCCATTACGGCATGATCTACACATACCTTCGCATCTGATTCTAAGATTATACACCAATTTTCACATTTTTTTCATTGTTTTAAAAAAGGAAGAAAAACAGAAAGAAGAAAAAGAAAACAGCCCCGTGGCTCAACATATGAGCAATGGATAGAAAAAAAATTTTAAATATCTCATTCAACACCCATTTGAGCAACATTTATACCATGGACCCGGCGCTAGACCCAGTGACATGCTGCATTTTTGTGAGGGTTTCCAGTTTTTTATTTGAGAAGGAGAATAATTAGGCCAGATATCATACATGATAGCTTGGGTCTACCGACCCGGGCTATGGCCTAATTTGTATCCTTTTTTTGTTGGGGGGGAGGATGGCGAAGCTTTACATGTCACCCATACTTACCAACAAAAACAGGGAAGGAAAATCATAATTCATAGCCACAGGCTTTTCTGTACAACTAATCAAAATTTTTCAAGAGTCACAGGCAGAATCCTAGTCCTGAATCCTGATTGTATGAGAACTGTCTAAAGACATGTAGTTACAAAGAGTTGAGGGTGCGAGAATTCTGACCCTGATGATCAACATCAAAGTGTTCCTTAAGAATGCCTTTTGGAGTCTTCCCAAACCCCTTAGCCACCTTCTCCATATCCTTGAGTTTTCTGAGCTCACATTTTATGTTCTCTTCTTTTATCGCGATGGAACTGAGCAAGGCATTGCGATCTGCTGGTGTGCGTCGTTTCAGTCCAGACCTTTCCTTCTCAACCTGTTGATATAGGCTGAAGATATAATCCTTTTGAGCATGAAGCCTCTCCTCTGCGATTCTATATTCAAGCTCCTGCGACTTTCTAAGCTCCCGAAGAACTTGACTGATTTCTTCCTCCAGTTGATGTTTGTTTCCATGCAAAAGATTATCTAGCATGATTATTTGTGGCGAGTCATTCAAGTTATCAGATTGTCCTGCGTATGGAAGGAAGTATCTCTCTTCACAAGTTCACATCACAAGATGACCATTAGAGAGGTTTCCTCGGCTAGCTAGCAAAAAATAGGGTTCAGGTCAATTCTGGTCCGGACAATTCAGACATTCGAACAAAACCTCGTACCCAGACTGTTCCTGACCAGATCTGGATGTCTGAGGTTCGGATCCAAATGTACGAATTTGTATATGAACTATGGGATATTATCATCGAAATTGTATTTGTGACAGAACCCAAAACTGATTTTTCAATATCCGAACCCGGTAGTCTGGATTTCTGATCAACACTTCCAGAGATTTAGCCAAAGTTGTATCTAAACCTAGTTTATCAGATATCTGAACTCTGTTGTCCGACTTCCAAATTTGTCAGAACCCTAATTAGTTTACAAAATCTGGACAGTTAGGACCCCAAGGCTCAGACCCAAACCCAACCCAAATTCCAATCCCGACATGAACGGTTGTCTGATGTTTAACTTCTGATGAAAATTTTATGATTGGACCCGGTTTTTACAAATCGGACAAATTGAGCAACTGGATCGGATGGATTTTTAACACCCCTAGGTTTCTCCATGAGATGCACGTAGATCTCAGAAAAGAACCATTCTAAGATGTCATTTCTTTAGAGAAAATAGCAATTAGTTCTACAGCCATACCCAATCAGCTCTAGTGACCAATGTCATTAATATTACAGGCCACCATGCCCATTTTCATTGAAATTGATGTGAGAGTTTCATGTATAGATGTACAGAGTTATACTGGATTGAGAACAAATAAAAAAGAAGCATTTAAAATAGGATGAACTATATCAACTGGTTAAAAACCCGTACAAGGTGTAGTATACTTAGCATTTGACCAGCCTCTATATATACGATATGAGATTGTAACACCCGTAAGCCCGAGGGACCCCAAAGGTTGGACAAGTGAATCACAAAAAAGCAAGATAAGTTATGAAAAACATTCACCTGTGGGGGAGTAATGAGACCAACTTCCATCTTCCAGACATCATCTAAATTGCTTCCATCTTTCAGCTGCTAGAAAAGCAAGCAGATAGTCAAGTTGCTGCTTAGATATGCTTTAAAGGAATTTTCAAGCCAAACAACAAAAACAATACACTGGTAACCTCAAACAGGATCACACTTGCCTTCTGCAAAGCAATTTCAATATGATTTAGCAGTTTCTGTGAACCTCTTTTCTCTGAGCCTCGAAGAATACAGGCACCAGTAGTTAAAATTCTCTCAATGTCACTGCGAGATTCAATGGATTCACAGGTCTTCAAAAGCCTAGTGACATGCTGAGTCAAATCTGTTCTTGTATCACAACGACGACAATAGTATTCAGTGTCAAGCCCCACACTGCCTCCAACTGCTCCAGCCATATAAGATCGGAGAGCACAGTTTATATGAGCCGCATGACCACAGATTAAACCATCGTGATCTGTTGCCTGACATCTAATAAAACTGTAGCCTCCAAGGGTTAAATCTATGGAATTGCAACAAAGAATACAACAACATTCCCGACAGAAACCAGATTCACTACAGCAAACATCACAAGACTGGGTAGGCATAGATGATGATATCTCCTCTTCCAATAGACTTGAGCAAAATCTATTACCAGCCTTACAAACTGCAGTGCCAGACAAAGAATCAGAAGGAGACTGCTCAGCCATCTCTTCAGATG
The DNA here is from genome assembly GCA_021018815.1 of Talinum fruticosum. Classification (NCBI taxonomy): domain Eukaryota; kingdom Viridiplantae; phylum Streptophyta; class Magnoliopsida; order Caryophyllales; family Talinaceae; genus Talinum; species Talinum fruticosum. The sequence goes on from JAITYX010000059.1 coordinate 2,737,845, forward strand.
ATATGCGAATCGAACCATGCTCATCTTCAAGGACGAGAAGGGAACTTGTGTTAAAATACAAAGCACCGAGAAGGCGAGAACCAAAAGCCAAAATTGTTGATGCTTGCAAAAAGCTAAAACCTTATGACTAAATGTACCAATGACATACTAATCACAGGACCAGGCTGAAACAGGATCTTTTACATATATATCATTGCATCTATTCCATTCGAACTGAGGGGCAACATGATGCCTTCTTCACAAGATCAATGACCCTAAGCAGAAGCCAAAAATACTTAAAGATTCAAAAGATATGGACATGATGGGGGAACCTAAGCAAATTTCTATACAAGCAAATCATCCAATTCGAGCCCTGTGGAAAAGAAAACTAAACAAGGGGAAAATGAAACTAAAGACAGGCAGCCCATTTCAGTTGCTTAAAGAAGCCACTATGGCTTCTTCTCCCCCCCTTCCCCCTCTCTTCTTTCAGGGGTGGGCTTTCACAAGGGCAGGAAACAATTTAATTCCAACTGGTATCACTTTGTAAGATCCATGAAGGAGGGTGTTTTTGACAAAATGCACGTTGCCTTGATCTATACAAGAAAAATGCTCATGCCAAAATAAGGAAGGGAATTTGGGTTCTAGGTTATTTGTAAATTTTATGTTTTCCACTTGTGTCAGTGAAATAAATGAAAAACAAGGAAGATAATTTGCTCATTCCAAAAATAAGGATGGAGAAATAGACAGAAATGAAAGAATACAGTCAAGTACAGCATAATCCAGATGCAACCAAGCAACACTAATTCCAAACAGGCTGATGCCTTCCATACCTATGGCAGAAAAAGGTTGGGAAAGTTTGCTCACCAAGCGTTTGTCCCCTGCTGCAATAGTAAGGAATTCAAATTATAAAGAGTGATAAAAATGCATCACGAGAAATTAATTATGTAGTTTCTCGGGAAATATTGAAGCATAAATAAAGATGTGGACCAAATTATGCCCTATGAATTAAGAGACGACGCATCACTAATTAATTTATGATACAAACAACTTATGAAATACTAATGTAATTTTTCATAATAAGAATATCTACATCTTTTAATAAATAAGAGCTAAGATACACGGTTTAATTATTAATATAAGACACAATTATAAGTATCATGCTTCGCATGGGTCATTAAGGCTTGTTAGAATTATAAAAAATGCCCTTACTTAATATAAGCCAAAAAGAATAAAAATAGTTAAGCCCTTTGCACTGCATGGAAACACTATCAAGCCCTTCCCAGTGGTCAATGGGATCATCGGCCCCTTTAACCTCCCGAAACCTCATTTTCTCCCCTTATGTGCTCTATCTCTCTAATCTTCTCCGTCCTTTCCCCACTCATCGGGCGAATCAATAACCGCCACATAATTGCTGGTACATCGTACACCAAACAGTGAGATTTGGCACCATTTTTGCTACGGTCATGTGTCACGAGACAATAATTCACTCAAACTAATCACTCGTGCGTCGCTAGAAAACTACACTCGAAACCCTTCTTGAGCTTGCTAGTAAGCCTAAGAGTATGTTTGACTTAAGCTTGGAAGAAGCTAAGCAAGAGAACATTTAGAAAGTTTGGGAGAATGCTTTGTGTATTGCAAGCTTTCTTGGATGATTGTTGGATGGTTTACAAATGAGCCCCCATGGGTATACATACTTGCCCACCAACTCAATGGATGGTGGAGATTGATTTGATCCTAAGATCTAGATTTATTCTCTAGAATCCTCTACATAAATAACTAAGTTTCCGTAAAAGTATATATCATTATAGAACATTATGGAACTTTATGGAATAATAAAGAAAATTCTAGAGGATTCCGGAATGTTCCATGACATTCTCCCCCACCTAACTCGACAACGTCCAAGTCGCCTTCTTGTGCCCAAATGCTTGATCGGCGTTGAGGAGACTTATAGCACGGAGCTTCTTTTCCATCTCTTGCCTTTCGTCTCTCATGACGAGAGCACACAATTTGCTCCTCTTTGGACACTCGAAGACTCGATGAGGTCTATCACAAAGAAAGCAAGATATCTTCCGTTTAGAAGGCGTGCGTGGCACTCCTAGCTTCGTTGAAGTTAGAAGACTTGGGTACATTCATCTTTCGGCAGGACTCACCAGCGTTGTCCACCGCGGCCATGCACAATTTAACTTGTGCCTTAAGTTCATGGATTTCCTCTCGTTATCCTTGAGAAAGGCCTGACATACCTCAAGCTCACCATCCTTCGCCGCGACTATGGCTTTAAGGGCTACCACCTCCATGGTGAAGTATGTGGTTACCGGATTTAAGGCCCCTCGCGTCTCCCCCTTGAGCCCTCCGTCCCCTACTTTGAACTCTAACCCCTCAACGCAATGGTCCATGGTCTCGACTAGCTCCCTTAAGTCGGACATGGCGGCCTCCAAGAGCAAGCGAGCAGCAAACACTTCCCTTGACCTTTCTCAAACTCTTCTTAGCACCTTGTTGTTGGCTCCCTTCAATGATGATCAACATGGTTCTCCCAAACTTTCGATCCGATACCAAATGTCATGACGATAATTCACTCAAACTAATCACCCATACAGCGCTAGGAAACTACACTCGAAACCCATCTCAAGCTTACTAGTAAGCCTAAGAGTATGTTTAACTTAAGTTTGGAAGAAGTTAAGTAAGAAAACACTTAGAGAGCTTGGGAGAATGCTTTGTGTATTACTTGGAAGCTTTCTTTGATGATTCTTCAATGGTTTACAAATGAGCCTCCAAGGGATATGTATACTTGCCTACCTCCTCAATGGACGGTGGAGATTGATTTAATCCTACGGCCTAGATTTATTCTCTAGAATCCTCTACACAAATATTTAAGTTTCCATTCAAGTGTAAAACATTGTAGAACATCATGAAACTTTACGGAATAATAAAGAAAGTTCTAGAGGATTTCGGAGCGTTTCGTGACACATGGCGGTGCTAATGGAGGAGACCAGCTTGCAACTAATTAGTCTAATGGGGCATGAATGAGGATGGTGTAAGAGGGGAGCGGGTAGGAGTGCTTATGGTAGGTCATTGGCCTCTAGTACCCATCTGCTCTCAATGTGGCTTATTCTAATTAGATGATGGCTTAGTTTACAAGGTGCGAAGGCTCCTAAAAGATGATGCACACAGGACAAGGTGAAGGTGTAGACAACATGCATGTGAAGCACATATATTTGCTAAGACGCTAAATAATTAATATTTTATCCTTTCGGAAGATAGAGAACGCGATGGTATAAAACCAATTTGATAGAAATCAGAGGGCAAAGGGAGAAGGATAGAGAAATTAGAGAAGAAGAAGACAAAATTAGATGGTAGGAAAGTGATACACATGTCTGCATTCCATTTAATATCAATCAATGGGTAACGATGAGCTATAAAATCCTTGCACATAACACGTATTTATAATAATCTAAACACTTAGAACACTATTATGAAACTACCTAAAACAATCCTAGATGGATTAGAAAATTAAATATTACCTAAATGCTTCCAAATAACTTTATTTAGACACTTTTAAAAATAGCCTATAATATCCTACACAAAAATTACATGAAAAAGTCATAAATGCTATAAATTTTCCAAGAACAAAATTTTCGTATTATTTTAGGCTTCATCCCTTTTATCTTCATCTCCATTACTGCTATACATTTTATAATCTTAAATAGAAAAATTGAAAATTCTCAAAACACACACGCAAATAAGTAAAAAGACTTGATGACATTATTATACACGCACGTACGTAAATACGTAAAAGATTTGATCACATTATTGTTGAAGCTAGGTTCAAACTCTCATATTCACTGCCATACATGTTTATTAGAGTTTAAATTAATCGTCTTGAATGTAGGATTTGCTTTGAAGAAACTTTAAGGCATTGTTTGAGGGTTTTTTTTTTTTTTTGCGAAATTGCATCAATTATCTTGGGTATGTAACAGTTTGAATGAAATATAGAATGTTGATGGTTTGCTATTTCATTTTTCCCTCCCTTGCTAAAGATATTAATGAGGTGTAGACAGTAGAGGTTACCATACAATTCTCAGAAAATGACAGAATTCGTTAAATGGTGACTATGAACTATTTCTTGACCCTCAAAAAGTTTTATGGGTTTCAAGGCTATATTAGATAGTTTTGGGTGCATAGCATACCATCAAACCCCCATTTTTCGACACTTTCAAAACCATGTTTGAAAATCTAAAAGATGGTGTCTAGTGAAGCTTAATTGTTATTAGATCATAGTCTCTAGAATATGAAGCATTGTACTCTCGGGTCACATATCAACAAATAGTTGGACGAAAAGAAAATAGGGAACCAGTTCAGAGATCTAAAAAATGAACAAAAAATTGAAACTGATGGGACTACGTTTCTAGGTAGTCCTAGGACTACAATGGAATTTTCAAGTGAAGCCATTATACTCATCGAAATTATTGATGCATATTTAGAACAACCTTAGTAACTCCAGAGGCAAGAGTCATCCCTAGCAAGAACCTCTTTGCACCCTCAAAAATGAGGGCTATTATATGTAGTTTCTGTAGAAAACTGTCCGAAAATTTATCAAATGCAAAAACTTGTCAAATGTTATGTGAAACTAACTGGCGCAAAAGCTTCTATAATATGTCTATCTAGAAAGTCTAATAAGTACTTCATGCTACAACAACAATACTTTTATGGCTTTATAAAATCACACTTCAAAATGTCTGACATTGGGCCAACAAAGCCATTATGCTCATTAAATTGTTTATAGGGATTTTTTATGGGTGGATTTTATGCACGTACATTGTCTAGGAAGAATCATACCTTAGATTGTTCAAAGGGATACCAGCATATCCTAAGAAGCCATGGAGGTAAAGTGGACCCCCAAATAAAAGCTAATAATCATTCTCCTGGTTTTTCTAGAAATATATGGAAAATGCCAAACGGTGACTGTGGTTTCCCTTAAAATTTTGCATGCTGTTTTGGCTCTATCCATTAGGTATTGTATGACACCATGATGGGAATTTCTGCTCTTCTTATGTAAAGGTTGTTGACTTCATGGACAGACTATTTTGGATGTATACTACACGTGGCGCTTGCTTTATGTCATCTATTGATCTGAATCAAAGTTTTTCCATTGAAGAATAATGGGGTAGGATTAGGGTTAGGGAGGATGATGCTTATGACTTCTATTTGCTTGGGAAATTTATTATGGGATGTTAAAGAAATTCCCTTTGGGCTAGAAGGGAAAAAAAAACAAGAAAGAAATTAGAAGATGAACAAAGTGCAAAACAAGCACCATGCTCTAACGCTAATATGATATATACAGCATCAAACAGGATATTAAGTAGTTTGTTTTTTGCCTGTCTTGGAGATAACACACAGAAAACATAAATGATATGATCTGGGATAACGAGAAATGAATGCTCAAGACTAGAGAATCCACCACACTACTACAGGTTTAGCCATCAATAGGACAAAGGATCCTGAGTAGTTCACCAAACAATACTTGCATAAATAGATCCAATTTTGCAGAGGGTGTTTGACATCAACCAACTCAAAGCTTCACTTTTTCCACTCAACTTCTTTGTTTCAATAGGAGACTTGCCCTTCTTTTATATTGATAGAGAGTAGTATCATATTAGCCACAATGGTTCATCTACCACTACCACATCAATAGTCATTATAATACTAGTAACAATATACATTATCTATTCATGGCAAGCAAAGCTAATAACACACTTCTATGCACTTAAAGTGGCCACCAATAGCAGCATTGATGACTGGGATTAAAATGACAGTGAGCATGCTCTTCCCAAAACAGAACTCAATGCTTAAGTAGATAATCACAAGGCTCTAATTGATGACATTTATGCTACATGAAGAAGTATCCTCATCAATAATGTCATTCCCACACTTTTCATGCTAGTACCTTAATTGTATAATGAGTCCTAGGGACATTGTAGTTAATGGAAAACTTCAATCTAGCATCCCCTTGGGAAGGGAAGTAAATTGGTGGGTTTCACAACAATATAGAATGGATTGGGGAGAATAGTGCATGTATTTTCTAAAAGGACAGATTTAGCTGTTTCTTTTCTTTCAATAAGTAATCAAAAAAAATTGTATTAATAAGACACCAAGGAGATTTCACCTATGTACAAAAGGGCAAATCAAAACAATGTCATGCCGTCAAGCTCTCTCAAGAATAATCTTACTAATAAAATCCAAAAAAGTCAATTTTGTACTGTGATCGAGAATTTGACACCAGCCATACATAGTCATAAAAAATGCTTAAGATCTTGATAGGACAAGCCTTGCCCTCAAAAATCAGGTGATCCCTCTCATCCCAAGTATTCCTCCATATAGCCTACAGAATCATTTCCTAGATACGTAAGACCCAGCTGTTTTTCATACTTCTCCAAGCCACCAACACAACCCTAATAGTCTGAGGTTGCATCCAACTAACCCCCAAAACAAAGAATGATAAGTGCCAAAGCGCGAAAACCAGCCTACAATAGACAAAAATGCGATACGCCAATTCTTCCTCCTGAAAACACATAGGAAATCTACTAGCCAACTTAAAAATTCTCTTCTTAAGCATGTCTACCATGGAAAATCTTTCCTTTGATTGCCACCTAAATCAAGATGCGAGCTTTAGAGCTATAGACTGCATTGGATGGCAAATCAAGATGAGTCAACGCTTCACAAATCTCTTTACAAAAACTAGCGCCAATGAACTGCCCAGTCATAGGACCAAATAATCTCATCATCAATCCCAGCTACACCTTCCCTTTGTACTACCAAGCAAAACCAGAAGATGCAGCATACTCTTCTCCTCCCAATCATTTAAGTTCTCGAGAAAGTTATATTCCAATGGTTTTTATTGTCATTCCAAGAGACCACTTCTTAAACAGCTCTGTTTTTACATCGCACCATTCAAAATAGATTTCGGAATTGATTCTCCCCACCACATACCATGCCAAACAATACCCTAGACCCATTTTTCACCTCAAAAATGCACGAGAAATTTAAATTGTTCCAACTCATTAATAATCAATTTCCAACAAACCATCCCATGAGGATAAGAATTGATCTTGCTCAACCGGCCCTAACCTATCAACCTCACATTTCACATTGACCAAGTCATTCTATAAAGCGCCCTCGTCCTTGGCAAAGCTCTAAAGCCACTTACCATTAAGAGCTTCACTCATTGCTCAGAGAGGCCTGATACCTAGCCCACCTACCTTGGATGGAAAATCCATCCCACTTGACCCAAAGGAAACCAGTAATGGTTTCATTGGTAGACAAAAGAAAGTATCTTGTGATTCTCTCCAGTTGGTTAGTAATCTTGGCAGGAACAGTAAACAAAATACAGAATTAAGGAGACTCCATAAGGTATTTTACAACAAGGTCAGTCTAAACCCCCACCTCCCGACAGAAGCTTTGATATCCACCCAGCTAGCCTCTTTTTGGAAAATTTCTACATAGGCTCCCACACATCTTTGCACTTGTAAGAAGCTCCAACAGGAGCGCAAGATGGGAAGATGGAAGAAAGTCAATCACACGACCAATAAAATGTGCCAGACCTCACCTATATAGGGATGAAAACACTTTTAGATAAGTTGACTATAAGACTCGAGATTGCTTCAAATAACAGCACAATGCATCTCAAATAACCCAGACTACTCTCAAATGATCGTTTCTTTTTATTCTTATGTTAATCTGGCTATTTCTTTTTACTCTCATGGTTTCACAGCAAATCTGACTGGGAAGGGGACAACAATTACTGCCTAAAAGGGGAAAATAGAAAAACCAAAGTGGCTACAACAAAATGACAAAGAGATCCCTTATCTAGAGTTCACGTTGTTAATCCTAGAACGCCATGCCACAAACTAGCACTCAAGATACACCAAATGTTGTCCAATAACATCCTTGGAATTTCTCGTGATCCATTATTTCCCTCATTCGGAGTTGGTCAAGATAATACTCTTACACCCGCTTTATATGTCTCCTCTTGACATGCACAAACCATCGTAGCCCAACTTTACACACCTTTGCCTTCATCTTAGGATACTTTATTCCAAATAACTTCAACCTTAATCTATTTTTATTTTCTACTACAGCCACACATACAATGACACATCCCTCTCTTTGGTACATTTGACTTATACTTACCACCACAAGGCATGCCCAGCTATTTTTCTCACAAAAACCTTCAACTTGCTTTGTTTTTGAAATCAACTCTTTCAGAATGGGGGATGCCATCATCAGTGGCTACACCCTTCAACCTTCTAAATTTTTGGGGGAACCTTCCATAACTTCATTAGGAATTACAAAGCTCTACAAAATTTCGGGGCACATCCACAAATTTGAGTGCCCCCTTACAGGTTTCTGTAATACAAATTTCAAACACTCCTTAGACTTTCATCTATAAATTCAAGGCTCATCCTTTCCAATTTCAAGTTTCCTTCAAAAAGTTCCAGAGCTCTATTAAAATTTGAAGACTTCTTTACAATCTCTGAGCATATCCAAGGAGATCAAACAAAGTGAACAGAGCCACCATGTTTCCTTGAATGATTTACTTGAGACCAAAGCATATAAAATATTCACTCATTGCCAAAGCACTAAAGCTTGATTATGAATCTTGAGCCATCATCAAAGTTGCAAGACAAATATTCCCTCTTCCTATGATAAATCTAAATCCCTTGGACCCAAAAGTGTCTCTCCACCCTTAGCAATTAGCATTGACACCTTTCCTTCTCTAATTAACTAAGACTGCATTTGCAAGTGACATAAACCTAAGCACATCACTGTGAATCATGCTAGACAGGATATCCATAGCCATTGCGAAGAGGTATAGAGTCGCAAACCCTCCTCAACAGGAAAGTGCATCATTCATTTTCCTAAATCCTAAGTATTATGTCTTAAATCCGTCATAGATCTATATCAAGTGAGATATAAGCACCATGACCTTGATCTACAGCATTTAGAAGAAGCTTCAACACAGTACTATTTCACAAATACAAAATAGGACCATGCACATAAAATAAAGTGAACAAGCAGAAGATAATAGAAAGCGGCGAAAGGAACCATGTATTATTCAACTACTAAAAAGTCATTAATAAAATTAACGGATATGAGAACTCTCGAATGTTCATAAGTAACATCACTAACACAAACTGCTTACCTTTTGATAGATACGCTTGCTTTGAAGGGATCTTCCAACTGAATGATGAAAAAAATGAATTAACATCAATATCAGGGAATCTTGCTTGTACATATTGCTCAACAGAAAGTCTGCTCGCAAAACCATCTCTTTTGCGTGTAGATTTCTGGAAACGCATTGGAAGGTACAAGTATCTGTCCAAATAGAACCCTGAAGCTGCTATTCTCTTTCCAACCCTCCATCCCCATATATCACCAGGACTTGGACAATTTACAGGTGCATACGGAAGACCTTCCCCATACTCTTGGGGTAATACTGGCCAAAGAAGCAGATCATTTTCCCGTATTTCACTTGCACAACCATTAGCTGGATCAGCAATGTCAACTTCCATCAACTCCCCTCCATGCTCTGAGGCCTCTTCATTTTGACACGTCATTGGTATAATTTTGATAATAGAAGGCACCTACAACAACAAATCCTTCATGAGGATCCTGACGAAGAACAGTTGGAAGGAAAAATAAATAGCAAACCCCAACAAATAGAGAGTTTGCCAATACTATCAAGATGAGAAGTTACTATCAGATGGAGCTTGATACTCTTAAGCATAATTATCATGTCATGATAAAACTAGCTACAGTATCCATACTCATTCCTAGGGGAAAGGGAAGGGCAAACGGATAAGAGAACTAACTAGGCAAAGGATATCAAATTAAGGGCGTGCCCTTTTCGTCTTATTTTCTACAAATTTTTAAATTCAACATATTTGTATGGATTCTTAATTTCTAGAAATATAGGATAAGAGAATTAGCTAGGCAAAAGATATCATATTAAGGGCGTGCCCTTTTCGTCTTATTTTCTACAAATTTTTAAATTCAACATATTTGTATGGATTCTTAATTTCTAGAAATATAGGATAAGAGAATTAGCTATGCAAAAGATATCATATTAAGGGCAGGCTCTTTTCGTCTTATTTTCTAGAAATTTTAAATTCGACAAATTTATAGAGATTCTTAATTTCTAGAAATGCGGTAGGATCAGGGAATTAGCTAGGCAAAGGATATCATATTAGGGCGTGCTCTTTTCGTTTTATTTTCTAAAATCGACAAATTTGTGTAGATTCTTAATTGCTAGAATTATTACCACATTTCTAAAGACTCTTACATAGAGTTACATGACTTCTTGCCTTACTTCTACACATATCAAATGCTTTTCTCATTTGCAGATATTTCTACAGATCCCTACGGATTTCTAAATTTTCGCAGATTTCAATATTTTCATTACCAAGAAAACAAAAGGAAATACACATTTTTGCAGACAAAAGAACACACCCTAAGCAAAGAACAATCAGCAATGGTCATCTAAATCATAGCATGGCCTGCATGTTTCACTTACATTGCTCACATATTTCAGTTAAGTTACCGAATAAAAAGAGATTTCATCACGAAAGTTTAACAACTCGAAGAAATAGTGCAATCAAAAGGTTTTTAAAAAAACGAATTGCTGAGTTCTGAAAAATCACAAGGACCTTACATTAGCAATTGAAAAGCAAACAAATGCAGCTCAGAATACCAAGAATCAAATCTATTAACAATTCAAAAGATGGATAAATCGAACTTAATTTAATAAATTAGTTAAAAGGAAGAATTTTTAATACCACAAACTTACAAAAACCTTATTCGAACTTCGAATGGGGGTTTGAAATTCTGCCCAAAATTCCTTCCCTCCTTCCTTCTCTAGAATACTCCAAAAGTTCTCTTTCTTGGTTGGCAGTGTCAGGTGAACTCCGGCGGCGGTGGCGGTGGATGTGGCGGTGGATGCGGCGGCGGTTGCGGTGGTGGGGGAATGGCGGAGCCCTCCTTTTCCTCTGCCCGATGTCGAGAGTAACGGGGTAATGGAATCTCTGGGATTTTTCTCCAACTTAATTTATTTTGTTTTAACACCGTTCAGCTAGCACAGTCGATCAAGTTATAAAAATTGTCAAATACGTTTAAATTTCAACCATATAAACCTTTTTTCAGTCTTTACTAAAGATCGAAAAATATACCGATTTTATTATTAATGATTAATATATTATTTACAAAAATCCTAACTGTTTTGCTGATTGTTTCTCTCAAAAAACTAATTGCTTCTTTAGTTCAAAAATATGGATGGAAATGGGACGGCTATAGGATGACTAGTACTATACTTGTATTTGTATTCACTTTTAAAAATTGTACTAAATTTGGATTTTTAAAATCTATATACTACTTAACCATCCGATTTTTTTTTTGTTTCACGGGTTTTATTTAAATATGAACACGATATAAAAATGATACTTACATCAATGCATTGGGTACTTCTTTACGTACTAACATTTGTGTGGACTTTTATTAGTGGCTTTTTAAAAATTAAACTTTTCATTTAAACGACCTAAGGAAAATATGAAATTTAGGCATAGTAATTTATTGCGTACGAGTATAGGTCGAGTATCGAGTGAGTGAACCTTGTAACCGAACTTGTCATATACCAAACCCGTTTTTTGAATATCCACCTCATACCTATTTTCGTTGCTCATTGGGGTTTTATTTAGGGCATGTTTTGATCAATTTGTGGGTTTGGATTATACTTTCATCCTTAGTTCTAAGGGTGCCACTGCCTTTTGCCGAGGTAGACTCCAATATCTCTATTATTCATACTCTTTATAGTTTTTTTCATTAATAAGTATTTTCTCTCCATTTGTAAATGTGTTTGTATCCTCTTTTAATGTGTGGTGCTACTTCTTACTGTTGGAATGATTATATAAGCTTAACTTTTACCTACTTTTGTATATGTTGATATTGAATTATGAATTGATTGTAAGATTGGTTTATGACGAATATCAATATTTTTAATTTAGAGTGTAATATTAGATGATTCTTTTTAGGGAGAGATATAATAGATTGGCAAATATCCTTTTCAAGGTTACACTATAAAGTGGTGACAGGTAGAAGATGAGGGTTCTAAAGATAATCAATTCGTTTTTCTTAATTAAAAAACTATTATAATATTTTAGTGATGTATTTGTTTAAATTCAATTTTTATGACCTTCGACTAATAAATCCATCCTTTCATTCTAAAAAAAAAAAATTGGTTAGGCAAAAATACGTTTTCAAAGAAAATATTATCTTTAAAAAAAAAAAGTTGGATTGACATTTGGTTGAAAAATGCTAATGGAATAGAAACAGGAATTTAAACCAAGAGGTATTGAGATAATTTTGTTTTCCAATATCACTTGTATTGGTCAACTTAGGGGTTAGGAAATTTGTTTCCAATGGTATGAGGTAATATAAATAAATTATTAGGAGATAAAACACCATGTTTCATTGAGCGAGCTTATAAGCTTACATACTTTACAGAGTTCTTACAATTTCTTAAAGCTCGTTTTAACTCCTTACTTGTTATTCATAACTAACTTTATAGTTACTTACAACTTATTTTAGTTCCTTACAACCTTATAATTTACAACTAACAGTTTTCAATCTAATAACTCCTTATAATGGAACATGACCTACTAAAATTGTATCTCAAGATTTGAGTTATACTTCATATATGTGATACAAATGAAATATCATAACCCAAAGTGTGAGAATCAATAGTCCCTTTTTTTTTTTTGTAAATACTTAAAAAAAAAAGATTAAAATAGACAATAATTTAGGGTTTTGGATGATTATGTACTCTATTTTAAAATTGGATAGGCATGCAATTTGGTGGATATTTCTTTTTAAACTAACACCGAGTTCGAACGTGTGGCATACTCGGTTACATGTTGACGTGATGGTTGGAGTTGTTATTACAAGCTTGAGGGTCACATGTGTTTACTGTCATACCCTTATTTTTTAACTTGTAATTACCCCTATTGATTATCTTTCCTTTGGCTCTCTCTTTCTTTCCCCATTCTCTTTCTTTGTTTGCCACGTCAACAAACAACCGAGTCCACAATCCCTTAACACGATGTTGGTTTAGAAATCATAAATATACTTCCTAAATATAATACATGCACATACAACTTTTAAATAGGATATATAATCGTTCAAACCCCTCAAAAATATAATTTATTGTAATCCAAAACTCAAAAAATATATGAATCAAACAACTTTTTAATTTCTTACTCATCCTCTTCCACGTTTAAACAAAAAGCCTAATTGCTCTTGAATTGGTTTTTGTCTCCATGCTACAGTGTGAGTTTATGTGGACTTGGAGATATTAAATTTTGGAAGATATATCGTTGGAATATATCAAAATTTCTTCCACTAAGAAAATTGTAGCCACCAAAATTCAAACTTTATTCAAACTTTGGTGAAAAATGTAGAAATTTCACTTCCATACCAATTGAATTACAAGTTCTTAGTAGTTGGAATAATATATCTTATGAAGGTTACTTTATTTCGATTTGGTGTAGATTAATAATGCAATTTTGTGTACATATTTCTATATAATGATGTTCCTTTCACACTTGATTTATCACGCTAAATGGATACATAATTTATGGAGTTTGATTATAACTTGTCGATAGTGAGAAAAGACACATTGACAATAAAAAATGTGATTAGTGATCAAAAGATTGCTATAAGTTTAACTCGGGTCAAAAGTATATTCACTATTAATTGTATGAGAAATTTATTTTTATTAGATGAATTTTATTATAGATGTTATATGACTTTTAATTATGAAGCACTTTTGTTTTTTATAGTGAAAAAGGTACATAGTTTAGGATATAAATGAGATAAACTTATAAAAATTAGAGAAATATAAGAATTTTCTAGAGATATTATTTCCTCAACGAGGACGTAGAAGGCAATGAGAATGAGCATTATCTCTTCCTTTTTTTTTTCTTTGAATATTTTATCAATATACTTCCTTCGTTAAAAAAAAATTATTATTTTTATTCAAATGTCTCAAAATAATTGCCTACTTTCTAAAAGTGGTAACTTCAAAATTATAATATTCCTAAATTATCTTTCCTTTAAATTTTAAAAATAATCATAAAACACAACAAAAATTTTAAAAAATCAATTTAAATTCAAATGGTAAGACCAGTAATGACATTTTATTATTAAAAAAATTAGTTCATTTGTTTTTCTTAAAATGCGTAAAAATATCATTAAAAAGATTAGTTATCGGTTTTTTAAAAAAATGCGTAAAAATTAAAGGTGATATTATTTTTGGGATGGAGGAGTGGTATTTTTATGTTCTAGATTATAATTTTAAAGCCTAAAAATAAAACTTCCAGTTTGACAGGTACCCAAGAAAAAAAAAAGAAAAATTAGAATATGTTTGGTAGGGAGGGAATAGGTTTAAATAAAAATATTTTATATAAAAAATAATAATTATAAACAAAAATTTAGCTCAGTATTAGGGGAAAAATAGTCCATAAGAAATACAAAGATTAGAGTATGGATGATTAAAAAAAAAAGGAATTAAAGTGCGTGAACAATGAGATTACTACTTGAAATACCAACAAGGTTAGAGATAGCACTCCTCAAAAAGTTGAAAACAGTAATGAAAATGAACCTAATATATTTTTCGTTTTATCATTTTATCTACATAATATATTTAATAATTATAAGGTAAGTTCAAATTTTAAGATCTTATGCATAGACTTATGGGGTTGGAACAAAACCTAGCCTTGAGCCAAAAAACACTATATATATATATATATCATCTCCACCTCCCTCATGCTTTTTCTCTTTGTCCATAATTCCTCAAACACCACAATTAATTATTAATAAAATAAAAATAAAAATAAATAAAAATAAACAGAAAAAAATAAAAATAAAAATAAAAATTAATATTAATATTTGTGTAATTTTAAACAGACCTTCAATTGTGAACATGAAGCATCTGTTGGGCACCACCAATGACCATCTCTATCAGAAAACATTGTCAGAAGCAGTGTCATTTTCTTCTTCCTCACCCTTAATTTTTCTGCGATTTTCCCAATAGGTAGGGCCATTTTCTTCTTCCTCACTATAACCGGCTTGCAATGCAATAATCAACCAATCAGTAGTTGTTAGCCATCCATCTGCTTCCACAAACTTAATTCACTCCTTTTTCCTCCAAAATCACAAATCATATAAGTATATATGTGACTTCAAATACTCTAACCAATATAACTTAAACTTTACATGTTGATTTGATTTTAATATTTTACCTTTTTTTCATACTGCGATAATTTTGTATTGAAAATAAGGTCCATAAAAATAGAGGTGTACGTAATGAAATAAGAATGAGTCGGGAGAGTTTCTTTTACTCTAAATCGAGGATAAGGATGGGAAAAATTAATGAGTCCGGACAATTCATAATTATTGCGTTACCATGTGAAATGGTTATCCAAATTCTTACATTTGATATATATATATATATATATATATTTATATTTATATTTATTGAAGAGTAATTTTCTACAATTTCTTGTCATTTTGAACCAAATAAATTTTATCCGTTTTGTTATGTACTTGTTCAAATAATAGAGATTAGATCAGTTAATGTCAACACAAATTATAAAGTTATCCCGATGGTACATGTGAGAATGTTACCCTTTCATCTATTACAAGATCAGCACGTGGAATGCAACCAAACTAGATTGCAATAATTCGAGGATAGCATAATAATTGATTAAAACTAAAGCCTCAAAGATGGCCATGGATGGATATGGGTGTACAAGTTGCACTCCTAGAATCTAGCCTGGCTTATCTCAGATCGATCAGGGCCATGCCATGATGAAAACAAATGCACTACTGATGGATCTACACCATCGATCTCTCACATGCCCTCAACTGGAACATCACATGAAGTAGGGTATAAAAGGGTATAACCATTTCTTTCATTTCATTTCATGCATTATTTTGAACCCACTAATTTGACCTCCCTGTCTCCATCTGTCCAGTACAGTATCCACCAATACCTCGCCTTCCCAGTCCTTCTGACAGGTAATCCCTCTCTCCTCTTACCATAAAAATACGTTAATACACACTCATAATAATAATTAACATGCTAGCACGATACAAGACATTGAGCTGGCCTCTCTCTCTCTCTCTCTCTCTCTCTCTCTCTAAATATCCTCCATGTGTATATAAACCCTTTGCCCCTATTCTTCCTCTCATGCATCCATTCACAACAGTCGGCAAACACATACATATATATACCCTGACTTATCATATCATCAGTTTCTGCCCACCATCTCCCGTTCTTTGATCTCTTTCATCCTTCTCATACCACCTTTCTCTCTCTTCAACCCCTGTGAGAAAGGTGCCCAGAGAGGCAAAAGAGAAAGAGATAGAATTAACGTTTCCGGGTGGTATTGCATTTGGGATTATTTCATTTAGAACTTCTGTATAATTTATAATATAATAGGGGATCATGGAGGTTATGATGCAGCCTAAGAATGGAGGTATGATGATCGTGGTGGAGAAGATTGCATGCGGCGGACCATACGGGGAGTCTGACGATCATCACACCATGTCTGATAATTTATGTGAAGGGATCTCAAGAGTTCTGTCAAAGTGGATTGGCCTCCAAATGGCCATCCAAAATGAGTGGGGTGGCCATGATTCTCTCCAAAAGTCTCAACAACTTGTTCTTGATATCCTCTCTTGGTTTTATCAATCCAAAGGTACTTTCCTTTTTCTCATTCTCAAATATACATTCCCTTTTACAACATTGTTTTTCTCACTTTAATCAAGAGTTTTTTTCTTTTTCTTGAATGCTATGATCGAGTTGTTAGCACATATAATTAATTATAACAGAATTTATTGTTTGAGGTCACCTCGATTACTAAAGTTATAAAAATAATTTTATCAAGGTCCCTTATAAAAGATGAATGCGAAAAGTTTACTAATTAATTTTACAAAAACTCGATTTTTTTGTTAATTTGCAGCGTCGCTATGCGTAGAAGACCTGGAGAATTTGTTACATGAAAGCTTGCTGTTTACATTCAATACAGAGATTGAAGATGGCAGCATTGAAGAGGTATATAATTAATATTATATGTAAACAAATTGCAAATTGAACTTTCTTTTTTAAATTTGAAGGTTTCTTGGGAAAATTAACAGAATTTTTAAAATTTATTCAAATCAATATTAATTGTTATTTATATAATTTTATTTGACGACGTTATTAGGTTGCAGAGCAGTTGATGATCGTGCATGATGACTGCTTGCATGGGAACTGCCACAAATAGCTTCTCAATGCATGTAAAATACTTATTATTATACAGTACTTTCAGGAGCATCTTTTTTACTGCTCTGGGAGTCAATTAATCATGTGGTTAATCTCATAGAGGTAACATTGATTCCTCTCCTTCCGTGTCTGCCATAATTTTATTACTAGCTTGTTTTAAAAATATAATAAGTAATTTTGAAGCACAGTCTTAACTAAGTTTTTATTTTATTTTTTTATTTTTATCTCTTTACAGGTTTAAACAGTAACAGAGAGCTGGTTGTATGAAATAAAATGAGGACTCATATGTCCATCAGCTAACACCAGCATAATCAAAGTGTGATCAATGACCGGCGTAGTACAATTTTTATTGAAATCGAGATATAACAAAATTCAAGTGTACAAAATCTTATCCCCATTTATGAAATTGAAGTCTCATTTCAAAAACAACGGTTGTAATATAAAACTACATTATTGAGATTGAGAAAGTATGTTTCCCGCGATTTTGCCTCAATGCTATAAATTATAACATTATTTTTATGAAAATTAACACTCAATATCATTGCCAAAAATCAAGCAATTATAGAAACAAAAAAGAAAAAAAGGGATCAGGTTAAATTCAAAAGTTGAAACCTTAACCACCCTCAGGTCAAGTCCCCTACGAGTGATGGTCGGGTTGGGTCAAAGGCGGAAAAAAAGTGTCTACTCTAAGCTTCATATTTTGTGAATCAAGCAGGTTGGCTCGGACGAGCCCTACGATCCCCTTTTACCTTTAATTCTACCATATACCTCAACCATAGGAACTTGTTTTAATACAAATATCTTAGCTCACAAAATTGTGAACTGTACCATAAGACAAATACTTTTACCATAAAAAAGATAAACCTTTTGATAAATAAAAAGCGATCAACCTTTCGATAAATAAAAAGATCAATCCATAGAAAAAAAAATGACTATTTCACACAATAATATAGAACATATCACAATCACTTTTTATTTTATAACTATGAAAAATAATAAATAAAAAGATTAATTTTATTTTTTTTGAAGAGTGATACTCTACCACTATTCGATAGAAGACATCTTATATTTTGTATTACCTTGTAATAGGAGGGTTTAATTCTATTATCCCCTGAATATATAATTGTATCCATCTTTCCATATTAATTTTATTTGATAGTTCTATAATTCTATCGACAAACATAAACTATATATTATTTCAAATGGGCTTGATAAGAATGACTTGAATTTATACTCGACATTACTGAAATAACTAACCTAAATTACAAATCAGATTCGATCCTAATCAGACCGAGTTGAATATTTTTTACCAATATTATTTTTATCTACAAAACAAGTTCGCTGAAAATTTTGCATTGCTCCTTGGAGCAACGAGTGACACGTAGTGCCACCTGCACAAGCTAGGCATTTGCCACAATGCCACCAAAAACGCACAATGTACGTGTCACGCTCAGTTCCCTCTCAAAATTAAGCCCTCTTATTATAACCCCTCCTACTCCAAGTATGAAACTTGGACGAACAATATTTGCTCCAAAACGAAGTAGCTAGCATAAGAACATAATCTTGCAAAATTAAACTTGAAGATCGAGATGAGCCAGGAACAGCCTCAAAGGCCTCAACGGCAGCTCGGCGGCCAGAACGTGGTTGAGCCCATCAAGTACGGCGACGTCCTGCCAGTGAGTGGCGAGTTGGCCTCGAAGCCGATAGCACCGAGGGACGCTGCCATGATGCAGACTGCTGAGAACGCCGTGTTTGGCCAGACCCAGAAGGGCGGGCCAGCCGCCACCATGCAGTCGGCTGCCACTGTCAATGAAAGGGCTGGGTTCGTCGGGCACAGTGATGTCTCTGACCCAGCCGGACAGCAGGGTGTCACGGTCACTGAGACCGACATTCCTGGGGCTCGTATTATTACTGAATCCGTTGGTGGTCAGGTTGTGTTTCCTATTCGATCTTTTTCCACAGCTACAGTTCTCTGCGTTGTATATAGCTCTAGTGTACACGAACTTCATTGGTTAACTATGACAAAGAATCACATTTGAAAAACAAATTAAGGTAGAGTTTAACCTTAACTTAAGGAAAATATATGCAAAATGTCGTTGCCTTGTAGGTTGTGGGGCAGTTCATACAAGCAAAGCCAGTGCAGCAAGGCGAGCAAGGGATTCTAAACCAAAGCGGTGGCCGAACTGCTGGAGCCGATAAGATAACAATAGGCGAAGCTCTAGAAGCAGTTACAGCGACAGCTGGAGATAAGCCGGTTGACCGAAGTGATGCAGCAGCAATCCAAGCAGCCGAGGTCAGGGCGACTGGCAGCAATGTGGTCACACCTGGCGGGGTTGCTTCTTCAGCTCAGTCTGCGGCTTCAATGAATCTCCAGACGGATCGGGATGAGGACAAAATCAGGCTTGGTGACGTTTTGACGGTATGATACTATTAGTATGTGTGATTATTCTGAGTTTGTTTTAGTAGGGAACATTGCTAGTTATTTCTTGAAATCAAGATCTTTGGTCGTTCTTGCCAAACTGATGATGGTTAGTTTTATACCATCTGTGGAGCAGAATGCGACCATAAAGCTGCCGGCTGATAAAGAGGCAACACGGCACGACGCAGAAGGGGTGGTGGTAGCGGAGCTGAGGAACAATCCGAATGTGGCTACCCATCCCGGTGGGGTGGCCGCATCAGTAGCTGCTGCTGCTAGGCTTAACGAGCAGGCTCCCAAATGACAACAATCGACCATAAAGATCGATACTACTTTGTCGGCCGTCCGGCCTACTTGAGTTTGTTTTGTTGAGTAACGTACTTTGGTCTGTATACTCCAGGTTTAGAGCAGCAAAGCACTTTTTAGCTACTTGAGTTTGTTTTGTTGAGTAACGTACGTTGGTCTGTATACTCCAGGTTTAGAGCAGCACAGCACTTTTTAGCATCTGAGTCGCTCTTGTTTTGGGACTATGTATTCTCTGCTAGGAACTTCTTTCTTTTCTTCCCACCGCCGTGGGTGGTAGGCAGTAGTTGCTTATGGCAAAAACCTTTGAGGTGTGAACACAATAAACAAGGCTCTTTGTACGGACTGCAGATTTCCACCTGAGATAGACGTCAATCTCGCTGTTTGAGTACCAGCATTATGGAGTGGCAACAAGGTCCTGCGTACTTCAACATTGAGGAGTATCAGCATATTGTTCCTACCTGCTTACTGCTAGTTCTTCCTGCTCGCTGCTAGTTTTTACTGCTTCTCAGCGTTCCTTTACACTTCTACTTGTTGGAAGCAAACAAGCCTTAAGAAAACAAAGGAAGTAAGGTTTCAGTTGGAAATCTAAATGGGATTCTAATAAAAATTGGTAAGTTCGAATTGTATTCTAACAACAAGAGTTAACGATGAAAGGAAGAAAAGGTAAATATAAGAGTTCATGATGATAGGAAGAAAAGGTAATTAGAAACTGTCAAGAGTTATAAGCTCAGGCATTCCCTTACTATCCGAGCAAAAGGCGCAATTGCCAAGGTAAAAAGACCTGAAAAATGCCAAGGTAAAAAGACCTGAAAAAACCTATATTGCTGCGGTGCCGCTTCATAAGTTTTGTCTAAATGTCTGACCTCGGCCTCCTAAACAACATTTTGCAAGTTTTGAGCAGAAATGGAACACCAAGAATGGACGTAAACTTGGAGCACTAAGTACAATATGCAGATACTTCAACAAATCCAAACCCACAACATAGGGCCGAGCCTAGGTGTAAGGACAGCTAGATGCATTTTTTCTCGCTTCTCTATTGCAGAGAAGCTGATTTAGTTAGACACCTAGACTAAGATTAAAAATCATTGATTACTTGTTGCTGCATAACAACGTACGATGACATTTGAATGAACACCAAGCTGATATAGTTAAAGACACCCAGACTAAGATTAAAAATCAGTGACTACTTGTTGCTGCATAACACCAAGCTGATATAGCTAAGACACCTAGACCAAGATTAAAGATCAGTGATTACTTGTTGCTGCAGAACAACGTACGAAGACATTTGAATGAACACCATGTTTAATGCCTTCCATTACATACAATACAAGTAGATTCATCTTTATTAAATTTAAACCAGCCAATTGGTGGCGGCGTCCATGAGAGATCTCTACAGTACAAAAACCAGAGAATCACAAAACACCATGTTTAATGCCTTCCATTACATACAATACAAGTAGATTAATCTTTATTAAATTTAAACCAGCCAATTGGTGGCGGCGTCCATGAGAGATATCTACAGTACAATAACCAGAGAATCACAAAACGGAAAGGAACATCCTGAAACAAAGATCAGGCACTAGGACCAGCAAATGGAAATTTAAAAAGAAAAGGGAAGGAAAAGAGAGGATCTCAGCTTTGGAATTGGTTAAAATACACATTTTCTGCATTCTAAGGAGCTACAAATGTCATGGTACTGGCTGAAACAACACGTTTAGAATTAAACAAACCAGCACAATGGACAAACAGAAGCAGATCAGATTCTGGGATTACAGCTTCTGCCTCTCAGTCGCTTATATTGTACTGTACTATATAGAGCAGAAGTATCAAGTTTCCTGAAAACGAAGATGGCTCTCAGATGGATCAAGAGTCTCACAACTATTCTGAATTTTGGTTAGACAGAGTATGGGCAAACAAAATGAACTATGGGGCATAAGAACAGTGTTAAGAACAGGAAATCTAGTGGCATTAAACAGTAGTAAGAACAAATGGAACTTAGGGGAGTAAAGGATTGTAAATGACCACGATATCTAGTGTCTCTAACAATCGAGTGAGGCACGCAACCCACTGTACTAGAATGAGATTTAACTCCACTATTCTGTCCTAGTGAAAAAGTGTGTCAGATGCAGCTAATTTGTGACATATCGAGTAAGAAGCAGCGATCATTGAAACAGGAAACTTTCGAGACTAGTTGTACGTTTAACAAGTCGTTGTTGCCAAGAATCGATCCAGCATATATGTATTCCTACTTGGACAGGACGGAAAAAGAAAGCATGGATAATGTGTTTTGAACAACCTATTTTAAGCATATACAAAGAAGACTGCTCTTTCTTTTTAGCCAGTTCCGTCATTTGTCATTTGGTTTTACACAAGCGTTGCTTGGTTGATGATTTGTCTGCTTATTATGGGGTGTTCTTCCTCAGTGGAATTTGTACCAAGACTCAGGTCTGCTCACTGTTATCGGCCTATATGTCTGGAAATGTCCGGACATATTACCCCTACCGGTTTCCCTTTGTTTTTTTTTTTGGGGGGGCAGAAGGACACCATTTGTATTTTACATAACTTAGTGTACATATTTTCTATAACACTCATCATGGTACGCACATTCTTCCACTCTCTCCTTTTTTTTCCTTTTTTCTTTTTTTCTTTTTTTGGGGGAGAGGGGGAGGCTAGGAGGGGGACACAGGCCAATTGTAATACAACATTAAGGTTACATATTTATTGCAGGTTACTGAATCTCAAATCTGCTTGAACATGGCTCATCCTAGCATTGCGTTAGTACAGAGCTTATTTAGCTACATACAAAATCCAAGCACATACCCAAAGAACAACCATTTACTGTGTTGATGCCTTCAAGCTTTGAACTTCTAAGCCATTACCTACCAATTATGAAAATTCTACAATAAGAAACTTTGCTGATAGCTTTAGCAACAACAGAAGCATAAAGAGAACAATCTGTTCCATAAGTCAAAAAGTTATTCTATCTGGCAGACTCACAATAGAAAAACAAGTCCAGAGAGACTCACCGTCTGGATCAAAGAAAAACACTTGCTTAGTCTTTCCATCGGGTTGAGCCTTCTCAAATGTTTCAATTCCCTTTTCCTGTATATAATGTGAATGAATTATGATCAGAAACCATGCATTTCCCACGAGAAGACAATATCTGATCAATGATTCTCACATCTACCCTTCCCAAAACGTTACTTACTGGTAAAGCTCAATCCAATATAATATAAAACAAATAAGCATATCTTATATAGAGGATTGATGAGCTCCTTAGAATGCACAAATATGCCTACGGAAAACTATTGTAGAAGCATCAAAATTGTGTTTACTGTCACCAACAAACTTTGTTGACAAAATTTTATAGTTGTCTAGCTGAAATAAAATTTATAGGCCAATATGAATAACTCATGAACTTCATAATCAAATATGATATTGATTTAGGTCATTCAAGCTATACAGGCATTTTATGCCATTCTTTTTTATTTTTGTCCACAGAAATTGTTGGATCTGCCACCATCACCATGATTGCACCCAATTTATCAATCTATCACCATAGTTGCATCGATAAAGTTACCATCTTTATCACTTGATCGAGTTTTGCAGGTATCCTTCCATTTTTTCAATACAACAAGCTTAACATGAAAAGCGAAATCATCACCGAATTCTCCAACTAGCTCACAACACAACATTCTAGGATTCATGAAAAAGTCACACGAACAAATGGTACTTGAGCATAGCAATTTGGACTCATATTCTAGAAAAATTAAACCAAATTTGGGATTCAGCTATTTTACATCTGTATTGCATCGCGAAAACCAGTGAATTTACCTTGAGAATTTTAACAAATTCATCAAAATTGGAAACGGAGAAGGCCAAGTGATGGCCTCTGGGGAGGTTCTTGGGGTCCTTAACGGGCGAGGCGGCACTGTAGGGGCCTTCAGGAAGCTGAGTAGAAGGGTTCCTCTGGATGAGGTGGAGAGAGAAAGAAGGCGGGAGCCTAAGCCAAATCACCTCAAATTCGCCAAATTTAGGGCTCTCTATCTGCTCAAATCCCAGCACCTGTACCAATTTTTTTATATACTTTTTAATCGACCAAAATATGAATGATGAAGTTCAGTCAATTCAACTTGGAGAAGTGAAATTGAACAGTGAGCTGCTTGCGAGTAGTAAAGTTAGAGAGAGAAAGAAAACCTCTTGGTAGAACTTGGCGAGGCGTTTGATGTCTGCGGACTCTCGGGCTATGTGGTTCAGGCACACTCCTGCAGCCGCCATCTTTTCCGGTGCTACGGTGGTGGAGTCGACGGCAGTGATGGTGCGGCAGTGGCGGATTGGCGGTGTTATTACGCCGAAATGATACGAGAGAGTTTCAGTGCAGTGTTTCTGATGAGACGTATATTCTCCTCTTTTGTTTTCTTTTTTTTTTTTAAAGACTTCTTGATATAAATAAATAATTCTTTTAGTTTATGAAAATTTTGTATAGGTATCTTGAAATCAACTTATTATTTATAAGAGTGCTTGTAAGGAGTAGAACAAGGGTGTTTATATTTGGATCCTTCTAAATATTATGAAAATCAGATTTAAATTACGTGTAATTATTTGGATTCGATATTGATCTCATTTATCAATTTACTAAGAAGCATGTTTGGCTTAATTTTAAAAAATTAATTTTTATTTTTTAAAAGTTTTTTTTTAAATTGAAATATTTGGCCTAAATTTTTTATAACTATTGTTTAAATAATTAATTAGTTTGGTCAAAATTTGTAGAAAGAAATAGACGAGATAGAGATAAAACAAAACGAAACATAAGATATATATATATATATATATAGAGAGAGAGAGAGAGAGAGGGAGAGAGAGAGAGAGAGAGAGAGAGAGAGAGAGAGATTAGAAAACATAAAAAGAGAGGAAAGAGAATGTGAGTAGTTGTTAGGGAGTTTTTACAAAAATTAGAAATAAAAATAGTTATTTATTTTTTCTATTTTTTGTGAGTTTTTTTCCAAAATTACTTTTGAAAAATAATTTAAATTTTTGAAAAAATTACTTTTTGGACTAATTTTAATTTTTAGAATCTAAAAACATTTCAAAATCTAAGCCAAACCCCCACTAAATTTTCCTCCTTAAGTCTTATATTTTGTTGAAATCTTTCTCTATGTCCTTACATATTTTTCACAATTGTAATGAACGAATTGACTCTTATTTTGAATGATAATCTTGTTATATGTTTAGTCCATATCAATAAATTATAATAGATGTCAATTAATATCATAAATAATATCTTAAAATTATTGTCCTAATATAAATTTAAATTTCTCCTACGTTAAATATAGTATAAAAAAAAATATATGAGTTTCTCCTTTGTTTAGACCTTCCCATTATAATTCCATACCTTGACAAATAAAAAGAGCACGGATTGGACTGTTTTAAAAGACAAAAAAGAAAAAAAAAAGCAAGCTATGCATTTCAGGCAGGGTTGATTTTTCCTTTTATTTTTTGCTCAATCTGATTGAGCTGGGCCCGAAGCCCATAATTGACTAATAGAGACCGACACTTTGGGCTGGAAGAACCAAAGCGGGTTGACATTGGCATCCTCCTATCTGCTGCAATCAAGATTTCAAGACTTTTTGGCGTTTAAGGGCTTCGAGGCGTCAGGGCAAAGAGAGGGAGAGGGAGAGGGAGAGGGAGAGAGATGGCGCATAGGCTTCTGAGGGATCTGGAGGCCGATGGGTGGGAGCGCTCCGACTTCCCTATCATCTGCGAATCTTGTTTGGGGGACAATCCCTACGTTCGTATGGTATGATTTTTCATTGCGATATGCAAATCTCCCATTTTCTGTCCCTAATTTGATTATTCATTGGTTATGGAACCCTAATTTGAGCTCGGACTTCGGAAATCGCTATCTTCTATGACGTTATCAGGTTTCTGATTTCTAGTTCATTTTCTGTTGTTGCCTGTGTTTGATTGAGATTTGGGTTTACGAACTTGCTCAGCAGAAAATTTCGGGGTAAATTTCTTCAGTTTTTTTTGAATGATTTTCTCGCCTACACATTTACTGTTTCGTTTTATCATATATGTTATTGATTGGGTTGGAGCACTAAGCACTTGTTTTACTTGTTTACTCTTAACAGCTACAGTATCTGCTGACAAAATTTTCTGATGTTAAGAACGAAAGCATAAAAATTTGATAGTTCCGTTGTCAACTCAACTATAATAATAGTTTTCTTCACTTACCTGTGAGCTGCTTTGGCATGAGTGGCATAAGACCAAGGTGCTTGTGCTTGTGCTTGGTTGGTAATTTAGTTATCTTCTTTCTTATAATGTGTAATTAGTGAAATGTTTTCAATTTTTCAATGAACGGATTCCTGACTTTGACAGTGATTGGGGTAATTTTGATTAAGCTGTAACTTCATGTCGCTCATTGTTTTAATCAATATGTTCCTATTTTGCACGTCCTTGTGAGCTTTCTTTTGCATGGATCTTTGATTTGACATATGTTTTTTTTAAATCAGCTGTTTGTGCTATTGTCTCGTCTGAAACATCCGCCTATATTTTGTACACTGGGGAACATCTTAATTGCAAAATTTGTGCTCGGGTTTGAGTTTACCTGTTTAGTTTCTTATGTTATATGAACACTTCATGGGATACCATCACAGATATTGGGGTGTGTTTGAAGAGAAAGGAGAAAAATCCTTATTTCTGTTGCCTTTTTCATGACGTGTTTTTTGTGATGAATTTCTGAGTCTACTCTTTGGTTATTCTTCTTGGCTCATTCCTTCATATGTTCCCTGCAATGACCCTAAAAAATTGAACACTCTACACCTCCCTTTCCAACGGGAGATTATTGTAATGCCTTTCCATTGTTTTTGGATGCTTAGGATCCCACCACCCAAAGTTAAAAATCCCCTTGTGTCCATATTTGTTCTCTCCCATTTTATGCTTTGAGGGGAAGCAGACGTTTGGCTGTAAAGCGATCATGTTTGTGATAGGTTGAACTGTCAAAAAAGTTGATGGTAATAATACCCTTACCTGAAGAATGGGAGCAGGGAATTTTTCAGCTGAACCAGTATTATAGGAAACAATATGTCCCCGTGTCGCTGAGAAGTCTCTTTTGAGCAATTTTTTCAGCTTCTTGTTTGCGGACTACTGCTAAATATTTCGTTGTTTAAGCTAATTCTTTTCTTATGTAATAGTAGTTAGTCAATAATATTTGAAACTCGAATCCAATGGGAATAATATTTGGGGACATTTGAAGAGGTTGCTTCTTGTCTTCTCACACTCATTGCCGGTCTTTGGCGATTTCTCTTGTTTTCATTTTTCTATTTTTATGGTTTTTTGGATTCAATGTTTTAGGTGTTGGTGTGGGGGAGGGGCTTGTTTCTCTTAAGGAGGTTCTTGATTGTGAATTTCCTACAATTTTGCTGGAAATGTTGTTGTCTTGGATCATCACATGTGGTAGGAGCTATTTCTAACCTGTTATCTTTGTTGACACTTATTTACAGACAAGAGCAGAATTCGACAAGGAATGTAAGATCTGTACGAGGCCATTTACAGTTTTCCGTTGGAGGCCTGGTCGTGATGCAAGATATAAAAAACTGAGATTTGTCAGACATGTAGTAAATTGAAGAATGTATGTCAGGTCTGCCTTTTGGATCTTGAGTATGGTTTGCCAGTCCAGGTCCGAGACACTGCTCTTAGCATCAGCACCAATGATGCCATTCCCAAGAGTGATGTAAACAAGGAATACTTTGCAGAGGAGCATGACCGCAGGGTATGTATTTTTCCCCTAATTTTGTTTGTGATACTTAGAGCTGGCAACTAGGTCGGGTTGGGTCTGGTTCGTGTCCATGTCGAACTTAAACGAGTTGAAATCTCCCCAACCCGTTTATAAAACGGGTTGAGAATCCCCAACCTGATCCTGAATCTGACCTGGTTAATAAATGGGTTGATATGATTTAACTTGTTTATCTATTTAACATGTTTTAATTTAACTAATTAAAAATACACCACTTGCAATAACATAAAACCCTTGCTTGCTCTTACAAAAGATTAAACCACCGTCTATGAAGCTAAGTTTTCAACAATTACAAACCAAAATACGAACCCACAAACCAAAGCCTAAATTCTTATGCTTGGACGGATCAAAATCAGCGCCAAGGAGGTAGAGCACGAGACGCAGCACCCATGAGAGAGAGCGAGATAGCCGAGTAGGTGGAGCACGAGATGCAGATCGACTGAGATAAGCGAGAGCCGCGGAGGTGGAGGAGAGAGAGCGAGAGGGGAGCAGGCTTGAGAGAAAGAGATGCAGCAATGAGAGAGACGCGAGAGAAGAGAGAGATGCAGTGCGCAGAGAAAGAGAGATCGAGAATGGAGCAGGCAGCCATGGAGCAACAGTACAGGGGAGGGGAAGAGACGAGATTGAGAGAGAGACCTAGGTGTTTTTTAGCTTTAGAGAGTTATATACTGGGGCACTTCTGGGCCAATTAAACAGCTAATACAAGGCCCAAAGAAAAAACCGGAAACCTACTTTTTTACAAAATTTTAATAAAATTCAAACCTTATTATATATGGGTTAAACGGGTTAAACATGTTTTCAGGTAAACAGGTCTAACCTCTAAACCCGTTTAATTAAACGTGTTAAATAGGTTATTTTTCTAGTCGAAAATCTCGAGCTGAATCTAACCCACATAATTAAACGGTCCTGTCAACCCAATTAATTAAGGGTTGAAAATCTCTACCCAAACCCGCATATTTTCGTGTTGGGTTCGTGTCGGTAATCATGTCGGATTAGTTTTTTCCAGCTCTAGTGATACTGGGCAAACAACACCCTATCAAAGTAAGTAAACAGAATTGG
This sequence comes from Talinum fruticosum, assembly GCA_021018815.1. Lineage (NCBI taxonomy): Eukaryota > Viridiplantae > Streptophyta > Magnoliopsida > Caryophyllales > Talinaceae > Talinum > Talinum fruticosum. The sequence goes on from JAITYX010000059.1 coordinate 2,766,771, forward strand.
TGATTTGAGTATCTATGCTTGTAATTAGAGAATTCACTACGGATGAGTGTCTAGAGAAGTGTCTGTCAGTTCTGTATTAATCTTTTTCTTAAACCTTCCGTTTGGCAGTCTTGTCTTAGCACAAGAAGCTATTTCATGTAACTAGTTTGATGATATCACCATGATGGCAGTATATTGTGGAGGAACATGGTACTACTTTTTCTTGAAGGCTTAAAGCTTATGTTTTTCTTGGGACTTTAACCATAAAGTCCTGTGTATCTTTTCTGGTGTTGTGAACATGAGTGGAATATGGTTATAGTGATATTTTTTCATTTTGCATGGAGGCCTGTCCTTCTGTAGACCTTCTAAGGTATAATTGTCCTTCTGAACTTGACCTTTTTCCCCACCATGCCCTGGATGGACTTTGAGTAGTGGTTTGGCTTGGTTTCTTCCTTGTCTCGTACAATGCACTGATGCAGCAGAGTGAAACTGGTATTTAATCAACATTTTTTAAAAAAGAAAAGTTCTTCAATGAATGAAACAGTAAGACAGTAGATCATTTCGTGAGAGTGACAGTTTTAATTAATGAGCTTGTGTCTGCTTGTTGTCTCAGTGCAATGAGAAACTGAATCAGATGGAGGGCAAGTTCATGTTACCTTAGAAGACGTGGATTTGGTATCAGTGTTTAGAAGGATGATTCCTTTTTGAGCATGGATTTGGTGTCATGTCTTTGTTGAACTATCTTGTAATTTAAGTTTCTTTGAAATGGCTCTGTGCTGCTTTTTGCTGCATGTGTTATGCCATGCTTTGGAGTATAACATAATCTAACCATCTATTCAGCAATTTCTTTTCAAGTACATGAGATTATTCAATATTTATTATTCTGCTCTAGCAGGTAGACAACTACATGTTGCTTACTTCTTGGTTGTTGAAATCTTGACAATAGGACAACTGTCTATCGCCTTTGTATATCTGTCATTGATCTGACATGGAAAATTCAATAAGCTTTTTTCCGTCCAGGCTAGAGCTGGTTTAGATTATGAATCCTCATATGGGAAGGTGCGGCCCAATGACACAATTTTGAAGCTTCAGCGAACAACACCATACTACAAAAGAAACAGAGCACATGTTTGTAGTTTCTATATACGAGGTGAATGTACAAGAGGAGCTGAGTGTCCTTACAGACATGAGATGCCCGTCACTGGGGAATTGTCACAGCAGAACATAAAAGACCGTTATTATGGGTATAGAAAACAGTTTTATTATCTTTAGTCTTGTTGAAGTGCTTAATGTCCTGTTGCTTGTAGTTTCTGTGTGTTTTAGTTAAAGATTTCACTTGTGGTTACTTCTGATATATCATTGGCATGACAATGGGTTGGATTTGGATCTCACCCGTATCGTTGAACTGGACTAGTTATAATTAGACCTGAACCCAAACTGTAGGTGTCTAATGGGTCTGCATGTCTAAAACGGGTCTGTTGACAAATTTCATTTTGAAAGTTTTTATCTTTCTGTTTCATCTGATCTGCTTCTGAGTCTAATCCCATGCATGGAAATGGAAGGCCCTAAATGTACCTATTATATATTCATTCAACATAGTGAGAAACAATTCTTTTTAGGGGTCATGAAATTGTCTCATTCAGGGAACAAGCTTGAACTAGTTTGAACGTTTATTTCATGTTTAACGATTGGATTTATTTCTGTCTTTTGTTGAATCTTTTTGATGGCTCATCACACAGTAGATTTTTTTGGGGGGGTGGAGGGAGCTCAGGTCTTCTGTTAATACTTGCTGTTAAGCGAAAAAGCAAAATTCAAACAAAATAAACAAATAGATAAAATTATTGTGTCCATGCGTCTGGGTTAGGGTTCAAATTGGGGCCAGATTCAGATATGCCTGAGATTCTCCTAAACACAGATCCTTTTGAGACCCACCAAAGATCAAACCTAGAAAATTGAGATCCAAACCTGTTTAGATGTAACTTGTAAGGGCGATGAGTGTCCTGAGATTTGCTTTGCTAGTTGCAGATAAATTGGTCTGCATTAACTTTGCCTAGCTCTAGTGAAACTCTTCCATGAACTGTAAGCATTGTCAGTAATTTTATTAAAGGGGAGCCCCATTCTTAAAGTGTTTGCTTGATTGTTTTGTTGCCTGACATCAGACCATTCTATTGTTGTTGTCTTTATACATATTATAGAATTCACATCATAAATATCTTGCATTGCTAATGACTGCAATTGTTCGGTGGATGATCCCTTCTGTGATAAATGTGACCCTGATCATGATTTCACCTTGTGCGCTTGTGAACAGAGTGAATGATCCAGTTGCCATGAAGCTTCTGAACAAGGCTGGTGAAATGCAGACACTTGAACCCCCGGAGGATGAGAGCATCAAAACGCTCTATGTAGGTGGGCTTGATGCTAGGATCACTGAGCAAGACCTAAGAGATAACTTCTATGCCCACGGTGAAATTGAATCAATAAGAATGGTACTTCAGCGAGCTTGTGCATTTGTAACCTACACCACCCGTGAAGCTGCTGAAAAGGCTGCGGAAGAGCTCTCAAACAAACTTGTCATAAAGGGTTTGAGGTTAAAGCTCATGTGGGGAAGACCTCAACAACCAAAACCCGAGACGGACGGCGCAGAACAAGCCAAGCAGCAGGCAGCTGTTGCACACAGTGGGATGCTTCCAAGGGCAGTTATATCTCAACAGCAGAGTCAACTCCATCCACCTGGCACTCACGATCAGATCCCCTCCGATGCCTTACTTCAATATTCCACCGCCCCTCAGCAAGAGAGGACCCTTTACCCATCAATGGATCCCCAGCGAATGGGTGCCCTTGTTCCATCTCAGGATGGAAGTGGTCCAAGTGGTCCTTCAGGATCAGGGGACGCCAAATCTGGGTCGGAGAAGCAGCCTCAAGTTCATCAACCATATGCCTACCCGGGTATGCCACCCCCTCCTCCAGGAGGATACCAACAACCATTCTACCCACCTTATGGTTACATGCCTCCTCCCCCACCTCAGTACCAGCACTACCCTCCTCCCGGGCAGTTCAGCCACCAACCTGGAATGCCTCCACCAGCAAACCAACAAAGGCCACCTCCATCAACAAACCAGCAACAACAGCAGCATCAACAGCCTGGATCTTCAGGGGCAGCGCCGTCTCAACAGTAAGACTTAGTCCTATGTATACTTCAGAATTCCATATTCCTCTTTGGCAACTCGTCTTAATTCTGGCACTGTATTTTGAATCTAGAATCTCTGTTTTCTATATTGTTACTGTTGTGAAAATTGTATTTGAGTTCTCTTCCTAAAATTCCTAACAGCTTTTTTCTTGTACTGTCTGGTGGATAATGGTCTTTCTTACCCTTTCCTGAGAGGATAGCTTCAGATTGCCAATTTGGGATAATGTTCACTGGTAAAATCCATAGTTTCGGAACTCAGTTGTATGACCCTCGTACAGTTTATAGAGTTCACCTTCATATTGTAGGACATGAATAAGGTGGGTCTGAGGAAAGGATCTCATTACTATAGCTTTGGAAATTTTGGATCTCATAGCTACTATACCGTAGTTTTAGATTTATAAATCTAAAACTCTATGTCCGCCTCTTTTTCTTGTTTGTTAAACCGTTCCAAAGGTCTTATTCTCTTTTAAATTTATAGATTTGAGATTACAGTATAATCATTGCGGAGATCCTTCACCATGACACATTCATGAGTACAATGCTTCATCAAAGATTTGATTTTTGCCATATTTCGAAAGTGCAAACTATACTTTCAAAGTACAAATTTGATTTAGCAAAGCGCTCAAGAAGCGTAGGAACTTCTCAATTTAGACCATAATTCAGAAACATATACACACTTTACATAAAGCACGTTAATAAAAGAAAGTCTGTTCAAAATGTTTTGCAGATAAAGTGTTACTTCTTGGTACGGCAATGCATATATAAATTCATTCTACAAATTCGTAGTTTCCTCAAATTAAAGTAGAAGGATGGATCTGTTAAATTAAATAGGTTTGTGTGGATCACAATGTAGTCCATTTTTTTTTATGTTAGTTAAATGGGTGTTAGATTTTTCATTTTATTTCAAATTAATTACTGTATTATTTTTTTTATCGCTCTCTAAAAATCTAATCTACTAATGATCAGACATAATTTCTTCTACCATTTAATCATGTAAGTCTCATTTTTCTTCTACCATTTAATTATGTAAGTCTCATTTTTACCTGACTCCTTGAATTTTTATGCATTTGTACACCTGTCATCTTAGAATTTTTGGCATTATAAATGGGACAGAAGAAATCTTGTAAATTTTAATTCAAAGCATGGTAGAGACAAGATGGCATTCTTTGTCTACTATAGACTGGAATCCAACTTTTGATCAAAAAATTAATTGGGGATATAAGAATAAATGCGCTGGAGTATTCCATGCCAAGAATTTCTGTTAAATGCTGCGTGCAAAATCTCTCCTTAGCCATGGGTTAAGTAATAGTTAGATTGCACTCTCTAATTACTTACCTTTTATGTTCTCGGATTATATATTAATAAATGATTGGACGAAAGAGAAAAATATCGTAGGGTTGTAAAAATTTTTTAAAAAAATTATAGCTCATGGGATAAAGTAATGACTATTGTTATATGAGAATTTAATAATTTGTACTTTTTTATTATATGGATGTCAGTTCGAGGCTTGGTTGGTTAATCCTTTGGATTGGAGACTAAGGTCCAAATTATGCTTTCATTGAGTTTAACATCTTATATTAAAAAAATTACTAATTAGACTAACTAATTAATTTTGATAATTAAAATTTCTATTATGTGCAAAACAAAATTATGTCTACATCAAAAGTTTTTGGACCATGGACTCAAACTCAAGATTCCACCAATTATAGGAAAATAACTCCATTTAATAATCATCACCAAAACTTAAAACATAACTGGCTATCAATTGGTTCCAATTTTTTCTTGTTTTGATTTATAAGAGACGTAAAAATGTTATTTATACGAGTTGAAGATATTTAAAAAATTTAATCAATTTTAACTCATGACCCTGTGTGCACACCTTATATGAAGTATTTGATAGAATACAAATCAGCCCATAAAAAAAAAAATAAACGATATATGTCTTATATGAAACTACTCTTATTAATATATATATATTTTAATAATTATAATTAATTATAAGTATATAACTTTAATAATGATCAGTTATATCAATAAATATTAAATAACACTCTAATTAGATCTATTATCAGAAAATAAAAAATTGTAAATTAAATTATACGACGCTTGACAAAGACTGATTCTAGCTAGATGAATGTGCCAACAACACATCGTTGATATAAAAAACACCAGTTTCTCCAACTCTCTCCTATTTTCCCCCTCACTCTTCCAACCACTCTCCTAGCCATAGCCACCCTTCGACCCAGTCTCTCTCTCTCTCTCTCTCTCTCTCTCTCTCTCTCTCTCTCTCTCTCTCTCTCTGTGTGAGTGTCAAGCATGTTCACAAAGAACCTTCATCTATGCTTCTCCAAAATCAAGTGCCTCCCCACTTCTCTCTCCCCTCCATTAACACTCGAAGACGAAGAAGAAGACCACCACCACCAAGATGACCCCATCATTAAGAAGAACTTCGACTCCGTCTACGACGTGTCTCTCTCCTCCTCTTCAGCCGCCACAACCACCACCACCACAGACGACGGCGACTCAACCTCCTCCTCCTCCTCCTCCTCCTCCTCCTCCGTCCCACCCGACTTCTCCATCGCGTTCGCCTCCCACCGCTTCTTCGTCTCCTCGCCGGGCACCTCCAACTCCATCCTAGACTCTTCCTCCTCGCCCCCGCAACCCGACCCGGATCAGCTCGTGGGCGGGGAGTCGCGATCCAGACGTACTCGCCCGATCCGTTTTCCGACTTCCGCAAATCCATGCAGGAGATGATCGAAGCCAGGGAGAAACTTCACAACACAAGTACTATCCACGACTGGGAGTATTTACATGAGCTCCTGCTCTGTTATCTCTCTCTTAATCCTAAGCACACCCACAAGTTCATCATCGGAGCATTTGCAGATCTCCTCGTTTCTCTGATGGACTCCTCCTCCGATGATTAAACAACAACGACAATAACAACAGCTCCTCTTGGTGTGGGTCACTTGTGCCTTTACGAAGTTTACGGAGATTTAGATGTAAGCAACCCACAATGCGGAAATCGACTGTATCTATGATGAAGCACGTTGGATTAATTGATTATGGTGAAAGGGAAAGAAATGATTTGATGATAATGACGGAATTAGTTGGATTAATAAGTGAATACTACTACTCAAGTGCACAATGATTGCAGCTGCGGGGCCCTAGAAGATTGATCCTCCGACATGAAAGTTGGTGGTGGATTTGGTAAAAGGTTAGAATTTGAAGATGGTTTGATTTTCATATGCTTTCTTGTAAATTAATTAATGAATAGGGTGGTTTTTTTTCTCTCTCTTCCCTTTTACTGTTTTTGTAAGAATAGTAATCAAAGGTCAAAACAAGATTGTCAATGAATAAGATTTCATCTTTCTCAACCATGCATCAATGGTTTTCTCTTGGTTATATATATATATATATATATATATATATATATATATATATATATATATATATATATATATATATATATATATATATATAGTTGTCGACATTTAATCTGTATTATGTAAATATATTATATGAAATGGTTCATATTGATCTATAGTTGACACATATTTAGAGTTGAGAATCGATAAAAAAAAGTTGATTACTTCATTCCGTATTGAGAACTTAATTCAATAAATAAAAGTTAAAATGATAGTTCCATACAAGCTAAGTTTACATATTTCATTATAATATCAATGTGTGAAATTTGTTATGAATTTTAAAGAATATAGTGTATTCTATTCTTTATTGAATCGATAATAATTCAAGTTACACTAACAAAGTATAAAACTCAATAAATAAGATAATAAAAGAACATGTGAATTTAAACATGAATATATAACATGTCCTACTCTTTATGAATTGACAAAATTTCAAGTCATATCAAAGACCCAAAAAGAAGATAGAAAATCAATTCATCATAGGCTATATAACAACTCAAATGAAAAGATAATACAACAAAAGGACATGTGAAATTAAACATGAAAAGTGTCACATAGAGAGAATACAATGAGATTGACCGACCAATCCCTAGCTAGGGTGGGGGCTTACTCCCTAGAGAAAAACCCTAGAATAAATATAAAGTAAGATGTGTGTTGTACGTGTTGATGGACGAGAATTTGTAAGAGTAAAGACAAGGGATAATATATATATACATGTCGGTCTTGAAAAGTATGTGGAGTTGGGTCTCCATATAATGTCATTTTATGGCGTGCTCTCTCTTAAATTCTCTTTGTAACATGTGTTAGGAACAATGGTTAATGCTTTTAAGGTGTCGTTAAGCTTAATTATCAAACACATTAAAACACACAATAATTGTGCATTGTGTTTGTTTTTTGCTAGTTCAAATTTTTAAATATCGTATTCTTCTAAGTGGTATATAATTTTCTTATGAGATGCTGTCATTTTAGCTTATTTTTTCTTCACTCAGGTACGGTCACCTTGTGACCCTATCTCAACAGGTAAAAAGCCTATGATCGGAAGAGGGAGGTTAAGGGAGTGAATCTAACAATATGGAAGGATGTACACCTTATATTGGGTGAGATGAACCTTCAAACCCTTCTGAGCACTAAAATTTGCTCAAATAGTTCTACACTTGTCTATGATGGTAACTAAATAATTTAATATTTTAAAACAGTTCCCTTAAAGTGATTCAAACTTATACAAAATAAATTATTCTAGCTAATTTTATATAATTCTCTGTGAAACTATTGTGATTTACCTTCCAATAATGGTAAATTATTCTAGCTAATGCCTTTTTTTTATATTTATATATATAGATATGACAAACTTAAATATTGTTAAGTAATTTCGTTATGAACTACTTTTATGTGGTATATTGAAAAATTTTCACATTCGATATCTAAACCCCAAAAATATTTTGTCTTGAAGAAATAGTTGTATTGTTGTAGTCATCTTTACACCCGAGAGTCCAAACACAAAATATTTGATGTTGAACAAAAGGGGGCCTGTATTGTCTACTTATACAAGGAGAAGGAAGATTTTGTCGAAAATTAAATGCCACACCAAAATAATAACATTACGTTCACGAAAACCAATTTTAATTAGCATTAATAATCAAATTCTTAACTTTCCCGTGAGAGCCATTATTCCCTAATTTGTGCCCTAAATTGTGAAATAACCATCTTTAGTAATCAATTTTCATTAAGTCTAGCTATATAAACTCGTTGAAGTTTTAATCCAAAAAAAAAAAAAAGAAAAACCTTGTTGAAATTGCACCAATAAAAAATGTTGAAGTTCAAAGACCAATTCTAAGGGATATATAGTAGCTCAATTTATATAGTTAATTTGATAGCTGTACATTATCTTTTTTCTTTTGCAGTATCTTTTATTCTTGGACTACTTTTGGCTGGTTAAATTTTATATTATGGCTCGATTTTGATTTTTATAGTCTCGTGGGCTTCTTGCTTCCATATAGATCATGTCCCGTTTAACTTTAACTTACATCATTACGATTACTTATAATTGCTTATAACTTTTTATAACTAACTTTACAACTATCTTATAATTTTTTAGAGTTTCTTACAAAAATTTGTTACAACTCCTTGTAGTAAAGCTTACAGTATTACAGATCTTTACGCTAAATGAAACAGGATTTAGTGACAAAAACATAATATAGTGGTGAATTGAAGTCTTGAAATTGATGTTGGAGGTTAGTGGATGGATTCCGACAATTGAATCGTGAAAGATCTCTCGTTGTTTTGATTGTTATAAAGAGGGTTTGGGCAATTGAGAGGAGAAATTAGCACGAAGATTAAGGATTAATCTTGGGTTTGACAAATAAAATTAGGGAAAAGAACAAATGGGATGAACTTTTTGGTTGGATGGGCAGACAGTGGGCGAGGATCCAAAGATGAGTAGCAACTGCCCCTCACACTTTGATATGCTTTTTCCAAACATCCCTCACTTTTTTTATTCTTCTTAGTTTGGCTTTTGTGACACCATAATATAATCCCTTGTCTTATTTGGTGCTTCAATTATCAAAATTAGAAAGCTAATGAGAGATACACGGCCATTTGGTGAACGTGTTTCAAGGAGTTATGTATTCTACGTTTGTACCATAACATACATATACAATTAAGTAACTGATGTGATCAGACACTTGCTTGATTGGTACCTCTCTCGCCTTTCATGCAGGAGGCACTCGGGTTTGTTCTAGATCACTGACTGTCTATTCTTAACTTAAGAATGTGAGAGTTAAAATGGTAGGTCTGAGTTTTGTTCCTGGACCTCTCCCCCTTCCCTGTAGAGATAAGGGGGTTCAACAGCAGATGCTTAAACTTACCATGTATATATATTTGTCCTTCAATTTAGGCGTGCACATAGGATCATGTGTGGGAGGAGGTGGACAAGCGTATTTTTAGAAACTCATAGTTAAAACTCTTCACGTAGAAAATTGGAGGGAGAAAAAAATAGGGTTGAAACATTTTTACTGGGGTTGGATATAAAGCATCCTCTTTGGAGAAGGATTAGAGATGGCCTTCTCTTAGGCTCTATTTGATTCTAAGAAAATAGATTGGAAAGAAAATTTAAATGGAAAAAAAGTGATGAGGAAAAAGTTAAGAGGAAATTGATTTTTTTTTCTTGTGTTTGGTTCAAGTAAAAAATAGAGGGAAAAAAATATAATTCTTTTCCAACATCTTACCGATACACCACATTATCATAGAGAGCAGAGAGAAAATATTCAATAGTATTGATTAATTGAGAGGAGAAAGAAAATTTTTAATGTTATTTCTTAATAGAAGTCTCTCTCTTTTCTCCATTTCTCTCTCTTTGTGAGTTTTTCTTTTATTTTTTCTCAATTTTGGAAAGAAAATATCATTGACTAAATTGACAAAAATTTCCATGAGTTTTTCCATTAAAATTTTTTTCTCTCATTTTTCTTCAATTCAAACATGGGAAAGAAATTCATTTTCCACATTTATTTTCTTTCCTTCTATAATTTTCTTAGAATCAAATGGAGCCCTAATATTCGGCGAGACAAGTGTCTTCCCCACCCTACCTAATGTAATTACTCTTTCTTTAATCTGTTCTCATTTAATTAATAAGTTTTAAAAAAAGTTTTAAGAGTGAATTAATTTTCTAAAAAAAAAGAAAAATCTAAGAGTGAGGGAACTGTTTACTGCTGATGAAAAGGAGTAGGATAATACCAAATTGGAGGTTTTGTTTATATTTTTCCGTCCTTTATTACTTGTCTTTTTTGAACTAAAAGTCGTTATTATTTTTAAAAATATAAATATAAATATTTATTTTTAATTGAGATAAATAATATGAATTAAAAGGAGTACTAACGAATAAGGCGTAAATTGAGGCGAACGTTTTATATACATCCGAGTATATGCCTCTCGCCATATGTTAACGAGATGGTTGGACGAACGGAAAAAATAAGAGTTTTGTGGACCTAAACTAATGATTTATCATCTAAAAGTATATGCAATTAGCAGTATTTAAGAATTTATAAATTGCAAATTGAGGTGATTAGAAGCATACCCGGCCCATGTCTTTTTCGTATGGTCATTTTAGATCATGAATTGGTCATTTTACATCTCTTCAAAAGAGAAGCATACCCGGCCCATGTCTATGGTTTGGAATTAATGAGTTGGTCAATGCTCTTGGGTTTCAGTACATAATGATTTAGAGAATGTTATGTATTTTGTAGTAAGATATATATTGAGTGTTATTTTTATTTAAATTAATATGTCATATGATGTAAAATGACAATTTTTAAACAATTAATTATTACTTATAAATTTTAATATTTATCGGGCTGTGTTAAAAAGAATTAAATGGCACATTTGTGATCAACTATATTGGCGAAGGCATATATATATGCGTAGTTTTATAATTGTGAAACTAACATAGGAAAAAATGACATTGCATAATTAATAAGTTAGAATACTATTACACTATTCAATCAAATCATTTTTCTCTAATATTATATATAATAGTATAACTATAAGACGTCTTGTAATAAAACGCATGCACATCATTTTGATAAAATAAAATATATGAAAAAAGCGCATAATATAGAAAATAAGTACAAACCTTTCTAATTGGACGCTTCTTTAAAAATACCCATTAAAATTTACCGATCTAAAAAGAGGAATTCTCATTTTTAGTAGAAATTTATCCACCCTAAAAATTGATCCCGGAGTGCGAGAATTCTCGAGGGTGCTAATGCCAGCTGAGCTACAGCCATACCGGCAGAAGCGTGTAATACATAGAAAGCAAGTGGATAGTGCAGTTTCTATCCATATTACGACTGATGACAGAATGGCACAGATTTCAGTGCCCCATCTTCATTACTCAAAACAAATTAATGGCGGGCGCCACAAGAGACGAGAGCATCCCCAGTAAGCCGGCATAGGCGATACTCCTCCATGACGTGAGCCCCAATCTTCTCGTAAAACCTTATGGCATCTGCATTCCACTCCAGCACCACCCAGTCCACTCTCCCGTACCCGAGCCGAACGGCCTCGCTCGACACGACCTTCATCAGGAGCTTCCCCAGCCCCTGACTTCTGTAAGCCTCCCTAACGAACAGGTGCTCCACGTAGAACCCTGGCTTCGCTAGGAACGGCGCGTAGTTGGGCGAGAACAGCACGTACCCCGCTATGACACCGTCTCCCTTGCTCTCGGGGAGGAAGTCGGAGGCTTCCGGGTCGTGGATAGGATGGGGGAGGGGGAGGGTCTCTTGGAGGTGGTCGTCATGGAGGAGAGAGAAAGGAGTGGGGGAGACTTCCAGGAGGAAGACGGTGAAGGAAGAGAAGGGAGGGGAGTTGAATAGAGTTGAGGAGAGAGACTCCTCCGTGGCTTGGAATAAGTGGGTCAGCTTCTCAAACACGGCTAGCTGGTGAATGAGCTTCAGGATGAAGGGTGTATCCGGCTTGGCGGCTAGCCGGATCCGAGTGTAGAGCCGGTGGCTCGGTTCATGGCTTAGGTTGGGCTCAGCGGCTGGGGCTGGCTCCTGGAGTGGCTGTGGCTCTATGACTTCCATAATTGAGCTCCAGTTCTGTTCTGGGATGCTTGGAGAGATGAACAGCTTATATATATAGAGCTAGATGGACGTATACACTAGCTTGAAGAGTTCTTGGCTGGACTTGCCTTCCCCTTTTTATGCATAATCATCGTACACGTACTAATTGGTCAAGTTTGTCAATCTAAAATAGTAGGCGGCTCCGGTTTCAGAGGTGTATACATCATCCATATTCAAAATGTTTTATAAAGTACCGATTTTTTATATATGTCAAAAAATAATTGGACAAATACAAAAATAAAAGATTTGGGCCTAAATTAATAATTTGTCATTAAGGAGTATATGCTTCCAAGGAACATTTAAGAATTTGTAATCAATATTCATAAACAGGTCCATACATGAGGACTAAAGAAAATAGAAATGTAGTGTGTTTGCTACTTAGTCAGCACTCACTTGATACGAAAAAGGAATTTTGAGCACATATCTTATTTGATAATAATCACAAAATTGATGCAATATGTAAGCTATTTAAGTAGGCTCCAAGAATTTGATAGATAGGTGCAACTCATTTGCGTATTTTTTATCAGTTCGATAATTAAATAATTTATCAGAAAATAAATAATTTATCAAATGGTGGAATCAAATTACTTCAAAACTACACAATTAGTAAGTAATACTATACTACTATAGTACATTCTTTATCATTAATGTCTGTCCCTACAGATACACTTGGATCCAACAAGCAAGACTGCAGCCAGCTTTGACCATTGACACAGCCACCGGTGATCACTTCTCATGATTTGTCATTTCTACTCGACTTGGCTATGCCCATTCTTAAAAGTCTTCGATAGGTCTCTTTCTTCTTTCTTTTTTTTTTTCATTTATAAATTTAGAGTAATCTATTAAAAATCAAATTGGTGGACTGATTTCTCTTATTCTTTAACTAACACAGTTACATAATCTGACGATTAATATAAGTTTGACAGCTAATGCCTCATTTTTTTTTCTAGTACACTTTTGTTGCCTAAGCTGATGGGAAAAAATAATAATAGAAAGTAGAGACTACTTACGTAATTTTATGTAAAATTTTATGAATATAATGCCATTACCATTCGAAATATGTCAAAAAAGATCACATACTTGTAACTTCAATTTTGAATCCAAATTCTTAAAATGCACATTGTGAATCCCGCTATGAGATATAAAGAGATCTAAATATAGGCAATCTGACTCGTGCAAGCATCTCTGTCCGACTGTCTCCGGAGAAATCGATTCTAAAATATAAATTTAAATAGTTATAAACTCGTAGTATAACGAAAGAAATATTCTTCTATATTAGGTCATGTTCTATTTAGTTGTAAGGAATTGTAAAGTTGTAAGTAAAATTATAAAGAGTTGTAAAATTGTAAGAAATTACATGAGTACAAGTTAAATCTAAATGAATTAGGACATTGATACGATCTAATGTAATTGTGAGGGGAGTGGATCCAAGCAGCCCAAAAGAAGCATATTGGGTCAATTACAACCACACCCAAATCCTTATCCTCTCAAAAACAAAGCTCAAACACAACTTCCCAAGTTCACCCTCCCTCCCTCCCCAAATCCCCACAGGGACGAAAAATGGCACTCCCCCACCCTCTCCAGATCTCCCTCCCCTCTCTTCATCCTCCCACCTCAAAACTCTACCATCAAACCCCTCCTCCTCCTCCTCCTTTGCTTCACCTCAGACGCTCCACCCTCTCTCTTTCTCTATCCACTCAACAATCCAAACTAAACCCACCCAGAACCCGATTCGTAATCCGGGCCACCGAGAATGGCGCTCAGACAGAGAACGAAGCCGAGCAAGCCACGGAGGTTGCGGCCACCCAAGACGGCGGAGGACCCGAATTGTCGCAGCTGGGTGCGGAGATAAAGAAGGCGATGAAGGATAGAGAAAAGGAGGGCAGTGGAGGAATCGGCGATTTGTTGAGCGGAGTGGCGGAAGAAGTGGGGGAGATAGAGTGGCCTGAGTTTGGGAAAGTTCTGGGTACTACTGGGGTTGTTCTGGGTGTTATTGCTGGTTCAAGTGTCGTTTTACTCACTGTCAATTTCGTTTTGGCGGAGCTCTCTGATCGGGTCTTTGCCGGTAAAGGCATCCAGGACTTCTTCGGCGGCTAGAAGTAGAGCTGCGTTTTCCAGATACTTGACTTTTTACTTGATCTCGCAACTGGAAACTGGCCTATGCTTGATTGGTTATGGAAAAAGTGTATTTTTCCCATAAGAATTTTGGCAGTAGTGGAATGTGAATGTCAAAAATGAATGATCAGATCCCCAATATAGCACCTATTAATCTGTGATGGATATGTGCCTCTCTGTTTTCTCTTAATTTGTAAAATTATCAATTCTTATATGATACAATCTCGCAAATTCTTTCTTTGGACTGCTTCAAAATACAGGGTAGTTAAATTAGCAGATGAGAAAATAATTTCATTAATACATTAACGCATTTTCAGACAGTAATACTCTTCTTTATGCCAAAGATCACAATGAAGGTCTCGAAGTCTGCACAAATGTAGCATGGTTTACAAGAATTGCAATGCTACACAAGCCCAGTAACTAGACCTACTGTTATCAAAGTTATACAAAGTTCAATTCAGTTGCAGTAACATGAAGAGATCTATAACTCGACTGAACTAGAAGGGCCAATAAAAACAGCTGGGACACATACCTTAACTTCTTGCTACTATCATCCTTGACACCATGATCAGATTACAATCCTGATCTTGTATTCAGACCATTTGCTACTTGTTTGCAATGTTCTTGTCGAGACTAGCAATAACCTCCTCAAATCCCCTCCTCATTAATCATCCGGTAGCATCACCTTGAGGGATCACAGGCTAATTAGTATTAGAAATCATTGGCTACCAAGCAGGCCGATTATCATTCAGCAGGATTTATCAGTTATCTCAGCATTTACAAGATCCCTTTTGTAATATGTACAGTGTACTAATAAAATTGCATGCATATGACCTCCCAACACTTTACCCAAGGCAGGATTTGAGGTATTGCAGCTTTGGTTCGGTTCTTTGCTAATATAATACTGTCAAGCTCAACAAGAATGGAGAAAGCAGATTTGGGAACTTACCGTTCATGACCAGATGGATTATGATAAAAACTGCTCATGAGTCAAAGGCTTTCTAACAGCTTTATTAGGATTCCTCTGCTTAAGCTTTACCTTCACATTAACCCCATTATCCATAATTGATTGAAGAACAATTTGAAGCTTTCCTTCGAACTTATCTCCTTTCCTAGGCGTATAAATCACATCATGAATATCATCAGCCAAAGCTCGCTGAGCTAGAACTTCACCGACAGCTGCAGCAGCAGCAGCACTCTTAGTAGACCCAAGTTCAAATTTCATATCTTTGGAAATAGAATGTGCAACAACCACAACCTTGCTAGTCACTCGGTGGACTACACAGGCACGGACGGAACCTTTAGATACGTAAAGGTCTAGGCAAAAGGGTTCATGGTAGGGCCCTGTGAGTTGATTGAAGGTTGGAGTCCTTTGCTTCTTGACATGAGAACTGTCATTTTCATTGGGAGTACAGACAATGTACTTCTCCTTGATAGTCCTAACAAGCCGCTCTTCATTCACCAAGGACTGAAAAGAGTTATCTCTTAGGCTTTCCTTACTGAATGGTTGGTGACCATCTTTACCCTTCAAAGGCTTTTGAACCTTTGCAACCGAATCACAGTTCTGGTTTTGCTTACTCTTGGTTTCCCTTTTATTCTTATTCGATGAAGACTTCCTACCATGAAAATCAAATGCATACTCCTCAAACTCTCTTGAGTCACGATCAATCTTGTAGAACAAGTTCCCACGGATTCTCAAATCTTCAATCTCATCAAAATCAGGATCATCCTTTGCACATTTAGGACTAGTACTAACCCTTTTACCCATTGCCTCTATATTAGATGATCTCAACTCTCGCTCATGCTCTACAAACTTAGATACATGTGCCAATGAAGAAACCCGCCAAGTATCTGAATCCACAACCTTAATTTGACGGCTATCTAGTTGAGGTTGATCCTGCGAAAACAACGGTGGGCTATACGTCCCCCTAGGATAATTCATCAAATTAACATTCCCATTACGGGATGACACTGAAAGATCAGTAGGCTCCTCACTCTTCCCAACTGATGGCAAGCCACTCGAGCAACACCTCTTAAAGCGGGTAAGAATACAAGGACTAACGACAGAGGTCGTGGGAGCAAATCTTCTCAAGAAGACTAACATCACGGTGAGGGTGCGTAAACAAATACTATTGAGAATTAATATGGATGTTGAAAGCTTAAGCTTGGTTGGGTAGACACGCTAAGAGGCAAATCGTCGAACACATGGTAGGCAAGCAGAAGTAATCTGTTTTCCAGTGGAGAAAGACGGCCAAATACCTCAAATCTTCAAAGAGGTTCAAACAACATTCTGGGCACAACTTAGATGCGTAGAAAATCAATTTTGATGCGGCAAAGTTGGACAGGAAAGTACATGGACTCACGGGAGCAACATAGTTTTGGCGGGGGTCTGGGGCGGGGAGTATTGCATTTTATTGGTTATCAATGTTGGTTATAATGTCTGGTTTTAGTTTGTTTTTTCATTGGCTAACTTTTTACTTTTTGTATATAAATTATGGGTTTTAAACATTATTGTGACAATCTTTTTGTAACTTACCTGTAACGCTATTGTGACATTTGTTGGGGATTTTTCTTAGTTAGGTGTTGTATGTATTGACCACTATTGCTTGGAACATTTTATCAGGTTTGATAATTTAATAGATATTTATTCCATCAATTAAAAAAGCAGGTGAAAACACAAAATATATGGATGTTGACTTTTTATTTTCTTTCTTGTATTCTTGTTTGAAATTCCTTATATTGTTTTTTTTTTTAATCAGTTTATATAATTATACATTGTTAAACACATGATTTTTATCTACTTGCTTACATTTTTTTTTAATTTAGCAACTTTTATTTAGCAGCACGTGTTAACAATGGATCAAAACTTTTTTCCATCCTACTTTGCGATGCATTAATCATGATAGAAAAATTTTAAGCTTTAAAATTTAGGTTATTTGGAATCTACCAATTCGAACTATAAGGTATTTAGAAGCCAAGCTAGTAATCTAAAATTGAAAATTTTTACTAATGAGTTGTACTTAAATTTTAAATATTCTTAATATCCCATCACTAAATTTGTTTCAGCCGAAAAATAACTTGACGGCGATGGAGTCCACCTAAAATATTATGACATTATACCAATAAAGTCATAACCTAATAGTTAAGATTAAGGTATTGATCACATTAGGTCTCGGGTTTGATTTTTCCTTCCCTTATTACATTATAAGGTCATTTGTGCCTCATTTACACCAAAAATAAAAATAATAATACTAGGCCATTATAAAGAAAAAAGAGGACATTTTTAATTCTTTTTTTTCACACGAGCATTTAAAAAAATAATAAGCCACATTTTGAAGAATAATAATATTAATAATTTTTTAAAAAAAAAAACTGGAAGGACCCCTGCCCTCTCTCTCTCTCTCTCTCTCTCTCTCCTTCCCCAGCCAATCTCCATAGCCAGTTAGTTAGCTGCCATGGCCAACCAAGCTAGAACTTCGGCGAGGAGAAGCAGACCACTGAGAGCAATACTGCTCTCAGCCAGTTCACCGGCGGCCAACCAACAGCCTATCACCATCCTTGGGTGGGGGAAGCAGTGGGAGGTCGATAAGTAGTTCTAAACATGTGCTAATTCCCTATATGTATGCATTAATTCCCTATACGTGCCGAGTTACTTAGTTTTTGACCCAGTCAAACAGTTAAAAAGAGCTTTTTGAGAGCAAAAATTGTTTGTCAAATACCCTCATATTCTACTTTAAACTTAGATGACTTTCGACTATACGTACACAATAATTGTAATTATTTTTTCTAAACCAACGCCAAGTTATGATGTGATAGAATAGGTGGTGTGCTCCAAGCATGAAGGGCATGTGTGTTTTTGCCCTTATTTTTTCAATTTGTGCTTGACCCCAACTGACCTCCCTCCCTTTGGCTCTGACTCTCTCTCTCTTTCCTCCCTTTACTTCGCTGCTTTCATTGGAAAATTAAGAACTCTCACCCTCCCTTTCAATTTCTCACTCACCAAGCAAACAAGGATCGCGGGGTAGAAGAATTGAAAAAGAAATATAGAATGTTTTATCTTGGTATTTGGATGGATCCTCTCCCCGCTCATTCCTGCTTTGCGTAGGGAATATGATTATGTGCTGCTTTCTGTATCATATTTGATATTCGACGATTAAGAATCTCAACCTTGCGTTCCTACCGCGAATGATTCTGGCGTTACTTACTTTGAATACTAAAAGAGAACATCAATAATTCTCATAGTTGATATCAAGACAGAGTTGCAAGGTTCGACTTAGGGAGAAGATGGATTAGAAAACTGAACACACCTTCTCCCCCATCTCTTCCATGTATTCAGTTTCACATATCTTGCACTCCCCTATAATCTGTGGTGCAATCCTAGAATTTCCTAAATGGAGGTCCACTTGTCCCTACCTTTGAAAGCCCATGGCGCAGTTTCCGGGGTTGCTCCCCCGCCCCCCCATTCCAGGAACAAGCAATCCGAAGCCAAAATTAGACTAAATTTGGGCAAAAAGCAGCTATCCATGTTCCAGGATAGCAAACCGGGAAGCATTCCTGGTAACTATGGCCCAGGGTAAGCTTCTCACAGTGCCGATGAAATGCAATTCACACCTTCCAAGGATTTTTATTTTGGAAGGAGAGGGGGAGCAGCTGCAGACACCACAAGACAGTGTCACCGTTCATCATCTTTCTGCTCAGACCATCAACTGTTTAAATCTAAATCCCAGGCCAATTTTAAACTCCAAACTCAAAAATAGACCTCCAAACACAGCAGCAGCGGGACTTTCCAACAGGGTTAAAATTTCTCATACACAAAGTACAGTAATGAAAACCAAGAAACCACTCCTCAATATCTTGTCCATCTCTCTTGGTTTATGGATGAAACTTCTCCTTTCTGGTGCTAATTCCCTCTAACCTCAAAAACACGTTCACTATATCCAGCTAGTTAGCATCATCATCTAGCGTCCGAATCATTTTTGAATGAACATAAACAATATCAAGAATTAGACGGGAAAGAAACCATAGCATCCATCCAAAGATTAATGCTCAAAGTTTGTCAATTCGCAGTAAACAGCATAGCCTCATTCTACACAAGGAATATGCTCAACACCACAAGAGAAAAGCCTCAAAAAGCAATTCAGTTCCACCCCAAAACCCAATTCTGGGCGGTAAATGGAAGTAAAAGAACACACACAAAAACAGAAATCTTGAGGCAAATAGACGATAAATGGAAGTAAAAGAACACAATTCTGGACGGCAATATCCCATTCCCCTCGAAGACCCGGTAACTGAATCTTCAAGATTACAAGGCAACCACACCACGAATGATTTTTATACATAAACCTTCAAATACTGCATAGAGAAAGCTCACCCAAGGATTGCACTGCTCCACATAAACCTCTAAATTTGCGTAAAATTCAATCACAGAACAGAAACAGTAGTATAGCACCTCATTATCATTTCAACAAAGCCCCTAATTAAAACTTTCATGGATTTGATAACAGACTATTTGGATCTTTCAAAGCAATTCAAGTTCCAACAGTTTCATTCAAGACAAATTGAGTTAGAAAAACACAATTTCGACAATTGGGTACTGCACATCATAGCTATAATCCCAAATCGAAATCCCCAAATCCCAATATTCAAACATTAATAACTAAAACATCTACTAAAAAGAACCGCCACGGAGGGCAAGAACAAGGTGAAGAACAGACCCACCCTCGATATTGTAATCCTTGGCAGTCTTATCATCGGCGAGTTGTTTTCCGGCGTAAATCAAACGCTGCTGAACCGGCGGAATCCCCTCCTTCTCCTCAACGCGCTCCTTGATACGATCAATGGTGTCGGTGGGCTCGATGTCGATCTCGATCTCCTTGCCGGTGAGGGTCTTGACCTTGATCATGGTCCCGCCCCTCAATCGAAGCACCAAGTGAAGAGTCGACTCCTTCTGGATGTTGTAGTCGGCCAGGGTTCGGCCATCCTCGAGCTGTTTTCCGGCGAAGATCAGGCGTTGCTGGTCCGGGGGATGCCCTCCTTGTCCTGGATCTTGGCCTTGACGTTGTCGATGGTGTCGCTGCTCTCTACTTCTAGGGTTATGGTCTTCCCTGTTAGGGTTTTCACGAAGATCTGCATGGTGAAGGGGAGGATGAGAGAGACCAAAGACTGGAGACTGCAGATAGATAAAGAGAGAGAACTGGGGATTCGAGGAGACAAGGAAGAGGTGAAGATCGAATTTATAGACGGATTGGAATTTGGATGGCTTTGGAATTCTTCTGAGCAGGAAATACAAAAACTGGAGTTTTTTTATATATAAAAAAAAATCGGGCTTATGTTCACAATCGGAGATGATTAGAGGAATTTTTGCTGTTGAAAAAAATAAAAGTATATTCTTTTTTATTATTTTTGTTGGTGGAGAAAATTTGGAAAGGAATATAGTAGCACTTCATTTATGGCTGTAATGGTACGGGGAAGAGTCGGTTTAAGGAGGAGTGTTTGAATTAAAATGTTACTGAGTTATTTTAAAATGTTAAAAATATCATTAATTAATTTAATGATTAACGATTGTCATCGAACTAATTATTAACAATTAAAAATATCACTCGATGAAATTTCGTTTATACACGTGTCAATAGATCGGTGGTATAGAAACGGATAAAATGAGTTACGATAGCATTTTTAATCGTTATAATTAGTTCGATGGCAATCATTGATCATCAAATTAATTAATGATATTTTTAATATTGTGAGATAATTCAATGGCGTTTTAATCCGACTACTCATTCAAAGAGAAATTATTGATTTTTTTGGGGGGTGGTGTAGTGTAGTGTATGGAAGAATATGAATATATCCCTGGGTTCTTTTATGGGAAAACTTGGTCCCAAATTATCAAGTATCAAATCCTTGCGGAAATGGATTGTTTATTAATTTTTTAAAAGTTATTGCTTAATAATTTATTTTTTAAAGTTATTGTAAAGAAAAAAAACTTTTATTTTAAAAGAATCGTAATTTAAAAATTTGCAAATTTTGTGAAGGTGATAGCTGTTGCACACTTCATCTGAAGTCACAGTAAGAGGAAATCAGGTTAGAAAAAAAAAAGTGAAAGCTTGATTGGCCACGTATCTTTTTTTAGGTTGTATGACACTTCAGCTCAACTTTACTCAAGTTGAGTGACTTAAATTAGGATCAACTTTGAGTCGACTAATGTTTGATTCACTAAGTTTATCTTTTAAGAAGAAGAAATTATGTAGAAAATTACAAGTGGGATTTGATCCAGGTTAATTTGAATTCTAAGTCTACTTTCCGATGAGTTTGTTTCAAATATCGAATTAATTATTTGTTGAGTTCGAATTGTAAATCTCAAGTCAATTTTATCATGCATAGCCTCATTCTACCCTTGAAGTCACTATAACTTTGGTGTCCATCTCTTTTTGTCAGATTCTATCTCCATATTCTTCAACCTCATCCACGAAGTCAAAGAAGTCACTAGAGTCGACCGCAAATAATGGTAATATGTTTAAAACAAATAATCTAAAGCTCATTATTAAGATAATGTCCAAATTTTCTCAATAGACGACATGGAAATATCCACCTTGAAAGGGTGAAAGTTCTAAGCAAAAGACACATTTGGAGTAATGTCAAAGTGGTTTGGTGTTTGGTTCAGATTACGTTAAGATGAGCTGTCCCAGAAAACCAGAATACTACATTCACCCGTTTGCGAATCTCAAAATTGTATGCATTATGCAACAAATGGAGTCTAAAACACGACTCACTAGTTTCAAATTTGAACAAGCCAAGCCAAAGAGATGATTAACCATTGAAATGCTCAACTCGAATATGTGACAAAAAGTTTGACAAAAAGGTAATCCAAGAGTCTAAGACCATTAGCGGGCCAACAATCTATCCATGCTGCAGTAAATTTTCAGGATAGGCAAAGAAAAAGCAAGCATAAGTAACCAAATTTGCAGCGGAGAATTCACAATGATGAGGACTTGCGCATCAAATATATGTGATATCGTAAATCCCGCCATGACGAGAATTTCAAAGCATAAGATCTCAAATTCACAGTCACAGGCATTTGCGATTGGCAATGCATCTACCAAAGTTTGGGGTTTGTCTACACCTCCGGATACCATTGAAACTAACTCCTACTTACTTCAGAACACCTACAGCTACAAGTTTGACCAACATTAGAAATACAGTATTTTCAGAATACACACACAGACATAGTTCCCATTCAGAGATTAGTGAATTACAGACAAGCGTTTTAGACAGACAAACACAGTCACTATGGTCGTCATTATCAGTGTCATGGTTAACGAAGACCAGTCGCCTATTAGTAGTAAATCTGTGGATAAGATGCCACCATTCCATTGTTGTAGCCACCATAAGCAGGGTAACTGATAGGTGCTGTGGAGTAGGGTCCAGCCATGGCTGGAGGGGCAGCCTCTGGTGAGTAAGTGTATTGTGGGCTGGTGCTTCCATAGACAGCAGGGTAAGAAGGGACCCCAGCTGGGTATTGAGGGTGTGACGGAGACCCGACTACCGTAGGAGTAGGAGGGAATGACGACACATACGCATTGGTAAGACGACCGGCCTTGGCTGGAGGCATAGGACCGTTGTGGCAGACCCGGGTTCGTTTGTTTGCAGGCACAATAGCAGTTCTCTTCTTGTCAGCCTTCGTCTTCTCCAACTGCTCCAGCCTCTTCTTGAGGTTCTCTGGAGGGAATTCAGCTTCGAGTTTGTATTCTTCAATGCACTTGAGGACTGCTCGGAGAGCGGACTGCTCTTTCCGATTGGCCAGATGCTACATAATATAAAAATTAAGTCAGAACTGAGGATATAGGCAAAGCATATTGACACCTTCACCTATGGAAAATTCCCACATTCCTGTGCCCGTCTAAACTCCCATCTCACCCTCTGACACATGAGAGAACAAGGAACAGAAAGGGCATCATAGAGAAAAGTCCCTCTGAGCATTGGCAATAATTGGAAAGCCACCACCAGGTCACCACAGGGAAAGTGATTCGATCAAATTCCAGGATTGGAAATTGACTCAAAGCTGCAGAACTACAGCAAACCAGGCTAAGAGTTGAAGAGTATTCCAGCCAAGAGGGGCTTAAAAGCCCAATTAAATGACGGCCTATGAAGAAAGATCACCAATTATTCTGATGATAAATGCCACTTTAGGGGTCTCCAATTCTTGCGAACTCTAAGACGAGGCTCCATACAATCAGAGCACGCACAATAGAGCATTCTCTATTCTCTTTAGATAATGACATGAAAGCTGAATTCAATCACAATATAAGGCCAAGAACACCACACTTGAAAAAGATCAATTATGAAGATAGCCAAAAAAATCATATTCAAAAATTGAATTTTAAGATAGATGCTTCAAACAATGAACCAGGCTCCCGGGGGTGGGATGGGGGTCAAGCAAACAAAGCAAAAAGGGATAAATAGAGAAATTACCACAGCTCTTCCACCATTGTTTGGATCCTCCATAATAGCAGCTGCAGCCTTCTTTGCGTCCTTAAGGAAGGACTTTAACAGTGGGACAGGGGGAAACTTATCTACAAGGCCAACTTCATAAGTAAAGTGAACAGCATCAACCTGTTGTCCCCTGCTTATCAACTCTTCAATCATTTCTGCAGAGGACAAAAACTTGTTTAGTCCCAAAACTTTAAGATCAGTACTGCTCAATATGAGACAAACAGATCCAAAGGTTAGGTGCCCAATACTGAGACGACATTAGGCCAGACTAAGAAAATATGGCTTTATTACAACCTTAATTGTTCAGCCATTCAATTTGCAACATCATCCAAGATATAAATATTCACACAATCTGTGAAGCGGCAACTTTGTTTATCATTTTAAATTACTGTAGGGTGTTTGGCCCATTTTCAGGTCAAGTGCACATGACCAAACAAACCAATATCCTCCTCAGGTTTATGATATAATTGGATTTAGCTGGGTCCAAAAATTAAATGGAGGCATTCATGACCTATATTTTTAGAGTAGGGTGAACACAGCCCTATGGTTCACGCAATCTGTGGATCGGCAACTTTGTTTATCATTTTAAATTAATGTAGGGTGTTTGGGCTGCTGTCCGGTCAAAATGTACATGGCCAAACAAACCCATATGCTCCTCAGGTTTATGATATAATTGGATTAAGCTGGGTCCAAAAATAAAATGGAGGCATTCATGGCCTACATTTTTATAGTAGGGTGAACACAACCCTATGGTCAGATCTACACCAGTAAGGCCTTCATTTTTTTTCATTCATGCACATATCTATTTGGAGGTAAGAGTTCAACATCTTCCATCAGTTTGTCACACCCTCCAAGTATTACCTTGCCTATATGACAGAAAACACAGGAAGCATTAGCAAGAAAAGGAACCAGATGTTCCATTAGTTTGTCACACCCTCCAAGGGTTTGAAGGATTTCTAAAGGACAATGAAGTACTGGTGAAATTGTTCACAATAATTCACAAAAAACTAGTGAGTCTAATGCAACCCCCCCAAAAAAAAAAAGAACCTCCATTCGCTTTGTATAACAAAAAAAAGTTTAATGATGAGATATCAGCAGCTTGAAACATTGCAAACAGAATAAAGAAATTTCATGTTAAGGCAGTTTGTAGCCGAATCAAACCAAAACTTATGCATACTATTACTGTTTTTCTTTTTTTTTGGGAGGGAGGGGTTTTCAGATGTAAGAAGCCAGAGCCTCACTTTACAATAGAACTGTAGAAGTTGTTTCCAAGTCACTCAAGATTTGAAAAGCTCTGAATGCTTACTACTTCACAAAAGTATATGACCATTTAATGAGACATTTTTCTCCGTTATGATCCATTCCTTATCACTTTGACAGTTTGGAATATTCTCTATCCAGTCAAAACATCAATTTGAAAGAAGTTGCATCGTCTAAAAGTATCAAAAACTTTTGTCAATGGCCAAAGTAAATAAAAGTCCTATTTGATATCCTTATCACACGTTGACAGTTTGGAATATATCATTTGCTTGTAGCGAAAAGGGTATATACAAATGTCAAAAAAGGAGACATAACTATAGAAAGATCACAATTTCTGAATCCATTGAATAATGAGTGATTTCAAGAAAACAGAAGGGAAAATGAATGTGGAGATGCTTTTCTTCCATTGTGATTCATACGAACAATTTGTCACTACAAGTGCTTTAACTTTTATACTAGCCATATATCTACACTCATTTAGTTGACATGAGATAAGCTCAAATATAAACATATAGCTCGTTCATGCAAACGTGCAATCCAATTGATAGATATAAAGGTCATAAGCTACATAGAAATAAAGTTGCAACGCCCCCTTCAGACTGCCATCTAGTAAGACAGAACTGTTTGCCATGAAAACGATCATGTGGCAAAGATCAGTAACAAAGTTAAATACAAGACTAAAGATGCATAGACTGTCATAAGGTGCATAAGCATCTAAAAATCCTTTCAAATTAGAAAGGCTAACACGAATTGCTTTTTCATGTTCACTCCAAATTTCTCACCGGTTCGGATAACTACAATATCCGCAAACCCAGGTGAAAGATCTATGCTTTTTAGACATTACAACAAATCTTAACCTGACACTTTACCGGACATCAAATAGATCAATCCGCGCAGCAGTTGAAGCAAAACGACGGTGGCCGAATCTTTCATCAGGAAACATACAAAAGCATCCAAAAAAGAAAACACAAAAGAATTTGATAGTCATACCAGGCATGTTATCACCGAGCCCCAGTGAGACAGCAAGCTTAGGCATCTGCTTCCTCCAAGCAGAGCCGACAACGAGCTTCCGGTACAGCCCCATGTCCTCCTCCTTGACAATCCCAAAGGTAACCAAATGCTGGAGGAAGGTATGCACATCGGGAGTCTTGACATTCTCAATCCCACCGCGCTCATCCAAGCTTTTCTTCCACATCTCGGCGATTCCCTCAGCTCGTTCCTTAACAGTTGGGGTAACCAGCAGCCTATCTTTCCCAATCACCGGATCCACCATGACCGGAATAAGCGACTCCAGAAGCAGCACACAAGCCCAACCCAAATCATTCACTCTCTCACTCTTGTCCGCTCTCTTGTCCACCGGAAACACCTCCGACATCGCCTCGAGCACAAACTTGGGCGGATCAACGCAATCAGAGAGCGCAACCGGAATTTTAGCCCTGAGCACGTCGAGCTCTTTCTTCCTGAGAGTGACAAACCTCCAGAACCTGTCATAGTCCATCCTAACACAAAATCCCCTCAATTTGATGAGCAAACCCTCGCCATCGTCAACCTCACCATCTCCGCTTCCGGTGTCTCTCTCCAGGAATCTCAATGCCGCTTTCTGCGACTCCTCAGCTCTTCCAATGGCGATTTCGACGGAACCGTCGATAGTGACCTCGCGCTTCTTGAGAACCTCGAGAGACTGCTTGGTCTGATCATCTAGGGCTTGGATTTTGCGCTTCAAGGCCTCGGATTTCCGGCGAAGGTCCTCCTCGATGGTGGTGAAATGATCTGAGAGCTCCTTCCATAGCAGAGTGCAGGAGGTCATCAGAGACGTCTGCCTCTGGAATTCCTCGAAGCTCGGCGGCGGCGGCGACTGAGTCGGCTCGCCCGGGTCGGGTACCGAACCCATTGTTGCTTTTCTTCTCTCTCTCTCTCTCTCTCCCCGTCCCTCTCTCTCTCTCTCTATCCCCTTTCTCTCTATTCTGAAACCCTAGAAATGGAAAAAGGAGGATAGGGGGAGTGATTAAAGAGGGAGGAGAGAGAAAGAGAGAGGGAGGGGTTTGGTGTAGTGTGCTGAAAAAGCGAGGGAGGAGCAGAGAGAGAGAGAGAGAGGACGAATCATGACGTGGTGTGAGATGACAGCGAATGTACGAAGGGGGGATATGGAAAGGAAAAGGAGGACTCCACAAGCAGTGTTTGGTCGTTTTGGCAAAAAAGCAGAACCACACCCACACCCACACCCTCACCCACTGCTCTCTGCTAAAATGCGCCGACAGTGCGCCCGCTATCATTACTCTTCACGGCACCCCCACTTTAAAATATACTGCTTCCCCAGATATTTCCATCATTCCCTCTTCCATCGCATAAACCACGGCTGTCTCTACATTAATCAATTAAATTCTTTCAACTGAATATTCTAATCATGTTTTATATTAGTATTATTTTCTTATATTTATCAAATTCATCCGACTTTAACCCCACTTTTAAATATGAGTCTTTATGTCCTCGTAGCCGTATTATTTTTTGCTCCACGTAAACATAGCTGTACTAAGCAATTATAATACAACGAGAGACCTGATGTACCCAAAACTTCACCTATAGAAATTAGGAAAAATAATACAAGTTTATTGCACTTGTTTATTTACCAAGGTATGGCATTGCCGTGTATGGGTAGATATTTGGTAAAGAGGATTTTACTGAAAATGGCATAAGAACAGAAGTAAATGATTGATTTAAAGGGACATGATCAGCAATATTATTCCTGTACTATTGTTTGAAGAGACATCTATGGAATGGAGTGGAAAACTGTTTTGTAACATAGTATGATGTTATTTGCCAACGTACAACGGGGTGACGAATTATTCCATCGCATTATAGACTGTTTTCACGAATAGAGTCACGGGTGATAACGGATGAATAGGTTTATGGCTAAGTGGGGGACAAATAGCAGATTTACCAATATCATCCAACTGGCATCTTTAGTCCATTAAAGATGGAGCTTTTTGGAGTCACAGCACTCTCCTCCTGCCATTGCCAAGAGCATCTACCACCGACGATTGCCATAATCGAAGAAACTGGTGGAAAACGAGTTGCGATATTGTGGAGGTAGGAATTGAACCACCAATAATCTGCTTTCTATTGATCAAATTTACCAGAAAGTTTTCCTCAACATACAAATTACTTGGATGATCTAACACACTTAAAAATCAAAGCCTTTGCACGAGTACAAGGATAAATGGAAACAAAGCGACTGATTCTCACTTCAGATTTTCATACCATTTGGTCTTCAGAACAGTGGGCAGAGCGAGTCCCAGCTCCCGATCAACTCAACAGCCATGCTTCGATTTTGAAATCTACAGCCATATTGCTTCAATGGGAGTAACTCCTATGCCGAAAATTGGTATCTGGAACAAAATCACAACCATAATAGCAACACACTTGTATTAGAAAGAACCCAAATAAACCACCTTAAAAAGTATTCATATCAAATTATCACATTTTCACTTCAGATACTTGAGCTGAAATGAAGGCTCCAAGTAACATAAGTGAGTCAAATCAACTCCAATTGTCAACCAATAGCACAAACAAAACGAAGGAACTGATAAAATGTAAGCAAATGCAGCTTATTGACTGTCTTACCTAACACTCCCTGCTACTTGAAGAACTGGAGTTTTTCACGCTTGCTTTCAATGGTGACCTTCTTTCGTGTTTCAAAATCCAATTTGTCCATGTCAGCAGCTGTTCCTAGATAACCATAGAGTACTCTCTTCCTTTCCTTTGTCCTGCTGTCCACTGTCACAAGATCTGGGTTGTTCTCGTCATCCCGGCCAGCAGATATGGATTGTACATGGGCCCACTCTCTACGCCCACGACGCTCCTTTTCAAAATAATCAGCCAGTCGGATGGCCTCCTTCAGCCCTGATTGATCATAACCAAACTTGACAAGAGTGACACCACGATGACCTTCTCTATTGTACAAAGACTGCGACTTGCCCCCAGGAAATCCGAGATCTGGCAGTTGCAAAATCATGTGTAACTAACAATACTATGAATATTAAAAGTGTAAAATAAGCACCACATGTGCTGCATACAAGAAAAGATCATCTGAACCAGCTTCTTTTCATAATCTTATTGCCATGGATTAGCAAAAATTACTGGAGCTCAATATCGGCAAATAAATAACATTAAAGACAAAGATAATGAAAATCTTAGCTGAAAATAATGCAGCGCCAAGAATCAAAACACAATTGGAATGCAGCATAGGTGGTCCACAATGACAGATCTAATGAGATAGCAAACCATATTTTGAAATACAGTTCATTTGAGTTAATTTTGCGAAACATTGTAATAATCCTCAAACTACTAGTTACAAGGTTCTAGTAGTACCTACTCTAAGGGTAAGTCCATGTCACCGAAGAGGGGAGGGCAAAAAATAAGAAAATGAAAAAAGAAAGAAGTTCCAGGGATAAACAGTAACAAGCAGACACAGACAGCAACAAATCAATTCAGGCGGAAGCACCAAAATCTCGATTACATAATTTGGCTCTTCCTCTCCAATTAACTAATGTAGCATTTTCACTTGGAAACACTCTCATTTTTACTCATGATTTGATAAGACGTTAGTTGAAGATTCAACCACAAGAAGATTCAATCACAAGATCGTAGGTAAAGTTGTCAGCTTCTTGAACCTCGATTATCACCAACACTGGATCGAAATTGTACACATGCCATGAATTGAATCACATGATCCAGTGCAAAGAATTAATAGGAGAGGAGAGCAACCCCGACTCCCATGCTCAAAATTGACAAGCCAAATCAATAGCACAAAAAGATTGCAGACATCATCCGATGACTCAGATGTACAACTCTAGAAGGCAAGAATCTCAAAATTCTCATAAGCTTAAAGGAAAAACAACAATCATGACATCCAGTTCAAAGTTTTTTCGGAGAGTGGGAGAGGAGGATATCAATATTGACATACATGCTCAGAGTTGCCGGTCAAATCAACAGGACAGAAAGACTACAGAAACCACTTGACGAATCAGATTTACTACTTGAGAAGACAAAAGTCTTTAAGAATTTCTCAAGGCATGGACAAACATCAATCACCCAGCCTAGTAGGAAAGGCTACAGAGAACTTCATGGTATAGACATCATTAGCAGTTCAGTTCCAAGAACAAAAGGAAAGTCAATTTCAAGTTGATGCATGACATCATGTACAATTGTATACAACAGATAATACTTATCCAAAAAGATAAACAAAGGAACTATAAATGCACACTTTTTCAATCATCCAGAAAAATTGTGGCCAGACACTTAAGAGTAGGCTAAATTGATACTTTTAACTAATACAAATATTTTGAAGTTTTCAACAAAATGGATCCTGACAGGTACAACATACATGTAGCAGCTTAAGACGCAACAGTCAATGCATTGATGTGGGTGAATGAGAAAAGTGAGCATAACAAATTGATGATGGTCGCACAACATGCAAAGTAATATCTTCCCATATGAATTTTGCACATACTAAAATCCGTTGTATGTGTGCTAACTAGTTTGCCAAACTACCAGACCACAAAGGCAGCTGTACATTTTCCAAATCAACATAGCACGAGAAAAAAGTGGATCAAACTCAGTGAAGGCCTCAGGAAGTCACATCCTCCACAGTATAAAAGATCGTATCCAACTAACGTACTCCCTCAAATTCCTGAATTAGCCTACTTTCTCATCTTATATGTTCCTGACTATTTGTGACCCTCTGCAATGTACATTAATAAGGATACAGCAATATAATGCTGGATCAGAAAATAGTAGAACACAGCAGGCACAATACCGAATAATAAGATAAAAGATTCAAGGAAGAGAACTCATTCCTTCCATCCAGATTACACAATATTAAATACAATCTCTAAGATTGTGATTAATAAAGGAGTGGATTGCAGCAGAAGAGCACCACTAGAAAAGTAGTAACACTGAGTTGGGAGTCTAGCTCAGGATAAAATGCAGATCACCTGGTAAAGAACACGGGCTACCTCGGCCTGGGTGGGGGGTGTTCAGCATTCCCAATAATGTACTCTTACTTCGATCAGAAAAACAAATAACAGTAATCTTACAAAAATAAAGGAGTGGATTGCGGCAGAAGAGCACCATTTGAAAAGTAGTAACACTGAGTTGGGAGTCTAGCTCAGGATAAAATGCAGATCACCTGGTAAAGAACATGGGCTGCCCCAGCCTGGGAAGGGGGGGTGTTCAGCATTCCCAATGATGTACTCTTACTTCGATCAAAAAACAAATAACAGTAATCTTACAAAAATAGCTAGTAGCATTACAAAGCAAGCCCTTTGTGGGCAACATATGCATACAGAAGTAAACAGATCTCCAATTGCTCACAAATACAAGATAAGACCAAAGCTTGTACAAACCAAAAGAGAAATATTTTTAGAATATAGGACACAAAGAAGAAAAAGGTCAAATGTAACCTTTGCATAGATGGACTGTGTAATAGCAAAATGCTAATTAATACCAGCACCTGTGCACCTCCACGGCTTCATCTACAAGTTCTGCTAGTTAGGAAATACTAATACCTTAGAAGTCCCTGTTGAACATCAATGACTCAGATAACAGAACAACGTTATACTGTAGTGGGTTAGGAAGCAGAGTTTTTACAAGTACTACTGCAAGACAGTTTTTAAGAGCCTTCTAGACAGAATGGTTCTTATGGACAAAACCTTATACGTAAAGAATGGGAAAAATTCCTACCCCAATTTTCTTTTGAGATTGGGGTTGGCTCCTCCATATTTTTTTGGCATGACCTGTGGTGTGAAGGTGCTCCCTTGAAAGATTGTTTCCCTTCTCTTTATGCCCTGGCAAGCGATAAGAATGCTTCGGTGGCTGATTACTTTGAAAGAGGGACTGACACTATAGTTTGGCCCTGGTCTTTATTCAAGAAGGCCTCATTGACAACGACACTATTCTTAGCCCCTTGATGAGATTTACTCTGGGGAATTCCTCTCTTGATATCGTTAGATGGGATCTCAATCCTAGAGGGGTTTTTACTGTTAAGTCTTTCTATTTAAAGCTTGCTTTCAACCGGTCTCCTTCATTACAACTCCCGTCAGACAGTCAACTATCTGGGAAGCTAATGGAAGTCTTTGGCGTCTTTAAAAGTTTCTTTTTGTGTGTGTGAGAAGCTTGTCATGGGAGTATTTTAGCTTGCGATAATTTACAAAGGGACATTTTGGTGACTAGATATTTTATGTGCAAAACTGATTATCATTTGTTGCCGCGTTACCCTTTTGCTAGAGCTCTATGGGAGTTAGCCTTTAATTGTTTGGGAGTCTCTTGGGGTTTTTCAAGCTCT
Source organism: Talinum fruticosum (assembly GCA_021018815.1). Classification (NCBI taxonomy): domain Eukaryota; kingdom Viridiplantae; phylum Streptophyta; class Magnoliopsida; order Caryophyllales; family Talinaceae; genus Talinum; species Talinum fruticosum. The sequence goes on from JAITYX010000059.1 coordinate 2,799,183, forward strand.
ATTAGGAACCATCTCATGGGTTAGGAGGGCTACTTTGGGAGAAAAGCTAAAAAGAAGAAAGCCTATCTTATCCCACATGCCATTTTTTGGAGCATTTGGTGTGAGAGCATCGCCACAGGTAGGTACCCTACCCAAAACAGATGCTTTTTAAGGTAAACATCAGATCCTGCTTCTGATCTAAGTAAAACAGAAGTATGGATATTCAGTAATTGAATGCAATTGTAACCAAAAAAAAAAGATACAAAAGGCCCTAGCTATTAGTATTCAGTTCTACATAAGCAATAAGCCCAGAAAGCTAAAATTAAGAGCAATCTCCATTCTCAGAGCCATGCTGGAATCACAGTGAAAGACCATACATACATGATATCACCAAGAAACTATGCAAAAGACCTTTTGTAGAAAATAGATACTCAGCAGGAAAAGAAAAATTGGAATGCCAGGAAGACTGATTCAAGCCCTACTAAATTGGAATGCCAGGAAAAGAAAAATGAATTGGAACGGAAAACTAGTCAATGCAAAAAGAAATAGAAATAAGCATTTAAGCAAATATTTGAGTTGAGGGAAATTCATTCCCTACTAGTTGTCCTCTCAAGTCTTACACGTAGTGAAGTCACACAACACTAGATGCCTTTCTATACTAAGATCCAGGTCCAAAACAAAACAGCCAAGACAGAGCAATCTGCTAAAAGGTGTGGCATGGCACAGATTGGGAAAAGGGAAAACTTTGAATATTTGGGGGGGAAGAAAGGTGCATTCAAACAGATACAAAAGCAGCTTGAAGGCAACCTACAATGCCTTCTCATGAATCATAAAATGGCACCTTGAATAATCAAGATTATGGAAATAAGAGACTAAAGTCAGAACACCCGTGAAATAATAATACAGATGTCTCTATATGGAATGGTAGGTGGTCTTGTCAGCGGTCAATGGAGACTAGAAGGCATCTAGAACTATATATCTGAGCACACACATCCCCCATAAAGCCAACATGCAACAAACGAGGTCTTCCAGGACTATCCTGAGGAGCAATCCTACAAAGTTTATTAGCAAGTCCAAGAAGGCCATTTTCGATTATTTCGTGAAGCAATACCAGAGGACAAGCGGGGAAGTGTTAAAGATATCAGAAGCGCCATCCATGACACTTTTGCAAATACAGAATCCATATTTTAAGTAGTGAAGGGCGCATAATACCTCTAAGCTTACTATCCATTGACTTATTTCCCAAACCCTCCATGCGCCCATCTTTGCCCTTGCCAGTACTTGTATTATGAATAATCACCATAGGTGGCCACAAGACCAAATCATCCTGGTTTGCAGCTGCTTCATCAGCAGGCAGAAATTGATAAGCTCGGGAGTTATCAGGAGGCCTCATGTAACTCCACCCCATTAAGACACATAGAGCTCTGTGTAAACCCAGATGATCCACACGCAGATCAGCATTATCTGAGTTGTAAGTGTGCATTATAAGACCATGCACGTCTGGAAAATCTTTTGAGGACCTGTAATTGTCAACACCAAGAGCATCGGACAATGGATAACTCAAGTTCTTTCACATGAATTATTTCAACTTCACACATCAGTAAGAAAAATTGCAAAAACCACAGCAGCAATTGTATTGTCGACTGGTTGATAGGCTATCTTCAAGCAGAATACAGACCAAGCTGGGTAGACATGTCGGGCAACTCAGCATAAAATTTTCGAGCAGGGAAACAGCAAAAACACTGGCAAACACGTCACTTCAACACAATCCAGTCTGCAGATTTATTAAAGACAACTGGAGTTCAAAATAATTACTAATCTACTGTAAGTAATAAACCAAACATGCGAGCAAAAGCGAGTTCAGAAATTTAACACAATTGCCAAAGTGCAAAAGGATAGGTCTCCCTCAGAGAATACAAAGGATCAAATGATCCTAAATATTTTTTCGATAAGTAAAAGAGAATAATATTTAAACAAATGGATGGATCCAAAAGCATCCTACAAAAAGACTATATACATTTATATGTAAACTATCCACAAAATCTACAATACCAAAAGAGGATCCGCAAAAAATGTCACAATCCCAAAAGAAGAGTGTCTTGATCATCTTATCATTAAAGCAATGAAGAGATGTCTCCCCTGCCTCGAAGACTCCCTTATTTCTCTCACACCAAAAGCTCCAAAAAAATGGCATGTAGGATAAGCAAGGATTTCTTCTCTTAAGCTTTTCTCCCAAGTAGCCTTGCCAAGCCATAGTATGGCCCCTACTAGAGCATAAAATAACCCAAGAGACTCCCAAAACAACTAAAGGTTAACTCCCACAAAGCTCTAGCAAAGGGGCAACAGATAGATTCATAAATGAAACACACACAAGAACCAAGTCTTACACTCTAGATAAGGCTGGCAACATTCACCAGATATGGAAACATCCTTTCTGGCAAGGTCATTGTCAAGCCACAATTGCCACATATTAATGCAGAGGATATGCTCATGATGGCAGTTTCAGGAGGAAGTGCAAAAATTTGCCACAAATTTTCTTGTTATCTTGAAAGAAAAATAATTTTCCATTGATTTTTCCTAATCTTTTTACCCCTGTTAAAAGTTTTTTTCAATCAAATTAGGGGATTTAAGATTTCTTCTTACCCTCAAAATCCTACCGAATAATTTCCAAATAATTTGACCCACACATTCCAGCTCACTTCGCACTCCTGTGCACTCCTAATTCAACCTAATTTACACATGAAATGATGCAAATGCCACTTGCCGAGATCCTCATTAGTACCATGATATCAACAAGCCAATTCTCTTTATGTAAATGATGTCATATGGATTCAATACGCACTTGTAAATTATCTATTCAATCTTTAGTGTGAAAGGCACAAAGCACAGCACGGCGCAACGGGTTTGGGCCACAAATCACAAGGCAACGTGCATGCCTCACAAACGCGAGGAACACTTATGAAAAATACTTGGAAATAATTTACATTTTATGTAGTAATTAATAGGAAAACTACCCTATAAAGGCATCGTTTAATTGCCGTACATAAAACTCAAATCTTAAAATGTTATAGAAGGAAAAAAATAAAAAATAAAAAAGAGAGAGACATGCCTCAACTATATACGACTTTGCTGTAAACTTTCAATTTCCCTAATAAGAGATTGACAAGCATATTTTCCTTTCCTTACTTCCTGTCACATCCTCCACACACATGAACACACTTAGAGAGACAAAAAAGAAAAGAAAACGGAAGCTCGTCAAAGAAGAAACAGGCAATAATAGTCGCTCTTGTCAAACTCACCACTCAAACATCACCAATGAAAAGCAAAGACGGCCATTTTTTAAGCTAAGAACCCCACCAACTAAGTTGCCACCTTGATTGAGCAATAGCCCTCAAGATGCAACCCCAAACTTCATTATTTGAGCCTCCAATCTCAAATATACGATCTCTAAATAAAACTCTCTATCTGAAATTAACAGAGAGACAACTAACAGTGTATTCACACACACAACTATAAAAGATGTTCTCTTATGTCCATCGCTGGGTAACTTCCTTAATTTCTGGACTGTGAGTTGGATTCCATGGTGCACATGAGGCACACTAAAACCTGACGAGGAATTGCCCAGAAGGAGTCACTACGCCTAGGAAAGCTTGAGCCAACCATGTTTGCACCTCTCACCTAGTTGCACCTCAAGTGTACTTTTATGATTCAGCCTAAGATAGATGGTTGGTAGATATTAGGGGTTTTGCCCAAGAATTTCACAAACTTTTAGCTGATTTGAGGTGAGTTCGATGCTTTAGGAACTCTAATTGAGTTGTTCATATATTAACTTTTCAATGACTGACTTGTTAGTTCAACAAAGCTAGTTAAGAAAAGCTCAGGAAGTCGAAAAGTTTCATTCAGGTACTACATAAATGACAAAAAGAACTATGTGCATAAATGCACTTTTGTACATTCAAACAACTTATCTAACCAAACAGTCCGCATAGACATAGTTACCAGGAATGCGGTATGCTTCATACATGGGACGAATTCGGGTATGCAAATCGCCACCTAGGGGAGAATCCGGTACACCAATTATTTTTTATTTTTTTTTGTATGAAGACATAACATAATTATGGAATTTTTTATTGGGAGTATAGGTTGTAGCCCAAAATAGATTTTTTAAGATCCTAACATTTTATAACTGGATTGTAAGAGACATAACCCCCAACACTCTGCTCATGTTTAAAAATGGGCCTTGTCCAAAAGCCCATCTTAACTTAAGCCATTAAAAAATGACACGTACGTTTGACCCTAGTGAAGCCCGTATTTTTAGCCTTTTGATAAAAAAACCCTAGCTATTTCAAGTGCTAGAGCAGATAGAGAAGGAGAGAGAGAGAGAGAATGTCCCATCGCAAATTTGCAATACTCAGCACTTTTATTCGGCATTACTCCTCTACGTCCTCCCAAGTTGACTTCCTCACTTCATTAAACTGGTTAATCGAAGGTAAGTAGGTATGTAGTTGTATTCGCATGCCTTGCTCTTCCCCTTCCTCTCTTAACTTATTTTAGCCACTTTTGTTCAAGTTTAGCATTCTGATTTCATGTACAACCCACTTCAAATAGAAACGCTCTATACCACGAATTGGTATGAGACTCGTAGCAAAACTCAGTGCGCTCACGAATCACGTTTCGAGTCACACGACCTAGTTTGCTGAGCGAATCTGGTAACTATGAGCATGGATGCAGCTAATCGTTGAGAGATAATTTAATGAGCTAATACAATCATATGAAAACTACTACAATCAGTTATCGACTAACACTACTAGCTGACATTTCAATGTCAAAAAGGGACCTTCAGATAGATGCTCAAAACAAGTACAAAAACATTTCACATATCTAGGCCACACTCAATAGATTTGCAAAACTAAACTCCCATCAATGAAACAAACTATTTTCTTTTAGTTACTCGTAATGAACATTTGTATCATGATATAGAATTCAAATTCACAAGGCTTCCAACAAGAAGAAAGCCACCTTAATAAATATGTTAGGCCTCCAAAAAGTAGCCCATAGGAATTGATCAAGACCTTCATCAGCCAAAGTGCGACACTAGGACACTAGGACACAACTGGAGCATCCTACTATGATTTCTAAAAGAACATCCAAAACTTAACGGGAACTTGAAATCGATACTCTTAAATGTTAAGGGCACACCCAACAATAATAGTTAATACATCCGATGCAAAGAGAAAACTAAAATTCAATGTAAAAAGTGATACCTTTCCCTCCCCCTCCTGCAACAGGACTGGTAGAAAGTGCTCAACTAAGAAACTATCATATCTTACAGACTATCTTAAACAGCACATCTCCAAGTAGTAACAAGGAAACATTTGAGAGATCACAAATGACAATGTCGAGCACAAACAGCAGAGACATAAATTAACATAAAAGTTTCTCTCACTAAAGAAAAGCAAGCTAGAGCTAAGTTGATGCAATGAGCTGCTAGATACTGTTGTCACCAACATTTCACCAAATAGAGCATTAATACTATAAATATAATACCTTCAACAACAGAGGTATGAAAAGATAGTTCATCTCCTCATGTTTCGTTCCTCAAACCTCTTTTACCGGTAGGAGAAATGGGAAAAGGGGATTAAGTTGTTTCTGATTTTGGATTGGACAACAATGTCTCCATAAGCTTCCCTCAAACCCCCAACACCTCTTTGTGTGTGTTTGTGTGTGTGAAGAAAAAGGAATCAATGCCTTTCAGATCTAGATTCATCTGCAACAACCTCCTTGCAATTTTAATGTATAGTTAAAGCTGCTTACATAATGCACCCACATAACTCTACCCTAGGTTTGATCTATTTTAGAATAAACTAATATACAAGGCTGTTCAATCTTGGTACAACAAGACAATAACTCAACAAAACCCAAAATATAGGCTTGTACAATGGATTAATAGTTCTAACTATCTCACAATTTAAAAAAGGTACATGTCATATTTAATGTCAATAAATAATTGTTACAATTAAAGAGAGTAATTTTTGGGTAAGACTGTCTCACACATTATTGTAAAACATGCAAGGAAAGGATTGGGCTACACTTGGCCCAACCTCTACATATGGGTGGTCTCACGTAAAAGACTCAGCCGACTGTTTCCAGAAAAACTCTGAGGCAAGTGCAACCCAAGAAAGCCTATTTGTATATCACGTCTAGTGGTAATCCTGCTGAAGTGGAGGCGATGAAATTCAGACATCAGCATCATCCCAACAGAAGTTTTAAGCTAGAGGATCTAATAATTAAAAAGCCCCAGAAAAACGGGTAAGTGAAATAGTGAAAGCAACAGCTTCAGCAGCGCCAAGTCTAAGACCCACTTATCCTTATCAATCATGAAGAAAACTTAATTGCTCACATGTAGTTTTAGCTTCCAAATTATAAATCTGTTAACTATTCTCTAGAGCACACAACCCAACAAAATTTGGGTCATTTGATTAGGCCATTTAATGTAGAAATATATGTTGAAATCCAAACCATAAGGAAGAGTCAGTGAATTTTCTGTTCTTGTCAGCCATTTCCAGGACTCACTCTATCCAATAAACCAACTACAGAGCATTAACCATACACCTAGATATATCGTAGCACACCTCCATTGTGAACCACAAAATTAGTCTCATACATACATACATACTGTCCACAGAATAAGCACAATGCAAAGACAATCTCAAGTTAAATTGATCAGCATCAAAACACTTGACAGCCTGACCCGTCAATGATCAACAGTATCAAAGACCAAAACTACTCGGCTAATTAACAGTAAAACGCTGTTCCCTTAAACCACAAGAGAACTATTTGTCCAACAATAGTAGTCAAAGAAAGTAATCTTCACTCCTTCACCACTTAAGTGATCCTAATAACTATCATAAGAGAGCAGATTCATCATCTAATTGAACTACGAGCCGAAGAAAATGAGCTACTCTGTGTATCACTAAAGGATAGCTAAACCATTCAAAACAAAAACATAGCGCTCTCTTAAGGTGATATGTGGCAATTCCTAAATTACCTGTTCAAGAAAGTCTATGTATCCATCGCAATCAAAGGATGTTTAGCAGCAGACACATCCTTCATCTGTATGGACCACTAACTACACAACACAAGCTCAAATTTCAGATAACTGTATTGTGAGAACGTCAAAGACACATTCTTGATCTGCATGGAACTCAAAAATCGACATTTGTGACAGCAACTATAAATATAGCAGTAGTTTCAGACCTAGCAGATACATGTCTTTTCCCACCCTTTTGTTCTTTTTTTTTTTTTTGGGGGGCTAGCAAGCAACACACATCCCTCCAACTCATCCGTCACCCTCCTCCAATTCTAAAATGCCAGGCCTATGTCAGCAGATTGATTTTTCTAGATAAACCCCAAAGTTGTGGGTAAAGGTTAGCTCAAGTGACCAAGTGCTCAAATTCCACCTACTCTATTTGCACAACAAAAAAAACAAAAAATATATTGATAATCTAAAGAAATCAACAAATTCAGCACAAAAGATTCTAAAAGAAACATCAATAGATAATCCTTTAACAAACCTGCCACATGCCAGGCAGCGAACCGACCCATGCTTCCCATTCTCCAAGTAACTCTTTCTCTGATTAGAGTTCTCATTGATCAACTTTGTGAAATGAAAAAACGCCTTCATAACAGCAGGATCAATTTCCTGTCTCATACCCACATTATTATCAAAACCACCACCGCCAGTTCTCATATGCTTGGAAGACTGAAATTCATCATCTCTCCTAAATGGACTACTGGTACCAGTGCCTACACTCGCCCCAGCATTCCCGTACTGCAAAAGGTGCAGTCTTTGCCTGGCCAAATTGTCCCTCCCATCTCTCTCTCTCCCCTCCCCTCCCCAAATTTCCTCTTCATCGAACCCTCCGGCCCCCTCCCTTCAAGCCCAAGGGAATTCCAATAATCCTGACCGCCCGAGCTCCGTCTAAATGGATCATCCCTGTCTCTTAACCCATTCGGGCTCAACCGGCCCAATTCAGGCCCTCCTGGCATGAAGCGGCCCATTGGCTCCATCGGAGGAGGGGCAAAGTCTTGGTAATCAGGCGGCAAGGCAAAATAAGACCGCACACTGCCATCAGCGAGGACGATCGTGCGGCGGTCAAGCATGTGAAACCCATATGTGGGAGGTGGCGGCGGCGGCGGAGGGCCCAGCGACGGTGGTAGAGGAGCTTGTGCTGGGCTTGGATTGGGTTGGGCAGGGCTAGGATTAGGTTTAGGGTTTGGTCCGCGCTTCGGAGTGGGTTTGTCGGAGGGGGTCGGGTGTGAGCCTTGGAGTCCGCGGCGGCTGGTCTGGATGATTTTCCGGCGTCGGAGGAAGGTTTTACGGCGGCGGGGGATGATGATTCCCAGCGTGATCTGCGTTGTTGATCGGAAGCTGATGTTGAAGGGGGTCGCTTGCTAGACGAAGGTTTGCGGGCATCGCCGGCCATGCTTTGGAGATCGCCTGCCGCTCTCTCTCTCTCTCTTTTAGGGTTTCAACTTTCAACGCCAGTGCTCCTACTGGCGCTGGGAAAGGAGTTGTCGCAGGGCAAATCCTAACAATTTCTGTCGAATCTTTAGATATGTTGGGGGCTTCCTCAAGTAAATATGATGCGATAATTGATAAGAGACAACCTACACACATTCTTTATTTGCAGGAATTGCACTGCTCCAATAAATTGCCATAAAAATGTTCAAAATATTACTAATTAATTTATGTTCCTACAAAATTATCAGAGTTATTATTACGGTAAAAAAAATATTAATAATAAATTTTTGTTTTCTAAAAAGTTATCAAGCTTATTATTATGATAAAAAATATTAATGTATGTAATTTTAACCAGTTATAACAGGTAAATATTAAAATAATATTATTAGTCGATAAAATTCTCATTTGATGGCATTTTAAGAGAGGAAAATTGACAAAGATCCAAAATAAACACACTCTCTCTCTCTTCCATCTATTTACATAGCAACCTCTCTCTCCTCCGTCTACATAGTAACCTCAAGCTTTTTTTATTAGTTTATATCTCTCGCTTAATCCTCTCTCCTCGTTCATTCTCTACAGCCAATGTGTCGCTTTTAATGATCATAACCATTATGATTGACCTCACAAGTGTCGTAGGGATAATCATCCACCAACTTAAACTATCCATATTCTCAAATTATACCAAACTTTGAATGTCTTGTAAACCTTTCAATTGGATTTTTCGTACTTATTTTATGTAAATATCAATCTTTCACTACATTTACAAAACCTTTGAACTTCAACAAAGCAGGAACAAAACCTGCAAGCCCTGCTAGGGCCTCAAATGTATGAATGAGACATAATTGTGAGTCCTTTGCAACAATTTTGTGAGGGCTTTTCAGGAAGAAACTATATTTTGCAAGAAAGTCACATAAATTTGGAGAATTTTAATGTTATAGTTTTTCGTGAAACCTTAACGCTTCAAATTTGATGGTGAAAGGGAAAATAGATTTGAGAAACAGAGGGAATCTATTGAAAGGCATAGTATGAAGAACATGGAGAACTCAGTTCTCCAAACCCCGAGCGTGGGGACTCGTGGGTTTGGAAATCGTTGTCTAAAAGCTACCCAACTTATCGTAAAGGGATTTGTTGGAAGATAGGTGATAAGTCTAAAATTAGATTCTGGACAGACATTTGGTGCCACCACAAAAGTCTCCTTCAACTCAATGGTTTTGACCCACAATCTCTTGACCTACAATTAAGGGTCAATGCTTTCATTAACCAGGAAAATGAATGGGATATCCCAAAACTTATATTGGTTTTACAAAACGAGCTTATTGATATCATTACCGGTATCCAACTTTCAATGTTCACAAAACAGGACAAATCCTGTTGGGGATTAATGGGGAACGGTTTGTTCTCAACAAAAACGGCAACAAAGCTTGCTCGTAACGAACACGAGGCATGATTCTTGGGAGGGTAACTGGATTTGGAACATTGATATACCCCCTAAGATTAAGACCTTCTTCTCGGCAATTTCTACAGGATGGATTACCTTTGAAAAGACCCTCGCAAAAAGGGGTGTTCAAATAGACCCAACATGCAATATGTGCCATCATTATGAGGAATCAAGCAGCCATATTTTTTCAACTCGCTCAAGAACCTCCCAAGTATGGAACATGGCAAAAACCACCAATGGATCCACTCCACTAGTTTCGTCACTCCCCAAATTAATGGTATATCTATCCTCAATGCGGCACACATCTCCCTCTCAAACGACCGGCTACAACGATTCATCTTCCTCCTATGGAGTATTTGGAAGGAAAGGAACGCGGTTATCTTCAAACAAGAGGATTTCCATCACATTAGAGCCCTCATTAAAGCAAAGAAAGCAGCAGCGGAATGGAAATCAAGAAAACCTCGCTCCCCATCAAAGGTTTACTTAAAGGAAAGTTCACCAAGAGTCAAACGACTTCATCCGGTAAAATGGAATAAGCCAAGCAATGGACATGTTAAACTCAATTTTGACGGGTCCTTAAGAAATAAGAGTGCAGCTATGGGATTTCTATTGAGAGACAACTAGGGAAATCATCTACTTTCGGGAGCAGACAGTGTTAGGGCAAACGTCAATTTTAGTCGCCGAAGCGAGTGCACTCGGATTTGGAATTCAACATGCAAACGAAGCGAATATTGGTAACATTGAAATTGAAGGTGGCAACTTAATTATCATTGATAGCATTAGAGGAAGGTACAAAACACTATGGGAGATTGATTTTATCATCCAAGACATCATATGGATGATGTCTACGTTTCAAAGCCGCATCATCAAACATATCTACAGGGAAGCTAATTCTCGCAGCTGATTGGTTGGCGCGCTATGGTCACAATGCAACGTCCCCAACCGTTTGGGAAGAGAGCCCCTCCCCTTCCCTTTCATGTATTTTGGCAAATGATAATTTAGGCGTAACCCTTGTGAGAAAGGTCTGTCTAAGTTTTGCTATTTCCCTCTTTATCCATTGCCAAAAAAAAATACAAGGGGTTGTTAATAGAACATCTTCAATTGCTTGTTGAAATTATTGACAATGGTATTTTCAATAGAAATAATAAGTCTGCTTTTATTTTAGGAATAAAAATTTATTATTGACATTTTCGATATTTTATGATAATTTAGCGACAATTTAATCTGAACACTCACATGAATTATTATAGATACAATACAATTATTTGACACACATAAAAGAATATAAATTTAGATGAAATAGGAGTGTCTTTTTAAAAATTTTAATGTAGAATGTCGAATAAGATTGGGATATGAGTTTTGGGAAGTTGAACAATGAAAGACTAAGGCCGCTACATGAAAAGTTCGAGTTGAGGACAACCGAACAATGTTCGACTGTTTGGGAATGAGATAGACAATCAAGGGAGATTCCAATTAGTTATGCTTTAAGAAAACCTTGCTCCGCCTTTCAAGTTAGCATGCAATGCAAATGAAGGACATATTGTTTAAAAATATCACTCAATTTTTTAAATATTAAAAAAGTCGCTAAATATTTTTACAATAAAAAATACGATTAAAGTTCACAATATATTCAAAAATGTCATTAAGACAATGACACTATTGAATATTTTTAAAAAGTTAAGTGGTACTTTTTATTATTTTAAAGCAAATTTAATGACATTTATAACTCAACAAAGTTCTAATGAAATATTTAAAAATTTGAAAAAATTTAGTGATATGTTTAAGCATGAACTCCCAAATTGAGGAAGTGCATTAATATCATTGTTCACTAAGGAAGCCTCGGGGAGAGACAATCCTAGTGTGAGGAAGAAGGGGGGAGGGGTGAGCCCCATTGCTAATAATGTTTGTTGTATGGTTTTTTTTCTCGTTTTGTTATAAGCGTAAATATAAACTATTTATTGTGTCTCATATTTCAAAAGTAATTCAATTTAGAGATTAAATCCTAGGAGAGGATAGAAATATTAAACTCATGCTTAAAGTTCAAAGCCAACAACTCATTTACACAACTTATAAGGAAATTATTTTCTTAAACATTTGAACCCCGATAAAGTGGATCAAAGTGAGGATTATTCTAAAGCAATGAAGTTACATATGAGCATAATTCTACCCCTCTTCCATGCATGCTGACCAAATTGCTACATCAAAATTATAACCTCAAATGTTCAGCTACAAATCCTAAACGCTAAAAGTTGAATCCGTAATCTTCATTATTGATACTTGAAACTTAGGTTCAACCCTAAGATATATAGAATATTAAACCCGAAAACATATAAATGAGAGGCATTAAACTCTAAATCTAGAGCGATTTTTTATAATTATTATTAAGTTGTTTAGCATCTATATATTAGGATTACAAGAAGTTTGCTATTATATTGGTATAAAATATTTTAATCTTCATATCCTCCTTTCCATCATATTAAAGGGGATCCACATAAATATAAGTGAATTGTAAAAATATCATCCATAAATAGTTATAAATTGTAAAGATCTATAGTATTCCTTTTAGTTTCAATTTATTTGTAGTCTTAGAATATTGAGTAAATATCATGTGAAATTAATTTGAAAACAAATTAATGACTAAAATATTAATATGTCCTTATAATTTTATTAGAAATGAGAAATGTAAAGATAGAAAAATAATTAATAAATATAAAAATATAAAAATAATTATTAATATATTATTAAATTTACAAAGGTGTAGATATTGTAAAATTAAAATAATTAAAATAATAAATAAATTAAAATAGGAAGAGTAGGACATAAATTTCCAACACATAACGCATCTGACTTGAATTGAAGGGTCAAGAAATTTCTTTCTCAATTTTCACCTAAAATAGTCACGTTGCAAACCTTATCACTACTTCCCCCTCTCGCTCTCTCTGTGGGGCTGCAGAAGCACAACACGTCCATGGCCGCCGGAAGTTAGAAGCTTCTGACTTTGGATTTTGCATTTTACAGAGCTGTTGTATATGAAGATGGCTTTACACCTTCCAGAGGGATGGTTTCCCACGAGCTGGCAATTGTCTGAGAAGCGCGCCAGAGGTTATGAGATGCTTATTACATTTGTTTCTTTGCTACATCTTTCCTGTAAAACTTTGTTAATTAGTTATTTTATTGATTTCATAATTTCATTTTGTTGAAGGTTGCTTTCTTCAAGGAAACCATATCAATTGCTTATCACAGAGAATTGTGTGGCTAAAAAATTTCTTACTTCTATTTTGCATTCACATGATTCATTAACTGCACAATTAGAGGACCAGATACTAAATCTCATAGATGTCTAACAATAATAATTTTATGATATGATAATCACCCACTAATGTTTTCTAAAGCATTGCAGATTTTTCCCAGTTTCCCTTTCTCTTGACCTGTTTTTCTCCACATGACAGACAAATGGAATTGTAGTCATCACTTGAAGCTATTACCTCTGGAATGTCAATTTAATCGAAGACAATTATGCATTGGTACTTCATTGATTGCTATACTGAGCCTGGACCAGGGTATAATATCACAGCCTGTTTGGGCGGAGGAAAAGGTAGTTGATCAAGACGAGGATGACGGGTTAGTTGGCACAATCAAGTCATTGATTGATCCAAATGAGAAGACAAAGTCAGGGAAAGTGCTGCCAAAAGCCTACTTGAAGTCAGCTAGGGAGGTTGTGAAGACCCTTCGAGAGTCTTTGAAGGAAGACCCAAAAGATATGGCTAAGTTTAGACGCACTGCAGATGCTGCAAAAGAGTCCATTCGAGACTATCTGAGTAACTGGAGAGGGCAACCAGCTGTTACGAAAGAGGCAAGTGCATTATGTAGCTTATTTCCATGAAGTTTAGATGAATACAGATGTGAAAGTTTGGACTAAGAGCTAGTTGGCATCAATTGTGAAGTGAACTACTCCCTTCTGCTAACTTTGCATCATTAGAATAGCCATGGCTTTCACCATTGTCAGTAATCAATGGAGAAAGGACCAAGGATATGTCATACTAGTGCCATTAAGCATTTAAGCCTTCATTTTTTTGGCTTTGGTGAATGCACGGGGGTCATCTCACTAATTATGTGTGTCCTAGCTTATAAATGCTCATAACTTGTTCCTCTGTAAATGGAAGTATGAATATGAATAACACTTCAAACTTTATGAATTTGGTGTGAGTTCCACATTACCACCCCCAACCTTTCTATGAGTCCGACACATGCTGGGGTTTTGAAGTTGAGGTTGGTCTGTTGGGATATTGCTTAGCAGGTGGCTCTGCATACTGCATATATTTGAAGGTTGGTTGATTAGCAGAAGAGGCAACATAGATGTTGTGATGTCATGTAGAGCTGGTCTTGTTCGTTGTGATGTTCCTTAGAGTTGGCCTTGTTCATGTAGTTGGTTATCGAAAGTCTGCCAGTATGGCTTTCTGTGCTTTCTATCTTCCCTTGCTAGTTTGAGGAGGGTTGAATCTCAGGTTTCTTCATTGAGATTATTGAAGTTCCATCTCGACCTTTTTGTAGCTTCTAGCATTCTGATAGCCCTATCCCATCCACAGGGAGGGGGATCATTGTGGTAGAAGCAAAAGATTTGTTTAACGCTCACTAGAACACTAGGAAATGGAAGCAATTGTGTTTGTGTTGTTCATTATTAGTTATCAAATTCCAATTAATGGTGGTTTTTTTGTTGGGGGGAGTTTGCTTTCTTGGCTGTTGCAGTTGCAGATGCTTGTTTTCAGAAGACTAAACTAAAAGTTCCTCCTTTTGGTCCCGGATCGCAGGAGTCTTACATGGAGCTCGAGAAAGCATTTAGATCCCTCGCTAGCTTTTATTCGAAGGCTGGTCCATCTGCTTCCCTTAGTGATGAGGTCAAGTCTGAAATCTTGCAGGATTTAGAGAATGCCGAGAAGTTTTTATAGCATGACAAACCTCTTTTGCATACATCTGTTTCTAGTTTTTGTATATACGCATTCTTTAACTGACTGTTCATTCTTTGCCAAATTCCAGACAGTGAGATTGTTACCTTACCTATTTTTGTAGGCAGATGTCTATATAATCTGAATCATCCATATATCCAACGATATGGACAAAGAATACCCATTAACAGACTGATCCAGACACTGATAACATTTATTAAAAACAATTAGGCAATTATGGTAAACTATAAAGCTATTTCAACCAGAAAAAATAGACTATAATATTATGTTTGATTACATCCCTTCATATTTGGTTCATAATGTCGAAGGGATCATACGCATCATCTTTGCCCATGGTTATAGGCGACGCCTATTGTAATGCTCAAACAAACCGCCACAACCGATTTGTTGTAACAGTTTTGGTGGTTGCAAATACGGTTAAACACCAAAATCGTTAAATTCTGTGAATGGACCATCTCATTTAGGATCACCATAATCACCAGAAGCAACTTGATGAGATACAAGTCGTACATTTTCCGTGGACATGTCAAAGTTCTTATGATTTCAGTCTTCACATATGAAAATCCACAAAATGAACAACACTATTACTACAAAGCAGGGGCCCCACTAACTGCACCTGACAATGTTGCATTATATTACTCAAAGTGTGAACAACACAAGGTCGAGCCTTTCAATAAATAGTTAACCAGTTTTTTCTATGTTTTCAAGTTACTAAAATATACCCTACCAAAACCTTCAGGGTCAAGTGACCTCACAGGCTTTAGCATGGCTTCCTCAGGGTCAATTTTGTATTGGAAAAAAAAAAAAAAAAAGGGAACCAAGTGCTGATGGTACATTATCTAAGGATGCTCTTTATCATGAGTTGGATGTCAATTGCACATTATTGATGAATACATCAACCATCGACAGGTATGTCAATCTCGTGAGACAGTCAAATACCTGTCAAAGCAACAACAATTTCAGTTTGCCTGTCAAAACTTGGAGGTACCACGAAGGTGCAGGAGCAATGAAAATTTACCTCATGCACCTTTTCCACGATAATATTTTGTTATCAGGAACGTGACAAGACCCCTTTTGAGCTGCAGAAACCACAAACCAATAATGATGAGTCATTCATGTAGGAGGTGATAAGCAAAAACACAGCAGGGAACACATAAGCCCACGTTCCAGCCAGAAAAATCCTAAAAATAATGGGAAGTTGCTTTCTACAATTCTTCCCTTGCCTTTGCAGCCAAATTGCATATATTAACAAGCAGATAAGCGAAGCACTTTATTAGCTACCCCATTACTAGTCAATGGGAAACTGACTGCTGACTTAGTGCAAGGAAGCATAAAGGAATGCTAAAAACATTTTCCCTGCAGCTAAGCTACAGGGACTTCATTGGCGTCAAGAGATTGAGATTAATATTAGTATCGAGATCATGCATGGTTGCCATCATAGTACAGGTATGACTAGAGAGTGCGTGCAATCATCAGCGTCCTCCAGGCAACAACCCAAGACAGGTGTGGCAGCACAAATACAATCAAATGATTATTTGAAGCAATCTTTGTCCCTATTTGTCAAAGATGTGCAGTGGAGGAATAACTATGTCTGGATAATTATGCAGCCAAAATAATCATCTCTGGATAATCTAAAATCAATTATCGGACCACCAAATATGATTAAAAAGCTATCTGTTTCATGCAAGAATTGCAGACCTTGGAATAGTTCCAGCTCGACGAGGATCATACTCTGTAGCCTGCCTCAGAGCCCTTGCAAAAGCCTTAAAAGTTGCCTCAATTATATGGTGAGAATTTTTTCCTGCAAGCTGTTTTCACGGAAAAAAAAAGACATCATCCTTAACCAGAAAAGTAAATGTATCATTTCATAAACGAATAGCCATTTAAAGATACACACAGCATCACCCCTCCACAAAAACATACTAAAACAAGTGAGAAGACAACTTCTGCTTAGGTGGGTGTCAACAACATTAAATTACTACAATAATATGCAGCAAGGGAGGGGGAAAAATAAGCATACCTGCCGGATGTGAAGAGTCATTCCTGACGTATTTACCAAAGACTGGAAGAAATGCTCCACTAACTAAAGACAGAGATCAAACTGTAAGCTTTGGGCTTCACACTAAGTCCCAAAGATAAAAGAGCATATTAATAGATTAAGAACACATAGGTAGCCAGTAATTTGAAAGTTTAGAGGTTCCATTTACAACTGGAGAACATGTTTGATAAGATATTTCCAAGATAATTAGCTAATATGGCGGATTCAGCTGGTAGAAAGCATAACATAAACTAAAATAATTAAAACGCACTTCTGACAATGCATTATGTGCAAATGATGCTGCTTCTTTCAACTTTCATATGACTCGAGTATGCATTGACTTTTGAGTTCAGTTGCCAGCCAACATAGAAGTCCTTTCTATAAATATTAACTTTTTTAACATAAAGCTTTTTAGTTGAAACAAAGGAAAAGATTGGTCAAGATCAAACAATGAAATTAGTGAAGCTTTACACAACCAAAAGCCTAGTGCTTAATGACTATCTATCAATTAAGAACATCTCACAAATCATGCAGCTTTTGTTTTACAACTTAGAATCTCATTGGTCAAGGTAATCTTATTTGGAGACAACATATTCCAATCAGTGAGAAACCAAAGAAGATAGAGACTCTGAAACTGTGTAACCGACTTCGGGGAGTGACACAAGATACCTAGGTCAGAATTTGACAGAGGGAATTGAAATTCCCTCACCTTGCTTCCTAGACTAACTGTAACCAAAAGGCACGGTTGCAACATATAATCATTTTACCAATTGCAGAAACATGCTAGACAAATCACAAAAAATGGTTCAACTATTTTGAAGTCCCCAGATTATAAACTAATTGCCTCAACTTAATTCAGTGCTCAATGAAACATATTCCACATAGTAACAGTGGTTTTGATCCCATAATCATGAGAACGGTAATTGATGGACAATACCTGAGTATCATAAGTTCCAACTCTTTCAGTGGGTATTTGGAGATCATAGCCCAAGTATGGCCTCCCAGATAAATCCTGAATGCAAAGTTATGTAAATGCCAGGGATTGAAATAAAGCAGAGGACAACAATATGTAGAACCTGGCAGGATAAAGTAAATCTCGAATCCATTTATCATTACATATAATATATTGGCATACTTTGGCAAAAGCAGGACGCACACTGGAGTTGTTGTTGTATTTAGACATTCAATTAATGTTCAGTTTTATATAACCCTATAAATCAATCAAGTGGGCTCACTCTCGAAACAACCCAGAAGAGCTAGTATACAATTAATGCCCTAAAATAAATCTCATCAGTTGAAAAAACTACTCAACCAAATGTAACCAGGAGCATAGAACAAAGCAAACTAGACCCTGCTATTTTATGAAATAAGTCCCTAGCTTCCCCACCAACTACAATTGAGCAAAAGTGATAATTCATTTAGCTTCAATTCAGAAAGGAGCTTGTTCACTTCCTTGCTTTATCTCCAAAAATATTTCAAGTTCTTTAAGTCCAAAGGTGGTAGCTAATTGCAGCCATAGCAACAGATTTGATTTCCTCCTCTAACAATGACTGAGAGCCTTCACATACTCATGTCATTTCATATGGCTCTAGCATTACAGTTAGACTGTCCTCATATGCACTTCATCTTTTTCACCCATAGGCAACTTTGACAATACTTTCCGCAAGCGTTCATTAAGAAATCCCAGCCTGAAAACTTGGTTTACCCTGGGAGAAGAGTTGTCTATTGACAAATGCCAGAATTTCAGTTGTCAGTTCATTTCAGACACAAGAATGAATAAGTGTTATTGCACTTTTTATTTTTTATTTTTAAACGAGAAGAATTATGACCTTTTATTTTAAAATGAGAAGAATTATGACTTTGGTTTAGATAGGGAATTATAAGACATTTGGATTAGTGTACCAGACAAGGAATTAAAAGACATTTCAACCACAGTTGCACCAGTCCAATGCGAAGAATAATACATACCAACGAGACATGAATTAGAGCTTCATCCAGTGGGGCAGAGAAGTTGCCAAATCTATTGATTCCTTTTCTGTCACCAAGTGCTTGCAACAAAGCCTACATCAACGGTCAACGAAGACCACACAAGCATTCAAGAACTACATACATTTGCAAAGTTTTGTTCAAAGGTGACGACAGTTTGCTCCAAAATTTCCTACCCCGATAAATTCAGCCCAATTCAAGGAGCTAAAGCTAACTACACAAATTGCTGCCAAAAATAAACAAAAAACACATAATTCAGAGCGTACCGTCCCAATGGCAAGAGCAACATCTTCATTGGTGTGATGATCATCAATATGAATATCACCCGTTGCTCTCACATGCACGTCAAATAACCCATGAGAAGCTAGTTGCTACAAAGAACGAAGCTCAATCAGAAATCCCACTGTCAAATACAAAAAAAATTTCTTCTTATAAAAAAAGCTCTTCGAATTGAAATTACTGACATCCAACATATGATCCAAGAAGGGGATTGAAGTGGAACTATCAGCAACCCCTGTGCCATCCAAGTTTATCTTCACATACACATTCGTTTCCTTCGTTACCCTCTTCACCTCTCCAACTCGACCCACTTATCACAGAAACAAATCCAAATGAGATTATCCCCTTTTCAAAAACAAAAAAATAATACAAAAATCACCTTGCGGGTATGCTTTCACTGAGCTTCAAAGTCAACTTGAAATGTTAATTTCCGATTAATCTACAGAAAAACAAAATTGAAACAGAACAAGTGAAAGCAAAATCACCGTTGGTGGAAGTTGCGGGGAGCCATTTTTATCAACCGACGAAGCTCGAGGAGTTGTGGTTGTGTAAATTGGATGCATCAGCTTCAGATTCTTCAGGTTGCGATTAGAGAAGAGGGGGAATTGGAGAGGAAGAGGAAGACGATAGTTTGTAGAAACCTCGAGCTTCTTTTGGGGATTGAGTAGCTGAACGCCGCCGGGAATCGACAGCGCCATCAGAGAGAGAGAGAGAGAGAGAGAGAGAGAGAGTCTGACGACGGCTTATTCGCTTTCAAGTGTTCACGCCACAAGCTGTAGCATATTCGTTTTCCATTTTTACCCCCTCGTGTTCAACCGTTCCTTTTTTTTTTTGGTTATTTCATCATCTTATAATTTATAGTACGGCTATTAAAAAAATTATTTAATATTACATTATTAGAGTCGGGTTATTGCTTGAGAAATAGAATCATGTCACAGATTTAAACGTGTATTGATTGTCGAGTGAAGTTATTTTTAACACAATATATTTACAAATTGTAAGTAGAGAGAATATTCGAAACGTTAATATTACGTAAAAATAAAAGAATATATTTATATGATACAAAAATAACATTCCAAGCCCATCAAGAGTTACATAGAAGCAATTCACAATTCACATAGCTAAAGAACAACTAGGATGAAGCTATTATGAGAAAACATGCCTTTGATGCAAAAATGTAGAGTGGAATCCCATCAGAGGTATTTGGGAGGCTTGTTTCAACCTTGAACGTCTTTCCCATTGGGATATTTTCTTGAGATATGAAGGCAGATAATGTAGCTAGTGTAGGTTAACCAGGCAGAGGCAGCCCATGGTGGGTCTGCTTGTGAACCAAGGGCTCGGTTTCGTCTCGAAGCCTCCGAAATTTGCGCCTCCGCTTGAGGTGCTTGAGAACCATGTAGAGATATGGGATTATGCCCGTGTACATCTCCATTGAGGCGAATCCTTGTTAACCACCACGGTCTTACCCTTCTAGGAGGCAATTGAGACTCTCATACCAACTAATATAGACTTTTATAGCAACAAGAGAAAGAGGGAGCTGAAGTTGCATGCACGTTCATGAATTTGTTGTTTACCCTTTGAGATTTATTATAAAGAAAGGGGTGGGGGTAGGGGATCACATCATGCTGGACACAAAGGAATGAATATGAGTATGACTGAGAGGCTCTTTTCTATTTTATACTCAATTTTTTTATACGCAAGTATTTGGGACAGGAGGCAAACAGCTGTTACGATAATAGTTTAGATAAGAAAGGATCTATAAAAGTCTCAACATATGTGGTGGAATGTCTGGAATATTAGCATCAAAATCAGCGGATAGCTTCTTCAAGTTTTATTAAATTTTTGACTGGGTCTCGGTCTAAATAGACTAATACAATGTTTCATTTGTCTTGCAGAGAAAATGCGATCAATATTTAAAATCTCAAATGACTCGTTACGCTTTTATCTTATTCTTGTTCAAATTGCCACTAAATTTCTCAAAATATTCAAGTGCCGTCTATTTATTTTGTTATTCAAAAGTGCCATATACCTATTTTACACTTAAAAATACCTCCAAATTCGTTTGAACCAATCAAAAAAGGCATTATTATAATAGAGATAAGTATAAATACTTTATAAAGTTAAATGGAGCAAATTGAATGCACTTTTACCAAAGAAAAACCAAAAATTCTGAATTTTTGAAAAATTTAGTGGCCATTTTAGGTATGTATGAAGTGTTCTTTTCTTGGTCGGTCCTTGCTTTTGAACACATCAGAAAACCTCACATTACAGCCTGTGGAGCTTATGAATTGCATTCTAATTCACATTGACAGAAAATCTTATAAATAATCCTGCTTAAATCGATGTCATGTGGTGAATCACAGACAAATTACATGAAATAGTAGGCAGACAACACTTGCCCTTTGATCTATACGCCAATTTATATGTATAGATACACAAGTTTACACTCGATTTGGGAGCATGAAGCTTCATCTTCAAAATTTGCACCAATTGGCACAGTAGCCGCTTCATCCTTGAAGATGATCAATCTCCATTAATCAGTTGTGAATGGCATGAGAAATAGAGCAAAAAATACATGTTCTAATCACCTAGACTGGCTCCGAATTGCTAGCTTGACATTTACTGCGAGATCAACAAGAGAACGATATCCCAACCACATTGAAAATCTCAGGATAGTTGTCGAGAGATCCCAAAAGTTTCTGCTCCAAGTCCGCATTGAGCAGGGACCTTCATTTTCAGACATCGTACAAGCAGATGCACATGCCAAGGTCACTCCCAAAAGTTTTATACGGCAGCAAATCCAGGCACCTTATCTCATATGCTATCCGCATAATGTGGTACTCCGATTAGCAACATTAGACACAGGTAACAAGATGGTCCGTATCAGGTGCCACCATCAGTAGAAAGAGAGGGAGGACTCTCAGCAATCTGAGGGCTAGCTTTAACATTCTGCGCAGAAGCTTCACAAGAGCTATCAATAACTGGTAGAGCATCTGCCACTCCAACTCCAACGCCATGTGGATGATGCACCTCACCCTCTGGAACTGGTACATTGCTCCCTCCAGGGGAATCAAGCAAAGGTTTCTGTAGGCCAAGATTCGAAGCATTCTGGGCAGAATTTTCAACACTATTAGCACGTTCATGATTGATTTCACCAGTAGGCAGACTGCCTCCATCGCAAGAATCAAGCTCAGGTTTCTCCACCCCAACAGTCCCACCATTGTGGGCACGGCTTTCACAAGAAACAGTGCTAACTGGTTGACAACTAGAAACTTCATTACCATTGTTATTAGCATGATGCAAGTTGCCTTCCAAAATTAGGAGATTAGCATCTTCATCATGGGAAACAGGCTGAGGATCCTCTACCTCAACAGCCCTGTCGTTTACATCTTTCAAAGATCCTGACATTTTACCAGTAAGAGATGTTGTCTCAGAACCTACCATCTCAATTCCAGGGACTTCGATTTTTCGTTCATGTGATGCATCAAGACCAGTCGTAACAGAAACATGAGATGAATGTGAACTGGAACAAACATCAGCAACTTTGGCTGGAATTCCATGAGCACCATCAACTCCGTCCTTCCACAGAGCGCTGAAGATTAACTTCAGCTGAAGAATCTATGATGGGGTTTTCGCTACAGCATCATTATGAATCACTTCCAATAAGTTGGGATGTTCCCCATCAGCAATGGATTCATTTTTGGAACATAAAGTTCCGTCATTACAACCATGGTTATCATTCCTAAGAAATCCAGATAACATATCACCATCTGAGGTATCAGCCATAGAAACATAAAGTGGTGGAAATGCCATATCAACTTCCGCACTGTTGGCTTCTTGTGTGAACTTATCCTCAGCAGATTCCTCCGTATCATGTTTCACAGGAGAATCATTCAAGTATTTTCCTATCTCCTGAATCTCAGCACTTGCATCTGGAGAACTTTGTAACTTTTCATCATCAGCAGACTCATTTAACCTCATCTCAAATAACAAAGCAGAGCTCCCTTGGTCTCCCTCATTCAGAACTGGAGGCTCAATTTCGCTAGAGATAGCTGCAGAAGCACTAAGCAAACAAGGTTCAGCCTCATCGCAAATACCTCCAGAATTATTTGGACAAGTTCCATCAATGGAAACCACTTGATCTTGTGAACAGACATCAGTAACGGACTTGTCCTTCACACAGTCAATATCCTGCTGTGCAGAAGCACTGCTAGGCTTGGCATTGTGATCAGATTTGCTTATCAAATCAGGCTTCGATATGGGCTGACTAACTTCAAGTGAGGGCACCCCTACAAGCATAGAATTACAGGATCAATGATTCACTTCAAGAGTTCAGAACAATTGACTAACTTCAAGTGAGGCTTCGATATGCTCTACTAAATGAGTGCTACCTGCTAAGTTCTCCTTTGCACATTTTTGATCCACCAAGATGATCTTTTGGAGCATATCAGTTCCTGGGAAAGCCATCATATTCAATGCCTTCATTTCCTGCTTATCTGAGTCTCTAAGAGCACTGAAACCAAATACTGTAGTCCATGTCTCCATCAACTCAGAGATGGCAGGAATTATCAATTTCTCAACCTTCAGAGAGCGAAGAGCCTAAGACATGGCAAACAATAGCCTTTTAATCACCAATTCACCATAACTGAACAAATTTTACCAATTAAATAGAAGTTCACCCTGCAAAATTAAATGGATGTCAAGATACCAGTCAGAGAGGAGAACACCCCCCCTCTTATCATTTCCCTAGAGAAGCTTTTCGAGAACACAGTTAGCAAAAATCTGAATGAACTATAAAAGAGAGGTATTTGCTTAACACAGCAATATTCTTATGCAACAACTCAAAAGCTCAAGGAATTTGCACACGACCCCGATAAAAGAAAAATCAGGAGCTAGATTCCATCCCCCAATAACCAAATTATTTGAAAAAAATATAAGACCAACTTTAGCATGTACGGGTGGGAAAAGAGAGCCTCAGATTCACAGTCAGCCATGACATAGAATGCCCCGTTCAAATGAAATCAAGTGACTCAAAGTACAAATCGTAAGGGCGTACATTAAGCAGGGAGAATGAAGCGCATGAGGCAGTACTCAACTACAAATTCCATTCACAAGCTAATTGACACTTCTGCTTTCAGGTTTTAGAAAGCCCCCACCCTTTCATTAATCTTATTTTTATTGTTTTCTAAATTATTTGACACGGGATTCACTGAAAATTGAGAACTCCAACACTTATATTTGCCACAAACCCCAGTTCTACTTCTGAGTGCACATCCTACTTCTGAGTCCATACAAAAACGATACACACCAACATAGCCTTTCTCCTGCTTCCGCCCCTTTTTTCTGAAGGTAAGGGAAATTTATAGCTCCCTATTTGAAGCTTAGCACAGAAGCCCAACCCTCAAAAGCCCCTTGACAACTGAGAAGACAGGCCTTTGAAGAAAAGTAGTGATAAAAAGCCAGATGTTACTCCAGTTAAGGAAAGTATATTACAATGGCTGTCAATGGGAATAAACATATTTATGATGGGAAAAGGGGAGGAAACATTCATCAATAATCAAAATCATCATGCTCTTAAACAAAACCATTTACGCCTCTGGGTTAGAGATGTTATTATAAAATTTGTTTTCCCCAAATACGGAACATATATTAGAGTGTAATAAGTAGCCACAGTGTTCACAGTAATACCGATTTGATAGCAGAAAAGAGCCGACGGCACATTCCTTGACGCCTGTAGATATGACGAGTTCCAATGAAAGGCATCTCTGCAAACTGAGTGCCACGTATTCTGAGCACAAAAACCAGAGAACTTGACTTAAAAACTATGAATTGGGACCAAAAGTAGTAATGACCATGATTTCAAGCGGAAAGATTAGACATGATGCACCTTACTATTCATTAAAAGAGCCCCATTAAAGTAGCAGATAGAAGAGTCACATGCAAAAGGGTGCAGTCACAAGGAAGTCAACTACTATTGCTTATGAATTATGATATTTTTTGATAATTAAAATGGGTAAGTGAAAGAAGCAACAGAATATTAAGTATCAAAGCCACACTACTAATTGGGAAGTACCTTCAAGTCTGTAGTCAGAACATGTGAATAGAAGAATAATAAAGTCAATTTTCAAAACAGTACAAATTCTGTGAATAATGAAATAAGACAACTGAAATGACTGATGGGAGGCTCAAAAGTTTTTCATTTCATTTCATTTTATTATATTCTATTTAATTTTATTGAAGTCAGCTCTTTGATGAGGAAATCATTGGCACTTGGCACTTGCTTCCTTCTGGACAATGGAGGCTATTAATCATATAAGAATAGTTCCAATATACATGTAGACAGTAACTTTTGCATTAACAAAAATTAAGGATGACAGTGACAGAAACCAAACAAATAAATAAACCCTTAGAATAGTGTCTTTCCAAAAGGAGAATGGATCTTTCTCACTACTACTATGAAGCTCGCTGACTGAGACAGTGATGAATGAACAGTTTGGGCTCTTGTTACATAGTTTGTTATTCAGCACTCTCTCTGTCTAAGAGGTATGTCACTTGCTAGTCCTCAAGTTCCTCTTTTTCTAATTTTGTTTTATTTTGAATCCTTTCTGGCTTGACAATTCTACTACCAACATTTTAATATGGAAAAAATAAAAACATTTATATATAATCAACCTCAGAAAGAGGAGAATACAGTACATTACAGAAAATCAAGAAAACATAGTACGTTCACCATGGGAACCTCACTGAGAAAACACTCTCTCCATCCCAAAATATTAATACTCTTAGAAATAAAAGCCACATTTATATCCCACAAAAAGTGGGCCCAAAGTTCAAAGAGGCGCAATTTTTTGGGACACAGGGAGAGTGTCTTCCCATTAAGCACCAGACAAAAAATCCAAGTAAAACAGTAAAATGTACAATAATGTATTAGAGGCTAGAGCAGCATGAAGGGATGAGACAGATACCTGATAGATGCTGCAGAGATTATTTCATCTCCCTCTCCAATATGGCTGTATAGAAGCCACTGTAGTTTAATCTAGTAAAATTTGACCTGATAATAATTGGGGGAACAAAAAGTTAGTTGTTAGCCTCAAAAGTCACCACAAAGCTAAAAATGTGCAAAATATTTCTCTTCACAAAAACTTATCAAGTTATCAACTCCAATAAAGACCAGAACATAGCCTCCATGGAGGGGTGAGTCCCCATGGACGGTAAGCAGTGTGTCCACAACCCTCTTTTCCTAATATCACATAATTTAGTTATTTTAAAAGAGAATCACCCTGCCCAATGCCCCTCTCTCTGTTACAGCATATCCCTATCTTCTCTCTTCTCCCTCATAATCCCATCCAAACCCCCACAATCTCTGCCACAAGCACCTCCACCTCCTTTGTCCTCCTTTCACTACAAGCATTCCCTTTTCACCATCTCAACATGATGTCCCCTTTCCTCTCTCACAGCCATAGGCAGTAGTGCTTATCACACTACCACTACTCTGCGATCTCATCACCTCTGCAACGGTTAAATGGGCCAGTCTCAACAACCAATTGTTAGAGTGAGCCAATAGGACTCCAGACAGAGTCCTGGACCTGGTGCCTCATGGTAGGAAATTGTTACACAAGCTTGCAGTGAGGTGAAACAGTGAAAATGATAGGCAACAATATTGGCTGAGGCTTTGAAACGGTGCTTCAGTGGATATAAGGGTCAAATTAGGTTATTGATGTTGTGTATAAATGGGATTCTGGGTTTGCGCCAGTATTGGAGCAGATGTTGTGGTTTTGCAGCAGAGTGGTGAAAAGAAGGGAGATAATTTATCAGTAGGGTCTGGGAGGAGGGTTCAGGGGATCTGGGTAAATGAATTGTGATGCTGTTTTATGGTATATTCAACAGGTTCTGATTCTAGACTATTCATGGAGTAAGGCTGGGGATGAAAAATAACCAATCTCTCACCAACAAAAGAAAATCAAGGGACTTGATTCCTTTCCCCTTTGAACACACCCCCCGCCCCCTTCTCAAAACAAAAAGAAAAAAAATGGCCCCTAAGTTTCCTAGGATGACTTGTCCTGCAGTCCTACAACAATATGTATACTTAAGAACAAACATGCACACAAAGGTCTTTCAAAGATATATAGATAATAAACATATAAAAATGATACAAGCAATTATTTCAAGCACAATTCATCTTACCCACAATTATAGAGAACATTGTGAATCATATTGATACCACTCCTTCGATCAACTATGGGCAAAAACACTCATCCATAACACTGAGGGCTACAGCCAGTTTAGAATTCCATTCCACCCTCTGAGGATATCCCCTAATGGAAGTATCAGAACCTAGGGTGCTGCGATGAATCAGAGACCAACATAGTCCTGCTTCTAGTTCATGTTTGACCCCCAGAAGCTTCTGCAAGCGCTCAAAAAGCTGTACAAGCAACAAAAATCCATATATTAACACTTCAAGCGCAACTCAGCATATCTGAATGGACAGAAGCATGTGGCACTCCAGAACCCAGATAACATCATATTAAAAATTTTGTAAGATAATCTAATCAAATTTCCATGTAGGGTACAGCAAGGACCACTTGACTAAATCCTGATCTACAACATGGAGCTGCATCAAGCTTGCTCCTAGTTATGATCATCATTTCTGACAACAACAGCCTGATGATGATTTTTTGTATTACCCTTATTAACTGTTCAACTTACTGAACAATCTTCATTGGCAGGGGCCTTCCATCCATTACAGAACCAAGAAAATCAAAAGGAGTATAATTGGAAACTTCCCCAAATTTCAGCCACAAATCTAAAGTAACCTTTCCCTCCACCAGGGATAAAAGGGAAATAGAGAACCCACGAAAAACACAATCAAAATCCAACTCCAAATTTATACCTTGAATGTCCTGCCTAGATAGGGTAGGGGGTCAAAATAGGAACGTTTCCCTAAATTGTACAGAAGTTGGTTCAACTAGACCTCCATTTTTTCAAAAAAAAAAAAAACTATCTATTACTCCATCCAAAGGAATAAAAGGACAGTTTAAAGAGAAATTTGGCCTTAGTCTGGTGTAATCCAAGCTGAAAAGATTAAAATTGGCCAAGATATAGTTATACTATTGAAAATCTATCTTCTCCAAATCAATCTAGAACACATACTTTCATCTGCCCCCTTCTTTTAAAAAACAGAAAAAAGGAAAAAATATTGCTAAACTCCCTGACCTTAAGGGGAAAATAGCTTCCAACTTTGGATTCAAAGATTTATGATAATACAATACAACCAAGTATGATAGAGATACAAAGTATATAAAGGAATTCTTATAATAAGAAAATAACTAAATGTGTAAATGAAAATAAACCATACATGCACAAATGAAACCCAATCAAAACATTAGGGGCCGCATTGTTTTATTTTCTTTTTCTTTTTTTGGGGGGTGGATTTCCACTGAAAGCAACCTCACCTCTACAAATTCAAATGTGGACAGGCTATTTCCTATGGACCCAAGAATTGAAAGGTGTTGACTACCTACAATTTTACAATGAAAAAGCAAAGGATAGCTCTTGAGATGTTATGTTTTAGTCCACTACAAATTCTTCAGCCCACCATAAACCAATGCTGAAAAGATTTGCAAGGTACACTGAACCAAGATTACTGAATGCAAAAGCCAGCAATTGTAATAGGCTAATTTATCCTCGGACATTTTAACCGTGTGATATCAAGGGCAAATCACCCAGACCACATGAAAGAAAGTAGAAAGCATTATCCATGTCAATCAGCCTGAACACAGCAGCTTGCCCTAACTTCTAACACACTCGCAATAAATAGATGGGTAGTAAAGAATAAGTTCCACTTTCTCACTGCTACACTGTAAGCACAGGTAATAGTTACTTGCACAACCACAATAGATAATATCTACCATCACTGAAGGCCAATCCAAAACAAGAGAGAGAGAGAAGAAAACGCTTGAATACCTCTTGACACTTCTTCCCACAAAAAGAAACAGAACTATTTGAGTTTACAGGAGTATCATCCGTCTCCTCCACGCATGAAGAATGATCTAAACAATAAAGATGGAGTTAGATTAGATCATCAACAAGAAATGCAGGTCTAACAGCTGATAAGGATTGGGCGATCTTAAGAAAGTTAGCAGGGTATTAGCAGAATACGAAATTTACATTTCCCTCACATAGACCGCATGTGAGTATTGTATTGTTTATTTCGTCATTTCCTTCAATCCCACTCACATCAGCAAGGCCGCAAAATTTGCATGAGCAATGCGGGCAGTGCCAATCGCCCACAGGAAGCATCTGCAAGAGGCAACACATGCTTTGTTAAAGCAGGATAACAGTGTGGATGTATGACATGCATATATTCAAGGATCAAGGAAATGATCAGCAACAAAACAGCGAAAGAAAGGCAATTTGGACTTCCAGTGGCCACCATACAAGACATATAAACTGTTATGCATCAACAACCAATTGGAAGACCCACTTTAGCAAGATTTATTGCTCAATGTACAACCAGAAGCCCAGTACAGGCCAAGCCTCCAGGATCAACATTTGCATCCCATCCCACCTCGTTCACTGCACCCTTTAATTTAGAAGAGAACGCAAAGACTTATCTTGCAATACACTAGTTAAAAGTTACGCGGAAGGATACTTCATATCCCTCCAACAGACAAGCCCTATAAAAGCATATTGCTTCCTCCCACTTGAGCATCCCCAAAATACAAAATATAATCATTCTTCCTGTCACCATCTTTCAGGTTTACTTTGCTTAATGGAACCAATTAAAATCTAATGAAATATTGGTCAAGAGTTATGTATACTAAATTACTACTATAATATTCTGTATGACACACTAAAAACCTTACATGTAGGGATATTATGAATATAAGAAAAAAATAAAGAATATCCACTCAGAGTTTCATTACTCCCATTTCTTTTATTTTCATACTTTAATATCATCTCAGTCCATGAAGCCCATTAGAGCATTTAAGCATTAGGTGTACTAACCTGGATACCTAAGCAATTCTGATGAAATGTTGATGGACAGCCGTCACAACAAATTAAATTCCCTCCATCCCCACAAATTGCACAGGTATCATCATTAGGATCATCCCCATCAACATCAATTTTATGAAAACCACTCCGTAAAGACTCATCTTGTCTGTTCCATGCATCAACCTGGCACTGCAAAAGGGAAAGCCCGGAACTCAAGTATATATTTTGGAATGGTTGGCGAAGTTTGCTAGCTGCATGGATCTCAAACTTGGAAATAGTGAGAATTTTACTGCAGCAACCACAATGAATTCCGTCCTTTGTAATCCAACCCTCCAGCATGATTCGTGACCGTCTGCGGTTCATATAGTGCACCTTTTCACTCAACTTCACAGCTCCAGAGTCAATCAACCAGGAAAGCAAGTTGCGTTTTCCTGTATATGGAACATATCCATCATTTTCAGACTCTAGACCCTTTTCAGAACTACGAATTAGCAGAGTACACCTGCCAATCTTTCTACTTTTCCTTCCATGAACAAACCTAGAATTGGACATGGCGGATGATCTTTCACCCCTTTCTGGCATTTTACCATTAGGATTTGGACTAGTTCCATCCCTACGGTACACTTCTTTTGATGCACCTTTCAAGGATTTACCACTGCGTTTTATGAACGAACTCAATTTATCATCATGCCTGCCACTGCCTGTGCTATCTGTATCAGAGTCATCCTCTTCAAAGTTTCTGCGAGTAAGACCCTTCTTTCTTTTACCACTAACTTCCTCTCTTTTCTTCCTTTTAAGTTCCTTCTCCATCTTTTTTTGGTTTGCCTCGTCAGTTTGCTCAGTATATCGTCTGATATAGGAGCAAAAGAAGAGCTATCCTCACCAGCTTTTATGGCACTCCCTTCCTCCTCGAGTTGCTTTTGAAGTGCATCATAAGCTTTTATTATTGACCAGTAAGCAGTACCTGCAGGGTTAACATACACTGCATCAAAGTAGTCCCTGCCACGCCTAGGTCTGTAATCAATTGTCCAACCTGCATCCACAAGCATGTTTCTTATTTTCTCACGTAACAACTGCTTCTCTGTGCCACTACCACGCTTGACTTTCCCTTCCTTTAATTTCATTGGCTGGGTCCTTTCAGGTGACCGCATAGTTCCTCCACTCCTCCCTCTTTTGATGGAGCGGTGAACTTCTGCACTATCAGATTGCAGTTTCGGAGACATGTCACTATCCTCTGATTCCTCATCACTCTCCTCACTGCTCTTAACTGATAATGATTTTCTCTTTTTCTGTTGATCTATGTCCACTCTGCCAATTCCCATTGGCCTCTTTTGTAATTTCCTTTCTGAATAAGGGGAATGATGACCAAGTACATTCTTTGGAGTAATCTCCTGGGACCTTGGAACTATTTTCTTTCCTTCAACTTGTGTGGAATTTCGTGGTTTCAGTTGCCCACTGCTACCCTTATGCTTAACCATCACTTTCAGCACACCATTTTTCCCCTGTAGTCTGATAGCTTCATCACCACTACCGACTTTCTCCTTTCCCATCGACATAGGACGTTCAGGCTTCACCTCAAACCTTCTCTTGCTAGAATGCCGATCGCTCCCTTTGATATTTTCACTAGTTGTACTCCCACGAAATGAGTTTCTCCTTTTGTAAATAATGTCACCCTTACTGGATCCACTTTCAAGCTCGCTGCTGCTCTTCATCCCCTGTGTCGGGCTCAAAACCTGTTGGCACTACCCCCTGTTTCTCTCTCATAAAAATGCCTCATTCCTATCCCCTCGACATCACTTAAATCATCATACTCATCAAAATCATATATATCGAGCTTGCTCCTTTTGAGCCCTCCCTCCCTCATCAGCTCACTCCTACCGAAACCCACATCGTCAAAATCATTAATCCTACTACTAAAATCACCATGGTTTCCAACTCCTCTCCTGTAAACAACTGGAGCACTACTTCCTTGACTCACCCCGGACACTCCCCGCCTCCCATGGAATTCCATGAGCTCCTCGTCACTCGAGTCACTGCTCGTCAAGCGAGGCCTCTTCTTCTCTTTCTTGGACTCACGCACCTTCCGTCCCCCAGACGAACTGCCCACCCCGCCCACGCCAGCCCCATCCAGCTTCTTCTTAATAATCAAACAACCCGACGAGCTCCTGTTCTTCACCACGCCACCCCTATTTCTCTCATCCATCTCATTCAAATTACCATCACAAAATTCCTCAAATCACATCGAATTCCAGTCATATGCATCAAGAAACCATGATTACCCCACACCAAGAGCCCATATCGAACCCCGAATCCAACCCTTGAAGCAGCAAGTGCCAGATCTAACTCAATAACACCAAAAACCCTAAAATTTCGCAAGGAAATTCAATCCGACCATAGCAAGCACCAAAGACTACGAAGAAGGATTCGAAGAAAGCCGTACCTCGCCGGAGAGCTGCGTAATTGAGGAGCCCCGATGATTGCCCGGCGAAGCGATCAAATGCGGAAGGATGGGGGAGAGAGAGAGAGAGAGAGAGGCTAAAGGGAACAAGTTTATCGGAGCGTAGAAAGAAAGAGAGAGTGTTTTGTGCAGGTATTAGATTTAGAATATGGATTTGTATTACTGGGTGCAAAACCAGGGCCTGTCTCTGTATAAATACCCACCCTAATTCCTTCTTCCTTTTATTTTGTTTTATTCTCTCCTCTCTTTTTTCCCCCTCCCTCCCCTTTTTCGTTTTCCAAAATTCTAATTGCGTTTCTAATGAGAGTTATTATTGCAGCATTATGTACTGTTATTAGGAAGTTTCATTCTTCTCTCTCTCTCTCTCTCTCTTTTGCCCAGATTTCGACTGATTTCAGATCATCATTCATCCACAACTGCAGATGCAGGATAATGAAGTTACTACTTTACACATTATATTTTCTTATATTTTAATTTTTATTACGTTTGATTAGGTTTGAGGTTCGGTCCCTTATTCGTATGTAATCGTATTGTAAATACCCTGTGACTCGTTTGCAATCTAAAAATACAAAATAATGAGTTAAGTTTAGCTGCTTGAGCCCATAAAAAATTTTTAAAAAATATTGAAGGTAACAGGGAGAGGAGTACGGATTTAGCTTAGATGCATAATCTAAGAGGATTTGCATAAAATTGTGGGACATTAATTAGCATCCTATACTACTTAAATCTACCAAACTACTAATCGCATGGCATTAATTGTATACATATTTAGCAATCTTTAGTGATGATAATTCCAGGATCTCTTTACGTTTTTCTAAAACTTTATTGCATGTAATAATGCAACTTTCATTCATCCCAACAAAAAAGGGTTTATTACATTTTAATATCTCAAACTTTGGGTCATATTACTCATAATATCCCGAATTATCAATTGATCATTTATCATCCATATCTTTAACACTAATATTTTTTAATATCCAATTATTTTGAAAAAGAAGTTATTAATATTTTAAAATTGGATAATTAAGGTTAATTTTTTAAAGTATAGATATTAAAAAATATACGTGTTAAAGATATGAATGTTACGGGCTCACATATTCACGTATTCACAATGAACCAATGATCAATATCCTCTATGTGGCTACTACAAAATACAAATGAATATGTTTAGGGGGAGATTTGAAAAAGAAATATAAGTAAAAGTAAGTGACGAATTAGAAAATTTATTAAAGGGTGGTTCGTTTTAAGTATTTTAAAATTTTATAAGTGTTATTATTTTTTTTATGGACACATAAACTTTAACCATTTGTCTTGCCAACCTCGTTGCCAAACAAAAAGCTCTGCCACTGGTGAAAGTGAGACAGAATTATTGCTGTGATAAAAAATCAATTTCTTGTTTTGATAATAATTACAGACATAACAAAAAAAAAACCTCATATGAAAAGGCAATAAATTGGAAAAGACCATTTGCCAGTTTGGCCAGCTGACAATTACCAATGCATGAATAGAAAGATGTGATTAGTTATAGAGACAATGGCCCCTGTTCTGATTCTCCTGCCTTTCACTCCCTCTCTCTCTCCGCCTTTTTTCCCTTTTTTGGTTTTTTTTTCCTCATATTTTGCAGAAAGCTGATTAAAAAACAGAAATGGAAAGGACTGCCTAATGGGTTGAGAGGTACAAATGCATCTTCATGAAGATCTTTATTTACAGTACATGTATACTCTGAGCTTGTAATGTAGCAATTGTACATCAATTCATCCACCCGCGAGACAATCTTACCATGAACATAATTTTGGAGGAAAAAAATTCCTTTTTATAAATCAATATTCACAATTCAAATTCACTGTTTCACTCTCTCTCATTGATGAGACAAAGCAGCCTGTATACAGCCTTCTGAAGGTGAAGCTTCATATAAGAGAAAAGAATACCTCAAGGTGTGTGTTTAACAGTCTACAGCATCAACTGGAAGAGAAGTTGTCCTCTGAAGAGAATGTGGAATCAACGTGCCGGTGTAGAAACTTGTTGTGTTCACCATATGTTCAGGACTGCATGTCTCACTCCGGTGCTTCTGAGATCGTGAATCTGCAGAACTTCCCCTACCAAAACTCGAAGGAAAATTGGAGGCAAAGTGTTTTCTCAATGCATTTTTCAGATCATTTGCATCTAATCTTCCTTCTTTTGAAAGAAGGGATAGCTTTTTTTCTCTCTTCAGCTCATTGTGATGGTTTTTGGCTGGTAAGACTGGTGGCTTCAATTTGGCACTCATGTTTTGATCAGTCAGTTCTTTTAACTTAGCTTTGAGCAAACTCTGCTCCTTGAGTATCTCGCTCTCATACTCGGTTTCATCCACAACCGAGCTAGCAGGGGAGTTATATGGTGTTGGAGGCGCTATCTCATAAACTTTTTGCCTTTTGTCATCTACACTGATGTCACTTTCACTGGCTTCATCAAAGTTGAACTCGGTTATTCCATGAAACCTCAAGCTGGGTCTACGCTGATGTTGTGTCAGTTTATCCCTGTACAACATTCCACTTAGTTCTGTTCCATAATTGTCATCAGTTGCCTCAAGTGGATAGGTTATCTCCTCAAAGCGTCCCCGCATTGAAGATCCGTGACTCGAGCAACGTCGAATTCGGTTACTGAGGGATCCACGGTCTTCCAATTTAAGATAATCTGCTAAAGAAGCCCTTCGTACATGACCATTTTCTAAATGTGTGCTAGTTGGGGTACTGTTGCCTACATTTGACTGAATCACACCAAACCCTAGGTAGGACTCCAGAGTGTTGCTTTGGGTTGGCTTGGAATTTGAACTTTCACCTGATTCACCCATAACTTGCTCTAGGCAAGACTCTAGGGTGCTGGTTCGAGCTGGTTTGGAATTCTCACCCGATTCATGCACATCCTCTCCTAGGCAGGACTCAAGGGTCTTGATTTGGCTCGATTGAGAATGTTTATCTGACTCACTCACACCCTGCCCTAGGCAAGACTCTTGGGGATTCGTTTGGGTTGGTTCGGTATTTTCACTTGTAGATTCCGACGCCTGTCCTTCTATCACCCACCTCTTCCAACCAGGGACAAGGGAGGTAATCTCACCGTCTATCATATCTGCTATCCTAGTCACATCTTGCTCATCAATATCTAGTTCAGCAACCATTTCTGCTGCAACACTCAAGGCAGTGTCGTTCTCTGTGTCAAAAGGGAAGTAGATATTCCGGATCCTCCCTGCAAAGAGAAAGCAAACAGGTAAATATTTCACAACTTTGCAAAGCATAATTTCTTGGACCGTATTAAATAGTTAATGCTTCAAGATAGGACCTTCTTTATCCTTGATTCTAAGCCTTAAAAAGATATCTCCATCCTCTTTTCTCTTCCCATTAATGGTGATGTCCGTATTTGCCAAGTCATCGTCCTCCATTGACGTGAACAGTTCAAGCTCACTCGCTGCCAACTCTTGGTACTCGTATTCATGATCAGGTTCATATCCAGTATAGTCCCAACAGCTACTCGTCAAATGGCTGCTGTTTTGGTGCTCATATTTATTTTGATCAGGTAATTGCAAAACTCGATCTCCTTTGTCAAAATTGTTCTCATGACTATTCACCCTCAACTTGTTTCCTATATCATCAGCTCGAAGAAAAGGGTCCTGTAGAAGCTCCCAAGCAGACAACCTCTCAGACACTGATGCTAAGCATTTCTCAACAAACACCCGCACTTCAGGATCGTTCACTTTGTATAAAGCATCTGGTTTTTTCCCTATATCACCAAAATTTCCAATCTCATTCATGTCAATTGCTTTCTAAAAGTATTTCGAGAGAAAAAGAAAAGAAAAGGAAAGATGGATCTCTAGGGTTCTTACAGAGGTTACTTTCTTGTAGATTTGAGCAGGATGTGTACATTCACTGTAAGGATATTCAAAAGTAACCATTTCCAGTACGCACATCCCGAATGAGTATATATCAACTAATTCGTTGTATTCCTCTGTATAAACCTCTGGAGCCATGAATTCCGGTGTGCCTAAAGACCAAAAGCATTTCCATAGTTTTAGTAACATTAGAAACAGATGGCTATTATTTTCTACACATTATGGAGTTAATGATTACTTTAGCATCTCCAAACAAAATTCACATCATTTTTGTCTTGATGAATGTGGGTCCATTCTCTTAACTTGAACTTATCCAGATTTCAGACAATTTCAATCCCAAATCAAATCCAGATTTCGGAATAATTTGGATTCCAGGTATCAGTTTTACCATATTTTGAATAAAAGGAAACAAAACGAAACGTGAGATATAGGATCATAGTATGTGAGATATGAACATAAACAAATATCCTAATAATAACTACTAAATGAGAAATAATGGAGCCAAGGATTAAACAAAGGCAATAATTGTGGATGAATGATTAAAAAGACAACTAAAACTTACCAACACAGCGAGCAGCATGTGATTTGCGGAGGATGGCAGCTAGGCCGAGATCACCAATCTTGACTTCCCCTTGATTTCCATTAATGAAAATGTTGTCACATTTGAGATCCCTATGAATCACTGGAGGGTCATGGCTATGCAAATACAGAAGCCCTTCCAAGATCTGCCGACACCACTGTTTGACTGCTCTTATATTTACCTTTTTATGCTTCAATCTATACCTACAAAGGCCCCCAAAAAAATTATTACCCAAACCAGAACATCATATAATACAATATGGGCAAATTACAATACTTAGATCCCGTCAAAGTAGAATTCGACAAATTCAAATTCAGACAGCTTTACCCCTGCAAGCATAGAGACTGTCGAACAATAAATCTAAAACCTGGACTTTGCCACTTAGGCATGACAAAGAAACTCTGACATGAGAATGTATCCAAGGGTCAAAATTTCGCATTTTTGGCCAAATTTGAAGTATCTAAGTCTCCATAGCCATGTCGGAGTGTCTAGTTGCACCAAACCCGAATCCAAATCCATACCCCGAAGACATGAAAATTGAAGATATAGAACAGAAGCACTTACTGTCTGAGAGTGCCTGAGGTGAACATTTCAGTGACAAAATTGATGTTCCTATTGCTAGTGTCAACCCAAGAAGTATAGAACTTCATGATATTTTTGTGTTTCAAGGTCTTGAGCAGGTGAATTTCACTGTAAAGCCTTTCAAGATCTTCAGGCCTTTGCAGGAAATCAGTAAGCTTGACTTGGTTCCAAGCAATTTCAATCCCCTCATATTCATCAAAGCCTTTGTACCTGTAAATTAGCTCAAATCTATGAATAAAATGGAGGGGAAAATATATGAATTGTTGACAAAATGCAAAACCCAGAAGTACCCAGAACCAATTAGCATCTGGGTACTACAAAATCAGCCCCAATTGTTGACAAAATTGAAACCCCAGAAATGCCCAATAAAAGTTAAGATTTGAATACTTCGAAATCATCCCAAATTGTCAACAATTTGAAAATAAAAAATAAAAAACAGGAAGAGAGAGAGAGACTGCATACACTATCTTCGATGCCCCTTTGCCAAGAATTTCACTGTACTGCAAAAACCAATGCAGATTTCATTCAATTTGATTACCAAAATAATTAGTGATTAGAAAGGGAATAGAGAGGGAAATTAAATAATTACATACTCTTCCATATCTTCCTGTGGGATCAACTTCAACATAGAGAGAAGAATCATCGGATTCATGATCAATTACACCATTCATCCCCTCTGTTCTTGTGAATTCAGTACAGATAGATAAGATTTTTGGGATCAGAAGACTTGCAAGAGCTGTCTGGCGGAGTCAGAGAGGAGAGAGAGAGTATGAAGATGTCAATCAACCGAGAAGGGCAGAAGCTGAATAGTATATTTTTGTGGTACGGTACCAAAAAGTTAAATAAATTGGCAGTATCAATGAAGGTGACAAAAAGTCAGAAATTGGTGATGAAGGGATAATCTAAGATGGGAATGGGAGGTTTTTGGTTTTTGGGTTCTTTTTGTGTGGCAGGAGAGGGTGAGCAAAAGAGGGTGCTTTGGAGGGCTCATTAAAAGGACAAGGTTTGTACAACTACTACTCTTCCTTACAATCGACAGGGGACAAAGACAACCAGGCAGTTATCCCACACTACATGTCTTCAAGCGTTTTCCTCTCTTTCTCTCTCTTGTGACCCACAGGCCACAGGTAATAGACATCGGAGAAATGAAAATTGCATGTAGTAGCCCGACTCTGTCCAAGGTCCAAATTATCCGCTCAAATCTTGGATATTTTTGATACATGAGCATGGATGGTGAATGGTTAGTGTAGCTTGTGCTTGGATCTCACCAATCTGGATACACATTTTATTTAGATGTAGGGAGTTTGTAACATAGCTTATAAAGCTTAATTATAAAAAGTTAGTAATAAGTTGTAAGTAGTTATAAGTAATTGAAAGTTGTAAATTAAAGTTAAATGGAATAATACCTAGTCACATGAAAGTGAATATCTTCTACTATTAGTTGGATAAAAATGAGTTAAATCGAGTTATAATAAATACAATACAAATATTTTGATATCATAATATTTTTAGTTTGAGTTGAATTAGATTTAGCACGAGTAGATATTGAATAGGGAAGCAAAATTGGTCTTGATTGGCAAGAATCTTCTATGAGGGGAAGCATGCATTAATCTTGAGTTTCATGTGAATCAAATGCATCAAGTGGTAAAAGGGTGGTAACAGGGTCCAGAGCAATTATTTTGAATTTATACTGAATCAAATTGCACCATTTTGGATCAACATTTGGAGTTTTGAACCTTTTGGGGAAGTTATCAAATTGTTAACGCCTCATATATAATTACTTAACTAGTTAAATGAATTATTTCATGTGAATAATTTACTTTTCTCTTGTTCGATCAAAAAATTACTCTTTCTTGATATTATGTATTTCAAAGATTATATGCAACTTTAACAATTTTTAAAAAGAGTAAACCAAAATCAAAGTTCATTATGTTGCAATACTCTCAAAGGTATGGTAATGGACGATCATATACCTATACATCAATGGTGATGGATGATCATATATCCATCCTTCCATGTGAGAATAACGTATATGAATACAACAACGATAACAACTTGTAATATATGTCTTGTTTCTGTAGGAGTTTGAGAGATTTAGAGCATATTCATTTCAACATATTTCGAGCATATTAATATGTTTCCTGTTATGTTCCAAAATTCTTTTTGCTAACTAATATGCTATAATATGCTCCAAATTACTCCAATATGCTCCAACATGTTATAACTAGTTCCAAAACGTTAAAAAATGCTACTACAATTCAAATCAATCCAAAATAAGACGACATTTATTGAAATTGTCGGGAAAATTAACCGTCAATAATAATTTGAGAAAATAAAGAAAATTATTTTTTTCATTGAATAGTGAGGGACATCGATTAATTATGTAGTTTTTTGTAACCAACATTGATAGAATATTGAAATCTCTCTATTTTTAATTTTAGTATAAATAATTATACTATAATTTAATTTGGAAAGTTGGAAAAGTAACAGATGGTATTTTTTTTATTAAAAAAAAAGTTTCAAAGTTGTACTACCAAGCGTGGATCCTTTTATTTGCCTACTGCCACGGTCCGTAGGACTATCCATGGGTGATCCGTGGTCCTTTGCCATAATCCTAGTCTAGCCCACAGGCAGGCCCGTGATATGCTGTTGCTATCCATGGTTATCCCCTTCATAAATACAGGTAAATCATATATCCTCTTAAATTTGGCTCTTTTTTATTCTCTTCGATATTTTTCACTTATTGGCATTAAGTTTTCATTAAATCAATCTCTCGCACATTTACGCCAAATCAAATAAAATTCAAAAATAATCTCGAATACAATTAAAAAAGTATTCAAAGGAATTTAATTAGTCATTTTGATGCTCGAACAATTTATGTTCATATGACATCAGCATTGAATTATTTTTCATACAAATTTTTTTCTATGATTATCAATTTTTATGATAATAAAGTCATGTTCTTTTACAATTACAAACATGAAAAAGAAAAACAAAATTTACACTAAAAAATTATATTAATAGGCATGGTCCATAAAAATATTCTACTTTACAGCATAAACCCTTTAAAATAATCTAAAATGTCCCAAACGTTCTAAAACACTCCAACCTACTCCAAATTATTCGTACCCCCTCCAGCTTGCTCAAATATGTTCTAACTTACTCCAACCTGCTCTAATATGCTCGAATATGCTAAATGCTACCCAATCCGCTCCAAAGTGTTATAACATGCTCCAAATTGTCATTAGCCACATAATGCTAACTACATATACTGAAACGAACATTCCAGGGTAGAAACAACTTTATCTCTACAGGCAATAATAGAGATCAATGTAATTACAAAAATAAAATCTCCAAAACAAGACTAAAATGGAAATTAGAAAGGCAATCCAATTTAAAAACGATCCTCTTAATTATAACCATATTTGTATGTCAAGTAATAAGTTGCCTTTCGTTCAATCATACGTGCATTCCACCATGCTCAAAGCTTGTTCGTGCCCGCAAAAATGACACTTTAGAATGATATCATCAACATTCAGCATTGATCTTAATCAGGATAGACTTATATTGCATTGCTTAGAATGGTATCAAGACGAGTCATCAAAAGGGGAAAAGTATCCTAGGGAAGCACGTTTGCTAACCCTGAATATTCGCTTTACTCGCCTTCTCTCTAGCATAAAAATAATGCACGGAGCAAAACTCAGTACCTTTTCCACACCGTCCTTCCTCACATCACATGCATAAAAAGAAGAAAGTTTAGGTACTTCGTTGTTTTTTGCTATAAGCAACAAAGCAATTATATTTTATGTGCTATAGAAATGAAAAATAGACAAGTCTTGGAAAATTTTCTCCTTTTATCCGTTACCCCATGTACAGAAAGAGTAGATTTTATATAAGCTTTGTTTCCGGAGAAATTTGAGTTAATGATGTGGATGATGATTCGGAGAGAGGAAGGATTTACCGATTCCGGTTCCGAGGATGTGGTACGATCGATCCGAGTCCGAGTGATGACTGCTCGAACCCGCAAAAGGCGAAGCCCGGGTGGTGGATCCCGGGAACGCCCTCCGACGCTCAAGTTCGTAATGAACTAAGTTTGAATGGATCGAGGAGATCTTCCTCGATGTGCGTGGGGGATTCCTTGGGAGACGAGAATATTTCCAAAGATGGAAGTTCTCGGAATGAGTGTTCCGATGAACGTTATGAACGTGGATGAGTGTTGAGAGCTTTGGAGCTTGAGAACTTAGGTTATCTCAAAGGTGAGATATCTTGTCAAATGAACATAACATGCATTGGGATTGGGAAATGGTGAGTATTTATAGGAGATTTTAAAGGGTAAAATGGTACTTTACCACGGTTTAGGGAAACCCTTGCCCTAGAGGGCTTTGGGACTTTTACCTGGCCCGTTAAGGGTCGTCTTGGGCCAATTCATCCTTAATCCGACTGATTAGGCCCGGTTGGCCGGTGACGTGGCGGGTGAGCTGGTATTGAGTCGGGAAATACCCAAATCAAGCTTTTTTTAATAAATAATTTAAAAATTATATTTTTATTCGTATTAGTTCTGTTCTAAAATTTGAGAGTCATGAAGACTAGAAAATCAAAAAAATAAATAAAATTGTGACAACTATAGGAGTACTTTAAAATAACGATACCTTTAAATAATCAACAGAAGAAACACACATTTGTAAATAAAGTGCATTCCTAGTAATCATTTAACTCAGAATAGCGTAGTTCGGGGTGAGAATTATGTTATAAGTATAGAATTGAACGAAAATATATTTACTTATTAATTTTTTAAAAATAAAAATCTATTTTAATATTCTAGATTTATTATTATCAAAAATTATCCATGTTTGTAATGTAGGATTTTTTGTTAATGATTTTTAAATATTAAAAAATATGAAACCTTCAAGCACCTCAATTGCTTAAAAAGTCAATTAAGTTAAATTTTCTTTACTTTGGCTAGTTTTAAATGTACTGAAATATATGTATTGGATGAACGAAGAAGTTTATAAATTATTTGATTCGGAGTTGACAACTTGCACATCCAATTTAATTTTCAGTTCATACTTAAATATTTTTCTTTGAAAATGTTGTAATATAATATATGTGAAGTTGATGGGCCATGACACGTCTATAAACCCCCCTTCCTTTTTTTCATTTTTTGGGGGTGGGTAGGGGGAAGGAGGGGATCAATACTATCTACTCTTCCTCCCAACCTCCCAATATACTTAATGGGTTTTGAAATTGAACTATGAATATTCCATATGCTACTTTGATATTTTCAATATTACTCATCAATAGTATGTACATAAATTAATTTCAAAAACATCCTAAGTTATTAAGGATACGTTTAACAATAATTATTATTCTCAGAGTATGTCTCGCATAATCATAATTTTGGAAAACCCAAATATAGATAGCTGTACTTTAACTAACATTCTAGCACGTACAGATATCAATATTCCAAAATTAAAAGCACGTCAAGATTTAAAATTAATACACCTCTCTAACTCTAACATATATGTATGAAATTAAATTATAAACAAGTTGAGATTTGCATTTTTAATTTGCTTTCAAGTTGAGCCCCTCTTTATGAGGAGCTTCTCTAACCCAAATTTCTAATATTAAGTTTTTTTGAATCGGTAAATAGACCAATTCTCTAAGCTTTTTATCTCAAAGAAACCTTAAATGATTGACTGCACCGAAAAAGTCCAATACCTACTCCCTATAATTTCCTAAGGAGGAAATTGTTTCTCCACATAATCAAATCTTTGGGGGAGGGGGCGAGGGGAAGGGAATAGAATGAGTGGTCGTGGCGACTCTTTGCTTCAACATTTTCTAATTTTGTTTATAAAGCAAATGAACCAAAACATCAAATAAAGGAATTATTTTAGTTTGATGCCTTGATTAGGGAAAAAAGTAAGAACCAAGCAACCCTCTTTCTAGTTGATGGTAAAGTTGTGTGAGATCCAAGAAGCTTCGGTAACGGAAATAGTATCCTCGTCCACTTGGTGCCACTCACCTGCCTGGGCTTGCGAATAACCCAAGTTTGTGCCTACAATTTTTTTTAAAAATAATAAATAAATTTTATTAATTAAAAATCATACGACATTTATAATAAAAATTAATTTTAAACAAATTTATAATTAAAATAATAAAACAAATCTTTCGATTGAAAGAATTACTTGAAGCTGTTCTAGACACTACTTTTATACTCAATTATTATTTCATCATACAACCTTTAATAATGAGATCCACAAATGTTGTATAACCTTACTATTGAACAAATTTATTTGTTGTAATAATTCAAATTTAAAGAATTGATATTCGTTACTGAACCGATCCGACAATTAGTCAGCAATTCATCCACATACACTATAAAAAGAAACCGATAGCATCGCTCCAAAAGTGAGAATAATACCACTCATTTAAAGAGGATATATAGATACTCTCATAGATGGAAATAAAATAATTATTTATAGATAAAATATTATATAAAGTATAAAAGAAAGACAGATTGAGGCTTTGAACCTCCAATTCTTAAGTTAGTAGTATGAGTTAGACCAAACCTCTTTTTTAGGGATAGATAATTTTTTTTTGATAACGAGAATAGATAAATTATATGTAGTTACATAGTTTAAGAAGAATCAATTATAATATCATTTTTGAAAATTAGTCATTTTACCATTAGAAAATTATTATTATTATTATTACTACTAGTACTAGTACTAGTACTAGTATTAATTTAAACATCTGGTGGATTGATAGTATTTCCAGTTTAGAATTTTAAAATGGACGGTTAACTAGAATCAAATAGATGGCATTTTTAATAAATTTTTAGAAAATAATAAGGCTAATTTTTTATTTTTTGCATTTGGCAAATGCTCCTTCACAGGTAGGGCTGGCCAATGGGTAGGGTACCCATTGGGCCAG
Source organism: Talinum fruticosum (assembly GCA_021018815.1). Taxonomy (NCBI): domain Eukaryota; kingdom Viridiplantae; phylum Streptophyta; class Magnoliopsida; order Caryophyllales; family Talinaceae; genus Talinum; species Talinum fruticosum. The sequence continues at coordinate 2,843,801 of JAITYX010000059.1, forward strand.
CAGGGCTGGGCCAAAAGAAAGGGTCAAAGCCCGAGTTTAGTAATAAAAGGGTCGGGCTGATTTAGGGTACATGCAAGATGGGCCATTAAAGGGTCGCTCGCGAGCCATGAATGGGTCAAAGTAAAAGGGTCATCTCATAATATTCACAAATTCCATTATTAATTCTAATTTTAAAAATAATTTTTTCAATCTACTTTCTCTTTCCATTCTTTTTTTTTTTAAAAAAATAATTTTATTACTTTTGATAACTTATTTATTTGTAGATAAATTAAAAATCAATTTAAATGTATTTTTAATTTGTATAGTAAATGTTATGAGAAATTAAAGCTCTGTATTCATTCATTGATTGGGTTTGCTCAAAATCTCAGCACTGGCAACATGAGATTCTTTTTTTTATGATGTTCCAAAATATTTTACTTCAAAAAAAAAAATAATGAAATTTGATTAAGGATGATTTTTTTCTTTTTAAGATTAATTATTCTACATTTTTTTCCATTGCTAGCAGTGAAAAAAGAGAACAGAACCTTCTATTTTTTGTATTTTTTGGTTAACCAAGTGGGATTTTTTTACAGTGGAGAATAGAAAAAAATAAAGGGGTTTTTTCTCTCAAAGAAATGACGCTAATTAGGGCAGGGGCAACGGGCCGGACCAGGTCGGGCTGGGCTGCCCACTTACTTAACGGGTTGGGCAATACTTTTTAATAAATGGGTCGGGTCGAGTCATGGGTCAAATGACCGTGACCATCCAAGACCCACTCAATACATGCTTGCAGAGAATATGTGACGCTCAAATTAAAGGAAAGTCTAAACAAGAAAGTTCGATTCATATATGCGACTTATTTATTAAATAACTTGAATTGAAGATTGATCATAAATTTTATGTAGTGTTAGTTTGTCCAAAACTTGGTATGAAAAGTATGTATGTTGCATGTGTATTTTAATGGATTTTATTGAGCTAATATGTTACTTAGAATGTTGAAATGAACCTTTCATAGACATCCCACAAGGACAAGTTAGATAGAAGATAAGAAAATAGAGTTTGGGAGCCACTGCCACTCACCACGGGTGTCCCCACAGGGTGTGGGGTAGGCTGTGGTGGCCAGCAGCGATTTATTTAACCCAAAATACCCACCGCGGGTGCTCCCACAGGCCGTGGGGTAGGCCGTGGTGGCCACCAGAAGTCCTCACTAACCATGGGAAGGCCCTTGATGACCTCTAGAGCCAACCATTGACCTCCACGGGCTGTGGGAAGGTCTGTGGAGCTCCAAAGCAATTTTGGACCCGCACAACCTCTGGGCTTTGTCCAGTGATACTTGTAAATCTTGTATGTTGTGTCGAGAACGAGTCTAAGACGCTTAAAGTATGGCTTTGGGTCCAGTGAAATAGTTTTTACTGAGAAACAAGAGTTTAATATCATGTACAGTTGCAAATTACGACATGCTTTTTCCGAGCGATTACCAATTTGTATTAGTTATGTCTTTAATGGAATTTGCCATGGGTTGAAAATTAGGAACTCGTTGTCTTACAAGTTGTTTCAAGTACGAGATGTTCTACATCTTGTTTTATGCTACTCAAACCAAGACTAATGTCAATTCATGTTTAGCTCTGCCTACGTGGCCGGTCATGGGCGAGTCAGGGTCAGCTGGCCATGACCCGGCCCAGCCCACTTATTTTTCTCTGGCCCGGCCCAACCCGTTATAGTAATGGGCCGGCCCTGACCCGCCCTAACCCGCCCCATTGCCCAGCCCTATTCACAGGGATATGTCTCCCACCCTACCTTCAATCCCAGTCACTCCCAGCCCTTGGATGAAAAAAAGGAATGGTTTAGATTGGCTCATCTCAACCATCTCGTCCATAGCCCTCATTTTACATAATTTGATTTTGAGATATATATATATATATATATATATATATATATTGAAGTTGGGTTTTGACGATGCTATTAAGTATTGTATTTACAATTTCTTTTTGAAGTTGCCTTTAGATATTGCATTAATGGATACATCATACATATAACTTTTTAAAAAGAAATAAAAAATATGAAATAATATTTTATAATTTAATTTAACTTAAGATTTAAAAATATATGCATAACACGAACTAATAAAATTAGGATTGTTTAAAAAATTGAACCACTAAATCGAACTTCGAACATGCCAAACTGAATTATTTATCTAGTTAATTAAACCAATGTACTGATAGTCTTTTCAACTCGGAATTTTGAAGCCTCACAGCTTACCGAAACCAAACAAATATTTCTTTTAATATTTTTAAAAAAATATTATTAATAAATTTTTATTTTTTACATTTGCATGAATAGCATTATGTCCTAAGTGGAAAAGACTAAGTGCAAATAAGCGAGATACACATAAATAGTAATTTATTCTTGTTATTAGATTGATTATAAATGTTTAGATATTTAAATGCGAATCATGTATGCATATCCACAAAACTAAAAACTAAAAACAATAGGCAACAAATTAATTAGCACTTGAAGAACTATAATTACATTTTTTAATTATTTTTTATAAATTTTTCGTTAAATTTTTTGATTCCTAATTTTAAATAACTTGATGTACCGAACCAAAAAATCTGATTAACTTATTTATAAGTTATGATTTCGAGTTACATTTTTACAAATATTAATGCAATTAATCACTAAAAAAACGATGTGGAAACCGAATCAAACCATATATTATTATCTTTTCCAATTTGATACTCTTCAGCAAAAATCAATCACTCACAATTCTGGAATCGAATCATATAAAGATAGCCATTAAAATTCAACACTAAACACTAACAATTCTTTGATTCTTCATCCCACTTATTTTATCATTATCCGCCATTAACCCTCTTCTCTCTCCTCGCTCTCTCTCTCTCCCGCCCGCTATTGTGCAGTTGGAGCTACCGGAAAACATGGAGGCTCGCCCGACGATCATGGTCACCAATGACGATGGCATCGACGCCCCTGGTTTGCGCGCATTGGTTCGCGTCCTCGTCGCCACTAATCGTTACGATGTTCGTGTCTGTGCTCCTGATTCGTACGCTCTCTCGCTCTCTCTCTATCTATATTCTCACTATTATCCTCAATTTCATTGCTTACTCTTTGATGTTTACATTGAGAACTATGACCTCGAGAGTTTGAATTTCTTCCTCGTAGTTACGTGTTTATCGTATCGCAATCATATTTGTTCAAAGTTATTTGGCTTGTGCCAATTTAAGCACTCTAGCATGCTTAATTGTATATAAGGGGATTGAGGGTTCATTTAGGCTAAAACCAAACAAAATGTCCTTACCAATTTGCCCAGTTCTTATAAAATTTGGCTGACATAGTTGTATTGTTTACAACTTCCATAGGTGTCCAGCTATTCGTGTTTCCACATTTTGTTTTTTTTTTTTTTGGGGGGGTGGGGCTCTATGATTTACTGTATATGCTGCTAGGTTTATTATCATGATGGTATAGTAGTTATGGTTGTGAATTGCCCACAGGTTGCGGAGCTAGGGAGATGGAGGACTGATATGATGTTCTTTCTTGACTCAATCTCAGAAAGTTGCAAAATTATGTGCTCATAATGCCGACGAAACCCTTTTCAAACCTAGTCTTTGTGCTTTTCAGGGAAAAGTCAGCTGTTAGTCATGGAATTACTTGGCGTCATCCTCTTTCTGCCAAGCAAGTAGAGATCGAGGGAACTACAGCATTTGCGATTTCTGGTAAATTCTTTCCCTTTCTCTTTTTCATTTAGTAGCTTGTGTTTTTCTCTCATCTTTAGTTCTTAAATCAATCTCTCTTATTGCGTTATCTAAGCTGAGATTTCGTGTTGAATGATATCAGCTTTCTCACAAAAACAACAGATTGTCATGGGTGCTTTTTGACATATTTGTGAAATGATGGTTTCACTGATGCTATTTAAATATGCCACTTGATTCGTTGTGGGTCGCTGGCTCCACTTCTTAGACCCTGTTCCATTTAGCTATAAGGAGTTGTAACATAGTTGTAAAGTTAGTTAGAAGGAGTTGTAAAAAGCTGTATGGAGCTATAAGGTTGTATAAGCTAAAGCTAAATGGAACAAGGCCTTAGTTCAAGTATTTAAGGTCACAACATAACATAAAATTGTGTGTTACATCACAATGACAGGATGGAGTTTGCAGGCTTTGTGAAAGTTTCGGCCTTGTTTCTTTATACTGCTCATGTATATCTACAGCTTGTCTTTGGTTACATGTTGATAAATGGGATTGCATCCTTGAGAAAGAGATAATCTTGCAATCGATTTTCCAACCTCTTTGGTTTTTGCTCTCATAATATGGCATTGCATGCTTCTTGCAGGTACCCCGGCAGATTGTGCTTCTTTAGGCCTTTCAGATGCTCTATTTCCATCGGTTCCTGATCTGGTACAAACTCTAAGGCTTTGTTGCAGATAGTCTCCACCTACCTATACTTCCTCTCCCACCCCCAAACTCTAAGGCTTTGTTTTACATATATAGTGTTCCAGTTGCCTTGATAGACTGCATACGTTTGGGTCTTTGTAGACCTTGGTGATAGATCAACACTAGCTTTTTTTTTTTTTTTTTTTTTTTGTAGTTGTTTTCAGAACATTTTCTAGCTTCTTAGACTAGTTAGCTTCTTATTTTTCAAAGATATATTAGTTACTCTGCCCTGGTCATGCTTTTGATGTAACGGTAATAGCTTCTCTTTCTTCTTTCTCTTTGATGTTACTATCAACCATTGTGCAATGCCAAGTAAAGATGATCAGCTTAAATGAGACGATAACTAAAAATATTGTTTGCCTGCAGGTGCTTAGTGGCATAAATATGGGAAGTAACTGTGGCTACCATATGTGAGTGATGCTTAGACCGTTATGAATTCATAACCTAATATTTATAAGTTAAAACTTATAACCAACTTGATCATTTGGAACCGTCACTATAGAACATTTGTTTTCTAATACATACCTTTGTTGGATGCGGCTTATTCTTGGGGCACAAGTGTAATTAATTTAATGCTCTCATGTCTCAAGGTGATGTAGATTTGGTGTCTATTTTTCCCTTGACATTTTGTATTAGTTGCCTGTGTGTGCACTTTGTGTCTTGACCCATCGGCTCTCTTTCTTGTTCTTACAATGCAACACAGATGGAGGAAAGAGGGAGATATTAAAGTCAATCACTCTTTCTGTGTTTCTAACTCCTACAAGTGCCCTGTCTACGTTCCCAGCTGAATTTGTGATTCATTTTCCTACTCTAAGAATCTCCAGAGTTTGTAATTGAAAGTATGAGGATGCTTATGCGCTGCACTTTGATATGTAACTCCAGTTGGAGCATCTGGTCTGTTCATGTTCAACAAGATATGGACAAAGAATATTATGTATATAGCTAAAAGAAGTATTTTCATGAGCTCAAGATTTACAAGCTCTCTCCAGAATGATGAAATAACTTGTCAAAACATGATGTTAATATGTATATTTGTGGGATTACCTACAAAAATATGTATGCTTAAGCTCTGAAAAAACTAGATTAAATAACATGTTATTTAAAATTTTCATTTCTAAACGATCCTATCAACATTCACATCATCTCTGCACCCGAAATTTGGGTAGAGTGCTGGAGTCTAATATTTTGAATTTAAGGGTGTCAGACATCTAATCATATACCTAAGTCTAACTAACAAAGGCATTTCAAAAATGTAGATGGACATCCCCTCTCAAAACTGGAAGCATAACTATTCTGGTTAATGGATGTTACTATGTAGACACCAATGTTTTGCTTTAGTCTCACTTTTGGTTTTGGAGATGGTGGCGACAGTGATTGACATGTAGTTTCTGGCATGAAATGAGAAGGTAGTGACATGGCTGTTTATTGGCAGTGTTTACTCTGGGACAGTTGCTGGGGCTCGAGAGGCATTCTTCAGGGGCATCCCATCAATATCCATCTCATATGATTGGTAGGAATCTCGAATATCACTATCTTATTTCTGCTGCTGTCTGAAATATTTGCCTGAGTGGTAGTTAGTACATGGTCTAACAAGAGTGCATTCATATTTATGATGTTGAATTTATCAGTGTACAACAATGACATTATTCCAGTGTTCAAGCAAAACTTGTTACTGGTTGACGTATAAACAATTGGTATTATAGAAATTAGAAAGCTATATTTATAAGGTGTTGAAGGACATTGTAGGAATCCTGAACCGACTGATGGTTTGCTTGGAAAAAAGAGAATTGTTGAATTAAATATCTTGTATGCAGAGTTCGTATCAATAAAGGAATAGGATGTGCATTTTGTCTCTGTTTTTTTTTTATGTGATACTCACCCTGATTGCGTGACCAATCACGCAGCAAAAAATTATTATGGTTTTGGGCAGCATTTATTGTTTCGATCTTCTTTCTTTGTCTTTTTTGTTACTCATGGAGTTTAAGTCCATTTCTGAAACTGATTCCCTTATTTGAGCAAATCAATTTTGTGTTTTGTCCTGAAAAACCAGGAGATGCGCTAGATGTCCTTTAGTACTCGATAACTATCCTCTGCCTCTCTGTGAAGGGGACTAATGTCATCAGGATGCTAGTCGAGCAGTAGCTGTGCTTCTTCTAATTTGATCTTTTTATTTGTGGCATGTATCCGAATATCAGCAAATGTTGCATTACAAAGCCCCTTCAATTTATCCTCGGTGAGCTTTGGTGTGGTCACCATACTATGCATTAAGGTGCCTTCAATTTACAGCTGTGAGAACTCTACTAAACTGTGTCATTGAAAGAGCTGTGATGGATCCACATATTTATCAACTTGATTTTATAAGATATTGCAAACCACTTGTTTTTGTCCAAATCCTTGTCTTTGTGTTTTTTCTCTGAAAGAGAAGGTATCATTCTCATTTGCTATGCTAATTCTAATTTTGTTAGGTTGCTAATTGGGTTGACGTGTTTCCTGGATCAATTAGTATTGATAATTGTACTAATTGCTGGCATTAATTTCTGAGCGAGTGCTTTTTCCCTGCACGGACTTATGTGGGTGTATATTTTATCACACTTTTACATAGTAAAGCCACAGTTGCATTATGTGTTGATGGTGTTATTTGCATGCTCTGTATATAGGGTTGGAGGTACAAGCACTATCGATGACTATACTTTGGCTGCTGAGGCATGCTTACCCATCTTTAGTGTTGTGCTAGCTGACATAAAAAAACAAACCTACCCGCGGAGATGCTTTTTGAATATAGACCTGCCAACAAATATCCGGAATCATAAGGTACTCTTTGAATAACCTAATGCTTTATTTAGATTTAAACTTGTGAATATCATTATCTTCTTGTAAAATGTGATCCGGTCACACACTTTGGGCCTGTTCGAAATAATAAATGAAATGAATAGAAATAGTAGATATAGCATAAATGAAGAAACGAACATAAATGAGCAGAAACGAACAGAAACTAACGATTAGCTGACATGAGTAGAAATGAACATAAACGAACAAAAATGAGCACAAACGAACAGAAATGAACATAAATGAACAGAAAAACACAAATAGATGTTATTCGAACATGCACTTGTCTTGGATTCCATTGAACTTATATGAAAAGGTTTTCATTTTTGAAACTTAATCTAAGGTTTTCTTGGCTTGTTTGATTCATTAATCATTTGTGTTTAGTTGTATGCTTGAATATAATTTACTAGTTGACTTGGTTGCCACTTCTCATTATTACTTATCATCCTCCACCAGTTCCTTTGATATTTTCTTGCAAAAGTTTTTTTTTTTTTTTCTAAAAACATTTTTCTACCACAAAATTTTATTGGGCTTCCCTGAATTGATTTCTTTGCAAGTAGTAGTAAGGCTGCTTACATTTGTATCTCAGCCCCTGCTGATGAAGAGGGGATCCATATTGGGGGTGCTGGTTGTGTTGTAACCAGATAGACATGTTGTGCTGTATTGTTGATGACAAGTTCTCCTTGCTAAGATCTTCTTGCTGGAATCTATCTGATGATATCAAACCATGAATAAATTTCTGGTTATCATGAAGTTATGTGGGGGATTTATGTATTAACGGTGCTTGCACTGAGTTTTACAGTCATCCCAGGAACTGAAGCTTACCTTTTGTTAGTTTAAAAGTGACTTATCCTTGTTTTCTACTTCTTAACTGATTCTTATTATTATAGTGTTTGCTAAGCGTGGATTTGGCATAATATGGATGGCTTGATATCGTTTTATGGATAGTTTCTGAACTTCTCCGTGGTTCTTATGTGTTCAATATTTTCTATCGGTTTCCCTTGTACTCTTAATTTTGTTGGCATGATAAAAATGTAACATAGTTGTTTGGACTCAACTCAACTATGTGAATTTGTGAAACAGCTTTTGGAATGTGAACCACCTGTTTGTTTTAGTAAGTTTGTGTGTGGACTTGCTATGATAGGGTTACAAATTGACTACACAAGGTAAGAGTATCTTTAGGATGACCTGGAAGCGAGTCACATCTGGTACACGGGGAAAAATGTTGTCAACAATGACGATGGATGTTGACTCATCAGAATCTCTGGATATGAATTCATCCACAGCATCTCAAGACCAGTTAGTATTCAGGAGAGAGGTGGGTCTTTTCATACTTGTTTGTTGTTTCCCTTTTTATTTAAGTTGAAAGTTTGAAATTTCAGTGCTTTACCTCTTTCCCTCTCATTATGAAGTAAAAGAAATTATTCAAAATCTCAAAGAACCAAGCTATTCATACAAAGTGTTACGGTTTTATCATCTATTATAGATGACTTTTGGGAGGTAGATTCAAATATGATTTATGTTGGTTTTTCTTGTGTCAAACTGAGCCAACTCAACACAACCCTCAACCACCCCGCGGGAAATGGGGAAGCTGACCAAACTTGATATCTATTCAAATGGTTCTGTTTCTCCTGCTTGTTAAACAGGTTTTTAAGTTAGGGCACATTTACACATAGTTAGCCAGTTACCTCTTCCAGGCGCACAAGTTGAAGTTTCTTGTCCGTGATTAAGCATTTTGATAAATATATGCTTTCCTGTCTAAAAGCTCATGTTTCAAACAATGAAAACATCTTCATTATGTATGATGTTGAAGCCTCAGAAAATCCGTAATAGATTTGGTAGGTAAACCTGTATGAGAGAATTTTCTGACGTTTCTTGCCTACTTCCCTGGGAAAGGAAAAGCATATGACCTCTGATTAGTACTGATGCCTACATCTACTGAAGAGTATAGACTTAGAGATGGTTTGATATATATTGTTGATTTCCTCTGATGAAATGCTAAATTTGCAGGCAATAGGACACCAAATAGGCGAGGATGATATTGATGTTCGATCTCTGCAAGAAGGATATGTATGTGCTGTTATTAATTTTTGTTGCAAAATCATTCCTTTACTTTAGCTGATATTGGTGCATCTTATGCTTGGTGGTATGATCAGATATCAGTTACCCCTCTCGGTGCCCTCTCACCTGCAGAGCCAGAGTGTCATACATTCTTCAAGGATTGGCTCCCAAGCGTTTTGGAGCGCACTTCGTCAGCATTATGAATCTGTAATTGGTATAATTTTTACCACGTTGTAATCTTGAAATTGATTTTCCTTTTCTTGTTCTTGGTATTCATTGGTTTCACAATTTGCTGTGTAGGAAGTAGCGGAGGGGGTTCCGTTCAGATGAATATCGTATGTGCTGTTATTTTCTAACCCTTGTCAGCTTTATTCGTCTGTTATAATTATTATCCAGTGTGTAATATTATTATGAAACTCGTCATTTAAGCAGGCAACAAACTTGCCTTGCTCGGATCTTCGGCGTGTGGAATGCTGTATTATTATGGAAGAAGTCTCAGTTTCCCTCAATAGTATTGGTGTTCTTTCACCGTGCAAATTCTTGGATAGGGTCGTTCAGTGGTGTATCCATAAACTTTGTATAGGATCATTCCACTTCCATGAAATTGGATGACCATCGACATTAGAAATGATTAGGCTTTTAGTACAATTTTTCAAAAATAAAGTGACTAACGAGTATCCGAGACACTTGCGTCACTCACATAAATCGCCACTAGGATTGTCTCGCTATGAACTATTGTGAGAAGCTAGGACATGACATAACATATAATATAAGATACGAGCTGATGTAACATTATTAGTTCTTGTTTGATGGATTACCCATTTCACCTAAAACAAATTACGCCCTTTTGTTTATATTTTTTTTCGGAAATAGTTTGTTTATATTTGGGGATATATAGCAAAGAAACATCATGCCTAAGAAACTCTTTGAGTCCATATCATCTAAGATTATGGAAAAGGTTTGAAATCTGAGTTGGTTGTCGTATTTATTGACTAGCAAGTAGTAGTATGCGAGTTTAGACAAAAGCGTAGGTATGAGGTTTGAAATACCTAACTGAATAAAAACTGCTTCCCAACTGCTGAGAATGACCCTGTTCTCTCTTCATTGCCAAACATCATGGAAGGCTTCAGGGTTGGTGACAGACTCAGACAGAGCTCTTGAAGCTGACATAGTAACCCTTAACTATATATATATATATATATATATATATATATATAAAATAATGCAACATGGGAGGATTATTTAGGAGATATTTTTTCATCATAAAAATTTAAGAGAAAGTTAAAGCTCCACCTCCACAACTTAATTAATTATGTCATATAAATTATTTCTTTTAAACAGAAATGTACCATTTCCCAACCCAACCAAAAAAAAAAAAAAATGAAAGAGTAATTAAACGAAACAAATGTATTGTAATTATAATTTCGACAATTTCATATTTTAAGATGACGTGCATCTAGGATAGATTATATATATAATTACGTATGTAGAGAGACAAAGCATTCATTTGTTGAGAAGATGAGGCTTAAAGTAAATTATTAAATTCAATAATTATTTCAGAGAATCTAGTAAGAGACATCATCACGTTAATCTCATATATAAATTAAAAGTTAGGTTTTAATATATTTTTATTACAAAAATAGTGTTAAACTCATCGATATATCTCTTGAGTCATTGGTGAATAATATATGTATGGTGGCATTACTAGAGTATAGAAAAATCAAAGACAGTATAACGCTTTAATTAAAAGGTGGAAAAAAGGGGGTGTGATTAGGAGGTCTAATTTTTAAGTACCAAGGCTAATAGTATCTTTGGAGGAAATTTTCCGATGGTGTGATAATTTTTGGTGTTTATCGGTGGTTATACCTTTTTCACCTTAAAATAATTACAAAATTTTATATGAAATAATTCTACAAAACTCATCAATAAGATCGTTGCTATATATATATCAGTCATGTTGCACGTGTGCAATCCAATCTGTTTATTTCCACCGAGATGGTATCACACAAAATCTTGTTATTTATACTCTACCGTCTAAACTAAGATTATTCACAAAATCATCTACTACGTCCTTAATTCCTAATCACAAACTAGAAATTAAAAGCACATAAATTTATGCCAAAGTGTGAAAAAACAAAAAAGGCTATCACATGTGTACAGAAGCTACGTACTGAAATTAAAATCATCACACACACTCTCTCTGTCTCTCTCAATGACTAAATTGTTTTCTGGGAAACATGAGCTCTGCTCGTAATGGAGATTCTGCAGGTATATGCAAGTCCACCAGTATCGACCACAATACTTGCACATCCTCACACTCGCAACTTTTAATGTCCTCATACAAAACATTTATTCCTCCTTTTCCTGTTCAAATTATAAATTCAACGTATAAACAAAATTAGAACGAACTCAACGTAACCATGACAAAAACATTAGGAAATCTTATCCATCATTTATTTTCCGGGTATCTATCACCAAAGTCGAGAGATAGATTTCTCCCGACACAGACTTTCTTATATATTTATTAGACATGGATATTATTCGAGGAAAATAAGTGTCAAAATACTTGTTCAATAGACTTACTCTTGTTTCGAGAGGAGTGGGAGCGAGGCCGGAGCTTCTTCAATGGAGAGAAGAGGGATCGCAGCCAACCCATTTCGTCAGGAGATAACTGGGTATGGAAAGCGTTGAGATTGATAGAGAGAGAGGAAGAGAGAAAGAAAAAGGAAGCACAAATTGTGTGTGTTTGTCATGGATTTTAAATAGTCATGTTTGCGCCAAGTTATGATCATAGACATCATCAACATGTTATACATGAAACGTATAAAAATTATGGAAAATTTTCCTCCTCCTCGAATTTAATTAAATAGTCACGTTGGAAAAATATTAATATTTTCTTGAAATTTTCACATTTTTAATGTCTTTGGTAAGATGTCTTTATCCCTATTGATCCGCCCCTTGCTTGAGGTTATTTTCACACCTTCACCATTCTCCACGACCCTTTAATGGTTGGTGTTTTACATCACCATTGCCTTCCCTACTTCTTCCTCAAATTGTCATATTTCTACATTGACTCACGAATAAATTATCCTATATTTAGAGTTGACCTCTCTTTTACTTCTATTATTGTCAAACTTGAAGTGGGGTCATGCCTCTCAAGAAAAAAAGTCTATTTTAAGGATACTTATGAAATCATGTTTACAAGTCTAATCTTATAGTTGTGGAATTCATATTTAGTAAAAATAAGTTTAGTTCTATTCAGTAAAAATAAATTTAATTTAGATAAATTTAACAAAATTAAGTTGAGAAAAATATGGTAAAGACTTAGAATTTATATATCCATCCTTGCTTAGTATTAATCCATTAGCTTGCTTACAAAACTAGTTCGGTGGACATGTAGCTTATCAATAAAAAGTATTTTAAAAATATTTGATAATATATTCTTATACTAAATTATAACGTGCATCTCATATTAATTCAAGTTTCAGACAATCTTATGTTAACGAAATTAAAGAGTTACGTTTTCGACATAGACAACTAAAGAGGTTATGTAAGTGTGTTTTAGTTTGCTTTTCCATTGCAGTTTTTAAATTTAACATTATATCAAGATCTAAAGGGAGGAGGTTTCTATGTAAACTTTGAAATTATTTATGGTATAAATTACTCCAAAGAAGTGATACAAAAGGAGAAATATAAATTTAAGAATATTCTCTTTATTTTTTGCTACTTGGATCACATACATCAAGGCCCAATTCCCCATCATGAGAAAGACCTAGCCCAAGTCAGCTGTAACTTGTCTGTGCTTGTTTTCTAGCTCTAAAAATTAGGTTACAGTCATATACTAGGACACCTAGACTAGCCTCAATTTGTTTTTTGTTTTTTTGTTTGTGTGGAACTAACATCAATTGTTACACTTACTGATGCCAAAAATTTAAGTCCGAAAAAATTTAAATAAGACAAATTAAACAAATTATTTAGAGTTTTATTTTAGTTCTTTAATGGATTTGGGCCTAGATACAGAAAATCGTGACTTTGATGCTCTCAAAAGTCTCTTTAGTTCAACCTCGTTTTGCACTTTTGAGTTTTGATTATGGAGTTCTAACTATGATGATTGTCCAATTCAACCTAATGTTTCTTTAGCCGTTTATGTAGAGTTTTGTTTTAGTTCTTTAATAAACTTGGACCCCGATAGAAAGAATTTGTGACTTTGATGCTCTCAAAAGCCTAGTTTGTTCAGTCTTTTTGCACTTTTGAATTTTGACTATAGAATTCTAACTCTGATGATTGCCTAATTGATCCTAATGTTTCTTTAGTCATTCAATGTTTAAAGAATGAACAAATTTTAATCGGAATTAACAATTCAACCTTGGAGGTCGGGGATTAACTATTTGATTTTGCACAACTAAACTAGCATTTAATTCAAATTCTTTGAAAATGTACAAGGTTAACAGAACTATCGAGTTCCACGTCAACAATCTCAGCAATATCGCCCATAGCCTGAACCACCCCAAAAAGTGTTTGAGACCAAAGTTTCGATAACCGATTTGCTGACATTCTATTTTAAATATCTAGCCGTTTGGACAATATTTGAAATTTAATCAAAATATTTTGTCCAATTCAGGCCAAAGTTGAGTTCAAACAATAAAAATAAGAATAGTTTAAAATTCAGATGAAAAATTCACGATTATTTCAGATATAATGAGTTTGAATAATAGAATCGGAGAAATTTTTTGGCAACCTTTACATTGAGTTCCCTTCAAACAATAACGGACGAGGTATACAATGGATTTTATGGAATGGACATATATAATAGGGTCCATTACTTTTGGTTTTGAGTTAACTAATAGTCATAGAAATTTCAGTTGTGCATATATTTGGTCCAAAATCTCAATCTCTCTCTCTCTCTCTCTACGATTTTCATAAATATGATTGATGGAAATTTGAGTATGGAAAATACTTTACGACTGCAATCCGAATTGACCAAAAATTGAAAAAAACACCTGTTATTTTGGTACCTAGCTTGGTAGGACACAACTCGGACGAGAAGGAATGCCTACTTTCTATTTTCTAGAGGGAAAAAACACGAGTCTTGTATAAGGAGGATAAGATATATATCTTCATTAAAAAAAAAAAAAAAGAGTTATAGACAAGTGCAAAAGTTTTTACCTTATATTTTTCACTTTTAGGTGAAGCCCTAAATATAAATTTTCGTAAGGTTTGAAAGTTTTATTTAAATTTATTGTAAGATTTTCAACAATTTTTTTAAAAATATGAATCTAATTTTAGTACAATTTATATCGCTAGATTCAAACTTAGAGAGAGCCCATTTAAGATGATATTTTATACCAACATTTTTACAATAAAAACTTTTAACTTATTTTAGTTATAAGCTATAATAGCTAATCATTTCAACTCATTTCACATATTAAAGTTAAGTATTTCAATTTATTATAACTCATAACATGTATAATAACTAATAACTTCTGCTCGTTTCAACTATCATTTGAGTTCATTTATGATATAATAGCTTATTTTAATAGCCATTTCAAACAGACTCTATTAAGCAATCTAACCCCTATAAATACACAAATCAATTGCTAATGTATTGTGATAGACACAACTCAACTTATATACATGTAGATATAGATAGTCTTACAGAAAAATTTAATGAGATTATCTTATACAGGCTTTCGCGAAAAATAACACACGGTTACACATAATCCCAAATTCATACCTTGAAAGTCTCGATGATAGACAAAATATGTGTAATAAGGGTCTAATGTAACAACTTTACCAAGATATTATAGTATCGAGTGAGGAGTACGTAAGAGGAGCATGATGGAGACAAGATCCTCCATGTTCGTGAGAGTATTCAAAACATCCAATGAAAGCAGAACAGGACCCTACTTGAATTTAAGATTTCCACTATTTATCAATTATGCATGAGGACGAACACAGAAACACCAGCTTGCCCCCTGGATTTTTCACCTAAATTTAACTTTTCTCCCTCCAACCCAACTACTTGATCGCTGACATGCACCACCATACATGAAAAGGAAAGTCCAACACAAAAAAAAAAAAAAATTAAATAGATCAGTTTTAAAATATCAATAATAATTACTACTTGTTTAAAGCTGGCTAGCTAGGTACTAATTACCGTGATTATTATTATTAATCCATGATTAATCATGTTTAGTGCGTTTTTATTGCTTGGAGGGTATAGTGACTTAATGGGGGATAAAAATCATGGTAGTTGTTAAGTGGGTTGTTTGCAGGCCCAATTTTTGTTTTTATTTACTTATTTATTTATTTATATAATATTATGGGGGGAGGGTGCACTTGGAATAATATTATGGAGGGTAGGAATTCAAAATTTGAAACTTTTGTAGTGGGCTTTCTTTTGTGTTTTAGGGTTAAATGTGAATGTGAATTACCAACTTTACCACCCATTGGACCACGTGGGTGCATGGGACTTTTTAGTATATACCCAATTTAGCCACTACCGTATTTAGGATTTGTTCACATTCTTGCAATAATGTATGGAAATGTGTAGCTCCAATTATGGGATTTCAATTATTTCAAGTTAATGAGAACTCATCCATGTATATATTTGACTTTGTATAATTTTATGAATAATTTAATTGTTAGATCGTAGTTTTTATGGTACAATATATTAATTTTTTGGATAATATGTCAATAAATAGTTGGACGAAAATGAAAAATAGAGGGAGCTTTTAAGAGAATTTCAGAAAAACAAAGAAAGAAATTGTAGTTTGTGGAACTACCTTACGAGTTACAAGGTAATCCTGAAACTATGATTAAATTTTTATTTATTTGATTAAGTATTACTAAATTTGAATTAAATTTTTAGTAAATCTGACTAATCATGTTCGAATATATTTAATTTTATTAACTCAAACATGATCTTATTTAAAATAATTTTCCCTAAGGCTGCAATGAATGATTTGGTTACCATATATCCAAATACTTTTACAGAAAAGAAATTTTTATTAATTAGTGAATCAAGCTTTAATTTGTCAAAATATGAGATAAGTTTTTAGACGTTAAAAATACATACGTCGAATCTTATTTATAATGTTATGAATAAAAACTTTGTTTTAAAAACGTTCTAGAATGTACCATCATCATGACCGTACTAACAAAAGCAATTCAACTACATAGCCAATCCAATCAAAGTAAGTTTACTTCATCTAAAGTTGTCTCGTTTGAAAATTAGCATTTAAAATTAATTAATAAGGATAAAATTGTAAGAATATTTTTACATGTTATAAGAACGTTGATAAGTTCTCTTCTATACAGATTAATCTGGCAAATGAATTTTAAATCTAAAATTTTAATATATTCTTATATTATTTCGAAATAAACCTAATTATTTTTTAAAAGCTCTGAGGTTTAACCAAATATACAACATGGCATTTTCCCCCACAACAGCAGACCAGTAACTGCCACCTTCCTTTGGTATTGTGAAGGTCGTTTTCTGGCCATTCTAGCCATCTAATCTCTCCTCTTCCATTCTTTCCATATTTTAGGAGTATTTTTCAAAATCTTGTTCATAATTAACCTCTAATTATGAGAGTTTTTGTTCACCTTTGATTACGAGAGTTTATTTTATAGTCGAATTGATTTAAATTTGTGTTACTAGATCTTCTATAGCAAAACAAATCTTTAGCGAAGTTTAAGTATTTCACTCGAGAAAATTATATTTCTAAAAAGTATCAAAACATATATGTTGATGTCTACTTTAAATCATGTTTTAAACAATGTTTGTGGCGTGGGAAGGGAAAGTATTGGGTTAATTACAACGCAGATTGTTTTGAGTTTTAACATCATAATTTACATTCATTTATATCAGAAAAATCTTATAAACGTGGTATAACCGATTATGGGTATCTTATGAACTAATCGATTAACCTTAAATAAAAAAATATTTTTTATTAAAATTTTTTGATGATTTAGTACACTATTATAACACTAGTTCTAATGGTGTTTCCACAAACACAGACAAATATTAAAAGATGATTTTTATGATTGCTTGAAATAGAAGGAGAAAAAGAAAGCACTACTATATTTCATAATAATCATTCATGATGTGAAATTACAAAATTTCAATGATAACAGAATCAAGATTGACCCTAAGACACACAATTCAAATCCCGAATCTTTTTTTTTTTTTAAATTTTTTTCAAAAATTCAATAATGTTTTTAGTCCACGCCCTCAAACACCGCAGCTGGAAAAATACATAAATATTAATTTTAAAAAAATGCATGGGCAAAAATAAAAATAATTAGAATTGTCAAAAAGCGAAATAGTAATGTTAGACTTTCAGAGAGAGAATGGGAATCTATGTCGTATTAGAGTGAGACAAATGAGAAGTAGTCTTTCACTAAATAACATTAGCACTAATTACTATTACTTTAATCTTAACGATAAAGTTTTTAACTTTGGCTTTCCCCTTTATCTTCAAATTACTTAGCTTCCTTAATTTTAATGATTAGTCTACTTTGTTTAGTACCCATCATATATATATATATATATATATATATATATATATTTTTTTTTTAATTGTTATTTCTATATATATTTATCCATGACCCACTATCATTTTTAGTTAAGCTACTTCTTCCTTTTTCTTTTACAAAGGTCACTCCTATATGACCCCATTTTATTGCCTCACTAATGTATCATGTGAATTTTGACATCGGTGATAATAGTTCTGTTCACTTAAAAAAAAATGTAAATATATAACCAAAGGTTACTCCCGAGAGTTATCTTGTCGATCCCTCAAGCTCCATTTAATTTCATAGGATTTTATTTTGTTTTTTTCTACTTTTGTTGATGCTATAATATTATTGATTCTTCTAGTGTATCCCTCGAGACTTTAATAATATATATTGCATTGCGGCACACCTTAATAATAATAATAATAATAATAATAATAATAATAATAATATAATGAAGGCAAAGCTTATAACGGTCGATAACATTATCTCTACGTTTTCTTCCTTAACATATTTTGGCGCCTTTGACTAAGGCTTCCGGAACTAATTAAGAAGCTGAGTAATTAACTTCCTGCTTTCGAATAATTAATTGAGTATTATATTCGTCTCTGTAAGAAAGATTTAGTAGTAATTAACCAGAAGACACGTGGAGAATGTCTGAACCTTTTGGTTGAATCTAAAATTAATTTACATTACTATTAAAAAAATATTTCATCCGTTTCACAATACTTATCAAACACAAAATTTATAAAAAAATTTGTGATGAAAGAACAAGTTAATAAAAAAAGAGAGAAAAATGTGACAGATATTGGAAATAAAAAAAGTAGTTAACATGATATGTATTTTGAAACGGAGGAAGTGAGTAAGTGCATAGAAACTAAAAAAGGGAAAGAATTAAAAACCACTGTTACTTTGTTAATTAATTAATTAAAAGTACTAATTGTAATTTACAAAATTGTGAAAAAATGAGGGAGCGAGTAGAAAAGGTCCACGCCGTAACAAGGACGGTGTTGGACTCGTCATCTTAAAAAACCAAGAAAAAGTGATGACAAATACCAAGGTTTTGACTTTTTCTTAATTACCTTCATCTCTGCCTTAATCAAACATTATTATGTTATGTCATGTTAATTAATTAGTGTTAGGAATTGTATTAGTAGATGCAAACTCCCAAGTCAAATGTAATTAGATTATAGTAATATGCAATTATGCAAATCCTCTGTCTCGTTTGTCCCTAGAGTGCTTAATGTTGTCAAACATTTCAAACAAGTAAATAATATGTAAATATTCACCATTTTCTATCACCAAAAAAGGCAAGAAATTTTAATTTGGTAGTAAAAATGTCGCCCGATGAATTCAGCAAATAAATTCGAAATAAGTTTCAATGAGTTAAATCCAAAATTTGTTTATCAAAAATAAGCTAAAACTCGACCTCCTAACAGATTGCTCAATGAGCGAGTTAACTAGGTTAGGGGAGAACATAATAACACCAGATCGAAAATATCTGGCTGGTTTATAATTAGTAAGTCCTCCATCTAAGAACTAAACCCGATAATTGGGTCACTCGGATCGAGTCGCATCCGGGTCATTAAAATTTGATTGAGTTTCGATTCGATTCAGGTTTGGATTCACATCGGGTCAATTGAAGTTTGGGTCAATAAACTTATCTTGTAAAGACAAAGCACTTTGACGGAAAAATATTCGAGTCGAGTTCAGTTTAATTTAAGTTTGTCGGGTTTGGATAGACCCTCGTTACATTTACCAGGTCTACTAACAACCAACATGAATACCAATAACATACAAGACAGTGAATTAACATATAGCACTATGTGGATTTTAACTGGGCTAGGGGAGCACACAATAATACTGCTCGAAAAAAGTTGGCTGGTTTGTAATTAGTAGGACCTCCATCTAACAACTAAACTTGACAACTGGGAGATTTAAGTCAAGTCGTGTTCGGGTTATTGAGAGTCGGCTGAATTTCGGTTCAATTTGGGTTTGGATTTGGGTCAGATTAGTTGAAGTATTGGACCAATAAACTTATCTTATAAAGACGAAACATTATGTTGAAAAATATTCAGGTCGGATTCGATTCGATTTGGGTTTGTCGGGTTCGGATCATTTGATACGAGATCTACTAACAACCAAGATGAATACAAATAGCATACTAGACGGTGAATTAACATGTCAATATAGTACATTTGGCTAAAAGAGTAGTACTGAAATGACATTATTCTACACACACAAGTTTTCTAACTTGGAAAAAAATAAAAAGAAGATGACAAGAATTGGCTGGTGCGATGTTTTTGCAATGAAGAGATTTTTGCATAAGGTACAATAATTTATATATGTAACAAAAGACATTGAAAAATGAGGATGGAACAAGGTAAAAAAGTCCACTTATTAGGAAAATAAGGCAAGACATGGCCATAATAAGCTTTGTACCGTTAGCAGCATAATTGACCCCCCCAATATAACCTGTTCGATCACAAGTCCAATTCATCACCTTGACTTCACCCCATCACCATTTTCACACCTTCAATTTTCAGGCATGTGATTCTCTCTATCTTTTCAAGGGGTACTTCTTTTAAATCATATTAGACTTGTCATCATAGTACTCAATGTCAGTGCCTAATCCAATTAATATGTCATGCATTTATGGACAAATAACACGTCTATAGATCAACAACCTCGAGCTTGATTATCCAGGCTATTAGGTCTCATATCTCCGTTCGACCTCAATATGATATGTGTGCACCTCTTAGTTAGGGATATGCAAAGAAAATCGAAACTAAAAAATAAAAATTAATTAATCTAAATCGATTCTTTTTATGAAAATCTAATTTATGTCAATATTTTCTTCTAAGAATAATAGGTAGCCCGTTGACCTCCTATACAGAAAGGGCCTAGGAACAATCAATCACCAGTATGCTTATCAACATTCAATTAAGATTTTCATGTCTAGCCACAATTATAGCAGTGATATATTCATGGTTCTACCGCCTAAACTTGGACTTTGCAAATTATAAGTCAATTGGTAAGTTCACTTTTTATATATATACAACTTTCTCATATAAATGCTATTAGAACTTAAAACTGATGTCGTAAAAGTCTCTCCATATGTACCTTATACAATAATCTAGTATGGTATTTGTTGAGATAAATAAAGACGTCTCACTCAAAATTTGTGCTAATAATATTGTATCTTTAAGGTCCATGAAAAATTTTGTACGGAAAAATAAGAATAATCTCATGGAAATAGTTATTGAGATAGTTCCATATACTTTGGTGAAATATTATATAGTTTGAAAGATAAAGTAAAAAATGCTTAAATATTGAAAGTGACCCGTATAGTTTTTTTGATATAAAGTTTGACCCATATAGTTATAGAATAGTAACTCAACATTGGATAAAAATCATGGTCACCATTAATTTATCATTGGATATTAAAAAAACCCTCAAACAAAAAGAAAAAGGCCCATAAAATAAAAAAAAAGAAATAAGGAGGAAATAGAAAAATGGAACTATTTCAAGGTCTATGTCCATGTTCACCTTTGGCTGCAGCCTCCAGAGAGAGATAGAAGATTGACTAGGCAGGCACCCAAATTTGGATAATTTATAAAAGAAAAAAAAAGAAAAAAGAAAACCCCAAATAGTGTTGTAAAGTTATAAAGGGGTAAAACTGGAAAAGCAACTCAAATGATGAGATTATAACGGGTGGAGTGGACTTGAGGAGTTCAGCTTTACCTTTACTGCTGGGAAAACGGGTCCCTCCTTCACCACTTCTACTAGCCGTCCGATCATTTTTATTTTTAGTTTTCATATCAAATAATAACCAATAATATAAATTATGTTAAATTTAAATTGATTGAATTTAGATGGTTAATTGATTTAAGGAGATTTCAAATTAATCAATGTATGGTCAAATAAATTTATCTTAAAAAATTACGTCGAATTTAGTTCAATTTAAATTTCGGATCTGCTTTTTGTTGAATCAATCTAAATATAAAATTAGGTATAAATTTAGACTATTTAATTTAAATTTTGAGTCTCGAATC
Source organism: Talinum fruticosum (assembly GCA_021018815.1). Taxonomy (NCBI): domain Eukaryota; kingdom Viridiplantae; phylum Streptophyta; class Magnoliopsida; order Caryophyllales; family Talinaceae; genus Talinum; species Talinum fruticosum. The sequence goes on from JAITYX010000059.1 coordinate 2,865,687, forward strand.
AATTTTATTGGATAACTTGAGGCTAAGCCCACTTCATTTAAAATCTAAATCCCATAATCATAACGGCGAAGAGTAACGCTTTAAGATTTAAGACTTTTTTTTCTTTTTGATAATTAAGACGGCCGGCTTCCTTAATATAAATACTCCAACCCCCATTCTCTCTACTGCGTCACTCCCCCAAGAAATCAACCCAGCCACTGACGTTTACTTCTCTCTCTCTCCCCCAACTCTCTCTCTCTATAAGCTCTGTGGAGGTGCAGAAGTCTCTGATCAAAAGTTGAGGAACGTAGCTTAGCTTGGAGGTTGCAGGTGTTAATTAAATGGGGAAGATCAAGGACTTGCAGGAGAGGAGAGAGAAAACCAAGGTTGATGCCGTTCTTGACATTCTCAGAAAACAGTCCCCCTCTCTCTCAAACAGGTATACCCATCCATTCAATTCTTCCTTTGCCCCTTAGTTTTTTTTTCTATGTTTTTACGTCGTGATTTCGATGAATGATTATTTCTTCGTCGTGATTTTGATGGATGGTTTTGGATTCTGAAACAGGAGAAATTTTGCAACACGGCTTGCGTTGAGCGGTTTCTCCGGGCGAAAGGGGAGAACGTCAAGAAAGCAGCCAAGCAGTTGAGAGCCTGCCTTAGTTGGAGAGATACCATTGGCGTTGGTATATTCTCTCTCTCCTCCCAACTGATGTTGTCTTTTCTGGGTTTCTTTTTCCCTTTGTCATCTTTGAAATTCAGCTACATTAATCCAAATCAGACAAACAGAAAACCCCACTGAAATCCCTTTTCTCGATGATTAATCACCCCTCCTTTATTTCATTTTCTGTTTTACTACGTCCTTAATTTCAAAAACTAAATTAGAACACCAAATAATAATGCAGAAAACTTAATAGCGGATGAGTTCTCTGGGGAACTATCTGAAGGTGTAGCCTATGTAGCTGGGCACGATGAAGAAACCAGACCCGTGATGGTAACCCAGATTTTCTCTCTCCTCTTTATTTAACCCATCACCAGCTGTTTCAATTTTCCAGTTCCGTAAAACAATCAATTCTCAACCCTCGCCTCTTGTCTTATTACCTCCAGGTTTTCCGCATCAAGCAGGACTACCAGAAGTTCCATTCTCAGAAACTGTAGGTTCATCTTTCTACTAATACATGAACTTATTTATGATGCTTTAAATAATTTACTAATTTTCTTAGGTGAAAATCTCTGTAGATTTACTCGGTTGATGGTATTCACCCTCGAAGTTGCGGTTCAAACAATGCCCAGAAACGTTGAACAATTTGTTGTCCTCTTTGATGCGAGTGAGTTTCTACTGTTTTACTTTTACCCAGAAAACCCTCTCTTCTACATCCATACACAGGATGATTGACTGAACTGCCCTAGTTGAAACCCCTTCCCGCGGTGGGTAAAAATTTTGAAAACAAAGGGTAATATAGTCATTAGAGGTTGTACGTTACATGCCCCCATGAAAAGGCTGAATCTGGATTATCAAGCTTTTTTGATTCCTCCCTCCACTTTAATTAATTCCCTCTCTTTTTGTTCGTTCTAGAAAATTATGCAGTGTTATTACTGCTTTTTTTGCAGCAAGATTTTCTTTTTCCCCTAAAATTCATGTATGTGCTTCCTTTTTATTCATCTTTTTACAGCACGCCTATGTTTGTAGCCTGTATATTTGTATATTTATTGACACATTTATTAAAATTCTTAGAGGGATTTTTCTTTTTCTTTTTCTTTTTCTTTTTAAATTTAGTATTTTGTCTCTCTCTTGCGGAACCCAAAAGCAAAACTTTGTTGGGGCAACAGCAATAATCTGTCGGAATACCAGCAAATGTTGGGGGGTATTTTTTTGCCCTTTTCCACGAAATGTCCGGACTGCCCCTTCAATGCCCTTTTGGAACTTATACTAAAATGAGAAACGGGTTGTGTTCCCAAGGGCAGATATGGAATGTCATGGATTCATTCATACAACCTATATCCTAACTCCTAAGATGGGTCAATTTCACCTACTGACACTCATTGAAAAAAAGGGTAATTTAGCGAATAATTTCGGTTTTTTTTTAAAAATAATGAATTTATGTTGGGTTTGATAGATGAGATTGGATGGGTGTGGGGTAATTTGATAAAATTGACAAATTGGGAGGTGAAAATGATGGTGGGAATTGAAATGCAGGCTTTTTCAGATCAGCAGCAGCTTTTATGAACATAGTGCTCCCAACACTGAAGGTGATGGCGGAGTACTATCCTGGGCGTCTCCACAAGGCCTTTGTCATCGACCCTCCTTCTCTCTTTTCTTACTTATGGAAGGTATTCATTCTTGGAAACTCTCCCTTTCCGTATACCATCCTTTTCACCACATACTAGTATTAATTATCACTTCTCATCATTTCTTATACTTTGCAATATTTGCCCTGCCTTCTCAAATTTCAATACTAGAACTTATAACTATATGGTCAGGCTACATGCAATACTTTTATCTCCCGTACCCGAGAAATTTTAAGATACTAATATAAGTTAATTATAACTATAATAAATGTCAAACTTTTATAAAGTGATTTTAATTTAAAATAACAGTAATTCGGGCTTTGGTCACGTAGAATATGAACGGGCGTGTTACCTTTTTTTGAGGGAGGGGGTAAAGGTGGTGTAAAAACCAATGATTGCAAAAGAGCTTTAGTTCACATGTAGAATATGAACAGTGGGAGGGGAGGGAAACCAATTTGAACTGTGAGAAACTTACGGGGATGGGGAAGGTAAGGGAAGGGGGTGGGTGAACTGAATTTTGTTACGTTTGTAACTGCAAATTATAGCCTAATCATAGCCGTTCAACTCTAGAAATCATTGATCATCATCATTTGTGGGATAAAGTGGTCAAATTGGTTAGGTCTTTTTTGTGTGTGTGTGAGATCTCTATCCCTCAGCTTCTTCTCTCTTTTGTTCCCTAGTTTTACTGGCCAAGTTCAAGTTATTTTTCTGATTTTCCATGTGAGGTGCACACAACTGCTTTGGGTTACTAGTTATGAGTTTTTCGTATAAATTTTAAAATTGGACATAAATTTTTTTATTTTTATTATCCGAATTCGATTTTATCACGAATTTAAGTTTATCCGAATGTCCAATATAAAAAAGCCGAATATTGGACAAAAAATTTTATTTTATGACCAATTTGTCTAACTCAATTTTAACCCGAACTTAAATTTTTATCAATACTATACGTTTTATATGCCCCACAATCAGTTATAGTGATCAAGATGATTAAAAACTTATTATTATTATCATCTATTAATTATAAATTCTCGATTTACATTAATTCAATTAAGCAGCAAATTAATCAACATTCTTGTGAAACAGGGTGTGCGCCCATTCGTGGAGCTCTCAAGCTTAACCACAATAGTGGCATCATCCGAGTTCGAGGACTCAATCTCACTCGACTACAACGACTTCTCGGCTTATCCACGAGCCGCTTCGCTCCGGTTCAACCCGTCCTCAATTCCGGCACACTCGACCGCCAAAGTCGGTTCATGCGCCTCCTCCCGGTTCTCCTTCACCGTCTCTCACAACTACGACTCCCTCAAACCGTGGTACCTGAGCCTCACCGATTCGTCATCCTCCAAAGTCGGCCCCACCACCAACTCCACCTCATCGATCCTGGGCCCCAATGCCCGCTCCTTCTCCTTCGCCTCCCCCATCTCGCGTGGCCCCCACCCCGCCGGCGACAAGCTATTGAGGAAGAACTTCATCCCGTCGACGCCGCTGCCGCAGAAGTCCCACAACGCCGACGCCGCCGCAGTCGCCCAGCCACGGACGCCGAACCCCTCCTTCCTCCACTCCCCGCGGCCGCCCTCTTCGGCCGGCGGGACCCTCCGGCACCGTCGCGGCGGTACAGCGTGGGGAAAGCGGAGAAGTCGTCTAAAGAAGCGTTCTTCCAGTACTTCAAGTTCTACAGAAGGCCGTACGATGAGATGATGTACCGGTCGAAAATGAAGCCACCACTAGGTGGGCTGATCTCGATCGTGGCTCCCCAGCTGCGGCGGCGCCACCACCACATGTCAGTATCCCAACGGTTTTGATTTGAAGTGAAGGAAGGAATTTTCGCCCCTTTCGCGGAAAAATCGGAGACAAGTACATAAAAGATCGGAAAACAGAGTATAATTAAATATGACATGAATGATGGTGGGTATGATTAATAGTATTAATTAGCACCTGGGCTGTTGTTATTATGAGGTTTGATGGTGGGGAATAATGTGGGTTGCTCGTGTGGGTATTAAAGAATTGCAGGAGAGGGAGACGACGTGCTGTGTAGGGTGTCGAAAATTGGGGTCTGGAATTGAGAATTGAGATGGAAATTAGAGGAAGAATGCATGGGAAGAAGATAACGTGGTGGAGACGTTGAAGAAAATAGAGAGAGAGAGAGAGAGGGTGCTTTGGGAAATTAAATGTTTATCTCTCCTCGAAATACAGTCAAGTGTTTGAAGAACAGAACAGGGAGGCCTAACTTTGAAACTGTGAAGTGAAGTGAATCTTTGCTCAGATTTGACCTGGAGTTGTTACTGCTTGTGACTTGAAGACTAAACTGCTTCTTTTTCGGACAAATATACCCCTCTTTCTTTCTTTTTTTTTTTTTTTTTGTAATTTCAAAGTTTAAATTCTAGTGATCATCATCAATGATGTGCTCTTTGTCAATTTCAAATATATAAATATATATTTTGTTAGTTCGACTTTGATCAACACATATAGTCTTCCTAGTTGGTACGATTTAGGTTTTCTTTTGTTTGCCCAATTAGCTTCTTCTATTATACTTTATTGACATATACATATAAAATACTAGCTTAGAATTAGCCATAGCAAATTTCATCCGATCCGTTTACTCGAATTCATCAGATTCGAAAAACGAGGTTCGGGTAAGATTATTTTATCCGAATTTTAAATTTGGACATAAATTTTTCCTATTTACGTTGTCGACCACGATTTTAACCCGAATTTACGTTTGTCCGAATTGTCAAACCCAAAAACCGGATATCGTACAAAAACTTTGTGCGATGAGCAATTTTGACCCGAAATCGAATTTTTATCAGCGCTACTTGGATAAAAAGGAAGCTTCTTTAGGATAATTACTGCATCTACATTTTTATAGTTGATGATTATGGACAAAATATATGTATTCATATGAGGTATGTATGAAGACTATTCCACTGTGTCATTCTAATTGGGTAGCCTTATGGGTTGAGATGAAATTGACTCTTGTAAATTTCATATTGGGTCGTATTTGTGTTTATAAAACTTGAATTTAGATAGAATTAATGCGGGTATATATTGCTAGTTTTTGAAATAAATATATTTTTATAGATATTGTACATTAGACCAAATTTAGTTTAAATTGTTCCAATTCATATTTGCATAAAGATTATATAAAAGCTAATTTCAATCTCAAGTGAAATACTATACTATCTTTTAGTATTCATGGTGGTTTGAGTCACATCTACCAAAAAGCACAAACCCCCAAACCCTTTTTTTTTTTGGTTGAAGCCCTCTTGGGGTATAGTCTATAGAAGTCGAAAGATCTTCTGAGCAAAGCCCAAATGTACCAAGTAAAATGGGTAATTTCATGTGGGTATGGGTTCCTTTTGGGGGTTGTAATGTAAAAAGGGGGTGGGCATCACATCACATCATATCCCTTTTGTCGTGTAATCTCTTGTCCTTAAGCTATCAAGGTATGGTTGGAGACATAATTAAATCAATTAAGTAATTAATTAGTAATATTAACCACTCTACATTAAAAATAATAATACTAAAAAAATAGAAAAGTAAAGCATTAATGTAGTTATATATATATATATATATATATATATATATATATATATATATATATATATATATATATATTTGATTAATTATATTGCAAGTCTCTTGGCTAAAAACATGGTTCCTTGTTGGTTTTCATTCTCACTTTGATAGCTTGGAATTTAGCAAGAGAATTAGTTTCGAAGTGGACAAATGAATGGCTTTCCTCCAAGTTAAGTGAATGTCATCGGTGTTTTTTTCTCTCTTGGAGTTTTATGTTTGGGCATTGGTGGCCATCTATGGAGGTTAGAGTTTGGAGTCACTTGTTTGTGGTTTTGCTCAGCCAAGTTCTTCCTAGATCAAACTTGACTAAAATACAATGGGTTTGATAACTAAGTGTGTGTACCTTAAAAATTAGAGGTTTGGGATTTGGAGCCATCCTCATTCTTATTCATTAAATATCATCATGTTGGTGTGTGAAATTTAGAGCTGATAAAAATTCGAGTTCAGGTCAAAATCGGGTTGTATAAATCGGTTATCGGATGAAAATTTTTTCCGATACCCAATTTTTTCAGATCGGATAATTCATACAACGTAAATTCGGGTTAAAATTGAGTTCGGACAACGAAAATAGGAAAATTTTATATTCTAATTTAAAATTCGGACAAAAAAAACTGGATCCGTTTTTTGGTTCGGACGAAATTTTATCAACTCTAGTGAAACTATATAGCGCACACAAAAGAATGGAAGCTAGTAACAATTTTTTATTTTTTTGCATTATGTTCCTACCTTATGTGTATGGGTTTGTTGTCCTTCCTCTTTCCCGTTCACTGTTTTGACAGATATAATTTAGATTGAATCTGTGAGAAAGACTATCTAAATACAGGGTTTATGTATATACTCTATTTACCATCTTGTTATATTTTTTTGATGATAAAGGAAAGTTTGGAACTTATCCTCATAATTTGAGGAGTGGTGAGTGGTACAACAATGTCTATATTCACATGTGTCATATCAAGGTTACGGGAGAAACTTTGATAATTGGAGTAGGATTACCCTAATCAATATGTCATAAACTTGTTAGGGAAATTATGTCCTCTTATAGAAAAGGATGAGATGATTTTCACATTAGTATAAGTGATACATATTCTCCTCCTTCACATTGAAAACGATGAATTTTGCACCTCGGTGTGTGTATATATATATATATATATATATATATATATATATATATATATATATATATATATATATATATATATATATATATATTTAGGCGTATATGGGAGAGTAAATGAGTAACATTGTTTTAACTTTGAGATATTGTGAGTATGTTTAATCTTCATCCCCATACCTATTAAATCTTATTGAGACTAAGATTCTTTAACATATAAATTATATTGATAGGTCACCACTTATCTTAAAAATAAAAACAGCATTCAAAGATTTTTCGATTATTGATAAAAAAATATCCTGGAACAAGATTGAGGGTTATCTTACCCCTAAATATTACAAAACAGATTGAGATATTCTAAAGAGCAAGAGGAGAGGAGGAAGACATGGCGGGTAGGGTTTTCGTGATGCCAACATATAAAATTCTACTTTTCAGCACATAATTTGGATTTTCCATGCGTAAATTGTAGTTAGGTTTACAAAGTGTAGCCATATGCAACCTTTGGTTCTTTATGTAACAATCTTTGTTGTCGCTCGCGAGTGCTCAAGCATTTGCCATGAGTTTAATTGAATGATTCAATTAGTAAATTAGGACAATGAAAATTATTATGGTAGTGCATACGCTAATTATTAATTCACGTTGAAAGGTCTATTGTAAATGTGTTAATTCTATTAATTAGAGGTAAAAATTGTAACAATTTTACTCACAATATACATCAACATAAATCAAGTAAATTTAAAATGTAAAAAAAAGTCAAATATAAAACTTCTATCCGAGTGACACTTAGGAAGAAAAGGCTTCCTATCAATCATTAATTGAATCTAACTCAAAAAGGAGATATAACGAGGCAACTACTAAAAAATACCATTGGCTAAACTAACAAAGATAACCATAAAAAGTAAAGTTAATTCACTAAAAAAACTATTAATATCATAATAATTCACTTCACAATAAAGAGCGAAAAAAGGAAAGAAAATAAACAAACGAATGTTCAGATGTGACACAATATTCTATAAAAAAAAAAATGTGATATAAAAGACTAATGTAGAGGGGAAATAAGGGTAGGAAATTGTAAAAATTTGTGTGTGTGAGTGGGGGCAATTTCACGTTGGGGCTAAATGAATGGACCGAGGCTGAATTGATTAAGGGCTCTAGGCCCATAAAGTAGCCTTCTCTGAGCATCTTCACACAGGGTGGAGCGAATATAACGCAGAAAGAACCCTTAGAATGAGCTTCCTCAATTTTATTTCAGTCAATACATGGAAAGTTCATTTACATCACATAACAAAAGAAAATGACATCAAAACCATCCACAGCAAACTGAGGAGACTCGCGCACACATATTCTCTTTTAATTACACTCTTTGGTCCATCTTATTTTGGTAGCTCATGCTTGTCCTTTCTTCTGTACTGTGATCAGATCCAGAGTAGACCCGTAAGTTCTGTTCAGAGCCTCGGCGCACCAGCCATGCCCATCATCCACAGTCGGCATCCTCACCTCCATGATTGGGGCCACAGGTTGCGGGCTCCCTGGAAGCACAACTCCGGCCAACACTCTCAGCACGTTGGAAGCATCTATATCCATGCACACGTTGATCTCTGGCACCCCCTTTGGTACTGGAGGGATTCCGGTTATCTTGAAATAACCGAGGAGATGGTTCTTCTCTATGCTCGTCTCTTCCCCTTCGTAGACAACAATCAAGGCCTCAGTCTGGTTGTCGTGGACTGTTGTAAAACGAGGTCCTTCCTTGCAGGCACTGTTGTGTTCCTTAGAATAATGGGAACGAGGCTGTTCCCATTTGCTCGGATCCCGATGCTCAGAGGGGTTGCTTGGATTGTTAGCAAGTCGAGATTTCCAAATGGGTCGCTAATCCCAGAAGCCACCGCTCCTTCCAATGCAGCTCCGCAGACAGCAGCTTCCAAGGGGTTCATTCCTTCATAGAGTTTGTCTCTTTTACATATGCATTTGACAAGGTCTTTCACTTTGGGGATCAATGAACAACCTCCTACGAGTATTACATCTGTGAGATCACCTATATCAACCTTTGCATCGTGTAAGCACTGCTTTATAAGGCTTTCGCACTTGTCAAAAACTGCTCTGTTCACCTCCTCAAACTCAGCTCGATCCACAAGCTTTGACACTTTTCTCCCGTTCCCCAAGTCAACATCAACTTTGACACTAGTTTGAGAGGAAAGCATATGGATAGCGTTTTGAGTTGCAACTCGAAGTGAAGCCATGGACTTTATCTCCTCAAGTCCATGGCTCGCAAAAGAGCTTCGAACTCGGGTAAGAGGTGACGCATCATGTTCTGAAGGATGTCTTCCCCTCCTACCGGAGCTCCTGATAATGCTTTTATCTGTGAAACACCACCAGCAGTAGCACTGACAGCCACATCACAATATCCAGCACCCATGTTGAAAATAAGGCAAATCTTCTCACTTCCACTGCCCATATTCTCATGTACTGTCTGCTGCTGCTGTTGTGCATATAAAAGAGCTACAGCTGTTGGCTCAGGCATCAATCTGAGGACATGGAGGCCAGCCATGGCACAGGCACGCTCGATTCGGGTGAGCTGGAACCGGCTGAATGAAACCGGTATGGTCAAAACAACATTTCGTATAGGCCTCTTCAATTGAACTTCTGCCAATGCTCGTAACTCCACCAGAAAAATTGCCAGAACTTCTTCCGGTGTGGTAGACCGCCACATGTTATTGACCAAGGCAGCAATGAAAGGCCGGACCCCAATGTCCAAGGTCTGTACTAAAAATGGAAGACTTTTGCTAGCATGGACAACAGGGTCAGTGTCAACCCTACCAATCAGTCGCTTCATGTTGAATATTGCAGACCCAGACAGCATTTCATGCTCATGAGTCAGCTGACTACTGACTCCACCGGCAGGGACATCGTCTTTGAAGCTCACATAGGATTGCATAATTTTCTGGTTCCTGATATTTTTAAGGAGTTCCACTTCAGAGCCATTCCAAACAGCCACACTGCACTGTGAAGTACCAATGTCAATACCAATTGCAATATCCGGGAAAGCAGAAGATTTTTCATCTGCTGTGGTTTCACTGTCAGATGCCACAGTATATGCTTGTTCGGCCATTCCTGAATTAAGGAAACATTTATCAATCCCCTGATTGCTCAGTATAGTATGAGAAATTTAACTCCTAACTGAAGCTATTAGCCAATTACCATGTACAGAACCAGCAAAAGATGAGAAACTTCCCACAAACATTACAACCTAAAGAAGCTTGAAACATCCAAACAAATTATGCATGACAACTACTATGACTAAATCACTGCAAAGTGGAATAGTCAAATGAGCCATAAAATACTGTTACTTGTGTCCTTAACCATTGACAGCAGCTACAGAGCCGAACCAGTGTTTTAAGTAGATCAAGGAGTTCAAATTTCTAAACTAGAACCTGGAAAGGCAACAGGGTGGGCAGGATATGGCTATTAACCGCCTACATGATCTTTCCTGAATTCTAAGCACCATCCTAGGCAACTAAATTAATTACCAGGTCCATCCTGGCCCAATAATTGGACCTATGTTAGAGATTTCATTTCACCTCAAAGAACATGTTTTGGAGACAACACTCTGACAAGATATGGACACCAGGTAGCCACATGATCCAAGCCCTTTTAGGAAGAGATTAATGAAACGTAAAAGGGGAGGGTGGGTCATGACAAAACAAGATAAAAGAGGGAGGCAACAGTAATAAGATGTAAGAAGGGTCGAATGTCAGGGCCATCAAGGAGGAGAATAGTGTAAATGGAAAGAAGAGGAATAAAATTAAGAGAGGGAAAACATTTGAGTCCATTGTGGCACCAGAAGCACCTGATGTCCAGATCCCCCATAAGCACAATTAGAGATTGTGAGCATGTACTAACCAAATCCATACCAAATTGATGTTGCGGAAGAAAAAGAACACAAGGGGGCGGGGGAGAAAGACCACAAAACTTGAAATTCCTTATTATTGGGATAAGGTGAGAAGCCATGCCTTCACATATATGTAGGCACAAATAAAATAACACATATATCCTACAAAAAGAAATATGAGTTCACACGGCTAACTCACATAAGAAATTAATGCCTTTCTGTCAGAATTACTAAAGATTGATCTTTTAATTGGGGGGGTTGTTGACAATGTATGCCTTTTTTTTCTTCTTATGTAAAAAAAGGTGTGTCTCAAGTATAACTATGCAAAGATACAACGTTATATTGGTCAGGCTCATGAATGAAGCTTTATGCCAATTTTGGCATCACAATGATTGGATAAAAATGTACCACAGCATAAGGCCATGTAATTCTAAATCACCAAAGCACATCTTCTGGGAGATACAATCTGAAATATGACCTGAGTCTCCAGGACTTTGTTGCACGTGTGAAATCTTGGAAAAGTGCCCCAAAAAAACAACTTCCAAGATGCACATTTGTGCAATTTCTCTTCTTTGTTTGATCCATCGAAACAAGATTGATGGATGAAATAAAATGGAAGACCGATTAATGACCATAAGCAAGCTGAAAGAAAGAAAACTAGCTATTATATAAGGAAATGGGAGAAAAGAACTAAGAAATCCTTTGTCGAACAACCATGCTCATGGCAATCCATCGCCGTGACAGACTGCTGCGAATTTAGAGGAAACAGATTTGCACCACTATCTCCTAACAGAAAATAGCGTAAATAGTGATTACTACAGCAACATTCATATTTTTTAGAAACATAGTATTGATTTCTTATTAATGAAGATTGCTTCTAATTTCTAATCTGCATGGGGAAGAGGATCCCACAAGAACATAGTTTGCGTGAAAGCTGTTACACTCTCTCCTCAATGCGTCGTGAAATATTACAGAACAATCCAACCTTTCTTCAAGGCTCTCATAATAGATTAGATCACTAAATTCACGAAATGCATTGAATGATACTGTCAAAGTAGAGGATCTTAGAATACTAATTACACTCAATTTGAACTAGGCTCCACAAGCTTTGCCATAGTGGCAGTCAACAGCATGAACAGGGAGCGGATTTAGCTGAGAATAGCAAAATAAGCGATTTCTGATCGATGACAAGGCAAGCTAGTCCAACATCTCGCAGGCTAGAATCTCAATTGTTGATTAGTTGGAAAATGGGAATTAAACTGAGAACAGCTAAATGGTAAATTTTGATTAATGACTAGGCAAGCTAGTCTAGGAACTAGCTGGCTAGATTCTCAACAAGGAAGAAGAAGTACATCAACAGCCGAACAACTAAGTCATTAACTTAGATGAAAAAATAAATATCGATGTTGAGGTCATATTTTAAGGATAGGATGTCCAGAAACCAAGGATCCAAGCTTAATTGAGCATTTTCAGACAATAATGTGTCATTACAAAGACGTTTCAAACAAGATGGCAATTAAAAAAGGGTATCATTCCTCTAAGATTTTGTAATTCAAGCCCAAACTAGAGATAAATGAATGGTTAAGCAAACCTTGCAAGTTCACATCAACGACAGCAGAATACTCAAGACTTACTAGTTGATGGAGAAATTTTATTAAACTCATAAGCAGATTTCTTTTTATCAATTGATTCATAAACATCAGTATTGAGAAGACCCAACACAGAGAAATTCTAGCGCTCAGACCACTTTCTACATTTTTCAAAGAGGAACGACCCAAATGAGTGCATAGCACAAGCATCTGTCACATCCTGAGTTCAAATTGTGATAGCTCACCCTGCATAGTGGAGAAGAGGGAAGGATGTACATGGATCCTAAACTAAACTGCTCACCCATTTAACATACCACAATTTCAGGGACACACTTTCTCCTTAAATACCATGCCTCACTTCATGCATGTTAGAAGCATAGCAGCACAAAGGAACAGCTAAATCCCCTAAAGATTTTTTAAATCAGGTGGCACTCCAAGTTATTAACCACCTTAGCACCTTCCATGTTCCCCTAATACCACAATCCTCGTAACTACAGAGGAAAAAAATCTCCCGTTCCCATTACAAGGCATCTCATAATTCACTGGGCTCCTCAAGCAGGAGAAACTTTTCTATCATGAACTCTCTGTGACTCATTCTGAAACAATCAACAAATGAACTCCTTCCGTCATTCAAATCATAGCCCCATGACACATTTCCTCTTAATTCGCATTACTATTCAATGCAACCCTTGCAACATGGCTAAATTAAACTAAATTACTCCATCAAAGAAGCAAACCATGCTACTTTAGAACAATGCAATACCTAGATGATCTCAGAACTACAGTGAAAGCTAGCTTCCACATTTTTATCAGCATAACAGTTTTAAGTTCCTGAAAACGGGACCCAAATAAGATTGTCCTCGTACAAGATTAGCTTTTAGTCATGTTGGGTTCCCTCCATAATTGGTGGGACCCACATAATGTGAATATAAAAAAAAAAAAAAAAAAGGAAGAGAGGAAGGAGGAGGAAACTTACTGCTGCCACACCAAAAAGCAAGGGGACAAAATCCATTTAGAGTATGCTATGCCTAAGCCTAGGTGAATATTATACACCAAGATTTTCTACCTCCCAATTAATGATGTTGACAAAGTGTGTAGCCTTGGCAAAGATTTGCATGGTATGGCAGTGGAATTTGCTAGCTATCAAGTTTTATAAATAGGAGATGATTTGCTAGGTTCAAAATCAATCCACATAAAAAGAGAGACACTTGCTAGAAAATTGGTTACTAGTTAGTGAGTGTATACCACCAACATAGGTGAAATTCCACCAAAATTAGGTGAGATTAATTTTGTAGTCCATCCCGAGTGGGTGAGGTATTGAGTGTACCCTCTAATTTATTTAGAGAAAATATTGTTATAATCCTACTATTCATATAGTGGAAGTATATTTTCCGACCAACGGTCCCGTGGTTTTTCCCTTCGTCTTGGAGGGATTTCCACGTAAAAATTTGTGTGTCTCCATCTATTATATTTCCATAATTTCGTAGCCCATCTTAAATTACACAAAGAGGGAAAAGGGTTTGCTTCCGCTATAACGACCCGCCTTTTCCCAACAAGTCAAATAAAAAATAAAAAATAAAAAAACAATGGATACATACTAGCACAAATTTAAAGGTAGTCTTGAGCCAATGACCTCATCTGCTTCAAGGGTTTTAACTAATCAATACGTTAAGATGAAGCCAGACACACCCAAATAGCTCATTTCCAGTATCAAATTGGTGTTATCTCGGCGAATGAGGAGGTGATTCAATAAATTTGATCAGAAACAACTTATGCCAATTTCACCACCATTTGCATTTTTCTTCTCTTTGATCACATAAAGGGCAGACCCAGCAGAAACAAAGTACCAACAATATCATAAACAAAAATCATGAATTCCCAGATACAGATTAAGCACATGATTCAATTCGTCAAGAAAATTCACAACTAAAGTTGAAGGTTAACCGAATTCCCAAGGAAATTAGACACCTAGGAAACACTGACACCGAAAGAAGAGAGAGAGAAGGTATACGTACCGTACCTTGAAGAAGTGGCGAGAGGCAAGAGAGAGAAAGCTGGCCAGATAAAAAGCCGTGCAGAGTTAGAGAGAGTGAGCGAGTGAAGCCGGGAGACAACGAGAAGAGCTGCAGGTGAAAGCAGTGAAGTTGATCGAAGAAGAGAGACAGGAACACACTAATTAAAATGGACTCGCTTCTAGAGCATCCCAGACACAGACACAGACACAGACACAGACAGAGAGAGAGAGAATTTACGGAATTCAATTTTTGCGAGAACGGTCGAGAAGCATGTAGGATCAGTGGTCTTTGGGCTGGATTTTACCTTTTGGGCTTTTTAAAAAATTCTATTGGGCCACGAAATAAAAACAAGAGAAATTGAAATTTAATGTGCCCCTAGCACCCCTTTTTTTTTTTTTTGTGGGTGGTAGAACTAGCATCTTTATTTTAAACTCCCCGAAAAATTAGCATTTAAAAATCAAAATAAAAAAATATATTCATTGATGAGTTTATGACGGTTCATCTCTCCACCGAAGTCCCAACTCCGCAATTAATTGGGAAGATCAATGATTCTAAATATAATTATAAAATAAACATCAAGTATACACTTATACGTTGTAGAATGATCAGACGGAAGAATTCACTGAGTTTTAAGATTAAAAACTTTTACGTATACTTTCTCTATAACCTTTGCCTCTCTTGGTTTGTTAAAATCATTATAAGTTTGTTGCGAAATTCATGAGTTTAACAAGCTGAGCTTCACATAAATTCCTTTAGGCTTTTTATCTATGTTAGATATTTCAGGAAGTGCGATATAATTTGCACCTCAATAGTTGACATAGTAAACTTGTTTACACCCCGACATGATTGGCGGTATTCCGAATACATAAATCAAAAGCTATATATGCGTCATTAGTGGAGGAAAAGAGTCCAACAATGGGTAGCCTAGTCATGTCTAAAAGACAACCAACAATTTCCTCTCACCCCCAAATTGGGTCCTTTTCAAGTGTCTAACCCAATTCAAAAGTTCACACTTTAAATCATCATCTACTTTCTTTCCCATAATACTGAAATCCCAAATATCCTCCACACACAACTTATCCTATAAAAGCATCACTAACTAAACACATATAAATATGGTGTGTCAACTCCAAGTCAAGAAGACACACCAAAACTGATACCTCACTTTCACACCGTCAACAACATGTCTTCTTCTTCTACTACTTCTTCTCTCCTCTCTTCTGCCAATGTTTTTGATTTTGGGAGCTACCCCACAAGCCTCCTCTCGATCAACGCCGATAGTAAGATTGCAGTCCCTCCTCCAAAACCGGTCTTGATTGGGACACCAACTTGTAACTCCTCCGCCTCGATTCAAGGTGGTGATTTTGATGTTTTGGTATTGCTTCACGGCTATCTTCTTTACAATCATTTCTACTCTCAGCTTATCCATCAAATTGCTTCTCATGGATTCATTGTCGTTGCCCCTCAGGTAACAGATCCCTCGCGCCAATACCTTATTTGTTTTGGCCAACTGTTTTGTTTGCTTTTGTTTCCGTTTATTTGTTTTTCTATTGTCTGTGTTCTTTGTTTGTTTCTACTCTTTTTAAGTAGTTTGCATATTTTATATATCGGCACAAGTGACCTAAGAAAAAACCAAGAGGTTTTAATTTCAAAAATTGTGCTTTATTTTGAAGGGAAATTGTCTAAGGAACATAGTGGGAGCATATTTAGTTATTTATGCTGAAAGTTTTAGATGAAAAAGTTTTTATCATTTTTGAGTTTGTATGTTAAGTGACTCTCTCAATATCCCATATTTTTTGTTGGTATATGTGGAGTACTAATAGGGACCGAATACTTTCACATTATGGATAGTTACACGGGGACTCTTGAAATACAATTTTTAAAATGAAAATTTAAAAATTCTGGCTCTATTCATCATCATATATATTTTTTGTTGTTTATAAAAATATAACGAATCATAGGAAATGTCATTTATAATAACTTTCATCTCGTTTTATTTATAACAGTTATAATAACTAAAAATTTCAGCTCATTTTACGTATAATAGTTAGCCATTTCATTTCATTTCAACTCATAATAGTTATAACAGTGTAATCATCTCAACTTATTTTAGTTGTAATAGCTGATTTTAATAGCTATTTTGAACAGGTTGTAATAAGATGTTAATCGAACAGTTTAAAAATATTTATAAAATAGTATATATTTCAAAAAATATATATAATTTGGTCCCATAAAATTTAATGTCTGGTTCTGCCACGCTAGTAAATAGACTTAAAAAACTAAAATTATTGCTCTGATGAAATAAACAAACAGTGAGTTGTCAAGGTACACAGCGACAGGTCCAATTATTTTCTGTGGAAATTTCTAATAATAATCCATCTTTTACGTCATAAATAGACAGGGACTTTCTTGCTTAGTATCGAAGCAATTGTTATTTTTTTTTTCACACAATCTAAAATTGATGAATTTTAGTGTCAAGTGGATAAGCTAGAAGGTCCAAATCAAGATAATTCAATCAGTTGCCCTTATTTTTTACAACTTGTAGAAATTAATTTTACACAAATTATCGTCTCTTTTGGTGTGAGATGGATTTCATTAGACGTGACTATTTGAAAATTTTAATATGATTAATAATTTATATTAGAGTGAATTTTTAATTTGGGAGTATTGATCAAGAGGTGACTTATTTTAGACTACCCATAAATTAGTAGTTACTCTCTATGTATTTAAAATCATTATAAAAATTTTCGTCTCGATCTCGCAATAACTTTTAAGTGAGACGGTCTTACACAAAATTTACTATTAATTTTAAGTACTCTGTGTCATTTTCTTAACCGTTGTTAAATGCACTTTTTCACAAATTATTTTGGATTTAACCCAATATGTATTCTTACAGTGAAGAAAAAACAACTGACCCCCTGTAAAACATCCATAAGCTGGCTGACAGTATTTCTTTAATTTGGAGCAGTTGTACACCATTGCTGGACCAGATGCAAGTGATGAAATCAAAGCTACGGCTTCCATTATAGATTGGTTACCCAAAGGATTAAAGCATGTACTCCCACAAAACATACGAGGAAACACTGATAAGATATCGATTTCAGGCCATAGTCGAGGAGGCAAGGTTGCATTTGCCCTGGCGTTGAGCAAAGTAGCCACATCCCCTTTGAAGATATCAGCCTTGATCGGCATAGACCCTGTCGATGGGATGGACAAGGGAAAGCAGACACCTCCTCCGGTGCTAACCTACAAACCGCGCTCCTTTGATCTCAAGGGCATGCCGGTTCTGGTTATTGGGTCGGGTTTGGGTGCAGTGAAGAGGAACCCCTTGTTCCCGCCCTGTGCTCCAAAGGGGTCAACCATTATGACTTCTATGACGAGTGCCAGAACCCGGCTTGGTACTTTCTGGTCAAGGGTTATGGGCACCTTGACATGCTAGATGATGATACCAAGGGGATAAGGGGGAAGTCTACTTATTGTTTGTGCAAGAATGGGGAGTCTAGAGAGCCAATGAGGAGGTTTGTTGGAGGAGTTATTGTTGCCTTTTTGAATGCAAATTTACAAGGTGATTATGGTCAGCTGAGTTCTATTAGAGATGCAAAAGAAAATGTACCAGTCCAATTTGATAAGGTTGACTTTCGTACTTGAATCATGTAGTATAAGGAATAGAGTTGTACATGTATATCTATAATGATGATGTGAAAAATAAATCTAGAATATTGTACTTTTCATGTCAAGATACACTTTAAGATGGTAAATAAATTATGTATGGTTTTCTGAATCTTTGTTTTTTTTTTTTTCCGACTAAAAAATGAAAAATACAAATTTTGAAACTATAACAAAACAACACAAAGGAATAAACATTATCTGATAAATCTAAATCCACTCACACTATTACTTACACAATTAACCAATACAATTATCGGCTACTTGAGTAAAACAGAACCCGCTTTTTTGTTTGAGTCTTAAGAAGCATTATTTAAGCTTATTTTTAAGCAAAATTTGAAATATTAAATCTATTCAGCAAAAAAAAAAAAAGGTTTTTCAACATGGGATATTGTCTCATAAAAGAAGCCATATAGACTTGGAAAAACTTACTCGGGATTTAAAACTTGAACTGAATGATCTACACTTGTTTCTAAATTGACGCCTAAAAGAGACCAACTGATTTCGACCCACATTGGGAGTGACCAGGCTCATAAATAAATTGAACTTGAAATGTTGTTTGACTTGAACAAGCCATACCCAAAATGAGTCAAAGCCAATTCAAACCTTACCCGGATGAATGACCCTGTCCGAACTAAATCTAATATGAGCGAGGATTGCACCGGTTTCAATTGATTCGATTCTTACCTGAGTCACGTACCAAAACACAAGTGGGCTCATACCAAATTACATGCATATCTGTGTGAAAATTTATGAAGCTAGAGTTCCGAATAATGATTAATAAGCTTGCTTATTGGAGCAAACAATAAGTAACTCAACCCAACCGAAGTTGAATGTTTAATGACCCAAACACAATTTAATTCAAATTAAAAACGACCCAAAGTACCTATTTGCGAGGTCTAAAATTTAAAGCTAACCTCATGTAGTCCTAGCAGAGTACCAAGAAGCACATAAAGAGATGGTCATTGGGCCATAGGAGTGAGGACAAGCTTGGGTTCCTTTCATGACAAGGTTTAGAATTAGGAAAGATGGATGGATATAGGTGTGTGAATTTGGGTCAATAACACATGCACTAATTTCCATGTTCTGAATACAAATTGTGTGTTGTGTATATTGATTGCTGTAGATTTTCCTGTTCATGATTCATTCACCCCATTCTCAAGAAAAGTATCCGTATATTCTCCCATGCACATCTCTAATCATTACACTTCCACCCCAATTTCAACACTTTTGCTAATATAATCAAATACTAATTTGCTAAAGCAAACCGGATGAGCAATTCATAATTAAAAGTGGAAAACTCCATTCCCTTTTCTACTGATTGGTAGACACTCTCCTCCAATACAAAGGCCACCACCACCCATATAATATTATTATTCTGCATCTTCTTAGCCTCCCGATTTCGACACGGGACTCGATTACAAAGTAGATTAGAAAACACGATTTGAACCAAATGACTCGAATTTATACCTAAAATGATATTCAAAATAATTAACTCAAAGTTAATCCGAAATTGAAACCGACTCGAATCAAACTTAATATTTTCTACTAAAGTTAATGCACTCGATATCAACCACCTAAAATTAAACCAACTCTGCTCTAAAATCGAACTAAATATTTTGATTCGAGCATGACCTGACTTAAAATTAGCTTAATTCATACGTAATACAATCGAATAATCTATTTATGAGGTTAAGTAAAAAACAAACCCTAAAATCACAAGAAAGAACACCAAAAAAAAACTGATCGGTTAAATTGGGAGTGATTGTAGGCATGCATGAACAGCACAAGGAGTTATAGAGTGGAGCCCCATTGTCCGGTTTGGGGCTAACCAAACCCCCATCAGGCTGATGCTAACCTTACTTCATCGATGCTTTATGGGGCACAACTCCATGCCCCACTTCATCCACTATGTAAAGGACCTTATCATCAAATTACAACAAAAATAAATCCACTTATATCATTTCGTTTCATTTGCCAGATAACAAAGCATCACAAACTCATTTATTTCTCGATCAAATAAATTTACTGGATTATTGAAAAATAAGTAAATGATAAGTTTTATTAAATTTGTATTTACAAAGGTGCTATTATATATAACAATATTTTTTAAATTGTAATATTACGTAAATAGATTCTTAAGATTATGGGTGATCCTATTCTACTGTCTTACATTTGATTTTTTATTAATGATTTTTTTCCTTACACAACAGATATTTAGTTTGCAGTTATACAACGGTGTTCCCTCCGCAAAAAGTAAAATTAAAAAACCCTTCTTTTTTTTTTTTTGTAACTGGCAGTAAGCTTTCAATGCATCAATAGGATAAGTAAGCTACCTAAGGAAACTGAAAGTAACATACACAAAATGTTTTGAAGTGGGTCATAACCTCTAAGATATTTGTTTATGTTGTAAGATATTTTCAAGTGGGTCGTAACTCATAACCAAACCTCTAAGATATTTATTTGGGTTACAAGATATTTTCAAGTGGGTCATATAACATCTATACATGTAATTTCTGTATAATTAATTCTTGTTTCTCCAATAGTAAAACATGAGATTATAGTAGAAGAGAATCAATTTTAATTTATTGCACATTAGGGGATTTTTTTTTTTTTTTTTGAGTATAAAGGCCCAAAGTTTATGTAAAGTAGACAATTCAAATCAACATCACTAATTAAATTTTTGTGAAGTGTAACAACCACACAAAAAGTAATACATCTCATTTTATAAAAGTAAATTTAGATGTTTGAATAATTAAAAATATGTCAAATTTTAGTATATGAGGACCAAAGACTTAGCTAATTTTTTCTATTTCTTCTATATGAGGCATTCGTAAAAGGGCGAGCTAGAGTATTAAACTTTTTCTGCACGTGCTATAGATACAGCTCTTCTCAACACAATAATCTTGTTCCATTTATTTGTAAGGAGTTGTAAAGTTCGTAAGGAGTTCTAAAAGTTGCAAGAAAAAGCTGTAAGAAGTTCGTAAAATGATTGTAAAGATAGTTATAAAAAGTTGTAAGAAACTGTAAGTTAAAGGTAAATTGAACATGGGTGTAGCAAGTCTTAGATTTTGAGATATTTATATATATAGGCAGTTTTACCCTTACAAACAACTGTAGAAAAAAATAATTGGTATGAAATGAAGGGAAAGAAAAAAAGAAATCTAAAGCAGAGTCTGACATGTTATGTAATGATTAAGAAAAGCATAATAGTTAATACGGTGTGATTTGGATAATTAGAAGAGGATTAGTCTCATAACAGGCTGATGAATGGTGATTGGAAGAAGGTGATGAAGAAGAAGAAGATGATGATGATGGTGATGAGGTTGTGTGGGCTGCAATGCATGCTCACGCCATTCGTCTTTCGAAGCCAAAAGGCGATCTCAGAGAATGCCAGAGAGAGAATGTCAATTATAGTGGCCACTGCACGCTTGTTTCCTACTCCTACACCCTCTTCTTTTTCTTTTTTCTTTCTTCTCCAAATTAATGTTTTAATTTGGTTTAATTTATTACACCTTGCCCTATTCTTCGGTAATTGTCTCCCACATTCCCTTTACTTTTCCCTTTTCTCATCTCAATTATTGTAATCCTTGGGACAATTTTACCCCCTTCATCAACTAAATTAATTAAATTCCTCACAAAGTGCATGCATGTGGTTAATAAATTCAATTTGCATACATTAACTATACTTTGACTATAGTAAGCAATGATTTTTTATTTTTTATTTTTACCTTAGTGAGAAAATTAAGATAGGCACAATTACCTTGAATCATTATTAGATTTTTAATTAGTCTTAGGGCCAAATCAAATGATAGATACTAGTGGAGATGACAAGCATAAGACTACAAGTATCCTTTCTCATAAAAATTTTGACTATTTTATTAGCCATAATAAGGGTATTGAGTAAAATTAAATTACGATACGAAATAATCTACTAAGAAGTTAGTAGAGTGTATAATATGTATCCAAGCTATAGTTTGTCAGTTAGCAATTTTATTTCATTCTTCGAATATATTAAAAATGATATAATTTGATTACAAAAACGTAAGAATAGCATTTTCATATCTTGAATAAAAGTTGGAATTCTGCCAAAAAAACATAATATGTAGTGTGCTAAATAAGTATGAAATTGTGTCCTCGATTATGAATGTGTTTATATCCTGCCTGAATTGCATGCTTGAATCCCATTCTAAGTGTTGTCCATACTCATTGCTTACATGCATGATCCTAGACAAAATGAATTATAGCCGTGGACGTCATAGGTCACTTCATATGCATGGGTATATGTAGGGTATGAAAACAATTAAACCATAACCAACTTAATTATCAAATGCCCATTTGATTATGTTGTGCGTAATTGTACATGTTTTAGCTTAAATTTTAGTTAGTAAAAGTACGTACTATGATGACCTTAATTTTGATTATTGCATGCATATTATATGTTTCTCCAATATAATTATTGTGGATGTTATTTTATATATTTTATGTGACGCTTGATTAATGTTGATTATATCTTATGAAATTTAATTATCTAATTACCTGTATGCTAGGTACATAGTATATACCTTCGTTACTTTAAAACCTGTGTAATTTTATGTAAGTGTAGCATTGATGAGAGTACAAATAGCATTATTATTGTTATCCGTTTATCAAACAAGATCATTTTTTTTTACTACACTCAAAAAACAAAAAGGAAATAAACAAGAGGAAGGAAAACTAATAAGAGTGTGGGAAAAGTGTGGTGAAAATGATTGCGGAATATGATCGACGAAGATTTTGGGAAACATATGAATGAATGAAGAGAGAAGCCTCCAACCCACGCGAGCAAATCATCCTTAGAAACCGCACACCTCTCTCTCTCTCTCTCTCTCTCTGTCTCTCTCCATTGCATCCTTAGCTTGCAGTTTGCTAGAATCAATGACGATTTCTCTCACTCATTACTACTGCAGTGCAATTCTCTCTGCTCTTCCCCACTTCTTTCCCACATCTCCCTTTAATCATTACCCTTTTCCCTTCCTCCTCTCCTTATATACCCTCCTTCCCCTTTCACCTTTCTCCCCAACCCACCTCTCTCTCTCTCTCTCTCTCCCCCTCTGAAGTTTTACCACATCGAGAGTTAACTAAGGCGAAATGGGAAGTCTTAGTATCAGCAATGGGAATGGGTATCATGGAAATGGGATTTGTGGGAATGGGTTGATGAACGAGAAGACTCATTCTGGTGCTGATCAAGCACAAAGAAAGAGTTGTTGGTATGAGGAGGAGATTGAGGAAAATTTAAGATGGTCCTTTGCTCTTAATAGGTAATTCCCAATTTGTATCACCCTTCATCTCTTAATTTCTTGAGTTTCTACTATTGAATGCAACCTAAGCCCTAATTTTGGTTGAGTGCAAGTTCAATGCAAGCCATTATAGAGTTTAGATTAAAATTGTGATATACCATCCTATCCAAATATGTAAGGTACACTAGTGATTTAATCTTAGTAAATTACATTAATGAGAACTATAGTCTAGCTCGTCAAAATCGGATACCTAATACGTTCTTAAGACTTTACCAATTATACTAACTGGTACTCATATAAGCTGAATCGTGGTCTTACACGATCAAGTAAACATATTCAAGGTTTTTCTTTTCGCCAACAAATATATTATCCTTTTTGGGACTATTAATTCTTTAATGGGCTTACAAAATTTGTTGTTCTACCTCTGTGAAAAAAACTGGCTTTCCTTCCTAGAAGCTTCTTTTCCATTTTGCTGAAAATAAAATATAGTTTTACAACCTTTTTGTTGAGTTAAGAAAAAGTATGTTCCCTTTATCAGTATTCCTGCTGTGGAAAGGCCAGACAACATGAGAGATTTTTGGGTGGAATTGAGAGATTATGCGATGTGATTGTCTTTAATTAACATTGTAATGCTATCTGATTTCACATTGCTTAAGTTAATTAATAGAAATCTTAACATAATTATTAATCTTGAATTACATGTTGCAGCATATTGCACACAGGAGCTACTCAGTTCCAGGACATTCAACTTCTGGACACAAAGCCCTTTGGAAAGGTTATACCTAAATTATCCTCGATAGATGAAGGAACATTTAATCGAAAAGATTTACTCTGTCTGATTATTATATCTTTAATTTGGGTTCAGGCTTTAGTGATTGATGGAAAGCTCCAAAGTGCAGAGATTGATGAATTTATATATCATGAATGTCTTGTTCATCCACCAATGCTTCATCATCCCAAGTCAGTACTAAATCTTGTCTTTGCTTCGAAAGTTATAATAATTTGCAGTTTACAAAAAAGACTATTTACTTAATCCCAACTTTGGAATTGAGTTATTGTGTTGAAACTGTGGTAGTCCTAAGAACATCTTCATCATGGGAGGGGGTGAAGGTTCAACTGCTAGAGAAATACTTGGCCATACCACTGTTAAGAAGGTTGTCATGTGTGACATTGACGAGGTCAGGCTTATCCCTTGAACCCGAACATATAGCAAACCGCTTTCCTCTGGAATGTTTGATCATGACAGCTGTATTTGCCTGCAGGAAGTGGTTGATTTTTGCAAGTCACACTTGGTTGTAAACCGACAAGCATTCTGTGATCCGAGGCTTGAGCTTGTCATAAACGATGCCAGGTGAGTTCTTTTATCCATCCACAGCCATAAGAAGATGACTCGGAAAGTTAGTCAGTATTTGGTTGAGGGTAACAAAACTCTGGTGCAACGAATGAACAGGGCGGAGCTACTAAGCAGAGCGGACAAGTACGATGTGATAGTAGGAGACCTTGCCGATCCCATTGAAGGGGGCCCGTGCTATCAACTCTACACTAAGTCCTTCTATGAAAACGTTGTCAAGCCTAGGCTTACCGGTGATGGAGTGTTTGTAACGCAGGTATGATGATTGATGAACAAGAGCAATGCAAGGATAAACAGAAAGGGCAGAGAATTTGTGGTGTAATTCAATTTATTGGTTCATTGTCTTTGCAGGCAGGACCAGCGGGGATTTTCAGCCACACCGAAGTTTTCTCTTGCATATACAACACTCTGAAGCATGTTTTCAAATGTAGGTGGCCGAGGCTCTTTAGATTCTTAGCTTTTGTTTGTTCGCCCTTGGTTTGAGGCGTTACTGAATAGGTGCACTTGTCTGTTTTTGCTGCAGATGTTGTGCCTTACTCCGCTCATATTCCTTCCTATGCTGATACTTGGGGCTGGGTCATGGTAAGATGTAATCTCACTTTCTCATGTGTAGTTTTTCTGATGTGTAATTTTGATGCAGTTAATTATCAGATTGGGTCAGCGTAGATGCACGGGACATTTGTGTTAGATTGGCTTTAATCCCGTCAATTGAACTTGCGTCAGTTTGTCACATAATTGTCAAGAAAATGAAATCAAAATTGTTGTTGAGTTTATTCATATCCGTGTCAATAGTGGTCTTGAAATTGATTGGGTTTTGTTACAGTTCATTAGTGTTGAGTAATCAGGTCTGACAACTGAAATTGTCAATGTTACACCTAGAATGGAGTGTCCTATTGTGGCAATCAACCTTCAATTCAGTTACGTAATCTCATTAGTTATATACATTCGTTCTTTTCATACCCTGCACAATTTACAGCTTCTACTTGAAACAAAAACATGCATGATCCTAATGACCAATTTGCATCAACAGGCATCAGATTCTCCACTGACGGTAAATGCTGAAGAGTTTGACCTGAGAATCAAGCAGAGAATGACACGTGAAAATCGCTTCCTTGATGGTACAACCTTCCAATCTGCTTCAACATTGAGCAAAGCTGTTCGAAAATCGTATGTGTTGTTCCCTTCTACATTACTTCTCTCTTTGCTTTGCAATGGCAACGGTTACTGAATTATGTATATATTATGAATCAACAGGCTCGATAATGAGACTCATGTATACACTGAAGGAGCTGCGAGGTTTATATATGGCCATGGTAAACTAAACTAAACTAAACTAAGTGAAGACTAAATCAAGAAAGAGGATTGCAAGGAGAAGGAACCAATCCCCTGCAAGTAGAAATGGAGTGAAACAAGGGTCATAACCGTCTTTTTAGGCCCTTTTTGTTCTCCTTTTCTTTCCTTGTTTTTGGCTTGTGTAGTTATATATTTAAAAAGAAAAGAAAAAGGTATGACTTGTTCTATTCTGTGCTCACAAAAAATGCCATGATATGTAATGCCTCGATGTAATACTACTATATTATGATATCCATCCCATTTTGCCAATTTCAAGTGTTGCTTTTTTTTTTCTTTTTCTTTTTTATGTTTGTTGGGTTTGAATTTGAAATAGTTGAAAATATGCAGTGTCTAAGAACTCAGCTAGTGTCATGCACCTCAATTATTTCTCTTTATAAACGTGAATGTTTCTGTCTGGATTTGAGTCCCGATTACTCATTTGAAGAAAAGAAATTCGCCCAGCATAAAGTAAAAGCTCACAAGGGTGAAGATGCTTGATTTGCTTCTCATTGCTTCAAGTAAAACAAGAGGTAAGACACTGCAACAAAATGCAAGTATGAAAGTTGACATGAGGGTGTGGAGCCTTCCTCGCATGAAGTTCAATGCACACTTGGATCCACCATGTGAATTTAACAGGAAGTGTCACAAAGTTAACTTGTTATGGTTGGAATTGTGTCAAAGGCCTATGAGATTTTGTCATTGTGTTTGGATTGTATTGGAGGAAAAAGTTGGAAAATAAAATAATTAGTCATGTAGGTATATATTGTGTTGAATAAACAAATTTAAGTAGGAAAGGGAAGATAAATGAAGTTGAAGATTTTGTCTCTTGAACAAGGAAAATTAATGACTTCATTTATCCTCATATATATCAACCAAACATGGAAAAGGAAACAACTTTTCCGGTCATTTGTCATCCCTTGATCTAAACAAAAGAAAGTAAACAAATTAAAGGTGTTTTACTTTATTCTTCCTCCTTCAACTTGTTTTCTTTGCTTCCATCTTATCCAAAGTGGGTGATGATGAAATCCCAAAAGGGCACATTAATCCTTAAGAGCATATGTCGTACAGTTGTATTTTCGAGTCATATGTTAATAGATGATTAGATAAAGAGAAAATAATAATAATAATAATAATAATAATAATAATAAGCTTTACATAACTAAAACAGAATAAGAAAAAATTAGAAATTGTGCTGAAATTTTTTAAATTAAAAGTAATTTCAGTATTATGATGAAATATTTAAAATTAATTCAAGAGTTAAGCCGAACTAAGTTACACTATATCGTTTCAATTTTATAGAATGTCTCAATTTAGTTTGTATGTGGACAAAAAGGCATCCATAGTGCAGTGGTACACATAATGAAATTAAACTATTCTAGTTTATAAATAAAATCGTATATTAAATAAAATAAAAATAAAAAATTACAAGGATGTAAATGACAAACAAAAAGGTAACACAATAATATTTTGTGTCTCTTATTGTTCACCAATCATCATCATTCATGGGTATACAATAACAATTGTGGTGTGCAACGTCCAGCTTTCTTTGGTCGTTATTCCTGCTTTCTTTTCTATGTTATTATGTAAATTTTTCTTTTTTTTTATAAAACATAGTTTTTTTTTCCAAAGAAAAAGCTACTTGTGTCTATAAATCTACTTCGTAAAGTAGGACAAGAACAAAAATATGCATTCTTTAGGGGGATGTCATCATCTAATCACCACTCAAAAGAACAAAAATATTCAAAGAATTAAAAAAAATGTTGAAGGAAGCGAAGAAAAAGGGTTTGTTGATTTTATATTGTAAACATTCAGCATTGATAAGTACATGATCATATTTTCTATTTACAGTCTTATATATATTCAGTATTTATCAGCACTAATCAACATTCATCAACACCAATAGACAATGCCTTACTTATAGTCTATTTGTTACAGTGTTTATAATTGATTAGAAGTTAGTTGTTACCAAGGTTATTAGTGGTTGGCTACGGTTACTAGCAGCAACGATGAGTGATTTGTATTTTTTAATAATTATAGTTATACTTCGCGATTAATGGTAACCATTGTCGTAAAACATAAAAACAAATAAGAGATTATAATAAGTTAAAAAGAACACGTCAGGAGATGGCGAAGGTGATGGAAGAGGGAGAAGCATATAGAGTAGAGGAGAGAGTAAAGAAGTGAAAGTGAGGAACACATGTCCCATCTCTCTATCTGACTGTGGCTGATTTGGGTGTATTTGCATGACTAGTGGAAGTGGGCCCTCTTCTCTCTCTCTCTCTCTCTAACCCTACTCCCTCCCTGCACACCTTCTTTTTTTTTTAAAATTATTATTATTATTATTTCAAGTGGGGGAGAAAAGGGAGTGTCGACAGGGGGTAAATTTGGCATTTAACAGTATCTAATAGAGAGACCAAGAAGACACACAATGAGACAAGCAACCACCCCCAAAGATATTCATTTTTATTTATCACCCTTCTCTCTCTCTCTCTCTCTCTCTCTGTGCTGGATATTTATATCCTCTTTTAAATTCAAAACACTGATGTTACACCAATACCTATTTCTTATTTCTCATAGTAATAATAATAATAATTAAAAACAACAAAAATAAACATAAAATAAACCACCCACACCCACCCCTAGCAACAAGATAAAGTTCTGATGACATTTGTGAAATTGTTTTTGCCACGTGTCATTAATCCACTCAACCCCACACGTCCTTTTCCTTCCGCCTTTTTTTATTTTTACTAATTAAATTATTTTGTCAACAAGCGGAAGAGGGTCAGGCTCAGAACAGAAGGGGCGCTCACTCTCCCACTGCCAATGCAAAAATCCAACTTTAACTTCATCTCTCAATAATATTAATAATACATTAATTAAAAAAAAAAAAAAGGAATGGAGCCCACGCAGCATTTACTAGAAAGAATCCATGGGGCCCATGAGTAGCCACATTTGTCCAAGAAATGAAAATTGTTTGGGTCTCATGTGCACTTCCTTCTTCCCTTTTTCTCTCTGCTTTTGGGGTATTTATTGATAAAATAAACCCAAACCAAAACCACAGATGGACAACACACAAAACAATTAAACAACATTATCAGCACTTAGATTTTCAAGATTAAATAAATTCCTCCTTTCTTTTTTACTGCTTTTGGAGAAGGGTTTCAATTTTACACCGACTTAACCTAAATGGTAATGGTACCCTAGAAAAAGAAAAGACTTTTTTTCTGCAAAGTCTATACAACCCCCAAATCTTTTCATTCTTCACTGCATGCATGGTATATAACTATGTCACTGACTCAGCACCTGGGCAGAGAATGAAATTCAAAACTAACAAATTAAAAGGGAAAAATAAAACAAAAGGGAACCCAAAACTTTCTTTCAAGGGAAAAGAAGAGTGCAGATTCCATTCTTTCAAAAAGATGACATTTCCCTTCATCTTCCTTTTTCCTATGCTTTTGCCTTCTCTTCCCCTTTCACAATGGTCAGTCTTCCAGTTCCATGAAGTTTGTATCAACAAGGACCATCATTCAATTGGACCACAGCCTAGCTGCCAATCGCTAGCTGCCACTTCTATCCGGGGTCTCCCTAAAACCACTCAGATGGACCGGAACTACTCATCTGCCCATCATCATGTCTTCTCAGGCTGTGACTGTCAGCACCCATTCCAATTGTCATTTCCTTGGGCAGGAGACCCCCAAAATTCCTCCATGATGATGAATGTACAATTGCTTGCCCCATTCCCAAATCCCTCCTTCCTTATTCAAAAACCCTCTTCTTTCTGATGTTATGCAATCTCACTTCCCTCAAAATATTGAGGGGTGCATCCCAAAATGAAACCGCCAAAAATAACATGATGAATTCTACTCACCCGCAGGTTGCTTCTGCTCTGCCGGCTTCACCTGGACTGCGGTAGGCACGGCATGGACATATGAGAAACCTGCAGGCACCAGCTGATGTGTACCCCCTGCAGACTGAGCAAACTGAGCTGCATGGAATATCCCCTGAGGTGGAAGCCCCTTCATGCTGTTGGCAGCAGCCGCAGCAGCAGCAGCTGCCACTGCTTTGGCCGGATCAGACGTGCTGGCAGAGGCTAGAGAAACCGGGGTACCTAATGACAGCATCCCACTCGATGAAGTCGGGGTACCTGACCCTTGAGATTTTGCCCCCTGTTGTTGTTGCTGCTGCTGCTGCTGCTGATTATCGGGTCTGTGCCTCTGAAGATAATACCCACCTCCAGCAGATGCTACAGAAGATGGGTTGGCAGGAGCTTGCATATATGGGCTAGAGAAGTACAATTGAGCCTGCTGTATACTCTGCTTCGATAATTGGGGCTGTTGCTGGGACTCATGCAACTGAGGCTTGCTACCTGCACTCGAGCTCTGGATGATATGTGGACTACCAAGGATCGATGGCTTTTGGCTGGATAAAGATGGAGAGGGTGAGTTCTTCCCCTGCTGAGTTGACAATGTGGATGCTTGAGCCCCTGGCTTGCTAGTGGATGTACTAGTGGCGGTCCTTGGGCTACCACCAGCACTCTTAGATATCGAAGAAGTTGAGGGAGAGCCAACCATCATAGGAGGAGATGGGGCCTGATTGCTATTTGGAGTTTGCTGCCCTTGTGATGATGGGGGCTTAGGGTTTGTAGCTGCAGCTGCCGCAAAAGAGATCTGGGTGTGATTCTGTTGGGGCCTACCTTGCTGCTGGGGAGGTTTTTGTTGTTTGGAGCAGTTGAATTAGCTGCTAACGACGGGGAAGACACTTGGGATGTGTTCGGTCTAACAGAATTCTTCCACTGAGGAGACTGGACAGAAGCACCACTGCCGCTCTGCACAAGAGGCGGGAAATTGGATAAAGCATTTGGGAACTTGCCAGCCATGACAGAAGAAGTGAGATGGTCAGGATAGACACTCCCATTACTAGTGGAAGGAGTCTTGCTACGAGCAGCTGCAACAGTGGCTGCCACATATTGCTGCTGTTTAGGAAAGAGCATTTGGGATTGCTGTTGCTGAGAATTGGAAGCATTAGAAGAATTGGTCACGGTATTTGGTCCCGAGGAACGTGCTGGACGAGCAGAACCAGGTATAAGATTGAGACTCCGAGCTGAGCTATCAACCACACTGCCTCCAGGCACAGTCGAAATTGAAGTCTCAGCCAAATCCCTTGAGAATGCAATGGATTGTCCTGAAGCTCTTGAAGCCACGGCCTTTCTTTCTTCTTCCACATTAGAAGCATCAGCACCACCTCCACTTTTTCCATCTTCAGGGCCACGGTAGTTATTCTTTTTCTGTTGTGCTGCTTGTGCAGCTTGTGCAGCAGCAGCCATTATCTGATAGTTATGGCGAGCTGCCTCAGGGAAGTTTTGGAGAATAGCATGATTGTGCGCCATTGTAGAAATGTCGAGGCCAGGGGTGGTGGTAGCACCATTCATAGACGCAAACGACATTGGAAAAGGAGGAGTGAGGGATTCAATTCCTGCCTTCAAACCCTGCTGCTGAGGCTGTTGCTGCTGCTTCTTATCACCATGACTACCAGCAGTAGGACCACCAGCAGCATTGTTACCAGAGCCTCCAACTGAAGAAGGCGGGGTCATCAAAGCAAAGTTGGGAGAATGGAAGGGCATGGCAAAGTTCTGGCCATATACACTCAAGTTTGGCCGCGTACGACTATCTGCAGTTGATGGACTATCCTCGCCACCCGTGTCATGATGAGGCCGGCCTTTGGCAGCTTGAAAATTCTGCCAGCTAGGATTTGAGGCCCCAACACCTGGGGTGGCACCACCCCCTTGAGGCCTCTGCTGTTGATTCTGCTGCAGGTGCTTCTGGGAGGATGATGAAGCAGTAGAAATGCTCGGATTTTGATGATTTTGCTGCTGGATTTGCACAGACTGAGGTCCCGTAGACTGCTGCTGCTGCAGTTGCGAAGGATGTAGCATCTGAGACGAGTAGAATGAGCCATTGAAGAAAGACATTGCTTGAGGATGGGATCCTCTGTATGGTGGAGCTGCTCCAACGTGTGCAGGAACAGAGAAGGGATATGGACCGTTTCCCAGAATTGCCATGAACTGGGTCTCATTCCCGCCCATGTTCGGATAACTGAAGCTCATAGCTGGCCCAGCAGCCACTGCATTGGAAGAACCACCCATTGGAGCTGAAGTAGATGTTGTCGTTGCAGAAGCTGCCGCACTACCACCAGTTGATGGAGATTTTGTTGAACTGGGGCGCGCAGAAGCGGCTGCTGCCGCCGCTGCTGCTGCCTGTTGTTGACCAAATGGGAAGAAGAAGGCAGGAGCATGCTGCAATTACCAGTAAACAAAACTTTCGTTTAATGGAAATTACAAGAAAGATCCCAAAAAGTGATATAAACTGAGATTTGAAGCAATGAGAACTCGGGACCATTTCCCAAATCCTCAATAGACTTCAAATGCACAGTCCAAATCATGGGTTGAAAAAAAAAAAAGATGGGGAAGAGAACTTAGATCCAGAACTAATAACCCACAAAAGGACATAGAAAAAATAGACATACCAACATATTACTGGGCGCTGCTCCAGGGGGCAAGCTCTGGGGAAGCAAGAACTGCTTCTTCTGGGCATTAGCATCAGGTGCATTGGTACTCAAAGGCGATTTGTCCTTAGCAGCAGGCTGAGCAGGGAACAAAGGAAAAGGCTGGGCTTTGTCTTGGCCCGCAGCGGCAGAGTTGACCACCCCTCCTCTCCCAGCGGCCGCAGCAGCGGCAGCGGCGGCGGCGGCATGCAGATCAGGAGGTGGAGGAACCATATTGAGGTTGTAAGGCTTGGCGCCGAAGAGAGGAGCCGTTCCAGCAGCTGCAGCCGCAGGCCAGTATGGGTTCATCTTCATCACCTGCTGGTGCCCCGATATGCTCCTGGCTATGTAGCAATGAGTGGCGCATCGCTTTGGCTTTGACGGCGAGAATACAAAATGGGGACCCTGCGAACGTCAATTTTCACACCCCCGTTAGAAGGCAATTCTAGTGAATTCATAGAGGTGAAAAGCAAAAACTGGAGAGTACCTGAAGGGGTGGAGAAGCCATGGTGCTTCCATCCATTGAAACAACCCCTTGCAAAGGCGCCACATATCTGCTCATCAGCAACCATAACCACTCCAATTAGTCAGTTTTTAAATAAAATAAAAGAAGAATAGAGGGAGAGACTGGTAGTAAAACAAAAAAAAAGAGAAGGAAGAACAACATACCCCATGGGTCCAACTCCGAGGCCGCCATGCCAACCCGCAGCGACCGACATTGGCAACGGAACTGAGCTGGATTGACCTGCTCCCAAAGATCCCCCGGGAAAAAGCAATTCAACCCCACATCAGCAAAACTTTTTTCCTCCAAGCCCCACCACCAACTCCCAAGAGAGAGAGAGAGAGAGAGAGAGAGCGTACCATTCTTGTCGGCAAGAGGGTCATCTTTGGTGATCTTGGGCGGTGGTTGCGCCTGCTGCTTCTGCTGTAAATCCAACTTGTGGTCATTGGGTCGATTCGTCTTCTCAAGATCAAGCTGGAGATCAATGTTGCGCTCTTTGTTGCTCACGTTGATCTGATCAGACGGTGGCGGCACTTTGTGGCGTTCACCCTGTGACTCAGACTGAGCCTCTGAAGCCACAGACTTGCTAGCCTTAGCCTTAGCCACAGACTTAGCAGCAGCAGCCTCACCCACTGTCTCTGATACATTCAATTTCACCCCCTTCTCATCTTCTTCCTTACTTGGCTTTCCTCCCTGTCCCTGACAAACCAAAATTTCAAGCTGAATGAAAGGGGAATTAAATAGAGCTCCAGGCGAATATATTGACCCAGTCAAAAATATATATATATAAAAAAACTCACTCTAGGAATATATATTTATTTATTTTTAAAAAACTTAAACTAAATTAAATTTAAAGACACAGAAAAAATCATAATTTCCAAAAAGCAATTTGTACAACCACCCAAAAACAAAACATATTCCAGATCAACCAAAAGATAATAATTAATGCTCATTAAATTAAAAAAAAAAAAGGAGAAAGAAGAATGGGCCCCTCCAACTCACCGCCTCCCCATCCGTGACCATAGGCTTCTCATCCCCCATCATTGCTCTTCCTCCGTACTCAACCTCTCCCTCTCTCTCCGGCGACGCCCTTGACGGCGGCGGCGGCGCCTGCATTTCCACACCCAACGAAAAAATTCAATAAAAATTAGATAACTTTAAAATATCTGATTAATTTTAATCATCAAACAAAAATATAATGAAAATACACCTAGAAAAATACATTTTTAAGGCCGTGTTTGATAAGGAAGGGAAAAAAATCTGGCAAAATCACTACCACTCAAGAAAACATGATATGGATATGAAAATTTTTCAATTTTCCAAATGGTGGAAAATGTATCAAAGGGAAAAAATTA
Source organism: Talinum fruticosum (assembly GCA_021018815.1). Taxonomy (NCBI): domain Eukaryota; kingdom Viridiplantae; phylum Streptophyta; class Magnoliopsida; order Caryophyllales; family Talinaceae; genus Talinum; species Talinum fruticosum. The sequence continues at coordinate 2,900,157 of JAITYX010000059.1, forward strand.
AGGACATCAATCAAATTTCTTTCTACTTCTAATCACCAAATTTTGAACTCCCTAAACGGGCTATGAGAGAAATTGAGAGGTTTTGATTAAATTCTCAGATCCACGGCGACAGGGGAGAAAGTTTTTGGGCTTGACCGCAGCCGACATGGTCGCCGGCAGTTTCCGCCAGAGCAACTGGGACTGTCAGCTAATTTTTTGCGGAATGACTGCCGGGAAATCGCAAAGCATTTTCGGAGGAAAATCACTGCCCCATAAAAAACACACCCAAAATTAATTGTGAATCAATAAAGGTAGGAATGAGACTCTAACCATGAGATCTATCTCGAACTTGTCTTCTCTACGGTTCTCTTTCTCCGTCACGGATGAATTTCTGCATGATTGTGTCCGGAGAGGAAAAAGAATTTAGAACCCCAAATTGGGAAATTTTCGAGTCAATCGAAATGAATACAGAGAAAATGAAAAATTTTAGAGAATCTGGTGATACTGACGGTTTAGTAGATGTGGATGTGGATTCAACACGATTTTGATCCTGGGATTCCATTTTTGAGACGAAGAAGGTTCCTCCACTTTGGCTCTCACCAAACCATCTCTTACCCCGGATTCATCCGCCAACGGCAGCTTTGCATCCGAGGTGATGCCGTTCGCCACCGCCGCCGGCTTGGCATCCTGTACGACGCCGTTGGCCGCTACTGGCAGGGATGAATCCGAGGAAGGCGGGGTGGGATCAATGGAGTTGGCCAAATCGCCGTTCTCCATAGCAGATCCCACCAAGGTCTTCTCTGTGCTCGGCGTTGGCGCCTCCACCTTCAGAGCTTGATCTGTCTCTGCTTTCGGAATCGGCGAAATGGGTCTGCTTCGAGCACCAAAAGCTGCCGGATTTTCATCCGGGTATGGGCGGGGCCTTTTCCTCTTCGGAGCTGCCAGATTCAGAAGAGAGAGAATAAGATGGAATGAAAGAGGAATTGGTTAGCTTAAACACCAACAGATAAAACAAACATACCAACGGTGGTCAAAGGAGAAGCGGAGGACGAATTCTGAAGTGGTGGAGCAGGAGAAGGCTGAAGAGGGGCCGAGATCGGCGAAGAAACTCTGGATTTGGAATCGCCGGTGGATCTGTTCATGTCCCTGGAATCGAATTTGGCTGAATCATTCGACGCCGCCGTTGTCTCTTGCATCAACGACGGGGCTTGAGATTGTCTCTTCAGCCCATATAACACTTCAGCCACCTCGATTTCAATATCATCTTGAATTGGAGGTGATGATGACTTGAGACAAGATTTGGGAGGCTTTTGTTTAGGCCCATTTGGCTTCTACAACGGAAGAGAACATCGTCAGCCATCATCATCAACAACGCAATGGAGATGAGGAGATAGATGAATAAAGAGAAGAAGAAAACGAAGGACTAACAATTTTCTTCTTGATAGAAACATTAGAAGATGACGGCGACATGGGGGCCAGAGACGGCGACGGAGCCGTGGCGGTTACCATCACCGTCGCCGTCATAGTTGACCTCACGGGCGACGATGAAGCCTGCCGGTGAATCTGCTCCCCACTAACTACCACTCCTCCACCACCTGAGCTCCAGCAATCATGACTTCTCTTGTTCGACGCTGGACGAAAACAAATTTCCAGAATCAGAATCCAAATCTACCCAGGAATTAAATCAACCCAAAAACAAAAACAAAAAACAATTGTGTTCTCACCGGAGCGAGCCTTCCTGGGGACTGAGAATCCAATCATTTCATCAGGAGCCTTCCACGTCGGAGCCACCGATTGCCGGAAAACCTTGGTCGGCGGGGGATAGCTTTTCCGGTGGCTAGTGAGGGTAGACGCCGCCGAAGTGGACGTCATCGGTACGGGATTCGAAGGAGGAGCATAACGGACAGGTCCGTCATCGTCGTCCTCATCCTCGTCGTTGACGCTCTCTTCGGAGCTATCATCGGCACCGCCGTCTTCTCTATTACTCCCGTGCATATACTTATCCCCCGGCGGCGCTTACTCCGGCTAAGGCGGTCCCTCTCTCTGTCCCGGTCACGGTCCCGGTCCCGGTCTCTATCCCGGTCCCGGTCTCGATCTCTGTCTCTATCTCTCATCTCTCGATCTCTGTCCTTCTTGACCGGCCGATCTCTCAATCGAGCCGTCTCCTGCAATTCGAGCGGTCCATCGTCTTCTGCAACAAAACAAGCCTACAACTGTCAGTGAAATCAGATTAGGGAAAACGATGGAAGCATGTAGGAAAGGACAAGATAAGTGTTCAGATCTGAACCTGGTGAGTCTCTGAGACTGCCGCTGGTGGTTCTGTGCCTCCGTCGGGGCAAGCCATTCGCCATGGCAGCCGCTCTCCGAGCTTCTCTATTCCGGTCCATCATATTTGGTTTGCAGTGGATTTATCAGCTCGCCAATCTCATCTCTCCGATTTTCTCTCTCGCCTCTCTGTGACGGAGCAAGTCACCGGAGAAAATGGAAGTCCGGCCACCGCTGAATCTCCAGTCGATGGAGTTTCTTCAGATCTTTCGAATATGAAAAGGTCGAAAGATCTCGGCTTTCCTCTCTTCTCTCTTCTCTCTTGTGTGGAGAGTTGCTCAAGTCTTCTTCTCTCTGCCTTGTCTTTCTCTCTCTATCTATCTTTCTCGCTGGGGGTGCCTTGTGTGTTGTGTTGCCCTCTTTTTCTGCTCTCTCTCTCTCTCTCTCTCTAGTTTTTCTTTCTTTCTCTTCTCCCCCTCGCTCTCTCTGCCTCGCCCCTATCTCATCTTCTTTTCGGGTATTTCACTCTCCGCCTAACCCACCCTATGCCTCGTGGAGGGCCTGGATCTATCCAATCTTTCTACATCCTTCCATCCCCACCGTCGGTCCGCTCCTCCATCCCACGGCTCTCCTCAGTCGTGACCGACATGGCGGAACCAGGACCGTCCGATGGAGCCTTGTCAGTGGAAGGCCATTTAAAACCTAACTCCACGTGGCACGAATATCTTTCTTCTCTCATAAGCTTCCAATATTTACTCACTAACAACCGATCTCCCCTTTCAATTAATCAAATCAAATCAATTTTTTTAATTTAATTAATTGGCAACAGATTTGGTAAAAAATAATAGCAATAATAAATTAAATTTAAAAAAAACATTTGGGTTTAGGGAGTGGCTACTTTACAATTACAACGCCCCCACCTGCGGTGATACTAGTATTATTTTCCTTGATTAACGCGTGGGGCCTACGAGATGCCCCCACTTTTTGCTCTCTCTCTCCTCTGACGGCTTAGATCTACACATACCCTAGTGGTAGGGAGCCCCTGCGCCGTCCGATCGGAAACTGACGTGGCAGTGCCACAAAAAGAAACGATTTTTTAAATTGTGGGCATCTGGGCCGTCCATATCCGGAGCTTGGACGGGGAGGATGGGGTGTTGAAGCGGCGAAAAAGCTCGGGGGTCTTCGTCACGGAAGTTCCGAGAAGTGTGGGTCCCTCAAATTGAGCGCTTTGCCGATCTAGAAATCAAAATTATTTCTCTCTCTCTATATCTCTTCCTCTTGCTCTTATTGTCACGTTCGTGGGGATGTGGCAGCGTTCAAATGACGTGTTTTACGGGCCCCACTTTGTTTTTTTCCTTTCTTTCTCTCTAAAATCTCACTGCAAAAGAAAGGAAAAGGAGCTCCCAAAACCAAAATCCTCTTTTTCCTTTCCATTTATTATCCCCCGTTTTTTTAATAAATAAAATTAAAAATTAAGTCAAATTTTTACAGCAGAGACCAGAGATGGAGAGAGAGGAGAGAGAGAGATTATTCATTCTTTTCTTTCTTTCTTTCCACTAGTGGGATTATTAAAGTGTTTCAATTAATGACCAATTATTTAATTTCCACCAATTACAAACGCTTGCTTCTCCCACTCGCGGTCCTAGCGTCGGCGTTCACACGCTCTGCCCGAATCAATGCGACTCACAACGGAACGTGTCGTTTTGCTGACGTGTCAGGAGAAAAGTAAGACACGTCCGGAGCAAGTGCTGTGATTGGACTTCTTGGATCTCGTCATTGGCTAAGTCGCTTCCCCTTTTTTTTTATTATATTATATTATTTATAATTGTTTTTATAGGCTTTTTGTAATATCTTTTGGATTTTGGTCGTGTCATGACCATCCAAGGAATGTTTACTTTGGTTGTGGTAGTAGTAGTAGCAGTCGTAGTGGCTGATTTTCATTGAACCGAATCCAAATTGATTTTTCTGGTTTTCTCCATCAGCAAAATTCATTTTTCTGAAATTAAGGATTTCCATTTACTATATATAACAAATCTAGTCAAATGTTAAAGTTAAAAGTAAACAAATTGTGTATCTAAGTGAAAAATCGATAATTATAAGATGGTTCCGAATTCGATTTGTTTTTCATAATATATTTCATGTATATGTCGTATGACATTCCATTAGTAAATTTCACGCTCTAAAATATAACCTTAATAGCATTTTCTTTTTTTTAAGTTACTTAAACTTATAATATTAGTGACCACCTTTTTTTTTATAAACTTAAACATTGTGTAATTTAAGCACTTCGTGTTTAAGTTGCGAAGTGTTTTCCATCTATATTGTCACACAATACATTAACCACACATTTGTAGAAGGAAATAGCCAATATGTTTCGAGTCGCAAATATGTATCTCGATTAATTTATTGGTCGAATGTTATATAGAGTCTATTTGCTTTTACTTGTTATAAGTTATTATGAACTGTTATAATTAGTTGTTAGATTGTTATGATATGTTATAGTTAGGTGTTATGATTATTAAGAGTTGTTGCGATTAACTGTTAGCTATTATAACTTGTTATCATTAGATGTTACACTTGTTATAAGTCTGTTAAGATTAGTTGTTAGTTGTTATAACATGTTATGAGCTAACGAGTTGTTACAAGCGGCTACATTAACTATGACGATAATAATAATAATAATAACAACAACAACAACAACAACAACAACAACAACAACAATAATAAGGACAATAATAACCATATATAATGTTATAATTAACTACTATAACTTTACAGTGGCTACGGTTGTCATAATCGTTATATCCGTTATATCGTTTACGAGTTGTTATGAGCTTATACGTATTATAAGTTGTTATAAACTGTTATAGTTAGTGTATAGATATTATAAACATTAAAACTAACGAGTTCATAATGTGAATTACTTCCTGTTTTAATTGAAATCTTGAGACAATCTAAATACACTAAAGGCTTAATTTTAACAGCTTGTTTGCTACGCAAATAGCTATTAGATACATAAACGACTAGTTTTGGCGAATGAGGCATATATCGCCATTATTTAATATAAATAATATGAATTTCTCCTTCTTCTCTTGTCTCAAAAAACCGTACCCTCCATCTACTCCGGTAAGGGGCTGACATCGACTATAATTATTGTTAGTAAGTCCTACTTCTCGCATTTGTTGAAGTTTTACTTAATTTTAAGGTACTTATTAATTTTCATGTACCTCTTTTTAATAAATTTTTCAAAATTTTGTGAAACTTTAGTTGTTTATTTTCTCTCATTCGTGTAAGAATTATCACCTCTTAAGTGTCACCGACCTTTGTGCGATTTATCATAGGTTTGGAAATATGCAAGTGATTTTTTTGTAGAGTACGACCTAATGGTTATCGTATTAGATTAGTTTACTTTGATTAAGGAATGAGTCAACGATAAAATTTCATGTGGTTCTATTATGGTTATATTTTTTTCAAGCGTAATCTATTACACTAAATAAATATTTGCTCAATAAAATTATATTATAACTCGTTGGCATTAGTAAAAGATACGCAAATGTTAAAAAATGTGGCTGTCAGCCAAATGAATGATAAATTATTTTTAAAATTTTCCTCCATTGAAAAATATGAAAATGAGCTTACAAACCTTATAATAAAGAACAAGTACAATATAAAGTCAATATTTCTTGCAATGTCAACATAAGTTCATAAAACAATAAACTACAATTGAAGACTTATTTTCGATATAAATTCTCAAAATTATTAGATAGACATTGATTAATTTAGATGATAATTTTCATGAGAATTTATAGTTTTAATGGATTTAATTTATTAATTTTAACTAGTGTCTTATAATAATTTCATTATATTTTTGGTGACATAATGTAATAATTATAATAATATTTATATTCGTATTTATATGGTTAGTAAAGTAAGGTTTTATTGTTGATAAAAAGTTATATAAATGCACCAATACCGTAAATGCTTATTTACGAGTATTTATTATAATAGTCAAGAACCTATAATTTATTGTACAACATTCGGAAGGAAACTCAACTTAAATAAACACAAAATTTTACATCAAATACAATCATTATCTCGAAATTATTTGTGTAAAGTATAAATCCTTAAAGTTTTTAATACCTCTAATCTAAATTAATATGTTAAAACAAACATGTCTTCAAAAGATAAGAGCATGCTCCAATATTTATTGAGCATTTACATGAGTTTTACAAATCATTCACTAATATAATCATATTAATAAAGAAAATCTAACATATACTGTCTTTAAAAGTTATATATATATATATATATATAGCAGTGGTTTTTGTTGAGGGTAGAAGGAAATAATATCTCTTATGTAATATTTAATTTCCACTAGAGCAATTCTTTATTATAACACCCTTCACTCTTAAAAAATTGGTTAGGAGGGGGACCATGGATAATGTGTGGACCCATCACCATCACCAATCGATCACTTATTTATTCATTATTATTATTATTATTATTATTATTATTATTATTATTATTATTATTATTTTCCCTCAGTTGCCTAATGTTTTTGACGTTGCTGAATTATATCATGAAATCCACTTAAGGGGCCACATGGAACCCACTTTGCCACGTCAACATTGACGACGTGGACACTTTTGCTACCGTTACTGTCTTGGAGAAAACCTAGCCGTCACCCGCGAATGCCATCACTCAGTTTAATTTAATTCGCCAGGGGGTAGAACCGTCAATACATCTGAAAAAAGAATATTTTTCTTTAAACATTATAAAAATAGAGGGCCCATTTTATATTATTATTATTATTATTATTATTATTATTATCTTATGTTTATTTTATACACAAGTCTGCCATCTTCATGGTCTTCCTATTCTAAGTATATAGTATTTTATTTTAATTTATTTTATTTTATGTGATTAAAAACACTTATTATTCTTCGGATTCTCAATTACAATATAAATATATATACCGTAAGTATATGCTTTTTTTGTTAATTTGATTATTAATGGATTTGCTGTCACAAGCACTTACAATTAAAAAAAATGAAATGATTATTTAATTTTGTGGCATTGTTTGGATCAACAAAACGACATGGATTGTATGTTAAATACAAATTGCAAGAATAGTGCGATGCATTTGAGAAATTAAGGGAGGAAAAGACATCTAAAATCTCCACCTATCGCTACTACAAAAACAAACAAGGAATTTGGGATGTTTTTTTTTTTTTTTTGGAAGTAAGTCAATTTACCTGTTTGATATCTGCTTATAATTGCAATTATATCACAAAAATTTATTATGGGGTGTCAAAAGTTATATTAATTAAAATTTCAATCATGTAATTTTGCTTGTTCATTTTTTTTATGTTAAATTGTTTATCGTAAGAAAACTTTCTGTTCATTATTTTTGACTTTTTATTCATGAATATAGTAGTTAATTATTATTCATGACAATAATAATTATCTTTCAATTGCAATAGACGAGTAACCTCAAATACAAATCGTGAGCCTACTCAAATTGAAATCGCGAACAAGGAAACATGTTCAATTGAGGAAGATTATGATGAAGAGCATAAATTGTTGTGAAAAAAGCAATCCATCATTCCAAAATGGAAGAAACTTTATGATAAAAATTAACCAACAAAAGAAATGAATGCATTTCACCTGAGATAGTGTTTAATTATTCACAAGAAACCGATGATTTGTTCACCCATAACATACAATTTGTTCATGTACATATGCTTATTTTGTTTACTGTAATAATATATTTTGTTCATTGTAAAAGGTCGATTTACTCAATGAAATATATATATTTGTTCATTCAAAGCAAATGAATTGTTCACTGAGAATATTAATATTTGATTAATTCGAAACAAATAATTTCACATTGACGATTTGTTAATCGAGTAGCCTACAATTTGTTCGTGTATATATTCTTATTTGTTCACTGTATTGATATATTTTGTTCATTATAAAAGGTCAATTTACTCAATGAAATATAATATTTGTTCATTCGGAGCAAGTGAATTGTTCACTATATATATTTGATTAACTCGAGTATAAATAGTTTCGTATTGATCTGGATAACAATTACCAGTGAAAAATTATCATATAACTCGTTTACAAATACGTGTGGCCTAATGAACAAGTTAACATGATCTATTAACAATTGAAGTAAAATATTTACATGATGATTATTGGTGGCTTTGACAAAAAAATGACAAGAAAAAATAATTTTTTTAAAAAAATATAAATGAAAATTTATCCAATAACCAATTAACTTAATAAAAAAATTTGATAATTGATTTGATTATGAAAACGTGGGATAAAACTAACAGCAAATTAATTTTTTTATCTAATCATTTATAATAAAATAGGGTTGATTACAAAAGGATAATTTATTTAATTTGCAGTATTAACTAATATATGTTTTCTTTGGAGCGGTAAAAAATTAGTAAATTGAATGCGATACTAATTATTTTGATTGAATTAAAAAAGGTTAATAAAAGGTTATTAATTGTAACATAGATTTTTTTAATATAGAAAAAGAGGGAGGGGATAATTATAACATAGATGTAATAACGTAATTATTATTTTTAATTCATAACAATAATTATCAATTTTAAAATTAAAAGAGAATATCTTTCCAGTTTGAAATTAAATTCATAATCAAAATTGGGTGTTAATATGAGCCTCTTAAAAGTTGTCACATATTTTATTTTTGTATTGTTTTGGTTTAACATAATATAATATAATATAATATTATATTATATTAAATTATAGATAGATAGATGGATGATCAAACCTTATTTATATTGTACTCGGTTTCTTTATTTTGGCCTTTAGATTAACATATGTTATTCATCATTTTGTTGTATATTTTTATCAAATCCTCCATAATTAATGCGATGGGAGTATGTTATTGCTTTTTTTTTTTTTTTTCCCTAATAGGTGTCCCCCCACCCCGTTGTACTTTTTCAACTTTATTTTTTATTCAAAACCTAGTTAGGTAAGAGAGTTTGAATTAGGAAATTGTATCAAATTCTTAATATAAAAAATTGACTAAAATTTATTTATGATTAACACATACGATACCATATCTTTTTTTTTATATAGGATAGGCGGAGAATTGTATCAATCAATGATTAAAGATGAATGGAAGTCTTCCAAAGCCACGTATAACTTGATGATCATCCAACCAAATCATAACAGATGGATTATAGGCTACTATGCTCTCATCCCTTCTCAAAGATGAATGGAAGTCTTCCAAAGCCACGTATAACTTAATGATCATCCAACCAAATCATAACAGATGGATTATAGGCTACTATGCTCTCATCCCTTCTCATAAACGAGAAATCAACATAATTAAAGAATGGCAAAGCAAAAAATATCATTTATCAAGATACCACTATCCAAAGATAATCTTGCACCCTTTTTCAGTTTTGATACTAGAGTCGGACAATCCCCTCCAATATCACATTTTTTATGCCCAATTTGATAACTTCTAACAAGGCAAACTGTCTCGACCGCGAGAAAGCTCGACCCTTGAACAACGGCGGACAACAAGCAACTCCCCTTGATCTGTCCCTAACTATAGCTCCCCATCCATGCTCTGTCTCATAGAACAAATTTGCATCATGGTTAACTTTCAGCTACTCTTTTCATAAGAGGCAATCACACCACCAGACAACGAAGCTTGAGCCGAGGAAAGATTGGCGTTCAATTCCCGAAATTGTTAAGAAACTTGAAGGTAGCTCTAACAACCTTGCCCAGTTCGTCATCGCCCGCCCCAAAAGCGCCGGATTACTGAGTAATGAATGTCCGCCTCAGCTAGAGGACATTCTACCAATGCATAAATGTCCGCCTCCTCAAGCGCTCCATACACATTACACCTCATAGAGAAGTTTGATATACGCAGGCGTAGTCTTTGCGTAGTAGGTAACGCACCTCAGCGAGCAACGTCGTACAAAGATTTTAATCCTATGTAGGACTTGAAGCACCCACATCGCCTTCCAAAGGTCGTCTCCACTCCCTGTCGCTCCTTTATGTTGCATAATGAAGTGGTATGCTCGACCTGGCCGAGAGCTCCTCATCATATGAGAAATGCCCCGACGCCTTATCATGAGGCCAATTCACATTAAGCGAAATGGATTGTATACACTCGACATCAATCGACAAGAAAATTGTATTGAGCATATCTAATTTTTATTCACCCCTGTCTCTATCAATCTGATCCCGAACGCGGGAAGGGAAAATTTGTGGTTTTAAAGGAGTGATTACTTTAAATGACAAAGGTTGATGCATCTATTTGGACTCCCAAATGTTGAGCGAAAACTCGTCTCTTGATTCGCCATCTCGAGCCCTGTCGAATGACCTATTCTATTGCACCCGCCAAAGGCTCCTCCATGTAAAGCTCAACCTATATGCCTAAGAAAGTCGCATTAAGAAGTTATTATTCTGAAAATATTTGGCCTTTAGTAGACGCCAAGTCAAAGTATCTACCAGCCTCCACAATACTATAAGATAATAACCAAGGGAAAATTTATTTTTGGAAAACCATTATATCTTAAATTACTAGCAACAATTACTCATGCATTCTCTTATTGAATCTTCTCGCACATAGTGATGAAAATTCTAGAAAAATTTGCAGATATACGAGGAGAAGGTATAATAGAAGACATGAAATTGTTGCTAGCATTGCCCTTATATCTTAATGAATAAATATTTAAACTTAAAACAAAAAAGAAATTTTAAGTTAATAATATATTAGATATATAAAATAAAAAGTATATATGTTTCAAAGAGAAACATAATTAAACATTCAACCTATATCAAAAGTCAAGATTCAACGCTAAACTCTCCAATATTTTTAGTTAATTTACCTTTTTTTTGACTGATTTTAATATAGTTCTGTTTAGCCATCGGTAGCTCTTGTTAGAAGAAAAATTGTTATGTTATATATATATATATATATATATATTTTGAACCACAATTATCTTTGGGTGAGTCAAAGTAGGTAGGGTATGGATTATATGCTAGAACATATCGAGACAAGACTCAGTCCTTAATCTACACAATTCCATATTCTCACTACACAAAATTTGCTAGCCAGGCTTTTGAAGGGATTTGCTCATGATGCAAAATAACAAAACACCAAGCAGTTGAAGGTTCTCAGTTTTGGTGTGATTTGTCCATCATATAATTTCATTTCTCCATCATCTCTTTACTGATTTGAAGAGCTTTTTTTATCAGCATGAATATCCACTTGATTTGAGGAGGACAAATGGTATGGAGAATCATAGCTTTCGTTTGATCCTTATTGACATTTGCAACAGTTATTGTTGCTGCTAGACTGACAGCCCCAAGCGCATGGTTGATATAATCTTTCATTTCGTTGGCTCAGATTAACTTGTCCAATAACATAATCCACCAGTTTAGTACTGTTAGTGTTCACATTACTCTTCATTTGCTGAATAACCTCCTCCTCAGGATGATGGTCACTACATTTTTGACAAAGTGTCTCAATATGGAGGTCGGTAAGCTACTAGGTTTTTTGTCTTATAGGAGGTGACACTCTTGTTTTAAGGATGATTATAGGAAGTTTGAGGAAGAAAATTAGAGGTTAAACAATTGTCTGAATTTCAATGACAATGACAAACTTTTTTTCTTTATAGTTATCTGTTTGTTGTTTTGATGTGATTTAGCATAGTCTTTTTACTTGTTTAGATAGTTTTTATTTTATTTAGTAGCTGACTCATTATAATTTGTCTCTTTCGACATTAATCTTAAATTTTATTCATATAATAATCGAAAAAAGTGTTAAAAGCCTTGGATTATTTCATGAACATTACTAATTAAGAGAACTTTGTGCTATTTTCTTGTACCTTTTTAACATAGGGTAGACTTTGGATCCAAGCTTCCATGAATGCTTATTCTGCATATATATATATATATATATATATATATATATATATATATATATATATATATATATATATGTGATCATCAATTTTAGCTTTACCCGTTATATGATTTTCTCTCATTTGTTTCTTTAAAAGTAAAAAACCAATTATAAAATAAAAGTCAATTTAACTATTAGGTAAAAAAGCGGAATTGTACTTATATATTTAAAATATTAGTATACTGAAAGTGAATATTGAACATAATTAATTCGATATATTTACCATCGGTTTAAACTTTAGTTGATCCAAGTCATAACATTACGAAACATTTTTGACAAAAAGTCTTTAATCTGTACAATACCTATACTTAAAGTCAATAAGCATTTGCGTAAAGAACATATTAAAATATAAAAATATTAATTAAAATAGATTAGCTAGTAGATTATTTGAAAAAATGTTTTTGTTTATTTACTTGTGCTAATCTCCTTTTATGGAAAAAGGGTGGGTTGATGGACCCATTTGAAGGGACTAGTATATAGTAGGAAATAGACTTGTCCCTAATCTGAATGCAGAAGATACACCACCAACTGCAAGAGGACTGGTGGAAAATGGACAATGAAAAATAGCACACCTCCCACTATTCTGCTGTATATAGGAAACAAATACAAGATTGAGACGAATATGATCGAGATTTACATTGAACACCCTTCTCCTATCAACTCCTCATCGGGTTGCAAATCGTAATATTACCTTCCACAGTTTCAGTCTGATCCAACCGGTCTAATCATTGATCTACTTATAAAACAGGTGATTCTTCGGGTTGGTTCTAAGAGATTAAAGAGCAGATGGTTGTTGGGAAAGAGGATGCATAGAAGAGAGGGAGGGAGAGAGAGTGAGTGAGAAGGAGATGAATTCTCCCACTTAAAAGGAGGACGACTTATTTTCTCTATCTATCTATCTATGTATGATAATATATATGTCCAAATATACATAAGAAAAGGGCATTGTCATACAGCTGTATTATATATACTTTAAAATATTTGTGATAAAAAAATAAATACTTTAAAATATTTAATCTCAGAGACATAAATGAATGAAGCCCATGTATCTTATCTAAGCCATCATAATCCGCATAATATGCGCAACCCCACCATAAATGTTTTTTTTTTCATCGACTGACGAAGTAAAGTCTCAACCAAAAAAAAAAAAAAAAAAAAGGAGGGTCCCAAAGTACTATTATTTTAAAATAAAATAAATACTAATAGTTTATCATTAAACTTTAAATTGAATCAATCGATTATTCGAAAAGTATTATGTTATAACATATTTGACCTTACTCTAGACATGATTTAACCGATATTATTTATTTAATGTTGATTATGGGTATTTTTTAATTTTTATTTTTGTTTAAATTTTATTATGATAGTAATGTACGACAAGTTTTGTGAAGAAAAGTTAGTGAGACATAAAACATAATTATTTGTGTTTTTAGATGAGATCCCAATCTTATACTAATGCTATCATAGTCGTCACCCCAAGGATTTTTTATTAGTATTAATGTATTGATATTATTATTAGTATTTTAATTATCTATTAGTATAAGATAATAAAAAATAGGCCACGTAGGTGAGGTCCCATTTGTGACTTTCAGGAAAGTGCAAGCTACTTCATCACCGCATTATTCTTTTTTTTTTTTTTTTGTGGAGTGTGCAAGTGGAGTTGAGTTCATGTGAACTAATAATTAAATTAGGGTCTCACCAAAAGAAAAAAAGAAAAAAAAATCAAATTAGGGTGATCAGGAAATTGGGTAATAAATTATATTATGAATTTGGATTAGAAAATGTGGTTAAGTCATAATACGAATTTTTCTGGTCACATAAGATTAATGTAATGGAACAGGAATGACTTTTCAATGTTTGTATTTTCTAATTAGTGTTAGTCATGGTTTACGTTCTTAAGTTGATTATAATTAATTTGTTCATATGTAATGATGGATTTATCTCAAATATTGTTTTGTCGGTGGAAAAAAAATTAAGACTAAGAAATTTTGCTTAAGAAAGGGAATAAGATAATCATACATAATTGAAAAAAACAACATATTTGTAGAATAAAGGGGGACGATATACAAATGAATAGTTACAATGAAAAGAAAAATATTATAAGAATATATGTTAAAGAGTAATAATAAATTTAAAATTTAAAATAGGTTTTTCCTATCGTATATCAAATTAAGACATAATATGACAAGGTTACATTTCATTACCTAAAGAGGGAGGGGAAGTAGAATGACAAATAAAAGATTATAAAATAAGACTAGGACAAGTATTAAACTAAAGACATGTCATTCCGTAATATTATTTACTTTTTAAAATTTTTAATTACCTAAAAATCGGAGTGAAACTATTATTAATTTGTAAGTGTTATAACAATTTTTTTAATATAAATTTATTTTTTTATATGTATATTTATAAGATTTGAACCCACAAATTTATTTAAAGAACGAGTTTCGAATTATTTGGATAAATCCATGTTCATTCCTTAATATTATTTTCAATCATGTTAACATTATAGATCAATCTACAACGAAACAAATCTCACTCATGAACTTTTGATAATCTAAGTTTTGGCTATCTTTCACTTGGAGCATAAAAGAATTCATTTTTATTTTCTGAAAAAACAAAGAAAATAGAAAACTCGGCGGGTGTTTTAAGTTCTGTTGGGTCTTCAAGTGGGCCAATTTTGATGACATGTTGGGCCAACAAAACAAAGACATTTGGTAGAGCAAATGTGGATCAGCCCGTCCTACTCAAGCAACTAAGCCCAATATAGGGGTAATCACATGGCCCAACAGGTTTACCCATTTTCTGTAGCCCAATCGTCAACAAGATCTTTTTTTTCTTTTTTTGTTTTTGAAAGCACCCGCAGAGGGGATCGTATGTGTATTTCTGAATTTTCAACATAAGTACACAAGTTTTTTGTCCCCCTCCCCCAACTATACTCTCTCAAGAAAATCGAGGTTGGATTTGGACAATAGCATGAATGATTATGTTACTTACATTTCTTTCTTACAAACGCTCAAGACACCAAATCAAAAAAGAAATTATATCAAAACTTTTGATCGGGGTAAAATTAACCCCAACTCAATTTTCACGAGGAGTAAGATAGAAGAGGCAAAGCTCACATGAGTAATGACGAGAGATAAGAGTAAGGGAGAGTACACCAGAGTAAATAATCTATTTATTTAAAAGTTGAAAAATAATGTTACCCTTGAAATTAAAATGTTAAGAAAATACAAGAAGTAAAGAGAAGTAGGAAAGGGTGAGATGTACTCCTCTCCCTAACTTATTTTATTTACTCAATATCTTTCAAATATAAAAATAAAAGTCAACTAATATAAGAATATGATATAAACATGCACCAAATATACATTATTTAGTTTAAATTTACATATATATTCAAACACGTGCTTACATCTATAATACTCATTTATATGTCAATTTTTTTCTTTTTGTTGAAGAAATTTTCAATCATTAAAACAATTACACCCAATAAAAATATATTTTTTTTTGACTATATTTTCATAATATTCTCATACGAATCAATATATCTTACTTTTTTTGTCTTGTTTCTACTAAAAGTTTCACAATATACGTGATAATAATGTGTATTTTTTTATCTATATACTCCTCTATTTTAAAATATATGTCACTGTAATTAATTTTTTCGTTTCAAAATACTTGTTGCTTTACAATTCCAATGAAATATTAATGACTGATTTACTAATTTAATCCTTATTAATTGTTTTATTTATCTTCTTTTCTCATTGATTTTCTTCATTTTCAATAAAATTTTGAGACAACTTAATTTTTAATACAAAATTTACCACAATTTTAGTGTTTTCTATGTACTTTCTCATACCCTTAAAACGACGTATATTTTTAAATGGAGGAAATAATTATTAAATTTAAACATATGCAGAGACACAACAAGTGGGTGATAATTAAAGAAAAAGTATGGAAAATGCATTAATCATAATTAAATAGGAGCATAGATTTCCAGCGAATTCTTGCGAATTGTAGACGTTGAGGGGTCATATTCCAAGTGCAGCTTTTGTTTAGCTGGAAAAGTGAATCTGTGGCCTAAATACGAGGAATTAATAAATGAATCTAATCTAACTATCAAAAATTTATTTTTTGTTTTCTTTTCCCCTCTTCATCGGCAGTTTCCCGTGAATAAAATTTTTAACTTTCCATGTCATATACAGACTAGTATCGATCTTATCTGCTGATCTTATCCAGAACAACACCCAGAAAGTGTCACTTTTTTCACATTTTTGATTTGGGAAACATTAAAATTAGGACTAAATACTGCACTGATGGCTCAAAAATCTTATCTTTCCGCGTATAAAATCCAAGTGGAATATGATCTTCAAGCATTTAAACACCCAAAAGAAAGAAAAAATAATAAACGGCATTTATTCTTCTTTGCTTCCACAATGAATGTCAAAGTGTACAATGACTTGGAGGTGGAGATGGAGAGGGTATGGTGGTGGGTGGGTGGGTGGTTGAGAAAGAAAAGACTCCATTCTTGTGGGGATTCAGAAAGATTCACCCCACTTCAAGATTAATGTGGATTCTCTCACCCCTAATGAGAATGGGGATATCAGATTCTTCAAAAAGTTTTTTCAAATTTTATCTTTATCCTTTTAGGACTGAAATTGGCTTTTTTCATATACGTGGATCACGATCTTTTGGGTGACATTAGTTCATAAAAGGTTATATTTTGACTGTTTGTACCGTGACTTTTAATTTTTGAAGGGTTAATAAATGAGTAAGAAGTAATTTCTATGTCTTCGGGGGAAAAAACCCATATTCAGCAAGCATGTTTATCTCACAATATCTTTTAAATAAGATGCTTTAATTCAAGACGTATTGAGCATCGACTTTTTTTTCTAAGTTTGTCAAAAAATTTTATTGTAAATAGGTTGAATGTATGAAAAATATAGCATAAGATAAGCTCCATGAAAATAATTAATACCATTATTGTTTAAATAAGTTTTAGATATTATTGTCGTAAGTATAATTCAGTATAATGTAAATGCAATACCACAAACTTTTGAATTTCGTCTTGAAATATTTTTTAATAGAATTCTTCCACGGAATGGGGATTTTTGATACCAATGTTATTAGGATAAGATTTTATTGTCAACAAAAAACACAAGGACATGTCTGTAAGAAGAGATAGAGAGAGAGAGAGAGAGCTTGGAGGGGTAGATATGAATCATACATGCAGCATATTCATTGACTAATTAAAGAAAGGGACAAATTTATCTACCTCATATTTCTTTGACCTAATTTTCCTAAAATTTATATGCACATGCTTTCTAACTATTATCATAAAATTTGTATGATTTATTATTATTGGAAAATGAATTCCTAACCTTCAACCAACAAAATTATACTCTCTCCGTTTTAAAATATATGTCACTTTAACTAACTTTTATCGTTTCATAATTTACAATTTAAATGACATATTAATTACTAATTTTCTAACTTTGTTCTTATTAATTGCTTTGTTTCTTTTCCATTTTCATTGATTTTTTTCATTTATTACAAAACATAGGGGTAATTTAATCTTTTAATTACACCACCGAGATTCATAACGATTGGGGCATGAATATATGATACATGATAACATAGGGAGATATAAATTGAGGAGAAAGTGTTGTTAGGTAATAATAATAGTATGAATTTCAAGGTACGGTAATGAAAATGGGGTGGGAACATGATGAAGAACATAGAAGTTGGATCGATTAAGTTCCAAAAGGGGAAGATTAACATGACGCAAACCTTTCTGGATTAAATCCAAATCCAATATTTCAGGTGCCCAAAAGATTTGGAGTACCCTTCAACAATTTCGTCCTACCAAAATGCTATAGAATTTGTCGACTATCACTCCAATATTAGAGCCACCTCCAAAAGTCAGCAATGCCTTTTGACTTTAATAATTTTTTTAGTATTTTAAATTTTATAAATATTACTTCATTTTTATGGCTGTCCTTCTTAATAATTTTATGAATTTTAAAAAAGAATGCATTTTTTTAGTATATATACAAACAATTTTTAAGTTGTGCAAATTATATTCCTTATTATAAGCTATATATTAAATATAGAGTTATATGTATTGAACTTCATTTTTGAGCTTCTTGTTATTTATAAGTTAAATGGTTTCATTTAGTTGGATTTTCCATTGTAATAATAAATATATATTCTAATATATTAAGCTTTTTTTTTTTTTTCTATAGCTTCTTGGAAGGGTCGTACAAATAAAAAGCTCATAGATTATTTGTCCATCTAAATATCTATCTATAACATAATATTAATTAATTTAACATAATATTATAAATTTTAATAATTATAAAATATAACTTATAGGCCGTGATAAATTGATTACAATATTTTTAATTTTTGAAAAACTTTTATTATTGAGTAGTTAGATAGATGCATGTATGATAGTATTATCTTACATTTCTTCATTTTTTTAAAGGGGAGATATGAATATATTCCAGCATATCCATAATAATTATATGCATTATTTTTTCATCATATTATTAAAAAAACAATAATGACAACCAATAAATAAATAAAATTATGAACCATACCTTTTGACTCCTAAATTCACAAAATTAGGAGCCCTCCAAAAATTTTTTATTATTTTAAAATGGGCCCATTTAAAAGGTATGGGTAGCTTACTAATTAATAGAGTATATGAAATTAAGCATGAAATTAGGGTTGGCAATATTCGGTTAAAAATACGGTTGACCGTTAAACGGCCCCAAGGACGAGTTAGAATATTTATTTTGAAATTAAATTATGATATGACGATTATGCCGTCACACAAACACAGCTAGCTAAGTCATTTTCGGTTCACATTCATGATTTTCCAATTTGCAGTTGAATAGTCTCTGTTCGTTCAATGGAGTATTATATTTTGGGCCCATTAAATTACTACCTTTTTAGAGCACATTTTTACAATTTTCCTTTTTGTTTAAATAATTACTCCCTAATACATTTGGATGCCGTGCTGTTCACACACTGTTTATCGGTGGAACTGGGAGTTTTTTTTTTTTTTTTTAATTAAGGGTGTAATATATCGGTGGATAATACATGGTATTCTAACACAAATTCCTTGGTTTTGTCTCATAACTTTAGAACAACAGGTATTTTGAAATGGTGGGTATATATACTAAAATTCATATATAGATTACAAAGTACATTAGATAATATAATATCTTATAAAATTTATTAAGTAATTCTTTGAGTCAATATATACCCCATTTTATTAGAAAGGTAATCAAAGGTGGCCTTGGTTAATTATCTTTTTTTTCTTCTCAATGTTCAGTGATGAAAGTTTTATATTCATTGCATACTTTATAAAAGTTCAAGGATAATGAAATCTTAAACTTAATTGAAAAATTTTCAAAAAAAAAAAAAGCACCTTTGTTTTTTCCAATATATGTACTATGTTGTGAGCTAGCCTATAGAAATCACGAGTTTTTCAAATTTTTAAAAAATATTTCAAGCATTGTACTTACGTTTTTACTACCAAAATATACAAATAAATAGATTACAAAATTCCCACGACAAATATGAGATTAGATGATACAAAAGATTTGACATAAGTTAATTTGTCTATGTAATAGTTAAGACTACACAATTAATTAGTCCTAAATTTTCGTTTGTGAAAAGAATCAAATTCGAAATATATTGACATTTTACGTACAATAGAAAATCATTACTTTTGTTGTCATAATATTATTGGACAATTGAATAATTGTCGACCATAGAAAATGTAAGAAAACTCCTCCCTATTACTGACTGACGATGACATTCAATCTACACCACACATATGAGATGTATAAATTGACCATTATTAATGTGTAAAAATAATATGACATAAATTAATTTGTCAATTTAATTGCTAAGACTATTCAATTGAGTCCTTAATTTTGGTTTATGAAAAGAACTATTATAGTCCATTTCCGAAATACATTGAGATATTATTTATATTACAAAGTTTTTAATTTTACGATAGATATTGAACAACAGTACTAGTGGTGGGTAGTGTACTAAATGGATTATTATTGACGTGAATTGTGGCACATGAAAAATAAATTTGATTTGAAGGACGCTATTTAGATGGATGTGGTACCGAGTGAAAGATGTGTGAGTCCTACTACAAATATGATGCATTCCCAACTTGATAAGGATTTACACACAAAAATTCCACAACACTCAAACTTTCTTAGGCTGTCTGTTGCATGTATGGATGAAATTTCGCACGAGTTGACTAGTGAGAGCCGCCTACGAGGAATACGAAACGGAAAACACAATGGAAAACCAAAAACAAAAACAAAAACATGGCCCATGAGATTAATAAGGGTCAAAGTCAACAAGAGGACACGTGGAAAGATCGCAACGGTGGGATCCCACCTATCCAAATCGTAATTCGTAACTCTTCTGCTTCTTCTCTTACTACACTATTATTTTCTCTCTCCTGTTGATCCAATCCGATGACTTTTTGACTCTCTATCCCCCTCCCCTCCCTTCTATAAATACACCACCTTAGACCCTACTCTTCCGCTCAGACTCATTCCCAGAGACACAGAGAAGAGGAGAGGAGAGACACACAGAGAGAGTTCAGTAAAAGGAGTCATCGTCAATCGATCGATCTGATCAATAGTAAAGTGGTAGAAAATGCCGGCCGGAGGATTTGCAGCCCCCACCGGAGGGGCGGTGTTCGAGGCCAAGATCACGCCCATCGTCATCGTTTCGTGTGTAATGGCGGCTACCGGTGGCCTCATGTTCGGCTACGACGTCGGTGTCTCAGGTTCATATCTCATCATTTTCATTTTCATCCTCATCGTCATTCTTCCAATATTTGCGCACCATTCTTCCAATTAATATATATTTTTACTGCTTTTTTTAAAAACAATTTTAAGGTTAAAAATTATACATCATACGTTATATGGCTTTTCCGTATATGATATATGGAGATCAATCACTAGTGAGCGTAAAAACAAAGGAAAATTCAACATATGTTTTAAGTTTTCCATTTTAATTATTTTTAAATGAAAAAATGGCTAATTAGTGATAAAATGAATTTATTGTCTTATTGTAAATTTTGGAAGGAAAAATCTTCATTAATTCTTTTTTGTTTTTTGGTTTCCCATAAGAGAAATTAATGAGGAAATTGAAAAGGAAAAAATATGCCATTTCCATTAGTAAAAACACATTTATTGACTTTTAAACAACAAGTACATTTATGGGCTATAAATACCAGTATTTATTATTTTGAATAATTATCGTATTTGAACTAAGACAGTATAAATATGTATTGATGCGGAATTTATCTTTTTTTTTCCGAATTCTTAATCCTTATCTTTAAGTTGATATTTAATTAAAAAGAAAAAAAGAAAAACAGAAAAGGGGAAGGGCCATGGGAAAAGGGTGATTTTCCCGGTGAGTTGGACGGAACTTCCGACAGCTGTGAGATCAAAAATACAGAATCAGAATCTGATCCATCACTTGTCTTTGCTCACCTAACCACAAATCTATTTAGTTTTAGGAAAATTATATTTCGTATCAATTTCTAATATATAAAACTACTTTGCTTGATCATTTCAAACTTTAATTATGGTCGTCATGCTTAATCATCCTTGTCCATTTCCATGCAACTAATAACATGGACTCCCCGAATTTCGTAATTTTGTAACATGTGATCGTTCATGATTGATAATTATATGAATTTGTTCGAATGATATAAATTTTTAAACTTGTTAAAATAAGTATTTTAGATGAATTTTTTGGTAATATGTGGGGCCCAGTTGATAATCATGGGTCCCATCGTGTGAACTGAATGTTCAATTGATATATGATCACATTATATCTAATGTGCCGATTGTTAATTTAATTGACCAATTACAGGAGGAGTGACATCGATGGATCCTTTTTGAAAAAATTCTTTCCGGTGGTGCTAAGAAAGAAGAATCAGCCAGCAAAAAATAACTACTGCCAGTACGACAACCAAGGGCTCCAATTGTTCACCTCCTCCTTGTACCTGGCCGCACTGATAGCGACATTTTTCGCCTCTTACACAACGAGGCGGCTAGGGAGGCGGCTGACCATGTTGATCGCCGGATTCTTCTTCATTGCCGGGGTGGCCTTTAATGCAGCTGCCCAAGATCTGGCGATGCTTATTGTTGGAAGGATTTTGCTTGGTTGTGGAGTTGGATTCGCTAACCAGGTACATGAATATGATTAAATCATCTTGTCTTAATTTTACTTTTTTGTAAATTTAATATAAATATTATTGATTTTATCTACTTTTCTTTTTGCAAACAAAACAAAGCAAAACGTATTTCATGCATGTTTTTATATGCATTTCTTGAGTTGTACAAACAAGGCACAAGATCATCCTCACATTCCTCGCGAATGTTGCACTGTTTTCATCTACTAATTAATTAAGTTTATTTACGAATTTTTTTCTTTCTAACACCGTCTTGTAAAATATCAGTCTGTATATATAATTTATACAAATAAAGCACATGATTTTACACATTAAAAAAATCTTGCTCTATGATTATTAATTTAAAATTACGATAATTAAAATATTATTATTTTTATAAAAAGTTATAAAAGAAGTCGCTTTCGAAGGAAAGTTTTTTCTAACCCTCTCTTTAAGCATTGGGTACAAAAATGACTATATATAATTAATTAATTCATGTGATTTGAGGTCTCTTCCAACTTTTCCAAGGGATTAGAAATTTAACAAAAAAAGGAATATCATGTGAGTGGGATTTTTTTTTAATCTTTTAGGTTAGTGTAGGGGGTCCCAATTAAAAATCCAATTACTAATTTTTTTTGGAACTTTATGACTTATAATACGTCCACTTGTTGGACCTCTTTTTCAAGTTCACATCTTGAGTTATTTATTTATTTATTTATTTAATTAATTAATAATATTGCTTTAACAAGGTGACAAAATTGCTATTACTACTTGCTCTTTTCCTCACTGCCGTGATGCTTTTTCGTCTTATTTTATCCATTTTTAAATTCATGGGTTTCAAAAATTATCCTTTTATTATTATTATTATTATTATTATTATTTGGGAGCATAAAATTCAAGGTTTGAAATCATGTGACATCAGAGAACTTCCCGGGTCCTCAACTACTCTTTAGTCTATTATAGTGTACCCATTGTTATCACTATATATTTTTTTTCTAGAAAAAATTGGTTTATTATCGCCCACAATAAAAATAATTTTTAAAAAAATTATGAAAGAATCTGAAAGGTTTAAGTGACAGAATTGTTAATTAGGGCTGATTGTTAGCAACGGTCCAATGGATTAAATATTTTAGATGTGTACTATTGTTTTTTTTTTTTTTTGAACCTTTTAAAATTTGGCTAGTGGAGGAACATTTAATATTTTTATTTAAAAATATTTAAGGATTTATAATTTACTCTGAATATCAATTCCGACATATTACATCCCTATCGTGCCCTCATGACTTAATACATGTAGTTATGATTTAAGGGTATCTTAGCCCTTTAAGTGTGATTAACTGAATCTATGATGTAATGTCGAAAATTAGTGGAAATCATCAATTCATGAATCTCTTAATGAATAGCATAATGATCCACTAATGATATGAAGACACACTTTACTTATTAGACACATATGAAAGTGATGAAAAGTCTAGTCCAAAGCATCTTTGATGTGCCGTGAGGATTAAAAATAGCAATGATGAAAAAATATATGCTTCATGGGGTCGTTGGGGGACCAAAATTATTTGTCATTTGTCAAAAAATGTATTATGTATATATATCGAGGTGTCAAATATTTCTTTGCTTAGATGTATTTTTTTCGGTAGGTTAATAGTCGACACATATTTAATGTTTTTTTATTTGATTTGATTTGTTTTTGACAAGTCAAAAGGTAACCCTAAAATATCATCAAACACTTACATGTTATTGTTTTTTGATGGGCAAAACAAACAGGCAGTTCCATTGTTCTTATCAGAGATAGCACCCACCCAAATTCGTGGAGGCCTTAATATCTTGTTTCAACTCAATGTCACCATCGGCATTCTTTTTGCCAATCTCGTCAATTATGGCACCGACAAGTAAGTTTCCTTCCGAGTTCCCTCTAAACAGAGTATGAAAGATCGAATCAGAGTAGTTACTATGCTATTGTTATAATTTAAAATTGTCAGTATATCGTTAGATAATAACTTTATGGGTAAAATCTATCCTAGTTGTGAACTGCTCCTCTTTTGATTATATAATAATAAACACAATTAATGATTTACTAGTAGACTATACCCTAGTATTATACTATTAATGATGTCTATTTAGGCTTGATTGAAGGTAGATATGCATAATTTAGTGGGATTAATTATATGTTTAATATAATGTTGACTGAAGAGAATATAATAATAATTGCTGAGGTGAGTAAAACAGGGCAACATGCACAGATGGCTGGCAAGCATGTGTTAATCTTAAATTAGTGACTTAATTAAATTTTGAAATATGAATGGAGACAAATCTGGGGGTTTGAATTGGGATAAACAAACAATTTTTCTAAATTAAATTAAGGAATTTTTTTCCACAGTTTTTTAAGCCCTGATTTCTCTGCACCTGTCTATTGCATTGTCATTTCTTTCTGTTTAATTTGTTTACCAAACTACCCACTTGACTTGACACAATATTGAATGGGATGGGGAGCCACTTCTTGTATATTTATTTCATTGAAATGATTGTTTTAAATAAATCTTCAGCCTTCAATTTCAATAATTTGTTTTTTTTGAAATTAAAGGGTTAGAAAAAATAAAATAAAATTTTTGAATCTTTTCATCAAAAGATTTTAAACTCGTATTATCTGATATCAGATGTTCATTAGTTGTTGATTTGATTGGATACAATAGAATTAATTTTTTACCAAATTATTACATCAATTTATGAGTGATTGTTTTTTTGCATCATGTTGAAAAGGTGGACTAAAGTTTTGAGGTGATGACTCCCACAGTGGTTGGTCAGCAGCCTCCTATTTTGAGTTATGAGTGCATAAATTTCTTAGGCTTAGAAGTCTAAAAGATAAGATTGTTTGAATATGACCAGTTTTGTGATGTTGGGTTATTTTCATAGATGGGGTTGGGGATGAGAAGAGGGATGCTCTATGTAGAAAGTGATGGGTCCTCTGTGTGTATAAAGCTTCACTACTTATAAGGGGGCTGATCAAGAAAGTTATTACTACTACTCATGACATAAGTTATAATAAATGTTGGTAGAGTAGGACCAATTTCCCATTTCGGCTACTTTTCAACATGCAACTGTCATCAACCTTGAGATGTTTTCATGCTTAACTTATAATTGAACTCGTTGAATTTCGCTTAGGATCGACAACGATCTCCTATTGTTGGTGAGACTGATAATGTTAATTTCAACCCGAGTTAGAATTTGGATCATATAAATTTTGATATATACCATTCGATGAACTAAAATATATATGATAAATTAATTGTTGTTTGATTGAATGGTTGATGACAAACAGGATCAAAGGAGGATGGGGATGGAGGCTGTCGCTGGGATTAGCTGGGATTCCAGCCCTCCTGCTGACCTTGGGAGCTCTGATTGTGACCGACACCCCAAACAGCTTGATTGAAAGAGGTCGCTTGGAGGAAGGCAAAGCTGTGCTTAGGAGAATTAGGGGCACTGACAACATTGAGCCTGAGTTCTTGGAGCTGGTTGAGGCTAGCCGGGTTGCTAAGCTAGTCCAGCACCCCTTCAGAAACCTCCTCGAGAGGAGAAACCGACCTCAGCTTGTCATTGCCGTTGCTTTACAGGTAATTTACTCACCAGCATTCACATTTATCGGGACATAGCAAACGAGTCATTCACTTCGGGTTATTTTTTGGTAAGACTAAACCATTACGCTCCTAATGCTTGGTTCCTTGAATGAACAGGTGTTCCAACAATTCACTGGTATCAATGCCATCATGTTCTATGCGCCAGTCCTGTTCAACACTCTAGGGTTCGGAGGCAATGCATCCCTTTACTCAGCAGTGATTACAGGGGCAGTGAATGTGCTATCAACCGTAGTATCTATTTACTCGGTTGACAAGGTAGGAAGGCGACTTCTCCTCCTTGAGGCTGGAGTTCAGATGTTCTTCTCCCAAGTGATCATAGCCATAATTCTTGGAATCAAAGTCAAGGACCACTCAAACGACTTGGGCCATGGTTATGCAATCTTTGTGGTAATCATGGTTTGTACTTTTGTCTCCTCCTTTGCTTGGTCATGGGGCCCACTTGGTTGGCTCATCCCTTCGGAGACCTTCCCTTGGAGACTCGATCAGCTGGACAAAGTGTGACTGTCTGTATCAACATGCTTTTCACCTTTGTCATCGGCCAAGCCTTCTTGTCCATGCTCTGCCATTTCAAGTATGGAATCTTCCTCTTCTTCTCGGGCTGGGTTCTCATCATGTCCCTCTTTGTGGTCTTCTTGCTCCCCGAGACGAAGGGTGTGCCCATTGAGGAGATGACCGAGAGAGTTTGGAAACAACATTGGTTCTGGAAGAGATACATGAACGACAACGACTATTATGTGGATGGAATTGAGGTTAATGCGATCAAAGACGCTCAGAAGAATGGGAAATCCAATTCTACAGCTTAGAGCTTGTTTTTTGGGTGTGGGGGATTGGGATCATAGTATCATTTCAAAGGTAAATACAGTAGGGATGAATATAAGAAGCATCAGCAAAAGATGGAGGAGAGTTTTCTTTACTTACTGTTGAGTTTGTGAAATTTGTTTGAGAACGTACTGATCAGTAAAAACTTCTTGTTAACAGTTGCTAATTTGAAGCTCAGCAAAAACTTTTTTGTCTGAGTTGACAAATCACAATTTCTTTCGAAATAAAAATTCAAAAAAATTCTCAAATTTGGATGAATGTGTTCATGGTTTGTTATTACTGTTACTTCTAGATGATATATGGTAATTATGAACATCAAGTGTATAGTTTTATGATGATTCATTTCACTTATTTGAAACACCCCCTCCCAAAAAAAAATAAATCCATTTTTTATTATCGGTTCAAATAATCCCAACCTAATTTCAAATTAGCAAGTATCAAGAAATAATCGATAATTCTTCTTTGTTTATCATTCTTCATATCATTTTCAGGTTAGCCCTCGCCTTACTGATCTCCAACGGAACAGACAACCAAGTCTGAAGGGACCGATGCTCCTTGCATATTCCCAAACGGGGAAATAATACATGCCCCGGGAACTAGAACCCGGACACCTTTCTAGAAGCAGGAGCCGTGGCTGCTAGGACGGCTTGGTATTTAGTCATGTTGTTATGTTACAGGAAATAAAACAAAGGACAAACATGAAGGGTAAAGAAACTGGAGGAAGAGGTGAGATTGGGAGAAGCTCGTGAACCAAGAGGGTAACCATGACTCATCAAACACCAAGTTTAATCAAACTAACATTTTATCTTTTTGGATTTTTTTATTAAATTGATTTTGGTCTGTTAATCACGCGTGCTTATGCTAAGAATACATAAGTTTTTAATTAAAATAAGTATTTGGAGAAATCCTTGTAGTCAATTTTTTTCTTTTTTTTTCACACCCTCCTTGGATGTAGAACTCCAAATTAAGAAATCTGGGGTTTTTTTTTTAACACCTTGGGTATAGAATTCCAAATTAAGAAATCTGTATGTAAAGGTCATTCGCCAACCAAATTGAACAAAATGGTAAACCTGTTTTTTAAGTTAAGTCATGGTTATTATATCTAAGAATTCATCACAATAGTATGCTTTTGAAATAAAATATTCCATAAAATATAATTGCATTGGAATTCTATAAATCTTTATAAATATTTGCTAAAAAAATTTTCTTATAAAAAAATTTCATTATTACAAACAAATATTAGAATTTTATGATCCTCAATCCGATTCTATGATTCTGATTCTAACCACCCCAATCGATTCTAACTAGGATCCCGATTCTAACAACATTGATTTCAGTTATGGACAAACTAAAAACTTTGGTTCACCATAAATCAATCAACAAAGAAATTCGATTTGTGAACTGAAAAAGAATTAACTAGTTTTTGATTGACCAACTAGACACCTTTAAAAACAACACGAATTATTAGTATTAAACAAACAAGTTAGCAAGATAAAAGATAGTATGCCACTAACATATCAGAAAACTTGTCATAACATACTGAATTTAAGTAACTATATATACTAAAGTTCGGTATTAATTGATTTTTTAGACTTACGGAACAAAGCAATCACAACTCTCAAATTACCAGAACCCAAAATGACGCTGTCCAGACCTGATCCAACCCATATATTAGATCATATGACTCTGACCCAATGAACCAACTCGTTTGCCAGATCAAAGTGCAACTCATAAACAGCGTAACAATAATCAAAATCAATCCAGGAAAAGGAGTCTGAGATAAACATGCAAGAAATCTAGTCTCTTGCAATCTGAAAGAATCACGAGATTTTCCAGTAACCAACAGCGCAGAGTTACAAACATCGCCCGAGTTATATTTTGAAAAGAATTCAAACAATGAACCAGGCATATTTGAACCTGTCGTCTCTCGTGGAGACCAGTTCTCCTTGCTGCCCTAAGTTCTATTTCTACTTCTATACAGAGCATCTAACAGGGCAGCTCCAATGGAGAATGAATCGTGAGGTAGGATCAATGTATCAAGTGAATGTGTAAAACTCTAACCACTTGCCATTACTTCCATCTTGTGATTAAAAGAAGAAAAAGGAAAGGACACTATAAGATGCTTGCATTCTCAGGTTTCATGTAAGCTTACGATTCAAATGTTTCGATGAGGATGATTTCTTCGTCAATGTGTTCAGCTCTTTCTCCTGCTCTCTCTTGAGGAAACTCTGAGCAGTTGCATTCACAATCTTGAATAAGAAGTTCATGAGGACAAGCCACACCACGGTATTCCATATTGTTGAGAAAGAAAGACCCCACTTCTTCACCTGTTAGAACATAAAGAGGCAACATGAATTCATAATTATACTTTGCAATGTTTTTAATTTTAGTAAGACCTGCGATAGAAATCAGAAGCATGCGAACAAAAGCGCTCTGCTTGCCTTGACACCTAGCCATCGGTGGCCTAATGGGAAGAATCCAATTACGACTGAGGGACGTCAGGTTCAAAAGAAAGATACATCTCAACAGGAACAAACTTGCCAGATTATCTTGCACAAGAATTAGCGGTCAATACCTGGGCTTTGGGGGCCACGGGAGTAGCAGATGCAAGATACTTGTCTTTAACAGCGTGCAGTTTGGCAATCAAGTGTGGCAGCACAGATGCAACTCCAGGAATATGGCTCAGCACCCAAATTAACTCATTTTCCACCCAATCTAGCAGTTGATTGTTACATACGGAGATGATAAAGACCGTCTGAAGTACAGAAGAAGA
Source organism: Talinum fruticosum (assembly GCA_021018815.1). NCBI lineage: Eukaryota > Viridiplantae > Streptophyta > Magnoliopsida > Caryophyllales > Talinaceae > Talinum > Talinum fruticosum. Next base: position 2,929,829 of record JAITYX010000059.1, read on the forward strand.
TAGTCAGGATAATATACATACCAAAGCACACATGAGTAATGCTTCAAGGGCTGTATCTGTAGGAGTCTGAACAACATTGACCAACCTGAATGTATGTCTTTATGATTGCCTTTCCAACTAATGTTGCAAGGAAGAATTTCCAGAAAGGAATTCCAAGCTGTCCGCACATAATGCCGGCTAGATCAAACAGAGGATTTGGCACCTAAAGCATAGAACAATAGAAACATCAGACATATGACTCTGGTTAATAAGAAAAGCTTCAATTGTTTATAGACACGCTGTTTAACGACAATAACATTGGCACCATTACCATATGTCCCATCTCCTTCTCCTAATGCAATTACATGTAAAAGCACAAAGTAATAGCTACGAACTAACTGGTATCAGGATGCAAAACAAAGGCCCAAACAAAAGATGTTTCAGCTTTGCCGACCTGAAGTAGTAAAAATTGTTTTGGCATGCAGGTGTTATGTCACTACTGATACTTCAATGTCCTGAATACCGACACCTTCGGCCAAGAGCATTAGTCCCAGCGTCAAACATCCTTTTTCCAACGGTATCATTACATATTGCAAAGATCCATGAAGCCTCTGTCTACTTTGTGATGTTCCAAAATGATTCCCAAAGAGGACCACAAAGCCACCTCCCAGCAGCAGCCTTTGTTTTTTGTTTTTAGACAGGGGCAGAAATGGACGGAGGGGCACACTTAAAAACTTTTCAGCCGTCATTAACTATCTAGTGATAACAGATCACACCAGCAACAACATATATATGATCTCAGTACTCCCTCAAAATCCATTTTTAATATTTTGCACCCGCTCAGAGACTCGCTATTCTTTAACTATCCTTTTGCAGACATCAAGGAAAAACTAGTTTAGCTAGAAAGGGCAATGTAAAAAAACTAATGAAAGATAAGATAAGGTCCTTGGTAACATCAACTAGAACTAGATCAAGGAAATCAGCCCTCAAGCCATGACACAACACAGAACTTAAGAATAGACAAATTCTTCACTTCTAAACATACAATGTGCCCAGCAAGTTGATGGGAAGCAGATGGAATCTTTTAACATAAAATGCTAATATAAGAACGACACAGATCAACCTTCTGATCCAGGGAATAAATCACCCAAACAACCCCCCTTTCCCGCGCCCCGGTAGCTTGATTGAGCTCAACCAAATCAACAAATAGACAGAGAAGCACTAGATTGAAAGCAAGTGTAGACCAGCTAGCAAGTGAGCTCATGATCAACAGCAGCTTTACCATATGGCAAACAATGAAGACCTTTCAGTTTTTTGGAGGCCAGGACAGAATTTTAGGCCAAGCCAAGAGCTTCATTATATAATTACGATATACTCTTCATTATATAATTATGCTATACTATCACTATGTCAGCCCCCTTTTTGTGGAGCCCGAGATAGCAATCGGAATCAACTAGTATTTAAATACAGAGTACAACCCATCACCTCTCCCACAGGTGGATTCGCTCAGCCCAACGACCAGGTTCATTCAGAGAAAAATTGGTTATCCCCCAAACTATTGTGCCATAGACTTTCTACAGGCTTTCTACAATGTGGCTCTTAAGCCAACGTGTCTAATATAATTGCTTGCATGGATTCAAAATGTGGCCATTCTGCGACGAAACGGCCGGATCGGAAAGGTTTTCAAGATGAGCGAACCGAATTTTCACCCTGCACTAATAGCGAAATGAAACGCGATTCCTGCATTAGCGCATTTAACATATCATGACCTAAAACCACATTTTGAATCCCTGGGACTTGCTTGGACTTGGGCTGGAGAGACAAACAAGTATACATATCTAAAGGCAAGATTCACCATACTTTCAGACTTCATTTATTTGAGGCTGACAGTGAAGCATTCAGTGTAGACTAGGCAAAAGTTTACCGAGCCAAGAGCTCAAATACAAACTGCGGAAAGGTTCGAAGGAGAATTTTTTAACTGAACCCTGACCAAAATCATCTGAACCCAAGAAAACCTAAAGACTAAGGGCAAGGGTTAGTGTTAAGGTAAATTGGCTCAAACAACACGAAATTCTAATAAATGGTCATACTTATCTCTAAAGAGAAAATTGTTCTAGTTGTGAGAGTAACAAGCTTTTATAGTGTCAATGCGTTGATGAAACGTAAATATGTTAATATTTGGTTGATATGATATCTAGGTGTTCTTGAGTTTTCCTGCTGAAATGAATTCAGACTTACTAAGCTGCATAGTGTAGTTGTCTATTTTGATTGAAAGTGGGCATTGGGCATTTTAATGACAGACAAATTTGACTATATTACAAGGCTACAAATAAGGTCTCATTTTGCTTAGTTCATATGCTTTAAATTCAACAATATTTGTGGTAGAGAAACAGAAATCACAGCATCACACATCCACCTAGATCGACCCAAGAGTAAAATTCAGAGATAGGATTAGCACTTTCAAACTCGAACCTCAAACAAAAACCAAGCTGTACTTTTACCTTCCCACCACCATTGCCAGGTCCAGTCAAGTGCCAAACACATGTCCAAGTGTCAAGGATCCAATATGGTTCATTTGAGCAAAAAGTAGTATTGAACAGATTTGGGAACTGAGACTTCCTCATAGAAAGCTGTTCTAAACTCTAGTCGCTATCAAGCCAAGGTCCCTTTGTTCAGATGATATAGAGAAAATAAACTAAAAAAAAAAAATGATAAGGAGCAGTAAGTAAACTGACCGAAGCTAGCAGCAAAATGGTAACAGAGTTCAAATACTGTGAATGAGATACAAGCCAATGTTTCAGTTGCGTCAAGCGACTGGCAACGACTCCGTCACCTTCGGAGGAAGAACCATCCAATTCTTCCATTGGATTCAGTTTGCTTCCGGACATACTTGCTGCAAGAATTTGAGGGAAAAGCAAATATTTATTATACTAGGTAAAACAATAATAAATCATATTACTTTCATGCAGAGAGGTTAGCTAAATAGACCCAACACCGAGGGAGCAATGTTCATGTATAATAGGTAGAAAATATATACTGGGAACAAATAAAAAATTGGAAAATCAGAATGGAGTTTTTTGGGAGGGAGGGGGGGATGTCACATAGAATAAGGAAATGGAGGCAACTTCTAAACCACACAGCATAAGAGCTAGAAACTTAAACTGACAATATATCAAATCCAAAATGCATAAATTATTTACCTAGCTATGAGGTGTAGATCGTAAAATAAAGAAAGTGAAGGAAATATTGCAGGATCGTTACAGTAAACACACACAAACTAGAGGTTCAAAGCTTAGGCCCAAATTAAGGCCAAATTTTTAGGTCAATTCAATTTGTCTTATCCTTACGCAACAGGCAGTTATGTATGTTGCTCTAAAATCACACTGTAATCATTGTCAAAACCATATTACTTTGCGACCTTGACCATTAAATCTGTCCCTGTAGTTGTTAGGCACCTATATTTAATGTATAATCACTTTACACACATATTTGGCTTTTAGAACCCAGTCTATAAAACAAAACAAAGAAGTTATGGTGCATTTCCCCATTTAAGTTTGAAAACATGGTTAAACCTCTTAGATTTTAGGTTTGGGGACGAATTTAAAAATAGATGCATTCATGTCACACCATGATAGGCTGACAGCCCCAATTCACAAAAATACATCTGCAGTCCACAACAGACTCATAAGAAGACTCTACCACCATTATAGATAATCTCAACTGTGTTTGCTGGATATGTTAATTTGACTCTTCCTTTTGCTTCAAGTCTTGTTACCACACACCTGGTATTTAGACATGGTATGACACTCTTAACTACTCATAAAATACATAAAAATCACAATATAGATGTTTGACCTCTAGACACATATTCAAGTTTAATTCTTCTATACAAGCAACAACAATAACTACCAGTTTGTCTTCTTTTCCATATCAAAAAAAAAAAGAAAAAAGATAATTACCAATTTGTCCGGTGGCCCAAAGTGCTACCTAAGGTAGATGGGAGGTTATAATTACCACCCGTCACCAGGCCAGCATCATCTAGAGGAAAATCAATCTCATCTACAAGCTACATATCATCCTATTCTCCCCTATAGTAAAGCAAGCTTAAAGATAGCACTATATGTTTGATATATGTGACAACTAAAGTGTGTACACTCTTCTGTCCACCCATTAAAGGGGAAAACAAAGAATAAATAAGTTCCTCTCCACATCCAAGCTTGCACATAAGGTCATTCACAAGTTCATGAATTAAGCAATGAGGAGTTTGTTGGTAACCACAAGAACTATTAAAGTGATCTTACCATTAGACCATGAAAAATCAGCTCAAAATCCATTGAGTCAACAAATAACAAATACCATAAAACATATAAAAAGTCAAAAAGGTTAAACAAATCGATAGTTGACATATATAACGGTTAAATAACTTTTTGAGATAATGGAAATTTTCTATACGCTTCTTTTGAAGCTGCCGACTATGTAGATAATATATGTTCTGGATGTATACAGTCTCTTTGTAGGATGGAAGCAGTGTTTTCATTTCTTTTGATCATCATATATATTCCCTCCGTCCCAAAATATTTGTCCATTTTTTTCTTTCTGGAAATCCCAGAGTGAAATCCTTTTCTTAATACTTTTCTTGATAATGAAAAGAGAACATATATAAAAATCAAAAGGATGGATGCAAAGCAACCGTCCTACAAAAGGACTATGTACATCCAATATGTAGACTATCACAAAATCTGTCATCTACAAGTTTTGTTACGGTAAGCCCCATTCTAAGTAATTTTTATATTGATTGTCTATGACCAATAACCCGTGTTGGTAACCGTATTGGGTATTGGAAAGCAGCTGAACAACCATGTTGGCTATGGCATTGGCACATAAATTATTTAATCGAGCATCATAGGGATTTAGACTTGTGTATGTGTACATCCACGATACAAGAGAAGGCAACCAACAATAATGGGCAAAATCATGTGACAATACTAAGATGCCAACTCTAGTCATTTTGCTGAGACCTTATTCTGTTCCTACTGGATAACAATCTATTAAACAGTTGGAAGTGTGCTGCTTTTGGATAGTATTATTTTGGAATCTAGGTAGCCAGATAGGGATATTCACAAACATGGAGATAACCAAATCCACCTTATGGAAGTGGAAAACAGACAAAATCTTTGATATATTTCAATGAGGACCTGATCAATTATATACAGTGATCAGAAGTGAACATCAGTGTAAACATGCACTAATGTAACCTCAGTAACTATTTTGGAATCTATGTATCCAGAGAAAATTGCATACAATGTATAAATTTGAACACCATACCTGCCCTTGAAATGAAATAGGGAGGGAGTTCACCCAATGCAGTTCCAACACCCCACAAAATAGCTTCTAACTGGACTTGAGGCAATATGCTACTAAGGGGAACTCGTGAACCGTGAACGGACTTAAACAATGGTGGTCCAAACTCAGAGCAGTCCTTATCAAGCCATGATGGACCTCGTTTTAATTGTATAGTGTCATACGGAGCACTTTTCAAATCAACTCTGCCACACTGCATTGCCTTTATGGTGAAGAGGGCAATATGAGGCCCTAGATAGAGTACAAAAGTGTGCAGTCCCGATCCTAGCAAACCATGCAGAAAAATTATAGTCAAGACATACAAACAAGAGAATTGTTCCACTTCAAGGAAAAGCAATATAAGCAATGTAATAACTAGCAACAAAGAACGCATATCACTAAATTTTCTCATACTCTATCCAATTACAAAAGAGATGCTCAAAGCATTGCTTGACATAAATTCACTAACAAATCTACACAAGTAAAATTATTAAAAGAGATAGGGAACTCCTGTGTTGAAGGGGGAAAATGGAAGCTTCAGCAGTATTCTTGCTATTTCAATCTGACTGTCCCGAACCGTATGATTTCCCAATTATCGTTATCTAACAATTACACTGCACATGAAAATTTTGCTTTATCACATTAGATAACATAACATACCTAGGCCAATGGAGGATGCAACACCAAGGGCAGTCCACCATAATACAAATTGAAGGTACTGTAGAAACTCCAGGAAATGCTGCACAAAAAGCAAGAACAAAACAAGCTCAGAAAAAAAGAAAAAATGAGAAGATGAGAGTGAATACAAACTCTTCCCCAGTTTCCCACCAAAAATATAAATAAATAAATAAACAGAACAGGTTAAAAGTTTAGGCATTTGAACAGATTTGAAAATAAAAATTTATGGCCCATACCACAACGAATAAAGGTCACAGAGGCATGGATTATTCATCTCTTATATAAAGATGGCATTCACCATAACAGTTTTGCCAAGTTGAATTGAGTCCTGGAACACACAATCTAAACAGAAAAAAACTTGACTTTCACAGTCAAAGGAAGTGGCTAGAAATATTAAGAATAGAACAGTACCTTTTCATGAGAACCTTCAATAGTTGCCAAGAGAACTCCAGCTGCCGTAAACAAGGTGCTCAAAACCAAAAGCCAACCACCTTTTGCCAAAAGATATGCTAATGATTGCTTCACATAATCATTGATAGCAAAAAGAAAAAACTTCAACGTTCTGCACGGTTGAGTAGTCAAAGTCAAATTCTCTAGCTCCTGTTGATGTTTCTCACGAAGTCCTGAATTAAGCACCACTGACCACAGTGTGAGAAAGCATTTTCACATTTCTCAGTAAACAAAGCAAGAAATGTCATTCCATATACTATTTTAGACCATCGCAAATATAAGACTACTCAACGACCCACTGAATTAACCCATTCATGATCAAATAAGAAAGATAACACTTCATACTTCATACTAGACCAAGAGCACGCAAAAGTTTCAAAAAAATGGTGATGGCCAACACCCCAACAAACCCTGTTGTTGGACTGCTGAGTCTGAGTAAGATAGATAGCCCGTGAATGATGGGAAATTATGTGTCTTTTAAACAGAAGGCCATCCATCACATATGAAAGGTCAAAACAAATTTGCACAAGGTGATTGACCTGTCCAACCCCAGTGAAATTAGAGCAGAGTGAAGAAATTCCACAAAACAAGCAAGCCACCTATTGCAGTTCTTTAATCACTTCTCTAAGGATTTCAAATTCCAGCAGTTCACATGCCTCCCATACCACAAGCAAAAAAATGGATGAAAAGAGGAACTTTGTTTCAATGAAAAGCTCTTTAACAATCAAGATGTTCTTCAATCTCACGTCAAATCCTCAGGATGCCTCTTACAGTAACTCATTCTCAGCTTCCAGCAACAACTTCAGCTAAAGATGATACTTATTTCCTGGATTTCAACTTGTTTCTCAAAAGAAGCTGCTGAAGTCATTTCCCATCCTAAAGAATCCCCCGAGCAGAATGGCACCAGGATATAATGCTCAATACCAGAACCTCCCTGGTGTACCCTAAATCTCTAACTTTTGTTAGAAGAGAACCAAACATGAATACAATTACGCAAGGGATCCAACATATACACTCCCATTCTTTTCCCCTAATAGCGAAAGAAGAAAAGGGAAAAAGAGGCAAACTAAAAAGTTCAAACTTGGGGGAAGGTAAGAAGACAGATCATATTCTTCCTATCCTGCCTTTCAATACCACATTTGGAGGGAGAGAAATGAAAGGTTCTTGGATACATCATACTGAGGGGATGGTTTGCTTTCAATTATGATATAAGCACTTGTTTTGATTACTTACCTACAATTAATAGAAGATACATAGGATGGAGGGATTTGATATGTGTAAGTAGGTAGATGAAAGTGTTACTCTCCCATGATTTATGGGTGGTTTGGTAATAAAATTCTTCACATTATTACCCAAAAAATCCAAACTTTTCCAGTTACGTAATCAACCTGATATCCTAAAGAGCCAACAGGTTTGTTTAACGTCAATTTCAGTAAACAACAGCTTGTGATGTTATAAATTCGTGTTTAACATGAAGCACGTATATATTACGAATATGATCTACAAAGACAACAAGCCAGGTCCTACAGGGTCTAGAAGGGGCCAAGATTGTATCATAAAACTACAAAAGACACTCACAGAAAAAACACATAGATTCCTTTTCCAAAGGATAACAAACGAGTTCGAGAAGGCATGATTTATATGAAGTCTTTTTGTTGAACATTGAAGCCACGTAGCTTCCTGTTCCATCACTTTTCTGCACTGCAAGCTGTCTGCTAATCTCGCAACAAAGGGCTCAGTATCCCAAATTCCCAATCCTAATAGAAGGGCAAATTTCTCAATAAATACGCTCATGTATCAATCTCCCATCAATAGTCAATCATCTCTATGGATCATACATAGTGTGCTATATCAGGAGGCACCACCTTACTAGTCTATTTTCCCACAGAAGGACCCACAGATAGTCCATTTTACCTCTCTAATTTTTACGCAGACATAGTATTCACGGCTTCATTACCATCTAATGTTGCGTGTTCCATAAAGTCAACTATGAGAATTGAGAAGCCTAAACAAAATCAGTAGCCACCTCAAATCTTAGCTCCTATATTTAGGGTTTCAACATATGCTCAAACTAACTCAACATTATGCCACCATTTCCTGCAAAGCTTCCAAACACCTTAACCTGTTACACAGACTTGTCGATCTACCCCAGGGCTCCACTATGGCAGCTACACGCCGAGTGGTTAATCCCAACAAGAACACATCTTTGCACAAAATCAATACGGACATACCTCACTTTCTCTTCCCAACCCTAATCAACAACTGATGAATCATACTTTCAAAACGGAAAAACAACAAATTTATCCAAACCCTATTGCACCAAACCAACATCGAATATAAATCTTACAGAAAATACAATAAAAGCGAAATATTATCATTTCGTACAAGCAAATAAAAAGAAAGAATTTTATAACTGATTCATCAGCATCAAATCAAAATATTAACAATAAGAATGCAGGGAAAACAGGGCCAACCTGAGATCATTGAATTGGCGACTCTGGGCAGCGAAGAAACAGAAGAATTAGAATTAGAGTTAGACTGTGAAGAAGAATTGCTAGATTTTCTCTTAGAGCCCATCCTGAAAGGCTTCTATCCCAAATCAAAATCAAAATTTGTACATTCAACACTTCATCCTTATGTATTTGCTGTTCAATCGAATCGGGCAACCCAAAAACTAGTACCCGATTACGCTTTCAGCAGAAAACGGATCCGCTACTAGGGAAATCGAAGCAAGAGAAAACGAGAAAGCTTGGAAGATTTATGGAACTAAGCAGATCTATGAAGTTTTTCTCAGTGAAGGAGAATTTGAAGAGGAATCTGAGTTTCCGGGCTCTCTCTCTCTCCCCACACAACGAACCAGGTTGCGTAGAGACTGAAGGACCCCCTGGGCTTGAGCTTGCGTTTGCGTAATTTCTTGAGTCTGAATTTATTTCTGTTTGGATTATTTATTTATTTGATTTTTAATTTTGATTTTATTGGAGAGAGAAAGTCGTCTTTGATTTGATGCCCTTAGGGTATCATGGGATGGCAATGGCAAGGATATTACTGAATTATACGAAATGTGTAATAATTTCTATTTCATACCAAATTTAATTATTTATTTGAATCAGGAGTCATGGATCATTAGCGGTAGGTCCCACCTTTTTAAGGTATATGCTTTTTCACGATTTTAAGTAAATGTTAATAATTCATTTTCTACCAAAAATATACTACCAAAATGTTAAATGGCAACCACTTTCTTTCGAGTGAATAATTTGTCTTCTTTATCTGGAGATCGTAAAACAATACTTTAATAGTTAAGTAGGTTATCTCTTTTAAATTGTGCGATTTTGAATATAGTGACAATATTATACTCTAGGTAAATTATATTGGAATATCAATAAGGACAAACCAAATCTCCCTTGCCTAAAAAAAATGTACATTTCTCCCACAATAAAGTCCAATTCAAGTCTTATAGAGAGCTAGTATTACATTAGATAATTTAAATAAAATAATGTGTCTAATAACGATTTAAATTTGAAACGATTGAGACGTCACCCCAAAAAAGGAGTCAAGCATAGCTTTTACTAGACAAAACCATTTGGTTTCCTCACCACCCTTTTCCGTCAAAAAGTTATTCTATAAATCCTCACAAAATTTTATAATATATTTCCTATGTAATTTAAAACTGTTCGGATAAACCTAACTTAGTTAGGCATAATCGTCCACTATACTACATTTAATTAGGGTACTGAGTATAATTTTTGTACCATGAATTTGATTTCCTACGTGAATCAAATTATTTTTTAAACTATGAAATTTATACAAAAATGCATAAAATTGAGTTGATTGATGGCTTCAACAACCCCCAAAAGAAGGGAACACCAAACTAACATGAATAAGAATTGTGGTCTTTTTCTGGCCTCCCTTAAATGCAAGTTGCCTTGTAGTATGTACGGCTAGAATTTTTGTAGCACTCACACATCCGCAAGAACAACTCACACATCCGCAAGAACAACGTACGTAGATCACAGGTTAAAGGTGCTCATAGATAACATGAACTACGACAAATGTTGATTTTCCATACATTTACTGTATGCTCTGCTGACTTGAAAAAAATAAAACATAAAACATAAATCCTCCACAGATTTGCAGGTTGATACGCGTGTACCTATGAGCAACAAAAAGTTGAAAACGGCCTCAACAAGTACACAATTCAAGAAAGGTATTCTACTCGAACACCCTCAAGGGCTTCGGGCTTGGAGCATTGATGTTGTAAAGGCCCCTTCTAAATCATACACGATAATCATTATAAGTTTTGGTGAGATTTGAACCTAATACATCTTATAGAACCTAGCTCTAATACCACATTCAAAGATCATTTTGACCAAAGTTAAAACTGATGTTGAAGGCCCGAGAAAGGTATTATATCTTAACATCCACCGAAAAAAAAGGGGCAAATTTCTTGTCTCTGACAATATGCAATTGGACAGCAAACAATCCCAAAATTGGTGTTTTATGGGGACAACTTGTTTAGCAATGTCCTCAGAACACCATCACGAAGCGTCTCATTGAGACCAATATCTGAAGGCTAGGAAGTTTCCTGGAGCAGACAAAGAGTGATACAAAGATGTTGATTAGTAACACTATTTTCATTGAAATGCAGAAGTGGTGGGAAACTGTGAATTACCCTGTTCAACCACAAAATGTAGGAAACAGAATGAATGGCATGTGATTGAACATCCTCCAACTCCATGTTCGGAATTCTTAAGCAATCTTGAAGAAGGTTTAGCTCATTATCTATGAAGACAGATATACAATTACTTGCATTGGCCTTCTCATTGAGATCTGGTGAGATGGCATTATGATCGGCTCCAAAAATTTGCACCCAATGAACAGATAAAAAGAGTCGAAGCCACAAAGCCTGTAGAAGATTAAATTAATACCCGCATCAGATGAAGGACAAAAGGAAACGGAATATTGTGTCAGTATTGACACAACAACAGCAGACTAATGAAAATTGAGTGAAGTTAAACTTTTTGAAGACTATGAGGCAGAAGCCAAACTAGTCAATCAGATAAGATTCAAGAAATGCAACAGTGGAACTTATAGAAAGACAAAAATCTGCAATGCTGGTTGAACAGCAAACAAACAATACACCTTTTTCCAGCACAAATTAGGACCCGGTCCTAATCCAGGCAGACAGCACATTTGGATTGGGATAGTTTATAGGTCAGTTTAATTCAAGCTCAAGAAACGTTTAGTACTATCGCCAATTTGCTTGATGGTAAATATCAGTAAGACATTTCAGGTCAACTCCATTTGGCTAGAAATTGGACCACCATTAAAACTTCCATCCACACCCTGCTTAGTGAAGTAGATATATTTCAAGTATAGAAAACCTACTAGATGATATTGTGATGCAGTTTCAAATCCATTTCAGATCCCCTTTCATCTTTAATATCTGGCATTGGCAATTCTTTTCAAGCCCAAAGGACGAAAGGCCAATAGCCTCATACCAAGAGTGCACCAAGTACCATTTCTGGTGAAACAATTCTGTGTCAAGCAAACCCAACAGATATACCTCTCATCCAATGTAACGCCTAATCAGCACCTCGTTCCAATCAAGGTCGTCCTGCCACCATGAAAAATTCAGGCAGTAATATCAGGGGAAAGGATAAAATAACCTTTGATTAGTGATAAAGGATGTTGCTGTGTCAAGTGACAACATGATGGAATTATCAGCAGAATACTCAAGATTCAGAGAACCACTTGGCTATTGGTCCAAGGACTAAAAGCAAGAACTTATTCCAGAGCCGAAGCAGTCGAAGGACCAAGGTCATATGGCTTGAAGCTTCTAGATATGGGGCTTCCATGACACTGCTAACGCTTGCATCAGTCCTTCTAAGCCAAAGGTCACTAAGACATAATTCCACAAGGTTTTTGGTAGCTGACCTGAAGTCAATATGAATTGTTCATGATTTAGGACTATCTTGGGGCACCTTGACAAGTCCCATAGCTCACAATTTGGCAGGGTTCACGCTGTTGGTGCAAGGACTTATAGTTTGCAGCTTTGAAGTATCTCAATACGCCCAAATGCATATCTAGGAGGGTGCCATAGCAATACCACAGGAGCATATAATATAAGTTATAAAGCATAAAAAACAAGCACATATCATGTCATTGCAGGCTGAAGAGCACCCCACCCCCTCCCCCTTCTCCCCATCTTACCCCTCCCAATCCCGTCCCAATCCAAGAAACTGAAATACTGTCAGCAACCTTTTTTTGCTTTTGCAATGTTTTTTTTTCTTTGGGGTGGGAGGCGGTCAACCGCCCAGTTCAAGAAGCCATCAGTATTCAGTTCTGATCCCCCCTTCTTAACCAAAAAAAAAAAAAAAAGAATCCCATTAGAACAGCTAAAATATGGCTTAAGAGTCCAACTATGCATATTGTTGTCCTAGCTTCAAAAAAATCCTGGAACCATAACATTAAAAGGACATTTTATAAAATGAATAGTGCATTTGTATTGATTAATTAGCATTCTTACTCCCAGCTCACTGGTAAAAGGGGTTTATATATTAAGCCTCAGTGTTCTGTCAAGCTGTCCTAACGACGTCAATTCTAAGAAAGCCAATTGTATATACTCCACACTAGATAACAGTACAACACACCTGATCTGATGATGTTCACTTTAGCACATTAGTCTAACTTCAAGACTTCAACTACAGAACCTAATATAATGAGACAAAGTGAGCACCATCAGGTTTCACATGCTCCTCATTCCATTCAAGTAAACATAAAACATAACTATTCCTTCTGGGCCATAATGCTGATTTAAGACTACATGAGCCTTTCCCTTCCCAGATTATTTCGATGTCCTTTTTGCATCTTATAAAACTAGAGTACTCATGCACATAAGCACAGAAAAAGGCAGCTGTTATCTCCAGTCAAGTTGCTAATCGCAAGCTCATAATCGTAAAATTTATTAGAACTGAAGACACTACCTTCCACGGTTGCTGAAGTGATTCAAACGCACTGGAGTATACAACCAGGTCTTCCTCATAGTTCATGTCCTCCATCATGTGCAACATTAGTTTCTGTCAACCAGTAGCATAGAAAATGTTGAGATACCAAGTACAAGAGATAATCAACTCTCTCCAACATCAGGTGCCAACTGAACTCTCTTCAACATCAGGAGTCAACAGAACTAGTACACAGTATAAAAAAGCTGCTGGTATGTTCTTTTATACATGAATATACAATTATCCAATGTATACGATAACAAAAACAACAGTTTTGGGGCTCAAGCTAGTGAAGTGGCAATCATTAGAGAAAAACTTCCAAATTTAAGGTCCACTGCAAATGACCTCCTTCTAAGTTCAGAAAATGAACAAATGCTCAAGCTTCATAAGACAGAGGACAATCGCATCGAATAATTCTAAGCAAAACCTTAAAACTTAGAGATAGATTACTGAAGACTTGAACAGTTACAAAGATGATTACCCTACGATAATGAAAGCAGCTATCCACTCTCTAGTGGCATTCAACTCTTGTAAAGCCTGTACTACAAAGATCAAATTTCACCTCAGAAATACACACATGGAGAACACCAACAGAATGGCAACTTTCAAGGGACAGAGCATTTTCTTTGTCATAGATTGCAGGAATATAGTGAGCTTTGATGTTTAAAAAAAAGAGATTATGCTTCTACATTAAGGCCGTAATTTCAATAGTTTGTCATTAATTCTTATCCAAGCGAGTCTCCTGAGTATTTCCTTTTTCTTGATGAGCAGTCAGAGTATATTATCGAGACACCAACAGGGTGGCACCCATACGCAAAAGAGACAAAAACAAAAATCATCATGCCCTGAAGCTGTATGCACAAAACTAGAATGAGTATTTCTTTCTAAATTTTCAACTTATTATGTTAATCACAAGTGAGTATCACCTTCACACAAGTCCATGGTCTTATCATCATTTTGATCATCCAATCCTTGCCAGATAATTGTTATCCTGTAATCTCTAGACGGGTTATATGCCAGAAACAAAACCATCAATTCACTGGTATGAAGTCATTTCCAACAGTCTCGTCCAAATGATGTTCTCAAACAAATATTTCAGGCTAAATTTCCATTATGGAAATGGTCCTAGATTAGGAGTATCGTCATTGCATATCAAATCAGGGAAAAAAAAAACCGACGTGCCAATAGAAGAAGTGCAATAGAATACTGCTCCAGTACAGAATCTCACCTGTTCATTTGTCCTATAGGAAAATTAGCCAACATCAGTGATTCCAACCACGGTAGTTCGTTTTAGACTTCTGTAAAGGAAGCCTGCATTTAGTTAGAAGCCATTTCAGTCCCAAATAAATTAATCTTCGCATATTGTATCTTTTAATCATTAAATACATATCTCAGCAGATAAAAAGAGAAGAATCCTATCGTCATACAAGATTGAAGACTTTACCCTCCAATAACAAATGTAAAGCAGTGAGACATCTTTCACCATCCAAAAATGGAAGGCCGGCATGTACAAGCACTAAAAATTAAGCCAAACTGATGTTATAGCTAATTATGAAGCCAGTAAAAATGAACAGCACAAGACTTAACAATATCCTTCGCCAGAAATCAGACCTCTGATATTTTCTCCACAAAATCTTCTTCAAGAATCTTCTCTAGACTCGCACATCTACCAATAATTCTCTTGATCACCCACCTCCTATCAAGAAGCATAGAACAACAAATTAGCAAAATTCAAAAGCAACAACACTGAAAACAATATATGCCTCAACTAGCACAGAAACACTGCATTGGACAAAGAAGATTTAAATGCCTATATTAAACTTAAACAACAACCATTGAAGGGTCCACCAACAAAACTGTCCCCCCTGTAGTGGGGGTTTATCCATAGAAATCCAGAAGCTGCAGTTCAACATATAATAAAGCATTCTAAATTCAGAGAATGTGGAATTTTCTACCTATAACTCCGTGCATTCTCATATTTTGGTGCAAAAGAAAGACCAGAGCAGACAATCAAAGCTCATCTGAAAATGAAAACTCTTCTCTCTTTGATATAATAAGCTTCTCTTTGATATAATAACCTTCCTAATGAGGCAAATGAACATTCAACAAATGGATCCCTTCCAAATTAATGCCTACAACATTCTACAACAGCAACATCACCCAGAAAAGGGGAAAAAGTAATTATAAAAGAACTGCCAATGTAAATCAATAGCAGTGTAACTTCAAAGAAAAAGAAAAAGCCAAGCCAAATCTTAACAAATACAGCTTTAACATTACTTTGTTGCTGTGAATCTTAACAAAGTAAACCTCATCTTGGCTGCCCCAGACATCAGAAAGATACGCAATAAATGATTATTTTCAGTCAAAATTAAAAATTAGAAAACAAAAAAGATAACATATTTGAGTGAATAAAATCTTCAAAATCCTGTAGACTGCTAAAGGCTAAAGAGTTTATAGGAAAATAGTTAAAATAAGCTTTCCTCAGGCCCGTGTAAAGGTGGACACTACAGTAGCTAATACTAACAATAGAACAGAACAATAATTGAAAATACTAAAGCCAAATCAGCAAGCAGCTATAGGTTCAGAGTTCACACAGTTGCCTGTAGTTGTATCTTTTAGTTTTACGTCTTCAAATGTATGTAGTAATCCAGATACAGTTATCCTAAGAAGAGTGAACATTTATGTTTCATGCTGGTAGTAACCACAATCCAAAACTCTATTCCAAAAGTCTTTGCACAAACTGAAAAGACACCTAGACTCCTATTAAGATCCTGTACCTACTAGATGAATTGCCATCAGTAATATCCGGCTATCATCCTCAAGATCAAAAAGTGGGACATCACACTCTATCAGACAGAAAAGACAATGCATTGCAAAAGCAAAGAAAATAGCCCATGAGGAAACACAAATAAAATTTGCAACCATTGGCACATAAGGGAAATAATAGTCACTAAATGCAAAGACATGATATATCATATGCATCTGACAACTCAAAGGTAAAATTACCTTGCATTCCAAGCAGCGCCAAAGTCACTGCTCAGCAATAGAAGACACTTTCCGTGCTTCATGACTTCATCCTTAAATGTCAGAAACAGAAAAGCTACGTGGCATATTGTCATTCTTCGAGGAAAAAGTATCACACATTTTATAGGTCATTAGTGCCTCCATGAATTTGATTCTCACTGCTTTGTACGATGGAAGAAGACATGCAGTTGAAATGCCCACCTTGTGATCCCTATTCCAGAAGAAAGCATATTTGCTTCCTACTCCATCAGCCACACATGGTTCAGAGCTCATCCTTGTATCTGCGTCTTGTCTCCCAGAGGAGAGAAAAACAGGACCTGCCTCTTCATTAAGCATCAATTGCTGGGACGGATGAATAAATCCAACTTCATCACTGAAAACAACTCAAGAAAATTAGAAGACAATTACAGCACGGATCAAAAAATAAGTATATACTTCATAACAAGTGAGCAATCTCTATAAATAAACCATTTGTAGCAAACAATCAGCAAAGTAGCCACACGGTCCAAATCCTTTAACTTTAGCTTACAAGTTGACAATTGCTTCCAACCCTTTCCAAATTTTTACAACTAACCTTACAATTCTTTACAATTTCTTAAAGCTCCTTTCAGCTGAAAAAACACGGTAATCATTTGGCACTTTTATAGGAAAGGGATCGTGCTAATTACAGGGAAAATGTTGAGTTGATTAGACATCCGACAATACATCTATTCGTCGTAATTTCTACGGGTTACAAATAAAAAGAACTTCAAGCGAGTAGTATGCGAGGTTAGGAGAAGGGTTTCAAGTACTAAAGCTTTATCTAAGAGGCTCAACCAAGGCCAAATCACAAAGGTAGAGTTTTGAATAATGAAACTAGACTAAAGAAAACTAAAAGGTGGTTTGGTCGTGATTTTTCCAATTAACGAACTAATTAGCCAAGATAAGGCCCTAAGTTACCCAACTTGAGCTAGCAAATACAAATGGTCGGTTGCATCCAGAAAGCTCACTGAAGTCCGCTTTCATGGATCATGAGCCAATTTAAGTAGTCCGATTACCTATTTTATGGGGTTAGCTCAAATAGACCACAAGAGTACCAACCCTTGGACCTAGCTCCAGTTTTGGCTATTTTCATGCCAAAATTACAGCTATTCAACTCTTCTACACTAACAAATTGACCTCACCTTTCAACACGCCAAAAATATGGACGAAAGCTCTTTTGAGCAAGCATAAATTAGCCATCAAAAGAATAATCACAACCAAAGCCACAAAAATTAGTCACTAATCCTCATGAAAACACAAGCAAAACCTACTCTAGCAACTAAACTAACAAGCAAGAACAAGAGAGGGAAAATCAATCTAACTAGCAGAAAAACAAAGAAGTAAACATGAATCAACAATTAAAACAAGAAATTTAAGCTAAACATAAACTAAACAAACATTAATTTAATAAACTAAACAAGTATGAAACAAGAAATAAAGAGAAAGAGAAAACTTAGTGGATTAATGGCTAGAAAAGAGAAAATCTTCAATCTTGAACAAATATCAAGACTAATCTAACCTAATTACTCCCTAATGCAATTTTTTTGCTAACTACAATCCTCATCTAACTCCTAAAACCCTAAGCAAACTCTCTCTAAGAGGCCCGCCCCCAAATCTCAGCCAAAATGGGTATTCATAGAAAAACCAAAAAAATGCCAAAAAACATGACCCCAACACCGGCCTAGTTACACGAGCAGGGACACGACCATGTCGCTGACAAGAGGTAACCCATATTGCTTTCTGGACGAAAAAGGAGGCATCCAGGAAAAACGGACTTCAACAGAATGTGGAGTAGGCCATGGGCCCTTTTCCCTCCCTTTTCTCACTTTGGCTTTTGGTAGGCGGCATCGGGATGTCTTGGGAAGCATGTACATGTGTCGATTTATGCATTTGGGCATCCATAAAGTCTCTCAAAATTTCAATTTTCGATCCTAGGAGGTCGTGAAATGGTTCCAAAACTTGATTTGAAATTACGAAACTCTTGTAAATGGTCTTCTTGGGCTTGCGGATAGCTCATTATGGCAATGGAAAAACATGTTTGGATCTTTAAGGCTCTATTTATCGAATTTCATTGTTTTTGCTCCATTTTCCAGAACTTGTGGGGTTTAACTTATTATCTATAAAAGAAAACAAATGAATAAAATCCTAAAATTATATTATATAGGAGCCAAAAACGAATGTTAGAGGGCGTATAAAATACATCATTTACACATCACAACATTCCAACCAAATGCCCCAGGGTCCCCTAAAAAGGAGCTTAATTTAGGGGGAGGGGGTAAGGATCAGGAAAAGTTCATAAAAGTATAAAAGAAAAAAAGTACCAAGGTTTTATTCTTGAACTCTTCCGAGGTAGAACAAAGATGAGGGCTAAAGTGAGTAAAATTAACCTTCAAGCTCTCGTATGCCAGTCACCTAGTTTGTGTCCGCAAACTGCCAACAATGGGTCTGACTCATGTGCAAGTCAAACAATATCCATCCGATTGAGCCTTTTCACAATTGATGTCCGAGTCGACCAATTATCACCAATGGCTATTAAAGATCAATTGCAAGAAACATGAGATTTATTGCAATTACTTCACAGAGCTGCTCTTTTCTTTCTAGATGTTGATCTTGAACATTTCATCACAACCTAAGATCAACTGCAACTGTTAAGGCCTCATGTTTATTCCTACTTACCCTAAAGGTTTAGGGGATGTTTGGCACACAAGTTTTTAAAGAGCTTTTTGGACCCAAATTAGATATTTGACTAGTCAAAAAGGCTAATTGGGTATTTGGCAAATCAGCTTTTGAAAGAGGTCTTAGGGTTTGAAAGGCTAAGTTGAGAAAGCTAAAACTATCAGCCTTTTGGAATTAACTTTTGTCTCGTAACTCTATCATAAACTATCAATTTCACCAAAAATAAATTTCTTGAAATAGCTAATGTAAGCTGGTAATGCATACCACTAATAGCTAACACCTAATACAAATAGCTAATAGGTAACAATTTCCCAAAAATGGCCTTAGGAAGCAGCCATGCAAAGATAGAATGCCAAGCAATTGGTTTAGTTCAAGGCGAAGGGCACTTCAGTAGGTAAGAGCAAAGTAAGAGCACCTCATTTACCCTTGTTTGGAAAGGTGTGTGAGTTAATAAAAGTAATGAATGTAATCGACATATAAACCTTTAATTTTAATATTGCATGATTTATGACATTTAAGGTTTACGTGGGCATACTAGTAAACAATATTCATCTTTCTCTTGATTAATTACCTTACTCCTCTTACCAGCCAGAAAAATGGGAGTAAAAAGGAGTAATGGGGTAGAAATTACTCCCTTTTGGGCCCTACTTTTTTAGTTGTAAAAATTATACGCAATTGTAAGGAGCTCTATAAGCTACAGCTAAAAAGAACAAGGCCTTACGCTTATTCATCCGCTTACTAATATCTTCCAAGTTCCAAAAACGGCAAGGAATTGCTTTAATATACTCCCCTTCACCCCCACTTACTCCCCTCCCAAACAACCACCGCTTACCATTCTCTACTCTAATGAAAACTTGCTCATGTCCGTTACTCCCAGCCCAAACAGACCTTTAATGCAAGCAGGTTGTTTCTGTTGGATCTTAACATCTACAAAGTGTTGATAGTTCACAACTCCAAAGTTTATTAAAAAAAAAGCGGCAATTTATGGAGGTAGTGCTTTACACCACTACAATCAAAATCTTAAAAAAATAAAAGGAAGAATGACATGTAAAGAAACGAAGCAACTTCACAGGGTTTTATTCTCAGCATAGTAATCCATGACTCACTAAGACAAATATCTTAGAAGTCACAAGGAATGTTGATGCAATCAGAATGATTTAGAGCATATTCATCCGCCACCAAGCAAATATCGGTTTGAATTATAGACAAATCAGATAGCCGGATGCTAAGTAGTACAACTTCCTCATAAATAGTGAATTATTCTCCAAAGCAAGAATCTTAGAGTAAATAACATCTTCAAACATGAATTGAATTCTGAAACTCACATAAGAGGGTCACAATCCAAAATATGCTCCAATTGGTGCAAAAGGTGAAAACCCTCTTCGTCAGAACAAAGTTCCACCTTCTCCATTGCCCAATCGCATCCAAATTGAGCAACCTTGGAAATTATTATAACGTAGTACATCAATAATTAACAAAAAGAGGGCTCAAATAAGATTACAAGAGCTACGATAGATTTTCATGGCGATTAATGTGAGAGAGAGAGAGAGAGAGAGAGAGAGAGAGAGAGAGAGAGAGAGAGATATACCTGGGTTTATTCCCGACGATAAAATTTGGAATTTTTCGGAGGAATGGCGAGAACGACTAGTCTATCTGTGATCGCTGGAGAAGAGGAGTGCTCATATTAAGATGCGACTGAATTATGTTGGAATTTAAAAAATGTCATTAACTAATTGATCATAAATAATTATTATTGGATTAATTATTAATGGTAAAAAAATATTACTGATGAATTTTCGTTTATACACATGTCACTATATTAGTGATGGAATAGATAAAATGAGGTATAGTGATATTTTTACCGCTAATAATCGATCCGGTGGTAATTGTTAGATTATCAAATTAATTAGTGACATTTTTGATATTTCTATATAATTAAGTGACATATTAATCTAAGCATTCGATAATAGGCTTATAGCGAGCGGAAATAGTAGCCGAAGTAAACAAAAACAAGCTCCTTTTAAGGGGACCGACAATCGAATGAACCTAAATTAGATTGAATTTAACTTAAAAATTCGACCAAATAACAATTGACCCAGAGTTATTCAAAATAAAAAATTATCAGACCGAAATTTAGAGTTGAAATCTCGTTGTCAATAAAATAAAATTCAATTAAAATCTAACTCGATATGTACTCGAATCGATTAGATATCCATGGTGACATTTGTTATAAATTTCTCAATAGTCTCGTCAAATTCTTCATAGATTTAGAGTTTATATTGGGCTGGATCCACAAACTTGACTTAGTTTTATTCAATTCATTATTATCAAACTCAAATTAATCTAGTTAAAGTCCACTCAACCCTCAGTTTTATTTGTATTTGGTTCAATCCATGATCTTAGGCTTCTGAGCAAATCTTGGCTGCACTACCTATGTTAATTTTTGGCTTTGCTAAACGCATTCAACCATTGAAAAAAGGAATGTGCATAAATTCAATGTTGTGTCTTTTGAGCAAAGTTTTACGTCTGAATTTTATATATGAAGAAAATTTTAAGCGGGAAAACTCTACCCCTTATATAGGTCAACAATAACACGATTTTATCCCTTATATTTAATGAGTAGTGACACGAGACAAAAAGCTTTATTTATGTATATTTGTTCCTACAGTTCGATCTTTTATTAGAAAGCAAAATGTGTTTGAATGTTGACCACTTTTCCTGAGGTAGTGTAGGAAGATGCATAAATCAAGAAAATTATAATGTTAATATTCACCACTACTATTTACTTGCCTGGTGAATATTTGGATTGACCAAAATGTGAATATTTACTTGTTTCTACATCTGCCTCCACTCCTCATACGCATGCTTTAATATTGACGACATTGTATGCACTACTTGGCGTAGAAAGCCTTCATCTCAATCACATTAATGGGAAATAGGTAGGGTTGAGCACGACTTATGGGTACTTTGAAATCGAACCGGAATCGGTCAAATGAGTGAGGTTTCAGAATCGGAACCGGTCAAACGGTTACGGATAAGGTTCTCGAAATTCGAGAACTCGCCAAACAGTTTCGATTCCGGTTCCAAAATCAAATCCTGGAATCGTTAAGGCAAATAATTTTTCTAAAATTTTCAATTTGTGAATATGAGGCTTGTGTAATTTCGGGTTCAATTAGTTTGTGATTTGTGATATTTACTCTTTAAATGCAAAGAGAAGCATAAATTGATGTTTTGCTTCTTGTTTTCTTTTCCTAAGATTTTTAAGTTCTCTTCTAACTCTTCTTGTGAAAAATTAATTTGCTATTTATTGATGCTTGAAATGTAATTAATCCAAGAATATATAATTTTTAAGACTTTAAAGTTTTTTTCATAAAAATAATGGTATGATAGGGTACCTTGAAACCGGAACCGGACCACGAGATTTCGGTTCGATTCTTAAAGTTTAGGAACCGATCAAATAGGATCGGGTTTAGTCTCCTAATTTTGGGATAGGATACGCGAACTCGTTCACCCCTAAAAATAGGTATAGGCCCTTATTTCTTACCCTTGAAATTTCTAACTTTAAAATGAAATGTGAGAACTGAAATATTTATTGACCTATATAAATCAAATAAAACAAAAATCTAGTGAGATTTATATTGAAAATATTTTTTATAAAATTATATGTATATATAAAGTCCAACTATAAAGGTTAAAATTAGTGGTAAAATTTAACGTTCGGCATCTTAAAAAATAAAATGTTATACTCAAACATATGTCGACAACTTAATTTTCATGAGTGACTTTAATGAATATAATTAATTTTACAATGTAAAAAATTTCATAATTCTGCTTTCATTATCACCATACTATGTCATCATGTCACACATATTACTTTTGTAAAAACTCTCATAAATTTGGTAATCATGATCACTTTTGTAAAAACTCTCATAAATTTGGTAATCATGATCACTCTTCTAAACCTTGAATGATTTTGGTCACTATGACCTATAAAATTAAATTAAATCAAATCTAATTTATTCTTTTCCTCTCCTCCATGCTACCCACTCACATATGATACATGACCAAACACAATCTTTACCTATTATTATTATTATTATTATTATTATTATTATTATTATTATTATTATTATTATTATTATTATTATTATTATCATCTCTCCCGTGCCTACATAAGCCAGACCCACAATGCAAACTGTTGTTTAACTACTATAGTTAAGGTTTCCTTGTGAAAGAGATTTTGTTTTGAGCCTACTATCATACTTCGAGAGTTTTTTTCTTTTGTTTAATTTAACGTAAGTTATTTAAAATACCTTTTCTATAATGCACATTTCATCAGATCATTGAATCAGTAGTAAATTATAATATAATTACTATAGTGCAATGTACAGACGTTAAAGTTTGCAGTATATATATAATCGTCATGACTTCCAAAATATAACTTATCTTAATCCAAATCCAATAGTCCAAATATATTTACACGGTCAATTCTACACTCGTAAAGGCTTATTTATTATTAAAAAAATTTCTTATCAGACATTTCATTAATAAAATTTTGTATTTTTAATTTTTAAAATAAAATGTCATAGTCAAGCATATTATATTAATAAAAGGGCATCATGGGACAAACAAAATGCAATTTGTGCATAAGTTGATATGAATTTAGTTTAATCTTTTCAGATGACGAAATTTGAATTGGTTTTTTAAGATTCTCAGCTATGACTGCTAGGGCTTTAGACCTGAAGAAGTCAAATCGCATTTTTCTTGTTTGGTTGCCTACAAAAGTTTAGTTTAATTTAATTCAATTTAAGGTATCTTTTTCCAGTAGCCTTTTTTATTGCTCACATGATGCTTCACAGATAAAATTAAAATTGTGGTGCGATACTTGCGCAGTAGCCCTACTGAAAAATCTTGCAATATCTATTTTTTAAAAAATAAAAAGGATAAATTTATTAATTACTTGAAGGCCGTTTAATATCTGTAATAATATAATAACGGAACAAAAATATAGTTTTTTTTTCCTATCAAAACTTAAGAAAGATATAGTAAAATATTTAAAAAAATAATTTTTTTGTTCAATAAAATTAATTGATATTGCAGCTTCTAAACACAGGAAGTTTATATAATCTATCATGATCATCATGATGTTTCCTTCAAATTGAATTAATTATATCACAAGTACTTATTTTGGTAATTAAGTTATGTTATAACTTATTGACGTTTGAAATAGATGCATAATTGAATGCAGTTTGTGCTCAAAACAATGGTGCACTTGTACAATGGATTTTATCAATGGTTTGATGGAGTATGGATCTATTTTAATATTCTAGATTTATCTTATTAGCAGATTATAGATGCCAATATTCAATGTATTACTATGCAATTTATGATAATTATACGCTTTCTTTTAATCAAATTGACCACCTTTAGTGATGTCCATTGCAGTTGTTACGTGTGACGATAAATGTTGACATTAATGAAGTTTTTGTCTGATGGTTAAAATCAAGATCCTAAATACATCATATCTCGGGTTCAATCTCCTATTCCCCCATTATATTGTATTAACTTCGTGACTTATGTGAACCAAAAAAATTTGGATGGTGACATACACCAACTCTTTCTAATGTTATGTACATTGAACATCTAGCCATCATACTTTGTAATTAAAATAAATAAATAAATAGTCATATAAATTAATTGGCGCATGATACACAAATCTTCTTTTTTGTTGCAAATGGAGCTACTAGGTTTCTTTTTTAAAAAAATTAGATTGAATATATATATAACCTGATATCTATATGAATTTTAAAACTTATGAGATAAACTATATAACATCAGTGATATATTGACTTTGATCAATAATATTTGAAAGTTATATTAATTGGTGATATGAGATTTTGTGGGTTTTTTTTAGCTGAAAAGGAAATATGATTGATATGATGTTGAAGGAATTTAAATATATATTGATACGGTTAAACTTTACCAATTTCGACCGATTGACTGACTATTAAATCAATTGAATTCTTTTGGTGTAAATGACTAATGAGAGCCCGATGCCTCTAAATATTATTAGACATCACGCATAAAACATGGCCAAGCGACATCACATATATCTTCAAACAAAAAAATAACTTAACATCGAGAGGGGAAAAATCAAAGATAACATCGAGCTGGGATGAACAATTTGAGTTTTCATAGATGCAATTCCTCAGGAAAAGATGAATGGAGAGTTTTCATAATCTCAGTAAACTGCACTTCAATGAAGGTCACTGGGTTTCAATGGGGTATAATCTGGGGTTCCAAAACTAAAAATCATACACAATAATAATTTATGTTGCTATTATACAATTTAATTTTAATTTTATGAATGGTTAACTAATCTCTTTTCTTTGATAAACAAAGCCTTTATTTTTCTTTTTTCAACACTCAAAAAGTTTACTTTTCACAAAAGCAGGCGTATTCGTAGAAGTGTAGTTATATTATATTATATTATATTATACTTATTAAAGTCAATATTTTCTAACAAAACATATACAAAAAGTAACAAATGTGAAATAATTCAGGAATTTTTAAACTTAAATAATTAAGCTTTGTTAAAAGAAAAAGTTTCTAAAAATTATTTAACTTACCTAAAGTACACAATAATCACTAGACTTTAAAAAAGAAAATAAAAATTACTCAACTCCCATCTTAGAATAAAAAAACAAAATTTATCATATTTTTAATTTATTATTATTTTTTAATTAAAAATTAATCTCATTTAAACAGTAAATTTTTAAAATAAAAACTTTTCCAATAAATATACTTGTAGACTTTTTTTATTACAATAAAATCGCTAACACTTTGATGATTATGGTAGGTTAATATGCGCAAACCTCTAGTAAAAGTTGCAATAATATTGTCCACCATTTTTTTTCATTAATAATAAAAAAATGTGCGCGCACTTCCCATGATATAAATTCAATAATATAGTATTTATGATACACCTTATAGACTATAAGAAAACCCTATTGCCCCCTCTCTCTGGCTTTTGTTTTTTTTTTTTAATAAGGATTGGATTGAAACAAGGCCTATAGCCAATAAAAAATGACCTAAAATCATAATCTAGCGCGTTTTCTATTTGGAATGACTTTTTGCAGTTTTTTTCTGACTTTTTATTAGATCCGGAAAATGATTTTTGGTTGAAAATTTTCAAATATTCTCAGGCGGCTGCCATATTTTCCATGTCATTATAGTATCTTTCAAAATCAATCATCACAAAAATACAAATTTTTGTCCACCAAGAATGTATTAAATTTACTTATTTTAATTAATTAGGAATGGATATTAAGTGTAATCGATAAATTTAAATAAAAGCATCAACACTGTAAAGTCATATTATATATTTAGAAAAGACACATTTATATGTTAAAAATCTGTGGTTGGTGATAAGAATGATGTTACAGATATAAATTCGTTAACTTTTTTAGAGATAAGTATTTATTAGTATTTTTAAATTCAATTTGCTAGAGATATTTATTATAGATATCATATGATTTTTCATTAAAACTATGTTATGATCCTAAACTAGTTGGATCTATGTACATATAATGAAACATTGGAGTTGTGTGATAATTTCATTTAAAATTTATTTGCCAAACACCACCATAAAGAATAACGATAGTTGGATTGATAAAACTAAAAGAACAAAAGAAAATTCTAAAAAAATTGAAAAAATTAATAGTAGATGCAATAAATCAAGAACAAAAGCAGGATTCTTTGTATTTTGAATCCTTTTACTCTGTACATATGCTCAAATCAAATACGAGGTGAATAATCCACACGCTGCGAATTTAACCTTGGAATGAAATCACGTACACTACTTGTACATGTTCGTGTGTAGTTGACTAATTTATACGATCCATCAATGTAAAATTCAACAATATATAAATACAGTACATTATATACTTGTCTTTAGTTAATTGACTTTGACATAAAATTTAAGTTGAACTTACATTTATTTTATCGATGTATATACTATTATGGAATAATTCTAACATATATAGAGGCATCAGATGGAAGCTAAGACCAAGAAAATTAAAAGTTTGAATGCCTCTAATTTGTACGCCCTATTAGATAGTGATCAACAAGTCATCGTGGAGGCGAAGAAAACCATAAAATTATTACCCACAGGATGAAAGATAAGAAATTTGATGGAGATGGAGCAACCACAACATGTCCTGCTTCACATCTATCCGCTCAGATTGACAAGCAACCTTTACTTTTATCATTATTATTACTCGTTTTCTTTGAGACTACTTGCTTTTTTCAAATTACAAAATTGACTACACAACGAAATATATCTTACAAGGCATTAATTTTTATGTACATTTCAATTATAGATGACTTTTCATCTTACGGTGAAGAAGTAACATATTTCTATAAGAAGTGCTTAATTTTGAGAGATTAGTCAGCGGGACTCAGGTTTTTGCTCTTTCCTAATTTGACATTGTTAGATTTGTTATTAGCGATGCTATCGACTGGAATGATGTTACAGAGATGATTGATCGAAGGAGAGATAATTGAACAGTTTAGTGAAATGTTGAATTTCGTGATCCTTGTGAAGAATTCATTTTGATGTTACATATTATTTGTACACTACTGTTTGGTACAAAGTCTTGACTATATGTTTTAGGTTCAATCCATATATAAGCTCCTCAACTAATATATATCCATGAAATCCTTAACCGAAAAAATTTATTTTCTTTTTAACATACACCCTTTAGAATCGATTAATATTACTAAATTTTAGAAAAATTTAAAAAATACACACCGTTGTACAAATTAAAATTTCTGAATCTATTATTGCTTCCACCTTTTTAACTTTTACGTTTAGAGTAATAATTGACATGTGTTTGTGGAACTTTTCAACAAAAATGTGTGGAAACTTTCAGCAAACATTTATAGCCCTCGCGTTGCATGAGTGTAGCAAAATGTTACTATTTTACAAAAATTCTTTTTTCTTGCTGCCCATATCAATATATGTTTGATCCATTATCGGGTTTCAATCAGTAACATAACAATAGTTAGAAAATAAATAATTATTTATAAATTTAAGCAAAAAAATTGTGTCGTATTCTTACTAAACTGCATATATAATTTACAAGAATATCATTGTGTGTTTTTTCCCTTCTGTTTGTTGTACAAGGTGAATATTAAGTTCAATAGAAATATATATATATATATATATATATATATATATATATATATATATATATATAATACTGAAGTGAATTTATTGGTTTGAAGTTGTATATTATTATAAAAGATATTTTTTTGTTGGTCAAAATCTAAATAATTTTCTTTTTGATAGAACAGAATGTAAATAGTTGTCACAACAATCTTTTAGAATAAAAATTTCGTGTGCAGTTTCTCTTTCTTCTTTTTCCGGTATGCCTTGTAGTTGTTGGGTCAGCAATGTCACACTTTTAATAAAATTGTGTGTTTCTCATTCATAAAACTTTATGAGATCAATAGATATATTTGTAGCAAGAGATGTTGGTAGAGGGCCTTTTTTCAAGCAATATCAATCAAGAAGAAACTATGATTTGCATGATACCCCACACACTCTCAATTGTTAGAGTGAACGGTGAATCAGGGACCGGGGATAATGAAATATACAAATTATATCATGGATTTAAATTTATAAACCTAAATTATAACAAGTAATATTTTACTTATTTCCGTAATTGTATAATGTCAACAGCTACATAATCCCTTTGATTTTCGTATACATTTGAATTCTGCCTAACCTTCATTCATTAACGCTTTATTTACAAATTACACCTATGAAGTGGGCTTAATTGATCCGATGAGCAAGGAGCATAATTTAAATAAGGTTTCAACCTAAAAATAATTAAAATAAATAGAATTCCTTATATTAGATTATACAATGATCAAGATCTTATAGACAATCCCACTTTTATTTATTTATTTATTTTTATTAAACAGGGGAGAACAATCGCACTTTTATAAGTTAAACAATTATTAAGGGCAATTTAGAAATGTTTGAGGGCATCATCTAAGTAATGCGTGGACCATTTGACTTGGTCATAAGGTGGCTACATAAGACTTCTTTTTTTTTTTTTTTTTTTTTGGTTGTACCGTAACATTTTCCCCCTTTGAATCGATTACTCGTCTCACAGAATATCATCAAGTCTTTGTGTTTTTTGGTTCTTGTCCTTTTTACAATCACTTCAAGTCAGTACCAAAAGCTTGTAACTCAATCAGTATAGAAATGAAGTTTCACACTTCCCATCGAGTTCGAATGCTTTGGTGGCTACAATTTTCTTGGTAAAATTATGAACTCCTAGCAAACTTCTAATGAGTTTGAACACAATAGTAGGCCTCTTTTAAACTTAGTCCAATACTCTTGTACACCCCTTTTCCTTACCCAACTATAATGAGTTGAAAAACAATACATTTTCATTACATTGTCTCGTATTAATTATCCAACTTATTTACATAATATATATGCTACTCTCAAAATGCTTTTGTTAGATGTTTACCTAAGTACTCGTGTTTATTTTTGATATACCACCATAGATAGTCAATAGCCATACACACACAGACAAACAAATTATATAGTAATCGGGGTCAATCCATAGACTTGGGACACAATAACAAAAATTATTTTTTATTTGCCCTCAATCCCCCAATATAAACACACACACAAAAACACATTTATACAGTGATTCAGGATTGATCCATAAACTTGGAACACGCAAGACAAAAAAATTAAATTTGCCCTCAATCCCCCTCTAAAAACACCTCCTAGCCAGCTGCCCAAAAACAACACATGATTTATAACTACTAATCTCGGGTCCACAATATAAACATTACCTTTTATCACAATATCCTGGAAGCCGCCATTGAAGTAGTATGGGGCGACATGAGTGTGAATGTGACTCCCTGTTAGAGTAATTCCGAGTTGGTTTGATTGATGCAAGCCAGTTTGTGTTTTTGCGCATGTAAAAGTTGGTTTAATTTGTGGGATTGAGTGAGAGCTTAGTTTTCCAATAAAGGTTGAGTTGAGCTGGATAAAGACGATTGGGGTGGGTTGGGTTGGGTTGGATTAGGTATTTAATTTGTGGTTTTGTGGATACTGTAATTAATTTAATAGCGTTATTATGGCTGAGATTATTTAAATGAGTTGTTACCACCTTTTTAGTCACCCCCATCCTCTTTTATCCTTACAATAAAAAGACGTTTTCCACGTTAATTAAGTTTAACCTTCTCACTCTATTCTCCATTTATGGCTGATCATGTCATAATCATTGGTAACCCCCACATACTCCCCAGCTCCTGACCAAGCCATTATTATTCCCCTGCCTTGTTGGCACTTTCCACTACCCCTTATATACCAATCATCCTTTCACCTTTTTCCTGTCATTACATTCAATCCTGCCTTATCTCTCTCTCTCTCTCTCTCGTTCATCTCACAGCAGAAAGGGAAAAATGATGATCTGCGGTAGGAGAAGCATAGAGAGGGAGAAGAATGGCAAGAGCACAAGTATTAGTAATGGGAGCAGCCATGGCAAAGAGGGAAAGAGTATTAGTGGGAAGAAGAAGATCAAAGGGACAGTTGTGTTGATGAAGAAGAACGTTCTGGACCTCACTGATGTCCCTGCTTCCTTTCTTGATCGTATTCACGAGCTTCTTGGCAAAGGTGTCTCTCTCCAACTCATAAGCGCTGACGTCTCCGACCCAGGTCTCTCTCTGTCTCTATCCCCCTCTGGAACCCACTTTCCTCGTAAAATTATAATGTAGTTCTTGACCTGACTCTCAGGTAGGGTTGGAGACACAAAAACCCTAGCTATTTCCTCCTATAGTCCCCACGTATAGAAAAAAATTGTGGCTCTGGCCTACCTAAAGGTTTGAGCACCAATATCATCTGCCCAGGTATTTCGTAATTAAATAATATCTTGGAAAAGTACGAAAGTAGATAAAATTTTAAAATCGCGTCATTTTAACATAAGGAGCCATTCAAGATAAGTACGAGGTGAATATCAGGACTACTATGCACGACTTAATAAAAGTACATGTATTTGATACCGTCTCTTGTAGGATTGTAGTAAATGAATTTGACTCCGGTAGAATTGTAGCACGTGTTTAACTAGCATAAGTGGCCTTTTTGGCCAATGAGAGAAGTTGAAACAAGGAAGAGTATGTTTCTTTTTTGGGCAATAGTAGTATTTTTATCATGAATCTGATCTTGTTTGGTGTATGTTGGTTCAAATGAACAATAGACAACAAGAGAATTGGATAGTGGAGGCGCCCAAATTGAAAATGAAGTAGAAAAGTTAAAATTAGAAATCAATTAAAAATGTGAAATAATTCCAAATTATATGATGGGGTCAATGATGAGTATTTGTATGGGTTCAGTCCCAAATAATGCCTGATTTAGCCCCCAACTCTGAATTCATCACCTACTCAACCACTCACCCATCCAAAATCTACAAATCTCATCATTGATTTTGTCTGCAAGTTTTGTACGCAACCATTTTGTTTTATGGCTGCTACACATTTATTTGGCTATGCGTGAAAGCAATTTATAATTATGTTGTATGCATAGGAATTTTCTATTTTCTTTTTGAAACCGGTTTCCTATTAACATAAATGCTTATTGAGGTAAGACTGCATACATATAAAAAGACAGAACTTTTTTTTTTCATTTATTTAACAAATGATATATATTAATTTTTAGGCTGATTCAAGGTCTGAAACTTTTATGTTGAATGAAGTCTTTTTTATCACTTTACTGTACATGATCATTTTACTTTCGAGTGTCGATAGAATATCAATATCGAAACATATGAAACACATGATTATAATAGTTCCATATATGCATAATTAATATGAATAGATAGATAATATGCTTGCTTAATTTTGGATACACGCATAATTTGCTCTTCGTGTTATTAATCAAGTGATTAATTACTTGTTGGTCATTGAAATATACTAAGCATTGAATAATCTCTTGACCCTAATTAAGTTTTTTAAAATTTTTTTTTAATCATGTATACAAGATATTTTCCTGGAAAATCAATCTTGGACATGGACTTCACTGAAGTTAATGAAAGTAATTAGCTGTATTTTTCTTTATTTATGTTCCTTAATTTCTGATCGAGTGTGAAGCACTAAACACCATTCACCCAATCTTCTTATAATTCCTGCATAAACAATGGAATTGAATTAGATTTTTGGATTAATATTTGATAGTTGATGTATAATAAATTATCAATTTCATCAGCAAAATCGTATATCATTCAAGTTGAGCGTAACTTTCATTCCATGCACTTGATATATAAATATATGTAGTCAGCTTAATGACATGCAAAAGAACAACTTGAAGATTTTATTGTTAAAAAAATATTCAAAAATCTAGGGTTGATATGTTCTTGATGCGGAAAATGTCTTTGTTGAATGTAATATTTAAGTTAATTAAATACTTATTATCAGTATCGATCAGTACTATCAATCAATACCGATTAAAAATAAATTATTTATGATAAATTAAAAAGACGGAACTTGATAATAAGTGTGTGAATGCAGAGAATGGAGGGCGTGGAAAAGTGGGGAAGGCGGCCTATCTGGAAAAATGGGTGTCGAAAATAACATCATTAGCAGCAGAAGAAACAGAATTTAATGTAAGATTTGAGTGGGATGAGAAGATGGGGGTCCCGGGAGGGTTTATCATAAAGAATTATCACCACAGTGAGTTTTATCTGAGAAGTCTAACTCTGGAGGTTCCTGGCCATGGCAATGTCCATTTTGTCTGCAATTCTTGGGTGTATCCTACTCATCGCTACAATTACAAACGTGTCTTCTTCTCTAACAAGGTAAGGTATCGCCTTTTCTTATATACCAACTTCTTCTTCCAAAAATTCGTTTAAATTCTTCAGAATTTCAACTGTTTGGTTTGTATTTACGTTGATGGCATTCTAATTTAGTTCAAGTTTAATTTTAGCTTGAAGCCGAGCCCGATAATGTTGGTATGTTTAATATGAGTTTGGTCAATATTAATGACGCTAAATTAATTTAATTTAGCCCCATTTTAAGCCTTAGAATGTTATAATTATAGATAATTCAGATTAAAAAACTAGATAGAAGTCAACTTTACCAAGCATGTCTCCTTTTAAAAATAAAAAAGCAAGCAGTCTACAGATTGGCTGTATAACTCCCCTCCACCAACCGCCTAGCATGGGAACGTAGAATGGGCCATGGGATAGGTTTGGAAGTTAATGGGATTATCCCCCTACCCCCCAAAATAAATAAATAAATAAATAAAAGGGGACCTATTATCAATGGTGGTCGATGAAGTTCAAGTTGTTCAAGTATGGGAAAACGAGTGATGATGGCTACTCTAGATAAAAATTAAAAAAATAATATAATTTTGTCAAAAATATAAATTTATAGCGTAACTTAAAATTTCAATGTGTACCGAATGATATAAGTTGATATTATCTTAAACATGTTGTAAATTATATATTCGATTGATCTAATTTGGGTTTAACAAAATTAACATTGATTGATTGCTAAACTAAATCCAACCCAAGAAATTCCAACTTAATGTGTCCGAGTAAGTTGAAGACCAATCAAACTCAAACCAGATGACCCATTTGTTAAATTTAATTTCGCTACATGGATGCCACTAGGGGAGGGAGAGGGAACAAAGGATCATACAATTTAAAACATATGTTGAATTCTGGGATTAAGTATCACAACAGACACTAATGGCGTAAGCCTCAAATTCTATTAGCATATTGTGAAGCTTGCTGATATTTTCTACCTTTTGGTTTCCTACACAAGACCTACCTTCCTCACAAGACACCGGAAGCACTACTCAAATACAGGGAAGAAGAGCTCGTGAATCTTCGAGGAGATGGAAAAGGAATGCTCAAGGAATGGGACAGGGTTTATGATTATGCCTATTACAATGACTTGGGATTGCCTGACAAGGGACCCGATTATGCTCGGCCTGTTCTTGGAGGATCCAAGGAGTACCCTTATCCTCGTAGAGGACGAACAGGCCGCAAGCCTACCAAAACTGGTTAGTATTCTTCATTAAGACAGTTGGCTAATTCTTGTAAGGATAAACATTTTGAAATGAGACAGTCACGTACAAGAAAGGGGGAAAGTTCGAAAACTTACCATTTTTTAATTAGCAACATCTTTTCACATATTCATGACGAATTGATGAAACTGTGAATTACCAGATCCAAACACAGAAAGCCGGTTACCACTTATCAGCTTGGACATATACGTGCCAAGGGATGAGCGATTTGGGCATATCAAAATGTCAGATTTTCTGGGTTATGCTCTGAAATCTATAGTCCAAGTACTAGTGCCTGAGTTCGAGGCCATATTTGACAAGACGCCCAACGAGTTTGACTCGTTTGAAGATGTCCTGAAACTTTATGAAGGGGGATCAAGCTCCCGGGTGGGATACTCTCGAAACTCAAGGATCAAATCCCTTTGGAGTTGCTGAAGGAGCTCATTCGAACTGATGGTGAACATTTTCTGAAGTTTCCTTTACCTGATGTGATTAAAGGTAATGGTCTCTTTGAACCTTTTTGCGAAAGAGTTTCTGCTAAATTTCTTTAACTGTTTTTGCCATTGTGCCATTCAGCGGATAAGTCTGCTTGGAGGACTGATGAAGAGTTTGGAAGGGAAATGCTAGCTGGAGTAAATCCTGTGATCATCCGCCGTCTTCAAGTAAGATAAAATCTTCTATACATTAGATTCGACAAACAAAAATGACGCATATGTGATTACTCAATTGATATCGAGCCCAACTCAATTCTAGTTAAGTAGAACAACCCATTTGCTCGGTCAAGGCTTAGCTACTTCACCTTGTCAACAGCTTATTCTAGGTGGTGTGACTAACAAAGCCAACTTATATTATTAATTTTGCAGGAATTTCCTCCTAAGAGCGGGCTAGATCCTGAAATCTATGGCAACCAAAACAGCTTCATAACCAGAGAACACATAGAGAAGAACATGGAGGGATATTCTATAGAAAAAGTATAATTTCCATCATCTTTCATTTTTGTTTCAAAATATTCCAACTCAACAAAATGTTTACTAAATTTTTTTATGTAGGGACTACCTACATTTGAATCTTCCCAGACCCCGCGAAAACGGGGACTCACACTGGGAGTTGTTCCGTTTTTGTTTCAGCATCAAACAGCTAACAATTTTTATTATTTTTTTCTTCCAGCACTAACTTTCTCGCCTCTTTTTTTTGTTTAATGAATCTTTAGGCGATTGAGAGCAACAGGCTGTACATACTAGACCACCATGATTCATTGATGCCATACCTAAGCCGAATAAATTCAACTTCCTCAAAGATATACGCAACCAGGACAATCCTCTTCTTGAAAGAAGACGGCACATTGAAGCCGTTAGCCATTGAGCTGAGCCTGCCTAACCCACAAGGGGACAGCCATGGCTCCGTCAGTCAAGTTTACACTCCGGCAGAAGAGGGAGTTGAGGGTTCGGTGTGGCAGTTGGCCAAAGCTTATGCTGCTGTCAATGATTCTGGTTATCATCAGCTCATAAGTCACTTTTTAAACACACATGCTGCGATTGAACCATTTATAATTGCAACTAATAGACAGTTGAGTGTGCTTCACCCCATCTACAAACTTCTCCACCCTCATTTCCGTGACACAATGAACATAAACGCCTTGGCTAGGCAAATCCTCATCAATGCTGGTGGGGTGCTTGAGATGACAGTCTTCCCTGCGAAATTTTCAATGGAGATGTCGTCTTTTGTTTATAAGAACTGGGTTTTCACTGATCAAGCACTTCCTGTTGATCTCCTTAAGAGGTAATTAATATATCCTTACGTCTGAAATAAAATGTCCAAAATTGATGTATACTAGTCTAATTTTGTGCTATTTGCATCATTTTAGAGGAGTAGCAGTGGAGGACTCAACCCACCCCCACGGCCTCAAGCTCTTGATCGAGGATTACCCCTATGCAGTAGATGGGTTAGACATCTGGTCAGCAATCGAAACATGGGTGATCGATTACTGCTCTTTCTACTACCCAAGTGACGACCTAGTTGAACAAGACCATGAGCTCCAATCATGGTGGAATGAGGCCCGGAATGTGGGCCATGGTGACTTGAAAGACAAGCCATGGTGGCCAGAAATGAAGACAAGGAATGACCTGATAAAAACCTGCACTATCATCATATGGATCGCCTCTGCCCTCCATGCTGCTGTGAATTTCGGACAGTACCCTTATGCAGGGTACCTCCCTAACCGCCCTACTGTGAGCCGTAAGTTCATGCCTCAACTTGGTACCCCTGAATATGCTGAGCTCGAGTCTGACCCTGAAAAGGCTTTCCTGAGGACAATTACAGCTCAGTTCCAGACCCTGCTGGGTGTGTCTCTGATAGAAATTTTGTCACGACACTCGACAGATGAGGTGTATCTAGGGCAGAGAGATACACCCGAGTGGACTTCAGATGCTGAACCACTCGCGGCATTTGAGAGGTTCGGAAAGAGGTTGTTGGATATAGAGAAGAAAATCGTCGAACGGAACAATGATGAGAGGTTGAAGAACAGGTCAGGACCAGTGAAGGTGCCTTACACCTTGCTCTATCCTAACACATCTGACAACAAATCTGAGAACCCCATAGTTGTGGGGCTTTTAGGCAGTGGCATCCCAAACAGCATCTCAATATGAACTACACTCGGGGTTTAACTAGTAAAGCTTGACTCTGTAAGATGAACTTTTGTTGAGTGGGAAGTTTTAATTTTGACAAGGATTGTAATTAATTAGTGATATCCTCAATCATATATATATATTATGTAAAGAGTCGTTTGGGTTTGTTGATTAATGGTTGAGTGCATAAGTACTAGCCATGACGCTAAATCATCATTGATTTTTATATTTCTGATTCAAGTTGTCTCTTTTTTTCTTTTTTTTTTTTTTTGGGTATTGGACCATCCTGTTTAACACTATCGGCATTTGTAAAAGAAAGAGAATTTTATGACACTCTTATTAGGAATGAGAGAAATCTCATGTACTTCTTATAGTTGATAGTTTTTTAGAGACAATCACTACAATCAATGTTACGGAACTTTTTGCATTTTTGGGTTTTATAGTGTTTTGACAAGTTAAAATTCTAATGAACCAAATATTAGTGTTTGATGAGGTAGTGTTAACTAGTATTTGCAGTAGCCTATAACATTTCAAGTAATGTTTTTAAAACATTTAGAATAGTAACTTCTCACATTAAAATAATGTTTCATATTTTTGTCAAACATATCCTCTATTTGAAAAATTAATTATGTTCTTTTATGCCAATTTACAATGAATCAGCAAGCCCAACTATTAAATTTTCCAAACACATTTTGTTAAAAATATCCTTAAAAAACTGAAATCATTAAAATGAATCGAAAATCAATAAGATTGAATTGTCTTTCAAGTGATCGATTCGAATAAAAACTGAGGTTAACTGACCTAAAAAACATATATGCTTTTTAGTTGAATTCTTATTCGAGATTTTGAAAAATAGTGTTCAATTGAATTAAACTAATTTATTTATTTATTAATTTATTCCTCCCTCCTTTCCTTAAAGATGTTCCTTTCTTACAATTATATTTTGTCCCAAAATGATATTTCTAACTTGTCAGTACATACAATATTGACCAATATTTTGCATTGTTTTTACCAAATTATTCTTCTATTGATTAATATTTAACATTCTTAAACAATGTATTTTAATACTTAGGGCCTATTCGAATTGATATTTATATCACTATTTATAGCAGATTTTCAGCTCTTTTCAGCCATAACAAGTAATTGTTTGAGCTCATTTCAACTCCTGTCATCTATAGTAATTAATCATTTAAGCTCATTACAACTATCACAACTAATCATTTCAACTGATATATGCTCATTTCAGCGATAACAATTACAACAACTAATTTTAACAGCAATTGAAAACAGACTCTTACGAAGATAGATATGAGACAGATGCATGGTGTATATAATTTTGAGTTGATCTTGGTTGTTTGGGCCTATTTGCTAGACCTGTGGGTTTGACTCATTTAGTGGGCCTGTGCCCATCAAGTGGCTAAATTTACATGCTTATAGCCCATGGACATTTTGTGTCTCAGGCCAGATTGGTTTAATTCTCCCTTTTGAGCTCTAAAAGCTGCATTGTGCTATTACACTCCAAAATGCAGGTTTTACTGATCTGCTTCTGGTCTTGATGGGCACTTTTCAACTATGTTTCAAAAAATAAGTTTAGTGCACCTCAGAAAAATAAATTTAACTTAATAAAATAAATTCAGTTCAAATAAATTCGTAAAAGTAAGTTAAAAAACACAATCCAATAATGAAGCAATAGGCAATATGGAATTAAGGATACAAAAATTTATTTGAATACTATAGGCGCGTAAAGTTCATAATATCTACTAGGCGTAAAAACAAAAACACTTTAAGGTTAATTAATTTATCAGATTTCATTCTGTACTCACTTTTTTTTTTTTTTTTCCTGAGTCGAACAATCCAATTAGGTGAACCAAAAATCTGGAAAACAAAGAGAAAAGAGGTATAAATACCCTGTAAAAATGGTGACGATGGAATTGGAAATACTGATAGATAAAGTGATGAATAAAAAAGACAAAATAGAAAAAGTAGAAACCACAGAAAGAAGAATACTGAGCAGAAAATCTAGAAGGGAACAGCTGAGGGTGTGGCTTTGACACCCGTATCAAAATCACACTCTCTAATTGGCTCATCCCATATCTCCTTATCCACATCTCCACCCCTTTCTACCCATCAAAAATCCCACTTCCAACAACACTCTTCTCTAATTCTCATCTCATCTCTCTCTCTCTCTCTCTCTCTCTCTCTAGATTGTGAACAAGCAATGGCCATGGCAACCCAAGCCACCCTGTTGACCCCGGCCTCCCTCTCCTCCGCCAAAGCCCTGCCCTCCTCCTTCAAGCCTTCCACCACCTCCCTCTCCTTCCCTACGTCCTCCACCGCGGCCCGTCGCCCCATCAAGGCCGCGGCGGCCGAGGGAAGGCAGCGGATACGGAGGCCGCCCCAGCCGGGTTCACCCCTCCCCAGCTGGACCCGAACACACCCTCCCCGATATTCGCTGGGAGCACCGGGGGCTGCTGAGGAAGGCGCAGGTGGAGGAGTTCTACGTGATCACATGGGAGTCTCCCAAGGAGCAGATCTTCGAGATGCCGACCGGTGGCGCGGCCATCATGAGAGAGGGTCCGAACCTGCTTAAGCTGGCTCGGAAGGAGCAGTGCCTGGCTCTGGGGACGAGGCTGAGGTCCAAGTACAAGATCAACTACAAGTTCTACAGGGTGTTCCCCAACGGGGAGGTCCAATACTTGCACCCTAAAGATGGGGTGTACCCTGAGAAGGTTAACCCTGGAAGGCAAGGTGTGGGGCTGAACATGAGGTCCATTGGTAAGAATGTCAGCCCTATTGAGGTCAAGTTCACTGGCAAACAAGTTTTTGACTTGTAAGCTCAGATCTTCAAATGTAATCTTGGAATTTCATATACTCAACTTTGTGATTAATTAATGTGAGTGTTCATCATTTGTAATATTTATTCTTATGCATGCCAAACTCAGTCTCTCCCTCCCCTGCTTGTCTTCTCCTACAACCAAAATTACTACTAGATCACTTAATTTCCCCCTTCTTTTTCTATCACTCAGTCACTCACTCTTTGTTAATTATTTCCATCTTTCTTAGGATTAGGTACAAGTATGTTTGATTATGGCTGATTAATGAATTTTTTCCATTCTACATGCTCCATTTCATTTAATTTGATCATATTCAATCCTAGAATTATAGGGATTGTATCGAATGCTATATCACTTTTAATCATCAGGAGCTCGAGAACAAAAATGGTTAAGTGAAATTTTAGTATTTATCGCTAACAATAAATTTATCAATAAACTAGAATACAGGAAAAACCCGCTACTAATCTAGAACAATCCACATTAAAATTTAATAATTTTTTTAATTTATGCACGTTTTATACCCTAAGAACTTTATATACCATCACTCAAATTACTTGTCTTCGACTTAAAACAACAAAACTTTCCTACAATTTTTTTTTATTGCAAGCAATTAATATAAATCCGTAGCAACTAGTAATAACCTAACTGCTATCAATTACTCGGTCAATAACTACAGATTTATTCTTTTCAACTTATCATAAATACTTATTATTTGTATTAAAAAGGTTTATATGTTTTAAATATCTGAGTTCGGACACATGCTTTTGATATAGTGTCCATGACAGTCTTTGTTTAGGGAAATCACTTAAAATTCCGTGAAAAATATCTAAATTTATCAAACCTTTAACCAGAGAATAGCATTTTTTTGGATGCTAAGCACAAAGGCTGGAGAATAGCATCCACGTCACACATGTAGCACTAGGAGTCCCCCAAGTATGTAAGGCTTGAAAGAGCAAAGACGATGTATAAATGAAAGAGTTACTGATCCCAATGCAGATCTAAATCGTAACAAACTGAATTCAAACTAACTTTAATTCCGATAACAAAGTTAATACAATGAAATTCAAAAGTCTAATAATTCAAAACTGTAACTCTATAGACCAAAAAATTAGGCTCATAATACAAAATAAACTGTACGTGGTCTTAGAGGTTTGTCATGCTAAGGGAAGTATCGAGTGATGATGAATAACAATGTCAAATTCAAATTCCTTTACGCGAACGTGAAACCCTGGCAATTAGTCAAATTTGGGCCAAATTCTTTCAGGCCCAAAACTTATAGAGCCCACTATAACTATTATGGGCAGGGCCTAGTGATCTAAATAAAATCATATACCTGTTTTTGTTCATTTTTGTAATTGAAGATAATTAGATAATATATTGGTTTTTGAGTTAAACCATGATATATAATTTAAATTTTAAGTGGTTGGCAGGAGGACAATATGGTTTTACTGCTGTCAAAGTATTATTAATAATTTTAATTTTTCTCAAAAGAAAATGAGAATATGTGGCTTAGATTCTAAAATTGGAAATTCAATCAAACAAGCACCAAAATAGAAGGTCGAAACCTCATGCTCTTGTCCAAATTTATTCCATTTTTATAAATTTATTTTAGGTCTTTACATTTCTTTTATGTTAATTTAATAAAAATATTCAAATTGCTCACATTCGACTTCTCTATATAATGAAAAACTTGTACTAAGCCGAAGAATAATATGTCTATGATTGTTAGTACCATCTTTACTGAGGCCCCCATCGGGCCTACCTCTGCCGGTTTTACATCCAACTCCACCAATTTTATCGTTTGGTCCACCTCCATCGGATGCACCTTTGGAATTAACAATAGTACCATCTTAATATCACTATCCAGTAATTCAAGGTTAGAGGTAATTGTTATAAGATCTCTTTGTGTTAAGAAAACAAAACTAAAGTTTCTTGATTACCGCCATATTTAATGCTTACTGGGAAAGTACGGCTATTATTATTCATTACTTTACTTGGCATTTTCCTTAGACAATAAGATGTAGAGAATTAGGAGATAATTTACATGTTTGAATGAACACTTTATTATTAACTTCTAAGAGATGTATAAGGAGAAGACATAACTAGTAGTACAAAAATTACACACTATTAATTTTGTGGGGTACCTCTCTTACGGTCTAGGACCTCTGTAACTCTCTTATATATTAAGCTCTCACTTCTTGTGTATATGTAAATAAGGAGCCTTATCTCATATTTATACTAACTCCACCTTATTAATAATTGGTAGATATTTAACCAAGTGTCAAAATCCTAACTTGCACCTAGT
The DNA here is from genome assembly GCA_021018815.1 of Talinum fruticosum. Lineage (NCBI taxonomy): Eukaryota > Viridiplantae > Streptophyta > Magnoliopsida > Caryophyllales > Talinaceae > Talinum > Talinum fruticosum. The sequence continues at coordinate 2,971,855 of JAITYX010000059.1, forward strand.
TACTTATCTCAGATAATTCTAAAGAATACAATTAATAATATCTTAGATTTTAAATATATCTAGATATTTCTTAGACCTAGAGTCATATAAAATCCAAGACATCAATATTATAGAATATTATTTTTAGAAAATGAGTTATGATTTTTCTATTTTTAACAAAGACACAGTTGAAGAATTACATAAAAGAAATCAATAAGTCTGAACTGCCAAGTCTTTCACTGGCAGTCGCAAAGCCCTTGGAAGAGCTAGGCATGGTGAATGAACAGGTGTAGAAGCTTAAGTTGGAACAAGAGAAATACTTCTATGTGCTCCATGAACATCTCGGTCTGCCCGCTAAGGAAAGTATGTTGCTGATGAGATATGTGAGATACATCACATTGGTCAGTGATCATCTACGAGAATCATTCAAATGGAGTGGAGACATCAAACTTGTGGCCGGAGGAACAGATCCAATCCAGTTGTACTGGTAAGAATCATTCAAATGGAATATATGATTTGTCATCACCCTAGCCTATTTCATCAAGAAGCTTCTGCTTCCGCCTCTCCCGGTTTTTCTTCTTCTATTGCTACTTTTGTTCACTTTCCTCGTTTTTTTTTTTCTTTACAAGGGTAAATATGGGCTGCACAACTGTATTTCTATCTTATAAATAATTTTAGTTAATTTTGAATTTTAATTGGAGAGAAGATATTTAAAATGTATCTTACCAAACTCCATAGTTTGAAACGTTGCTTGGGATTAATAATTTCTACATAAAAGGATCTGAACATTTGACAGTGTTGTTGATTTTTATGAATGTATTTTCTGATAATTTGTTGACTTTGACTAACTTGATCCAGGTGGTTATTTTAAGTTATGCACCCGTTAGCCTAAGAGCTTTATATACCATCACTCAAATTAGTTTTGTCTTCGACTTTAAACAACAAACTTTGCGACACTTTCTTTTATCATAAGCAATTAATATCAATGGGTAGCAACTAATAATATATTGTAATGATCTAACTACTATCAATTACTCGGTTAATAATTAAAGGTTTATTCTTTTCAATTCATCATAAATAGTTATCATTAGTATTAAAAAAGGATATGTATTTAAAATATCTAGGTCCTGACAGATGTTTTTGACTATAGTGTCCATAATACTCAATATTTAGAGAAATCACTTAAAATTTCGTAAAAAATATCTAAATTGGTCACATGTTAAACTGGGGAATAGCATACGCCATACACATGCAGTACTAGGAGTCCCCCAATTATGTAAGCCTTGTCGAGAGGTGAGTGTCCAGCTACTTACCCTATTCCCAGGCTCTCTCCTCCCCCCCACCCTCCGATTTTGGAAGCACAAATTCCTCTTGTGTGAGAAATTTGAGTATTGGGGATAGTGGCTTGACATCTCCCCACCTGGTCAGTCAACCATTTAGACTTCTCCTGAGATAAAGGGCCCAAAAGGGTGGGTCTGTTTACTGATTAAAAAATATATGTAAGGCTTGTTGCGCTTTAATCTTTTTAGGTGTTACTTCTATAATGTCTGATCATTTAGGGTGGTTAGAATGTTTGCAGTTCTATCCATACAAAATATAGACAGGTTTTTATAAACATAAAAGACATTAGTCGTCTGCCACTCCACAAAGCAACTTGAAGCTGATTTCATTGAAAACTCTGGTTCTAACTATAGAAGCATATGCACAAATAGTACATAAGATAATTGGCATCCTCATATTTGAGTAGTAGATTACCATCTCACGAGTGCCACAGCAGAAAATGACAGACTTATCAGGTGAAATATGTAATGACATACTTAAGAAGAGAGGAATGTTTAAAAGGAAAACTCAAAACAACAAATTAAACTTTTTACAGCCACAAATTAAAAGGAAGACATACTTAAGAGAGGAATTTAGACACAATTTCATCAAATATTAGCTAGAGAAAGCATTAAGCAGAACTGAGAAAATACAAAAGATATTTACACGCCAGAAATATGAAAACAGCAGCACAACGGAATCAAAAGGTAATAATTTATGGCAATGCACTTCATAGCATGGGCAATTTCAAACAGAGCTAAGGGAAAAACAACAATGACCAACTGACAACGGATGACATGTTCTGGTTCAACAAAACAGGCTTCAAGAGGGTGTGCATACAGCACTATTCCAAGCTAATAAGCACACTCACTCTCCAGAAGGACCAACCTCAGATATCCACGTCGAACAGCTACAACTATCGAACAACTACAAGAGAAGAATCTAACACAAACTGTCTCAGAGACTCTCAAATGCATATCAAATACACATCTGGCACAACAGAGACCTCAGATTCCATTATCGACCATTCTACAGCGCGCAGACTTTGAGCAATTGTTATTATCCAAACACCCTCCCAGCAGGGGCTAAAAACATAAAACAGATTATAAACACACAGCTAGAAAAATCTTTTCTTAATCAATACTTTAAAGTTATACATGAAATCAAATGTCACCAATGTGTGAATACTGGATCGTACCCATGCTTAGAATTTCCTAGTTACAGCAAGAAATTTCAAGACTACATGCATTCACAACGACGCAATGAAGCTATGCTTAAGAACTAGTCATTCCACAACAGTTAACACTATAAACCCTACAAATCAAAACCAGTTGCACATTCATGCAATTTAATGACTTCCAAATTACAGAACATTCAAGTATCTTGTTCATGTATCATCCACAATCAACCAACAAAAGGGGGAGGCTGCCGAAGGTGATCATATATCTCAAAAACAGCAGAACACCAATAGCAATTTATCACTATAGAATCTGGTTAGAAAAGAAAGATTTTTTACAAAAGAAGCAGGGCATAAAATCATTACTCATGAATTTCAAATCCACCACTCCAAACACCAGAAGGATCGAACATACTACTGCCGCAGAAATGTGACTATGAATGTAAAAATAACACAATAAAAAACTACTCTTAATGAAAGAAAGCAGAGGCCTTTTTCTCTAAAACCCCAAACCACATTATAGTCATATCCCTAAGAACATAATACCACTGCAGCAAAACTAAACCACAAAAAATCAAGATTTCAAGAAACGAACCACTACGATTCAAAATATGGTCCAACAATAGAAATTTGAGGCGCCTACTAAATTCAAAATTAATGTAAACAGACCAGTTTCATAATCATCATAACATCAAAAATCCATACTAAATTCTAAAACAATAACAGCAAAATAAGAGTTGGTGCAAACAAAACTCCTGTTTTTTCCCTTTCTCTCTTTCCTCAACGGTAAGACTTCTGGAACCTAGCACGGGCACCACGACCACCAAACTTCTTTGGCTCACAGCGACGAGGATCAGCGACAAGCAAGGTACGGTCATACCTGACAAGGATGTCCTTGATCTCCTTCTTGGACTGCTCATCGACGTACTTCTGGTAGAAGGCAACGAGGGCCTTAGCGATGCTCTGGCGAATGGCATAGATCTGGGAGGTGTGGCCTCCCCTTGACGCGGATCCTCATATCGACTTCGGCGAAGCGGTGGCGGCCGAGGAGGAGGATCGGCTCAAACGCCTTGTAGCGGAGAATCTCCGGCTGGACGAGCTCAATTGGGGTACCGTTTATCTTAATCAGGCCGCGTCCGCGCTTGCAGTAGGTCACGGCCACGGCGGTCTTCTTGCGACCAAAGCACTGCACTGACTCGATAGGGTTGGGTGCCGCCATTGTTGCCTCTCCCTCGAGTTCTCCCTATCTCTCCCTCGAGTTCTTATAGGTAAAAATTCTTATATGCTATTGGGAATGTATATGCTGCTAGGTGTTTGCTTTTCAGCATATTACTTATTAAGATTTTAAAAAATAAATTATGCTTTTGTAATTAGTTTTATCATATTAATATCCTAATTTTTAGTAAAATTTCAGCCCACATTAATTACTACTGGTAAACGATTTATGCTCTTTTCATTATTTTTTTTTATCTCACAATAAATTTCAATTTATATTTAAAAAGAAACATTATCATATATCAAATTGACGCGCTTTTTATTTCTATCAAAAAATATTGACAGTTTTCACTTATATTTTTTATTGCTATTTTTATCGTAGTTATCACTAATTATCGTATAAATGTTTCACATTAATTGTTCATAGATCAATGTTAACTTATTCATTAGGCAATACGTGCTTGTTCACGGGTTATATGGTAATTCTTCACCTACAATTTAAATTATTCTAATCGATCAATGTGAAATCATTTGCCCCTAAATGAACAAATATTAATATTCTAGTGAACAAAGGAACATTTTTCCATGATCCAATCGTATTCTCATATTGAACAAATAAACATAGTACAAAGAACAAATTATCTCGCTGTAATGAACAAACATATGTATTCCATTGAACAAATAGACCCTTTACAATGAACAAATTGTATAATCACAGTGAACAAATAAACATATTCGCATGAACAAGTTTTAGGCTACCGATAAACAATCGTATTTCGTTTTCCAAACATTGATTGTTTTCTTAACACCGCTTTTACTCCTCGCCGTAATCTTCTTCAATTGCGAATACTCAATCATATACACCAATTCTTGAGGAGACATTCTATGAGGCATATTTCATTAAGAAACTTCGCTTCCGCCTCTCCCGGTTTTTCTTCTTCTATTGCTACTTTTGTTCACTTTCCTCATTTTTTTTTACAAGGGTAAATGTGGGCTATACAACTCGTATCTCTATCTTATAAATAATTTTAGTTAGTTTTGAATTTTGATTGGAGAGAAGATATTTAAAATGTATCTTACCAAACTCCTTAGTTTGAAACGTTGCTTGGAATTAATGATTTCTAGATAAAAGGATCCGAACATTTGGCGGTGTTGTTGATTTTTATTAATGTATTTTCCGATAATTTGTTGACTTTGACTAACTTGATCCAGGTGGTTATTTTAAGTTATGCACCCGTTAGATTTACCCTAAGAGCTTTATACACCATCACTCAAATTAGTTTTGTCTTCGACTTTAAACAACAAACTTCGCGACACTTTCTTTTATTGTAAGCAATTAACATCAATGGGTAGCAACTGCTAACATATTGTAAATGATCTAACTACTATCAATTACTCGGTTAATAATTAAATGTTTATTTTTTAATTTATCATGACTAGTTATTATTAGTATTAAAAAAGGATATGTATTTAAATATTTAGGTCCCAACATATGCTTTTGACTGTAGTGTCCATAATACTCAATATTTAGAGAAATCACTTCAAATTCGTGAAAAATATCTAAATTGGTCACATGTTAAACCGAGGAATAGCAGACATTGCACACATGCAATATTAGGAGTCCCCCAATTATGTAAGGCTTGTTGAGAGGTGAGTGTCCAGCTACTTACCCTATTCCCAGACTCTCTCCTCCCCCGGTTCAATTCTGAGAGCACAAATTCCTCTTGTGTGAGTAATTTGAGTGTAGGGGATAGTGGACTTGACATCTCCCCACCCGACTCGGTTAGCCATTTGAGCTTCTCTTAAGATAAAGGGCCCAAGATGGTAAGTCTACTTACCGATTAAAAAAAAGTATGTTAGGTTTGAAAGATCAAAGACGATATATAAATAAAAGAGTTATTAGATCCCAAAGCAGATGTAATAATCTGAATCCAAAATAAATTCAATTCCAATTACAAAGTCGAAACCGTAAGTCCGTAAATCAAAAAGTCTAGGCTCGTAATGTAAAATAATCAAATATTAATTCTTTGAACCGACACCTTAAAGGTCCAAATAAATAGCGAACCGATGGAAACAAATCTTGGTCTCCCTTTTTTAATAACATTGATAAGCAAACTTATATAAAGGTTCATATTTTATGGAAGCACACTAGGATAGGGCCAAAAATTCCTTCATACCTCTAGTTAGATTTGAACCATACTTTTTATTAAAAGGTGGATCATCTCCAAACTACGATCTTAATGGTCTTATGATACACATAAATATAATGTGAATTTCTCCTTAAAATTAAGATGAAAGAGATGCAATGATAGATTTTATACAAAACCATCCCAAGGGAAGCATTAATTCATGATAAATAAGAATGTCAGATGCAAATTCCCTGAGAGTGAAACCATGGTAATTTGTCGAATTTGGGCCTAAAAGATTCTTTCAGGCCCAAAGGTTACAGAACCCACTATAACCATTTTGGGCAGGGCCTAGTGATCTGAATAAACTTTTATACCGTTGTCATCTTTGAATTTAAGATAAAATTTTAAAAAGCAACGCCAACATAAAATTAACTTCCTACTCTCGTATACAGAAAAGAAAAAAAGGTTAATGTTACTAATCACCCTAAGTGGGACCTAAACTATCTCCCCCACATGCCTTAAATGAGACATTAAGACAATGAGTGGATTAGAATAATTTGATTAGTCAGAAATGGTAAACACGTTGTTTGATTCGAGTATGGATTGGGTTAATTTCGGGTCGAGTCAGATTTCAATCAATGTTATTTTGGTTCAGGTCGAATTAACGTTGAGTCTATTAAAGTTAGATCTAATGTGCTTATTCTGTAAAAAGAAATAACTTTGTCGGAATTTTCGGTTCGAGTCAATTTAAATGCTAGGTTCACTTTCGGGCGAACATGTTTTGGATGATGGGTTGGATATGAGTTCAGATGGTTTTGGATTTCCAATTAGTTTTACCAAGTCTATTCAAAAGTTTTCTTGGATCTAAACTGTTTCTTCAACAAAAAAATAAGAATGACGATTTAAATTTCCCAGGGAGATTACAACAATAAGTTGTCTTGGACATGAGTTGTTTTATCTACAATATTTGGTCTAGATGTAGGAAGCCTTACATCTACGAGCATATCTATCCAAAGAGGCCAAATTTCGTTAGTACTGTTTTATCTTTAATATGATGCATCATCCATAGCTACTTCAAGGACAACTACGAGATTGATGAATTAATACTAGTACGGTTGTGCTTCTCCCCCAGCGGCATGATTCACGCAGTAGAGGGATCACCATCATTCATCATCAAGAGTTCGGAAAATATCAGAAAACATATGGCTCAGAAAGTTCTGGATACTGCTCGCATTATTTATGATTTATGATAGGCCATAGTCGTAATTCACAACATTCACAATTGTGCCCTTGGGCAACGTTACAAGGTTAACTACAAAGCTGTGCATTTTTTTTTTTTTGTCAGTTCATACTTTCTCCCCACAACCACAACCACAACCATCATTTTCAGGTCAATTATACACAGAGTAAGATGATGCCCATACAACCCAGCCCAATCCCCCTAATTTGATCAAATTCTTAGGGTGATTTCTGGATTCGTTGGATTAGCATTTGATTAAGCTCCAACAGCCAGAAGGTTCTCGACGTCGCTCCTAGTCCGTCCGATTGGTTTCTGATCATCTTCTGATGAGTTCTTCATCATCCATATCTCTGGGATTGCTTGTGCTAGATTGTTCACCGTCTCCAGTGCATAATCTGCCTCTAGAGTCTTCGTCGCCTTTCCCACCTACAACAATTTCATTTCAATTAATTAAAATATATAGTTATTATTTTTTAAAAAGTAAAATTTACACACGCACACAATACTAAGTAAATATCGACTCTGAAAAGAATACATTAGTATAATCTACTTGTGGGCCCGATGCGTGAACCAATGGAGGAGCTCCATGTGGGCCGACAGCACAAGGAATGGCCAATTGGTTAAGAGGATTTAAGCGAAACGTGGATACCGATTATAAAATCACGTGGAGATATGTATAAAGACACGCGATCGATAAGGATGGCAACTCAGCTAACTACGCGTCCGTTCGGGTTTGTCCTCAAGCGGTGAAATTAAAAATCTAAAATATTATTTATCCAAAAATAACTTACCAATGCCGTTTTGAGACCCACTGCCTTGCCAGCAGCTATGTTCCTAACGTTGTCGTCCAAGAACAACTGCAGCACATACACATAAATAATTATAAATATTCGCCACAGTCCGTATTCGTATATTATATATTTTTAACAGTATATATTCTATCAAATTATAAATTATAAGAAAAAAATATATATCCTGTAACAAGATGTATATTATTTTAATTTAAAGAATCTAAATGTTTAAATGTCTCACACCAACTGGTAAAAATTTTATCAGTTAAATTGATCTAACTACCGAGAAGAAGAATAAAAAATCCTTATTACCGTGCGATGAGGGTCGACGTTGGCAGCATCAATAGCAATGTTCATGGCATCAATCGAAGGTTTCAAAACAACAGGGAATTCATCAGGGCGAGTAGCTTTGGGAAGATCTGGGTTAAGTGTTTCAAAGCATATCATTTGCTCAAAACAATCCTCTATTCCAAGCCGCTTCAACGCCTTCTTTGCATGCTCCCTATCAGAATTTGTAAATATCTGCCCAAAAAGTACGCATAGTTTCCAATTTCAGACGATTTTTAACTGAACACGCGATTGAAAAGATGTTTGATTACCAATAAAAACGATTAAAGAAAAGGTTTAAGTTTATGCTGATCTTACAATTTTCCTCTGGGTGATGGTGAGTAAGATGTTTCGTAATTGAGGGTTCGGCTTTATCTGCTCGTACGGCAACCTCCCGTGCACGAAACTGCTCAATTCCCCAGAAAATCATCCCGTCATTAGTTAAACCAATTATCAACATGAATTGCATAGTGGTTAAGTTATTAGATCGAATTGACGACTATAATGACATCATCACCACAATTATTATTTATTGATCACACAAATAATCATCAAGTAGTCTAGATGATGGGGATCACTGGTATGTATAAATTAACATTTAAAAATCTTCTGTCCCAAAATAATCATTTTATTTTAAAACAAAAGACTTTTATTCATATTTTACGATAAAAATTAGTAAAAATAGAATTTTTAACCTTAAAAATTAGACAATAATTTTTTATTAAAGTTTATCCATCATCACTCACTTCGTCTGAAAATTACTTTCCTATTTTTTTTACTGTGCACTTGTTTTTATGTAGCTCAATGTCACCTCTCTCTCTCTCTCTTTTGTGAGGAGTGGTTTTTATTTTTTTGTTATTGTATTAGATTTTGTAAATGTATAAAACGTGTAGAGAACTACTTTATTAGTAAAGGAAGGCATCATGTTTAAGAAAAGTCTCTGTCAAAATTGAATTTCAGTATGCTTTCAGTCGCCATCTCCCAGCGAAATATAAAGAAACACGTTGATTAGGAAAATTATTTCCAGCAAAAATTTACTATGAATTATTTTTTTGTTAAGTTATTACTACTCGTAATGTTTAACAAATTTCAACATACCTGTGGTAATCATCAGCATCAACATCAAATCCTAAAGCCTGAAAAATTAACATAAGTGGGAAATTTCAGAATGTAATAATTAAATATACTATTTTTTTATTAAAAAATAAAGAAAATAAAAGAGAGACAGGAAAAAAAAAAAAAAAAAACTGACCCGTAAGCCTGCCAGAGAGCTGCCGTAAGTCTTAAAGAGCTCAACGCGGAGAGTTGAAGCCTGGCTTCGTGCAAATCCCCGTTTCTCCACCAGATAATCTGCCAAAATTAAATTTTAAAAAGCAGGGAAAACGACAAAACTAATATGAGTCAAAATATGATATCTTTATTTGAATTTCATTTTCATTTTTTTCTTGCTTGATCGATTCTTTGTTTGATCATAGGAGGAGCAGAATTTCGAACCTTCGATGTTCCTCTTCAGAGCCGCTCCGATTCCAGTGTGAGAAGAATAAAGCGTATCATCCAAATCTGCGCAATCAAATTCAGCTCAATTCCACCAATTACTCCACAATTCAATCAAATTTTCGCAAAAAAGAGAATACGCACCAAACAAGAGGCAATCGAATGGAGATGATGAGAGCTTTCCGAAATCCATCGTCAGAACAGAGCAAGAGAGAGAACCAAAACGAAATTCAGAGAGAGAGAGAGAGAGAGAGAGAGGAACTCGGCAATGGAGGTTGAATTCGAATGGGAAATTGAAATCGAGAAGCGACTCTCAGGGTGGGGAGGGAGGGTGATATTTATAAGCTGGATGGGAGGTGAGGGGGTGGAGGAGGAGAGAGAAAGCGGAAAATGACGAAGAAGTTGGGGATGAAGATAATGACGAAGAAGATGATGATGATGCTGACTCGACTATCGCAATTAAAAAGTACGACCATCGTTGATGCCTTCAGGTACTGTGTCAATGTGTGAAAACAGAAAAGTCCCACGATCAATGACATACTCATATTTTAATCGTCTGATTAAAATTATCTTCCCATAATTTATTCTCAAATCAAACACATTAATTGTGTTTGTGTATACGCCATTGATCGTGATACCTAAACTAAACCAATAATTAACGATTGTTTTCAAGTACTGTGGGATGAGTTCTTTCACGTTGTAGAGGGAGAAAAAAAATGGCAGAAAGAAAATTTGCACACTAATTTGTGAGATTAATTAGTAAAATATCTTTAAGTAGTATTTCATTTTATGGTATCATTTTGGTTTTACGAATAGATAGTAAAATCGTATTATATTTATAAATTGTAATTTTATAATTTTTTATAACTAAATTTATAATTGTATTATAACTCATTCCTACTCATACAACTATATAGAATGTAGCTTAAGGTTATGTTCGATAATAACGTCTGAAATAGCTTTTAGTATTTAAGAAAAGTACATATAGATAATGGAAGCAACATATGTGATAAGATGAAATCAAAACACCTCATATTAGCAACCAAAGGATAACAAGATGAGGAGGAGGCACCTAATAATTCACAGTTAATTTATTTTAATCCATGACATTTAGTGAAACTAATATTGTAATGCCCATGCTTTTTGGCAAAAATTAGGTCAATCCAACAAAAGTACAAAGCCTCCTTGGGTTGGAGATGATTCTTTGCAATTTAAACCAAAAAAAAAAAAATTACATGGACGGCTTTCCGAGTAAAGGCTGGACCTACACGTCTTTGATTCGTGAATAATTAAGAATTAACCCTTGTGTCAAAAAAGGGACGCGGTTAATAATAGTCTTATGCAAATAAAAGAGTACCCTCAAATTAAAATTCTATTTTGATATCTTTAATAAATTAACATACAATATTATTTAAATAAGTATTCATTAATTTAAAGATTCCGTGTAGAAACTAGTTATTCAATAAAATAATTGTAAAAATATGTATATGCTTTTTTATCTTTTTGTTTATATATTTTAATTGTTATTTTCTTTGTCTTTGTTACATTCAACTTTCCAGTTGTAAAATTTGTACATCTTTTTACATTATTTTTTTGTAAATCTTTATATCTAATTTGTCTCTACAAAGTTGATCAAAAAATAAATAAATTGTCACTACAATTATGTTAGAAGTTTTTCAGTTTATGTTTGCTTTACTCTTGTTTGTTTCTTGTTTTTGAGATAAATCATTTAAAAGTATCGTGAAACAGAGTTCTTCAATATTTTTTTTTAAAAATGAGTGAAGTATAATTTTCAGTATACATCAACTTAGGTAAGTTCTAAATTCTATTCAATAGTAAAGGTTATGTCATTTAGCCAACTTGTGTTAGCAATTAGAGATGGTTGATTGCACCATCCAAACTCAATCAAGTCACTGTTTTAAGGCTCTTAAACTAGTTAGATAGTCTACTCCTTATTTTCATAGGGTTAATCCAAGTGGACCACAAAAGTAGCAATCTAAGACCTAAATAGGATTCAGGCTATGTACTCATGTCAAAAATCTCACCGAATCAACTCTTTTATATTAGTAAATCAACTTCGCCTTTTTGCAAAAGTTAACCACCCAAAAAGATGAATGAAAGCTCTTTGAGGCATCTCATTCATGTGATAGGCATGAGAGAAAACTCTAAGTACCAAACATCAAACTGGTTTGGCTAAGCATAATACGAGTGTAATTATTAGCCATTAAAAGGCTAATCAAAACTAAAGTCACAAAATTTAACCAATAACCCACATGAGAAAACAATAAAACCTATTATAGCAAGAAAGAGCATAAACATGCACAGGAGAGAAAATAAATCTAATTAACATAAATCAAAGCAAATAATATGAATCAACTACTAACCTAACAACTAATCAACATAAATCAACCACATAAATAAGATTAGACAAGAAAGGTTGCAACTTGGAAAATAAAGAGAGAAAGAGAAAGAGACAACATAATGGATTAGTGACTTGAAAAGGCAAAATCTTCAATCTTCTACGCAAATTAACACGAACTTTTAGAGAGAGGAAAATCAGCTTAGTATGGAACAAAATCTAAAGAGGGAGAGTTGGGGGTATTTATGGATAAGGTAAAACAACTAGAAACACCAATCGTGACAAAAGATGCAACCAATCATGTTAAGGTGTGAGAAACAAGACAGAATAGGTTGCAAGGGATTGCCACAGGCCATGATGGTTCGTAACACAGGTTGACCATGGGCACTACGATGGGCAGTGTTGGTCCTTGCCATGGTCCGTTGGCAGTAATTTTTTGGCGGCATATCTTGTATTGTTCTATGGGTGCTCTGTATGGTCTTTTGGCAAAGTTGGAGGCCTAATCAGATGTCCAAATTGCTCCATCATTGTCATTGTGATTTCAACGTTGAAGATAAATCGGTTTTCACTCAATTTCATCCGTCTTTTGGATTTGAGTTTATTATCTATAAAACAACCAAAAGCAAGTGAAAACGTGAAAAATTAAACTATTACAAACTAAAGTTAAGTAACTGAGGTAGTAAAACACAGTACTTTAAAACCAAACATTACTAAAAATCTAAGTTGGAATTCTATAAAAGAAATATAAGAATTAGCGACATGTTTTATGTGTTTAGGGAGTATTATTCTACTAAAAGCACCATAATAATATTCGATGCACATGGAATCCGCGAAATTGATACTCGTCATCCACAGAATGAAGAAATGAATGATTCCAATTTGCAGCATCAATAATGCGAATAAAGGTGGAGGTGGTTAGAATATAATTCTCTCTTATCAATGGAATTGATATTTATAGGATTAAAAATTAATTAGCCCACAAGGCACTTCATAATTAATTTATTCTTCTTTGTTGCCAATTTTAATTCAATCAACCCTCTAAACTGTGCTAATGCAATCTGTTCTACAACTTGATTATTGTTTGATTATATTGATCAAGAATTAGGTCACCATGTCCATTGTCATTTTTCTTGTTTTGGGGGTTGTTGAGATCAGATCAGATCAGATCAGCTCACAAGTTGTAGTGAGACTACTTGGTTTCGGGTTAAGAGAAGCTCATCGTAAAATTCAATTCATCACATCATCTAATTATAATGCATTTTTAGTTTGACTCGATAATTAAATCACATGACCTGTCAAAATTACATGTGGACAATGATTTGACTAAAGATACCCCAAAAGTATGGAGTATTTTAGCGTCCAAATTCCCAGTTGGAGTTAAAAGCACATTACTTCAAACTTAGAAGGCATATATTGTGAAGAATAATATAATAATGGATGCTGTCTCGCATTGATAAAATAGATGTATTCAAGTGGATTTGTAAGCTTATAAGTTATTCCAACTATTGTCAATTAATTTTTGGATGAAATCTCATAGTCTTATATATTTTATTCCTTTATATCATTTAGAATTTATTCTTTGATACAAAAACTATAACTAAATTTCACCTATTAAAATGATAGAAATTTCTCTATAATATTTCTACATATTAATATACCTCGTACTTTAACACGGCCACAAACTAATTATAAAAATTTACTGTCATGTGTCATGGCACCCAATAACTAAAAACTAAATATTCAAATAAGTACCAACCCAAAAAAAAAAAAAATAGAAAAGAACAAAACAAAATTCTCTTAGACGCAGTCTACACAACCATAGAATATTGATCTTCCAGGAACATATTGGATCATATGTTTCTTAATTTCACTCCTATAAAAATTTCTGTATATATGAAAGAAGAATGCTATACCATATTCCAGTGACACGGAATCTCTAAAATTGATACTCATTTGAAATGAATATTATAAAAAAGTATCCAAGCAGGGGACAGAGAGGCAGATTAATTTATAATTTTAACCGAAATTTTAACCAAATAATCTATGTTTATATTCTACCCTCATCTAAAATAGTATCATCGAAAAGTGAACTCAAAACTTCAATCAACTATAACTAAATCGAAAGTAAACTAAAATTTCTTACAAAATTACTTTCTTTTACATAATAAATAAACGTTAGCTAACCTTGAAAACAAAAGATTACCAAAGGTAAATCCAACACACGAAAATATTGTTAACTTGAAATATATCCTAAAAATCATAATTCAACCATATCCGTACTCGATCAAACAACGTGGGATGAAAAATAATAATAGCAAAATTACGTCACTTTCAGGTCATGTCGTGTTGCTTTAGCTAGACAGAGCTTGATCCAGCCATCAACAATGTGCTGATACAATCAATTTTCCAACAAGTTCATTGTTGGAGTCTGATCTGCTCCACTTTCGCGTGTAAAATCGGAATGAAGTTCACAGATGTTATTAAAAATTATTAAAGAAACATTAAATTTATGGCAAAATTTGTGTTGAAAAATTAAACTCTCTCAAGATGTTATTAGAAATGAAGAAAATTAATGAGAAAAGGAGAGAACTGAAACGTATGTGTCCAAAACTTTCAGTTGCCAGAATCAGACCTGTCCCTGTCACAACATGCTGGGCCAGGACAGAAACTATAAAGGCCCATGAAACCCATGTGTGTCCAAGGCTTTAAATTTTCAACTTGGCCCATAACAAGAGGCCATCAGATCCCAGCAAGCATTAGATTCATTCAGACCTCAAGTCCTTTATTCTCTTACACTTTCTCCTTCAAGTAAATTAATATGAGACAAATATTTTCAATTTTAAGAGAAAAAGAGAATTGATCACATTAAGATTCATATTTTTCTTATTTATTTGTAAACCCCAACGTAGAGAAATATTCTTCAATTATACAAACATACAGGGACTAAGCTTTATTTTCACTGCAGTGCACAGTTAATGTGGGATATTCTAGTATTCGTTCCTCTTTGAGAACCTGAAGGATTTTACAAGAATAAATATCAAATATTTTTTAAGGGTATGTTTATTTCAATGTTTATAATTAACGGCTAACATTACAGTAGTTTTAATTAATATTTAGCGGGTTACCAACAGTTACAAACGTAAGATTAGTACATATGTTGGAGAGTTTTTATACTATTTACTCTTGCTTACCGTCATTAAAAATCTTAAACATGAATAGACTATTTACTCTTATTTAATTTCCTTTACTCTTATATATCCTTCCTTACTCTTATAAACTCCGATTCCTTTTATCTTCTTTCCCTCCCGAACCGAGCCTAAAAAATGCAAACATTATTATAATTTGTGAACATAAAATAGAATGAGCAAACCGCAAAAGCAAGTGCTGAATAAAATTTTTACCTAAATTTGCAGTACCGTAAAACACAAACATCAATTCATCATCAACAAAAATATTGCTAGAAATGCTGCATGCGACCCACCAACTTGAAGAACAATCTTTCCTTGGAAGAACAGCTCCATTTACACCTAAAATAATCTCTCCTCAATCTTACTATTATGTAATCCACCACCCTTTGGTGATAAAGAAACCAAGCTTGTATATATATATATATATATTTTTTTTTTTGCTGTAGATAGAAAATGAGAGACTTTATTAATTTTAGAGCTAGAAAAGCACAGGTAGAGTTGTCTTAAATCAAGGGCAAAATCGTGGTTGAGGATCCTCGTCAAATTACACATTTATAAATACATCCGCATTTGGAATAAAACTTGTACTATTGATCTGGATTTATAAAATCGATAATATTACATGTTTTATTTTACGTTTTGTTGGGAGTTATCTTAAGGCAAAAGCAATATTACGTTTCTTTGTAATAGAAAATCATAAGCATGTTCTGGCTTTGGAATTTTCAAATAGATTTGTCTAAAAAGTTTGATCGATCCAATTGTTTTAAAAGATGAAGAAACCCCCATTTTCAATTTTGACTTTAGGAGGGAGAATTATTTTAAACATGACACCAATTTATGATCATATATATGCATTTAGAAACAAAATCCAACTTACAAATTTATATTTACAGAGATATCCGTGAAGTAAGCCTAAAATAGAGATGAGAATAACACAAGGAAACTCCTAAATGTCTCTCATAAGATTTGAATTCATCTATTCCTACTGAAATATGAATCAAATCCTAATTTTAAAGTCGGTGACTCCTTTACATTAAAAATATTTTAATATAATTATTACTAAAAGATGAATTTGTACTGCGTACTAACAAATATTGATTTAAGTGGTTTAATAGTTCCTGCTATATCTTTTCGAATAAGGTTTTAAGTTTTAATAGTGAATTGAACTTACTCTAAACAGGATTTATGTTATAGAGTAATAGTAGCTTGATTTCTATTAATTAAAAATCAAATTAAAGAAAAAAATTACATATAAAATCTTATTTTCCCACTTCTAATGATCAAATTGGTAATAAAAGTATGAGAAGAATTAGGTTTATCCTTAGCTTCCACCATATGTGGGGTAGCTTTATTAGCCTGATTTATTCATAAATATAACATTAAATAAGGATCTAAGATAACTTACCTGTATAAATAAAGAAAAAGATAGAGATCAACAGTCTCAATGTCTTATAACCTTCGAATTGTATAAGTAAAAGTCTTATTTTTTGGGATAGTAATAATTAAAACTTTGGAAGATTATAATAAGTAAACATGACTTTTAAAAAAATAAATACCTACCATTTTTGACAGAAGACGTGAATTTTGTCCAGGTGAAAATGATAAAAGAGCAATAAAACCTAATTTAATTACTGATGTATATTTGTTTATAATATTAATTGAACAAATTTATTATCGGTAGTAAAATTATTTCTCTTAAAAGATTGTTAATATCTAAGTATGAAACCACAATGTAGAAAAATCTCATAAACTTTCCGTACGTATCTTAGAATTAGCAATATTTTTTATCACAAATCACAACCTTGTACCACCCTAGCCTAGTGCACCAAACTTAAGATCCATGTGTTGATTCCCTTTATCGTCTCGGTAAATCGTACCAAACTTTTATATAATCATACTTTATCCATTTCACAATGTATATAATTTTAATTATTTTTTATTTTATAATATTTGTTACTTTAAGATTTTAATGATATATTATTTATTATTTTATTAATTTTATCCTTATTAATAACTTTTTCTCTTTTTTAATTAATTTTTTAAATTTTTAATAAAATTTTAAGTTACGTGGTCTTTTAATAATATAAATTTTGTCATGAGTTTTTAATTGACTGAATCTAAACTCCAAAACTTACATACAATGATTTTTTTTTTTTAAATCATCACAAAAAAGAAATGAAACGATTAATGAATCATCACAAAATTATATAATTACATATTCACTTATTTTTAAGGGTGTATTTATAAAACTTGTTTTTATTATTTTTGTTCTACATCCTAAATATATCAACCATATTCAAAGACAATTATAACACCTTTTTTATTAGAATTACAATACCTTATTCTTAAATCTTAACGCACAAAAAAATCTTAGCACATAAAAGGACTTTTTTTTTTTAAAAAAAAATTCATGTTTGATTTGTTTGGTTCTTGCAGTTGTTTTTGCAAATTTGAAGGATGAATTGCTCGTAAAATGTTAAGTAGATGTCCAACAAAATTCGACACTTTAGATACGATATTTTATGTTAAAAAATAGTAGAATATATGTGCGAAAGTCTCTTATACAGATTATATTAAGAAACAACTATATATGAAAAGACGGATAATTAGATGATATCATATTTTGAAATTAAAATTTGTTTAAGCCAAATATGCTTGTAGATGTTGTATAGTAAATTGTTAATGTTTAATGAATTATCCCCTTTGGGGAAAAAAAAAGAAGGCAATTAATATGTTAGGGTAGGTCAACATCGGGGAAGATACAAAATTACGACTTTCGAACTTTACCATTTCATTTGCGAAAACAAAAATAACACACTCATCCTCGTATAAATAGCCAAGGGTCCATGCTTTACAACCCCAAATTAAAACAACTCCTCCCAAACTCTCACCTCGATGGCGGCGAAGGTGCTAGCTGCGGCGGTCACGGCCGTGCTCTTGGCAGTGGTGATTTCTCCTCCGGCAGCCCATGCGGCGGTCTATAAGGTGGGAGATTCTACTGGTTGGACTACCATTGGCAACTTCGACTACAAGGGCTGGGCCGCCACCAAGACTTTCCGTCTTGGCGATGTCATCGGTAATCTCTCTCTCTCTCTCTTTCCTTCTTCCTTTTCTTTCTGCATTTCTCACTTTATTTCGAGTGTATAGTTATTGGCTTAATTCCAGAATTTTCTAATTAATTCAAGTGAATTTTTTTTCAAAAAAATAATGTAACCTGCTAATTTCTCATGTCTATAGCTGGGTCTCGATGTTTATTGAGCATTTTTTGATTATTTTAATTGTATTTTAAATTTTAGCTGTTGACTTATTAATAATAATCGGAAAAAAAGAAATTCTATTAATTTTGAATTAAAGTATGAATTCTTGTTGATGTAGCAGTGCATGTGCATCTTTAAACGCGAGTCGATCTTCTAATTAATCGCAATTACTGTTACAAAGTTGTATATATAAGTGCCAGTTATTTCAATTGATAAAATTTTTCGGAAATAATGATGGGATGAGTTCAAATTGGGATAGTAGATGAGCACATATACAAAGTACATGGGATGGAATGGAGTTGTTTTCATTTGAATTCCCTGCTCCCTCCTCAACTAACTACATAAATGAAAAGAGTTGAAAGAGTCAAAATGGATAGTGGGGATATTTGGTGTCTGTCTACATGATGTTATGTTGCGTTAGTGGAGGATGTCTTTTCTGCTGGTCCATATCTTTTAGCCTCATTAAATCTCTGTCTTATGATTAGCTTTTTAATTTTCCTCCTTCATCATGGATTAAAATGAACGAAGCTGAAGTTAATATATGGCACTCTTAGGACACTGAATAAGAAAATATTATTTATATTATTTTAATTTTTTAATATTAACAAAAATAAACAAACATTAAAGTACTATAGAAAAAAATAATCTTTTGCGTTGTAATACTAAAACAATAGAAAAATAATGAGTCATATTAACCATGTTGTGGATGAAGATCAAATATTATGATAATAAATATTTTCCTAAAATAAAATCTACTGTTTTCAACATATATTTTCTTTCACGACTCTATAAATAAATATAAGTTCATCCTACTTAACAATCATAGTAAATCTTAATTCATATATCAAGTAGGTTCTCTTTCTAAAAGAAATATGATCAACCAAATAATAATATTGTATTCTGTAATTTACAGCGAACTAATATCTTTAAAATAAAATGTTTAAAATTCAGTGTAAGCAATTTACTAACTTCTAATTTTTAATTATACATTCGTGGCAAGTTACAAGTGTTATTTAGTTTAACTAGTAAAATATCTTAAAATTATTATCAAAGATTTAAATTCGAATCCCGTCTGTATTAACACAATATCTCATTCACGAACAGAAATTTATTTTTACCGCACTCCTAGTAGTGAATAATCCGTACAAAGAAAGAAAAGAAATGGTAATGTCGGAATCATACACTCAGTAACGCATGCTGGTATAGTATTGGTTTTTTTTTTAACCTTTTGATATCATGTCATAATGAAGGCCATGAATATTGAATGCCCAAAAAACCATCATTGTGCTCACTCTCGCCCCTCATGCTCGCCCTCATATAGTGGTTTATTTTTCTGAAGACAAGCCTTGAGATGCAAACTTTTCCATTATTGAATTTTATCGATGAAAGACCATTACCGTATTATTTTCAATAATCAGGTGTAGTTCCTTCCATGATATATCAATTCGATGAATTTTTATTTTATTTTTAAAAAAGCAGCTCCCTGAGATATGTGGGACAGTAGGAGTGTCAGCTTAGGGTCGACCTTTTCCCTCCCCTCTATTCTTTGCGTAGAAGCGAAAGAGCTCGGAAATGAATTCCGCAACTTGAATGCAGAATATTGCCCTTTAATTAACTTATCACCAAATCCAGATCTATACTTTCTAATGAAGGCTATTAGTTCAAGTGTGATTAGCTCAAAATGATGGTGATTAGTGATACGACATAATGACTATCAGTTTCTATGTGCATTTTTATTAGATTAGAAAACAAAGATAAAATTCGGATAACCATTTGCTTCCGCGAATTTATCGTATTTCTGTTTAATCGATAAGTTCTCCTGTTTTTTTCGTGGTTTAATGCTTATTGGTTTTTCAGTTAAGTGTAAAACCATGAACTAAAGTTATAACAAAAGCGAAAAATTGAAATATATAGTATATGGTTTGTCAATGTGATTTGATTATTTTCGTTTGATTTTTGGGTTGTTTAAACCCTATTGACAGTTTTTAGATTTCAATATTTTCTGATCTGCTGCACAATGACAGTATTTAAATACGCCCCTCAATTCCACAATGTGATGCAAGTAACACACGAAGACTTCAAGACATGCAACGCATCATCCCCCATCGCAACCCACACGAGCGGAAACGACAGCATAACCATGACAAAGCACGGCCACCATTTCTTCCTTTGCGGGGTCCCTGGCCACTATCAGTCTGGCCAGAGGGTCGATATCAATGTTCGTAAAGCCACCACAACCGTGGGTTCGTCCATTGCTCCTTCGCCTTCTCATCATGAGTCGGTGGGATCCACCCCTGCGAAGCCGGCTGCCAGTGCCATGGCTCCCGGCCCTTTGAGTGCTGCTCATACTGCTTCTATTAAAGGCCTTCTCGTCAGTGTAGTTTCAGCTGCACTGGTTGCCTTTTGCTTGCCTAGTGGTTTGATGTTTTAGATTATACTGCTTTTGATTTCATCCCATCGTGTATTTGTGGAAGATGCTCTTGTTCATGATATCTAGTAATTCCGGGTGTAATTCGTACTAGTGAATATTGAAATCCCCTAGTTTTTTCATCAAAGAAAACAACATAGTTTTCTGAGGTATATGTGTAGAGTATATTAACCGTGTTTTATTCTGCCCTTCTTTCTCTGTAAATCCTACTTCTATATCCGTTTTTTTCCCTCTTTTTTAATCATTGGATCTAATTATAGCCACTGGTATATCCGTTTTACTTCAAGTTTTCAATTGAATCAATATTTAGAAGTATTGCTATTTTCTTTCTAATATATTTTTTCTCCTTACGATAGTTTGAGTTTTTTTCTTTAGAGTTAAGGTTTCTAAACTTCTTGTGAGAATTTGTTTCTCACCTTTGTGCTTGTTATTTCTCTTGCCTATATATGCAAATTTTATTAGAGTTGATTTAATTGGGGGTATATTTATGATATTTTTATTTGTTGGTTTCATTGATTTTACTTAAAAATGATTCAACAATGGACTTTTATATGGTTCGATTAAGGTGATATTTCCTTCGTGTTATATTATATCACATAAATATTTATTCTATGAACTTATACTATAACTCATCAACGTTTGAAAAATACAAATTAATTGAAATCGCTTAACACGGTTTGTGGCCATATTGATGATGCAATTATAGAGATGGACAGAAGTACATTTATTTTAAACTTTATCAAAATAGAGATCTATTTTGATATTTTAGATTTTGTCAGAAATAATTGTTATAGATCTCATATGACTTTTTTTTTCTATTTATAAAAAAAATGTGTCTTCGCTACTCCAAAACCCAAAAATTTACAAAAATTTTCTTGTTGGACACCTTAAGTAGTATCCCGCCCGTATCAGTAACTTTAATGCATGGAAGAGGTAATTAATCGATGATGCAGAGGACAGGGAATGCTAGTTATGTTTTGGAAAGATAATAATTAGCATTAGCATGCATCATATAGTTAAGTGGCTACATAATTATCTTAGACTTTCCAAGTTCACCTTTTGTAACGCACATACACACGGAAATAACGCAGGCCAGGATGTAATTTAAACAAAGCAAAAGCTCCAATTTTAAAGCAACTCCCATATATAGTCCAAGAGAAAGAATTTAAATACACAATCAATGCCGGAAAATATGGTGGTCATGGCGGTGCTCTTGGTGGTGGTGATGCTTCCTCGGGCAGCCCATGCAGCGGTGTATCAGGTGGGGGACTCCGTTGGTTGGACTTCCGTTGGCACCGCCAGTTACAACCAGTGGGCCGCCACCAAGACTTTCCAGTCCGGTGATGTCATTGGTACTCTCTCTCTCTCTCTCTCTCTCTCTCTCTCTCTCTCTCTCTCTCCCTCTCTCTCTCTCCATTTCCTTCGTCTATCTGCCACCAAGACTTGTTTAAAGAAACACCCTATTGATTAACAGCACCTTCCATCCAATCCAACTAACAATTCCTCTGATTTGGTGCGGCCGCGAGGACAGTATTTGTGTACACTAAGTTCCACAATGTGATGCAAGTGACACAAAATGACTACGACGCATGTAACACATCCTCTCCAATGGCAACCTACACGAGTGGAAACGACAGCATAACCATAACAAACCACGCCCACTATTTTTACATTTGTGGCTTCCTTAACCACTGCCAGTTAGGCCAGAAGGTCCATATCAATGTGCCTAGAACCAACCCCACAAGCACTCCATTGGTGGCTCCTGCACCTTCTGGTCAGCCGGTTGTGCCCACATCTACAAAGCCAGGTCACAGTGCCACGGCTCCTGGTCATTCATGTGTTCCCTCTCAAACTTCAGTGTTATTGCCGTACAACTGCTGGCTTTTTTTTTTGTTTTTGGTTGGCTTAACAATTAGTGTGTTTTGATTTCCCAGTCCCTGACTGGTATTTTTTGCGTGTTTTGATTTCTTCTTGTTTGTTTGGACGTCCTCAACATTGTAATATAAATGTGTATAATTATGTTTACATTACAATGTTTGGCTGTACAGAGTATTGAAAAGATACTAATTACATTACACGTTTAACTGAATTACATTACCTTACATGCAGCACCACGCAAGAGTTACTGCTGGAAACCCCATGTGTCAAATTCTCCGACAAGAATAGGGGAGGAGTTACGATACGCCCCTGCATCACCTGTTTTATCTTCTGAATGAACAAACACACACACACACATACACACTATTATCGACAAAATAATTGCAGCATTTCATTGCACACACGAATTCTGTAACGTCAAGTACATCAGTGGAAACTTGGTATTTAAAAGACTTCGTCATGTGAAATACATGAATCTTAAATCAAACAAGTCGCAAGTAAGAAACATCACTCCGAGACATAAAACATAAAACCTCCCCTACGAAGGACCTATTGATATTTGATAGTAATGGAACAGGGACTACTACTGGCCTCACTCTGACTACCACTTGCAAAGAACAAGCTGTTTTGCCACCCTCTTCGTCTGAATGAAGATTTACTGATGGGGCGTTGTTCGAGCATACCCAGTAAGCTCCGAAAGACCATGCAAAGCTGTAATGAACACATGGGCAAGTCCAGTAGATATATTTGTTGAGCCAAATATACACATGCCGCATAATCTACAAGCAATGGAGCTATAATCCCATCAGCTCCATCAACTGCTGTGATACATCTGAAATTGGAAGAAACCAAATGGTAATGAATTTAAAATTGTAAATAGAAGTTAAATTAAGTAGAGGTGAAAGGAAAAAAATGCTGGAATAATGGGCTAATGATAGACTCGTGCGGGTAAGGTAAGATTAGAGCCCAGGGAAAGGGGAAAGCAGCGAACATATTAAAAGCTGGGCCAAAACCTAGCTGATTGACAAAAACCCCACATTGTCCAACTAGGAGCAAAGGTGATCCGAGACTTCAACTTGGGATATCTCCTCGGTAGGTGGTCTGGATGCCATCAAGCCAAGGACTCTCAGATCAAGTCGATCAATAGAATTGTGAACATTGGTAACGCATTTTTTGATTCTCAGGTCTGGTCATAAAAAAACAACCTAAATCTTGCTCAGGTCAAGTTGCAAAGCAGCCAATGATGTTGCAAGGATGATTCAGGTCAAAGGGTTTTGCAATGTTACCTCAAATTGCTTCATCTCCTCAAACCAGAAAAAAAAAAAGCCTTTCTTTAGGGGGGTTAGAACATGGACATACCCTGAAGAACAGGTGGTGGTGTCTGAAATTCCCGCCAAATGTTTAAGCAGGAGTCAAGGTTGACATTCAACAACTTTGCAGCAAGGTATGCAATACCAGCAGCAATTTGATGGGGTTTAAACTGAAGCCAGAGTGAGCTTCGAAGACTGCAAAGAAAAATTTGCAACATCAGAAAAAGCATAGACAGAATGGCAAAAAGATAGTTCATGACTATCGTAGAATTAAAGAAGGCATTTAGATAAAAATCCAGAGCAAAAGCTTCCCAAGTTTAGGCAATACCTCCAGCAGTTTTTGGCAAATTGACAAATCATGACAAACTACACCACCAGCAAAGTAAAAACACAAACAAAATAAAGTAGGTAGTAATATTGCTTCCTGCTACGTTGCAAGAAAGAAGGACAAGCCAGAACATTTTTCCTTACCAAAAAGTAATGCAGGAATCTAGTTGAACACTTCTGCTGGATTGCCGACAAAGAGTATGAAAATTAAGTAACACCTCACAACCATATAGAAAGCATCCACTTCCAACTGCAGCTTTGCTCCAGTGTACGGTTTTCTACTCCAGCAATTCAAGAAACTTTTGACTCCAAAAACACAGGAAATAGCACGGGACCATAGGCCACTAAACCTCTGAAGGTTCAGCCATCTCATTCTGGAAGTCTTGTATTGAATACTCAAGGAATGGACGCTCAGCAACCACCCAAGCCCATTTAGGCCATTACTATGGCCTTAGGCCAGAATTGCCAGATAGTCGAATGGCCCAACATAATGGCATTCAAGAAGGTACAACATACAGTCTTTGGGGAACTTCGCAAGAAACCCAGCACAGACTGCCTACTCATGCTGAACATGAAAAAGAAAAAAATGGCTGTAACTTGTAAAGAGTCTAAGTACTGTCAAGTGCATTGATGTTTGCATGCCTGTATATATGCATTTTGAGCGTATCACCTGAGAACCTCCAACTAAGTTCACGGAAGGGAACAATTAGACTGCTTGAGAGTCCAGATTAGCTACATAGTACCCCCACCCAAAAAAACTATAACTGGCTAGCTGCTATGTGTAATTCATATGATCAACACTGCTGCCCTGCCGCCAAAATCACTCGTACTCTTCAACTCAATTCAAGCCAAAACGTAAAGCACTCAACATGCCCACATGGGTTTTGAAATTTGATGCTTCATTTTAGATTGCAATTTGGAAACAAGGAAATGGCAGAGTCCAACCCCTTGGCTTACCCATGTATGATACCTAAAGCCAAGTCCAAGTAATACCGGTGTCCCCACCAAAACGTGATATTCCAAAGGGGAAGAAAACAGAAAAACATAAGCAGAAAAGGCAATATGAAGAACTCCATCACCCTCGAACACAAAAAAAAATATCTCTCTTTGAGTTCTTGTTAATAAGTCATCTTACAGGCTGAATAAATCCTTCCTCAAACAAAGCACTGCCAGATTTTTATAGGTGTAGACCAAAAAAATCACCTCTTGTGCATCATATATAAAACTTAATAAACAGTAACAACAAATTCAATATAACAACATTAGAGAATGTAGGAAACATTCCATAGTTTGCACAAATGGCTTTAATTAGGCATCATAGGCCTTTTTGATGTTATAGTGCTGCCTTATTATGGGTCACATAACTCCAACTGGTTCAAAACATGAGGCCAGTTTTCTTCTGAGTTTACATGAGATACAAATATGATGGGCCCATAATCCATGAATAAATCAAACCTCCAAATTTACCTAACATACCAAGTTTTTTTTTTTTTTTTTGCAATGGTAAGTAGGCCTATCCACTGGGCCCCATCTTCAGGATGAAGGATTAGTAGGCTCGCGGTTGGGGAGGGGGCACAACCATTGGACTAGTATCACATGCGGGGACAAAAAATATTACTAAGACAGTTACCACTAGCACCCCCAGTAGGTCTAGGCAAGGCCAACATGTAAGCAACCTAACCTTTATGGAGAGTACCAGAGAGCCAGTCCCAAAGACCTCTATAAAATATCCTTGAAAACTGAGTGGTAGCAGAAATGGAAATGAAATAAACTACTAAAAGAAGTAATCAATACATGAAATGTACTATGAGAACCATTTTTCTCAAAAGATTTGAGCTCTGACCCTCACAATCCAGCATGCAAATGCAAGGACTCCATAAATCTTTGCATTTGAGGCTCAGAACTCAAATACTTTTGAGCGAAAAGGACCTCATAGTAGTTTTCTTATCATAAAATACCAAGTTTTTTTTTTTTTTTTTGGGCAATGATAAGTGGCCCTATCCACTGGACCCCATCTTCAGGATGTAAGATTAGCAGGCTCGCGGTTGGGGAGGGGCGCACAACCATTGGACTAGTACCACAAGTGGGGACAAAAAATATTACTAATACAGTTACCACTAGCACCCCCAGTAGGTCCAGCCTAAGCCAACATGTAAGCAACCTAACCTTATGGAGAGTACCAGAGAGCCAGTCCCAAAGACCTCTAAAATATCCTTGAAAACTGAATGGTAGCAGAAATGGAAATGAAATAAACTACTAAAAGAAGTAATCAATACATGAAATGTACTATGAGAACCATTTTTCTCAAAAGATTTGAGCTCTAACCCTTACAATCCAGCATGCAAATGCAAGGACTCCATAAATCTTTGCATGAGGCTCAGAACTCAAATACTTTGAGCGAAAGGGACCTCATAGTAGTTTTCTTATCATAAAATATCATAAGTTAGTAGAGACAGCAGGAAGGATGGGATAAATAACAATAATAGCATTATTAACGCCATTAATATAATTAGTTGAGATATCAGAAACCATCCCCCCAAAAAAAAAAAAAAAGAAACGATGATTAAGAAGAGGTAATCAATAAATGATAACATAACAGATAAAGTATGAAAATTTTCCATGATATGAAGGTCGCAATTATTTTAGGTTAGACTATTAGAAGTATTCTAGTGATGAGGTGATCGTGGCTATCAGCCACATTGACACTTACCAAGTGCATTGACACTACGTCAGGGCAATGGACTAACCTGCATACCAACCAAGGGTATATCTAGCTAGCAGGGCATGATTTACATTCTGTAAAGACATTGAGGCTTGGGTGTACTCAAAGCCTCGAATCCACGTCAGTAAGCCACAAAAGGAAAGATAACCTGATTCAATTTACACTTAACATTTTCATGAGAATTAGGAGCAGGGAGCAAGGGCATGGTCAAAATGTGGAATTTGTAATACACATATGGAAGGAAAGAGTGCATCAAGCTGGGTGTATGCAAACGAAGTAAACCCAAAGCACACTGCTCAGGCTCAGTGCTATGACCATCTGACCCGAGGATCAGTGAAGCCGAGCTCTATAAAACTGAGCTTGAGTCAAACAGAGATTAAAGAACCCCAGCTTCCTCTACCTATGTGACTCGGATGTATAGTTTAACTTCCAGCATACTTGAAACTTTTCACTTCAGGACTCATTTACTCCCAGTTTGAAGCAAGGAATCAAAAACATGCTTCAACATCAAACATTGAGTACTAACTTAAGAAATTTAAAGCCTAAGCCTCACCCACAGCTCGTACCACAGAATCCAAAAAAAGGAGGGGGAAAACGAACAAATGAGCTTAATTGACCAGTGCTTGATGCCTAGCATAACTCTAGTCACTGTCACACTAAGCTCAAGGAGAGCTCTGACCAAGTTCAGCCTAAGAGCTTAAGCCATTAGGAATTTCAAATAGTTGCATCGGTTACAACAGTTTAATTGATTGTCAAGATGAAAAACAATTAAATTGTGGACAGAATATTTATCTTCCCTTAATTTCTTACTCTGAGTTTATTTCGTGCATTACGAACACTATCTCGATTCACCTATACACCACAAAATGAGGGGAGGATGGCTCATTTCTAAGCAACAATGAAAAGATAAAATAAGAATGCAGTCAATGCAGGCATCAATAAGCTTTATAATTGAAGTGCAAGAGAGATACAAGTGGCCCAGCAAGTTCAACCGGACAGCAAAATTGATAAAAAAAAAACAGTTAGAATAAATAATAACTTATATCTCCTTTTCACTTGTTAAATTTATAAGCAACATAGGGATTGTCAAACCTTGGTCATCCTTGAGGCAACAAAGCACCCTACAACTAGAATACCCCCAAAACAGGCCTAGAAGAGTAAATAAAATCTTAAACGAATATGATCACTGTCTCCAGATGATGATTACACTGGATAGATTTGAACCCTCAACCACAATTTTCTAAAATACAATAACCAGTGAGATAATAACAGTCAGATTTTTTATGGAAACAGAACAAGAAAACCTTTGTAAACCTTTCTTCCTTTTTTTTTTTATTTTTTTTTTTTTGGGGCGGGGTGTTCAGTGATTACTTCATTTATTAAAAAGTGGGATCACATACAAATCACTAGGAAATAGTCAGCTAAAATTGGAAAGTAAAGGATCTTCACAGGTCAGTACTTCAACAACTAAAACCCCAAAAACTGAGAGAACATACACAGTGTTCAAAGATTTAATAACAAATCTGATTGCTTTACCACATTCAGCAGTGCATAAAGCTTAGGACACTATGCAAAAACATGGCCCTTACACAAACTCCCTACCTCCCCAGGAAAGATAATTTAGCACAATACATCAATGCATTAGTGCAGGCAACAATCACCAATGGGTTTACATGGTTCACCAGAGCACAGCAAAATTTCTAATACTTATACACTCTTTTGGCAATCCAACATATTCCTAAGTTCTTTTCAAAACAAATTCAATTATTTCCTTCCTTGGCATTTTAGATCTAGGAAGACTAGACAAGTCAACTTGATACGGAAACCTGACACTTGGACAGAAAAAGGACAGGTAAAAAGTTGCCACAACTCAGTACTTACTCTTGGATGCCTAAGTAGTTCCAACTGTAAGAATTAATGAAATGAAGCAGAATATTAAGACTTTTTGGTTCAGTTGCAAGCTTACACGAGCCCCTCAGCATTTAGAGACTCCAGATGGACAGTGCAAAGACACATAAGGCCAGGGCTCAGCTGGATTCCATCATTGTCATCCATGACAACACAACTTGATCATATTCATAGTGACAGTCCCTTGCATAAAAGCTGCAGTTATTTCAATACTTCTTAAAGCTTACACAAGGCTTGGGAACAGAAGATAAAGAGTTGCAAAAATGAGGGGAACTAAGACATGCTGCTGCAGTAAAGACAAGTCATGCAGTTTTACGTGACTATATGGTTCATTCACTATGCAGCAGAGCACTCCACTGGACCACTAATGGAAAGATAGATACCAATGGGACTATAGCTCATCACTCCTGTATCCCTCACAACGGCCTCCCTCACCTTTTTTATTATTTTTTAAAATCATCCACAGACTAGTGACCACCTGACCATTGCATGGCTCTACCATCCAAATCCACACCTTACGAACTACGAAGTTATCACTTATGAGGACTGAGCAGCAAAAGAATATTTAGTAAGCCTCCAAATATTCTTTTGTGCTCCCATTTTCACAAATTTTGATGTTATCATGGAGGCAGAACGGGCAGTAAGACTGGTTCATGATGAGTCTATGTCTATCAGCTATAGCCAAATATCAGCGTGACAGATACATTCAGGGTTAAGCAATCCACAACACATCGGGAGTACACTTCAGACGTAAAGCATAACTTCATGACAGCATATCAATCCGCCAGCTAAGAATATCATAAGGCGAGCATCTAATCTTGTACACACCCTGCAATTATTTGTCATGCCAAACAATCAATATGTTATGCTGGAACATGTATAATAGTTGTTCAGGAGATAAACAATTCATGAAGACGAAAAGGTTTATCAGTACTAATATGGCATATACCAACAGCATAGTTCGAGATTCATCACGAACCAGAAACAGCTTTTAAGAGTTCTCCATCACGCAACATGTAAAAGGATATAACAGAAAACACATTCACGCTATAGGAATCAAGCCAGTAACAGAGGGTTTCTGAAATCCACCCCTCCAACAAAATAAATATGTTCCACACTGAGAGATAGAGGGGCATAAACAATGCCTGACAATGGGAAAATTAACTTACCCTTCATTGACCAAGGTTACTGCCAAATTCACCATAAGCGTCTGTGAAAGACCTAACTTATCAAGGATGGATGTCAGAGGATCATATGGATGCTGTACAGTGAGCTCAAAGTTTAGGGTAGTCAATATCAACTGCTCAGCTTCAGTAATCCGCTCCCGGTATTGCTCAAACCAGTCCTGCATGGAACCACATGTTCATTGAATACCACAATGAAAAAGAAGAGCAGCAGATATAGTTGCAAAATACTAATGGATATTTGCATGCTGTAGTCCCAAGTTGTACTAAAAGGATATGAATAGAAGAAAACAGGACAGCAATAGAACTGCAATGTATAAATAAAATAATATAGAGTGATTACCCAGTTGTACATAAATAAAATCACATACACCTAAACTGCAGACACAACCCACCGACCCCCCCACCCCACCCCCAACACAAAAAAAAAAAAAACCCCCAAGGTGAGGGGTAAGGTTGTCCATGGATGTGCATACATTTCTTAAGTTCAGGCAAATGCACAATGCTTTCAAGGTAGCAACTAAAACAGAATGAGAGAAATTTCAGTGACTGAATTCAGGTGAGATACACACTAAAGTAACCTTTCTATGGTGTCATCAAAAACAGGTGCATTTACACATGTACAATACAACAAGAATAACAACATTCCATGGGGTCATGGAAACAAAATTTAGACTAAAACATGAGCATTATCAATACAAAATTTAGACTAAAACATGTAATATAATACAACAAGAATTGAAGGAGTTAGTTAGCCTTTAGCAAAATCAGCGTTATCAATGCACATTATATGAAGCAGCAGAAGAGAGAATGCAGTAGCAACCTTGTTACTAGCATTCTCAGAAGCACAGGAAAAGATACTTACAATGGGAAGCAGGTATGACAAGAAGGTGAGATCCTGTTTGTGGAGAATTTCACAAGATGCCTTCACTACATCATTCAAAGGCCGGGCTGTCTCCTCAGATTTTGCAGAAAGGAATAGGGCAGCAGTAGCAATCAACTGCAAGAGACACATATCAGCAAATCTTTTTGCAGCATACATCTATAAACCGACTATGAAACAATAGAGGAAACATAACCCATCCTCAACTGCTATCAAGACTTCATTTGGATAATGGCCAAAAGTTTTTGGAAAAACGCAGTTCAAAAATAAAGTGATAAACATCCTAAATCAAAATCCAAGAGTATGAAATGGAGAACCAAGCAAACATGAAATCTACTTCAAAAAAGCTACTAAAAGCCAACAACAATGGATATTATCGATTTCATGTAGTCCTGTACTAGGAGCTGTTATTGTAAAGTCCTTTGAAGCACAGGTATTCCAACTGGTATAGGACAACTAATAGTGCACAGAAAATAGAATGGACTTTAATTTATACCCACTCTGACCATATCAAGTGTAAGGTAATAGCTCAAGCAAAAAACCTCAATTCTGAAGTGCTATTTTTCTGTCAGCTTAGATCACATGCTCAAAGTCACAAACTCACAGCCTACCACTTATAAACTCAGCTAAGATTATCAGCACCTACAAGAACCTAATATAATGGTACGCACCTAAAAAGAACTACCAAAACGGAAAAGGAAAAGGTGTACCACCAAGGAGGGTGGGGATACTCACAAATCTATCATGAGAGGCATGTGAGCGCCGAAGAAAAAACGATGGCATAAAACCATGGCAGTACCAATTGTTGTTTGAGGCCTGCAACATCCATAAAGAAAGTAAAATAGTCAGATGATACAACATACTGTAAATACCCTCCTCCCAAAAAAAAAAAAAAAAAAAAAGGCAGCACCAAAATGCTTTACTAGGCTAAATCAGTGCAAGTCTTATTTACATTTGAGTTGACAAGGCAATAAAACTATTGATTGATCAAGCTGGCAGTAAAGCAAGTAAAACTTACAAATCTAGTCTCATCCCGAGTTGTTGGATGAAAGCACAATAAGAGTATCTCAATCGTGTCTCATGTAATGCATCAATGCCATCCTTTCTTGATGGGGAGCACATCTCAATCTCGGCCCTTGACATAAGAGCAGCTTCATCATCATTTTCCAGATCAGCCCGGTCACGTTTACCCATGGTATAACTATGAGCACTTGTACTAGGTGCTGTGCTGGCAGAAACTGAAACGCTAGTGGTCGAGGGGTTTGATTGGGCATGGTCATATTCATTAGGACGCCAATAGTATCCTACGTCACTCCCCCATGAATTCTCAGAAAACTTCCTCCGTTTGAAAGACGGTGACCCATGTGGTTTAGAGTAACTTCCATAGTGGGCACGTTCTCTGCAGTTTCGGGAGCCATTATAATGATAATCATGGGTTTTCATGTTATCAAACATCCCATTACCGTACTGGTTATATCTGCTGTAGTTATAGTAGTCATTTTGCTGGTAATAGTAGCTGTTATCATAGTTGCTGGGCAAGGATGCCCAACGGTATTCATATGCTGTCCCCCTTGAGGTTGATACCTCCGTCCAAAAGACATGATTCGCACCTGATCATCAAAGGCAAATCAATAAAATAAATCCTATAACCCACATAAATCAAATCCTAATATGCGACTCACAGGGAACTGAGTGGTCCAGCCACCAAAAAAAAAAATTCCTTTTCAAACCAACAGTTCCATACAAGGACAGAGAATCAACGCAAACAGTCACTGGAACATATAAGATTCTAACTTTAACAAACAAGCAGCAACGATACTTATTCATCTGCTTATTGATATCTATTTTTCCGAATTTAAGCATGATAATTACGAGGAAAAGAAGACTGAAATTACCGCTGGCCGAAATCCGAGAAATCTTGAATTCTTCCGTATGGTCGAAAATTTTCATAATTTAAGATTTAAAATTAACAAGACGGTTTAATCTATGGCTAGATGTGATCATGTGTTAGATCGGTAGTTAAAAAAATTTCACCTAATCTGATTAACTAAACGAAGGGGATAAATAAGCTAAAAACTTTTCCTTTATTCCGATCCAATCGAAGAGAGCTAAAGTTCAAGTAAGAAAGATTAGATATACACCGATTTTGATTTATATCTCTTTCTTGATCCAAAGAACACGAGTGAATCTCCATTAAACCACAAATTCAATAATTAAAAAAAAAAGGCAGCAAAAGATATATAAAAATTTATAAAATCAGAAGAAATTACCTTGAGAGAGGCAGAGAGATCCGAAGGAATTTTGCAGAAAATTTTGAGCGAAGTGAGAGATTGAGGCTAACGCAAGAAAAGCTTGAATTTCTAGGAACGGTTAGTACGCGAAGGGAAGATTCGGCAACAAGGCGAGGTCAGATTGTCAGACAGATAAAGAGAGATAAAGAGAGAGAGAGAGAGAGAGAGAGAGAGAGAATGTGCTGTTGAAGAAAGCCGCATAGCCTACGGACGATTTACGGGCTTCAAGAGAACATGGGTTGTAGCACATGCGGCCCAGTATCTCGCATCATTTGGGTTTATACTGTATAACGCACAAAATCTTCTAATGTTGTTCAGAGTCCATGCTCACCTAAACCTAACAAAAGTGACTAAAATCGAATTGTTTGAATCTATATCTGACCCCACGTTTGAAACAATGAATATGGAGTAGACTCAAAATATGAACTGAACAAACCCGTATCCGACTTGACTTTCGAAACAACTAACCAAAAATAAACTCAAATTCGAAATGACTTGAAACCGATCTAAACCTAACTCAAATATTTTTCATCAAATTTATTAATCTTTGTAAGATAAATTTAAATATTAAATGACTGAAACTCAACTTGAATTTGAGGCTAAAAGTTAAAAATACACCGAATCTTATAGATACCAAAATAACTTGACTCTAAACTTCAATGAATGATCTATTAGGCTCCTCTTTATTACCCGTAATCTATATGGCTAATTTATCATTGATTTACATCGCTCTTTGTGTTCTCCTTAGGCTCCTATTTATTACCCTTAATATAGAAGCACATTTTTCAATGTACAACTATACACAAATAAGAAAGTTTTTAAAAAATGGGGAAAACAATACACAAAGTTGTACACGATAATAATATGGCATGGCATGGCATGGCCTGTTCTATGAGTCAGGAACTCATGATGTTTGTGATTCTTAGTAGACGTGTACCCGGGCTAGGTTGCTTAAGGTTGGGTCAAGACTCAAGAGGGTAAGCCCCACTCATCTTGCAACCCAATCTTAATGCCGGCATCTTGTTGGGCCATATGGTGGGTTCACGTGGGTTAATGAACTTATGGGTGTTTTTTTAAGCAAAATGTGTGGCATGTGCTTCATGCCCCTCAACTCAACCATTACTCTCGTCGTTTCATACTTATATACTATGTAAAACAAGCTTTAAAATCTAAAAATATCACTTATTTTGTATGAGCATACGTTACTTTTACATATCTAAGAGTCTGATATAATGCACATGAATTGTAATGCAATTGGTCAACAAAAACCTCCTTTTGCTTGATTCGCGCATGTAAACCTCAATTTGTTTCTCTATTGCTCAGTACATTTGTGTTTCAATTATTTGCCTAATATAAGGTCCTCCTCCATACAATAGTACTAGTAACAAAATAGGTATCAATAGTATTACACTTTATTTATATCATTTGATTAATTAACATAGGCAACATACCAAAACTTGTCCCATACGTACAATTAAAAAAATAGGACAAAAATATAGATTGATTTATTGAATTATTCTTTATATATTTTAGAGATGAGACCTATTTATTTTTGTCAGGTTATTTGTACATTCAATGCACTTAAGTTATATTCTATATTCTATTTTAAATAAGATAATTTTCTTACAAAAACAAGAGTGAAAATATAAAATTTGTCGAGAACATGAAACTCCCTTTGTAAGGTGCATCAAAGCCCATCACCTTTTGTCACCCAAACAAAAAGTCCATCAACTTTATGAATCAAATCCATAAAAAAAGTAAGATTTCATGAATTGTAGTAGCCTTTCTTTCAACTCTTTGATGATATGGTTTTGTTAGAGGATCCATACCATATTTTAATTTTTGTGAAGTATTTAAAAATATTGATTTAAGAAGAGGAGGGTTGGGTATAGAGGGCGCGTGGAGAGGACTCCACAAAACTCTGACTTAACGAACCGCAAAAAGAGGATCCATCCACTCTCTCTCCACCCCTCTTCTTGTTCTCCTTCCTCCGCTATACTACAAACAAACCAATCCTCCCTCCTCTTTCTTCTTCATTTTTCTCTCACATGACATGAATCAGTAGCTTCACTCCTTCCTCCTCCCATAATGTAACCCTTCTCTCTCTCTCTAAAAATGATTACGATGAGCTGATCCGAAACCTGAAAAATCAAAAAACACCCAATCAATATATCCAATAATGGGCAAGAAAATTCCTAGGAATCGATCAAAAACCCTCCCATCATCTCCAACCCACTCATTCTCCTCTTCATCCTCCTCCGATTTCGAGTTCCGGATCTCTCTCTCTCCGCGGAAGTCGTCCGCTGCGCTTTGTCCTGCCGATGAGTTGTTCTACAAGGGGCAGCTCCTGCCCCTCCATCTCTCTCCTCGCATCTCCATGGTCCGCACTCTCCTCTTAGCCTCCTCCTCCACCTCCTCCTCCGCCACCGACGCCACCGCCTCCCGCGACTCCTCCTCCTCCACCGACTCCACCACCTCCTCCGCCTTCGCCGCCGACCTCTCCCTCCTCGCCGCCGGCGACCCTTGCTGCGACTCCTCCCGCCCTAGCTCCGTCACCGACGACGACGACCCTCTCCGCCGCCTCACCGCCAAACGCCCTCCCTCCTCCTCTTCCAAGTACTTCTCTCTCTCCAGAATCTTCAAGAAAGATCCTGCGGCCAAGACCGACGGATCCTCCGTGAAGAAGATGAGCGCGTCGGCTAAGGAGGTCATTCGGAGGTACTTGAAGAAGGTGAAGCCGCTCTACGAGAAGCTCTCTTCACAGAAGCAGCAGCAACAAGGAAGAACCTCCGGCAGCGGCTGTATTCCGGCTTCTGGAGCGGCGGCGCTGGCCAGTGCTACGTCGGATCTGGAGAGGAGAAGAGAGACCACCACCGCCGGCGGCAAGACCGCGACAACGACGACATTCTCCGGGAACCTGAAGTGCGCGAGGATCATCAAGAGAAGATACGTGGCGAGCTGTCCGTCGTCGATGAGGTCGTCGCCGAGCCACTCCGGGGTGCTGAACCGGGCCGGGTTGCCAGTGGGGCGATACGGATCAGGGTCGTCGGAGACGTCGACAATGGAGGAGCTCCAGAACGCCATTCAAGGGGCCATAGCTCACTGCAAGAACTCCATGCTTCAACAGAACACTTCCAGCTTCAACAACAACAACAACAATAACAAAGGCAAGGCTATTGAGATAGTATGACGAGAGCATGATGTCGAAATATAATTCGTAAGTTAGTTTTAAAATTCTAGGAAATTTAATAATTTTAATTTAACTTTATTTTTGTTTGTTTGTTTTGGTGCACTACTGTAGTTGATTTGAAAATTTAGAAAAAAATAAAATAAAATGATGGAAAAAAAAAAAAAAAAGAAAGGGATGAGATTGAGACGATGATGATCATGACGAAATTGAGGAAGCAAAAAGACATGCATGTGAGCTCTGAAAGTTGGTGTTTGTTTAGCAGTAGTTGGGACCTCGAATTTTAATTTCTAATATTTTGGGGGTTTTTGTATTTTAAAAAATGGCCGAAACCCATCCCTGGATTTTGGAATTTACTACTTAACGTACTGCTCTAGTCCTCTCACTCACCTATTTGGCTACTTTGCTTGTCTCTTCCTTTAGATTTACCTTCACTTCAATTGGCCTCTGTCCATTACTTTTTCTATTTCAAAATATTAACTCATTTTTTTCTATTTGTTACTTTGCTTATCTCTTCCTTTAAATTTATCAATATTATTCTTATTAATTTTTTTATTGATTTTTCTTCATTTTTTAAAAAATTTTAGCACAGCAAAAATTATATCGTAAATTTTAAAACAGATGGAGTACAATTCATACTTTCCTCACATTTATCATCCTTTATTACTAATTGCTATTTTTA
Organism: Talinum fruticosum; assembly: GCA_021018815.1. Lineage (NCBI taxonomy): Eukaryota > Viridiplantae > Streptophyta > Magnoliopsida > Caryophyllales > Talinaceae > Talinum > Talinum fruticosum. The sequence continues at coordinate 3,009,131 of JAITYX010000059.1, forward strand.
ATCCTAAAATTTGAATTTTTAGCTTATAGACTTGTATTTTGGATAGATAAAATCATAAAAGAGTAAATTTATTTTTAAATGATCTTTTTAGTTTTCTCCTTAAATTATTTACAAAATCTGTTATTTTTCACTTTAATTAACATTATCTGTGTCCATACTTCTGAAATATACAACTTTTCTTAATTAAGATTTACAAGTCTAAAACTTTGAGCTACTTAAAGTTGATATTATCAAATTAATATTATTTGCAATATCTTAGTAATTTTTGAACAAAACTAATTAAGCACATTTTTTTTGTGGAAAAAGGGACTAATGTCTATGCTCACCTCAAATTAGGAGTTGTGATATTAGAAAAGAGAGGTTATAAAACTCCATAAAAAGATTAGACTAACTCAATCTCAAAATTTGAAGAACTTTTTTATAAAAAAATAAAATAAAATATTACTTGGAGACCATTTCTTCTGCTTGAAGAAAGTAAAATGACTTTTGCATCCTTGCAGTCAAAACAGTCGTAGTACTTGTGAAATATGCTTTGGGCCCACCTAAAAATATCGTACTATCTTCTCATGGATTATGTAAATATAAAAAATTCAAGAAATTTGACTGCATTTGCACCAAGATGATTTAAATATATTCTCTCCCCTCTTTTGTTGTTTTTATGTTCAAAATCAATAAAAGGAATTTATAATTAAAATGATGGCAAATAAAAGTTGGTCTAAAAACGAGAGTTTATATAAATAATTAAAATGTTATAATGAAGTATTTGATAGTGACTAGTTTGACCCGATAAAAAGATACTAAGTTGAGTTGAATTGAATTTGAACTAATATATCAGTCTAATTGACTCGTGAGTAATCCATACAATAATTAGCTAACTATTATGTATAGCTATCAATCAATTAGTTCATATGCTAAGATTTAAAACGACAATATATACAATAATGTTAGAACCGGACCACTTATAATACAAGTGACACTTGTGCTGACACAAACATAACAGTTAAGCTCAGAAAGAGAAGAGGTAGTCCCACCCACTAAGGATTGATGACACTAAACACCAATCCCTTAATTAACAATGACCAACTCCTGTGGGGAGTACTGAAGAGGGCAACTCATAGGGTTGGGATTGAGATTTGATGGAAGGCAAAAGTGGCCTACTACTTTTTTTTTGTAAATTCTCAAATGTTTTTGAGAGTATATGCTTTCGAGAGAGATTAAACTCATAAAACCCTCTATTGTCTCATTCATTCAATTATGTATTGATATTTGGCGAGCAACAAATATTTTTAGATACATATAAGATATTCTTTTTTTTTTTTTAGCTTTGATTACCACATAATAAAACCAACTCTAATTACTGTTGAGATCATGTGATAGTTGCTTTTAATTATGGATTTGGGTTAATTTACCCTTTATCTATTTTTATTTTATTTTATTAGAAAAAGGCAATAGATGTATTATGAATTAATTGTAATTGGAGTTAAGAACAATAATGTGATAAGGAGAATGCAATTAATGAGAATGAGTAAATGACTGAAATCTCTAAGTAAGGATGCATGTGGATGAGCAACTCACATCATTAAGAGAGTATTTAATGCTGGTCAAATTAGCTGCCACCTTCCTTCAGGAAGACTTCCAAAGTTAGAAATAATAATTATTATTAATACTTTCAGTAGTAGTATTTATCTTGGTGAATTTCTCTAGAATTTTGACTTTGCTTACCTATGAAAATGACATGTTAATGACATATATATTAATTTTAGGTAAATTTTTTCTCCCTCCTTTTTATAATATATGTTATGTTAATTTTTTTCGTTTTACAATGATTCGTCACTTTACAATTATAATTACACATTAGTGACTAATTTATCAATTTTATCCTTATTAATTTTTTTTCTCTACTTTTTATCATCGACGATCTTCATTTCCAATGAAACCTTAGGGTAATTTGGTCTTCAATATAAATTTTGTCATGAACTTTATATTTCTTTTATATTCCCACACAATCCAAAAACAACAAGTATTGTAAAATAAAAGGAATAGTAAATTAAAACTAAAAGCTCATTTAAATTGATGTTTTATTTTATTTTTTATAAAGTATGTAATCTAAAGGCCAACTGATCTCGTTGTTATTTTATAATTTGATAATAAAATGTTGTATATTGTATTAGATCTTCTGCCACTACTGGCTTAAGAAGTGATCCTTGTGATATATATATATATATATATATATATATATATATATATATATATATATATATATATATATAGTATTTTGGTATTAGACAAAGGTTGCAATTATAGATTTAGAATTAGAAGCAGTCATTAGATGGTAATCATGACATTAATTATAGGGGAGGAAGTATCCCTGAAGCTCTCGCATGATGTATGGTTGGAATCTTGAACCATTGGGTATTTCAAAGAAATGAAAGAAAACAAAAACTATATTCACACATATCCGTACGCAACCTAATATACAAATTTATCTATGCCATCTCATTCCTTTTTTTCAAAAAAAATAACTATGCCATCTCATACTATATATTCCTAATATTTTGTCAAATACATATATTATATATTTCGGTTTTCACATTAGAGACGAAGGTAGGAATTTAAAATAAGAGTGTCCAACGTCTTTTGGATCAAATTTAAGGATGTCCAATTATCTATAATTTGAAATTTTTGCTTCAAAAATAAACTATACCCTTGGCCTTAAAGTGACTCCGTCACTCCTTCACATTAAATAACATGACATAATTTTAAAAAAAAATTAATATTTTTTAATAGAGAGATCATAAAAATAGAGGGTGAGTTTTTTAAAAAATTAAAATAAAATATCATATAGTAACTTGGGTTTATAAACTTTAATATAATTTGTAGTATGTTGTGAGGCACTAATATAGCTAATAAATAGCTAGTATTGGTGAGAGTTCATTTTATAATATTATTTCCTTGTAAAAAAAAGTTACTCCCTCCCTCCCATATTATTTGCTTTTCCTTTTCCTTTTTAGATGTTCCAAATTATTTGTTTGGTTTATATTTATATTTATAAAATTTAGCCTTCTTTCTTTAAATACCTTTATGATATCAGTAATTAATGATATGATATAATTAGGATATAATGGATAATTCATATCTTGTTGAATGATTTTCTTAAAATTCGTATTTTGTCAAATCATGCGGGTAAATTGAGATAGAGGGAGTATTATTTTTGTGTACCTCTTTCATGTAAAAAAATCCTAAGTGTTTTTATCTTTTAAGGCGAGAAGGAAATTATTAAAAATTATTTTAAAGGGATAAACCTAGCAAATTTGCATCATTGTATACTTAAATCATATCTATGATTTACTTATATGTCCATTTAAACAGGTAAAATTTAAATGTAAATTTTAAATATTTTGTTGGAGTCGCACAAAGCATATAGTTTCGGGTTAGAAATTTTATTTGAACTTTTATACATTGCTCACCTATTTATGCCCGAATTATATAAAATTTGATATATTTGAATTAATTTTTTTTTTAGTTTTTAGTTATACTTATAATAAAGCTTTGCTACGTGCACAAAAATTATATTTTGTTGAAGTTGTCTTCCCATAGCAACTTATTTCTAAACAATATGTCTTCACTATGTTTGGTAGGTTAAAAACTTCTTAGAAATTGATTATTAATTAATTAATTAATTAATTAATTATTTTTAGAATTGGTTTTTCTCATCTAATCTCCCACCAGCTTATTATTTACCCTTGACCTTCGCCCACCTAAACATGGATAGGAATCCAACAAGGTACAAGGACAGCTGGTACCTCACCTCCCAACTTCGATGAAATTATTTTTTTATATGATTAACCCATTAAAGTATTTTAAGATTTGTTCCATCTACATCAATGCTTTCCCCTTCTTTTTTTTTTTTTTTTTTTTTTTTACGATTGATCATCAATTTAATTTTTAAGTCTCCTTCCCATCAAGAAGTATATTATGTAATGGCCACTCCCTCCCTTTTATCTTTATTTTTTTATAAAAAGAAAAATTTTATTAATTAAAAATCATACGACATTTAAAAAATTAATTTTTTAAAAAGAATAAATTTAAAATGTCAAAAAAGATTTATATTCAACAAAATTAATGGTAAATATGCTTCAGTATGGATCTATACTTGCAGATATCAATATGGCCACAAACTGTGTTCTTTAACTTTAATATGTCTTTTTCGACATCGATGAGACTACTCGTATAACTTCATAAAATATATTTTTGTGTAATATAATAGTATATAACTTGAAGGAGGCATCACTTCTTGAGCGGTAATGAACCTTTGATATATATATATATATATATATATATATATATATATATATATATATATATATATATATATATATATATATATTAACTAGCTAGGACCACAAACTTGAAAGAAATAGATTATAATTGAATATGCACAAGATATATATATAAGATTGAGAAGAAGAGAAAATCAGGAAAGGGTTAGGGAGGTGGTATAGAATATGCATGTGATCTGAGTAGATATGGAAGTTGTGGGTGTCAATAACAATGTGGGGCTTTCATTTCAACTCCTCTCTCTCTCTCTTTCCCATGCATCAAGAGAAACCATCTGGAAAGCAAAAGCTAGCTAGTTGAGTTCCAATATGTACCTCAGGTCTTTCTCAAACAAGTCCCCACCTTCTCTCTCTCTCTCTCTCTACCAAATCTAAGTTCTGTGGTGGAGACATAACACATGCATGGCTTGAGCCCAGAAGTAGTATTGTCATGGCTTAATTGCCTCCATATTATTGATTACATACATGAGTTTTTTCGATCCTTAACAGCTTTTGATGGATTCCCCCTTCTAAACTTCTTTTTATGTTTTGGTGGTCGTGGTTTCGAGTTGGATTGCTTGGTGCGTATGCCTTTTAATTAATTTCAGCATGATTGATATATGCAGAAAAATCTTGTATATGCATTCAATTCATGATCTCAGAGATTATCAACATTAAGTATTCTATGAGTTGCTCTTTGAAAAATTATGGTTTCAACGATTTAGGTACCATCTTATAATATTTTTCCCATAACATTTGTACATTATATGTGTATGTATTGTAAGTGTGTTTGTCCAAGTAATTTAGATAGAACCCTCGTGAAAAAACTGTTTAAATATGTTATATGTACCTCCCCATTTACTCTCTTATCGAAAAAAAGGGTGTTTGTTGGGTAATTGGTTGTTATGCGCCAAAAGTTATCTTCTAGATTTGCTTATATTGTTTGGATTAAAAATAAATCAATAGTAAAAATTTTTATATTTATCATCAATATTTTCTTTTCTAGTGTAAATTGTGATGTTGAATATTCCCTCCGTTTCAAACTATATGTCGTTTTAAGAAAATAAAGAGAAATTAAAATGGATAAAAAGAAAGTTAGTTACATAATAAAATATCTAATATACCATTCTTATCTCCAAAAAATTACGACTGTTTTTTCTCTCTCCTTCTTAATTTTCTCTATCTTATCACTATATCCTCTCGTCTCTTAGTAAAATAATTTAAAAAATATATAGGATATTATATACTAAAAATGATAAAATTTTAAAAATAAAAGAATAATTAATAAAAATAAAATTGAAAAATTAGTAATTAATATACTATTATTAATGTAAAGTTACAAGTATTATGAAACGAGAAAAATTAGTTAAAATGACATGTAATGTGAAACGGATGGAGTAGTATCTATAAAAGGATGTGGTTATTTGACCAAATTGATACTACAACTTCAGAGTTAATTAGTGGTATAGTTATTATAGCATTTTTGAGATAATGGTTGTTTTTGTTAAATAGTAGATAATGATTTATTTTGATGTTTAAAACGTATTGTTATTAGAAAAATCTTTAATATAGAATAATATTATATTAATAGATTTTCCTTTTGTTACAAAAAAAAAATACAAAGCAAATTACAGAAAAAGAAAAAAGAAACTTGACAAACCTTGCCATCTCCAAATTTATCCTATAATTGCACACATACGCAAATAAAATTATGACTATCAGATAATCAGAAACTAACCATGAACGATTAAAAGGAAACCATTGCATGACTGGCTCTGGCTTCTATAGTTGGACTCGTATATCAATCATATTACCAAATATTGTACATTATAGTTAGTTTATAGTAACATTTTTCGGTAATTTTTTTTCAACTGCATTAATTAATTTTATTGTTAATAAATTAATTATCGTTGAATTAATCTCAGCCTATAATAAGTAACCTGGAATAGTGGGTAACAAATGACCACATTAATACCTTATTCTCCAGTTCTTTCTTCCTCTTTAATTTTATTGAAAATAAGATGTCGAACTTAAGCTGCCATTAACACAACACACGACTCCCACAACATCCCGAAGATAAATGTAGACAAATATTAATAAAAAAAAACTAGATTTTAAAAATAAAAATTAAAAATTAACTAATTATAATGAGTTGATTTATTATTTGTTGGTACAACTATAATTTTTCTGTTACATAAAAAACCAATTGTGCCCTTGATTTAGTTTTTTTTTTTTTTTAATGAAAATCTAATCAGTATTTAGTTAAGATACTCAGGAGATAGGAGATGAGATTAGTGAGCGCAATTACGTGGAAATGAAAAGATTAGGGCGGCAGAATATTTATGCAGAGAGTATGGCGTTGAGTTATTTATGGACTCCGTTTTATTCCCAACAGCAACTCAAACTGCCTGTTGATGCCCAACATCATAAAATTTCTCTCCCCTAAATTAATTTTACAATATCTCTGTCGTCTTTGTCTCTAAACAATGGACAGCAATTTTTCTCATCAGAAACTTAATTTTAAAATTAGCTGAAAAACATATACACTAATTAAGTTGAGAACCAACCAACATATAGGTAAGATAGCCATTAAGCCCCCATTTACAGACTTGGTCATTAGAATACTTAATTAATCACTAATTAGTGCATATACAACATCCAAAGGAAGAATAATTAGTATAGAATTGGAAACCGAGAGGAAGGACATGTGTAGAAAATGGATCCTTTTATAAATGTATCGAGTGAGATTTGGATTCGATCTTTATATGCATAATATAATTTTTGAAGAAGGTGTGTCTCATTTTAAACCTATAAAAAATGTGATAAGTTCTATTTAATTTTTGTAGTTATTTTAAAATTTTTAAGATTTTTATATCTAATGAAAACCAGAAATTTGGTTACTAACCTTAACTACTCATAAGTTAAACCTAAAATTTAATTTTTGAGTGCAACTCAAAATCGACCCACCCAAAGCACATCAACTCTTGGGTACAATCTTGATTATCAAATTCAACATTTTATTTATTTAGTAATTATTTTTAAATTGCATTAAAACAAAAACTTTTATCATAGGTAAAACTATTACCCCCTCCGTTTCAAAATACATGTCGTTTTAAAAATATGTAGGAATATCAAGGAAACACAAAATTTATGATAGATTTTATGTTAAAAGACTAAGTTGCTCCTATATTTTATTGGAAATGAAAAAATCAATAAATAGAGAAGAGAAACAAAACAATTAATAAGGATAGAATTGATAAACTAGTAATTAATATGTCATTAAAATTATAAAGTGATAAGTATTATAAAATAAAAAAATTAATTAAAATAACATGTATTTTAAAACAAATGAAGTATATTTTCTTTAAATAAAGTTATATTTTTTGGGGGAAAGCGAACAACAATTAATTGTTGTGTCTTGTGTCCTACGTCCGTACGAGCTCATCCACCAAGAGAGGCCTAATATGTGGATGTTTTTATATTTATTTTGGGCCTTTTCTATTTAATACTCTTTCCCCTTTCTTCTTTCTCATTGTGGGCTTGATTGGGAAGTGGGCTTCCTTTATATTCTTTTGGAAGATTGCTCATTTGTGGATTTTAAGGGTATGGCCCAATTTTGCATGTAACTTTTATTTTTATATTTTTGTATTAAATAGAACTAGAAAAATAAGTTGCAAAAATACATCGCTTTTTTTTTTTTTTAACATTTTAGTTTGAGCTTGATTACTAAAACTACACTATTCATATTTGTAGTTTATCAAGTCTCACCATCAACCACTCATTAATATTTTTTTTGTTTTATTAAAGATATAATTCCTTCTGAGCCTTAAATGTTTATGGTAAGTTCTTCTAATAAATATACTTATAAAATTTAAACTTATATTTTCCTTCTTACTAGGGTGTAGCCATTATCACCTCGACCAACGCCTTGTTGGTAACTACTCATTAACATGCATCTACTAAAAGATGGGTATAACTCAAAAACTTAAGAGTTGAAAATGTACTAATATTTATTTAAATAACATATTAAGAAAAGATATAGTTAAAGGATTGTAATTTTTTAAGGTAAGTAGGGACTAATTCATTGATAAGGTATCCATAAGTACATAGCTTTGAACCGACTCGGGACAATCCTCGAGCCATATCTGCTCTATGTCAGTAGGGAGAAATCTAGTTAGGTGAAGGGCTATTGTATTCCCATCCTTTTTGACACGCATCCAATCACAAAACAAAAAATTACTACTAAAAAATAATAAATTCGAGGATAATCTTCTGGTAGTTAAACCTCTTGGCCTGTTGGACTCCATCCAAGAAGGCCGCTTTAGCCTCGGCAACGTTAATAGGCCATGCCGCCTATCCTCTTTTAACGGCCGCCAACCACCAACTCCGTATCATCCCTAACTACAACCCCCAAGCCTATCCATCCCCCTTCTCGAATTGTCGGTTTTTTAAAAATTTAAATTATTTTTATAGTAGACATAAAATTATGACGGGATAAAGAGATCGACCTGAATAGAGCTGTTTGGGAACTCTTTAAGTAGTTTCCTAATGCTAAGGAAAGGATCATATTCATATATATAGCATTGGTTTTGGCAGCGAGAACCCAAACAGGGAGTAGTCAAAAGGACAGCAGCTTCCCGCCTTTGACTCTCTCTCTTAAATATACTACTAAGTTTAAACAGCTATATGTGCAGGAATGTATAATGGAGGCATTAAATCATAGCAAGGGTTTCACGTGCCTATCCCTTTGAAAACATACTGACGAAACTTCACGTTAAAATACAGCTTGCCCTTGCTTTGCATGAACCCCCCTCAGCCTCAGCCCTCTCTCTTTTCTCTTAATTAATCACACTCTCTCTACCAATGCTTGTTTTTTTGTATGGTCCCCCATCCCCCAATCAATATCTTATATACATGTACTTTTAGACATAGATTAGGAGACCTCACTTTATTATTCATTTGATGTTACAAATTCATTTGCTTCGTATTTCATATATGGCTTCCATCTTTTGATAATATTATAGCCAATGTAGACGCGGACAAGAACTAGCGATCATGAAAGTGAAATGTGGGCAAAAGGGTTTCTTTTGCTTGCCCCAACTGTATTGACCTAACCTAACAAAATCGACCCAATTTTGATTATACCAATCAAGACGGTCGACTTGAATGGTGAACTCAAATAGCCATACCACGATAGCGATATTTGAACGTGCCAATAGCCATAAGCAGTAATTCTTTTCTTTCCATAGCCCATGACCCCCAAAACCAAAAAAAGTAATTAAATTAAAAACAGGTAAATATCATAATTTAAATAGTCTAGACCAAAATTCCAAATGAGAGATGACGTGATGATCCGGATCATGTACACTTGTACAGGGTTAAGATTTGGCATATTGCAGGATTAGCCCGCTGGAGGGGCCCCTGTGAAAAGTATACAAACCTTCCAAAAGGCCACTCCTTAGGCAGCAAAAACAGTACTTTCCCTTGTCAATTACCCCCTCTTTCAATTTGGCATATGCTCACTGCAAAATTACTCTCTCTGCCCTTGTTATTCAATTCATTTCCAATTGAATTGGTCACAAAAATCCAACCCTTGGAGGGGCCCGAGAGGCCTAACTAAATTATTTGGGACGTATACTAGTGAAAGTGCAAGTACAATAGTAACAATACTGTGCCTCATTTACAAATCAGCTCAGCTCTCTCTCGTCTCTTATCTTTTAACCTTTTCTTTACTTTGCCTGTATTATGAGTATACCATACCATAAGCACTCATGGAGAACTCCTCAGATATCTTTTATGGGTTCAACCCAAATTGCATGTCTCATCTTGCATCAACTCTCAAATTGCTACTCAAATTATCTGACAAATTCTATAATTCCCTTAAAAGAGCTTTACCTTTATATATTAATGGTAATTCAAGTCCGATGAACGAAAAATCAAACGTCAAAATAATAACAATAATAACATCTGTCAATTCTATTGAATTCTTAAAATTTGACATTATAAGAATACATCCTACTTGGCCTCCATAGTCACTTTCACCCATATTAGCTAACAATTTTCACATATTTAATTACTTATTATTCATTTTTGTATGGTTGATGTAAAATCAAATGTCGATGCAGGTAGATTTTGATAGATATCTTTGGTACTAATTTGTTGTTGTCTTATTAGGTAAAACGAACCTTTTAATTTTACGTAGTCATGATTAAATGCATTTGATCATTAACAATCTTTATAGATATAAAGTATCTATGTTTATGTTTAATGTTACGTATAATTAACTTCTGCTATATTACTTGTATCATTTTTTAATTGAAGCCACATGATTAAAACATATGAGAATGATGGCTACCAATTTAGGAGCTGAATTTTGTGAACCGAATCTCCTCTTTCTTACAAGTAGTGTAAATTTTTTATTGGAGTATATAACCTCTCAACAGACCTTTAGATATTAATTTAAACTTTTGTTTGAATTGATTCCTAAATATGATAACAGAGCCTTATAAGCATGAGTTCTCAAGTTCAAATCTCAACAATAATCATATTGATTTATTGCACAAAGATAAGGAAAGAGTTTTGCGGTATTTACACATCAAGTTAAAAAGGTATTTAAATGAGAGACATGTTAGACTATACAACCTATCATAAACATTTAACCATTAACTTAAACTTATGGTTGAGTAGGTTCTTGAATAATTTCAATCCTTATAAATATATATACAATAACAAAATGGATATATAATTTACATTATCATGATACAGTGTAAATAAATGAAAAATATCACTATTACAATATAAGATTTAAATGTTATAAATAGAAATAAACCAATCACATTAATCCTGTTAATGTTAAAAATCAATAGAAAATAGTCCTTAAAATAAAATACTCTTTCGGTTTTACAATACTTGTTATTTTCGGGTTGCGAGAAAATACCAAAGAGATACAAAATTCATGATAAATTTTTTATTAAAAAATCAAGTTGCCCACAAAGTTTAATTGAAAAAAGAAAGTCAACAAAAAAAGAAACAAAACGTATTGATAAGAATAAAATCGATAAATTAGTCATTAATATGTCAAGGTGATATATATTATGAAATGAAAAAAATTAATCAAAGTAATATATATTGTAAAATGGAAAAAATATCTTTAAAAACTTCATTTTCTATTTAGGGCTCTTATTTAACGAGGGAGGGAGTAATTGTAAGTCTATAACTTTCATCAATTAGATCTAAATGGGATTGTATTGTCATTAGGGTAAAATAATCCCTGTTTATTGAAGTTAGCTACAAACATTAATCATGGCCCTTGAAATCATTCAATGACTGTAAATGGGTTAGTTTGCATTGGGAAATGAAATAACTTAATCATAACCCCTTAATTAACCCCATAATTAATTTTTAAAAAAACTAAAAATGAACTGAAACTAGTAATAATTTTGCTGCTGGCTTTATGTGATATCCAGAAGGCAGAAGATTTACTCATTAAGGTGTTTAGCTGTCTATAATTAGATCAGAACTGCCCAAATCTTAATGAAATTGCTTTTTCAGAAAGAGGGCACATTATATGAACCAGTGATGATCAGGATGACAGTGCAAATGACGGAAATACCCCTCTTCATGGGGGAAAAACAAAACGCAACGGCAAGATTCAAGGGACATTTTGGGGAAAATGAGGGGCAATATTTATATTTATGCAAAAATAATCCCATGCCAAATGGGTTTTTGTTGGGGAATGGAGGAAGTCACATGGCAAGAAATTAACCCTCATGTGACCCCATGATGCTTAGAGATACTCCCATGTTATAATCTTTGTAATTAAGCAACAGGAGGGGGGTCAAACTGCCAGACCCTTATCACTCTTTGACTAATCCCTAATTAATTAGATTAGATTATATGACAAATCCCTTTGCCACTTCACTTAATTAATTAATTAAAACTCATAATTTGTAGGCCCTCCTTTTTACCTTGTGCATCATGTCCTTTTGTGAAGCCAGGTGGTCAGTCTACTTTCCCCCTCCTTCCCTATATATATGGAAACCAGACACTCCCAACAAAGATTGTTTTACCTACTCTTGCATTAAAAGAGGGAAAATATAGATTCTTAGGCTTAACTCATAATTATTGGAAACTTAATTTCATGAAAACCTAATTTTTGTATAATGTACTACTTTAATATGGAGATTGACAGGCAAATTATGTACTTGATTATTATTGATAGGTGGGGTGCTGTTCTATGAGTTCGAAAAATATATTTTTTAAATAGAAAATTAGAAAGCAGTTGAAAAAATCAAAACCATTTGTAGAAGTTAAGTCTGGAAGAACAAGTCAATTTGTAATATACCTAATTCAATCACATAAATTGATCTTGTATAATTCGACTTTATCCAATTTGAATCAGAATCACATACTAACTCAATTTGATGTTTATCTAAACCAATAATTACTCACTTGTGAATAAGACGTGATTAAAATTGAACAAACTTTTTTCACCTATGATAATGATAGGTTATGAATTTTTTTATAAAAAGGTATGTACAATAATTAATAGGTATATTTTTTACAAGAGTTTTACCTAAATTGTCGTTCATTAAAATAAAGAGAAATGAAAAAAATGGGATAGAAAATCAAACTAAGGTAGAAGAAGTACAAATACCAAACTTGACGACCCAATTTACGGTCTAATTCCCTTCCAATAGGTTATGAATCTTATTCAATATGAACTCTATATTTTTGCAAAAATTAACACTTTATTCACCATTAAAATGTGACATTAAAATCTGAAAAAATCTTAGAATAAAATGAGCAAAATTATCCATAAATCTTTTTCCCTCCAATGGGTCAGAACACAAAAAATCAATAAAAAAGAGATGATGAGGGAAAAGGGGGGTTTAATTTTTAAACTATGGGAGACAAGCTTAGGTTGGGAAATCAGAGTGTGTAGTAATCTTTCTTCTTGGAATCAGTAGAGAATAGGAATCTTACCATTTTCTTATTAGTATGTGGATCCAACTTCATCATAACTCCCTCACTATTCCATTAGAGTAAAAGGCCCAGAAAAAAAATCCCCTATTTTTTTTTTAATTTTATAATCACCCTTTTTCCTTTATTTTGAAATTTTATTTCCTTTGGCATCTCTCAGAGAATAATTAATATAAATATAACTAACCCTGCGCCACAAGTGCAGAAATCTGCATGGCCAAAGGCTGGCTGGCACTGGCTACCCTGTTACAGACTCTGAAAAAACAAAAGAGTAAAAATTTTAATCATTTAAAAAAAAAATAAAAAGAAAAAAGTTAATCTAAAAAAAATGGAAATTTGTCTTTTAGCTACCTATGTGTCCATGTGCTGTTCCCATCGGGTTAAACACAGTCTCAGCTCACTTGTTTCGGACTCACTAGACCACTAACCTCTTCTCTAATTTTTTAAAAATTAAATTAAATCTTCCTCTCACCGTCCATATAAAAAATAACTTCATAAACATTTCAAATCTCAATCTAACAATTTCCTAAACACCCCCCAAAATGGAATCAAACAAAAGATAGATCATAACTTTTACCTTGATAATTATATCATATATAAATATAACATAAGTATTATTTACCTAAATTTGTAAGTTTTTTAAAATTATAAAACTAAATTAACAAAATTTTTTATATCAGTTTTACTATATATAAAGGTTATGTTCGGTAAAATGAGTTGTTTGAATAACGGATAATTATTTATTTAGCTGATAACAATTAAATTTTAGCTGTATATAAAGGTTGTGTTCAGTAAAATAAGTTCGTTTGAATAGCGGATAATTATTTATTTAGCTGATAACGATTAAATTTTAGCTGTTAAACAGTAGATTTGAGTTGATATATTGGTATATGTGTAGTTAACAAAAGGGGGAAAAGTATAATGTAAAGCTGAACTCTTTCACTTTCAAATGAGCAAAGAGTTAAAACTGAAAAAGACCCACCCAAAGCTCCTCTCCCTCTTTTATATACAAAAACAAAAACTACCCTTCACCCCATACTACTACTCCCCAACCCCAGACCCCAAACCCAGGACCAGGAAGGAGAGAGAAACTCAGAGAGATAGCAATGGTGTCTCCTGAAAGATCTGAATCAGCTGCTAGATCATCGTCTACGGAGGTGCTCATGGCGGAGCCCAGGATATCGTTTTCCGCTGACTTTCTCGACGACGATAGCTTCATCTCCATAAGCCCGAACTCGTCCTTGGAAAAGGAGCAAGAAATCGACGATCAAATCGAGCTAGAACTCGCCGCAGCCGCCGCCAAGAGCAACCCGGAGTTCGAGTTCTTATCGAGCAAGAACAGCTTCGACGGAACGCAGACGATGCTCACCGCCGACGAGCTCTTCTTCGAGGGGAAGCTCCTCCCCTTCTCCCAAATCCACCACGCCGCCGAGAAGCTCAGCAAGATCTCCCTCAAGTCCGAGGAGACCCGCAATTCCGACGCCGGAAAAGCCAAGGAAGACGCCATTTCGTCGAATGCCAGCGCGATTCTGCTCGGAAGAGAGCCGCAGGAGCCGAGGATTTGGTTCGTCGACGACGACCCCTCGCCTCGGCCCCCGAAATGCACGGTGTTGTGGAAGGAGCTCCTGAGGCTGAGGAAAAACCCTAGGAACTCCACGCTGTCGCCGTCATCGTCCTCCTCCTCCTCCTCCTCGTCGGCGAGCTCGCTGGGGGAAGCGGCGGCGATGGAGGAGAGAGAAAAGGAGCAGATGAGTAGCAGAGAGAAGCACATTAAGAGGGTGAAGAAAGGGTTGGAGAGAACTAGATCAGCTACCATTAGGATTAGGCCCATGGTGAATGTCCCCCTTGCACCCAGAAGAGCAGCTCCTTACCTCCTCTCTTCCCTCTCAGGAAACCCAGAATTGATAGGTAAAATTAATTAATTAAAAATTAATTTGGGGGATTTTTTTCTCTTTTTTTGGTGGGTTGTTGATGAATGAATCTTTAGGATTCTTGATGATGTTCATGATATTTCCCATTTTCTGCTTGCCTTTTTTTAGTGTTTTTTATCCCCTTTTTTTCTCCAGTGTGGAGTAGAGGTACATTTTTATTCCTTTTTTTTTTTTTTTTTGAAATTGAAGGTGTTAGCTAGGGAAAATGAAATCTGGATTTTGATGGTGGGGGATCTGATAGAAATGAATGACCATGTACATGACTGACAATGTCTATGGTGTTGGATGGTATTGACAATTAATAATGTATTGATTACTGAATGTCATCCATCCATCTACTGCACCTGCATTTGATGAGGGTGACTACTAAACAAAACTAGCTATTTTAATCATTTTGAATTTCTATTCAGTTACACTTGGAGGGAACCCAAAATCTTACCATTTGGGCACCAAATTTATTCAACAATAAA
This sequence comes from Talinum fruticosum, assembly GCA_021018815.1. Lineage (NCBI taxonomy): Eukaryota > Viridiplantae > Streptophyta > Magnoliopsida > Caryophyllales > Talinaceae > Talinum > Talinum fruticosum. Next base: position 3,024,830 of record JAITYX010000059.1, read on the forward strand.
TGCTAATTATCAGCCCTATAGATCTTCCGGTATCCGCCTCATCTACATACAATTGGATCTTCCTTAACCCGATGCTATTCTGGATGCTAATAAGGCATAGATAGATAGATATTAGGGCTTTCTAAGTAAAAGGTTATTCCCATTGGAAACTAGCTCAACCACATAAAGAATGGAATGGTTCATGAGTGATTTGAGCTCATCTGAAACAGAGTTTTAGGGAAAAATGACAAGGGAGTCCAGATAATCCAGGTCAGATGGTAGGGACTGGAGAAAACACTTTGTTTAGCTTTTCCTAATAGAGGTGAGGCATGAGTAAGCTCCATCAAAGGCACATCTACTTCTGTTTTCCCTCCCCCACTTCTAAATCCGTCTATCTTAAATATATGGAGTATTATAGATGTGGGGCTTATAAACGATTGAAATGTCATGTCGAGATTTAGATGGCCATATAGATTACTCAAAGTATAGGTGAGTATATTCTAGTTCGAATGGATTAATGGAATGTTTAGGTCATATCAAGGTTTAGGTGCGGTCACTTTATGTTTGAGTTTTAGTCAGCTTTGTTGTCGATCTCTCCAATAATTATTAAGTTTGTCAAAAAATACAATTCATATAAGTTAAGTAACGTCATAATAGTAAGTAAGGCTTTAGTTGCCATACCAAATTCAAGGCCAATTAGTTAGTTTGCCTTACCTTGAGTTTGGACAAAGTTTATTTTCGCTTGTTTTGGTCTGATAATCGGATATAGATAAAGTTTTATCATATCTACAGTACAGACATATCTAACGATACGTACAAGTGAGAGACATTTCAACAAGGGCAAGAAAAGAGCATCAATACTTGATTTCAGTTGCTTGTTATGGGGCCAAAGTGAGAGAGGAAAGGATCCAACAACAAAGTGAACAATCAGGCTGATAAAAGAAATGCAAATAGCTGATTACAAGAGCACTTCAATTCCACAAATGTTGAGTAGTAATACACCAAACAAAAATATGACACAACACAACCAATACAGATGTTACATTTTCACTGTTTACTTCCCTTGAAAGAATTGAGAAAAGTAACTACAAATAATAACAGTATACAGACAAAACGAGGGGTCTCCACTTCTTCCTTTTTCTTTCTCTTTTTTTGGGAGAGAGAGAGAAAGAGAAGGGGACCATATACCAATCAAGAAGCCAAGAAGGTGAGGATTTATATCTCAGGAAAATTATGTGCAATTAATGGAAGAGAGACCCACTATCAGGCTGCACAGAGGGAGCTCATTCACTTGTACTGTCAAGTGCTTCTTCACACAGACAAGCTGTCACCCAGAAGTCAAACAGATTTTCAAAACTAACTGTTGAAGGTTCCAACAAGTATCCAGCCAAATGTGAAGTCGCCAAAACATTATCATCGAAACAACAACGTCGAATATGAATCCTCTAACAGATATATGCATGTCACCTTTAGTGTTCTGAGGCCCAGGATGGATGGCTCATGTCTTTTGTTTCGCGCCCAATGACAGCCGGTTGCCAGGAGAAAATCTATATAAAGAAGATTTCAGGTAACATGTTTTAGGTCATGAAATGATGCACCACGAGTAATATGGATATTATGAGTTGTCAAAACTTACGTAAAATTCAGCCCCGGCCGTTGAAGGAGAGCCTTTGGGATTTTACCTTGTAGGTTATTGTTCTCTATGTGCCTGCAATAGAGCAGACACTATGTCAACAATATCAATAAAAATAACAACAAAATATACCCGAGCAAGACATGGAGAGATTCAGATATAAGTAGCATTGTCCTTGTAAATAGGAGACCGATTCCGAGAGACCCATTATGTCACTATGTATGGCAATTTGTTAATTTAAGATTGTTACCAAAAAGCAATGCATTCCATGTGCTGTGTGATGCCGAGAATAGGAAGTACTTTGATTAGTCTAATCCACAGATAATTATTGAAAGAAATTGAAGTCAAACATCTCCCTCATGGAGATTCCAGCCTATCCCTATAATGTTCTCCTGCGCTGTTGCACTCTGTACCAACTCATACTTTTGACCAGTCTAACTACATCTCAGGCTCTCATATGAACTGACCATCACAAGATTGATTGAAAGGAATGACTTATGAGTGTTGCATACGCAACGAGAGAATCTAATAGGTTAAGGAGTGGTTGTGAGAATAAATATTGAACTTTTCATATAACAGCAATATCAAAGCACTTGGCATAAACTTAGTCAAAATTCGAGCACAATGTCAAGAAGCAGTCACAAAGATTGTCAGGCATCAAATTTAAAATAAATCTGCTCAGATAGAAATAAATTTTGCCATTGAATATCTGACCAAATAGAGGAAGTAACATCTGACTCCAATTCCAGAAACTTGCTAAGTTTTGACCATTCTCTATCTAGTTAAGATTATAAAGCAAAAGATCAAATGTCCACTTTGAAAGGATTCGGAGGGATCGATTGTCTTTGCCTTCTGATTATATGTGGGGACATAGTAGGCAAGAGCTGCTTTTCAATCAAGGACAGCTTCTTTTTGTCATCACAAGGATAAGGCTGTGTATTTTGATCCCTTCAAAGTGCATCATAGGCAGGAGCTGACATGCTCAAGTGGGAGTTTGTCCGGCATTCAAAACATGCAAGATTCTAGGCATATATGACCTAGTAAGTTACTCTGTCGATTGGGTTTTACAATAGAACATCAATTCCGCTTGTGAATGGTCTATTTCTTCTTCACAAAATCTAACGTCAATTAGATTTGTTTGACTTGTTGGTGCAGAATGGAAATCTGACTTGTTGGTACAGAATGGAAGCCCGATAGGCTTGTGTATGGTCTAATTCTTCTACATAGATCTAACAATTAAGCTTGTAAGCGCATTGGGCTATCTACAAAAACGAAACGCAAACAATACCCTGAAGTCCTGCCTTGACGAGATTGGGCTGTTATCTAAGCAACGTTAACTCTAATTTACAAGCAGGTCGTCTCCATGATTCGACCAGCTATTTCATGAAAACTGTTTTGTGGGACAACCTAATGGAACTAAAATTTTCAGTGCACGCAAGTTTCTATGAATGTCTAACTGCAACTATTAATCTGACCAAAGTCCCAAAAGTCTGAGAAAAGAATCCGATCACAACATCCTTCAGCATCTCAGCTCCACAGTATACTATAATCACAGCGTTATAGTATCAGGAATGGAGATGGTGTCACCCAGGTAAACATGATCCATCAAATCAGTATGCTTTGCAGTACATTTTTGACTTGGGTAGACCTCTAGTTTTTGGTGATTGATCTTAGGAAAAACTTTAGGTAGCTTAGTGGAAGCTACAAACTATATACTTTAGCATATGCAATGTAATTACAGATAACTCTTTCCCAGTTTATTTAGGTAAATGGCGATCCATCAACATTGACCTTTTAAATGACTAGTATCTATTAGTAAGTTGAACAGATAGTTATTCCAGATAGGACCAACTTGGTAACTACCAGCTTATTGCACCAGAAGGAGCCTATCTATAAACTTGCCTCTAATCTTCTCCTCGATCTCTCACCTCTTTCCATATTTTCCACTTTTCCCTCTTCCTTCTTCAGAACTCTTAAACTTTCCTCCTTGACCTAAGCCCTGTTTGCAATCGGCTATTAATCAGAACGTTACTGCTTCCCTGTCCTCCCAAACTCTATGATCTCTCCTCCACCCTGGAAAGATTTCTGTCTTTCCATTGTTACCTAGGCAACTCCTTTTGGACTTTTCCCCCTCCCCTCTGAATGAACTGAAGCTTTGTCACAGTCACATGATCACAAGTACCTGAGGATAAATTCTGATGCAGATTCCAACCAACAGGAAGCCACAAGCTGGTTTGGGGACGAGAGAGATGAACACCAATGCACAAGGGCTGTGTAAGAGACTAATAGGGAGTATCACGTCACAATCATCACTTGCATCTTCATTTCTTGGTTTTACTCTGCTTCATTGTTGGTACTCTCTCTTCATGGACACATGCTACAGCAACTCCTGTAACTTTTCATTTGCTCTTTACACAATATGGAGCTGATGACAGACAAGCTCCAGATTATCACCTCCACCATTTTCATGCATCTGTCTGACATGGTTTATCTCAGTTTAAACCCTATCAGTTAAATGGGCCCCAAGGCCTATTACTAGTTCTAAGTCATGACCTCTCTAAACCACATTGCAATGCCATGTCTCTATTCACTAGTATTCAGCCTGACGCGTATTCAATCTGAAGCCGTTCGTAGTCCTAATAACTCAATATTACAATAAGGTGAGCCTTCCTCTTTATCTCAACCCTTGACAAGAGGAAAAAGAATTTTATTTCCTTGATCATTGGGTAAATGAGATTCCTGTGCATCTCAAATTATTTTTACAGTATGCTAACACAAAATCTACAGATAAAGTTTCCGATTGATGTCCATGTAAAGCACTGACAGTAACTATTTATTCCAAATTGATTTACTTATCCAAGAAAACAAGACAAATAAAGATAACTACTATTGCATTGCTAGCGATGAAGCTTAACGAGATAGAACTTACAGTTCACGCAAGCTTTTGATTGCTCCGAGTGATGAAGGAATGGTTCCATTAAAGTGATTGTTTTCCAAACCGCTGAAAATGAAACAAAATCACATAAGAATTCTGAATGTTTTAAAAAAATATACCAACTTTAAGAGTTGTTTGGAAGTTCAAATCAGTGATCCCACATGTGGGTATACACTATACACTATCAGTATGGTAACACTACCTTTGAATGAAAATATAGGCTTTGATCAATAAATTACGCATCTTCACTCATTACCGTGACCACCACCTAAGTACCTAACTAGATTTTTTCCTGAAAACATTAAAAAAAAAAAAACCTACCGCATGCACACATATGCAGAGGAAATGGGGCTTACAGTACTTTAAGATGCTTCAATGCACCAAGACTTGAAGGTATGCGTCCAGCCAGACTGTTGTTTCCCAGAACTCTGTCAACACCATCAAATGATGTCAATATGCAGTGTCTTGTAATAGGCTAGCAATTTACTGATGACATGGGATACCTACATTGTAGTCAATGCCGTCAAATTTCCAATGGCAGTCGACAGGGATCCTGAAAGACCCATATCCATCAAATTTCTGGTGGACACAGAAGGAAAAAGTAAGTATTGGTGGGTGTTAACAGTCAATTATAGACAACAGATGAGGTTCTCTTCATGAATCTCAACTCACATAGAGACAACGCGAACACGAGTACCATCAGAGGAGCAGGTAATTCCAGTCCAAGAGTACTCAGCAGGAAAACAAGGGTCACCACTCCAATCATCTGGAGGATTTTTGAGACTGCGTTTGATGATTCCCAATGCTTGCACTGAGGGAAAATAAGCATGATTTTAAAGAGATTCTCATAAAATAAGAAGACCTAGTGAAGCAGCTGTGGCTTACATTCTAACCATCCAATAATGTAAATTGACGTCTGACAATCAAGTCATAAACCAAAATATCAGTTTCTCAACTGCGCAGTCCAGCACCTTTTATTTAGCATTGGTTGTTCTTAACCAAGATTATGGATGAAAAAAATTATGTAAAAGAAATGCAAAGGTTTCAAATGTACCATCATGAGCGAGGGTTCTATTTCCAAGCAACACAACTTTGAAAACCTCCCCACCATTGACCAGAGGACCAGAGCCTGATCCAACAGCTGGAGTGAACTTTAGGGTTGTTAGACCAGAAAGAGGCCATTGGGTTGCAAATACAGCTACACCAGAGGATGTCACGTTCAGCTCATTGAAATATGGCACATCATTAATGCTAATGCTGAATGCCCTCCCTGATGTTGATGCACCATCATCCGCAAAGTACAAAGCAATGTAGTAATTTGAACTGGGAAGTGGTCCTTCAGGCCATTGAAGCTCCAACGCTCCTGAATCAACTGTTAGGTGTGTGTCAAATATCATAGCAGGTGGACGATTCCAGAAGCCAGAAACGGACACATTTGGATTTCCTGCAACAGGTGAGTAAGGTCCAAAAGGCTGCCAAAAACGATCAAATGGATCATCTGGTGACCTGGCATTTCAAACATACCAAAATTAGCTGAATACAAGTACTTAATATCTTAAGACAGCATTTTTGAAATTGCTACTGAACTACTGAACACCCTTTTGAATTGCTACTATATTGCTGATTACAGGATTATGCTGTGAGCAAAGTCGCTTCAGACAATCCATGCACTTAAAAATTTGCCATCACCTTACAAGAATACAATGTTCTCGGGAAGAGGGGGCTGCACACACTATACCTTTTAGGAAAAAGCACAGATGCATAACAGATATGAATTTGGCCAGAGGTATTAAGGTATTGCTGAAAGCCCTAACTGCAATAATCAGAAATATGGAGCAATAAGACTGAATTCTGTTCGACTTTGCACAAAGATAAGAAGAAAAATTCCACCACTATGCTATAGGTATGCTATTTTAACTGTCGGTTGTAACTTTTAACTACTCAGCATATTGTCCTGCTCAAAATCTCAACGAAAAGCTAAAACTAAAACGATTGGTATGTCAAGGGCAGCCCTGCTATATATGATGATGCTATCTAGATCAGCCCCAACACTCTTCATTTTCCAGACAATGACAGACCAATCAGCAAGAATTAATAACAGTTCACACAGTAACTTGTCGGAAGTCAGGTCAATGACATTAGTAGCTTCATTTTCAGCAATAGCATTTCAACCCTGACAGCAAATAGGAAAGGCTTACCGGATAATTGATCCATTATATCCAAAATTGTGCCTAGCAACTAAGCTCAATCCAAACTTCCCAAAATCTGTAGAATTATAAACCGAACCAGATAGCATCACTAGCTCAATGGTCGATATAAATGGGTCAGAATCAGTATGCTCGTTCACTCCAAGGCAAACACTCATGGTCTTCCCCATGGCCAGGAAGACCCCTTCATAATAACTAGACATATTATGAGCATAATCATTAGTTGTATTCACCAAACTCCACAATGTCCCATCAACAATTTGATCAAATACCGGAGGAGTTCTATGGTGCTCCCCATTAACCCCACCATAGAAATAAGTAGTCCGAACCATGTACTTGGAGGACCGGACAACAGGCCCAATCTTATAGCAGAACTTCTTGTTCTTGTGTCTCTCTTGGGAAAATGATCGAACAGTTGATAAAATGGGCAAGACCCTCTGGTAAGGAACATCTTTCTGGGTTCCTACGGAGATGAAATCTGAATCCGGAAGCCATTTGCGGCCGTTGAACTCAATCGAATCCGAAGCACCGCAGTTGATGTAGAAACCTGTATCCAACAACCAGAAATTTTGAATCAGAACTATAATCACTACAAAATTAACAAGGAAAACCCAGATAAAATCCCAAGTTGCGGGATCCGGGGAGGCCGAAATGCATGAGCTTTTCCACCACAAAGGTGAAAAAAGTTTTCCCAGTAACAACCCAGAATCGAAATCGAGAAATGGAGAGAGATAGAGCGAGATAGATGGAGTACTTTGAGGGGGTTGAGAGAGTGAACGAGGGATGAGACAGAGTAGGAGAAAAAGAAGAGGGGGACATGGTGGTGGGAAGAGGAGAGAACAATCACAGAGAAGACATGGTAGAGGGTTTTGGGGGAGAGAGAGAGAGAGAGAGAGAGGGGTTGGAAGAAGAATAATGTAGTGGGATCGACGGCGATCGTGCAAGAAAGGAATCCAGGGAGGAGAGAGAAAAATGTAGGTAGTTGAGTTGAGATGGCTAAGAGAGAGATTTGCTGTCGAGAAAGAGATGAAAGCGAATGGACAACGCGGGAAGAAAAGAAAGCAGGTAAAATCAGGTATTTTTGTCCTTATGCTGGATTAAGGAGTAATTTACCCTTAATGGAGCCAGTTTAGCTGTACAACTAATTCCGTTAGCTAATAATGACGTTGAAATATCATGAGATTTGGAAATCCAACCTCTCTTGACAGAAAAACCTTTGCATTTATTTCTTCAAATACCCTCAACCTTGTTAAGACTTGAAAACATCTTCAAATATTAATAATTTTAAAAATATTCTTTGAAAAAATAATTAAAAAGTAATAATAATAGAATGAACAACTTTGGATTTAGCAAAAGGTTTTTTTTTCTTTGGGGAAAAATGAGAATTAAGGTTTTTGGAATTTTGAATTTAAAAATTATTCTTGTCATCTCTTTTTGCTACTGCTATATCAGTATAATCTTTATTAGCTTACAGAGTATAAAATACTTTATCCTATTTTATGTCACTATCCTGTTTTTCATAAATCTTTTAATAATATATTTTATCGTCTATTATAGTAGTGTATGAGAAAAACATTACATAGTTAATGCAAATAGGAAGATGGTTGACATCACATATCACCGTAATTCAAACACTTTGTAAAGTATGATTGTTGACTTCATAACAAATCCAAAAATTAACATTTGATAATATTAAATAATTTTTAAAAGCTCGCAATAAATTACCATTAAATTTATATTGACTAAGTCTGGAACAACTTTGCAACAAATTTCCAAATCCTTCAAAAAAGGCAACCATGACATATGACATATGGCATTCTACTTGTACAAAAACAATTTTTTTTTTTTTGAATTGACACATAATTCTATTTGATGTTGCCCTACTTCCTTCAAACTTTATGGATAAAAAAACAAAAGGTCTACTTTCTGATCCACCTCATTATCTTAGCTCCTGTAATAAATCAGAATGTCATATGCTCGTAGAATATATGCTAATAAATAGTTAAACGAACGGAATAATATAAAAATGCATCTAAAATAATGACGTTTTACATGGAAATATATGCTATCAAATGTATATAAAAATTTTGCAAATTCTTATATGCACCCGGGAGTTCATACTCCTAGGTGCCACGTTATTTAAAAATTGCCAACACATCTTTGTCACGATAAATAAAAAAATTAGAATATCCTATTGTAACTAATTTATCCTATTGTAATTTTTTAATTTTTTTCAGCACATTATTCTCTTAAGATAAATAAAAAAATTAAAATATCCTATTGTAACTAATTTATCCTATCCGATTTTTTATTAATTTTCCTTTATCACATGGTAATTTTCAGTTTATATTTTTTAAATCTTTTTTTTGTCATTTTTTGTCGAAGCTACCAATAATCATCGTGTGAATATTTTACTTCAATTATTCATGAATCATGTTAACTTGTTCATTAGGCCATACATATTTGTAAATGAGTTATGTGATAATTGGTCACTGGTAATCCTGAATTAATCAAATATATATATTTCAATGAATAATTCATTTACTTCAAATGAACAAATATTTATATTTCATTTAGCAAATTGACCGTTTACAATGAACAAAATATATCATCACGAGTGAACAAATAAGCATATGTATATGAACAACTTGTAGGCCACCGATGAACAAATCCTTAATATGAAATTATTTGTCTTGAATTAATCAAATATTAATATTCTCAATGAACAATTTATTTGCTCCGAATGAACAAATAAATATATTTCATTGAGCAAACCGACCTTTTACAATAAACAAAATATATCTTCATAGTGAATAAAATTAGCATATGTACATGAACAAATTATAGGCTATTGATGAACAATTATGAATAATGAACGCTATCTAAGGTGAAATGCACTCGTTTCTTTGATTTGTCTTTCCCATGAAGCTTCTTCCATTTTTGAATGATGGAATGTTTTTTACAATAATTTTTGCTCCTCATCATAATCTTCCTCAATTGAACATGTTTCTTTGTTGGCGATTTCAATTCAAGTAGGCTCACAATTTGTATTTGAGGTTCCTCGTTTACTCGTAACTCGAAAGCTTTAGTTATTATTGTCATTAATAATTAACTACTATATTCATGACAAAAAAAGTCAAAAATAATGAACAAAAAGTTTTCTTACAATGAACAACTTAATATAAGAAAATAAACAATCAAAATTACATGGTTGAGTATTGTAACATAGGAAAAATGAACATATATTTTATAATGAATCTTAATGAACAAAATATTTTAAAACAATTAACAAAAAGTATATATATGGATGAACAATACAACATAAGACACTCGAACAATCAAAATTTAATGGTTGAACATTTTAACCTAGGAGAATGAACAGATATATTATAACCAAAATTTTGATGAACAAAATACTATAAAACAATGAATAAAGAATATTAGTGGATGAACAATACAACCATTATTGTTGAACAAATTATTTATGTATGTATGAACCTTTACTCCACACCCCATACTAGCACATAGGTCAAATATTACGGCAATTAATCAACATTGATGAAAAACACCATACAATGTAGATATCCTTGAAATCAACCCATTTTATGCATATAAATTAACTAAAGTTGAAGTATATTTCCCTACATAAGAGATTATACCTTTTCTTTTCATGATTCAGTAGATTGTTTGCACTTTGCTTTGTTCTTCAATCGCTAATTACCATTGAATTGAAAGAAAATTGATGGTTTTCGCTAAATATTGAGTGGGAATTGACAATTATCACTAAAAAGATAAACGAAATGCACAAATCGTCGATGAGATCCGAGAGAGAAGAGTTTACTGGCTGGAATTCAAGCAGAGGATAAGCGACGTGAGAGGGAGGTTAGAGAGGACAAGTCGGTGGAGAGAGAAAATCACGAGGAAATGAAGAGATCGAAGTGAGAAAGAGACGTGAGAACTAATTTTAAAAATAAAGTAGAAAGAGAATCTTAATGATACTTAAATTTAGATAGTTAATTATAAAAATACTCTAATAATAATAAAAATTACACATATTATATTTTTTCCATTTTAGTGCGAGAGTATATACTCCCATCTCCAACATTGTCATATTGTAAAAATTTGAATACATAAACCCACTTTCTCTCACCTATCCACCTGGAATGCGCACGTTAGTTTAAATTAATAAATCTTAAACTTCTGCAAAACCCGCAGCTGTGCGCACGTTAGACGGATGAACCGGAAATTCTCCCTGAACCGCCTCATGAACCGTTTGACCCGAGTCGGCCGATTTCCGGTCAGTGAAAATGCAAAAACCAGCAAAATCACCATTTCACATCAAACACGGGGCATCGAAAACGAAGAGAGGAGAGAAGTTTTTGTTCCGAAATTGCCCCTGCTTTCGCCTATTCAAAACGCCCGGCCCCAACCAGTGAGCCTCTCTCTCCATCCCCTTTGGCTGCGATGGGGTCCAAGGAAAATTCGAGCGACAGGAAGGGGCAAAAGCGGAAACTGGAGCAGCAGCCGCACGAACTGGAGAGAGAAACCGCCGTACACGACGCCGATGCGTTGCGGCGCGAGGTTAGCGCCCATGTTGATGTTTTGAGAACCAAATTCTCCTGGATTGAAGCCGATAGAGCCGCCGCTAGGCGAGCCACCCATGCTCTCGCCGAGCTAGCTAAGAATGGTATAATCTTGATCTTGTTCTGGATAGTTTGAACCATTTGGGGTGGAATTTGAGGTGGTATGGTTGATTTTGTGGTTTGGATTTGGGATTAGGGCAAAATTGGGTTATCAATTTAAAGATTTTGTTGAATATTCTTTTTTGTGTTGGTAGAGGATGTGGTAAGCATAATTGTAGAAGGTGGGGCTGTTCCTGTGCTGGTGAAGCATCTTGAGGCTCCACCATCAAATGTGGAGAGAGAAGACTTGAAGCCTTACGAGCATGAGGTTGAGAAAGCTAGTGCTTTTGCACTTGGGCTTCTTGCTGTGAAGGTCAGCAATTTTTTTGGAGGGGGAGGGTTGTTGGGTTTTCGATTACTCTTTTATAATTTTGTGAGTATTTGGATCTTTTGATTATATTCCAGTGAGTTGTTGTCAAATGCATTTACTGATGTTATTTGGGCATCTAGCTTCGGTGAAAATGCAGTTTGAATCACGGATTGTTTGGTTTGTGAATTTTGATGATACATTAATTGAAATAACTATGAAAAAAATGTTTTACAGTGGGATATCTGTCAAGAGCCATAGAAATGCTTTCTCTAGTTGCAAAGGTAATGACCATCATAAGCAACCATGCAAGCACATAAAGCTCCATTGTCAAGGTTCTTGAACTGGCATGTATGTGACTACGATCACTATGCCTTTTTGTCCCTACCATAGTGCTGCATGGATCTTCACCTACTAGCAACATAAGAGTTTGGGGTTGTCCTCTGGTTAGTAATGGAGTTAGGTAGTAGGTTAAGAATTGGAACACTTATGATGCTCGTAGGCAAGTCTAAGGAGTTTGAGAAAATCATACAAAGAATTGGCAAAAGTTTTATTCAAAAGACCAAGTTAGCGGAAGCCAAGACTTGCGAAATTGGTAGTTATATGGTATTTGAGAACTATAAGAAATAGGAATTGGGTTGGTCTTGTTATTGATAAGGATATAAGAGATCAAGTTGTTGAAGTAAAACATAGAAATGATTCTGTCATGGTTCTTAGTTTAGCGGTGTGAAATGAGTATTGAGCCATCAATGTGGTTAATGCATATGCACTCTAAGGACGCCTTGAGGAGCAAATTGAGAAATATTCCTGGGAGGACCTAGATAGGGTAATCCAAAAGGTCCTACAATGTGAAAAGCTATTTATAGGAGGAGATTAGATATTAGTCCCATGCTACAGACAGCGTCCTTCAATATGTTGATCAAAATTGCACCTAAGTATGCCAACATATGTGCATGATTCTAACAGTCACATAGGGACCGACTACGATGGTGTGGTAGGGCATATAGGGACTTGGATGTGGAAAGAAAATGTTGGCGGACTAGCTGTCTTAAGGATTTTTAGTCGTGTTTGATTTGTAGATTACATATTCCCATTTTAAGAGGACCACTTGATAACATTTTAGGAGTTTCCTTTATGACACCAGTTAACTACGTTGTTCTCAGGATGAGCAACAAAGATTGTGTGAGGATTGCAAGGTTATAGCTGGTGGGATTTCTCTAGGTGACATAGATTGTTGGTTATAGATGGAAGAGATAAAGAGTAATGAACGGCTGCCCTAGGATGACATGGTGTGACGACATCTTTGAAAATGCTTAAAGTTGTATGAGAAGGTCAAAGTAGATAGGGATTAGGGGGAGAAGGCAATGCTAACTCTATATAGGAGACAACATTAGCATGTGTTGAGGATTTGATTCAGGAAAACCTATTGGGGAGGTGTTTCAGAAGGGATAGTAGAACAATAGAAGGATCTTGGTGGTGGAACCGTGGAAGCGCAAAAGAACGTTAAAGCAATTTTGAATTTTTAAATTGCCTAAGCGGAAAGTAGTTGAGAGAAAGAAAAAAGGCCAATTGAGCACGGTATGAGATGACAAAGAGGGAAAGGAAGAGAGGAATTGCGCAAGTATAGAATGAAGTGTATGAAAGGCTATGCAAAAAGTAAACACAGATGTAGGATGCAAAAGATTGAGAAAAAGGTGGTCAAGTTGGGACATGTCGGGGAAAGAAGAACGAGAGACTTGGAAAGTGTGAGATGTATTAAGGAATTAGGTTGGGTTCTAGGGAAGGGGCTAAAATTGAAGGTTTTTATAGTTTAAAAGGGAAGCAATATAGCCAGGTGAGTAGCAAGGGCACTCAGAGGAGCATCAAAATTTTAAATTTGCTTCCCTATCATCTGATATGAATTTAAAACTAAAGAATATTGCGAGTGATGAAGAGTCGAAAGGCAATTGGTCTATATTACATACCTATACAAATACGGAAATCTAAGCAGGAGTGCTCATTTTAGATACTAGGTTATTGTCAAGACTATGAAGATGCCATAAGGGTGGGGTCTATTAAACCGATCCCATTTGTACAAGAAATAAGTGCAACATCTAGAGGATGCCATGATTATAGAGTTATCAAGTTCTTTGATCATATTTTGAAGCTTTTAGAAAGGGTGATTGAAAAGGAGGTTGGCGAGGGACATAGTCATTTCGGAGAACCAATTGAGTTTTATGTTAGGAAGATCAACGATGGAAGCGGTTCATCCATAAGAAGGCCCGTAGAACAATATAGAGACAGATAAAAGGATCTGGACGTAATTTTCATGAACCTAGAGAAAGAGGAAGCTTCCGGCGATGTGCCTAGAGATATGTTGTAGAGATGCCTGAGACAGAATGATTTCGTGATCCCATTTAGCTGAGTTATTAGGGATATGAATGAAAGAACTAAGACTAGTGCTAGCAGTATGGGGACCTGAAGAATTTGTCCCATCAATATCATGTTGCATTGCATCAAGGATGTGCTTGAAGTTCTTTTCTGTTTACAATAGTTATGGATAAGCTTATACCAGGGCTCGTCAAGATGAGCTGATAAGATGTATGTTGGTGTTGATGTAGTTTTAATTGATGAGAATAGATATAGAGTTTGTATTGAGTTGGAGACATTGAGGGAGGGGATAAATGGAGTCTAAATGCTTGAGGTTGAGCACATCAAAGATGGCATATTTGAACTTAAGAGTGCAAGTTCAATGAGGAAGGGGAAATCACTGTTGAGGATTTTGAAGTACACAAGGTAGAAGCGTTCTGATATTGGGATTGATTGTGCAAGTGGACTTTAAAGAGGACCTTATCCACCCATGTAAGGCTTTAGATATAAAGATGATTAGTTAGGTGTATGGCCTTAGAACTGAAAAAGATGAGGAATAAAATGATAAGACAAAAGGTACTAATGGCCCTATGAAGGATAAGATGCAGTAAGTACGGTAAGCAAGATTCACTGTTTGTTTGTTTGTTTGCATGTCGTGAGATTCACTATGTGTGGGCAAAAGGGGTTGCTTCTATGAGCTTTCCTATTTGGCTTTAAGATGTTATCAACGACGTCTATTGTGAGTCCCGCATTTGTGGGGTAAGCAAAGTAAGTGGCACTATGAAGGATAAGATGTGGTAAGCAAGATTCACTATTTGTTTGCATATCGAGAGATTCACTATGTGGGCAAAAAGGGGTTGCTTCTATGAGCTTTCCTATTTGGTTTTAAGATTTTAGACAACAACTCCCATTGTGAGTCCCACTTTTGTGGGTCCTTGGAGATCCAGATTTGCAAGCATTTTTTCCGGCAAAGAGATTGATTCCAAGAGAGAGACGTAAAATGAACCGTTATACTATTTTTATTGTTGCATTTGTATCACCCATGTAGGTGGGTTTATAAAATTTTTATAATCACATTTAATCTTCATTCAAAACTTTTTGTTCGTCTATTTGTAACATCTTTGCCTACATGGTAAGGTTGCTGACATTTGGATCTCACAAGATCCTAGGTAGGCAAGATGCGCACTAATTGTTATAGTAGTATAGCTATGACTTGTTAGTTTGTTAAACGAAATTGGTCACACTGCACTAGTGCATTTCTGTTGCTATCATTATTGCAATCTTGACCACTAACTTAGTTTGTTCCCCTGGATAAAAGCTGGGGAACATAATCTATTCATTGCTACATGTTACTTGTGTTTATATGATTGGTTAGGATGGATTAGCCGACAATATTTTCATTCTCATTCTGATAATTTCATTCATACTGAGTAAAGGAGCTTGAAATGAATAATGGTATAAGAAAGTTTGGAAAATTGATATCCTGCTGTGACATTATTCTGGCATATCACCATCATAGTTGTGATTGTCTCTTTGCGTGCATATTATGTTCATTGTTCATTACATGGAAAAGTTCATTTTGGAGATCAAACACTAACTAGGAAGTCCAATGCTATTATTTGATGACTAAAATTGTCCTTTGCATCACCAATGTTAGGCTACTGTGTTTCTAGTCTTAGAGTTGTTTTTTTCCTGTAGTGTTCTGCCTTCTGCTCTACTATTGTTTGTTTGAGATCTAGCTCGTTTCTTGTCATCTTTTCCTGTCCTGTATGCACATTGGCAGTTTGTTTTCTGTACTCTGCGTAGTTATCATCATGTAACTTCTCAATGCTACCTCATCCACTGAATTGCAGACAATATTCATTTTTCACTAGGTTGGTGAGGTCTGGATATTTCTGCGTGATTTTTCTGCTTCTACCTTCAGGATGTTGCTTATGGTTCATATTTTTTGGTTTTTTCACAGCCTGAGCATCAGCAGCTTATTGTGGATGCTGGTGCCTTACAACTTCTAGTGGGTATCTTAAAGAGGCACAAGAATGGCTCCAATTCTCGGGCTATTACCGGTGTTATTCGGAGAGCTGCTGATGCAATAACTAACCTTGCTCATGAGAACAGCAGTATCAAAACCCGTGTCAGGTTTGCTTTCTTGTGCTCTGCATTTTTATGAATTTTGTATTCTCTGTTTTCTGAATGTGGTAGCTGGGCTTTTCATATAGGATGGAAGGCGGTATTCCACCTCTTGTTGAACTACTTGAATTCGTTGATGCAAAGGTACAGAGGGCAGCTGCTGGAGCACTGCGAACTCTAGCATTTAAGAATGATGAAAATAAGAAGCAGGTGACACACCTCTTTAGTGAGCTGGTCTATAAAAGCTTTTTCTTCAAATATCATGTTCGCTAATAATTCCAAATTGGTGATCAACAGATTGTTGAGTGTGATGCACTTCCCGCTCTAATTCTGATGCTTAGATCTGAGGATACAGCTATACATTATGAGGCGGTAAATTTTAGTAGAGCTGAATATTAGCATCCGTTCTGGAGGGAGTCAAATCTCCTCTTTTCCATTTTGGTTGATATACATATGTTTTTGGAACATTTGTGAATACTGATGGATGAGAATCTGATGTATTGTTCTGAGTTTATTTTATTTTATTTTATTTTTCCAGGTTGGCGTGATTGGAAATCTGGTACATTCTTCACCCAATATAAAAAGAAAAGTCCTGGATGCTGGAGCTCTGCAACCTGTCATAGGGTTACTTAGGTATTTTGACTCTTGCTTTGATGCAATAGTCTAGTCTCCTTATCTTACTATACCTTTCTCGGTGATGAAAGTCTTTTACTCTCAGGCTTCAGCATTTTGTTGCTTTTCTTGATGATCAAAAGTTTCTGTTTTTTATTTTTCTTATTCTGAACAAATTTTCTGGATGACAGTTCATGCTGCTGTGAGAGCCAAAGGGAGGCAGCATTGTTACTGGGACAATTTGCTGCTACGGATTCAGAATGCAAGGTTTTTCAAAAAGCTATATACTTGAGTATACAATTATTGGTTAAGGCCCAAGTAGCCTGCCACTTCCACTTTCTTTGGTGATGATGTTTTTGTTTAAGTTATGCTGTTATTCTTACTGTTATTGTCGTAGCAGAAGTTGTTATTATCGAACTGTGTGTTGCTGAGAGATGTTGAAATAAAAAAGATATGTCGATTGTCTTAGTTAGATTTGTAGTGAATTTTATGTTAGCTGTTGACATTTGCTCAACATATTAATCTGTAATGATATGGGCTTTCGAAATGAGAGTTTGAACTTGCTGCTTCTGAACTATCACAATGACTCAGATAGTTCATGGATCTTGAACAGTGAAGTAGTGAAACAGTTCTTTCCTCCTCTTCACTGAGCAATGGAGTAAAGCTGCCATATTAATTGTTTTAAGTATTATGAAAAAACCTTAAGAATGTTGAATTCTTTATCCTTTACTATCTATGTGAATTAATCGGTGTTCAACTTTTTTATCTTCAGGTTCACATTGTCCAGAGAGGTGCTGTTCCTCCCCTGATTGAAATGCTCCAGTCCCCTGATGTACAGTTGAAGGAAATGGCAGCCTTTGCTCTTGGGAGGTTAGCACAGGTGGTTGCTAAATTCTATCTATTCTGTTTGTTACACTTTTTGTGGTGCATCTTTTATAATTCTTTATGGACTGTGCAATTTTAATTTCCTGTGTGCTATTCAGCTTAAAATTTGGAAAAATTCTCCATATTGTGATTTTGAAGATATTTGCGAATGGCATAAATCATTTACAGTGCTAGTCTGTGCTTATTTGAAATTGCCTGACCCTGTGCAAGTAACCATGCAGTGCCCCCTAGTTAATGTGTCAGCAATTGCAAAGAAGGGGCAAAGGGAGAGGGTCAATTGAAAATACTGGGGCTTAGTGGTTAAATGACGCACCTTCTGAACAGCAGAAGGAACACTGCATCGCCAGCAGATGTTTTCATGAATATGGCTGCCAAGTTCTAATTTACTGGTTTTAAATTTTCATGTGATGTCACACTTTTGACTGCCTGCTTGACTGGCTTAAATTAGTGGGAGAGGAGAGTTTTTAGTACATTTCTTTGTTGCTACTCTTGAGAACTGTCGTTGATCTTGGTTAAATATTCCGTGGCCACTTGCTGTTGACCTCATAGCACAATTGCCTTGCTTTCCTGTATGCTGTAATCAATTTAAGAATCTTAGGACTAGCAGTTTAAATATGGCTAGGTGGAGTCATCTTTGCAGCTGATTAGTTTTAACCATGTGTTATGCGCTCTTGATAAGGATGTAGTACTATTGCTACTTACTATATTATGAGAAAAAAGGTAAGAAAAAAATAAGATAGTACTTATCAATAAAATTTAGTTTTTTTTTTTTCCAGAGAAATAGTAGATAGTGCATTACCTTAAGAATACCTCGATTTTTTTTCAATTAGTTGTAATTTCTATGCATAAAATTTTTGAATAAAGTTCCTATTGAATTTTTAATGGCACAAATGCTCTAAATTTACAAGCTAACCAAGTTTCATTCCATAATTTTCATTGATAAATTTTTTTTAGTTTGAGAAGGATCATGATTAGTTGTCTTCCCCCGCCCCCCAAAAAAAAAAAAAATTCCCTGTAGGATATATTAGCAAAGTTATCCATTTTCTTAAATAGGGCAGAAAGGGTAACTGCTGACCTGTATGTCAACTTCGGACTGTAGAAGACCTAGTTCAACACCTTCCAAAATTGTTGTCTACTCATTTGTGGCCAAGTAGCAGTGATGAATGTATTCTTAATGGCAGGTGATACAGAGTATTTTATCCATTCATTTTACACCTCTCCCCAGTTCTTGCATCCTGTCATGTTGGGAGCTATGTCATTTTGAGTTGATGGTTTTGTCATTATTTGGTGTATATGGTATTGTTGAGATAGCCAAGTATTTTTGCTCATTGGTGTGTATGGATTTTGTTGAGAAGAAAAGGTCCATTGAATCCCACCTTGGCAAACATCACTCCCTTGCTTCATTTTCATAGTATTCATCTTCATATTCATACTAAATTGACTTGCCCTGATAAATGCCGTATTGCAACTTTTTTCCAGTGTTCTTCTTTTGGGATAATTTTTTTCAGCTGTTTATATAATATTAATATGGGAATTATCGAGATATCTCTTTGATCTACAATATTATCTTTACAGACACTTTGTATGATGTCACTGAAATTTTATTATATATTTTTTTCTATTTCTATTTTGCAATGCTTTTGTTCTATCCTTTTGAGTTCAGAACTCTGATAATAAGAGCAAAATGGATTATATTCAGGAGAAACACAATCAAGCTGGGATTGCTCATAGTGGTGGTTTGGTGCCATTATTAAGGCTTCTGGATTCACGAAATGGTTCTCTCCAACACAATGCTGCATTTGCTCTCTATGGCCTTGCAGATAATGAGGTAGTCTTCATTCTTCTATTTTGGGTGTTCAACGCTAGTAAGACAAGATCTGCCCTCCCCCCCACCCCCCAAAAAAAAAAGGATCTGCCTTGGTATTTATGCTGTATTTGGTAATTATGTTAGCAAGCATCTTCAATTAAATCTGAGACCTTCATCTCTTATGTAAAAATCCCTTTCCTCTTAAAATGAGTGTTCTTTAAAAATGTTGGCATTCCAACAAATGACGGCCCTTTTGACATGGCAGGCACCTAAATAGGTATCATCTCCATAATTTCTCTCTCTCTCTCTCTGTCTCTCTCTCTCTCTCTCTCTCTCTGCTATTTTTACAATTCTAAGTCAAAGCTGCTGTAGGGGGGATTCTAGAAATGGTATTTCTGACCATATTATTACCCCAATGCCTCTCATGTAGCTCTACATTACTGTGAGATTTGGAAAAGGAGGTGAGTGTCACTGCAATTACAGATAACTGTTTCATTAAACCCTTGATTAGGAATGCATTCACCGTCTTATCGGGCTCAAATCTGTTATTTAGTGCTGCTTTCATGTTGACTGATTGTTGGCCTTATGTTTATGTAACCAGGATAATGTTGCTGGTTTTATCAAGGTAGGTGGTCTTCAGAAACTACAGGATGGAGAGTTTATTGTTCAGGTACTTATGCTTCTTGATTTGGTGTATTACAGGTTACTGCCTTGTATTTTAATGGTTAGTTGTTTCAGTAAATTGAAGTGAAATGGAACCAGGAAAGAAACCAGGATGTATGAAGATGGTTCCTATTCCTAGTGTCATTTGCTTCGTTCAACCTATAACTCAGAGTAATCGATCCCAAGGGCTGAGTTTTATAAACCAGCGGAGATATAGTAGTTTGAGAAAACCCATACCTGCGCACAGCTGGGGCGGAGGGGGGATAAAAATATATTCTTAAGTGGTTGTAAGTGGACCGGTGGAGACAGAAAATATAGTATGTGATCGAGCAATTTATATAAACTAGTGGACATGTAGGGGTCAAGAAAACCTATACATACCACACACATGAGCTCACCAAAAAAAAAGTGGGAGGGGGTAATGAAACCTCCTCTTTAAATGGTTGTAGGCGGAGGGAAAAATGTAGTATGCCACCGAGCAATTTATATAAACCAGTGGAGATGTAGGGGTTCAAGAAAATCCATACATACCACACACATGAGGTCACCAGAAGAAAAGGGGGAGGGGGGTGATGAAACATTCTCTTAAATGGTTCTAGGCGGAGGGAAAAAATGTAGTATGCGACCGAGCAATTTATATAAACCAGTGGAGATGTAGGGGTTACGAAAATCCATACATATCACACATACTATAGTTCACCAGAAGAAAAGGGGAAGGGGGGTGATGTAACATCCTCTTAAGTGGTTCTAGGTGCAGGGAAAAAAATGTAGTATGTGATTGAGCAATTCCACTTCCATACCTAGCCTCAGGAGGCCTAACACCTTAGTTTTTGGTTAGTCGATGCAATACCAAGCAATGATCTAATCCGTCATGATAGTT
The DNA here is from genome assembly GCA_021018815.1 of Talinum fruticosum. Lineage (NCBI taxonomy): Eukaryota > Viridiplantae > Streptophyta > Magnoliopsida > Caryophyllales > Talinaceae > Talinum > Talinum fruticosum. The sequence continues at coordinate 3,045,896 of JAITYX010000059.1, forward strand.
CCTTTTTTCTACGTTTGAGACTATTTTTTTTGCTCATTGTTGTATTGATTAATGCCAAATTTATAATTTCAGGCAACCAAAGATTGTGTAGCCAAGACTCTAAAGAGATTGGAGGAGAAGATATGTGATCAGGTGAATACTGTGGAGGTCTCTTGGGTTACAGTTACTATAACTGAATGACTGCTGCTGGAAATCATTCCTGATGTTTCTACCATTACTTATTATCTTATAATTTTTTACGGTGGTTGCCAGAAGGTTTTGACCCATCTGTTGTACCTCATGCGTGCGGGGGATAAGGCTGTTCAAAGACAAGTTGCTTTGGCTCTTGCTCATCTTTGTTCTCAAGAAGATCAGAAAACAATATTTATTGACAACAACGGCATGTCTTACCCATGATTGATCTTTTAATTATCTTCTTCTCTTGTAGACTTGTATTGACGTTATTTCCTTTGCGGGATGAAGTGATGAACATTGTGGTGTTAATCTTTCTGAGCAGGCTTGGAATTGCTTCTTGGGCTTCTCAAATCCACTAGCATTAAGCAGCAACGTGATGGTGCTGTGGCCCTCTGCAAGTTGGCTAACAAAGCTATGACTCTCTCCTCCGTTGATGCAGCTCCTCCTTCTCCTATATCACAGGTGAGCGCCTTTGGTCTGGTACTGTCTTTTTGCTGATTAAGTGGACAGGTTCAGTTGTTAGAAATAAGAGCCATTCGTAGTTACAACTGAGACGAGATTGCAATGAGAATAGAAGCATATTTTGATGCTAATTTCCTCTAGTGCCCCAAGAGGTCCAAAATAAAAATCTTTTGGTGCATTCTAGGCATGAATGGAGTGCCATGGGACAAATGACTCAGGACTGCTACCCTTCACTCTAATTTTTTTCTGGAGTTGCCCGATGAGGGATGACAGGATGACAAATATGCAACTATTTAACACATGAGGATATCCACCTAATCATCTGATTTGGTTTGTCCTCTTCTGCTTAAACTACAAGAGTTAGAAAGTGGAGATCTTCAATACAACTTAAGACCAAAGTAGGGTAGAGCAAATAGGATGGCAACCAACTATGGCTTATTAGTGCATTTTGGGGCTCTAATTGTTGTGTCAACATTTGATTCTGCAGGTGTACTTAGGGGAGCAGTATGTCAATAGTTCAACTCTCTCTGATGTTACTTTTCTGGTTCAAGGTCACTAGCACTCCTTTACCATTGCTTGCACGTATATGTTTTCTCGTATTAGTTAATGATTGAAATTCGAGCAGTATGCTTTGTTGAATTGGTTGGTTATGGTCTATATTTCAGGAAAACGCTTTTTGCACATCGTATCTGTCTTCTTGCCTCATCTGATGCATTCCGTGCAATGTTTGATGGCGGATATCGGGTTAGTTTACTTGATTGATGACTCTGATTATGTAACTTATTCAACATCTCCCCTTTTCAACAGTTTTTTCAGTAATAGAACTAAAGCCACATGACTGGAGCATCTGCTGGCTGCTGCACAGGAAGTTTATGTAACTTATAGCTATGCTACAAGCACAGGGTTGTTAGTTGATGAGCAGAACAACATTAGGATAATAATTATTGCGGGCAAGGGAAAAGTGATGGGCTGAGGTACATCAAGGGTAGGCAAGGGGATTAGAATCCAACAAATAGTGGGTTTGTTATAGGATGATGAAATCTTTTGCTTCTTAGGAAGCTGAGCATTCATCACCATTTGTCGTTTCCTCATAGCCACCTGTTAAAAATCAATAGCTGTATTTGACACTGAGATTAACCTGAAGGAGAGGATGGCCCTCTGCAAAAGCTTACCCACTGATGTTCAAGCTATAGCTGAGCTTTAGAATATCAATCTCAAACACTCTTTGTGGTTATATATTCCAGATAATTAATCTTCTGCTGTTATTATGCTGAGATAGGAAAAGGATGCAAGAGATATAGAAATTCCTAACATCAGATGGGAGGTTTTCGAATTAATGATGAGGTGATTTCACATGTACTTCCTTTGTCGTCTTCTATGAATATAAGTACTGGTACTGAAATGTATATGGCTTTTTTTACCTTTGTTGCAGATTTATATATACTGGATCAGTAGACATCAAACCTGATATTGCTCAGGATCTGCTTAGGGCTGCTGATCAGTATCTTTTAGAGGGGCTAAAACGCCTATGTGAGTATACCATAGCACAGGTAAGTCAAGGACACCATCTTTATTTATTTTGTATAGTTGCATTGATTGTATTGGATGGATGATAACACATGAACTTTTTTCTTCTCTAGGACATATCATTGGACAATGTGTCAAGCATGTACGAGCTTTCTGAGGCCTTCCATGCCGTGTCATTGAGGCAGGCTTGCATTCTTTTCATCTTGGAGCAGTATGATAAATTGAGTACTAAGCCTGGGTATGAACTCCATCTGCTTTCTTTGTGTAAGCTTATTAGTATTACTATTATTACTTCCAACTAAATTGTTACTTTTACTGTCCTCAAACCATCCATCTTGGAGCAGTGTCGGTGACAATTTTTTTTTTTTCATTGTATACTATTGGGTTTATCTGATTCCATTTGTCTGATCAATGTGCATATCATATTCAACATGTCAGTATCTCGGCAGAATACAGCCATGATTTAGCCTATGATGCTAAATCTTTGGCAATTTGACATATTCTTGTGGCTTATTTCAAAGTGAGATTAGTTTCTATACGAATACTTCCTTGACCTGACATCTTACCATTTTGCAACAAAAACATGCAGGCATTCTGCTTTTATGCAGCATATTTTGCCAGAAATTGGAAACTACTTCCACAGATTACTCACCAAGTCCAGTTCTCTGAACTATTGACCTAAAACTACCTTCTACCATGATGAATTAGCCGGCACATTAAGCTATGGGTTACTGTACCAAAATGAGTAGAGAAAAACAGTCCAAGTTGGCCATCATGCTTCGAAATAGCGAGCCCCTGCAGAGCAAGAGTCTGTAGATTCACAAGGTGATCCAAAAATCGCATCATTCTGCTCAGATATTGTATTTTTCAGCCTTGGCCGATACCCTCACCTTTGATGCTTATTTATGGACCCATCTGTGTGCTATCTTCAATCTTGAGATACTTTTACGTGTGAACACTTTTTAGTCCTCTAACAAGCAGCAGAAAAGCAAAGCTTGCATCTTCTGGAAGGATGAATGTCACTGTTGTTTTTCGTGCACTAGGAGTGCAACTAGTTTGTTCGCTGAAGCAGTTATGACCGCCTGCCTCGTGGTTATGGTCATGCCACTCTCATCAGCATGGTGTCTAAGCACAGGAAACCCTGACAGCCTTAGGTGAATTTTTATTTTTGGAGGTTGGGATGTGTGAACTTCTATGTCTCCCTTAACAGTTGTGTGGCCCTTTAGCAATCACGAAAGCAATGGGATGTGCTTAGTGGACGGAGAAAACACTGAAGAATTTGTGTATTTTCGAAACATTTCCCTCCCTGGAAACTAATTTCAAGAGTAATTTTGTACATATGAGATTGATTTACCATGCTGTTCAAGAAGGGGGAGAAAGGGGGATGAAATTGATTTTCACTTTACTCTGGAGGCTGGAAAGCTTCCTGTCTGTAGATGTAGAGTATGTTCAAATTAGTGTTTATACGATAACCGTTCATAACTGCTATAACAGTTCATAACACTTGCTATAACTTCTATAACAACGACCCACTATATCAGCTAATGATAATGATATTATTATTATTATGGAGCAATAATAATAATAATAATAATATCATTATCATTATCTCATGGAGCAATAACAACAACAACAATAATAATAATAATAATAATAATAATAATAATGATAATGATAATAATAATAATAATAATAGCATTATAATCGCTCATAATCGATATAGCAACTCATAACAGTTATAATCGTTAATTATAACAGTTCATAAACGCTATAACCGCTGAAACGAAGAGAGCAGTCGATTGCCTCACCCAAAATTTGCCCCTCTTGAACATTATTGGTAAAAGTTGATGGGGAAACATTTTTGCACCGCTGTTAAGTTTTTTTTTCTTTTCAGGTACTTTATTTTTTAGGGTAAATGGACATCCAAAGCATATTGGAAGAAATTCAGGTTCCCATTCCCTTGCTTATACGAAGATATCCATAATACTACGCAATCACAGCACCCTATAAGTCTAAAAGCATTATAAGTCCAAAGACAGCCTCCGAGTTCACACAATATTCCTTCGTTTTCCAAAAGCGTTCCAAGTCCAAAGACAGTTCCCCGACGTAAATGCCTTTTCTTTTTGGTGGTGGTGGGGGTGGGGGGCGCGGGGGACGGAGCAAATACCCTACATGATCAGACATCATAGCAGTAACACCTAAAATAATTAAAGCGCAACAGGCACAGAATTTAGTCACTGGAAGCATTCAACGGTTATAGTAGCAAACACAAGTAAACCTTCCCCCTCCCCCGAACCATTTTTTTGGGGGAGGGGGGCAGGGGTTAGGGAAAGAAAGGGTGGTTAGAATGTTTGCAGTTCTATCCATACAAAATATAGACAGGTTTTATAAACATAAAAGACATTAGTCGCCTGCCACTCCACAAAGTAACTTGAAACTGATTTCATTGAAAACTCTGGTTCTAACTATAGAAGCATATGCACAAATAGTACATAAGATAATTGGCATCCTCATATTTGAGTAGTAGATTACCATCTCACGAGTGCCACGGCAGAAAATGACAGACTTATCTGGAGAAATATGTAATGGCATACTTAAGAAGAGAGGAATGTTTAAAAGGAAAACTCAAAACAACAAATTAAACTTTTTACAGCCACAAATTAAAAGGAAGACATACTTAAGAGAGGAATTTAGACACAATTTCATCAAATATTAGCTAGAGAAAGCATTAAGCAGAACTGAGAAAATACAAAAGACATTTACACGCCAGAAATATGAAAACAGCAGCACAACCAAATCAAAAGCTGATAATTTATGGCAATGCACTTCATAGCACGGGCAATTTCAAACAGAGCTAAGCCAAAAACAACAATGACCAACTGACAAAGCATGACATGTTCTGGTTCAACAAAACAGGCTTCAAGAGGGTGTGCATACAGCACTATTCCAAGCTAATGGCACACTCACTCTCCAGAAGGACCAACCTCAGATATCCACGTCGAACAGCTACAACTATCGAACAACTACAAGAGAATAATCTAACACAAACTGTCTCAGAGACTCTCAAATGCATATCAAATACACATCTGGCACAACAGAGACGTCAGATTCCATTATCGACCATTCTACAGCGTGCAGACTTTGAGCAATTTGTTATTATCCAAACACCCCCCAGCTGGGGCTAAAAACATAAAACAGATTATAAACACACAGCTAGAAAAATCTTTTCTTAATCAATACTTTTAAGTTATACATGAAATCAAATGTCACCAATGTGTGAATACTGGATCATACCCATGCTTAGAATTTCCTAGTTACAGCAAGAAATTTCAAGACTACATGCATTCACAAAGACGCAATGAAGCTATGCTTAAGAACTAGTCATTCCACAACAGTTAACACTATAAACCCTACAAATCAAAATCAGTTGCACATTCATGCAATTTAATGACTTCCAAATTACAGAACGTTCAAGTATCTTGTTCATGTATCATCCACAATCAACCAACAAAAAGGGGGAGGCTGCCGAAGGTGATCATATATCTCAAAAACAGCAGAACACCAATAGCAATTTATCACTATAGAATCTGGTTAGAAAAGAAAGATTTTTTACAAAAGAAGCAGGGCATAAAATCATTACTCATGAATTTCAAATCCACCACTCCAAACACCAGAAGGATCGAACATACTACTGCCGCAGAAATGTGACTATGAATGTAAAAATAACACAATAAAAAACTACTCTTAATGAAAGAAAGCAGAGGCCTTTTCCTCTAAAACCCCAAACCACATTATAGTCATATCCCTAAGAACATAATACGACTGCATTTCGATCAAACATTCAGCAAAACTAAACCACAAAAAATCAAGATTTCAAGAAACGAACCACTACGATTCAAAATATGGTCCAACAATAGAAATTTGAGGCGCTTACTAAATTCAAAATTAATGTAAACAGACCAGTTTCATAATCATCATAACATTAAAAATCCATACTAAATTCTAAAACAATAACAGCAAAATAAGACTAGGTGCAAACAAAACTCCTGTTTTTTCCCTTTCTCTCTTTCCTCAACGGTAAGACTTCTGGAACCTAGCACGGGCACCACGACCACCAAACTTCTTTGGCTCACAGCGACGAGGATCAGCGACAAGCAAGGTACGGTCATACCTGACAAGGATGTCCTTGATCTCCTTCTTGGACTGCTCATCGACGTACTTCTGGTAGAAGGCAACGAGGGCCTTAGCGATGCTCTGGCGAATGGCATAGATCTGGGAGGTGTGGCCTCCCCTTGACGCGGATCCTCATGTCGACGTCGGCGAAGCGGTGGCGGCCGAGGAGGAGGATCGGCTCAAACGCCTTGTAGCGGAGAATCTCCGGCTGGACGAGCTCGATTGGGGTACCGTTTATCTTAATCAGGCCGCGTCCGCGCTTGCAGTAGGTCACGGCCACGGCGGTCTTCTTGCGACCAAAGCACTGCACTGACTCGATAGGGTTGGGTGCCGCCATTGTTGCCTCTCCCTCGAGTTCTCCCTATCTCTCCCTCGAGTTCTTATAGGTAAAAATTCTTATATGCTATTGGGAATGTATATGCTGCTAGGTGTTTGCTTTTCAGCATATTACTTATTAAGATTTTAAAAAATAAATTATGCTTTTGTAATTAGTTTTATCATATTAATATCCTAATTTTTAGTAAAATTTCAGCCTACATTAATTACTACTGGTAAACGATTTATGCTCTTTTCATTATTTTTTTATCTCACAATAAATTTCAATTTATATTTAAAAAGAAACATTATCATATATCAAATTGACGCGCTTTTTATTTCTATCAAAAAATATTGACAGTTTTTACTTATATTTTTTATTGCTATTTTTATCGTAGCTATCACTAATTATCGTATAAATGTTTTACATTAATTGTTCATAGATAAATATTAACTTATTCATTAGGCAATACGTGCTTGTTCACGGGTTATATGGTAATTATTCACCTACAATTTAAATTATTCTAATCGATCAATGTGAAATCATTTGCCCCTAAATGAAAAAAATATTAAAGTATGTTTGGTTGGATGTAATCAAAGTGGTAATATAATTAAATTGGTAATGATGATTATATTACCATGTTTGGTTACAAATTTGTAATCAATCAAAATTGCATTATAATCATAATAACCTCTACTTATGCAATTACAATTACTTAGACATTTACTAAACAATCATGATTACATCCATCCTTGTGATTAAATTTTAATACACTTGCAATAATTCTCTCTTTCACCACTAGAAAATCGACATATAGTGATGGAAATAGTGACGGAAAACGTCATTCGATGACGGAATTTCACAATTAGCGACGGAAAAATTCCGTCGTTGATTTATCGCCAATTTTTTAAAAAAATTTACAATTTTGTGTATTTCGAGTACTTAATACAAAAATCTACAATGAAATACAAATCCAAATAATCCGGTAGCGTAACAACATCAAATTCAACTTCAATTCAAACACAAAAATCATATACAAACACAAAAGTCATAAATAATCCAACTTCAAACATCCATAAAAACTAATTGAAAAAAAAAAGAGTAAACAAAGTAAATTATACAAACACAAGTTATGTTCTTCATCTTCCTTTTCCTCTTCTTCTTCCTCTTTCTCATTATCTTCATCTTCTACCTCATTCCAACCATGCCTATCAAAATAAGTTATATCAACTCTTCTAAAATCTGAAATTTTATACTAAACAAAGTAAATTATAAATACAACCAACAATGAGGGATGATGGAGAAAGCATACCTACACGAGATTAAAGGTGCATGACGTGTATGGCGGTGGCGGCGGCGGCAAACGATGGATTAGCCTCTCGCTCTCTCACACTCTCACTTCTCTCTAATTCTCAATCTATCTCTCCTTATGTTTGCCGAGCCTCGTTGAAGTCCGGATTTTATTTCCAAAATAGCGACAGATTAGTGACGGACTACGTCCATCGCTACTTAAAAATTTAGTTAGCGACGGAATCAGTCCATCGCTAATTAAAAAATTTTAAAATTTCAAAAGCGAAGAAAATTTAATAGCCCGTAAAATTTTTCAAATTTTGGATTAGCGACAGAATTTTCCGTTGCTAATTCAAATTTGAAAAATTTTATATTTTTCAAAATAAAGTAGGCGGCAAATTTAAGATTTAAAAATTTTGAATTAGCGACGGACTAATTCCGTAGCTAATAAAAAAATTAAAAATTCAATTTAGCGACAGATCGATTCCGTCGCTAAATAAAAAAATTTAAAAAATTAGACATAGCGACGGAATCGACGACGGATCGATTCCATCGCTAATTAAAAAGAAATTAAAATTAAAATTAAAATTTTTTTCATAAATCCATCGCTAATTTTTCCATTTCCGTCGTTATGTCCGTCGCTAATGACTAAAATAGCGACGGAATTTATTTCCGTCGCTAATTCCGTCTCTAATTAAGTTTTATCCGACACATGTCGGATTCAGTCGTTATTTCAGTCGCTAGTTAGCGACGGACTCTATTCCATTGCCGGTTTCCGTCGCTATATAGCGTTTTTGTAGCAGATGTTTCTTCTTTTCTCTCTATTCCATATCCTTTTTCTCCTTCTTCATTGGTAAGCAAAAATTCATCCATTTGAGAAGGAATTTGATTTTTTTTATTATCTTAATATATGATATGATCGGTTGGTCATTAGAACAAAAATTCAACATCAATATTTTGGATTCAAAATTTAACTATTCAATTAAGAAGATAAAATAAAATTCAATTAAAATTTTTAGATTAAAATTTTTTTACTTGTTAACATTTATCTTTAATTTAATAAATATTTATCATCAATAAAATAATTTCAGTTGATATTTTTTATCAATGAAAAAATTTAAAACTTAATTATATGATAGAAGAGATTAAAAAAGGTCAAATATAAATTTAAAATTTAAAATTTTGTTATTCGGATATCTTAACTATGACCAACATTAATCGTTACTAGAATAATCCAGATTGATGTCTTTTGTTAAAAAAAAATTAAAATTAGAAAATATGCTAGAAAAGATTAAAAAATATCAAATATGATTTCAAATTTAAAATAGTTTTATGTGGATAAAATTTATTTCTATTACGATATTTATTGTCATTAAAATAATATAGTTGATATTTGTCACGAAAGAAATAAAACTTGATTATTTGATAGAAAATATTTTTAAAAGCTCAAATCTAAATATGTAGCTCAAATTTTTATTTAAATAACATTTATCTCCACTACAATAATTAATTACTATTTTTTGTCATTGAATTAATCTATTACCTTTGTGATTACATTAAATTTCTTATGTAACCAAACATGTTAATGTAATTATTGTCCCATTACATTGCATACCTAATTATATTACACAATTGATTACATTATATCCATATTGCATTACATCCAACCAAAGGCCACATAATATTCTAGTGAACATTTGTCCATGTTCCAATTGTATTCTCATATTAAACTAATAAACATAGTACAAAGAACAAATAATATGCTCTAATGAACATTTGTATTCCAGTGAACAAATAAACATTTTACAATGAACAAATTGTACAATTAAAGTGAACAAATAAACATATTCACATAAACAAGTTGTAGGCTACTGATGAACAATCATATTTCATTTTCCAAAGATTGATTGCTTTCTTAACAACAGTTTTTACTCCTCATCATAATCTTCTTCAATTGCGAGTACTCAATCAGGTACACTAGTTTTTGAGGAGACATTCTATGAGGCATATTTCCATCCCGATCTCTCTCTTGAGTGTCGCCATTGTTAGAGGGTTGATTTATCTCTCCTCTTTCTCAATATCTCTCTGTCTCTCTCCGAGGATATGACGGAATAGTGAAATAAAAGGGCGCAAATCGTTGGGATTATAGGGTTTTTGGCAGTCGAGGTGAACGAGAATTAGGGTTTTGATTTTGCGGACTTTATGGGTTGGGCTTAATTTTAGGTGATTTAAGCCTTGACTTAACTTCTTTCTTTTTCTTTTTAATTATTAATCTGATTTGAAAAAGTAGGGTTAATTTATGTTAAAATTCAATTTTTTTTAAAATTACGATGCACAAAATATTTTTATGTATTTTTTAAAATTTATTTTTCTCATGAATTTGGTATTGAACCTACTGATGTAATATTTGACATTTAATTGTCTAGCTCAAGAAACAATAATTGAAATACATATGCGAGAGTATTAGTAGCAAAATTTCTATTCTTATTAGGTGACTAAAATTTTGATTAAACTTAATATTGGCTAGCTTGTCTTATTTAAGAGTTTGAGGTTTGGCTCTTATATTCAAACTACAAGCAATATTTGTATGATTGTACAAGAATAAAAAAATAGAGGGAGTGATCAAAAAATAAAAAGAAAAAAATATAACTCACAGGATCGCCTTACAATGTAACCTCGGCGCGATACAATTTTCAATATCAATCCTTTATCTCCATTTACTTTCTCATTAAAATGTTGATGTTTCTTATTGAAGTTGATTAGATCCAGTGACAATGCACGGTTTGATAAGAGGCACAACAACATTTTGATAATTTGATGAAGCAACCTACCATTGATATCAAAGACTAATCTAAAGAAATTAATACTATGTTTGAAGTATCTTCACTTGAAAAAAAAATTCAAAGTGGAGAACATTGTCATAACACAGATTAGTTTGAATTAGTTAGAGACAATTTTTTATAAAGAGAACTGCTCCACTACCACTCCTACAACATAAAATGGGAGGGGTGAGGTAATTCAAGGACCGAATTAGGCCGAAGCTTAACCTACTATCATTATCGGCAGGCCGAAGCTTAACCTATTAATATAAAAATTACACACCATTAATTTCGTGGGCACCTAGTTACATATCTAGGATAATACTAAAGAATGCAATTAATAATATGGTAGATTCTAACCTTTTTTTGTAAAGGTCAATAACAGGATTAATTCATCGATAACCTAGTAGTGACCACATGAGCAATTTGGTTGGGATATCCTCCCGCGCGAATCTGTTCACCCTCTATCAAGTTTACACGAGCAAGCAAGTGGACTACAACATTCCTATTTCGCTTAACATGGCTCCAAATACAAGTCTCAAAAACATTACTAAAATCTAGCAAGTCCTCTACCAACAGACTAAATTCACACAAAGCATCAAAATAAGAGGTGAGTTTGGTAAAGAGAACCAAACAATCAGTCTCCTGTATTACTCTCTTGTATCCAAAACGTCGAGCCAGGTTAAGTCCATAAAGGGCTGCCTTTCCTTCCGCTACTTTTACCAACCATTTGGCCTTCATCCTCCTTGAAACAACAACCACCACCATGCCACGATGATCTCGGATCACCGCTCCGAGACCCACCCAGCCATCATCCTGAACCGAAGCATCTATATTCAGTTTCACCATTAATTGTTGAGGGGTTTCCAAGCACACTTTACCGAGCTACCTTCCTTTCTTGGCCATGAATCTGCACTATCCTTGCCCAAATTGTAGTGTTTCACCAGGTTCACACTCCTCTCCCCAAAGGATCTGGAAAGACGTGTCCTTATTCTGGAAGATCGCTTCGTTATTTCTGAGACACAGCCATATAAAATCGAGTCATATAACTTATGATAATTCTACTAATATCTAGATATTTTTGACACATAGAGTCATATAAAATCAAAGATATTAGTACTATAATATATTGTTTTTAGAAAATGAGTGATTATTTTTCTACTTTTAACAGAAAACACAGTTGAAGAATTGCATGAAAGAAATCAACAAGTCTGAATTGCCAAGTTTTTCACTGGAAGTCGCAAAGCCTTTGGAAGATCTATGCGTGGTGAATGAACAAATGCAGAAGCTTAATTTGGAACGCGAGAAACACTTCTATGTGCTCCATCTCCATGAACCCCTCGGTCTGTCCGCTAAGGAAAGTATGCTGCCGGTGAGATATGTGAGACACATCATATTAGTCAGTGATCATCTACAAGAATCATTTAAATGGAGTGGACACATCAAACTTGTGGCTGGAGGAACAAATCCGATCATGTTGTACTGGCAAGAATCATTCAAATGGAATATATGATTTGTCATCACCCATTAAGAAGCTTTTGCTTCCGCCTCTCCCGGTTTTCTTATTCTGTTGCTACTTTTGTTCACTTTCCTCATTTTTTTTTTTTTGCGAGGAGAAATGCCGATTATCCAACTGCACCTCTATCTTAGGGGTAATTCTAATTAGGCTTGAATTATAATTAAAAATAAGACATTTAAAATATATCATTTAACTTATCAAACTCCTTAGTTTGCAATGTTGCTTGGGATTAATGAAATTTGCTTAGGATTAATGATTTTTAGATAAAAGGATCCGAACATTTGGCGGTGTTGTTGAATTTTATGAATATATTTTCTAATAATTTTTTGAATTTGGCTAACTTGATCCAGGTGGTTGTTTTAATTTATGCATCTGTTTGATTTAACCTAAGAGCTTTATATACCATCACTCAAATTGGTTTTGTCTTCGACTTTAAACAACAAACTTCGCGACACTTTCTTTTATCGTAAGAAATTAATATCAATGGGTAGCAACTAATAATACATTTTAATGATCTAACTACTATCAATTACTCGGTTAATAATTAATGGTTTATTCTTTTCAAAACTTAAAATTTTGTGAAAAATATCTAAATTGGTCACATTTTAAACCGGGAATAGCAAACGCCGCACACATGCAGTACTAGGAGTCCACCAATTATGTAAGCCTTGTCGAGAGGTAAGTGTTCGACTACTTACCCTATTCCCAGGCTCCCCGGGGATTTTGGGAGCACAAATTCCTGTTGTGTGAGGAATTTGAGTGGTGGGGATAGTGTGATTGACATCTCCCCACCTGGCCCAATCAACCATTCAGGCTTCTCCTGAGTTAAAGGCCCAAGAGAGTAGGTTTGCTTACCGATTAAAAAAAATATATGTAAGGCGTAAAAGATCAAAGACGATATATAAATGAAACAGCTATTAGATCTCAAAGCAGATGTAATAATCAGAATCCAAACTAAATTCAATTCCAATAACAAAGTTAAAAAAATGAAAATTCAAAAGTCTAATAAGTCAAAATTGTAACTCTGTAAATAAAAAAATCTAGAATCATAATGCAAAATAATAAAATATTGATTCTTTAAACAGACACCTTAAAGGTCCCAAATGAATAGCGACCTGACGGCAACAAATCTTGGTCTCCCTTTTTTTAATAACATTGGTAAGCAAATTTATATAAAGGTCCATATTTTATGGAAGCACACTAGGATATGGCTAAAAATTCCTTCATAATTAGATTTGAACCATACTTTTTTATTAAAAGGTGGATCATCTCCAACTACGATCTTGATGGTATTATGATACACATAAATATAATGCGAAATTCTCCTTAAATTAAGATGAAAGAGATGCAATGGTTGGTTTTATGCGAAATCATCCTTAAAGTGATGAAGATCTTAGAGGTTTGTCTTCCCAAGGGAAGCATTGAGTCGTGATAAATAAGAATGCCGGATGTAAATTCCTTGAAAGTAAACCCTGGCAATTTGTCAAATTTGGGCCAGATTCTTTCAGGCCCAAAACTTACAGAGCCCACTATAACCATTTTGGGCAAGGATTAATGATCTGAATAAACTCTTATACCCGTTGTCATCTCTGATTCTGTGGTATCCACATATAAATTTTTAAAAGCACCACCAACATATAAAATTATCTTCCTACCCTTGTATCTAGAAAAGAAACAAAGAAGTTTATCTTACTACTCACCCTAAGTGTGCAAATTCTTGAATTGTCCTGTGAGCATATACTACTAGGAGAACGAGGAGCAGATACCCCCAAGAGCATATAAGACGGTCTGTCCTAAGTCGGATCTAAATTATCTCACGAGAGCCACGGCAGGAAATGACAGGGCTATGACAGTGTGCAGAGAAATATGTGAAGACATACTTAAGAGAAGAGAGGAATGTTCAAGTAAACCACAAATCCATTTGTCTATTTAGACACAATTTCACCAAATAATAGCTAGAGAAAGCACTACGCAGGACTGAGAAAATACAAAAGACATATTTAATATGAAAGCAGCAGCACAGCGCATTCAAAAGCTGATAATTTATGGCAATGCACTACATAGCATGGACAATTTCAAACAGAGCTAAGGCAAAAGCAAGAATGACCAACTGACAAAACATGATATGATCTGGTTCAAACAGGCTTTAAGACTATGCATACAGCACCATTCCAAGCTATAATAAGCACACTCACTCTCCACAAGGACCAACCTCAGATATCCATGTCGAACAACTACAACTATCAAACAACTATCTAACACAAATGGTCTCAGAGACTCTCAAACACATCAAATACACATCTGGCACAACAGAGACATCAGATTCCATTATTGACCATTCTACAGCACACAGACTTTGAGAAATTTGTTATTATCCAAACACAACCCCTCCCCACAAACGGGGGGCTAAAAACATAAAACGGATTATAAACACACAGAGAGAAAAATATTTTCTTAATCAATACTTTTAAGTTATACACAAAATCACATGTCACCAATGTGTCAATGCTGTGCCACATTCGTGCTTAGAATTTTCTAGTTAGAACAAGAAACTTCAAGACTACACGCATTCACAACAAAGCAATGAAAAAACTAGTCATTCCACTACAGTTAACACTATAAACCCCACCAATCAAAACCAGTTGCACATTCATGCAATTTAATGAAATCCAAATTACAGAACATTCAAGTATCTTGTTCATGTATCATCTACAACCAACCAACAAAAAGGAGGGAGGTTGCCGAAGGTGAGCATATATCTCAAAAACAGCAGAACACCAATAGCAATTTAACACTGTAGAATCTGGTTAGAAAAGAAAGAATTTTCACAAAAGAAGCAGAGCATAACATCATTACTCATAAATTTCAAATCCACCACTCCAAACGCCAGATGGATCGAATACATAATTGCAGCAGAAATGTGACTATGAATGTAAAAATAAGCCAGAGAAAAGTTAAACACAATAAAAAAAACTACTCTTAATGAAAGAAAGCAGAGGCCTTTTTCTCTAAAACCCCAAACCACATTATAGTCATATCCCTAAGAACATAATATCACTGCATTTCGATCAAACATTCAGCAAAACTAAATCACAAAAAATAAAGATTTCAAGAAACGAACCACTACGATTCAAAATATGGTCCAACAATAGAAACTTGAGGTACTTACTAAATTCAAAATTAAGGTAAACACACCAGTTTCATAATCATCATAACATTAAACATCCATACGAAATTCTAAAACAAAAACAGCAAAATAAGACTAGGTGCAAACAAAACTCCTGTTTTTTCCCTTTCTCTCTTTCCTCAACGGTAAGACTTCTGGAACCTAGCACGGGCACCACGACCACCAAACTTCTTTGGCTCACAGCGACGAGGATCAGCGACAAGCAAGGTACGGTCATACCTGACAAGGATGTCCTTGATCTCCTTCTTGGACTGCTCGTCAACGTACTTCTGGTAGAAGGCGACGAGGGCCTTGGCGATGCTCTGGCGAATGGCGTAGATCTGGGAGGTGTGACCTCCGCCCTTGACGCGGATCCTCATGTCGACGTCGGCGAAGCGGTGGCGGCCGAGGAGGAGGATCGGCTCGAACGCCTTGTAGCGGAGAATCTCCGGCTGGACGAGCTCAATTGGGGTACCGTTTATCTTAATCAAGCCGCGTCCACGCTTGCAGTAGGTCACGGCCACGGCGGTCTTCTTGCGACCAAAGCACTGCACTGACTCGATAGGGTTCGGTGCCGCCATCGTTGCCTCTCTCTCGAGTTCGGTCTGTCTCTGTCTCAGAATGTGGCGGAAGAGTGAAATAAAAAGGGGTCGCTAGGGTTATAGGGTTTTGGGGAGGCCGGGGAGGAGGAATTAGGGTTTTGATTTTGCGGGCTTTATGGGCTGGGCTTAATTTTAGGTGATTGGGCATTTACTTGGACTCTTTTTTTCTTTTTAATTATTAATCTAATTTGGAGAATTAAGATTAATTTATGTAAAAATTCTATTCTTTTTCTAAATTACGACGCAAATTTTTTTTATGTATTTTTAAAATTTATTTATGTCTTGAATTCGGTATTGAACCTAATGATGCAATATTTGACATTTAATTGTGTAGCTCGACAAAAACTAATTGAAATATATGTGGGAGTATTAGTTGTGAAATTTGTATTCTTATGAGTTGGCTAAAATTTTTATTAAACTTAATATTAGCTAGCTTGTTTTATTTCCATCAAATTCTAATTTTTGAAATTTCAGTATTTCATTGCCTCAAAAATAATGAACTAGAAGAAATTGTTCTTTCTTCTTAAAAAAAAAAAAAGAAGAAAAACTCTAAAAAATTGTGATAGAAAAAGAACTTGTAATACTATATTTGACATCCAATAAGTCAAAAAGTATATGTAATATTTAAGCCTTTGAGGTTTGGCTCTTATATGCAAACTACCAGTAATATTTGTGTGTGATTAGTTAAAAATAAAAATTAGAGGGAGTGATCAAAAAAATTAAAAGAAAAAAGTTGTAACTCTTGGTACTGCATCCTTTATCTCCATTGATTTTCTCATTAAAATGTTGATGTTTCTTACTGAAGTTGACTAGATCCAGTGACGATGCACGCTTTGATTAGAGGGACAACAGCAGTTTAATAATCGAATGAACCAACCTGCCATTGATATCGAAGACTAATTTAAGGAAATTAATACGATGTTTGTAGCATCTTGACTTGAAAAAAATTTCAAAGTGGAGAATATTGCCCTAACACAAATAGTTTGAATTAGTTAGAGACAATTTTTCATAGGAGAACTGCTCCACTACCACTCCTACAGCAGAAAATTAGGGGAGGCAATTCAAGGACCAAATTAGGCCAAAACTTAAACCCACTACTATTACTGGCACGCCAACCAGTTTTTTTTTTTTTGGTGGGGGAGGGGGAAGAGGGGTGTGTGGGAATAGAAAGACATACAAATACGACTCCATTGGAAAGAACGCACTCTTACTGCTATTGTCAATGTTGCAGTACAACCTTCATAGAATGGCAAACATGGCCTCAGTTGTACAACCTTCATAGAATGACATACATGGGCACCAAAATGTATTTGGATGAATGACTTCGAATCATCATACAAATGTAAGCCAATCTCCAAATCCAGCATTGTGAGGGAGGCCATCAAAAAATTGATTTAATTCTTCATCGGTTTCCCTTGCCACCTGAATTCTGACTCCTGGAAGACTCGGACATATTCCCTATAGTATTATAGCTTGATCTCTTCCGCTTGTGGGTATTCCATGTCAAGACATGCCCTTTCCAACCGCTCCCTCCACCATCTCGACTCTCGGATGCTTCAAAGCTCGCCCCGTCATCAAGCCTCATCTTCTTAGGTGAATGCCGGGGGTCTCTTCACTCTTTCCATCACTAGGGCTGGCCAAATCCTCACTCCCACCTTCACTGCCTAACTTCATCTCCTCAGTAGAGGACGGTTGCTCCTTGCTCCTCCTCTTAGGTTTGAACAACTCCTCTACTTCTCCATTTTCCACAGCTTTTGCCCACCGAGAGTCACTTAGTGTGTCGGCATAGACCACCTCCTTTCTCTTTCTTTTCCCCGTTATCTTGCCCACATCGTAATCAAACCCTTTGCCCTTTTCAGTGACATCAGCATTGACAGTGTATACCCACTCAGGTACTTCATGGTCTTCCATGAGACGAGATCGATAGTTCTCCTTTTGCCTTCTCTCCTCATCCATTTTCTCAAATAGCCAGAACTCTTCATCTGATCGGGCTGCCAGGCGGTTGATCTCTCTCTCACTAGGTACATCTGTTCCAAGTGAGCTTGTTCCTCTACGCATTATCTCTTCCAGCATTTCTTTTCTGTCTTGAGCTGCATCACCAAAAATATACTCAATTGACCAAAACCAGTAGACGAAAAGGTAATAGGGCAGACACCAAGCAACAAAATGCAAGGGATTAATAAATGTGAGTTATACTATACCACCAGATCTTGAGAAATGTTGTGATCAACCCACGTATATGAACAAAACTATCCCTTGCATAAACATAACCATCACTTCCAACTATACCAATTAAGAGTGTATACAGAAATGTAGGACTCAGATCAGCTAATGCAATTCCTGGTTTCACCTGGCAACCTTTTGCTTAAGAAATAACCATAGACATGAAACACACCATGGTTTAGGTTTGGGTTGGATTAATTTCACATCAATTCATATTTGAGTAGATGAGATTTCAGATTGTGTCGGTAACTTTTAATTTGGGTTGACTTCTACTCTGTCATTTTTAGTCAATAAGCTTGGCTGGTGAAGAAAAGCAACTTAAAGAAGCCATTCGGATTGAGTTAGCCTATTTCAGGTGTTGGTTTGATTATGAGTCTAGGTCATTTGGTTCCGATTTTGGTCTTGGTAAATTTTTCCAGAACCAGAAATAGGGAACTCAGAACATAAGCGTGAAGAAGAGTGGGGAAATTGACACATACCCCGTAACCTGCTGAGAACAGCTCAAAATTAACCTCTTTCAACCCTCTCTTAAAATTAACCTAAAATATTCTCAATCAATATAGATTATTTCTTAACCAGCTTCAGGAGACACAGATGTGTCTCGAACCCAAAGTGACCCAACTTGATCGAATATTTGTCTAATCAAATTGACATGACAAGAACAACTTGGTTGCTATATCAACCTTAAACTATGAAAATCTTGTTCTCAAGCTCAGCAGCATACCTGTGGATGTTGTATTGAAGAGACCAGCTTGGATAACCTTGGCATCAATGCCCATCTTCTGTTTTGCACGTTCCAAAATAACCTCCTCGATAGATCCAACACTAACCAACACAAAAACCCTCACCTCCTTCTTCTGACCAATACGATGGGCTCGATCCTCGGCCTGCTGGTCCATCTGTGGGTTCCAATCGCTGTCAAAAATGATGACTGTATCTGCTGTTTGTAAGTTCAGACCCAGACCTCCAGCCCGAGTGCTCAGAAGAAACAAGAAATAGGGAGAATCTGGAGCATTGAATTCCTTTAGTAGGGTCCCTCTTTCATCGGTTTTTGACGAGCCATCTAACCGGAGATACCTGTAGTCATGCATTCGCAGGTAAATCTCAAGAATGTCCAAGAGACGAGTCATCTGTGAGAACAGCAAAACTCTATGTCCAGCTCGACGAAGTTTAGGGAGCAAGCGATCAAGTAACTCGAATTTTCCTGATGCCCTCACTATCTCATCCAGGCGCCACATATTATATTCGTGCAAAAAGAGGTACGGGTGGTTACAACACTTTCTGAGCTGCATTGACAGGTTCTGCAGGCCCTTTGACTTCCCTCTCTCTGCAAGCAATAGAGCTCAATAGTTATAAATTATAATGAAGCATTTGTGCAATCTTTCAGGAAAACATTATGACCACAATAGCAATGGTCAATGGTACACAAACTCAGCCACAACTGTCTCACCAGGTGTGTATGTGTGTGTGTGTGTGTATAGCAGACTCACTTAGATTGTGAAAAAATTAAATGATTTTGGTCCAGAATGCAGCCTCAATAGTCCATACACCTTGTCAAAGTCTCATGTATGACACAGATATCTGGGGGGAATAAAAAACCCAAGAAATTTAGATAGTATTGGTAACTATACTCCGATTAACTCCAATGGAAGAATTTCACCTAAACCATCGTAAACAAGATAAAGAAAGGAGATACGGAAGGTAAAAATAAGTACAAGAGACAAACATACACCACGGTGAATCTCGATGCAGCTGTTATAGAATCTACATCAGATTTTATACTTTCTGCTCATGTCCACAAGAGGGGAGTAACTTTGAAACTGCCTTAGGTTACAAAAAGAATTCATAGCTAGGTATTCAATCATTAATAACAAGTGAAATCAAGTTCTGAGGAACAGACAACACTAGTTGCAACAAAAACCAACTGGGAGATCAATAGTCAACATATAGAAGAAAACAAACAGAACTACAAAAGTGACCCGAAAAAGGAGAACAATAAGAAGGAAGAGAAAATTGAGAGGGGGAAGGGAAGAAAAAGAGGAAATAAAGTGGATTAAAAAACAGTTTGCCTTCGGCAAGACTGTCTCAGCTAAAATAGGTTGTGAAACAGAAGTAGAAGGTGATTGCACCATGTAAGAGCCCATACAAGACATAGAGAATCAAAAAGAATCTCAATCTCGCATGGTATCGTATCAATGCTTTAAGGGACTTAGCACCATAAAAGCTAGATTTCTAACATCATCCAGGAATGCAAACATTTGAAGGGAAGGGAATCTCTATCTTTCCTTTCCTTTCTAGGGAGAAGAATATTAAGTTGAAGACTTAGCCCATAGCATTCTCTTCAAAAGGCTGTAAATACCAAACTAAACACCATGTGGTATACAGCTAATTCAATTTACAAATAGCTCGAAGAAAGCCTTAATTTACAAAAACAACACAGCCCAAAGATATATGCAGTATATACTCAAATACACACTCACTGCAAATACGGTAAGGTAACTACTCTTAAAACACCGTTAATACCTGACTCCAACCCAACTCTGCCCCAGTCTGTAACCTGATGATAGTATACTTTCTGCCAGGCGGACAAGTCGCATTTCAAAATCACTTGGGTCTTCCCAGGTAAGTATTTCTCCACTTCATCTTTCTTTCTTCTAAGGATGAACGGTCTTATAACCTAGAGAGAGAAAATTGTGTCGAGAAAATTGTGTCAGCGTCGTAGATCATTACTCATTAGGAAGGAGTGAAAGGATGGATAACACAGTATAGCACTCACATGATGCAGGCGACGAATGATCAGTAGCTCTTCTTCATCTGTAAGGGCAACATCACACTTATCTGCAAATGGTGCATTGAACCACTCTGCGAAATTCTCAACAGAATTGAAAATGTGTGGCAGAAGGAAATTCAGTAGGGCCCACAGCTCCTGGAGACTGTTCTGTATCGGAGTTCCAGTCAGCAATAGTCGACGACGTATCCTATATCTGATACATTCACAGTTTCCATTAGATATTGGAATTTCAACAATAATATAAAGCCAAACAGTATTTTGGTGAGTTCAAGTTGCACTCTGGGTTGGCGCAATTTAGAAAGTTGATCAAGAATCAAGACAATGCAGCCTCAAAAATCTAATAAGGGTTAAATATGCAAGGCATGATTCTATTAGCTACATGAATAACAAATCAATGTAGATTGCTGAAATTCACAAGATCGAATTAAAGGAAGCAATATTGATCTTGGAAAGCTTTTGGCATTTGGACTAAATTCAACTCATGTCAAACATTGTCCCAGACTCACAAAAAACACTCAGCCTTCATAACGGAGATAAGATAAGGGTGCTCCTACTTTAATAGGCATTTAAATTTCCTTGTTTTCTGATCCTAAGATTCCTCTTTTGGAAAGTGGAAGCAATTCTCAAGAAAATTTCGGAAAATATTTGAAAGAAAATGAACTCTCTCGAGCAAAATTTTCAACACGTTTGCAGAATTAAAAAAATGACTTTCTAGGGGAAATAACCAACATCCCTAAACAATCCAAACCCAACTCACAACCCCAATTTATTTTTATATGTACATGTCTTTGTTTTTTGCGCATATATAGAAACCAAAATAATCATATAAAGTTATAAACCCAAATGTATCATTTTGTTGAAAGGAGAATATTTTCAACTTTAATAATAGGAAAAAAGGCTGTGACAGTAAACACAGAAGCATTGGCCCCTATTATATACGAAGTAATTAGGATGTACTGGTTCGAAACATACTCTGAAACAAGAATCCGCGCAAGAGCGCACTCATGATTTTTTAATCGATGTCCTTCATCAACTATCATGTAATGCCAGTGAATTTTCTTGAGATATTGCTTATCCCTCATGATAAGATCATAGTGTGTAATCATCACATTGAATTTCCCTCGCCAAAATATTCTTCCCTGATTGCTTTCCTCGCCTCTTGTCGCCCATCATAGAGGACAGCAACAATACTGAACCACAAACTCATCCATAAGCAACATGAATACAGGGTTTTAAAAAATTCCAGACTTGGGGTTAAAGAGCACATCTTATGCACATGTTTACATTCAAGGAAATGAGGAATGGATATATAATAATTTATACCTAGGAACCCATGTTTGGAATTCATTGACCCAATTGGGTAGTACAGCCTTCGGAGCCACAATCAAGTGGGGGCCAACGACACCTTTGTTCTCCATTAGATATGCTATCAACGAAATGGTTTGAATTGTCTTTCCCAGTCCCATCTCATCTGCTAATATCCCATTCAGATTGTTATTGAACAATGAAAGCATCCACTGGAGCCCTTCCAACTGATATGGTCTAAGCTCTCCACCTTGAAGCATTGCTGGTTGCTCAGTTACCTGCAGTGCAAAAACCGTAATAGTTAATGTTCTGTATTCAAGACTTCAAGCAATAAAGGAATAAACATGTAGCACATACATAACACATGGAGCACATTGTATTCGGTCATCTTAAATGGGTTCCTGTAAAGCCATTTGAACAGAGGGAGAGGGGGTTTATTGCAAGGGGGTTAACTCTGTTTTGAGTTGCTCTTCCATTTATTCTTTTATCCTTTTCTTCTCTTTTCCTTTTCGGGGATGGGGGGAAGGGCCAAAGGGGAGGGGGACAAGGTTTCCGGGTTGTCCTAGCATCGACAGAAATCTCTCACCTCCAACTCAAATGCACTTTCCTATTCTCATACTTTAAACATGAATTTGCTCAAAACAGCACTTGAAGCAAGTATCAGGAATCCTTCTTTCTCACTAGTGCTCTATGCCTCTAACTAGTGACCTGTTCATCACAAGCAATGTCACTATTGAACTAGTCCTATATGAGGTATTCATCGCCAATTGTGCTAGTCTCACATAGACCAGACCAAGCAACCACCATAATTCTACATCGAATAAATTACAAAAGCACATATCTTTCTACCCACCCAACACTTAAACAGTCTCCAGTTAGCTAACTGGTGAAAAGCATTTCTTATTCCTGGCTCCAGTCACGCTATTAGCAGATAAAGGACTGGCAATAAAATATCAAACAGATAGTAAAACAGTACAAGAGTAATTATAAAACTAAACTCTTTACCTTTTCCTGAATGGAGTGTACAGCTGAATTATACTTCCTCTGACCTTCAAGTAAATTGCCTGCCTTGACAGAGTCTTCATCACTCATGTCAATATCATCATCTGGACCTGGAGTGCCATCCTTCAGAGGACCCACTTCCTGCACATCAGCATCAGACTCTTCTAATGGTTCAATGCCATCTGAACCAGCATCTTTTTGTCGTTGAACAGCAGCTCCAAGAGATACAAGCAGCTCATTTGTCTTCCCAAGAAGCATAGTCAATCTTTCATTTTTGCTCTCCTCCACCATTTTCATGTATGCTTCCTGGTCATCTTTCCGAAGGGCATCCATCCTCATCTTCTCTTGTCTTGTCGCTCGTTGTCTTTGCCTTCCATGCCACGCCTGCATGCAGAAAAGTGTTCAATATCTCTTTACTGCAAACAAATATATCCACCTCTCTTTCGTCACTGTTTCCTGTTGGTTCCCCTTTTCCTCCAGGGTCACTATTATCAGAAAGAAGACAGCTTAGAGAGCAAACGAAGTACCATGACCCCATCATTTCTCTGTTTACGGCGTTTTGAAGCAGCTCCAACTTGCAACTGGAATTCACGAGCTGCATTCAGCAAATCTGCAAAAATTTCCTCTTCCTAGTCTCAAGATAGTTCTTCTCCTCTTCCTCTAATCTGGACAATCTCTGCAATTACATAGTTCACCACATCAATAGCAGATTTTTGGTATATTGTAAGCACCTCCAGACAAGAATAACATGCATTGACAGAGCTTACAGCCAAATACAAACTTTGCATAATTATATAGAACATATGCAACACAGCCTGTCGCAGGGAGGTGTTGAAGGGTCATAACTCCTCAGAGCTTTTGTTGGCATTATCTTTTGGCAACTTTTCTTCTAATGGTAATCATCATAATATGAATTGCTTTCTTAAAGCAAAAGAACAGAACTCCCTAACAGTCTGTTTGGATTGAAATTAAAGAGAGGAAGGAAGGGGAAAAGAGGGAAGCTAATGAAGTGGAAGGGAAGGGAAGTAACATTAATTATGTTCCCCTTGTTTAGATAAGTTAATATGAAGGATGGAGAAGGAGGAAAACCAGATCTTCCCTTCCATTCCCCCTCATTTGGGGGGAATAAAAATGGGATTAATCGAGGGGAATGGGATGAAACATTCCCCCTCCCTCCCCTTTCCTCCCCCTCATTTAATTTTCACAAACAAGGGGAAGTAAAGTTAATTAACCTTCATTCCCCTCCCCTCTTCCTCTCTCCCCTCAATCCAAACACAGTGTAAAGGACTGAATATGCATAAAAGGAAGTGAATTTGAAAAATGGAGAAGGGAAAGAGAAAGGATTATTGCACAAGCATTATGACCTCAGCATCCCTTTTCTTCCTCAATTGATCATCTGCTTCTGCAGCAAAAGGATCACCAACACCATAAAATGGGCGCCGCAACCGTGCCAACCCCCAATCAAATAACTTCTGCTCAGGAAGTCCACAATTGACGCGAAGCCAATACTCTGAACATACATCTGCACGGACCTTCTTTTGTAGCTCTGCTAGCTGATGGAAAAGAGAAAGTGGCACAAGTCATGCCCCCAAGTCACATAAAACAATAAAGATAGAGACAGTGAAGCAAGAAAGTTACATGTTGTAGCTCTTGATTTTTAACTAATAAGACCAGATTTAAATCCAAGAATGCCTCTGGCGATTAGTTTGAATTAAGATTTTATACTGAACCAAAAACTAGTCATCTTGCATTAATAGAAAAATGTAGGAGAAGAAACAAGCTTGGCATTTACCTTCAGACCATAAAGTTCAAGTAAGCACTTGGACTGCAAATCCTCGCCTCTACTTGATGGCAACTCTGTTAGATTTAGAAATGAATTATTAAGTTAGAAAATTACCTAAATTCAGTCAGCTATGACAACAGAAACGAAAAATATCTTCAGAGAAAACGTTACATTTTCACCGAGATGCATGACTTCAATAATATATGAAGCTAACTTAAATTAGCTCACCAATTTTGAGGATGGCAGAAAGGTAACAAAGCAAGCCAGTTATAATGGAGAAGTAAAATATTAGCTCTCTTTCATATAACAGTCCGACTTTTAAAAGAAATAAAAATGAAAAGCACGCTTTTCTTTGGGTCTAATAACTTGCCCCCAGTTTAGGACCAAGGTTTCCAGAAACATATACCAGAAGAGATGCAAATGTGGAGCAGATATTAGCCAAGAACCAAATGAAACCCAACTACCACCTGGAGCAGGGTGTATCCAGACAGCCAGAACAATATCCTGACATCCTAATTAGGTAGGTTGTGTGGCAAATAAGCAGACTTACTCTCGAAGAAAATTCCTTTTTCTAAAAATAATTAACTCTACAGAAAAATTGCAGAGAAGTTGCTCTTGTTGAACTTAGACTTCAATGATATTGGCAACTTGACACTTCATGATGAAGAAGTAGAGGATAGTGCAGAGACATTCTATCTCAAGCCCAACCTAATCCAATGCTTACAGAATTGCCCAATATGGATTATTTGAGTGGCTCGGAAGTGTACATTTGGCCAATCTGCCAACTTAGTCAGAGAGGTATAGGCTTCTCCTTGGTGCCGGTGAATGCCCCTAAACTATCTTCTGTATATGCTAAAATATCATCAGTTGAACTGCAGGAATATCCAGTCTCTGCAATCCATGAGATAATTCAACCTCCCAAAGCAACAAATCTAAGTAAAGAAGCTTCTTATTTCACTTCTCTGTTCATAATTCAATCCCAGCAGAAGGATATTCAGATCCAATTGAAAGGGATCAAGTCCATAGCCTCCATTTTTTTATATAACAAAAATTTTGAAACAGCCCTCAGTGAGGAAGTCAATCATCTCCATAAGGTATGAAGACCAAAATTTAGTATTCTCAGGCGTCACTCACGAAGGAGATCTGGAAATCCAACACACAGGAAGCTGCATAATAATGACGGAAAGGCAGACTCAACAAGGGGCAGGGGCCAAGCCTATTTCACCAACAAAGTCTCAAAGCAATGACTGAGATATATCTGAGGCTTAAGAGCACCATCAGGTGGATATAATACAATAAACTCATTCATTTAAATACAATTCATCAATAATGAACAACATTATATCAAGCAAGAGTGAACACAGAATTTACAAAAATGATCAAATTGCGTGGAGCACTTAAGTA
Source organism: Talinum fruticosum (assembly GCA_021018815.1). NCBI lineage: Eukaryota > Viridiplantae > Streptophyta > Magnoliopsida > Caryophyllales > Talinaceae > Talinum > Talinum fruticosum. The sequence continues at coordinate 3,072,452 of JAITYX010000059.1, forward strand.
CAAAAGCGCATTTTGCAAACCATCCCTCTGACCATAACCGAAAAGAAAAAGAATGCACAAGCACCCGAAAGCATACACACATTCTGGATACAAAAGTGAACCTGCTGATTGTTGCAGAAGTATCCAAAATACCATTGCTTTCATTCATATCAACTTCCAAACTCAAGGTCAATAAATTTCAAATAGGCATATAATTCTATACCAACCCAAAATCTATTTCACAATTCAGTATCTTAAGAAATCTTGAAATAAAATATAAACGCATCCTTCTAATGAAGAACAACAAAATAATATTACAACATGATTAAGCTATCCATGAACAAAAACTCAATAAATGGTCACCCAAAATAAATAAAAAAACTTTCAGCACCCTCAAGATTCAATCTTTGTAAGGTTCAAGTACTAACCTTCAAGTTCACTTAACCTATGTTCAATTCTGCTGCGAAAGCGGCTCTCATTCAATTCTGTCAGCCCACTACCAGACATGCATTTTGGGCGTTGCTTCACCACAGCATCCTCAAATTCCATAATTAAGTCTCCATAACTCGAGATACCGGAAGCATCCTGCAAGCCAGTAATATTTGACCACAATTTAAGAAAAATCCAAATCTAACTAAAACAAAATCCAACAGACCTAAAATTTTCTAAATCACTCAGAATCAAGCAACCCTAGTCCTCTTAAGAATCTAAAACCTACAAAAAACCCATATCAATTCTATCGAAAAAGCACTCCCGCAAATCAAATCAATTGAAGAACAACAATTAAAACACCCAAATCAAAAAATCCCCATTGCAATCAAACCCCACAAGAATGAAACAAAGAACAGTAACGCAATCCTCTCCAACCACACAAAAAGGGGGAAATTTCACACAAAATCACAGAACTTTGACAACCACTCAGAATCAAACAAGCCCTAAACCAACTGAAATTCGCAAATCATAAAGAACCCAGGTTAACCGAAAGGGGGCGAGCAAAACCCTTACTTTATTCGAATCGGGGGCGTCGTCGGCCAATTGGGAAGCTTCAGATGATGAATCTCCATCGTCAAGCCCACGATAGATGGAAGAAACAGTGGCAAAGACATCAGGAGGGAGAGGGAGATTACGAGAGAGCAAGTTGAGCGCACAAATCAACGTCTTGGTCTTCTCAACGTGGTCCAACGATGAAGATGGAGGGCTACTCTCCACCTGGGTAACCATGGCGGGAAAAAACCCAGGAAGAAGGCCCCTCAACGGCTAATTTTGGGGTTTATTTTGAAAATTAAGATGGTTTAAAATCACTCTCCTCTCTGATTAAGCTAAAGAAGGAGCTTGGGTTTTGGATGCTTCGCTTTTGTTCGCGTTTTATTTTCTTTCCCCCTCTTTTTTTCTTTTTTTTTTTAAGAGAGAGAGAGAGCAGGGAGGGGGAAACCCTTGAGACCTTTGTGGTTCTGACGGTTCCTCCTCTGACTTCGGGAGGGGGACAGGACTAAGGTTAACGAAGTGCCAACTTTGTCCTCGACTATTTTTCAAAATGACGGTCTCAACCTCTTCTGTCTGAGAAATACCTTAAATACCCCTCGCAATATCCAAAAAAAAAAAAATCACTAAGCGAAACTGTTCTTTGGGGGTGAAAATGTAAATTTTTAAATGCTCATAAGAGCATATAATATAGGTCATACATTATTATTTTAGATCCATAAAATTACCATTTATTTTCTCATTTGTCCAACCATCTATTGATATGTGGCGAGAAATAGATACTCTCATGTGCATATAAGATATTATACGGGAGGAGTGAATGACCATACATTTACGAGCCCTTACAAGAAGGAAGGTATTTTTTATTATTATTATCAAAGAATGGAGGTAGCGAGTTAATATAGTCATATCATTCATTTTTAATTAGGAATGGCAATGGGTCGGCTCCCACTGGACCCGGACCCATTTAATTTTTTACACTTGGATCCGGACTCGATCCGGACCCGGCGGGTCTACGGGTCCATGGGTCTTAAATGGGTCTAGTATATTTTTATCATAAATGAGTTTAAAAATCGGTATTTTGCGCCCTATTTTAATATTATTGTAAATTTACAAGCAATTTTGTTACATATAACCTCTTTAGCATTATACTAACCTATCTATCAACCAACCTATTTTACAAACCAAATACATCGATATATTAAACACAAAGTTCATCAAAGTTTGACACCACAAAATTCAAAGTCCATCAAAGCTTAACAACAAATTGTGGGAAGGATTTCCAAATTACACCGGGTCCAAATTTGCATGAATAATGCTTGTTAGAATTTAAAAAATAAAAATAAAATTAGTGTTCGGGTCTTAAACGGGTCTCGGGTTGGGTATGGGTCTTTTTTTTTAGACTCGGACCCGGATCCGAACCGGAGCTGATTAGATCCGGATCCGACTCGGACCCATCGGATCCAAATTTTTGGACCCAAACCCGATTAAATGGATAAGGTCCGACGAGTATGGGTCAAGTTCGGAACCCACTACCATCCCTAGTTCTAATACGAAATTATAGATAAGATTGAATTTATATTTGATCATGATATTTTGATTTAATTTGATTTTTCAATTAAGAATGATTTCGGGTTAATTGATGTTTTATTTAAAAAGTTTATTTGGTAAAAAGAAATAATTTTGTAAGAAATTTTGAGCTTTGATTATGTTCAAGTTAAATTGTGATCCATTTTTTAATATTTCAAATGCCTCGCACTACACCGATAAAAAATGTAATAAGCTAGCTAACTAATTGTGTTTTTTATGTAATGGACTTACTTATACTTCCTATTAAAACCCAATGCCACTATATGTTAGTTTGTCTTCTTTTTTCTTTTTTTTTTTGGGTCAATATTCACTTGTCATCCCATTCACAATAGAATTCAATCAAAGAAAATAAAAGAATCCAAAGAACTCCAATATTAAGTATGGAAATGAAGGAAACCTAACATAAAGTACTTCAAAGTGTGAGGATGTCTAACCATTTGAGTTCTTGATCTAAAAAAAACCCACTTAGAATGAAGGGTATCCAGGAATGTGGTTGTGGAATATGTTTAAAATTTTAGGGCTTACAGTACCTATAATCACATGTGATTATAAAAAATGTTGAATTTTTCGAAAATATATTTATCATAAATTAAATATCTCAAACATTTACAACTAAAAACTCTAATCATAAAAGAAAAATGCTCGATACAAGCCAAAAATCGCATTATAAATTACAGGACTATAAAATCAAAATATTTTGGACTAAAATTTATTTTCCAAATAAATTTTTGTCCCTAGTATGTAAGGTAATAGAACAAAAGGTATTTACTTGTGTAGGGGATGGTCCTAAAATGTTTAGTGAAGTTATGACATATAGTGATTTGATCATTTGGAAGGAGTTACAGCGATAATATGAATTCAATTATCTAACAATACTTTGATTTTAGTGTAGCCTTTGTGCACAGTTTAAAAACTTTTAGCTTATGATTGGTATTTATGAATATATAAATATATAACATTTATAGTGAAAATTTTACCAACGTTAATATTGGATAGATGTTGTTCTAGGATATACTTTTCATAGGATTTTAACTCTTATACATATTCTATTTACAAGAGAGAACTAAGAGGCTTTTAATAGGCCATGTGCATATTCATGCTTGCCAGTGTTACCAATATAATGTTTAATTGAATGTAATATAATGTAATCGAGCTTTTAATACAACAATGATTACCTCATACCAAGTAGTATACAAGGTTTCAATGCAAAGCATAGAAACACAATCGCACTCATGCTCGCATGCATGTGGCATTAGTGACGCTTTTGATGTCTTATTAAGCGATTCTTTCTACTTAATATAATTTTTTTGGAATTCATCACACGTGTTATATTTTTTCCGTTTTTGTTAAAATTAATAAAGATAAAGCAAATTCGTACTTTAATATAAATGCATATGACTATTGTATTAAGAAATCTAATAACTATTTTAATAAGAGTAATCAAATGTCTTGTTGTAACCTTGAGACAAAATTTGCCTTTACTATATATATATATATATATATATATATATATATACTTAAAACCGACTGCTTTGTTGTGGGCTAGACTTTTGGTACATTATCATTGATTTTTTTTTATTATTTTCCTTTTTTATATTATCAAAGCATTTTTGTAACACCCACTTTATTACCGATAAATTTTAATTATAAAATAAAATCCATTTACTACTCTTGAATGCCTATGATCATCAATTACACTTTATTACCTAAAATTTTTTATTATAATCATAATCAATATTATATTTTATTACATGTATTTTTTTGAAGAATTATTCCATTACTTCAACATTTATAAAATTTAATTTTTCTTAAATACATAATAAAAATAATATTTATTGTATATAATTAATCTCACTGTTACAAAAAACTATAATATAATATATCTATTAATTTCAGTATTAAAACTTATATAAATTAAAAAATTATAATAATTATGATAATTATAGTATTTAAAATTCACCTAAGGTAGATTACTATTATCGATTTTCAACAAAAAAAATTAAATTAGCAATTAGTAGGGAAAATTATATTGATTATCTTTTATGTTTTTTGCTATTATAATTTCGGTCAAAACTATTACCTATATCATGTTTATTGAGTATATTTATTCAAGGTTTTATTATTTGTTTTATAAAAGTAGAAATTACACCATATGACATTAAAATAAATTATGATTAATCCCTTACTTTTTTTTCCATCAAAAATTGAGGTCTCGAGTATTTGATCGGCAAAACACTATATGCCATTGTTCTTTTTTTTTCACCAAAAATTTCTTTACAAAAAACAATCAACTACTACTCAATTGAATGATTAATCCTTAATGAGACTCTTCATCTCCATCATCAACCTAGGAATTTTATAACAATATAGCATCGAGAAGGCAGAGAAGGTTGGCAAATGTAGGACAATTTTCAAAAGAAATTAATGGTTGCATCTTTCATTATTTTGATGTTTAATTTTTGTTATTATATATATATATATATATATATATATATATATATATATATATATATATATATATATATATATATATATAATCAAATGTGTTTCTTTTATGTGTAGTGAGTAACCATATAGTTATAATATGTTTAAATTATAGATTAATCGAGTAAAACCTTGTGAGACACTTTTACAAATAACATCCAATAATAAACACATATATTTAAAGGAGTTTGCGCTAATAAAGTGGGATTGATATGTCTCAATTCTAAAACATGGTGGAAGAAAATGATAAGTTGGCAAACTATTTTATAGGTTCACATGATTAAGAATTTTTTTACCATTAAGTAAATCAAAATTTATATTTTTTCTCCCAATAATTACCTTTAAATTATAAAGTCTCCGTATATATTCTGAAACTAATGTCTATAATATATATATATATATTTATTTATTTATTTATTTATTTATAAAATATATCAACTACTTAAATAATAGCACATATCCGTGCGAAACACTGAATTCACACTAGTTTGTTTATAATCTTTAATTGAAATATCAAATGAGGAAAATATTATCTTAAAGACAGTGTTCACACACGTCTCAGAGTTATTGTTAATCTTTATTGAATCAATTTTCTAATGATAAAAGTCACAATATTTGTTTTTTATCACATAAAAGTGACAATGTTAATTATCAAACTTAAATCTCATTCACATATAAAAAATTGTTATTTTTTTTATAGAAAGAAAAATTTCATCAATAAAAAGTTATATGACATTTACAAATATAATTTTCCAACAAGAATAAATCTAAAACAACAAAACATATTTCTACTTCAATAAAGTTAATGCTAAATATACTTCCGCTCGGCTCCACACTTGTAGCATCAATCCGGCCCCAAACCGTATTCTTCGACTTTAATATGTCTTTCCCGAACATCGGCGAGTTATTGTATAACTTCATAAAATAGATTTATGTGTGATATAGTATATCCAATCTGAAGGAAATATCACTTTGATCGAGCCATATGAAATTCCATTGTTAAATCATTCTCAATCAAAATAAATGAAACTAATTGATAAAAATATAAAAATATACCATCAAATTGAATCAACAACCCTAATAAAACTTGCACGTATTGGCAAGAGTAACTCATACAAAGGTGAGAAATAAGACTCTCAAAAAAGGAGAGAAATTGTAACTCTTATAACAAAGAGAGAAACCAAACTCTCACAGAAAGGAGAAACCCTAACTCTCACAAGAAGAGAGAAGTCCAAACTCTCACAAAAAAGAGAAAATTTATTGGAAAAAAACAATACCTTTATATTTTGATTCGATTGAAGAAATTGAATAAAGGAGGCTTATCAATGGTTGGAACCTGGATAAATAGTAGCCTCAATAATTTAAAAAGTGATAAGAATAATAGAGATAAAATTAAGGTTTAGAAAGGAGTAAAAGAGAGAATGAGAAGGGAAAGGGGGTTCTTAAAATTGTTATAGATTCAATGTTTCCTTTCCTTTTATTTTTAATTTTCAATTTCTTGTTATATTTTTATCTATTTTTTTATTTTTTGTCGCATATGTACTGAGTGAAGACTAACAAAATTTCGTCTCGATTCGATTACTCTAATTATTCCAACTCGAAAAATTTCGGGTCCGGGAATAATTTTTTTATTTGAATTTTAAATTTAGATATAAATTTTTTTATTGTCAAAATCTAAATTTAACCAAAATTTACATTTGCAAATTGTTTGAGGGGAAAAAATTGAATATCAAACAAAGAACAGCGTCGAACGACGAATTTATCTAATTCAAATTTGATCCAGATCTAAATTTTTGTGAGAGCTATGCACGAGGATGAATGTATCCAAATAATACAATCACACAAAAGAAGAGGGGGAGTTGTGGTTGAAACGAATAAAAACCATTTGAAAGCGCTCTTCTCGCTATTCCCCAGTTCCCTCTTCCTCCCCCCAATCTCTCTTTCCGAAGAGAGAGAAAGCCAACGGCGATAGCAGAGAACATTGTCGCAATCGGCCTTTTCATTCTGCTTCTTCTGATCCTTCTCATCCTCGTTTCTTGTAAACCATGGCGGTTCCTTTCTGCGTCTTCTCGTGCTCGCTTTATCAAGGTCAGTTTTGAATCTTCTCTTTTCTTATTAATTTTGATTTTATTACCTCGTTGTAATTTTCCACTTTTTTTGGATGATTTCTTACTATTTTTAACCCGTGTCTGTTTAATATGATGATGATTCCGATGAATTCATTAATTTGCATCCTTGTTTGATCTCAACGATCATGTTCTGTTTTCATATATGGAAATTTATTGGACTTTGTGTATTTTGAGTTATTTCTGAACAAATTTTGATACGGATTGGTTTCTCCGGCGATTTGGCCTAATTGCTGATTGCTTCAGGTGTCTTAAGAGGGGAGACGTTTTTATTTATTTTTTTCTGAAGCGCTATGAGTTTGAATGGGGACGGGGTTGAAGATAGAGGAGTAAATTGGTTATTTGCATATTTTTAAGATTGGGTTTAGGTTGGTAAAATGGTGTTGTGTTTGTAGATAAGTTAGTGGTTCATACCATTCACTGTTTCACCTTGGAAGTTGAAAGCTGGCATTTTCAATTGTATATGTATAATCTATTTCCTGGATGTCTTGAAATGCAACACAAATGTGCTCGTTGAAGCAGCATTTGTATGATCGCTATCAACACCTAACTACCCTCAATGTTATTTAGCTTTGTACTTCATTATGGATGATACATAAACTAATTTTCACGTATACTTGAAGATAAAACTTGTTAAAGTAAAGTAATGTACTAATATACCCTTATTCATGGAAATGGCAAGCTTGAAGGTGCATCTATCTGCATCACGGATCTTGAAACCTTAAACCTTTGTAATTTGCATTGTTTTCTTGATTGTTGTGCTGCCTCTCAAGTTTACCTGGAGCCTGATCATGCATTGGAAGTTAGATCCTAGACTTATCTCTGGCTTAATTGCTGATGAAAATGCACTTAAATGGGAAAAATGCTTTGGATTTATCTACTTAGCAATTTACTTAAAAAAAAATCCTCTGTTTACTCTGGAACTCGGATTTTAACCTCTATGTTGCTGTTCTTCTGTTGTCTGACTGAAGTAACATATTGAAAAATTCCAGTACATACTGTGGATTCAGGCAGTATATGTAAACGTTCTTGATCGTTAAGTCATTTTTGAGATAATTTATCAAATTGTTTGCAAATGTACATGATGCTTAATTGTTCTGAATTTGGATGCCCAGTATATCTCTACAGAAATATTCTAGGTTCCTTCTTTTTCTACATTAGCTGATGAACTATTGTTTGTAGCATTGAGTGAGTTCCAAACACATAACACCCCCCACCACCCCCAAAATAAAAAAAAAGAACAGAAGGGTTTTTTTGTTTTGCACTGCATCAACTATTTTTACTCCTCTATCCTCTTACTTCCTTTCGTTATTGTGAAGACGACAAGGCTTGTCGGTACTGTTGGAATAATTTCATATGGATAATTTGGGCGTCTATCTCCATGACATTTTATTTTATATATTTCCTCTAGTGTGTATTTATATTCATTGAGTGGGATGGTAACTGGATATCTATTTGGCTGGCAATGATGCATCAATTTGCTCAAAATTCTAGAGTTTAAAGTATATGCAAACAACCCTTTTTTTGTGTGCTGAGACTTGGTCTTCTACCATTTTGGATTCTGTGTTCCATCTTTCTCTACTTTCTTGCTTTTTGCTCAGCTCTTTGATAGTTTATAGCCTGCTTGAGTGTGTAGTCCTCCATTTTTTGTTTCATAATATTGTGTGTCTTGGTATTATGCTGATATCTTCTATTGGGAGTACGGTCTTACAGTAGTTATTTCTTTCTATGTGTTAGTTTGCTGGAGACTTCGTGGCTCACCAGTTGCAGTTCCATCTTTCAATTTTTTTGTCTATTTTTCTACCGGCATGAACGTTTGTTTATCTGTTCTTCTGATTGCTGAGATTCTCTCAGTGTTGTAAGCTTGAAGCAGAGTGTGATGGAACCTGATGACAACATTTGCTCCCTCATTGCCAACCACCAATTTGAGGAAGCCGTTGATAAGGATGATAGAAATTTTTTAATGAAAATGGAGTACACTCGTAAGATCTTAACTAAATCAAATACCCTTAAGACCGAAGGAAATGATTTCTTTAAAGAAGGAAATTATCGTACGGCGGTCAAAAGGTATGACAAGGCTTTGCAGTTTTTATGCCATGTTATACCACTAAATGAGGATGAAGCGCTTTTGATGGAGGAGTTGGCTATTTCCTTAAATTCAAATATTGCTGCATGTTGGTTAAAATTGAATGAGTTTGAGCTTGCACGAAATCAATGCACTTCTGCCTTGAAGCTAAGTACTAGAAATATTGAAGTCCTACATACAAGGGCCGTTTCTTCTTTGAATTTGGGTCTTGTCGAAGAAGCTTATTTCGACCTGCAAGAAGCTCACAAAATAGAACCTACAAATCTAGATGTGTTGTTCGAATTAAAAAGAGTTGACAAGTTGCGTGAAGCTGAGTTTGGCAAAAGTGGGACTGGGAAAGGTAAGGAGATTTGTGAGATTAGTCTACATCATCGTAAAGGAAATACGACGTCCGAGTCTTCGTCATTGGAGGGAAAAGATAGGTCCGCAGGACAATTTACGATGTGCTCAACATCTAAAGTAATGGAAGAAGTAAAATTAAATTGTTTAAGATCAAATAGCTCAAAGATGAATCTGACCGACGTTGAAATGGAGGCCAAAAACAACTATGGGAGTGTTTCTCCAAGCTCGAGTGAAGTTTCCATGGGTTATGAGAAAAACCGTTACCTTCGTGGTACTATCAAGTCGAGATTGGCATCTCCAACGAAGGAGGATGATGTTAGTGTTAAGAAGGTGTTTAAACACTATTCATTGAGAGGAGATAGTAGATTCTTTCTTAAAATTTGTCGGGATGACTACGAGAAACTATGTTGGGGAAGTCAGCTAAAGTTTTTTAGTTCCCATAATATGGTTGTTATGACCATTCGTGTCCTAAATCAAAATTTGAGTAGCTTTACAAATGGTTATATGGGGTCAGGTTCGAAGTCTAGTTCCTTTGTTTCAGGTTCTTTACCCTTGGAGGATGATTTATGTGACCTTAGTGGTCAAGTGGGTGAAGATGTTGAATGGGATAAGTTAATCTCCAACAAGATGGGAATTGATGAAGATGATGCTTCGAGATTGTTCTCATTGACGATTTTGAGGAGAAGCCATACATGAACCGCCATGCCTCTACGGAGAATGTTTCCATGAAGTCAAATTCTTCTGGTCCACAAGAATGTCATCAAGTCCCGTTTAGGTTTACGTCAGGAAGTAGGAAATGCAGAAGATGTAGGCCCCGGCGTAAAAAGTCTTTGTTTTTCAGGTTGCGTTATAATATTAGCCCTGGTTCAAAGCGCAAATGGGTAGGGGCATTGTCATCAGAAGCATCCAGCCCGTCTTGGAAGAAGGTAGCTCTTGATCGCACTTGTGACATAGGTGTTTTGCCTGCGAGCACACCCGGCGAAAGTTTCTTAAACAGCGATCTTGGGCCTTGTCAAACAAGGCAATATAAACCATTAAAGGAGCCAATCAACTCTGAGGTCGACGAGCTTAAGGATATCTCCAAATATCAGGTAATACATCAGCAGAAACCCTTTTTTTTCCAATCTTTTCTCCATGATAAATAGTAAATACCTATGAAGATTCTAACTATCCCAAATTCAAGTTAGAATTTTTGTCCATGTTTACTTAAGTCAAAATGAAAATAAGTGTCTAAAGCATGTCTGCTCCCATGTTTGGGCAATTATATGCTAAGTAAAAGGACAGTTTGTGGTGGAGTAAAACTAAATGCCTCATCGATTGCCTTCTACTTATAATCTTGTGAAGTAATGACAGTCGAATCATTTTTAATACAAGATCCAAGGCAACTTATTTGCACCTGGAGATAATGCTTATGCATCAGGCCTCTCCCTAAACCTTGCTACTTGTGTCTCTAAGGCACCGACTTGGATTCAGAGTATATAATTAAAAAGGAAGAATCATCCTATTAGAAATGAATGGCACTGTTCAACCTTCAGGCCATTCAAGAACCAATTGACTTGTCAAATAGAAGAGACCAGATGGATGGAGAAGGGCAAACATTGGATGTATTTTATACGGATGGAGTGTTTTTTTCACCTTGTGAACAGAAGGAAATCAGAGAATGGCAAAAATGGATGTGGACAATGGCTTAATAATTCTAATATCGTGAAGAAAAAGGCCCTGCCGGTTGGGGGGTGGGGAGTGGGGGCGGGATCGAAGGGCTAATTAGATTGTTTCTGGTAGTCTATCTGCATAAAGTATGCGCATTACCTAGCTTTTAATGACCCTAAGAGTTAATTGATTTTCTGTACTTGAAGATCCTGAGTATTTGTGATTTCTCTTATTCTTGAATATTTTTGCTATGGATGGCAGATAACTCTCTGCTTTGTTAACAAAGAAAAGAAAAATAAACAACTTATTTGGTGCTCTATTTGTTGCTTTTTCTGATTTACTTTTCTAATTTGTAGGCCGATGACTTAAAGAGACCTCTTCTGCCAGATGATTATAATCAACTGCCTTGCCAAAGAATTGAGCCAGCAAATCATGCTTCAGAAGGTTTTCAGACTGATGGTATGCTACATTTTTCCTTGTTACATCTCGGTCTACAAGTCTCCTTGCTTCGGGATTGGGATGGATTAATGCTTCTATATCTTTTCTTGGTCTCCTCTCAAGTGGGTTTCTTGTCTTTGTTTCTACTTTTTGATGCGAGTGCTGAGTTCTTGACGATCCATTAAAGTTTGCAATTTGTTAAAAATGCCACTGCTGCAGTACCTATCCACGCTATTGTTGTTTTTAAATGTGTAGTAAAATGTCGCTTGTCATAATTTCAACCGGTAATAGCTGGTTAATTTTCTTTTGAATTATTTTTGAACTCGCAAAGGGGGAAAGTAACAACTTCCCTTCAAACATTTCTTCCTAAGAACTTAGGGGTTTTGAAACCCTAGAATTAAGATTGGGAGTGAATCGTGCAAGCAACTGCAAAATTGATATGTGCATTTTGATGCTTGTCTGATTTCGAGCAACTGCAAAATTGTCATGTTCAGCCCCAAATAATAATTTAAGGTTATCGAAACCTTAGAATCAAAATTGAGAATGAATCGTGCAGGCAACTACAATATTGATTTATGCATTTTGATACTTATCTAATTTCAAGCAAAAACAACCCAAAAATGTCATGTTCAGCTCTGGAACCTGAAGAGAAGCTTGGTTTTCTCCAGAACACAATGATCCAATGTCCTAATTCCTGAACTTCGATGACCCCAAAACACATTTCTCTCTCCATATTGACTCCGCTGGAGGGTCCAACAACAACAAGTCGCTACCCTCGCTGGTGCTGCCCAATGTTGCTGGAAATGGTGGCCAGGTATCTACCACAGTCCAGCTACGACTTCCAGACGCCATCGTTCCTGGCAAGAATACCAGCCCTCTAGGTCCCAGTGTTGACGAGGAAGGTTCTGGAGAGTTTGATTTCCTGAAACTGAGTTTGGAAAGATCGAGAGCCCAAGTACTGAGTTGTAGAGAGAAGGGTTTATTGGTTGAGTGAGTTTGGGGAGGATGAATTTGAGAAAGATTGATGGGGAATGTGGGGGACTGAGGAGTTGGGCTATGAGGTTTTTACTCTAGATTATTTTTTGATGAATTGAGCTTTAGAATTGTATTAGAAAGAGGGTTCCTTTTCATTTTTTTTTTTTTTCCCTCTTAAGTGTTTGAGTAATTATATCTGGCTGAAAAACATTATTTATTACTCTACCTATTATTGCTGGTTACAATGGCATTTTAACTCTTAATTACAGAGTTTAGTGGCACGGTAGGTACAAAAAACATGGTGGCATTTTTGAAAAACTGCAAACTTCAGTGCTATGATGTAATCCATATGTTTTTCCCTTTGTCATTTTGTATTTCTCCACACTCATCAGTTAGATTTGTGATCATTTTTGTGATGCTTCTGATCCAACAAGGTGTTGATTGTGTGAACTTGTATCCTGCACACTTGAGAGTTGCAATTTTGTTGGTGGAGACAAGCATATGAATTATAATAAGAGTATTTGACTGAGGATGTACTTGTTATAATGATTTTCATATTTGCTCTGTTAAATGTACCAATGCTCACTGAAGGTAATTACATTAAATTATCCCTTTACTTCAGGAGGAAGTGTAGCTTTAGACCTCAGTGATCATTCTGTTGGTCAGACACTGAAGCGTTCCTTGTTGACGATCCATTTTGCTGAAAAGCAGCTGAAACATTGTACAAAGGAAGACCTGAAAAATGACAAAATAGAGGAGGATAAATTTCAAGGAATCATTGCAACAGATAAAGGTATTTAGTCCATTCTTCCAGTTTGCATTATATACAGGTCTCCCATGTAGACAGTAGTTTTACAAGTAGTTTATCTTCTTGTTAGAGGTGCAGGAAGCTGCCTCTCATTGGAGGTCAGTACTGGTCCAGCTTATGGCCTTCGTTATTCTGTGCGATCATTCGATGCTTCTAAGCTTCCCCTCACTCTCGGTAGGGTCCCCCAAGTCATCTAGTTCTGAAGGATTCAGAGGTTTCTGGAAAGCATGCTATAATAAACTGGAATCCCAGTGTAATGTACTTAGTTGGATAGCTTTTACTTTTACCATTTTCTCTGTTTCTTATGTTTTTATTAAAATATTTTCTGACCATCTGGGACTACTTCTGTTTTGTGTATTTCAGAAGTTGAAATGGGAGCTAGTAGACATAGGAAGCCTTAATGGAACTCTTTTAAATTCCAAAGCTGTACACTATCCTGACTCCGGAAGCAGACGGTGGGGTGAGCCCAAGGAGCTTGTTAGTGGTGATATTATAACTCTTGGGACCACTTCCCAGATAAATGTAAGTTTTCTTTTGTTGTCCTAGGGTTCTTTGTCAAAAACTCAAAACACATCAATGTTCGGAAAAGTTTTCTAGGGCACTTAGATGTCACTCCCTATTAAGGTTTTATTGGGTTGACTCTGATGAGGGGTTCTTATAGCTACTCTACTACCATCTGATTTGTTTTTTATTTGTGGGTAGAAATGCAGTAATTTCTTTTGTATTATCAGAATTGTAAAAAGTTATAGTCCATTTGAAAAAATTAAGAGGAAATGACCCGCCTTATAGGAAAGTTTGCTATTTCAAATTATGAAAACAAGACCAATTGCATTTTACAACTTTATTCCATCGACCCAAATTTTGTCATGAGGACTTAATTTTTGCGTTTAGCAGTCTGCTGCTGTTCCAGATGCTTTCTGAAGACTCTCATACACCTTTCTCTCCATATGTGATCGATCAAACTAGCGACTGCAGCTGAGCAAATGATCCTCCTCATCTTAGAAGCCTTTCGTCCATTCTTAGACAACCCACCAATGTGTTTTTCGGTGGGATTCCTATCTAATGGGAAATGATATGCACAATGCCTTCACTATAATTGCAATCAAAGGATAGATGCGATTTGGTTTCAGTATTTTCCCCATAACACACATACCAGGAATATGACCTCTAATATCCTGTAAGGGTGTAATCTGTACATTGTGAGGAACCTGCCGCTCATGTTTGGGATTGACACTGCTGACCAGATAGCACTCCAATGTTCAGATGCAAGCCTTGGCCACTGGGCAACTTGTAACCAGTTTCACTGTAGATATTCCAGAAGGGGATCTGATCATGTTTCCGTCTAGCCATCCCTGAGTTTTTCTTTGATGTTATTGAGCTTTCTTCAATACCAACTAGTGTAGGAGCCTTATTATTCTTGAGAACCAAACCCTGTCAATCTTTGAATAAATTCTCATTCCATTTTTGTGCTCATTGCTTCGCCCATTTCAATTCCGTCAGATTGTACTTTAGGAAACAGGTTTGGAACTCAATGAAGTCATTTTTAGTCACTTGAGTTCCACTAATCATGTCTTCAACAAGGACATTGTTGAAATATCTTAAGACAGGCCAAGGAGCATCAATAATCACATATAACGCTGACAAAATTTTGAGTTCGGGTCAAATTCAGGACGGAAAATCGGGCAATGTCTAAAATTCGGACGAAATGCTTTGTCCGATAACGAGTTTTTTTCCAGGTCGGACAAATTAGAATAGCCTAAATTCGGGTCAAAATTGGATTCGGACAACAGAATTAGGAAAAATCTTGTGTCCAAATTAAAAATTTAGATGAATAATTGGTGATTGACATATTCGGGTTTCAGGTTGGATGAAATTGTGCCAGCACTAATCACATCAATATTTTCCAAAAAGGGCCAATTTATATCTCTATTGTGCTTTTTCATGATCAAGCAACTATTTCCGCTTTCATTTCCAATCCTTTATCAATGACTAACTACCTGTTTCTCCAATTGTTCAGACCTAAATTGCGCAGAAGTGTTTATGACTTTCATTTGGCTTTCTTTAGGCCTCTTCTTCCTTTTTCTTAATAGGTACAATTTATATGTATGTAAGCCACTGTTCATAAGACTTATGCTTTTTTTTTCCTTCTGGGGCAGGTTCATATCACACCTGTGATTGATTCAGAGGTCCCATTTGGAGTGGGAATTGCATCAGATCCTATGTGTATACGACGCGGAGGGAAAAAGCTTCCCATGGAAGATGTCTGCTATTACAAATGGCCTCTCCCTGGGACTGATCAGGTATGCTGTTATTTCTTTTTGTTTTTTTTTTTTTGAGTCTAGCATAGTTGATATGTGTGTTCAAACTTGTGTTGCTGACAGTTTGGAGTCTTTGGCATCTCTGATGGACATGGTGGAGCTCTTGCTGCCAAATCTGTGAGCAAGTTCGTAATTTTGGTTTTCTTTTCATATTCTTAGGTTGTTATCCTATAATTGAGTGCTAATGCTCCATGGTTGTAATTCTGGTGTTTCTGATCTATAAGATGATTATCTGGACTTTATTTCGGTTCCCTCCCCCTTTCCCTTGACCCATTTTTGTAGTTGTAAGTCTGTTTAAACTGATTTAGTGATATGGTATGTCAGCATTCTTCCTGAGACGGTTGCTACTATTCTATCGGATTCGTCAAGGAGGGAGAAAGTATTATCACGGCAAGATGCGTCAGATGTCCTCACTGATGCATTTTCCCAGACAGAAGCACTCTTAAATCATTACTATGAGGTTTTACTCTTTATGCAAGCTTCATCTTCGTGTTTGCTTTCTTTTTCAGAAATACAACTTTTGTCTTTTGCCTAGAAGTGATTGTCTTTTTGAATTAACTTTAGGTTGTTTCAATTAACAATTGTCCTACTTTTACCCATAGATTGGTTTTGGTGAAAGAATGCTATGTCTGCATTCTGCAACTAGCAAAACTGTAGTTATCTTATGTGCTGACATTCTTTTCTGAAGATAATTGCCAAGCACCTTGTGCTTGTTATGGCCAAAAGCTATAGCTCCTTGGAGCAGATCCATGAATTGCCTTTGTTGTTCTCAAAAATTCTTTTCTTCATCGCATAAGGTTGATAAGTTAGAATTCATTTGAGCAGGCTACCTGGTTAAAATCATGAACAGTTTATATGACGTAGCTTTAAAAAAAAAAATTGGGGGGAGGGTGTTTGAGCGATCCCGGTGACTATGGTAGTGACAAAGGCATCCGGGTTTTGGGGGGGACACCTTCTGATTTCATGATTCAAAATATCAGATATACGTGCTTTTTATGGCATACCAGGTTTTCTTTTCTTTGTTACTTTTACAAGATGTTTCATATGTGATTGCTTTGTTTCTTCTCAATTGCTCAAGATACTAGATTTGCAATTACTCTTTTTCAGGGTTGTACTGCAACAGTGCTCTTGGTTTGGGGCGATGGTCTTAGTTTCTTTGCTCAATGTGCCAACGTTGGAGATTCAGCCTGTGTAATAAAGTATGTGCTTATGCAGTTCTTATTGTCAGCTTGATGTTATCTTTTGAAAACGTTCTTCGCAAGGTTGATGAACTATTTTTGTTCACAAAATATACAAATTGCTTCGCCTGTAACTTTTGATTCATGGTTTACAACTTTATCTTGATATATCATATGCTGAAACTTTCAAACAAATTCAATCAATCAAGTCCACTGTCTCTTTGTGTTGATTGAAATGTTGGCAATGATTTGAGCCATGAATCAGTACAGTTTCTACCTTTGCTGTACCGAATTACGCATATTAAATGTTTTCATATTTTATCAACAATTTTCTGTCAAGAGAACATTTTAGTTCTTGGTGGAACTGGAACTTAACTTTTCTGTTTAATTTGAATATTTTGGCAGCATCAATGGGAAACAGATCAAGATGACTGAGGACCACAGGATATCTAGCTATTCTGAGAGGGAACGCATCAATGAGACGGGAGAACCATTGAGGGACGGGGACACACGACTGTGTGGTAATAAAAACATTTCATTTTTTTTTTGATGATTTGCATTATTCTGCTGAATGTATGCAAGAGACATAAAATATTATGCTTATTGGATAGCAAGTAAACTTTTGTCCGCTGGATACCCCCTGGTGGTAAACTTACTTATTGCATTAGTTGTAAAATACCACTATCACTATTTTAAACAAACCACTTTATGTCTGCATTTTTGCCATAAATCACCTAGTGCAATTGACAGCCCTATTTACGTGCACTTGAAGGGTGATAACTAGCCGCACTTAGAAGTAATTTCGTTGCTTTTAGTGCACGCGGTGGTTGATGGAAACATTAGGACAGACCAAGGAAGCTGGTTAATTTTCTTTTAAATTGGTGGCTTTTTAATTTGAAAAAGGTATTTTGAAAAGTGATTTCTTCCATTTAGCCTTTTCTGTTCCATGATATACTAAAGCTACAGTTGAAGTATGGAGTTCATCTGCATTGACAAGGAACCACAGCTAACTGAAAATAAGCATCACTATGTACTGACTCTGTTCCATTGAATGGAGATAAATTGCCTCACAATTTTATCTTGGGTTCAGGTTTAAATCTTGGAAGGATTCTTGGTGATAAATTTTTGAAGGAGCAGGATGCTCGATTTAGTTCAAAACCTTACGTAAGTCAAGTTATCCATATTGATCGAGCAAGCGAAGCCTTTGCACTGCTGGCTAGGTAACCTACCGTTTTACTTATGAAGTTATTCTGGGCCCTTTCCTCTTGCTTTCAGTTTGATCCCCTATTCTTATTTCTCAATGGTATATAGGCCCTATTTGGTATGGAAAACTAGAATAGAATGAGATCTGAGGGTATACATATGGAATTTGAATATTTTCTTCACGTGTTTGGTAGAGATTAGGAACAGAATCAAGTTCTTGTTTGTTAACCATGTTATTGTTAATGGAAGCTTGTCATCATATTTGTTGATAATTGAGTCTTATATTTATTTATTTTTTTAAGTAACTATCTCGTATTTTTTTCAACGATTAATAAATATTATTTGTAACTTTTAGTAAACCTATTTTCAAACTATTATATTCTATCAACAATATGACAAAAAAATTATATACAAAAATAAAATAATAATAATAATAATAACAACAACAACAACCGTAACAAAATACCCCAACCTAATAAATTTTTAATATTAGATTTTTTTTAATAATCATAAACCGATCCTCGGGGATAGAGAATTGATTCCTCTCCTATTTGGGGGGGATTTCGAATTCCCTTGTATATTAGATTTTTTTTAATAATCATAAACCGATCCTCGGGGATAGAGAATTGATCCCCTCCTATTTGGGGGATTCGAATTCCCTTGTTTTGAGGGGAACCTGAAACCTCTAAATTCCAAGTTCCTATTTCAAATACCTCAACCAAACAACCGAAAAGGAACTTAAAACTAGAAAATTCAAGTTCCATTCCAGTTTTCTCCAACCAAATAGGGCGATAATTGTACTTGGTCTATGAAAGCCATTTAGGTGGCTAATATAACGTGACCTCATTACATGTGTGATGGAATCCAGAAAACTTGGTATAGAAAGAAATCTAGAAAGGATATTAGAGATTTTATTTCTTATCTTCTCAGGTACTTTATTTGGCTTAAGGTTCTTCACCTGTCTCCTCTTTTCTTCCTCTAATTTTTCAGTCTTCCTCTCCTAATTTTCGGTGTCCTTTTCCTCCCCTAATTCTATCAATATGGTTGAACTGTATATGCAGTTGTGCATCACGTTGATTGTGCAATATCTGTATATGTAGACATCTTTTTCTAGTCGTAAGGAGTTCTCTTAGATTTGGATATCTTACCATGTCCTGTTTTGAATACAGTGATGGTCTATGGGATGTCATCAGTATGAGAAAAGCTATTCAGCTTGTTCTTCAGGTAATGTCTTGTTCACGTCTGCTAAGTTTATTTTCCAAGCTTGTTCGATTTCTGATAGACAGCAAGGAAGGAAGACAAAACGAACGGAGAGGAAAAGAAAGTAGGAGGGTAAAAGAAATTAGTATTATTACTATTGGAGAAATTAGTATTATCACTATTGGGTTTCACCGTAGGGCTGGAAAAATTGTCTGGCCCAGAAAAAACTGGATTTGGTTATAAATTTTTTGTCCCAGTTTTAAATCCAAACTCAAGAATTTTCTTATTATATTGTCTGAATCCGCATTTAGGTTTGTCCGATTTGTTTGACGTGGAAAAAACCGAGTTGAACAAAATGTTCCTTTCGAATTTTAGACATTGTCTGATTTGTCTGACTTGTAAGAAAACCTGGCCCCAAAATTTTTCCCCGGTTTTGGCAAAAACAATTGATGGGAAATGCCCCAGTTTCCTATGGCTCTAGTTAGCCAACATCATTGAAAGGGAAATTAAAGTTGGGGTGTGACTAAAAGAAGCTTTGTCCCTCCAATTGCGTTGTCTTTTCAATTATTTCTCATTTTCATAAAACGAACATGGAAAAAACTACCTACTCCTTTTATATCTTTTATTACCAATTTCTCTCAAACCAAACACCATGTGAAAGATTAGGCAGCCCAGTGCGGTCATAACTTTGCTGCTCTGGCTTGGAGACAGGCGAAGGAGAGAGACTCTACTCATAGCAAGGACTCAGCGGAGAAGATAGCTAATTTCTTGTTGAACGAGGCTAAATCATTGCGCACCAAGGATAATACCTCCGTATTTTACATAGATTTTACCATGGCATTCAGAACTTACCTGTAAATATGATTCTTGATATGTAACATCAGAGGCTTCCCGACAGAAGAAGTTCTCGTTTTGCAAAGAGCTTGATTGGACCCGAATAACCATCATCTTTGATGGGTGCAATGCCTGGTACATTCTTTGGTCTCCCTCTTAGACACTGACAAAACATTGCCTAACTACACTCTCTGGAGGCACCATATTTGGGCGCCGAAAAAATTCTGTATATAGAGGTCCGGCATTTTGTTCCTTGAGGACTAGAAACTGGGATCTTTGCAGTGATTGATTCAGAGCTTGCCAAAATGATGCATCATCGAAGAACCAGGTCCGGCTTTCTTCTTTGAGAAGGTGTTCTTATCCTCTTCATTTTTCTCAGTGGGAAATTAACAGTTCAACTTCCAACTGAAAGATAGCAGAATGCATGGTGGTTAAGAGTCATTTATAATGTTACTGTTATGTAAAGAAAGGTTTTCGGAACAGCTCCTGTATTACAAGGAGTTTCCCTCTTACTCCACAGTAATCGAAGATCGAGTTAAATTATCCCAATTCCACTCCGCTTTGTTTTAGTAGCGTTAAATGTAAATACAATAGTGTAATCATAGAAAAACTTTACGAATATTTTGTAATTCAACTATTTTCAATGCATTGTACTTTACCACACATAAGTCTTAATCTTCAAGTGTACTTCGACATCACAAACGAGTCAATTTGATTGATTTTTAGCATGTAGTGTATGAGGTAGGCTTATATGGAATGACAAGTTGCAGTGCCAAGTGCTTATCTCGATTTTTTAATATCTAAAAGTAGTAGATCTTAGTTTTATTTGAACATTGATTATTTATCATGTTTTAAATAAATTTATCTGCACGAATTCATGAGAAAATATATGCTAACACTATTTCTTTTGAAATCTTTGTTCGTAAAAGAGAAAATTTCATAGTTATTTATGCAATTTTCACTGAAAAATGTCATATAATGCGATTGAGTAAAATTGTGCTCGCCAAACAGCCTCATATCATATGTGATGATCCGTTCACCTCCCCCCCAATACAGAAGGTGATCCTCTAGGTATACAGTTAGGATTATAGTTTAAAAACTATATTTTTAGCCATTGTTTTAGAGATATTTTTACGGTTCAAAATTTGATTTCCTTTGATGATGTATTAGCAACATATCTACATATAACAATCCCATTATCCAACGACCTCAATGAAACTTTGCTCCAATATTATCAGAATTTAGAACCCACAAAAGCATTGCTTTGGGAAAAAAACCCTAAAGCGACCAATGAAATATAAGTAGTCCTAATTATTAATAAAAGTGTCCCTTCCCTTCCATATGAATATATGACACATATACTTAGCTTGGTTTCTCTCCAATCCTAGAGGATCAAGATGAGTATGAGTGTGGGGGAGTGGGGAGTGGGGAGTGGGGGAGAGAGAGAGAGAGAGAGAGGGAAAAAGGAGTACTATTAATGTATTAGTCAAAAGGCAAGTAAGAGTGTAAAGGTAGTGGATGCTTTTCTTTTGATTTTGATGCTTACATAAGCTTCAATGTCCTTGTCTTCCTTAATTGAAAAGCTTGCTTTATCATAGACTAAGGAAAAAAATTAAATTAAATTAATATAATAATAATAATAATAACAATATTCTTCAAAAAATTAAAAAGCAGTATCAAGGGAGCTGACCCTTAAGCCTGTTTAAAGGAGAATGATGTAAGCTTCTTGTTTGTTGAGCTTTATGTTCAACAAGCATGAATTAGATTGGCTAGTCTTCCATTTCATATTTTGAAATTAGGTAAATCAACAATTTCATCCATAAATTCCATTCCAAACAAAAAAAAAAAAAAACATTTTTCATCCAAAATGTGAGGCTGAGACATGCATGTGGACGCAAAGGGCATGTGGATAGTGGAATTAATTTAGTATCAAAATATTGGTACATGCAATTTAATGCCTTGTGTATGTATTTATGTATTTTGTTGTAATTTGTAATTATTTGTTATTAAAGATAACGAAGACCCATCTTGTTTAGGGTGAGGAGGTATATCAGCATTTATAATAATTTTAATTTTATTTTGACTTTAACAGTTAATCATTTCAACTCATTTAATCTATAAAGTTAACTATTTCAACTCATTTAATTTATAAATTCAACTATTTCAACTCATTTTAGATCAGAACAATTATAATATCTAAACATTTTAGCTCATTTTAGCTCATTTATGTTCATTTTAGTTATAACAGTTAATTTTATCGGACATTTCAAACATACCCTAAATTTAAAAACGATAAATATATTACTTTAAAATATGTAATTATATATTATATTAAAAAAATAAATTAAATTGCAGAAGGATGATATTTCATACGGGTTATATAAAATTGTCTATGAAATGAAGAAGATGAAATAGTTATTATTAAAACAGCACCCTCAAAACCATATTAATTTGTTTAAAATTATGATTCCTCTATGTCTGATATTTTTTAATAAATTTTGTCTTGTTGATGACTAAGAGCTTGATTGCTTTAAATTTGAGATTCAATTTCCTCTTTTCCATATATAATATTGCATTTCTCTTCTGGACCATTTAAATAAAAAAAATAAATATATTTTATACGAGGTTGTGACATAAATTTAAGTGGTTTACTCCTTGTGTTTTCGATTTTTTTGTGTGTGTGTTGTCTCTTTCGTAGTTTTTTGCCGCTATAAACAATGGAAGAAAAAAATTGATGAGCTCATCATATTTGGTCATATGCATATTATTTTCTCATTTTTCTAGGAACTGTTTCAACGGGTTTTTTCTGTTTTAATTTTGGGTAAGTTTAAATGTGATCTTCTCCCGTAATCAAGGGATGTACATACAAAATCACTAGGTTACATTTAATCCAAACCAATACATAAACAATTTAAAATCAGTAAATCTCATGAGACCATCTTATCCATAACTTATGGTAAAACAAACACTTTTATGTAGACCTTCAATGAATATGAGGGTGATCGAGTCGTTACTCACTACTCAATGAATTTATGGCCAATCAAAAAATTGTGATTTAAAATAAATAACTCATAAAACTATGACCCTGTTCCGTTTAGTTGCGAAAAATTGTAAAAAGTTGTAAGCAGGTATAAGGAGTTGTAAAATAACCGTACAGCTTAATTATAAAAAATAACAAGAAGCCGTAAATAATCTGTAAGACTGTAAGATGAAACTAAATGGAACAAGCTCATATCATAGAATTTTATACCCTCTCTACATTAAGATGGTAATCACTCATAATTTCGAAACTTAAAAATAAAGAGTTATGCACAGGCTGTATACAACAATTCTTTACCTAGCTAGGTAGAAGCTAAAGCTCTCTCTCTCTCTCTGTCTCCTCTTATTATCTTTTGGAGGGTATGAGTTAATTAGAGAACATGTTCTTTTGAGTAAAAAGACCTTTTTGTAGGGAAGAGGGTTGTCAATTAGTAAGCAGATTCCAAGCGTGAAATTTTGTGAAATATGATGTCCGTCCTTTTGTCTCTTTGAAAATATTCATCATTAGCGTTAAGACTCCCCCTCTTAGACCCTCTAAGAGGTTTTTTAGGGCCTTTGCCTTTTTGAGCTCCGAGCTGTTATCCCTTAATTTATTCTTTCACTTTTGGAGTTAATCTTTTTGCATCAAATACTATCACGTAGGGGACCATGTATTTGTGTACATCTACCTATTTCTTAATTGTATTAGTCCACTCAAAAGTCAGTTATGGGGCTGTAAAGAATACCATATAATAACTATCAGTTAATTTAATTTATACGATTTAAATATGGAATATCGTAGAATTACATTTTAATCATATCTACGTCGACCTGATTTAAACTTTACGTCGAATAAAGATGTAAGAGATCAAAATTATGTATCTTCATTTAGTTCGAATTGATGTATTAGATGGTTTGGAACTTTCAAATATATAAATGACAATAAAGATATTGCCAATTATTAGATGGTTTAAAACTTCCAAAATTTTATTTCCAAGGTTTTTTTAATATTTTAATATACAAATGACAGTCAAGATATTGCCAATTATTAGATGGTTTAAAACTTCCAAAATTTTATTTCCAAGGTTTTTTTAATATTTTTGGTAAGATAAAGTGACTGAATTTTTTTTTTTATCATTAAAGTATCTGAATCAAATATTGACGGACTCAAAATCAGCATAAGTTTATAAATCAATGTGAATTCAAGCTCGAACACAACACTAGGGGTTAGTGTCTGTAGCTTGGGAGGATGTGTGCATGCCAAAATTATATGGAGGACTAGGGGTTAGAGATTGCACAACCTGGAATACAATACTTGGTGGCCGGACAATTGTGGTTTATAACGGAAAAGGCTGATCGCCTCCGGGTAAAATGGATTAATGTCTGTATACCTAAAGAATCAAGACATCAACAATGTTGAAATCAAACCACAATTCAGCTGGCATATGAAGCGGATCTTAAAGTTAAGGAAATATGTGCACAAATGGACTAACCCCCAAACTAGTGAACGGACAATCAATAGGAATGGAAAATTCAGCGTAACGAGATGCATATAAGGCTATACAGAAGGCTGGACGAGAACAATCATGGTGGAGATTTACATGGCACAAACATATCATACCTAAACACTCCATATGCTTGTGGATGATACTTGAAGAGAAAACTTCCAACTAGGGACAGACTGAAATAGTGGATGCACATCACCGATATTACATGCATATTCTGTTCAAAGGACGAAAGCATAGACCACCTCTTTCTACAATGTGAGTTCTCTTAGAGAATACTAAACAGTTTCACAAGTCTAGTTATGGGGATTGAATGGAGGCAAATATGGAATGACTAGCTGACGGGGAACACAACATCACAGGCAAAGTTGGCTTTCATTGCGCCCCTAATGACTGCAATAGTATACCACCTCTGGAGGGAAAGGAATCTCCGCCACTTCTAAAACAAACACAGATCAATTGATCATATAGTGGGTCAAATCAGATAGGAACTTAGAACACATTTAATCAATAGGAAATGAGTGTACCGTGAATGGGTGAATAGATAGTAAATATCCTTCTTTGAGTGTGCCCAAAGTAATGTGTAAAAATGATTTTTGGCGAAAGATTCTTAACTTTTATAAAAAAAATAGCTAGGGATTTTGTTTATTTATTTAGTTTTTTTGGTACTAGAACTGATATTCCTGTTGGTGATTTCAGCTTTTGACTTTGGTGTAGATATTCTCTCAATTATGTGTTTCCTGCGCTCCGCATCTCATCGAAGCCAAGGACGTCCATATTCGATTTATTACTCTCCTACTTGTAAGTAGTTTACAGAATTTACTGCCTTTTTTTGGGTTAAAGAATATATCTTTTTCTTTATTTTATTTTATTAATGAAGAAGCAAAGGTAGTACGTATGAGCAGATTTATACACACTACACCACACCACAAAGTTCCAAGTACAAACTGTTCACCTTGCCTTTAACTTGCCCTCTTTACCTAATAATAATAATAATAACATAATGGTGATTAAAGTTATTGTAAAGTAGGATCAGAGTAGTCTTGCACTAATAACTCTTTTAGGCCACCTTTTTGTACCATTTATAGCATTTACCTTTGCATGCTTAGCTTTACCTAACCCCTCCCCGCACCTATTAGCACTATGTTCCTGATTAGATCTCGGGTTTGATTTCTCCCTGCTACCTCTCTATCTTTCATGTAGATATTAATCTCTTGGCTAAATCTAAATTCCCGTAATTTTAATTTTTTATATCTATGTCGTATTATGGTCAACAATATATTTAACATGATATATACACACACAGAGCGAAATCTCTCTTGTTTGTGTCCACTATTGACACTTCAGCCAAGATAATTATGAGACAAAATCTTACATAAACACAAACACAAAAAGTATACAACGTCATTACCTAATAAAGAGGGACCTCATATCAAATAAGACTCCAAGAAACCTTCTCCTACAAGAAATTAGAATTAGATTACATATGCATTTCATTTTAATAATACTTAATTTATTTTTTCCTTATTTTTGATGGGTCTACTTTGACAAGATGTGGGTATATATGCAAGCATTCACTAATTATCACTATCTATATATATATTGTAAAAAAAAATTACATTATGACAATAATTGAGGAAAGTTGGTACGTCTTATTTAAATTGTAATGCTTATATCATGTTGGGGCCTACCAAAGAATTGGACTTGTCAAATGTTAAACAAATGGATCACTTGAAAATAATATTACTTGACACATTACGTAAGAAGCATAAATGGACCAACTTGTATTCTGACGCATAATTCGATAAATCCATATTATTATTTTTTTCATAAATTTTATTATAGTGTAATTAATTAAGCTAAGTAGGAGAAGTTAATTAACCTTAACATAATCGAAACGGCACTTAAGCCTTAATTCCCACCGAGTAGGGAAGGAGCGACTAGGGTTTAAACCCTATTGATATTTTTGGTCGGTCAATGATTATATTCCTAAATTAAAATCCCAATTTCTTGGGCAAAGGATATTTTAATGTAAGTAAAGACAGGTGATGCTTTTTTCATTGGATAACATCAAATAAAATTTTAAAAAAATCATATGTGCATAATTTAATTTTTATACAGATAATAAAAGTTTTTATTTACTAATTGTGTGCCATCATTGGAGCAAAAATTGTGAAAAAAATTGATCATGAGAAGTTAAGAAAAAAATAAAATTGACATATACTAAAATGAATTTAATCTAAATATTATATTTGAATCATGAGAAGTTTTTGTATCCCAATATTGACTGTTTTTTTATAAGATTTTTTATAGAAGTTTTTCTTTATAAGTTTATTGAACATTATTAATATCAAACTCAATTAAATATAAGACTAATTTAATTTAAAATACCTTGTTTGTCAAATTCAGTTACATTCTCAGTCAGAAAGATAATTTTTTTGTTAATCACGTAATATAAGTAATGCAAATAGCATATATAAATACATCCTACTCCATGGTACTCCTAAAAAATCGCTACTCTTACCCAAAAAGAAAATTATAAAAGTGACATCATATGTTCATTAATTTATACAACTATATAGCTAAGTCTCCGACTCCAACAGAGAGAGAAAGGATAGTTGGCCTTACAAGTTGATGAAATAGTCTAATATTAAAAATTTTAAGATTCACCGAGTCATTAAGTGAATATTTATTAAATTTATTTTATATTTTTTATTATTCATCTAAAATTATATATTAAATTTAAATACACTCTGAACCCTTTATTAATTTATTATAAATTTGATGATCAAAATATATATATATATATATATATATATATATATATTTCAGTAAACTCAACCTCACACACATATACAAAGATATAGGCTTATTCTTAATTGTACTTTATATATATATATATATATATATATATATATAAAGTTTGAAAAAACTGATCACATAATATAGAAATGACTTTAAACTTTAGACTCTAGAGCACTATGATTTAGACATTATATAATTAGAATCAATTGCTGCATGGGCATGGCTGTGTGGCCCCACATGATTTCATGTACGAAATGAGATTTAAAAGTCATGTCCTCCCCCTTTCCTTTTTGTATTTTATACATCTTCTTCTTCTTCTTCATGATATGTCAAAGGTCATCAACCCAGAAATAAGAAACGTTTATAAAAAGTTCATTTAGAGATCAAAGCACATGGCTTACCTTAACAAACAGCTGAGACTGCCTCATATATGCTCTGTTTTTATCTTATTTGCCTGACCCTTTTTCCACTATATCGGTAATCAAGGGTTTCTTATTTGATTTTTGTTTAGAAATAATAATTTGGTCAAGTCGTATATATATAACTTGTGCGAACTGAGAAAGGGAGGATGAGCTATTGTCTTTCGAAAAATTTAACCCCTTAAAATTACTGTTTTTGAATGATAAATATTATGACAAAGTACTTTAATCACAATTACTTTTAATAATTTATTTTTCACAAAGAGAGAAAAAGGTAGAATAATTTCTTTACATGGAAACCCTAATACCAATGAAAATCTAGCAAGTAGCAGCACTACTAAAATTAGGGGCTATGGCTTTGTTTTGGGGGTATTTACAAGGACTAGGGTAGGTCAGTTGGCCTCCACCAGGTCACATGGCCCCAAAGATACAATTCAATAGTGGTTAATTATGCCTTTAGAGGTGATGAATAAATATTATACTATAACCCATTTTAATTCTTTTGGTCTCTCCTTCTAATTAATTAGATTCCTTATAAATAAATGTCATAAAAATGCAGTGGTCCATTCAGAAAATCTCTCATTTATCCGTCATGAGTAATTGCAAGCTATGTGGTCCAATTTTGCTTTTTACATGATTGAATCAAAAAGAGGTTATGTGATACCCATAATGTGGCTAAAAAGAGTTTAAAAAATATGTGTCAAGTAGTTCAACTCTAAAAATTATAATTAACACTTTGGATTCAATCCTTTTCTAATATTAAAAAAAGTGGTTAAAAATTTATTATTGATTATTTACGTCATAATATGTTTTGTAATCCTTTAGGGATTCCATTGCAGAGAACTGAATTTCTAACAAATATCATTACTATTAGACATGGTAAATATGTGGCTCATTTTATTTTTAAATTTTTTTTTATTTGTACTTATTTCAGCCTAATTGATATTTAGTTCAATATACTTCTATGCTTTTGATTAAAAAATTTGATCATTCAATTCAAATTAAAAAAAAAAAAACAAACCACTTAAAAAGTTGGATAAAAATATAAATTTAAATAAGTCGATTAAAATTTTGACATCGATTTTATCAAAAACTACTAAATATAAATTAAATTATATTATCAAAAGGAGGCTAGCCCCCATAACTTTTTTCCTTCATGAGTCATTAACTTTGTATTTCTATCTTATCTTGTACCTTTACTATGTAAAAGAAAATAAAAAAAGTCAAAGCTTAAAGGCTTGTTTTCATGTACGAGTAATATATATTTATGTAAAATATTAAAACATAGAATAGAAGGTAAATACATGAACCGACATAGAAAAAAGGGTATTTTTTAAGTGTTACTTGGGCCTCCTTTTTTTTCCTTTGTCCATTGGAAACTCGAGGCTTTCAATTCTTATCTTACTCACACTCACTATACAATATGAGCAAAAAGGTGGTTGATGCCGACCAACGTCAAGATCCACATAAATAAATTTTTGGCCAAACCTCTACACAAGCTTATGTTACAAATCACTAAATTTAAAATAAATATCCTTTCAAAAAGGTGGCTGAGGTAAAGGTTCCTAATGGGATTAGACTTATATATATAGGAATTTATTTTGTTTTATTTTATGTGTATAAGGATCTATGTCATTTGGTCCCTATATGATAAGGCGATCGACTGTAACTTATTAATCGGAGGGGTGGGGTGAAGAGTAGGCCACAACCCATAAAATTTAAATTCAAAAGCTCGATTGATGGTCATTTTGAAATTTTAAATTAATAAAAAATTGTATGTTTTATAACTCGTTTGAACCGTAATTTTCAAGGGGAAATGAGTTTGATGCCACTAGAGCTAAAGCTTTTGCTTTTAGGAGGGTATAATCATGTATATGAGTTAGATGTTTTGAATTTTTAGCAGCAAAAAATTAAAATTGAAAAATACATTTAATCGTTTATTGACTATATTCAAAAACTTTCTTTGATGTTCTAAGTAATCGGATAGAACAAGTATTTCTTGTGTTGTAGACTTGTAACAGATAAAAGCAATATCAGTTTATTATAATTTTTTTATGGAAAACATAGAAGTTCATAATTTGAGACTAATTATCGTGGACTAAAAAATAAGCAGTCGTTACAGAATAAAAATTTTGGTATAAAGTGTTTAAAAATTATTGCTAATAAAAATTTTGGGTTTGAGATGGCCTAGCTTAGCCTTTGCACCTGGTTCGCACCTCGTCAGAATAAGTAATCTTTGCAAATAATAACTGATTTTATAGACTGCAGCAATAGTTGAGGTTTTTTCTGAGATTCGGGGGGTGTTGTTTTCAAAATTAAAATAGAAAGGGCGGGGAATGCCATGCATATATAGTCTTTATGCATGCATATAAAGAAATAGAACTATGGCATGATTGGTAAACAACAACCAGAGAGACAAAATTAGATCAAAGGGACTAGTTTGGTGAATGGTCCGTTCGTTTTGACGTTAATAACACGTTTATAATGACTAATAGTTCATAACACTTAAATACTACTGGTTAATAACTCGTAATAGCTGATTTCAGTTAATGATAACCACTTATAACATCTTGTAAAATCTGCTAGTAACATGCCCAATCTCTTGGGGTATCTGGACAACACTTGCAACTGAGCTTTGGAAGTCAATCTCTCAAACATCATCTCTAAGAGATCATTATGAAACCTGGATCAGCATGAGATTTATCAACAAGTTGAGAAAGAAGTTGTGGGCTGCCTCCTTGTTTGCCACCATATGGAGCTTGTGGATGCAAAGGAATGGTATGGTTTTTGAACAAATGATTCTGGATGCACAAACACTAACTCAGACAATAAAATGGAGATGGCAAAGTGGTCGAAAGCTTGGAGGGAGAATACTGCCTACTCACCTGAGACACTGGCCAAGAATTTCTCCTCTATCCCCCATCTGCTCATTTAAAATTCCTGTAGTAGTTGGGTTTTGCTCAGTGGGTAGTAGCTATTTGTTATGTTTGGTGTTCAGTTGTAGGTGCCATTTTCTTTTTCAGATCATGTGACTTCAACATTTCTGGCCATATTGGCTACTATCAATCGAAAAAAAAAAAAACTCGTAAAATCTCAGAACATTTGGTAACAGTTTATAATAATCAACAACTCACAACAACTCGTAATAGCTAACAGTCTAGATTTTAACAGCTAAAATAAACAAGTGGTAAGAAGGTCAATGGTTTGTAAATCATAACCAAAACTAGGTTTTCTGTTAGGGTTTGGCTCTTTTTAGGGTTGGGACTGAATTGGGACCTAAAGTCGTATAATTTGTGGAGTGAAAATTGGTCTGTTTTAACTTTTTTCCCCTTCAAATATATTTTTGTCTTTATGTTCTAGATTAAAAATATAAACACTGGTAGATGAGAATTTAACCTTCATTTATTGATCTTGTAATTAAACTAAATTTTAAATAAATTTGAGTATGATTTATAAGAATATAGTATGATTTATCTAACTCATTTAATAACTTCAACCAAAATTTTGTATTACCTATTATCGTGGTTCTAACGAAACCGAGTCGGCTTGCCGAGCATTAGGGCCCGGCTCAGGCTTGAGTTAAATCAAACCAGAGTTGGCTCAAAGACACATCGAGGCGAGCCCGAGCTTAGCAAGGCTCTGTTCAATTTGATTTAGTTTAGGTTAAGTAATTCATTTTTTTGTTTAAAAATACTCGGGTGAAAAGTATAAAGTTATCATTCAATCATCAAAATTTCATGCAAACCCTTATTTCTTGAACCTAAAACAAATATATAGAATTTAACCTAGATTATAACCTTAATTATAGAAATTTTTAAGCAAATAAAAAAATTAAGTCAAGCCCGAGCCAAGCTTAAGCTATCCAAGTCGAACTCGAGAAGTCGAGCTAAAATCTAACCGAGCTGAGCCGATCCGAGCTCCGTATCATTTACATCTCTACCTACTCCATATAATTAGCTACTATAAATTAAAACATATATTACTTGAGTTACATATGGTCTAGTCTCCAAGGAGGTCAGTCAGAAGCACATATTTTAAACATATATGTGCTATTTAGCGACTATGAATTTCCTTTTTCAAGGCAATTTTCTTTCGTTGATTTCATTTGGTCAAATAATAATAAATTTAATTATTATTGTCGTTATTTTGCCCTTTTTTGCTCCCTTTTTCTGTAATGAATAATGTGGTTCGTGCAGTGTGATTGTCTAAAGGCGTATTTGTGTATCTTGGTGTGAAGATTTTCCATCCTTTTAAGAGGGCAAAAAGAGGCAGCAAAGACCAATCACTATCATGAAATATTTGATCGGATCCCTTTGTTTTTCAGAGCTTTTTTT
This sequence comes from Talinum fruticosum, assembly GCA_021018815.1. Lineage (NCBI taxonomy): Eukaryota > Viridiplantae > Streptophyta > Magnoliopsida > Caryophyllales > Talinaceae > Talinum > Talinum fruticosum. Next base: position 3,104,725 of record JAITYX010000059.1, read on the forward strand.
CTCTCTTGTTGGGTTTCTTTTGGGTATGGTTAAGGAAGGACAACGTACAATAGGGTAAGGTAAGCACTACACATATGGGCAAAAGAATTACATTTTCTTTTTCTCTTTATTAACTGTTTTGGTAACAACTTTCAACATCGATCCTCTTTACTTTATATATATATAGGTTCGGAAAAGAATTCATTTTAATGTGAAATCATTTCGTAAGATATGAAACAAGGAGATATAAATAGTGAGCATGTGAAAAATCTAAAAAAGTAGAGTATGCTTTTTATGAAGACAATTCGTGAAATCAACTTACACAAAATTTTGTCTTGTAAAGTCGTGACTTTCATCTTTAAAATCTTGCTGGGCAATAGAGATTGTCTTTCAAGCTAAAATTTAGGAGCAAATTAAGTAACTATGCATATATCTACATCTTCTCCAGCAGATAGCCCCAAAAACCTATAGTTCTTCAACTATGTAAATAAGAATGTAATTTTTTTCGATAATTAGTGACAAATAAACCAAAATAACTAAGCATACAACCTTAATAAACCTTCCGACTGACAATAAGATAATACTTTTTTTTTGTATGAACAGGATCAGGTTAGGATTGGATTTGGCCAAATACGAATTTGGGTCGATTTGGGTACGGATCATTTGTGTTCGGATTGAATCAGCTCACGTTTGATTCAGTTCACACCATTTTTGGGTATGGATCTTATAATTGAGTCATCATGTTTCAGTTCATTTCGGATCTCGGATCAATATTGGTTGAGTTCTTCAAATATCGGTTCAAATACGGTTTTGGATCGTTTGATTCGATTTCGGGTTAGTTTTTAGCGGATCTATATACAATCCATTAGGTGGAGCCGTGGAGGGCCCTCGTTTCAAATCATCTTGAAGGACTCGAGTACTTAAAATTAGCATACTAAAAAGGTAAATAAATATTACTCTACTTGACTATTCATCCAATTAACTACAACATTATCTCTATAATATGTCTTGTGTAAGTAAGGCGGTCTTACTTAAAAGATAAAATGGGACGGATATACTTAGGGTGAATTTTAATTGTTTTGAGCATAATGACTAATAACTCTAGGGTGGCTAATGAATGACATACAAATCACTCCTAAATTAAAAAATTATCCTAAAATGGTCATTAATCACTGCAAAACTATTAAAAAGTCATCGTTCATAAGCCCGTCTCAGCATGTATAACACTTCCTTGATAAGGGATCACCTAAGAATTCGTGCATCATCTCCCTAGTAAAAGGGAATAATATTATTGTTTTGATAATGGATAATATTCTAGTGTTTTGTAGGAGTGTTAATTATGTTCTTAAAAATAGATGATATTATTAAGTAATATTAACTATAGGGAGTGATCAATAAGGTTATGGTTTAGGGGTCAAGATTGAGGTTATGAGTATATTAGGTGTCAATTTCGATTCCCACTTCCCCTATTATGTATATATTTTTTAAAAATGATAAGTATAACAACTACCTGGTAACCCTTCTCACAGGAGTTCTATCTAAGTTGTCTTCCACTAAAATGGAGAGAAAAGAAGAAGAAGGAATAGACATCCAAATTAAAGAAGAAGAAATAGAAAGACCAAACTTAGTCATCCAAGTCAACGACTCCAATTCCATAATCTGAATGTATGATGAATAAAAACTTCATTGTATCTCTCGAAGATAGCATCATGTATCATGGATGAACATTTAGATTTCCCATGGAACTTGAATATCGCATTTAATTGCTTTGACGACCACTTGATTATCTCCTTCTAAAACAATTGAACTATATCATGTCCGAGCTGTTGTTGTCACTCCATTATGCATTGCGGAAAACGTTGATCCTAAATTAGATGTCGTAACTTGCAAAAAATATCATCCCAACTTCGATCACAAATGCTCTAACAGTGATGAAGAAGATTTCGATCCATCAAAGTTGATTTTGATGAACTCTCCCGGTGGTTTGCGCCAGTGACAAATTGAGTTGAAGTAATAGGAAGAGATGAATGACTATTAGGGTATGGATTGAAATGGAAATCTAGTCTGCTGCTCTAGCCCACCGTTCTACCCACGAGCTTTGACCTTTAAAATTGTAGCCAAAGAACTATAATTTCCATTGTTGAAGACAACATCACTTCGACTTTTCCAAACTCCATAACAAATGAACTATTCGGATCATTTGATTTGGTTTATTCGAACCCCGACCTTATAAAAGATATCATTCAAAGATAAAATCTGCGATTGACTTAAATTAACATCCAACCACTTGTGCTTACATGTTTTATCCCAAGTATTCTTAACAAAGGTACACTCGTGAAAAAAGATGATTAATCGATTCACCATGAGCTTTACACAACGAGCAAATAGTGTCAATATTAATACTTCTCTTAGTAAGATTACGTGTAAATAGAGCATTATGTCCTATTTACCACATAAAATTTTTCAGTTTTGGCATCATATCTAGATTTCATATCCAAGTAAATTCCCACCTAGATAAATTAAGGGGAATATTATGTGCATTCATGTTGATGATTTAGTATTGAACTGACCACTACTAGACAAACCCCTTCCCCTGTTGTATAATATTACTCTTTGTGACTTCTTGGGGAAAAAATATAGAGAGTGAAAAAGAAGAGAAGTTAAATTAGCAAAATATACGGCGGTGTGCATGAACATGGGGATTAATCACTGCTGAGAAGGAAAAGCATCGTTGATTCTTAAGAAATATATTCAAATAAAAATGTCTCCCCAACCCCACGTTCATATTTGAACACACATTTTTGTTCTCCTTTTACTTTCTCCCTTGCTTTTCTCAGTGTTTTTATGTGTGGTAGTCATTTCTGTACTACCTTCCAACTTGTTCTATTTTTTTTTGAATTTTTTTAAAAAAACAAGGAAAAAAAACTCCCTCTCTCTCTCTCTCTCTTACGTCTGAAAACCTTTTGAAGCCACTTTTAGGTCTCTGCCTATAAATACACCCCCTCCTTCACTTCACCCCATATCCAATCTCCAGTTCATTCCTCATCAGCTCCTTCCTTAAACCCTCCTAAAACCCTTTTCTTCTCCCCCAATTAAACTATAAACTCCTACTTCTACACGAACCGTACGTATAATTTCATTCTTCCCGAAGAAAAAAGAAAATATGACGTCAACAATTGTTTACCACGAATTGTCGCAACAATCATCATCCCTGAGCCTAAAACTCAGCAACCCATCAAAGCTAATCTTCTCCTCCTCATCAACAAATTCTCACTCCAGCTATAACGATCACAGTAAGTGCGGGTGGAGCGCCATCGAAGCCCTCTCATCAAGTAATCATCAAAAACAGGAGAGAGAAGCCGAGTACGTTCACCCTCTGGCTAAACGATCCTCGTACTCAAAGTTCATGAGTGAGAAGAGCTTGGAGATGTGCACTGAGAGTTTGGGTAGCGAAACCGGTGCTTTCTTCTCCGAAAGTCACCTTTTTGCTTATCTACTACAACGACTACTGCTGCTACTGCTACTACTAATAATAATAATAATAGAAAACCCCGTCTTAAGAACTTGGATAGAAACAATAAAAGTCACGAGTTTCCACCTCCATTGACGACAATGAGGGGGTCAAATTCTCTACAAGTTAGACCCTACAGAGAGGACGGGCGGTTGGTGATCGAGGCAGTGTCGGCCCCTCCAAGCCATTCTTATTTGAAAGTGGAGAGAAGCGATGGCCGGCTGAGGATGTCATTGGTGAGAGAAGAAGAAGAAGATGAGGAGGAGGAGGAGGAGGAGGCCGAGGCCGGAGTTTCCATAGAGGGTAATTCAGGAACAAATGTTGTTGATGAAGAGGAGGGAGAGGAGGAGGAGGAAAAGGAGGAGGGGGTGGAGGGGAAAGAAGAAGGTGTAAAGTTGGAGGAAGATATGAATGTAATAAGAGTAAAGTTTGGGGGTAAAATGGGAAAAGGAGATGAATTCCAAAGGCCTATAACTTCATGTAGGTGCAAAGAAGGTGGCAGGGGAATATTAAGAGGTTAATTAATTGGGAGCCTTTTTGGGTGGCTACTTGATTAATTAACCATTAATCCCCATTTTTTATTTTTTTGGGAGAAATACTTTCTTTTATTTGGACCCCTGTCTATGTCTGTCCTTCTTTTTGGGCTTTGTCCTTTACTTGTATGTTGGAAGACATTTTTTGGTGTATTACTATTAAATTTTAATAAATATAATTAGATTGTCTTTTTTTCCATGAAAATTGCTTAATATTGGTAGTTATGTTGTTGTTGTCAGTGGACTGCCCTCTCTCTCTCTCTCTCTAAAATAAGCAATATATCTTTTAAATTTTCAATCATGTTCAATTGTTTTGCTTAATTTGGGGTTATTGTCTAAATATATGAAACACGAGGTAATTAGAGAAAAGACGAATAATGTTATCTTTAATTAGTAGAATTCCAGAAGTTGAGATTTAATGGTGTTTAATCAAGTTGTCCGACATAATTGTTTGCAATAAATACAAATAACATAATTTGAAGAAAATAACCAGTCAACTGCCAATAAACACCAAACACATGTTTTATTTGATAAAAATAGCTGGTTGAGGCAAGGCAATTTTATCCACATATACCAGATTTTAAAAAGTTGTTCAAAATTCTAAAAATATGAACAATGGATCCGATCATATTTAGATTATTCTCTACCTATGGCATCACTCATTTAACTGCCTATTTGATTTTTATTTAGTTTTTATTTTTTTTAAAATATGTATTTTATATTTTTTATTAATATGAGTCACGAATAACGAGACTAATATACTCGTAAAGAAAAAAAAATTAAACTTAAAATTTAATTTAACTATAATATTAGACTTAATCACTTAATTCATCTTTCTTTTTCCACCTTATGATGACTGAAGGAATATGAATGTAAATTTTACAAATAATGGATGGAGCAAGAAAAATCAGGTGATTTATATGAGTAATGCTTCACTCAATGCAATCTAGATCCGTTTCCACATGTGGGATTACAATAGGCCAAGAGCCTTGGGCTAAATCGGCCTCGGCTAGAGTTTCTTGGATATTGTAATTTGTTTTTTCAGTTGAAGTCTCGACAAAATTAGCAAATTTTTTGTGACAGAAAATATTTGTTGGGAGCAAGTACAACAGACCTGCCCATTGGTCGTTTAATTTTATGAACATTTTATTTGAATTTAAATTATTATTAGATATTTCAACCTTAACCATATAATAATAAATTTGTAAGTTATATATATATATATATATATATATATATATATATATATATATATATATATATATATATAATGAGATGAGTTCCTGCTTAAACAAAAAAGAGATGAGCTGCTAATTAATATCTCATCAAACTCGTCACATAATATTAAAATTATGCAAATAAGATTGTGTTTTTTATGTACATAGTTTTGTGAATAGTAATCTATATAGAGTTGCAATCTTTGTCTTTTTCATATTTGAAATCATTCATATAGCATATTACTAACTAATCATAGTGAACAAATAGAGTGTCAAATTTCAGAACTAAGTTAGGGAGTTATTATACCATAGTTTTGGGCTTTCCTGGTTAGGTAGGCTTAGAGACATAATTTTATGAACATAGACCGGTGAAAATAAGAAGATTGTAAGGATAAAAAGAAAAGAAAAAGGAAATATCATGTCTCTAGACCTACTTAAGTTAAATAGATCCGAGACTTTGATATATATTTATTAATTTAGGCGAAAATCAAATGTGTAGCTTGGTCTTGATTTATTAGCAATGAACTTAGCCAACCGGAACTTTAGCCTAGCCCAAATCTACTCGCATAGCTATAGTGGGTCATGCTAGTTCCCTCGGTCCAACTCAATCCAATTCGTTGGCCATCTCTGTCTGTCTAGTCCACACATTGGCAGTCCCCAAATTCCCCCTTCCGCCCAAAGCCCCCTCAAAATATATTGTAGCTGTGGAAGTAGAAGGGACAATATCTCTCTTTCACCTTTTACTTTCATTTTCAAAATATTTAAACCCTCCCTCTATTTCCGGTTTCATTAACTCGAGTCCACAATATAAATATTAGAAACCCCGGATCTGGCTTTAAAACCTTTCACATTTTGTGTGTGTGTGTGTGTGTTTTGGGGGGGTAGGTTTGGACTGTGGGGGAAATATATTACTTCAAAAAGTAGAAGAAAAACGATTGGCAGTGGCAGGTTAACATTTAGCAACAAGACATTGGCATTGAGAAACTAAGCAGCAAAACCATTATCAATGCCTTTTATACATTGCTATAACATCTTTAACAATCGCTCAATATCATATTCTTCAGTATTCCGCCATAAAAATACAAACTTTGCTTGAGTAGAAGAAACGAAAATGCATTCAAGCAACTGTCAACAGATGATCAGCTGACAGCTCCCCCCCAACTCCAAACCACCCCGGGCCGGTTCTTCTACCAGAAGACTGGTGCAACTCATAACCCTTCACCTGCTATTCAAGGAACGATAGCTAGGTACTTATAATCACTACATACATTTCGACATAACTTCCACATTCATTTAGGTGGGGAAGCAAAAGGCAACCGCTCCCTCTGGTGACAGGAAACCCGTTTATTTGGGGATGAGGTCTTCCCTCCTGCTTGACGCACTCTCTCTGCAACACATATACTCATCAATTCAAGCCCAGAATGTAAATTATCACTTGTAAGAAACTGAAATCGCAAGATGTAAAAGTTGCTGGACAAGGATCCAATGAATTGGCTCAATGATGCATGAATGGTCTACCCAAATAAAATCAATCATACACGCAGAGACATCTTTAATCATGAACTGGATATTAAGGCTCGGTCATCATTTTATCCAAAATCAGTCACAAGATAAAAACGCACATAATATGGTATGGAGAAGGATTGGTGAGCTCCTCCAAAACTATTTTCAAATTTTAAATAATCCATGGGTATTTTTTTCAAACATGTTAATCTTCATAAAAATTTCTGATGCTCATGTAAACTCCAATCAACCTCCAGAACGCTGTTTCCTGGTATGTACAGAAAGAAACGGCATAATGCTACAAGGGAATTCTATTAAATGCAACAAATTGTGCAATCATATAGCAGATTAGCACCTTAGCAAGATTGTTAAACTTTCTAAAGTGAAAAGGAAAAGAAAACAAGGGTAAAGAGTGCAAAAACATGGTGGGTTCAAATTGTAGTCCTTCCATCCCTAGCATAATACCAACAGAAGATTACTTCTCATCCCCCAACATGCTTCCATGAACATCATGACGCTCTAGAAGCATAGGTTCAAACAAATTTTCCCATAATCTGAAGCCTCCTCACAAGTAGCTGATTTCTTCATATCAAATGTCAACAGACACATTTAGTTTTTCTTCTTATAAAGATAGTGAACTCAAGGAACCTGGAGGCGGTTTTTTTGGATGTTTATTCCACCATTAAAGCTGAATTTTTTAAAAGAAATCTGCTGTGCAGTCTTTATCTTGCCCTCAAAGTATGTGTTTTATAGACTTTTAGGTAAGCAAACACAAACATACAATACTATAATGAAAATCCTAGCACAGTTCACGTATTTGACCAGTACTAATTAACCAAAAACAGAATGACAGAATCTATTGCTTTAGGTTGGTGTAGGTGTGCCTTAAATTAAGAGTTTGATAAACAGGACATCAGATAAAACGTCAGGAACATCAACTCAGCATGTGTGCCCTAGCCCCTATGTCGTTAATACAGTATATAAAATGCATATGATGTAAACTTGCCTCGTTCCATCTCTAGTTCCTTGACAAGTTCTTCCTTCCAAATCCTTTGCCTCTCAGAGAAACTTGAACTGCCAATTTTACATTTCCTATCATCAGAACAGTGCAACTAAGTGAAGCAGAAACAAGAAACATATGCTCCTCCACAAACCTTGGACTTGCAAATGCTGCTCCATTTTCTGGTATAGGTCTTGTATTATTCACAGGACTTGCAGTCTTGGAAACATCAATGGCTGAAGATAGTCTTCTGCTCGGAGCCCGTCTAGGCGACTTGGAAGGCAAATTACTGAGAGTGTCATCTCCGTTTACAGCCTCAAGAACTTTTGGGGAGGCTGTATTTATTGTATTATAGAACTCTTCTTGTAATTTTTTTAGATCTAAAGCCTGAATAGTTCATTAAAAAAATAATACTTGATTAGTAACAGAATAGAACGCATGTAACAGAGCATTAGTGATCCACTGATCTATTCTACCTTTTCATCCAAGAATGCTCTAATCTTTGACTCAGTAACTTCATCATCATCATCAGCCAATTGTTCACTTCGGAATGAAAACTCAGTTTCAGCAATGCAGGATGCTTCAGGAGTCCCCTGATCTTCGGTAGAAAACGATACATCGCTGCTTCCAACTTCAGGAGCATCATCAAACTTACATGGCCAATCCTCAGGCTCACACATAGGGTTGAAACTCTATTTTTAAAAAAAAAATCAGTAAACTCGTCGCAGCTTTGGAACATATAATTATTCATCTTATTTGAAGGGCTTAGACTTACCTTAGTGAAGTCAGATGTAAGCATTGCAGGACTTGGGCGCTCTGCTGCACCAACAACAAAGTCATCTTTATCGTCTATTAGGCACATGTCGTCATCACTAGTGTTTGTGCCCCACTGAAGACTTGTTCCAGAGTAATTTTCTGGATAAACTGTTGAGCACCTCACGCTACCCATATTGCAGATATCTTTTAGACCACCACTGGTTGTCCTTGTTACATTGCTTCTTCTGCAGTATCAAACAAATCCTTCAGATTCCGCACAAATACATGATCAACTCAAACAATCAAGATGGTGCAGGCACAGAGACCCAAATTTACGTACATGCTCTTCTGATTCAACAGGGAGTTGCATTCTGGATTCCGGCATTTTCCTGACATGTTACAGGCCCCAATATATGTCAGAACAACACAGTATAAAAATAAAGAAACTATAATCACTACTGTCATCAGACTGACCATTACTGAACGGCGACACCCTGTTTGAGATGTACGATATTCCTTGGTGACAAATGGATGCTGCATAAAATTACAGTCAGTCATACCGTCATGGTTATGCTTAGATGACAAAAATATTTCTAAAGCAAGGTCACCCTGTAGGTGTATAGGGCACAAGCTAGAAAAGCAAAACTTAAATGGGATTTCCTTATATACTAAGGAAAATGAGACTTGTTCCCTCGACTATCTGGGATATTCATCATAAATGATGCTCTTTTTAAGGGAAAAAAAAGAAAAACATTAAATAGAGTGAAGAATAGAATGAAGATTGAAAACTACCTGCAGCAGTTCTAAAGCAGAGGCCCTTGAACTTGGCTCTCTGTCACCAAAAGTTGAATCAAAGCATTAAGAGAGTTAAAAACAGAAAGCACCAGTAATTATTTTTGAAAGTGAACTGCCAAACTGGCTGTTTTTTACACAGAAAAGGTTAGAAGTACACTGAATGAAACAAGAAAATGAATGTGACGGCCATACCTCTGTAGGCACTTCTGCAAAAATCCTTTGCGTCTTCAGAAAGATGCTCAGGGATTGGAGGAGAAGACTTGCTACTCCCAATGTGGAAAATTACAGCCACCTGAAAAACAAATTAGAAATGAAAAAGATCCAGAAAGCAACAGCAAATAAGAAACTAGGCTAACAGTAAACAGAAATGTCAGTATTATGATCTTCCGTTTCAAAGGTCAACTCACCTCCTGAAACTGGCACCAAGGAGGCTTGCCCGTGGCCATTTCAATAACAGTACAGCCAACACTCCATATATCAGCAGAGCTGAGATATTCAATAATGAAAACATGAGTTCCAGAGATCTCAAAATTTAGTGCCCAGTACATATCTTTTCTACATATATATGATCTATTCATAAATTTATTACTTTTACCATTAAAATACTAAATAACAATTCAACTCCGAAAACCAGAGTCAATAGAAAGCCATATATTGTGTTGAGCCACCAAAATATGAATCTGTTTCATAAACCTCCTTACCTACATCTCATTCCCCCCATCTTCTACTCACCCCTATGTTAGCGATAAAGTTCTTTATGACACTACAAGAAAAAGATAGAAAGGGGACAAGTCCATGCACTAATCAAGAGGGAATCAGATCAGGAAATTCACCCATCCCAAGATTTGCAGCTTCGTGTGCACATTTATGGTAGGATATTTCTAAATTCGACCTTGGACAAAACATCTATAGAAAGGCAGTTAGCAAAAAGGTGGGTTGAAGTTTGAATGAAGAACGATATGCAAACTTCATTGGCCCCTAGCACCGTTATCATAAAACTGAAATTGGTCAATAATTCAGCACTATGATCAATAAGGCTACTCTATAGAAGGAATCATCAGATCTAGGCAGACTATAATTTCCTCCTAAATGCTCTAGTTGCCATTTGGCAACTATAACCTTGCAAGAGACTAAGATATGTACAGACTGACGGCAAAGTTTAAGGAATGAAATAATTTCTGTCAGCATCAGGTTAGTTGTTATCCAGAAACTTCACTCCAAACAAAGACTAGAGCATGTTCAACAATACTTCAATAGATTGAACAAATAGTTTCCTTTATAGTTGGAAGTTAAATTCAAATGAGAAAACTTGAAACTGGAAGATTAGTTCATCTTTAGTAGAAGAATGAATAATTTCCTCACAAGGTATGTCCAGTCTGACGAATAACTTCAGGAGCCATCCAATATGGAGTACCCTTCATTGACTTTGCTCCAGTCATTGTGGCCTGTTATAATTAAGACCGTCAATGCATAGTGCACCAGGATGTATGGCATAAGTTAAATGTTAACTGTGATAAAAGGCAAAGGAAAAGGTGAGAACAATTAAAAGACAGTGAAAAACAAATCATACCAGCTCAACAACTTTCTTGGAGGCACCAAAATCTGCAAGTTTAATACATCCTCTATTGTCAACAAGAATGTTTGCCCCCTGCAGCCAAAAAAGGGGGAAAAGAAGAAGATTTGAATGTACAATACAAACTAGGGATAAGAGGTATTCTAAACGATCAACGGGCCTTTCTCTTTTTCTTTTTTTTTTTTTTTGGAGGGGGAGGATCAGTCTATAGAGGAAACATATATGCTCATACAGCAATACCTTAATGTCCCTATGTATAATTCCATTCCTATGCAGGTATTCAAGTCCTTCAAGCAACTGCTTAGTGTACATTCTTATAACCTGATCAAGCAAACATAACAAAATCCATAGTCATGATTGCAAACAATCAAGCTCCCATCTAGAAAAGAAAAGGGGGAGGAGAGAAGAACAATAACTTACAGACTCCGGAAATGATCCAAATTTTCCAAGAAGAGAGGCTATGGATCCACCAGGAACAAATTCCAACAAAATATTTAATGCGTCCTCTTCTCTTGCTGTTCCAAGATATCTCTGATAACATAGTATAAGTTCAGAATCCGATAATCTGCCCCTCCCCTCCCCGCAATGAACCACAAATGAGGACAAAACTTACAACTATGTTTGGATGTGATAGATTCTTAAGAAGCTCCACTTCCTCCTCCAGTTCCCTTATGTGAGCCTATTTATAGGTAAACCAACAAGGAAAAGAAATAATGCATCAATGCACAGAAAATCTTACTCAATAATAACCCCTTAAGCATCAAACTAACTAAAGGAAATGTTATGCCAACAACATCTGAAATCTGCCAATTATGAATTCAAGACCTAATTATCAGTTCCAGTAAGCATTATGAGAGAAAGGCCAGCACATAAGTAACCAAAATGATGCATGTATGATGATTACTAAACCAAATCAGAACAATTCCTAAACCAGAAATCAAATGCACATTCAATTACCGATCCATCCTCACCTGAGCTTTCTCTTTGGAAGCACCATTTGCGGCAATTAGAACCTGCTCAAATCGAAAACAGAAAAATCAAAAATCAACCCAGATCAAAATAAAAAACGTTGCAGCACAAAACCGCTCAAAAACCCTTAACCACCAAATTAACCTGCTTTACAGCGAGAAGCTCCCCTGAATCGAGGTTCATCCCCATGTAAACCCTTCCAAAGGCACCGCAACCAATTAACTCTCCTCTGCGCCACCGAATCTGCGGCGTCTCATCCTTCTGAATAGGCGGCATATTCTCCTTCGCCGGCGGAGAAGACGAAGGCGGAAGTGCTCGGAGCGGCGGCGATTTGGAAAAAGGGAGGCCAATACCGGATTTGCGGATGCTGGAGCCAATCCTGTCGATAAAACCGCCGAAGCCGCCGTCGTTGTCGGCAGCAGAAGAATTTCGGAAGACTAGAGATCGGCGAACTGATCCGAAGAGTTCTTGCATCTGAATTTTCTTCTTCAATTCGCAAAGAATGGTGATTGATTGTCGTAGTGGCCTAGGGTTGCTGGTTGAATTTGAGTGAGGGAGGAGAGAGGGAGAGAGAGGGGGAGGAGTGGGAAAGAGTGGGGGAAGATAGAGAGAGAGAAGGGATTTGATTTGAAGAGGGAAAAAGGTAGGGAGCGATGCAATTTCAAAACTTAACGTTACAATTTTCTTTTTTAATATTATTTTTCATTATTCTTTTTTTTTTGAAGGATTCATTATTCTTTCTTATTTAATTTTCATGACCCCCATTTTCTCCAAGCCAAACATATTTTTTTTCTTGAGATGTACAATCACGTTTCAGGCACGTGATCTCCCTTTCTCCCTCATTTATGATTAATGATTACATAAGCATTCATATTTTTCTAATAAAGATTATTAATTAAGTATTATATCTAACATATTTTTCTTATAGAAATCAACTAATGCAACTTTAAAAATTATTCTGTAAAAAATAATTACAGATGAATTGTTTTATGATCTAATGTCACTTAAACTCTTTTAATCGACTTTTTGTGTTGATGTTTCCATCAACAGTTTAATTATCTATTTCTTTCATCATTGATTTTTCATTTTGTTTGAAGTATAGCTGGTACAACGGGTTGGGTCAAGTTGACTCCTTAATATGAAAGGTCAAGGCAGGTCAATAGCAGCAAGTAAATGGATCGTGTTGGGTCATGGACCAGCCAACCATAACTTGCTCATAAAAAAACATGTCCAAAGAAAAATATCAAAATGCCACCAAATTATTTTTTTAACATATTTAGAGTTTACAAATATATGTTCACAATTTAGAACTTGTTGTCCATCGAGGAGAAACAAGGGACCGAATTCAAGCTACCACAGGAAGCCTCCATTGACAAAGAATTAAAATCACAATATATGTTCACAATTCATCTAATTGAAAGGAAAAAAAAACTAAAATTTTCAGGTTCAAATTGCAACATATGTCTTCATATTCCACCTCAAATATTCCATTTTAATATTTGCTGCTTGTCTTTTTCCAGTATGCATCCAACATGCTACCCATGTTGAGTTATTTTTTAACATCAAATAATATATTATGATTTTTATTGAAAAAAAAAAAAAGAATTATAAGAATTTTTCAAGTATTTTTGGAGATCACTTAAATACTTACCAACCCATGGTGAGAACAATATAGCCACACTGAGATATACAAAATCAACAAAAATGCACCATCAAACAAAACAATTAGATTATATATTTACTTAATCCAACCAAGTTAGAACAATTGACATTACATAAATATAATCTACTAAAACAATTAGAAAACTTAATTACCTAAAAGAAAATACGTGTATCATCATCCTCATTCCTCCTCCTCATGTGAAATGGAATCATTGTCGATTGTTGAAAATATATCCAATTAAACAGTGAATGACATAAAACAATCATCTGTAATTATCGTGTAAACTAAAAGTAGTTTCACCCAAGGATATTTCGATGCTTCAGGTGGTTCTTGCCGGAGTCGTGGAAATTACTAGGGTTTATTAGCCAAAATGAGCAACCAGCCAACCACAAAGAACGAAGCAAATAATTGTTCTATGTACCGCTACACTTTGATGTGGATAGAGAAATCTCAAATTGCCTTTCGTTGTTTGCTTAAACACTTTAATAGTAAGAACAATTTAGAGAAAATATTTAGGAGGAATTCGTCGGAGCCAAGGTGACGAAGAAGATCGACGGGGAAGAGGACGAGGGAAGAAGATCGATGGTGAAGCTGGTCACTGACGGAGAGAAAGGAGGGAGACAGTTTGGCGTTAATTTTGGAATAAAAGGGCCCAACCTTGAACCTTTTTTTTAATTTGATCTTCATAGCCATTGAGCCTACCTCTAGTTTGAGGTGACATAAATTTGATTACTCTAAAATTGAAAATATATACTGTTAGAAGTAACATAACACATCTAGACTTCTACAGTATAAGCACGCCAAAAGTGTAAAGGGGTGTATACAAATTATCATAATTAAAGTATCTAGTCAAATTGATTTACATTGTTATATCAAATTTAGTTCCGAAATTTCAAAGGAAAAATCATTTATTCGTTAAACCGTAAAAGATATGTTGCGTTCTAAGATGGATGTTCGTATATAAATGATATAATTTCAATTACACAATTAGTTGGTTAACTCATAACTATATAGCAATATAAAGTTGGTATAAGCACAATTAAATTTTATGAGTACGGTTAGCAATTATAAATTATTGCTGGTCACGATTAGTGTTTATCGAGCAAATAACAATGGTTAACATTTTCATAAACATTGAAACGAATATACCCTAAATTGGATCCCAAAAAACTAAAAATCTCAATACTAAACTGATAAATTCGCTTCAAAAACAAAACAAAATATCACTCATAGTCTCATACTAAAACTTAACAACGATTGAAAAAAAAAAAAGGTAAAACTATACATACATTCATAAGTTCGCACAACAATGAAGCATACGGTAACTTAGGCATTGTGTATGCCTTATTTGATCAGCCACTTATCTCTGTGGTATCGTTATCCTCGGCAACATATTTGTCTATAAAGTCAGCTAAACGCTCCTAAATAGTAACATGATATAGAAAGAAAACCATTAGGATGAACATATCCACTAGCTTATAACCCCACCCTCGCCCCAAAAAAAGACGTACTCTCACAAGTCGATGTCTAAAGAAATATAGCGATAGCAACAAAATGTTATTTGAAATGGTAATAGTTTTATCCTAGTGAAAAAAATAATATAAGTTCGAATCTTCGAAAGTACACTTATTAAGAGAACTTTTACCGTATACGCTCGTAGCCCAAAACGACTCGCACCCTTCATCAAATGACGATGCTAATTAATTTAGTTGAGTTTTCTTTTTGTTAGTAGAGGAATTAGGAGTATACTATATGTACTTGTTTGTCACAACATTACCAAACTATATATATGTAATTGTTTGTATTTTAATTTACATTTTATTTTCATGGTCTTACCCAAATAATGATAGAAAGAAAAAAGAGACATGCCGATATATTTTCTTTAAATGTTATAATTCTTGTATTTGAATGTGCTTTTTCTTTTTGCTGTAAAAAGATTTTGTGTTATTTTACTGTTATGATTAAAATAATTCAATACTAAACTTTTTTCATCATATTATTTTTCTTTAGTTTTTGATCTTATATTTATTGGAGTTGAGCTTATTGTAAACCTATAAATAATAGAACTCTTCATACATAAGTTTTTTCTTTTTCATGAACTCAAAACCAAGACCTTATTTAAGGAGTATAATTCTCAAACTATATATACATAAATCAAGTCACGGCGATTTTATCGAATTAACATTTATTTGGATATGGAGGAAACAAACTTATAACCAATATATACTTAGGGCCTTCATCTTAATCACTAGATCAAAAATTCATTAATTTCATTACATAAATATTGAATTCATAAGCAAGTTTCCCTTCCAATGTTTACGCAGAAAAAAATTGATCTCAATTCTAATTGGAAAATGAAACTATAGTCCTAATCTCACTGGATATTTCTAAGAAATTAATTGGACTACTTTTTTGGTTTAAAATTCTTAGAATTTTGGTAAAAATCACCAATCTGTCAAATTGGACATAGCGATTTAAAATTTGAGGAAACAATACCAACAAATAAGTGCGTCACTATAACCGAATCTAAACTTAATTTGAATAATATTGTTTAATCAGTTCACCTTACGAACCAATATAAACCAAATACTCAACAAAAAAAAAAAAAGTTATTTATATTTTATCATTGTTGAATTTATTTAGGTCAAACTTAATTGAACTTAACAAAACAGTGGGATTGGTTTTCTTTGTGTCTTATTGAAATTTTAATGCTTATAGTCAACATCTGAGATTTAATTTAGATCCAAACGTTTAACAAATGAGTTTTCTTATTTTAAAGCACAATTATAACCACCTTGTTATCTTATTTTATTTTATTTATAGTGTCGTATATGAGTATGACAATAAATAATGGGACCAGCTCTTGGTCACCACCACACCTACCAAACCATTCTTCCCGGGCCGCCAAGCCTAAGGTTGAAAGCCGAAATTATAAGGCGAAGGTCGAAGGTAGTAAAAAAGAAGCTGATCCACGTTTTCTCTGTTTCAGATTCCCGAAATTATTCGAGGAGAGAGAGGCAGAGGGAGAGAGGGAGTGGATCACTCAATAAAAACACCCACACCCACACCCACACCCACCAAAGGTCTCCCAGAATTGAGTTCGTCTCCTATCCCACACCTGCTTCTCTCTACCCAACTGAGAATCCAATCTCGAGATCCCTTTTGCCCATATTCATAATTTCCAATCTCTCTCTTCTCCTGCACAAGTTCTGTGTTGGGGTCAGCCATGGCGTTGGATTTCGAATCGTTGACAGAGGCGACGTCCGGAGCCATTGGAGCTCTGGTTAGTACCACCATCTTGTACCCTTTGGATACTTGTAAAACCAAGTACCAGGCTGAGGCCCGTTCTAAGGATCATCAGCAAAGATATAGGTATATCATATGCTTAATCAACTTTAGATATATCCTTTTGAGGGCCCCACCTTCTTTTTTTTTTTTTGGGGGGTTCTAATCCTTTATTGGAGGTTGAACTCACCTTTTGGGTTTTTGGGTAATCTTGAATTTGTTTACTTAGTGTATCTAAGTTTTGATTTTTTGATTGAGAATTGGAATTTGGATGATATATGTCGGTTTACACCATCGTGATGAATTGGTTTGATGTGTTTTAGTTTGGTTTGAAGGAACAATAAAAAGCATTGATTTGCATCCTATGTTCGTCTTGGCAGATTGTTTCATTGTAGAATGTAAACTAAACAAGGAAAAGTGGGGAAGATTTAAGTTGTTGCATGAGGTGATAAGCACTATGGAGTTGCTTGTTTGAGTTTTTAATGGTTCAATGCTAATTTATTATCAAACTCCCATGGCTTTGTCATCTGTTCATCTTGATGGGGCTTTTTTATATTTGATGATATAATCATCCTCTCTTTCTATGCATTAAAGCCTGTAATCATCTCCAATAGGTTGTTTTGTTGCTGAATCGTGCGTTCTCATATGCCTTGTTTGGTTGGTTTGTTAGAGAATCACATGTTCAAGCTTTGCATGCTTGATCTTGGTGGTGATTTGCATTAAAAGTGGGAGAATGAAAAGGGATGGAAAAAGGAAAAAGGAGGTGCTGCTTGAGAGTGATACTCCCCTTTGCTACACTGTTCTTTCATGGGAGCTGCATTGCATCATTGTGGTCTGGAGTTTTCCCTTGGGTTTGATATCTATTCAAATTGTTGGGATTTAAGTTACCTTGTTTTCTTTCAAGTTTACATTTTTCCTGTTACACTTCTTGTTGGATATAAGGGACCATTCAAGCCCATTGGCCATGTCAATTGAGATTTTTGGGTAGGTACTGATTTGGGAATCGTTCATGTGGATATCATCATTGTAATGTTAGAGCAGTACACAAGGGATGTGCCTTCTTTGACATTGGAGGGCTTTGGGTGATAGACCCTGCAGCTAGTTTTCTAGATTGATCATATATTCTGCAAGTTATCTGTTCTTTTCTTCATTAATAGGTATTTGCAAGTAAATCATTACTTATCTCATCCTCCTAGTACATTTTCAAAGCAAAAGTTGTTCTTCTTGAAGTTATCTCTACTTCCTTTCTTTGTTCGGTTGTTCCAATTTATTTTAGCTAGTTTTGTTGAATTACCTTTCTCCATTGCACAGTAGGATTTTTAAATTGGGCATCAATTGGATCAGTTAGGAAGGAGTAATGGCTGCAATGGTTATAGCAAGGGTAGGAAGAGGGATTGTGTACGTTGGGAGAGTTGGAAGTTTTGGGAATGGGAGATGCGAAAGTGGGTGACTATACTGGTCTTGGAGGGAAGCAGAAGAAGTGATGATTTTGATTGCATAGAGGTGATGATGAATTCTTTTTCTTTTATTTATTTGTTCACAGTTGGGTATGGCAGGTACCAGAATCTTGTAAATCAGTTGGTCTTGATTCCATTCATGCGATTCTGTAGTAAGAGCAGAAAAAGAAATAAACATGTGGAATGGGCTTCTTTATCCATACTGATTCTAAAAGCCATAGTCTCATTCGTCAAGGTGAATTAAAGACCAGCTTAGAAGCATGCCGTGGTATGATATGACTGTGTTCTTGATTTCTTGTAAGAAGCAGGTCCAATGATTCTGGGGCTGCTGAATCTCTTGGCAGAATGCTGGAACCAGGCCTTTTACTCTTTCCTCGGGCTGGGTGGGATGGGGGTCATTTTACTGGAGAAAAGAACCATTAGCTTTTCTTTGATATTATCCAGCATTCACCAAGCCTGACAAACTATACAGCTAAACAAACCATATGTTGAAGCCAAAACTCACTCATAGAGTCATTGTACAGAAATTTGGTAAAGTCAGTTTTTCAATTCCATAGACATCAGCAAATGAATACGAAATTAATACATAACAAGGAGGCTGCACAGAGATTTCATACACACACACTCGGAGTTGTGTAGTATAAACGAGGTAGATGATTGTTTCAGTCCAGGTGAAGCTTTAATGAACAGAAAACGTTCAAGCTAATTTACAGAAGATAAGGGCCATCAGATTTGCATCATTTCCTGAAGTGGTTTTCCAGAAGGCCAAGAGAAGGGAGAAGGGTTTCATGTTTTGTTGTTTTTTGTTTCTTTCTGATTCAGGTTATATATAGCTAGGATTGTGTCATGTCTTGAAAAGATTGGAAGTCTTGTTCCTTTGGATAGTAAATTTCTTTTGTATTTTATGCCTTGGATAGACTGGCAGCAGTGTTCCTTTGGCTAGTTGCTAATTTTTGTGTACTACTATACTCGTAAATTGAGACCGTAATTCTGTCAGCCTGTGACCGTATTGATTCATTGTTGTCATTATCTCTATTGCTACTTAAGTAATCACTTGAAGAGGGATAAAAGACAGTAACACTTTGCTGTTTGATTATATAATGAGTACCCGTTCATTATGCTCTGGTTGTATATTCATAAAAGATAAAAACTTGAGCTCATTAAGGGCGATGCC
Organism: Talinum fruticosum; assembly: GCA_021018815.1. NCBI lineage: Eukaryota > Viridiplantae > Streptophyta > Magnoliopsida > Caryophyllales > Talinaceae > Talinum > Talinum fruticosum. The sequence goes on from JAITYX010000059.1 coordinate 3,124,140, forward strand.
TTATTTCAAAGGAATTTTCAGAGAGTGTTTTACTTTTATGTGTCTTGCCTGCTCAAATGATAATATGATACTAGCTGTGTTTTACAGCTTAGTTCCACTCTGAAAACTATGGGTGCTTTAAAATTTATCAGCGGGCCTTTTTGTGGTTATATTTCTGTCTAATATCATGTATCGATCTCCCATCAAGAAAATGATGTTAAAAGAAAGTATTTTAGTTAAAAATTTGGCTTGTTTCTTGACGTAGATCCTCTCAACTTTGAGTTCTGACATTTTCCCTTTGTTCTGTGCACTATGTTATATTTTGCAGGAATATTTCAGATGTTCTATGGGAAGCAATACGTAATGGCCAAGTTCTATCGTTATATCAGGGTCTAGGGACAAAGAACTTACAATCTGTTATACAACAGTTTGTCTACTTCTATGGGTACAGCTTCTTGAAGAGGCTTTACCTTAAGAAGACTAATTCTAAGTCAATGGGCACTAAAGCAAACTTAATTGTTGCAGCTGCTGCAGGAGCTTGCACTGCTATCTTGACACAGGTTGGTTATATGACTCATGTCTCTCAATTTGTTACGTGTTCTTTCCCATATGTAAATTAATCCAAAAGCTGATAGTTATTACACAGATTTTGTTAAATTTATTTGTTAGATTTCAGTTAAGCAAAATTTGTCACTAGACTGTCCTCCACTTCTTTATGGTGGAATTGTAGGCATTCAACTCCTTTTCAAATCTAGGGTTTGATAGGAACAACCTCTCCACAATTTTACTCGAGGGGTATGCTTGCATACACCATCTTTGGTGGACCGGGTGTGGTATTTGGTTTGTTTTGATGATGTTGCCAACTCACTATAGTGCATACTCAGACAAACCCTTTGAAGATCTCTTTGTTTAATTTCATGCGGAATTAAGTTTGTTTGACCCCTCCCCCCTTTTTTCTCCTTTCCAGTCTAACAAAGCCACTTTCTGCTAAGTTGTATTTGACGTAGTTATGTGGTGTTTATGCTCTTTAAAAATGCAATTTTTAAAAAAAAAAAAATATGGGGTCTAATCACTCATTTGGGGTGAGGTGATTTTAATCTCCAGAAGAAGCACCCTCAAATAAACATTTAGTATCCCCCAAAGAGTTTAGAAGTCACCCTTGAATGTCTATCTCACCACACCGTAAGGTGGAAGTAATTTCGTCCAAGCTGTATAAATTATTTGTAACACTGTTGACCTGAATGAGTATGTCTACTATTAACTTCATGAAATGATTGGATGTAGTTTATGCATATATTCTGGTCTCATCCATCCTCCATTGTGCTTGCTTCAAATTGACAGCCCTTGGATACTGCATCATCCAGGATGCAAACTAGTGAGTTTGGAAAATCAAAGGGGCTTTGGAAGACCCTTACTGAAGGCACTTGGAGTGACGCCTTTGATGGTCTTGGTATCTCTCTCCTGCTCACAACAAATCCATCTATCCAGGTGCCTAAATTTCAGTCCCTTATCCAAAGATTGTCTTTAGATGCTAACTTTGATGCAAGCTTTTATGTCATGATGGTCAACTAATGAAGCTAACTTCCATCATATTGCTAGTACACGGTCTTTGATCAGCTGAAAAACCGACTACTACAAAGCAGGAGCACAGACTCCAATTCATCCCCACATGCTCTCTCTGCCTCGACTGCTTTTTTGTTGGGTGCTCTCTCCAAGACTATTGCGACCTGCGTGACATATCCAGCTATTAGGTTGGTTCTGTTTATATTCCTGTTTTCTTCTTCCTTTATACCTTTTCACTTAGAGAACAGAGATAGTAAGGGGAACATTGATCCATATATTTTGATAATGAGATCCATTTTTGAAATTGACAGATAATTCTTTACGAGTGAAATACGACATTCTTTTTCATATTATTTAAATTCAAGTTGTCTGAATTCTATATCCAAGAGCGGCAATTCCTATAACGATCATTACATGTACGTTACGAAGTACTGTTGCAATGATCACATTAATAATTGCATTGACAGTCGTCTTAAATCTCAAATCTGTATTGGAAGCGCATCACCTTTGTTAGTTTTGTGTCTTCTAGCCTGTTGATTAACATCACTTTCCTGCAGGTGTAAGGTTGTAATTCAGGCTGCTGAGACTGAGGCAGAAAAATCCGCAGAAAATAAAAGAAAAGCCAAGAAGACCATCTCACGAGTATTCTACAACATCTGGAAACATGAAGGAATACTGGGATTTTTCAAGGGTTTAGAGGCTCAAATCTTGAAGACTGTTCTAAGTTCCGCTCTGCTTCTGATGATAAAGGAAAAGATCACAAAGACAACATGGGTTGTAATGCTTGCTCTTAAACGATATTTATTGGCATCCAACCCTAGATTAAAAAGTGCATGATTTCTCTTCTGGCAAATATTTGCATTTTTGCCATGGAAAGGTCAAGTAACAAGAGAATTTCTCAGTCTCTCCACACCATCTGCACTCATCCTGCTCGACCCTCTTTCTTGCGAGGTTAGTAGATTGACCGGTAAATGTCAAGGATCTCAGCCGGTTTTATACATGTCGAATCTTTGTAATTTGTTCTCATGAAGCCATTTGTAATGGTTGTTTAATTCATTTAGTATCTATGCAGCATCTCCTTGTGATAATTTTCTTATGATCAGAGTTTCCATTCTGTTTTCTTCTGGATTCTGCTTCAGCACTGGTGTTTTCCTGTGCTCTGTTTCAGCTTGTTCTATTTCCCATAGGCAATAAGGTTTCTTGGACAGTAAAGGGTACGTTCCCACAGGATTACAACTACGAAATTTGTATCATAAATTATTTCTTCAATCTTGTAATATTTTGGGATTCGTTTATTGTTATGCGATAGTCAAAATAAGTGAGAATTATCTGATACTATGTGCTGGTGGATGTTGCATCTCTCTTTTCTTCTCCTCTGTCTCTAGTGGCGTCTGTTTGGTAGGTAACATCATTCTGAAATGGTTGCTGTTTGATCCAGTGCCACCATTTTAAAGTAATATACAAACATTTGGGGCTTGGTTTATTGGATATACTGTGTTAGGGAAGCCTGAAGTTGAAGCATATGCAGGGTCGAGTTACTACAATACCATTCAGTGTGGATGCGGCTTAAGTAGAATTTGGTGAAAATCCAAATAGACAAGGTTAAGTTACTACGTGCACGGTTTAATTGCATCGAGAAGCTTTTCAGCTCTAGGTCAGTTATGATCTCAGCCTCAGGTTGTTGGGTTCAAGAAATCAGTAAGAATTTTTATTTTTTAAATAGCAAAATAGGGTAATGTCTAAACAAATCTGGCCTATAATGGCCTATGATCTTATCTACGAAAGTGATTGGGTTCAATTCATCCGCTGTACCCAAAGTTATTCTCATTGACTATAATTGTTACAGGTAGCAATAGATCGAGTTTGAATTATCACCCGCATTCATCCACTCTATTCAATCTACACATCATCTGGCAAGTATCCAATTCAATTCATCCGTGTATCATTCGTGGCTTATCATCTCAAGTACCCGAATTATATAATTGAAATGCTCTATATTCTATAACCGTGAAAAGCAGATCTTGTGTGATCTTGAATGTCCAACAGCATCATTAGGAGTTATATTAAGATGACCTTGTATAGTCTTTTTACCCTTGTTTGGAGAGTAACTAGCTAAAAAGTTATTTAAAGTGCTATATGTTTGAGGCTTTTAAGGAATAGAACATCAACTCTTACCCATCTCTCCCTTTCCCTGTCCCTTCTCTTTTCTGCTCTTTCTTATACTCTCTCTGCTTCTTACTTTTATCAACTCTTCTCAGGCTTTGAACACAAAACTCCCCAAAAAATGCTCAGATTGCTCTAGAATGAAGGTACAACTCCATGAAATCCTCGAAAAGGGGGAAAGTATAAGAATCAAGGAGGTTCTTAACCGTACAATTGTTGTACTCGAAGCAAACAATAAGAATGATGCAAAAATAGCATAAACCCTATTCAACCTATAACAAGAAGAAACAACCCATCAAGAACACAATCAAATGGAGCATGTTAAAAGGCCTAGAAATAAAAGCGGCACCCTTGTAAGTTTCAAAGCTTCCTGTTGAACTATCGGTGCTAAGAACGACCACCACCCAGTTACCAGCAGACCCAATTCCGGCTCCAGTAAACTTGGTATCATTAAGGCTGCCTGAATACTGGGACTTGGTAAAGTTAGAAAGCACAAGCCCGGGATCCAAGTTGGGTACACAAGCAGGCATTGGCATTCCATCTCTGGTGTTAGTGATGTTCAGGTGGCAATGAGATAGGAGTTCAGGGTAGTTAGGAAGCTGCTCCTCGGTGCCTGGAATTGTGTTGGCTCCTGTGGAGTTGGTACAGGGTTGGTCTTTGAACTGGTCAGCCATTTCCCCAGCTAAGCATGCTGCATTTTGATTCTTTGTGAGGGCGGTCAAATTCAAGGATGTCCGGTACTTGTTGATGCCTTGAAGGAGATTGTCTTCCAGATCTATAGCAAGGAATGTTTAAAAAGGTGATCAGAGAAAAGAAGTGAGAGAGAGATGTCCAGTTAAAGATGCTTCCTTATGCCAACCATGCGAGAGAACGTAGCACACAAAGACATCGTGTTACTCGGTCTTTTCATTTCACAGCTCAGGTACTAGTGTCAAAACACTACGTACATTTCAACATGGAAATCGACACTGTCACAGCTCACACTTCTATTTTAACTTTAAAACATGCAACTTCATTTTAAATTAAAAGCATGCAACATATCTAGAAAATGGAATCTGACACCTAAACATCTAAGTACGAAGACAGCAGTAACTATGTCCGACTAGCTCAGGGAGGACTCAAGATAACTTCCTCATGATACAATGCCTTAACTGAGGGAGGCAATATTGACGACAGCGGTGTAACCGTACCATAGTCTGATTTCCTTCTCCAATGTCCTATGAATTCATGCATCGGCATCCAGAGAAATTAAAGCAATTGTATAACCCAAAAGTTAGATATCTTTTTTGAAAAAATTGGCAGTGTTCTTTTCTTTACATACAATTATCTAGATAAATTCAATCCAGGATGGTGCAGAAACAATAGAAGCACCTCATGTAACCAATATGCAGTAGTCCCGCCTAGGTTTGTTCTCATGTGGGTTGGCGAGGGAAGGGTGTTGTTTGAACTACTCTAATCTCAAATGCATTTAATGTTATCCCTGAATCGTAGACAATCTATATCTAATGCGAACCTAGACTTAAAAGCCTTTGACTCCATAATATAAGGAAGGGAAGGAAAGCAAGCTAAGGCATTTTGTTTTAGTCCACTATAAGAAAGATGCTCAAACATGATTGTTTTTGGCTGCCCAATAAGTGAACAGAATCGGCTTTTCCAAATGCTAGAATATTTCGAAACTCATATGCCTTAACAGACTTTCGACCTGTGTATTATTCAACCATCGATACAGGTTGAACTCAGACTAGTGGATGGTCAGTTGACACTAAGGATATCTTTGACCACAAAACCAATGGAATAGTATGTTCAGTTGCTAAATCTTAGAGTGAATGATGAAACCTGCCAGTCAATCCAAAGTTCATTTGAGCCGTGCAATAGTTCATAGTTCCAACAAACCAAAAGCTTTATCATCAAGTTGACGCGAACTCATCAAAACAAAACAGACAAACGTATTGATAAATCGGGCTACTTAGTGTATTATTTTATTGAACTTACCTCTTTATGAGGTTTATCAATGATTACAATTACCTCTCTATGAGGTTTATCAATTATTTTTTTAAAAATGTAGGCAAAACTTGCACTAACTTCAAGACATTCATCAGACATATTGAATGCACTGGACATGGATCAATACCCTAAGGTACCCATGAAAACACATAAAGATCCAAAGAACAATTCATCTATATCAAATCAATAGGATACTTTAGGAAGAGCCAATGCAGCTGAAGTAGATTACCCTATTGGTCACTTCTAATCGATCAGCAAGTTGGCACAAACTGAAAATTTCAGATCTGATCAAAAAGGGCAACCAAGATCATTGAATCACCATGAAAAGCACCAGCAATACTAAAAGAAACTCAGGGCTCGCATTAAATCCAATGCAACTAGGTAAGCTAATTGGTCAATTGGCACCACAATTAAGCAAGAACAAACAAAGCAAGAGAAACCCATTAAAGAATTTCACAGAAAAAGAAAACCCACAAATAGAAAAAGAACAAACAAAGCAAGAAAAACCCATTAAAGAATTTCACAGAAAAAGAAAACCCACAAATAGAAATGATTGAGACGGAACAATTTACCATCAGATTTGACTTGGTGGGCTATCAAGACAATGGCCAGAAAGAGTAAGAGAAGGAGCGCTGTGTTCCTCAAGGAAGACGCCATTGTTGCAGAAAGCGAGAGATGAAGATATCCGAGTGAAATAGGAAAGAGATTATAAAGAGCAGTGGTTGGAAGAGAGAGAGAGATGGTGTAAATAGGAGCAAAGTTGCCGTTGGAATTTCACTCTCCTACCATGGCGTTCTTTGTTTGGACATGCTACCAGCTCACTTGACGACCACCACCGACAAGATCGGCTCACGTTATCTTTCTCTCTCCCCCTGCCTCTTCTCATGCCTATAAAATAAAATTTGTTTCTGACAAAAAATAATAACAATAGTAATAACAATAATAATAATAATAATAATAATAATAATAATAATAAAATCTGTTATAAATAAAATAGGTACATTATATATCAAAATTAAATAAAACATGTTCTTATAAAAATAAAAATATTTTAATTAAAAAATTTAAATTTATTAATTATGATAAATCCGATATACTTTACGAATCTAAGAATAGAGTTTATTTATGTAATATTATTAATTTTGTATATATTTTATTTATTGGGGCATAATTTTAGTGTCTCTCAGCCGGAGCTGAGCAACGAGTCGGGTCGGGTCGTGTTCGTGTTCGTGTTGAACTTAAACGGGTTGAAAATAGCCAAACTCGTACTCGACCTATTTAATAATCGGGTCCAAAATTATCGACCTAACCCGTTTATCAACTAAACGGGTTGACTCGAACCCGACCTATTTAACTAAGTTGATGAAAATATAAATTTAACATAATTCAATGAAAAAATATCATAAAAAAAACACATTTCCAAACTTGTTTCTTGTTCAAGCATTAAGCATTGTAGTTAAAAAAAAAAAAAAGTACAGACATTAGCATATTACAAACCAACTAAATAAGTCTAAATTCAAATTACAACCAATTTGAAATTGTCACATTGAAAACTCGACCCAAAATTTCAATTTTCCCTAATTTTTAAAATTAAAATTTTAGTTGCCCTGAAAAATCAATACTAAACAAATAAACGGTAAACGGTAAAAAGGTCGACCTATTTAACCTAATTAATTAATCGTGTTAAATAGATATTTTTTCTTGTCAAGATTCTCAACCTTAACCTAACACATTTATTTAAACGGTTTGTTCGTGTCAACCCATTTACATAAACGTGTTGAAAATTTGTACCCAAACCCGCTTAACTTCGTGTCGGGTTCGGATCGATAATCGTGTCGTGTCAGATTTTCCCAACTCTACTCTCAGCCACAATTTTGTGTATGTCCATAATTACTGAAAATATGTTGTGTGTATGTCCATAATTACTGAAAATATGTTGAAATGAGGCAGAGGGTTTTTTTTTATGTTTTTGGAAATAGAATCACGTGGAGTTAATAATTGCAATGTGAGCAACAATGATCCATGAGCTTTTAAGGCTCTCGCTTTATCAGTTGCTATCTTTCGTATGAAACTTTTCGGTGTCACCAGCTAAAAATAGTCCTGAAAAACGTATTAGAGTTAATTTAAATTTAGATAATTAAGATATTTAGATAAATATATTATGTGTGAACTGTGGTGGACCCAATGTGGGGTTAGGTGGTTTCCCTATCAAAAATAAATAAAATTTTTATACAAGGTATTATCATACAGATGATATGTTAGATCATTTGGTAAGTATATGCTAATGTAAAAGAGAGGTTAGAGGTTTAATGCCTGTTCAACAAGATGTTCCTTTTTTTAAAGAAAAACTTCTCAGTTCAACTTTTATTTTGCTATTCCCTTTCATTATTTGCGAAGGATTACTCACACCGTCTCCCTCACTTTCCTAGTAAGTTTACTAACTTATAAAGTTTTCAATTTCATTTTAATTCAAGGTTTAATTTGTGTAATATTAGGTTTAATTTTTTTGATTTTATTCTTAATTTATGTGATTTCATTACAATTACTTTATTTCATATATTGATTTTACTACTTTAGGCTTTATTTTTTTATTCTGAATTGTGGATTGTGGAATTAGAATATACGACAATGGATTGTGCTGTGTTTGCTTTGTTTTTCTTTTGTTGTTTAATTTGCTTTTATTATAAAGACTTTGTTTTTGTGAAGGTTTGAAGTTACTTTAGAGGTTTAGTTTTTGTTATTTAATTCTTATTGTAGGTCAAAATGCTTAAATATTTTAAAAAGATAGTTATAGAATTCTCCATTGCTTCAAGTTATAGATCGAAACTGTTATTATTATAGGTCAAAATGTTTAGATATCTAGCGATTACATCATGGAGCGCTTTTAAAATATGAGGACAATTGTATTAAATGTGATGTTATTGCTATCTAATATTAATTTAAAACTATTGTTAACTTTTGTATTGTGTACAATATTATTCGAGTGTACCTCGATCCTTCTTTCATAAATTACTGGTTCCGCCATTGGATGTCTTTTTCTGACTTCTTCTCTACTTAGAGAGAAAAAAAAATGAAATTGGATCCTTGTTTATCTCATCCCAATCCCAATATTCATCTTTGTTGCTTTTTTTCTTCTTTTTATATGGAGAATTCTCTTGATAACACTCGTATATATTGATTGAATTTCATATTAAAAAGGACAACCGATCTCATATATTTCTAGTTACAACATCTGGTTTTTTTTTTTTTTAGGTTATTAATCCATCATTTTCATCGAAACATATTCAATCCATTACTTCAAGGGAATAATCAAATATCTATCTTTTCCCCTACTTTTCCTCTTGTATTTTTTGGAGAGGGGGTGTTTGAATAAAAAAGCAAAACTGACACATTAAACTTGATTATTTGATTAACATTGCCTGAGCTTGGGTTCGGTAGTCGATAAGGTCTTGGACTTATGATAAATACGAAGATATAGGTATATTAGATTTCACATTTGCCCTAATCTTTATTAAAATATTTCACCATATTTGTTAGTGGCTATGAGTTGACAATGAAATATTAATACCTTTATCTGTTTAAATGGATAAAATTCTGCTCACTAAACTCTACGTGAGTGTTGAAAATGGGAATTATGGCAAGCATTTTCGTTAAATTCATGAAAAGTTTATTAAATAGAGCACAAAAAGGCAAAAAAATAATCTCAAATTAGAGTGGCATTGCCTTCTCTGATGAGAATGTTAAAGGATGAATACGCCATTTTTCCATTGTTTTGTACCCAACTCAAGAAAACAACAAGACATCGTTATGAAATACAACCTTGTTTATAAATTATATCTAATCTAAATAGTAAATAACTTGAGTCCAAAGGATTTGGGTTGTTGTGAAGGTAATCCTAATAGTTTAATTTTTTCCGATGATATAATTAAGTTTCAATTTTAAATATTGAAATCACATAGAAAATCATTTTGCTTTGCTTTTATATGGAAAGTATTTTTTCCATATAGATGAAGATGATTTTTCTCATTTTCTTCCCCAAATGGTAAAAAATTATGAAATCGTTTTCTACATAAACAATTTTTATCCAAACACCTTTAGTGTAAAAATATTTGAGGTGCTTCTATATTTTTTTATAAATTTTAAAATTGATTTGGTTAACAAATTAATTAATTTAATAAGACTTCTCTTAACAACTAATAGTTTCAACTTGGTTTTACTCTTACAATTAATTTTATCAATTATTTTAAACATACCCAAGTTAAATGATAGCAAATCGTTATGAATGGATTATTAAACTCGAAACCAAATATCTATCAAAATGTAAAATCTTAAAATTTAACCATACAACATACTAAAAATTTGAATGAAGAAAAAGTGCGGACACTATTTTTTGTTTGTTATTATAAATAAATAAAAGACTTTGAAAAAACTGAGAGAAAATCATGTACATTATGATATTTTTATTTTATATTTTTGACAGATAAAGTTTAGAAGTAAAAACCTCTAAATCTAAACAAATAAATAAAATATAATAAAAGCTTGGCAGGGTAAAAACCACGGGCTTTCTCTCCTCTAATAAAATCTAAACAAATAAATCTAAATCTATATTTTCAAAATTTTTTTCTGGGATAAAAAAGGAAAACAATTTGAAAATATAGATCCGTTGCCAATTGGAGCGTCCGGCTTTCTCTCCTCTCTCTCTTTCCCAATTTTTTTGTTAATTAACCTCTCTCTCCCTCTCTCTCTCTCTCTCTCTCTCTCTCTCTGTAACTCCTCCAGCTCCCACCACATCTCTGCAACTCCCCTCCCCCATCGCTGTCGCTGCCGTCGTCCATATAATAGAAGAGAGCCACTGTTTAATGGAGGACGAGAATAAAAAGTGAAAGTATCAAGATCTTCTTCCTTTTTGCTCTAGCTTCATTTCAATGACAAACCCACAAAGGATTCGCGCCCTTCGCCGTTCCCCGATGGCAGCGCCTTCCAGAAGTGGTATCTCCCCTTTATCCTCTATGCCTGTTAAGTGTCTGCGAAAATGCCTCAATGAAATATTGAATGATTTTGTGTGGATTTTGATGTTCTGGTTTTGTGGTTTCAGTGATGGATGTGGGTCTTAAGTGCCAGTGGCTTTGATGGACATGCATGAATGCCAAGGGAAGAAATGTGGCGCCCATGTTTCTAACCCCAACTGCAGAAACACGGGCTTTGGAGTTCGATTTGGTTCAATTTCTTCCACCGCAGATTCGATTTTCTAATCCCCACTGCACTGAATTTTTGGTTCGATTTTGGTTAGGCCCTCCCTCCCTCCCTCTATCTCTCCCTCCCCACTGCATATAATTTCTTGGTTTATTTTCTAACTGCAGAATTAATTTCTGTGAAATTCGTGTATATTTCTCTTCCCTCTCTTTCTCTCTCCTCTGCTTCTCTCCCTCCCTCCCTCCCTCCCTTCCTCCTCCTCCTCCTCCTCCTCTCTCTCTCCTCCCCGTCCTATAGATCCCACAGATCATCAATTCTCATCGGTAAGCTACTCAAATTCACATTTGATTACCACATTCTGAATTCTGCGATTTGCGTTGGAATTTGATTGTGCAAGTTTGATTTTACTTTGTTGTTTCCTAATTCGATCCAATGCCTTAGATCTTACGTTTTATAGCTTTTAATTGTGTGATTCAGACTCGCCCCCATGTTAGTTTCTTTAACAGGATATGTCTGAGGTAGGCTTAGGTGCAGATCACAGTGCATATCATAAAGGAAAACCTCACTTTTGGCAATTTTTAATTTGGAGATGACAGATGGGTTATGAAGGCAGGTAAGTGATGATAGTTGAGGGGGAGAACTGCTGCAAGGCAGGCATAGGCACAGAGAGCATTTCTCTTTCTTTTTTTTTGGTGAGGGAGAGGGGGGAAGGCTCATGGTGCACACCCTGTTTAAGTAGATGGATGGGAGGAAGATAGTTGAGGTGGATAAGTGCTGAAGCATAGAGAAAAGATTTCCATGGTGTTTGATTTGATAAAAAGGTAATATAGTTTGTTTCTTTCCCTTTGAATTTGTTGTGAATAATGGGCAGTGTTTCATGAACAATATGATTAATGATTACCTGTTCAATTACAATAATTTTGGTCAAGCTGAAACCGAAACTAAAAATATGTCTTCAAAGTACGTAAAACTGGCAAGTTTTGTTTGCTTATTAATAAGAGTCAACTTCCTACCAGAAGCAAAAAGTTGTTTTAAGGATAGCAAACATGTAAAAATGGAAATGCAATGCTCATGTGCAAGGAATCGTGCTTTTGTTGTCTAAAAGATACTATTGATGCATTCCCCCTCTAAGATACGTGATTGTTCTTTATGTAGGTAAAAGACATTGGGTTCACTGGTTTCAGGTTGATCTTTAAGCCTCTAGTGACCGAGTTTCTGGCTTTGGAGCTGTCATCTTCTCATTGAGAAAAAGGTAAGACAATTGTTGCTGAAACCTCGTTGAGGCTAAGAACAATGTTTGCATAATTCTAGGTCCATTTCTGGGCACTATAGCAGTTATGAGGCCTAGGGCCCTTTTAAGTTGTCCAAAGACACTATAATGTTTCTGGGCACTTCCTTGAGCTAATTCAGAAAACTATCTTAGCCATTAGGGGGTCCATAATTTTCAGAAGTTCAACAAAAGCATTCTAATTTGTAATACAGAACAGTGAAAAATTTAGAGAGATTCATGGAAGGTGAATGACAACCAACGTCGAGCCTGTTAGCTGAACTGTATCTTGCTCTTCCTCTCCAATTCATTTCATCTTGCCTACTAATATCTATAGATTGTTAGGATCTTCCAAGGAAACTCTTATGGATGTATGATGACATCCCTATTTACATTCTTGTGTGCATGTGCCTGGGTGTTTACTTTTGCGTTCATGTTCTGTGCATTCTTGTGTCTATTTAGTTCAGTTTCTCAATTATGTACCACTATTATTGCAGAAAAAGTTCGAATTAATTCTTAAAATCATTGGAGGAGATATATCTGCAATACCTGGGCTTTATGTTGCTATTGAGGTTTGTTTCAATACTTGTCAGGTCTCCCTAATTTATCGGCTGATACATTTTTCTAGATACTGAAACTTGAGTGCATTTTTATTTTGGCTTACATTTTGCTCTCCTCGGTTATTCTTAAATAAACAATCAGTTATTCTTAAACAAATGATTAGTTCTCTGTTGCAATCTGCAGTTGGATGCAGTAATTATGAATTGGATTGCTTTATTAGTTTTTAATCTGGCAGTAAACAGTTATGTGAAAAATGTATGACATGGGAAGTGTTGGATTCCAGTGAACTGTACCACTGGTGAGATCTGAGATTCCCAGGGAATTTGTGTATGCTGTATATCAGGGTAGTAGACTATCCAATGTATGATTTGCTTGACATGCAGCTTAGAATCTGAAAGTTGGTGATGATTTCAAAATATTTACAGCTGAATTCTAAATATAGTTGTACATCCATGTCCAAATGTCTGCAATTCTGCTTCATTACCCAAGTGCTGTGACTGTTGAGGTTGCTATATATTCAGATTATATGCTTGATTTCTCACAATGCACGTGAAAAATTTATGTTCAGGGCACAATAAGGGATGCCACTGAGGACTCTATCATGTGGCCAGTAAGGAAAATTATTCCCATTTTTCCTGGGTACTATAGGTAAGCAGTGCACCTCGGAGGCCATTCTATTCATCTGGCTCACAGTAATTGTCATTTATTTGTGGAATATTGTATTAAACTCCTGTATATTTTGAATTCCAGTGACCTTGAGTTAAGACATGTTGGAATGTTGGAGGTGAAACTTGTGTTTTCATGCTTTGAATTAGGCTTCTGTTTTCATGCTTTTTTTGGATAATATTGTTCAAACTATGTATTTTCTTCATTTTGGCCTGTTGAAATTATGCTTCTTTGATTTTCTGCATTTTCATGCTTTTTTGGATAACTATGGTTTCTTTTTTTGTTTGATTTTTCATGAAACATTATTGGTTTCCTTTGTTTTTTTGTGGGGGGTTAGAGTTAGGGTTTAGGGTATAGGATATAGGGTTTAGGGTATGGGGTTTAGGGTATGGGGTTTAGGGTTTTTGTGTTTAGGATACGGGGTTTAGGGTTTAGGGTTTTGGGTGTTTAGGGTTTGGGGTTTAGGGAAGGTCATTAATTTTCTTCCTGCCAAACAATGAAAAATGAATTTTTGGAAAATTGTTTTTCATTCTACCAAACAAAGGAAAATGTATGTGGAAAATGATTTTCAAGAAAAATTGTTTTCCCATGGAAAATGATTTTCAAGAAAAATCGTTTTCCCATGGAAAATTGTTTTCCAGGAAAATGATTTCCCCAACCAAACACACTCGTAATTACTGCCGTCAAAAGGAGTGATAGGAGGGAAAGTTGGATGCCATCAAAAAGGAGGAAAGAGGAAGGTTAAGGTGAGTGTATTCTGTTAGTTTAGGGAAATGCTTAGATGTGCTTGATGGTTAGTCTTCTTCTCCCCGAAGTTCATGGTTCAAAGTGCAGAGTTTATATATCTAAACTACCAATTTCTCTGCAACCCCCCGCAAAAACCCCACTTCCTAATCAACCGTTATCAGTTTAGATATCTAACTACGATTCTTGTTGATAGTAATCATCCACGATCAGTTTAGGAATATGAGAACTCTAATTACCTTCCTGCTTTCATTGTTCAAAGTGCAGAGAATTTTCATATCTAACTTACCAATTTCTATGCTCAGGGTACCTCCACCCCCTCCCTCTCAAACCCCCGCTTGTTGATAGTAATCAGCCACTATCAGTTTAGATATCTGAACTACCATTCTTGTTGATAGCAATCATCCACTATAAGTTTGGGAATAAGGGTACTAATGCATATGCTACTAATTCTCTTTTCAATAAGTTACCATAGCAGATGATTAAAATCATCAATATGGATGATAGATAATGGTACTAGGTGAAAATTTTCCCAACTATCTCTGAGAGTATTGCATGAGGCGGTTAGCACTCAACAAATGTTCTCTTCTGTATATTTTCCCAACCCTGTCACCTCCCCAGACTGCAAATTGCTTGCTTTATCGCTTACTATTACCAGTCTGGTCTTATTTCCTGTAGAACTACAGAAATAATGCTTGAGACAGTGAGATTTCTATGCTGTTAGATATCATTTCAAAATTTAGTACGTTTTTTTGGAGGGTGCATGGTTTGGCTCATGGTGATTTAGAAGTGAAGACGTTGTCCCGGGAAAACAATTGAAATGCTTTTGTTGGGATTAAAGCATCTTGTGAAAGTCTATCTTATCCTCAATTCTTTTTCTTTGTCAATCAAGTTCACTGATAGAAGTGACCTTGACCTTCATTTTTGGGCGATTAAAAGAAAACGAAGGGGGGGTTCTTTTTCAAATCTCTATCGTAGGCTTTAATCTCCGACCTTGATTTCCTTGTGACAGATACAGATAATATATCTCTTGATACTTTTTTACCTTTTTGCCTTCCTGTCCAATCTGCAGGTTGATTTCTTGTTAATCGGCTGGCATTCTGTTCAAGCTTGTAAACTTCTGTCTAGGAATTGCTAGTCAAAATAAATATTCTTAATTTGCATTCAAATAGTGCTCGCACTAATGCATGTCAGTAAAGTTTCCCCACCTTCGTCCTCACACTTTATGTCTTTTTACCAGGAATATGTACTTGAGGATGTTGATGGTGAGATGTCTGGATCTGACTGGTGTCCCACGACTCTGCCAGCAGAGCAATTGCAGCAGCTTAAATCACTGGGGCTTTTCCAGGAATTTTCAATTGGATGTGCTTTCAC
The DNA here is from genome assembly GCA_021018815.1 of Talinum fruticosum. Classification (NCBI taxonomy): domain Eukaryota; kingdom Viridiplantae; phylum Streptophyta; class Magnoliopsida; order Caryophyllales; family Talinaceae; genus Talinum; species Talinum fruticosum. The sequence continues at coordinate 3,139,654 of JAITYX010000059.1, forward strand.
GAGTTCCTTCCGCTTGTGCATATCTTATCCAAGTAAGGAATCTTAACTTGTACCACTGATTATTCTCTGCCCTATTGATGCAAACATCAGCGTTAGTTGCTGTCTGCTTTGTTTTTGTACTGCTCTTATCTTAGCTACCTGGAGATCTCAAGACATATTTTTAAGTGCGCAAAAACTTCATCTCTAGTCCCAACATGTTTTTCATAGGTTATCATAGGAGTGTGCGAAACCGGTTAATCGGAAGTTCGATATATATCATGTATTCATCTCATGTCAATGTGCATAGCCTCTAGGTAACACCTCCTCCGGGATCTATTATGCATTTTGATGGTTGGTGAATGGCCTTTGAGTTGTGTTTTCTATTATGCTTTTTTAAAGAAGTTCTTCTAGAGTAATCAAGGTCAGTAGGGCTGCTTATGTTCTTTGTTGGTGGCTATAAGTTTGAGGTTGTGCTATGTATAGGTCGACCACGAGATATGTCTTTCGTTCATTTTTTTCACTTGTGATTTCTTTTCCCGGAGGGGGAGGTAAGAAAGGGGGATTCTGTCAACGTAACGTAAATAATAGAAGCAAAAGGATGAGAACAAAGGAATAAAATTGGAAAACCAATTAAGAGATTCTCTTGCGGAGTTGATGTGACATTAGGCAGCCTTTTTCTCAACGTAAATAATAGAAGAGAAAGGACGACAACAAAGGATGAAGACTGGAAACCAATTAACATGGGTTTCTTAGATTGTGCTTTGTTAACATGGGTTTCTTTGATTGTGCTTTGTCAACATGGGTTTCTTAGATTGTGCTTTGTTAACATGGGTCGCAGGTAGGGAGATCTGCCTATGTTTCCCTCAAAAGAGGTCTACTCTAGCACGCCGAGACAGTTAACGTTGGTTAGTTTTGTTGCGACAAAGGAGGTAGAAGAGGTGCAATTTTTTTCCCTTAAAAGTTGGCATTGGTTTCTGATTAAGATTTCAGTTTCTGACTTGGGCATGAATTTTTGCATTCTTGTTTCGATACAAATGATTTTTTCTTTAATTGTTTCAATACAAATAACTTTTTCTTTGACGTGGGACTAGATGCTTAGGTTTGCATGTTGACTACTAAGTTGCTTATTTTGGTGGTTCCTTGTGCTTTTAGCATATCAACATCAACATTTTTCATTTGGGATCTCAAACCTTGTTTTGATATGCGAGGTGTTCATAATGAAGAGCTTTCTCTCTTAATTTTGGTTCAGCTTCTCAAATTCAGTACCCATTATATTTGCTGATTAAGTTCTACAAATGATTTAGTGGCATTTTGTCCTTGAGAAACATAGTGGTAAACCATCTGGCTTTGATATACTTGCATCAAGAAAGACTCAATGGGGTAGTTAAACTATTTTTTAAAACTATATATTAATATGGGCGTGTAATGGCCTTTAAAGAATTTCCTCAAAGAGGGATGTGTTGATACGTAGCTCCAATACAAAGAATGCCTTTCTATTGGTTTGTTCTCGTTTCTTCTGAGTTTTAACTCTTTTGTGTGATAATGATTTTGATTTCCAAATTATGTAGACTCTTGGACTGGTTCTATGCTATCAAAAATGGAATATGAGTTTTTTGAGTCTTGGAACAATTTAGCAAAATCTGTGAGACTCAAGTTTTGAGGCACAATTATTTTCAGGTAATCAAATCTATTCATAGAGTTTGCCATGGGTTCTGTTATATTTTATTTTCAACTGTTTGAGTAATAGGCAAACTTTTACAAATTCGTAGTGCTTAAAATGCTGGATAAAGTGTTTTTTTTTTTTGGGGGGCACGGAAGATTTAAGGGCATTATAGGTTATGTTTGTTGAGTCTATTCCATTGATTTATGTTTTATGAATGTAAACCAATGAAGAAGAAAATTGGAAATTAACTTGAAATCTACAATTCTAGAATGATGAAGCATACACTTCGACATTTGTCAAATTGAGATGGGAAGCCCCCCACCCCCCAACAAAGAAAAAGAAAATCTCTATTCAAGCCTATGAATGAATAAACATGTGGCAGGGATATTTATAGCGTACGTCGTACATTGGCTATGTGGTCCATTTTCTTTGCTTGGTATGCAAAGGCATGGGGTTCTTTAATGTGATTGGTTTGTCAGATTCCACTTATTATGGGATTTCTTTAATGTTGGTGAAAAGCACATTGGCTCTGTGATTGAAGGCTCCCTCGGGGTAAGTACACGGTAAATCAGCCTTAATTTTATTTTTATTTTTCTCTCCATGTTTGCTAGAAGTTATTTTCATGAACCTTGATGCATCTTATACTCAATTTATCCGTCTCCAAAAACCATTTTCGTGCACCTTGAGTTTTTGTTACTAGAAGCATATGTTGTCTGCCACTACTGACTACTATTATTATTATTTTGTGTGTCGTTCAACAATTGAACCTTGATAATAGCTAAGTTTGATGGACTGTCCAGTTGAGGCTTTTGTTGAGGGAATATTTGGGTGTTCAACTAGAGAATTGGTAGAATAAGCTTTTTTTTTCCCCCTCTCATTATGAGATATTTATATCTCTAGCCATGAAATCAAAAGATGGGGAGATGCTGGCAAGATCATAGCTATTCTATTGGTAATTTTCCTTCAATTAAGCCCTAAGTTTCCTTCTACTTGGGACTCTTTGTTCACTATGATGATTGAGGAATCTTTTTTAAAAATCTTGGTACATAGTTCTTCTTGAAGCTCTATTTATACGGTTTCTTGAGTTTCTTGAGTTGAAGCTGTGTGTGCCTTGTTTTAGTTTCTGTTTTTTCGTTCTTTTGTTGCTACTCATCTGAAACTTTCTTTTTGTTACAATTAATGATATTTTACAGCACCTTGTTTTTTTGTTTATATTTTTGATAGGCAGTTTCTGATATGTTTTGGTGTTAGGGGCAATAATGGCTAGAGGAAACCTTTGTTTGAATTTTTTTGATAAATAGTTATTCTGAAAATTTACTCAGCAAATCTTGATGTATCTTTTTCATTTTTCTTCCTTTGCTTGAGGAAACCTTTGTTTTGAAAATTTACTAAGCAAATCTCGATGTACTAACTCTTTTACATTTTTCTTCCTTTGTTCTTGTGAACTATCGATGTTGATGGAGCAAGGTATGAGCTCTCAAGGCATCCATGGAACGAGGGATGATGAAGGTATTAACAATGTTAAGGTAAAGGTTTTTTTGGGGAAAAAATGTGAAGATTCACTAACTACATGGTCTAACTAAATCAAGATTTTAAAATTTAAGATTATAGTTTCAAGGCAGTATAAATAACAAGTATATAACAAGTTTATTTATACTAGATACATTGTTGTTATTCATTAATCGTTTACTTTTTAAGATAAAAATTGAATCAATGTTAAGGTGAAGATCTTTTTTTTTGGGGAAAAAATGTGAAAATCAAGATTTTAAAATTTAAGATTATAGTTTCAGTATAAGTATATAACAAGGTTATTTGTACTAGATACATTGTTGTTATTCATTAATTGTTTACTTTATTTAAGATACAATTGACGTTGCTTAGCCTCCGATTATGTGATTGAATGGAAGCATTAAAGCTCCTAATACAAATATAATTTTCCCAAAAGTCTTGAATATGGGATTGGATGGTACCAAAAATGCCTTGGAAAAGTTATTCTGAATAGCAATGTGCGCATTTAACACCTTCATTGAGTTGGTATAATTAGCAATTTACGTACCAAGTTTTGCAGTATTTTCTGTTGGCCTTAGGTTGCATGTTGGGATTCATTTCCTCCAATCATCTTCACTTTTGAGCTTATTTGAATTCACATCTCAAGATCTATGCTATGATCATGGCTAAAGCTGTTGGCCTTAGGATTCATTTCCTCCAATGCATCTTCACTTTTGATCTTGTTTGAATTCACATCTAAAGATCTATGCTATGATCATGGCTAAACTTTGACACTCTGATGATATGTGGCATGTTCCACTAGATGCTGCACATGGAAGTTGGTTATACTTGTGGTTTCGGCTAACTTATTTAAACTTATTTTTGGCTACATCCACTTTTCCTTTTCCTCTTATCTAAATTGTAAACATATATATTATCTCTGGCATAGGTTTTCTTTGCCCTTATTTACATCTAAAGATCTATGCTATGATCACGGGTAAACTTTGACACTATGATGATATGTAGCATGTTCCACTAGATGCTGCACATGCAAGTTGGTTATACTTGTGGTTTCGACAGACTTATTTAAACTTATTTTTGGGCTACATCCACTTTTCCTTTTCCTCTTATCTAACTTGTAAAAATATATATTATCACTGGCATAGGTTTTCTGATTAACTTGTATTTTGTGTCAAAGTTTCAATCTACAACATTTTTGTCTTGTCTGATTTGTTCACTTCTCTGGAGCATGAGGGCCTTTTTGAACCCCCACCCTCCCCCTCTCAGGTGCTAGTTGCATTATTTTGCTTTCTACAATGGTCGGGATCCTTAAGTTTTATTGTACATTGTTTTCGTTGTCAAATTACACTCTATTTAGATGTCTGTTTTTGGTATGTCATTAACCTGCTAATGGACATAAAGAAATTAAATTTCAAAAAAAAGGCATAGAAAAAGTGATAATGATTTATCTTTTGTATGCAATTGTGGATCAGCATAGAATTTTTTTAACAATAATGAAGAATTTGATTGAATATTATTTACATTTTTTACAGAATTTAATATTATTTATTATGTGCTAGTTTGTAAGTCTAAGAGTGTACATAATTTGGAAAAAATTTATTACAACACAAGAATTAAAATTGAAAAGAAATGGCGTTTTGTAAGACTCAACATTTTAGGCTTCTTTTTCAGGTAATCAAATCAATGCAAAGAGTTTGCTGTGAGTTATGTTCTTCTATTTTTATATTCGTTTAGTAGGTGAATTTGTATTCTTGCTAATTTATTTTTCTTTAAAACTTTGGTTTTGAAATTTTAGTTGTGTTTGGATTTGGATGTTTGTTTTGGTCTTGCTTCGTTTTGATTCATCTCATGCGCAGTGAGGAGCATCCTCCTCAACTGATTGTGTTAAGCCTTTGATGTAGCCGTGAATGTGATGAAAACTGAATCTCTTGTTTTGAATTCATTTGTTGTGACTTTAGTCTGGCTTTTGGCTTTTGTATAAGGTTGTTGATTTCCTTTTTAATTGTTTATGTGTTGTGGTCATCTTGGAGTAGGTTCCAGGGGATTGTTTATGCTTTGGTTTGACATCTCCATACATTTGACTTTTTTTAATTCAAATTTGATGACTAATAATATCAATTTATGATGCAATGAAGCTTTAGTGAGCTAATAATATTATACTTGCTTTTTGAAAAAAATCTCAAGATGACGACATACAAAGTTACAGAGTTGATGACTAAATTAGATGAATTGATTACTCTGACAAATTTATGCATCAGAAGGTTTAATCGTGACTAATTAGCTATAAGGAGTTATTCATAGGTTTTGGTGTTAGTGGCTAGAGGAAACCTTTCTTTTGGGAATTTTCTTTGCAAATCTTGATGTACGAGGGTTGATAAAAGTGCGTACCATAACCTAATTAGATTTTCGTTATTGTTTATACTGCCATCACACCCCCTCCTTTCTAGAAAAAAAAATCAAGTGAATTCATAGAAATGATCTAATGCCTTAACTCATGAGGTAGATTTATGATTAATGATTGATTTCTATCCCATTGAATACACAACTTTATCATGTGACTTTTCCCATATGCTTGTTACAAACTTGAGTTCAACTCTTACATATGTCAAATTTTAGCCAGACTTTCATGCATAAATTTCAATGAACGCCGCTTTTAAGATTTCTCCTTTAGCAAACCTGTGGCTAGAGAACTGAGAATCTAAATTGTAAGTTTTGTGTTCCTGCAACACCTATGTTGAAACTTGATCTTCTGAGGCAAGTGGATCACTCAGAAGTCTTGCGGCTCCGGTGGTTATCTTAGATGTTCGGGCGGACTAGCTTAATTATGCAAGCTGGTATAAAGGTGGGTTAATGCTACATAAGCATTTTCATGTTGTGTTTCCATGGATTGTTGGGATCAATATAGGTGTATCCATTGATTTTCGCTTGCTCCCTGAGTCTGACCACAAAAGAGTGGATCCTTTGCCCCTATTTTGGAATAATCATCCTATGTTACACTTGCATTCTCGATGATTTTGTCATTTCTTTTCATGTGGGATTTCGCTACAAACTAAAACACGGGTATGGACCTTATTTACACTTAAAATAAGGAGCACATATGTCATCTCTAGCTTTATGGTTTACTGGGAGGCACTATTTCAAGTTCTATATCTGTTTTTCAATTAACTTTGGGAACTTTGGGAGCTTGAAAATTGGTTATGCTTATACTCCATATAGAATATTCAACACTTGGGCTTCTAATATACACTCTTCTAACTCGATCATCTTATATCTTATGTCAAAGTTTCAATATGTTTCTATGTCTATCTCCTTTCTGATAGCTTCGTTGAATATCCCTTTGTTGCTAGTTGCATTATGCTTCTCCTCATGGGTTCATTTATGTCATGGTCGTTTAGGTCGGGTTATTAGGGTCCTAATAATTCATTATGTTCTTCTTTATTGGTGGTTTAATAACTTTTCTTGTTTACATTTTGTATATTTGATCAATCATTTTTATCATGTTTTTGTCATTAATAAGGTATCTCTGCGTTCTCTTTTTCATATGCTTGGTAATTAATCCAAGGATCTTTTAACTTTTGGTCTTAATGTACATTTCCCCATTCATGCTCATACTCATCTTTTGCCATGTGACTGGTTTTCTCATTTCTAATTTGCATAGACTTTTCTTTGTGATGAAAAATCTCTAGTTATGTTTAATTATCTTTTTGATAATGATGAAGCTCAGTAGTTACCTCATTCTTTTTTTTTTTTTTGGTTACAATTGATGATGATTTAATGCACTTTTGAGGGTGCATTTTTTTCATAATGATTAATAAGGTATCTGTGCTTACTATTATTCCCATTTCCTTATAGGACATAGCCATTATAGTTCTACTTTTTCTTTAGAAAGGACACTAATAAGGTCAAGAATTGAAGCTTAATGTTATGTTATGATTTATGGTTAGACATGATGAGGATGTCGATACCTTTTATACAAAAGCTATATGGTAGCCTAGGAACTAGCAAGTTCAAGTCTAGGGGACATTAATATCCTAGCAAAGCCAAGTTAATGGTGACATAAAAAAAATCATTACATTAAGTTTATTTTTTTTGTTTAACAAAAGATTAATCATCTTAAATGTGTATTTAAAAAAAAGGAAAATCACCTTAAATGAATAAACTACATTAACAATCTCTAACCGTCTGACTTTTTCCATTTTCTTTTAAGTCATCTTGTTAAAATAACATATAAAATTTTGTAGATTGTGGACCCAAGTACGCCATACTTGGTGCTTCCATCTAGTATGTATACATAATGATATGATTGTGAAGCTAAAAACTTATTGAAAAGTAAATCATGTTATGGTAAAAGATAGTGGGTGCATGGGAGCATTGTACTCCCAGGAGTACTATTCAACTTTTATTTTGTTAGAGCTTTGGTTAAGGTGTGTTTTGATGATTTATGCTTGGGTTTGCAATTGGTGGTTATTCTGACTTCAGGTTATGCTCTGTCAACACATTCTAGAGGTATCATGAGCTTTTTGTTAGAACTTTGGTTATGAATGCGTCTCTAATTCATTTATATAAGATATTTGTTGTCGTTTGTCAATTGTCTTTTGTTGGTGATTTGATGCTTACTCATTTATTCTAAGTTTAGGTTTTTGATGATTCTATTTCTTGGGTGGTAACTCTTAGTGTCTCTTGTTGACGACCGGAAGGCCTTACCGGAAAGGCTTCTGACAAATATTGGATATTAGTTGCTTGCATTTTGCGTGTCTTTAGATGGTGTGGCCTTCAGAGTTGTCTTCAGTTGTGCTATATGCTTATGATAAATGTATATGAGTTTTTCTAAGTTCATATGCTTGGTATCATTAAAGTTATACTTCTTTCGTAAGTTAGTGTATTTTAGGGACGTATTCTACTTCCTTTTTGAGTAGTTTTGTTTCTATTATATATTGGAATGTGCTATTTGTTTCCCAAACTCCTGGGCTCCTAGGCACTTTTGTTTTTTTCTCCAATTTATGTTCCACTTGTGATGGGTTAAGTTAGATGTAAGGTGTACTTGTTCTGGGATTGGAATCTTTTTGTGAAGCTATGGATGCCCCTAAAGTCTAGTGGAATGTGCTTTATTTTAATTTTCTATTAACTAAGTTAATAGTATTATAGGTAATATATTTTATTGGAATGACTTTGATAATATAAATTTCATTATTTACCTCATCTCGTGCCTTTTCCATTCTATGTGCTCCACCTTTGACTTCTCTCTCTCAAATGTCGTAGCATGTGTAGGCAAATGGCAATGTATGATTTGTTTTTCTTCTAATGAATCCTCTATTTTATAGCTGTATGTTTTGGAGTTGCCATGAGCCCACTTTCAGAGTTTTAATGGGTTGAAGCAATGTCTTAGAGGATTGACGCATTGACGGTGAGAATAATGACTAGAAAATTTGTTCATATTCAGCGTTACAAAGGTAACCGTGATGCTATTATTTTTTGAGTATGTTTTTTTATTGTAAATTCATATATGATAGTTATGTCTCAAGAGTTTGTTTATGTTTTTTTTCTCTTTTGTGTGCACTAATTAGTAGCTATTATGGTGTCTAATCATGCATAACACTAACTTCACTCTTTGTCCAGTTTTTGGTAATGCTGATTTTGATATTAAGAACGGATGAAATAATCATGTTGGTATGATTTTGTGTGGACTCTATGGTTATTGTTTTGTAGAAGCACATTATTTGAGTTTGCTCATCAAGCCATTCGTTTAGATGTTATGATAGACCTCATCTTTTAGTGGATAATTGTTTTTAAGTTGGCATGTCTTCTTTTTTTATTTTTTTGGTTGGTTATATATGCAATTTGTTAGGCTTTTATGGATTTCATGAGCAGACTTTGATGGTGTGGTGCGTTGTGATGGAGATTCCTAAGAAGGTATATTAGGGGTTTTTCTGTGCACTTTGAGTGTACATGTTTATTCAAGATTCATGTCTAATTGTATGTCTGGTTTAGCATTAGCAGAATCTCATTTCTAAGCCTTCCAAGTCAAGAATGTTTAATGGCAATACCTTTTTTAATTGGGGGACTATGATAACCTCTGTTGAATGTGGGTTGGTGGTGGTATAGAGCTGGGTTTGAGGACATGAGCTTCTTGTTGGAATATAGGACTTTTGTTTGAGTTTCATTCTTATTGATTTCATGTTAACCTCAATATTTTTCTTTTGTCTCGGTACTTGTTATGATTAGTTGGGAGACATTGTTCCTAGAAGCTTGAGTTACGTCTCTTGTTCATTTGAACAAGTAAGGTGGTTGACAAGGAGCCTTCCTTTTGTTGCATGTTGCTCACTTTTCTTTCTTTGCTTATGTATAATGTGACTTTGTTCGGCTGCAATATTGCTCTTTCTCCACTTTTGTTTCATGTTTTGCTAACAGGTTGGCTTTTGGTTATTTTATTATGGATTTCATTATGTCATGCAACCAACGTATGTTTATATGCTTATATAAAGTCCTTTTTGCAAATTTAGTTTTCCGGTTCTCCTGGTGTATTCCGTCTTTCACCGTTGTTCAACTACATCCTAAGAAGTAAGTTGGTGTGAGTAATTTCTTGGTATTGCTTGTTCAGCTTGCCTTAGGGCAGGTGTTTGATGATGTTTGGTTTATCCGTTAATTCAATTATAAATCTTGGAACATCTCTTTTTTTAATTTCAATCACTTCACTTGCACCCATTGCTTCTTTTACGTGGAAGAAAGTTACAGCTTGTGCGTGTTTGTGTCTTGTTAGTTACTTGGATTGTCATAAGCATCTTCTTGGTTTTGATAGATGTTTATGGTTAGATTCTGCTGCTTGTTCATAAAGTTTACAACTAGCTTTCTCATGGTATTCATTGGTTTATGAAGATGGACTCTAGTGTTCACCTAACAACTGTTATTTTTTGTTACTTTTCTGTTTCTGAATTCTGCTAGTTGGCATAGTTAGTTACATAATATTCCCATGTTCTTGGTTGATGCAACCTGCTCTTCTTGGAGCCGTTGGTGTTTGCATCATTTAGACTGTTGGTGTTTTACTACCTGTTGTATGTTGTAGGTGTGGTATTTTTGGGTGTTGGTTCCTGCAGTTCTGTGTACAAGTATTTGTATGTGTGATATATGATGATTCTTTATTATATGAGATTTTATCTTAATCTCATGCCATTTTTAAAAGAGCTGTATGTTCTATGGAACTCTAATCTTGATTGAGTGCCTTGGGTTCTGTTGGTTTAAAAATTTTTCTTAATACTAAGAAAATGTCTTTGAATGTTTAGAGGGCAATCTTAATTAATATTTGAATGTTTGGACTATGTTGATTCTATCAATTTCTAAGGTGAATGTAGATATTATGGAATGTGCAGTGTTTTTCTAAAGAACACTTATTTATATCTAGGTATTTATGCACTAGCTCAATCTATTTCTTAAGTGTATTTTGGGAAAAAAATTGTATACTTATGTGATATAAATAATCATTTTATTTATTTTAAACGATGTTTTTAAGGTATGAAAGATGTAATCTATGTTAATTATTGTTGTATTGTATTGAGGTGGAGTCTTTTCAATCTTAGTATTAATGTTTCTATGGGAAAAATTTTGAAGATAGTAAGATCAAGTGTTCTTCCTACTAGGATGTTAGATATATATTTTTTAAAAAATAGTCATATTTTTCTATAAATATTATAAAAATAATAACCTTTTTTGAATTTTTATACGAGTTATTCTAACAACCTATTTTTCAGTATTCGTATTTTGTTCATTTTATGCCTTTCTATTGTTTTTTTGGTATGTCTTTCTATTTTAATAGTATTTTTGTTGTTACATTATAGAATTTATCAAAGAATAAGTTACTTTAATTAGTAGCATTAATCCTTTATTAATTTAAATTATTATTAAATTTATATAATAGTTGAGCATTTCTTATTTACTTTTTCTATTTAATTTTTTAATGTTCAAATTCATAGTATTTTTCTTTTACTTGAAATTATTTTAATCCTTCAGTAATTTAAATTTTTATTTAATTTATATAATATTTGAACATTTCTTATTGACTTTTTCTATTTTATTTTTTAATGTTCAAATTCATAGTGATTTTTCTTTTACATTAAATTATTTTAAAAAAATTTGCATAAATTTCTAACACTAATTATTGACAAAACACATTTCTACAGTAACTAATTATTTTTTAATTTTTATTTTATATTAATTTTATTTTTATAAATTTAAATTATTTCTTTGTTAAATGATTATATTTTTTCAAAAGTAATGATTTATTACTAATTTAATAGTATATAAATTAAACACTAATTTACATTTCTCTTTAAAATTTGAACATTCTTAAAATACCCAACTTAATATATGTTATATAGTTGTTGGAATATTTGATCTTAATATCTTCAAAACTTTTCAATAGAAACAATAATACTAAGACAGAGAGGACTCCCTCTGCTTCTCGATACAATGCTCACAAAAATTAACATAGATTTCATGTCTCTCATATCCCTAAAATGTGATTTAAAAGGAATAAATAAAATGATTATATATATCACTAAAATACACATTCCTATCTAGAAATACACTTAAGAAACTCCATTGAGTTGGTGCATAAATGCCTCGAATCCCTAAAATGTGTTCTTTCATAAGAACATTACACATTTTAATTGCTCCACAATGTCTACATTCTACCAAGAAACTAATAGAATTGACATAGTTAAAGCATTCAAACACAAATAAAGATATACCTTGAAACATTTTAAGACATTTTCTTAGAATTAAGTTGGATTTTTAGACGAATAAAATTCCATGAAGCTTCAGTTATGATATTGATCATTTGAAAATGGCTTGAGATTAAGATAAAATCTCAAATAACAAAGTATCATCATAGATGAAGATTTGGAAAAGCCAACACCCAAATATCACACCTAAGCAAGGAGTAAAATACCTACCGTCCAAAGAATCCAAACACTAACACCTCCAAGAAGGGCTAGGTTGCATAAACTAAGAATATGGAGATAGTTTGTAACTAATCCAACTAACAAAATTCAAAAACCAAAAAATAACACTTGTTAGGTGCAGACTAGAGTCAATCTTTATAACCTAATGAACCTTAATGCAGCTAATTGGGAACTTATCAACAAACAACGGAATCTATCAACCATAACCATCTATCAAAAACATGGTTGATAACAATCCAAGTGGACACGACCAGCAAAACAAAATCATGCACTAGCAATAACATCTTCCAAGCAAAAGAAGTTGGTGAAGTTAAAAAAACCAAATGTTCCAAGATTGATTGAATAGATAAACCAAAGACCATTCCTAATGCAAGCCAAATAAGCAGTATCACGAAGTTACTTAACACATCAACTCTGGCTTTTGGAACAGGCAATGCGGTCAACGACGAAATTTGCAAAAAGGACTATAAACATACATTGGTTACATGACACAATGGAGCGCATGAAATGACCGAAAGCAAACTTGCTAATAGAACAAGAAACAAGAATGTGGAAATAGCAACAATATAGCCTAATGAAGTGACATTATACATAAGCAAAGAAAGAAATGCGAGCAACATGAAATAAGAGGAGTGCACACTGTTAGCTATCCTACTTCAGGTTCAAATGAACAAGAGAGAAACGTAACTCGAGCTAATAGGAACCATGTTTTCTAACTAATAATAAATACCGAGACAAAAGGAAAATAATTGAGTATTTAACATGAAATCGATAAGAAAGAGACTCAAACTAAAGTCTTATATTCCAAAAAGAAGCTCATGTCCCCCACATTTAATAGAAAAACCTGATATGAGAGTCCCCCAATTAAAAAAATAAAATTATTAATGTTAAACATTCTTGACTTGAGAAGCTCAATGCTAAACCAAACACAGAATTAGATATGAATATTGAATGAACATGTACATTCAAAGTGTAGTAAAAAAACCCTGATATACCAGAGTAGAAAATCTCCATCACTAATACACCAACTTAAAGTCTACAAATGGAATCTACAAGAGAGCCTAAAAAATCGCAAGTAACTAACCAAAAAATAAAGAATAGACATGACAACTTAAAATCAATTATCTAGTAAAAGATGAGATCTATCATAACATTTAAACCAATAGCTTTAATGAACAAACTCGGATAATGTGATTTTACAAAACAACAACTATAGAATCCACACAAAGTCATAGACCAACATCATTATTTCATTAGTTATTATTAATATTGAGTCAGCAATTAGCATTACCAAGAATTGGACAAAGATACTTAGAGTGAAGTTATTATCATGTATGATGAAAGCTGCTAATTAGTGCACACAAAAAGACTAAAAAATCGTAAACAAACTCTCGAGACACTACTAGCATATATGAATGTTCAATAGAAAACAAACTCACAAATTATTAAGATTATGGTAATCTTTGTAACACTCAATGCAAACAAATTTTCTAGTCATCATTCTAACGCTCATGCGACAATCTTAAGACATTTTTTCACACCACAAAGCTGGGCTAATGGAAACTCCAAAACATACAACTGCAAAATAGAGGATTCATTGGAAGGGAAACAAATCATACATTGCTATTTGCCTACACATGCTACGAAATTTGAAAAAGGTGGAGCATATAGAGTGAAAAAGGCACGGATTCTGAGGTAAATGCAATTTATATTAGCAAAGCCTTTCCGATAAAATCTGTTATCCCTAATATTGTTAACATAACTGATAGAAAACTAAAATAATTTAGTAGACCTTAGGAGCATGCATGATGACTTTATAAGGAGATTCTAATCCAAAACAACTACACTTCACATCTAACTTAACCCATCACAGGTGGAACAAAGATTGGATAAACAAGTAAAGTGCCTACGACTAAGGAGTTTGGAAAAACAAATAGCATATTCGATTATTCAAAAGAAACAAAATTGAAAAGGGAAGTAGAATAGATCCCTAAAACATACTAACTTATGAAAGAACTATAACTTATGATACTGAAACATATGAGGTATTGAGAAAAGCTCATATACATTTATCATAAGCACATAGCACAACAAGTGAAGGTCACACCAAATGAAGACACGCAAAATGCAAGCAATTAATATTCAACAATTGTTAGAGGTCTCGTCAGCAAGATAGACTAAGAGTTACCAGCCAAAAAATAAAATCGTTAAAAACCTAAACTGAAAATAAGGGGTGAGCATCAAATCACTAACAAAAGTCAATTGACAAACCAGAACAAATATCTTGTATAAATAAATAAGAGATACATCCCTAACCAAAGTTCTAACAAAAAGCTCACTAACCTCGAGAATTTGTTGACATAGCATAACCTGAAGTTAATTGCAAACCCAAGCACAGATTATCTCACTAACTAAATTAAGCTAGTCCGCCCGAACATCTAAGATAACCATCGGAGCCGCAAGACTTCTCAGTGACGCACTTGCCTCAGAAGAGCAAGTTTCAACATAGGTGTTACAGGAACATAAAACTCACAATTTAGATTCTCACTTCTCTAACCTTGGGTTTGCTAAAGGAGAAATCTTAAAAGCGAGGCTTATTGAAGTTTATGCATGAAAGTCTTGCTAGAATTTGGCTCATGTAAGAGTTAAAACTCAAGTTTGTAACAAGCACATGGGAAAAGTCACATGATAAAGTTGTGTAATTAAAGGGATAGAAATCATGAGTTAAGGCATTGGATCATTTCTATGAATTCACTTGATTTTTTTTTTCTAGAAAGGAAGGGTGTGTGTGATGGCAATATAAACAATAACGAAAATCTAATTAGATTATGGTATGCACTTTCATCAACCCTCGTACATCAAGATTTCCAAAAGAAAGGTTTCCTCTAGCCGATAACACCAAAACCTATGAATAACTCCTTATCGCTAATTAGCCTTGTGATGCATAAAATTTGTCACAGTAATCAATTCTCCTGTATGTCGTCAGCTTGAGATTTTTTTAAAAAAAAGCAAGGTTCATTAAAAGCTTCATTGCCTCATAAGTTGATATTTAGTCATCAAATTTGAAGTAACAATCCCTGGAACCTACTCCAAGATGCCACAACACCATAAACAATTAAAAAGGAGATTCAGTTTTGGCCACATTCACAGCTACATCTTACAAAATGCCATTTCTTTTCAATTTTAATTCTTTTGTTGTAATATTATGTACAATCTATGCTATCAAAAATGGATTGTCAACTTTTACTGGTTCAATAATATCAATGTCAGAGAAAATCTAATTAGGTTCTGGAGGTAAGTAACGGTATGTTCGCATATGAATTATGGTTAGCTTTATAACACTTACAAAAATTAAGATGAATTACAATCCTCCGAAAATATAGTTTAAGAAGAATGAGACCAAACGTGCACCTTTAAAAATGGCATAGTCATATATAAATTCACCTAAGCAGCTAATAGAATTGACATCAAAAGAAGGATTTTTAAACGAATAAAAGCCTAAATGAGCTTGGTCAAGATTAGACGAAAAGTATCACCATACATCATAGACAAAGATACATTGTTTGCATGACACAATGTCCTAAAGCCGAGACCATCAATACCATTAAACATTCTTGTTTGGGGAATCTCCATCACCGTCACACCTACTAAAAAAGTCTGCATATGGAATCAACCACAACCTAAAAAATAAAGGAATAGAAATGGCAATGAAAAAGTGAAAAAGCAAATATCCAGTAAAAAGATGAAGTCTATCATAAAATGTAATCGCAGTGCATCGATAAAACAAGAACCAGAGAATTCACAATCACAAACCACGATCTAAAGAGACGTAAAACCATTAGAGTAGTAAAAGCAATTAAATTCTAATGTATATCCCACTCACGAGAACATGAAAAAATTGAATTACTCATTTTACTCATAAAAATTAAAGAAGCAACTGGATTATTGTCCAGCAAAAAGAAGGGTGAGATTCTGTATATTTTATGGACATGGACTAGCCTTGCGAGATCAAAAGCATCAGGTCTTATAATTGATAAACAACAAGTCTGACATTTTACTACCATGTGATTTTGACAAAATGATAAACAAGTCTCTCAGGTCTTATAAATAATAAATTAGTACCCTGTAGTATGATTTTTTAGCAGTTTATTACCCTTAAAATTTTAAAACAAAAAGGTACTAAACAGTTAAAGAAATTATATCTCGGGTACTAATTTATTATTTACTGAGATTTAAGAGACTTTTTTAATCATTTATGGATACCAAAGTGCGGCAAATAGTCAATATCTCAGCTCCCCTAGAATCTCTAAAACATAGCCATGAGCTTTCTTGTACATTCCAAAACATCCTTCCCAAGATGATCATAAAAAAATTCACGTCAATTATGAGCATTCTCATGACTTATTAAATGCATTGGGGATGACAATTACCTTACCATGCAACAATGGGCAAAACAGAGACCTCTAAGGTGTAATACAACGAGTCAGATATCCCAAGTGTATCAAACAGAACAAAAATTCGAAAACCAAAACGGTTAAACAGAAATTAGAAAACCTAAAATTGAATTCTATGAGGATAGTCATATAATTAAAAGAGTCATTAAAGGCCTTTGTGAGGATTGAAACTTAATCAAGTTTAATAATCTACAACCATAAGAATTTTAAATTCTTTATATTGTATATTTTACACCAAAAATAAATCAAAATGAACGAATGGTCTTATAAGAACTAATTTTGTGAACACTTTAAGAAATGTCAGTTGAAACTGCAAAAATTTAAAAGAAGTAATACACTACGTGCGGCAATGATTAAACCCCATAGCTACGAGGTCACAATTTTTTTAATAAAGAACAATCTACCATTTAGTACATTCAATTACAACTAACTACAATACACCATGTCAAAATAAAATTCACCAATGTATCGAGGGAAGTTAAGTTAACTAACTCTTTACAAATATGTCCCATATCACATATTGCATTTCAACCTAAAACGATCCTCTTTCTTTACCCAACTTCAGAAACATTCTACATATACCTTCACTCAAAATCGAAAAGAGTAAATCCACTCAAGAAAATATGTATTCGAATCTATAAGGTTGAGAAACGTACCTCCAAAGTTTAGAGCAAGCTACCATCTTCCACTCACCGTATCTAAAAGAAATGCACTCGAAGTCAGGATAAACAGACAAGAATAGTGCAAGTCATGATGGAATACTTACCAAGTCATGATGAAAATAATAGTCACACTGAGATATACGAAATCAATGAATAGTGCAAAATGGGTGTCAAACAAAACAGTTAGATTGCATATTTATTTGATACAACTAAATTAGAATAATTTACGTTATGTAAATATAATCTACTAAAACGATTTAAAAAACTTACTTTCCTAAAAGAGATATGTGTATCATCATCCTCGTTCCCCTTTTTTCATCTGAAATGGAATCATTGTCGATTTGCTAAAGATATATCCAATTATCCATTCTAGGAAATAAGTTGTACCCAACCAAATAATAGAAATTTTCCTTACAAAAAGTAGCACCCCAATTAACTAAACAGTGAACAATACAAAATAATAGCTTGTAATTGTCATGTAAACCAAAAGTGATTCTCACCAAAGGATATTTCGATGCTTCAAGTGGTTATTGGTGGAGTTGTTGACATTTTTAGGGTTTGTTAGTTCCGAAATATCCTTTATTAATGACTTCGAACTCCTTTCTTGCCCACTTAGAGGCTGAAACCTTGGAAATGGATGAATAGAATGAAATGAGAAATCGGATCGAAGATTGGGAATTGTAATTGGAAACTGATTTCTAACATTAGATTCCCAGTTGTAATAACATATCCACTTTTTTAAATTTTTTTATGAAAAGTAACAAATTAGTTTTGTGTATCAGCTGTTTTCACTATATAACTCTTTAGTTTTTCGAATTTACAATACAACTTATTATTGGTTGAAGGATGCTCTTTTCTTATATTTATATATAGAAAGCTACCAACAAAGTAAAGGGTAATGCACGCAATGCATGTTACCATCGATCGTGATTGAAGGGTTGAAAACTCTAGAGTTAATAATAATCTAGCTAGTTTTGTTAGTTCAAGACATTCTTTCTATAACATCAGACTTTAACTTTTGTGCTTAGTCTTTTGTCAAAAGAGGGGAAATCATGTTCAGAGAGGGGAAATCGGATTACTCATGATCTAGCCATTTGTAACCATACTCTCCTACTAATAGGATTCGAGAAGGCAATATCCCAAAAATATTGCTTATAGAGCGTCTAACGATATGTACAAGTATGTTAGGTCCAGTGTAATATAGCCTCCCCCACCCCTTGATTAAGAAAAAACAAAGTAAAGGGAGTTTTATCATGGTCAACGATTAGGTCAAGAGGCGGTTGACAAATAGACTAGAAATGGTAAATTTTAATTAAAGTGATTGTGAGACATATCTAAATATTCTCCCGTTTCAAAAATAACAATCTATTCTAAAAAAATATTAAAAAAAAACCTTTTTAAAAATTTGGACATAGGTATGGGACCAATTTTGGAAAGACATGAGTGAAAGGAATGGCTAAACCCATTTCACTACCAATCCCAGGTTATGACCTACTTTCGAAATTACCTTAACTAGATTGTTTAATACGTGTTTCATTGTCTAAGCTTTTTAAACTCAAATTATTTTACAAAATTTGAACATCCTAATTATTAAATTAGAACCCAACTCGATATTCACTTCAAATAAGATCGATTGTTCACAAAAAAAAAAACTTATAATTGGACCAAAATTTTCAACGAAAATTAGATAAATTTTGGTCAATTCTAAGTCAATTTTCAACTTAAATATGAATTTTTTTATAAATAAAATATGGATGATTGTGATGGAACCAAAATTATCAACAAAATCAGTTATTAAATATTAGTATCAGATATATAATGATATCAATCCCTACATATTGTATTCCTAGTTTAAATATTATCATCTCCTCCTTCACCCACCCAACCTGGTTTTTTAATCGGACAAATTAACTACAATTAAATTATGACACAACCCCTACAAATGAAATTAATTTTTCACCTGATCCTCCCACTTTTCTCATTTAGAAAAATTAATCCATTGGATTTGGAACTCTTAAACATTCTCCTCCTTCTATTAGCTTCTGATTTAACCACGGCAGATCTTATTACCGATTATCTAAACTATCAAGGTAAAATTATTTCAACATATTTTTTAAAAAAATTTATAAGATGCAAATTTGAGAGTTTACTTTTAAAAAATAAAGGTATTGAGCCATTCCAGTACCAGTGAATTTTGTTTGATATTTATTTCTATATTTTTTTAACACATAATTAATTTTATTAACATTTTAATCAATCTAGTATCCTTGTATGTATGGAAATCAAAACTATTTAATAAAATATATTATTGACCTGCACTTGGCTCCTAAATACTATGACAAGACATGCGGTAAATATTATTTTAATAAATTATTCCTTCGATACTTATCGTTTTTAGGACTCGAGAAATTATCAAGATAACAAAATATTTATGATAAAATTTGTATTAAAAGATCAAGTTTCCTTAATTTTTATTTTCAATATCATTGGGGTTGTAAAGTAATAATATATTGTGAATCGAAAAAAGATAGTATTGTGAAACGAAAGGAAGTAAAAGCAACTAGTATAATAAATTGGTAAAATAGTCATTAATATATTATTGAGGTTGTAAAGTGACAATATATTATAAATCGAAAAGGTTCATTACAGTAACAAATAATATGAAACGAAAAGAAGCATTTTTAATATGAATATCAGTAAATTTAAGTGATGATATTTGAACGAAATGAATATTTATAAATATCGGTTAATTTAATTGATACTTTTTAAAAAAATTATTAGTAAAGAGTTAGATTACAATTATTAGTGAGACTGGAGTTTAAGCTGGTCCAAGCCTTTAAATGAAGGGAAGGCCCAATAGTTGAGAAAATAATTAATTTTTGTTTTTTTCTTCAAATAGGGGAATTTTGGTTAGTCACACACTACACACGGAAGCAATGCCTAAATTCTAATCCTCTAAAAAAGTCTAAATTCTAATTTTTGTTTTCTTTGAAAGGAGGGCTTGAATTTTGTTAGTTAAGAGCAACTATATTAATTAAGTAAAAGGATATTAGACTATATGAGAAAATTGTTAAAAAAATAATATTAATATAGTAAAAGTTATTGATAATGTGTCACTAAAGAATTTATTGTAAGTTGTAAAATGTATTTTTGAATATTGTTTATAAGGCAATTTTATCTAAATACTATGCGTATAAATATATGATGATTAATGATTAGAAGGATTGGTGAATAATTATATACAAAGTAGCATCCTCTGTTTGAATTGCAAATTAAAATACCTAGACTAAATTCGAACCCAAATGATCGAATGTCCGAATTTGTGATATAAACTTTTAAATATTAGACTAAAATTATATGTACAAACGATCCAGGACCAAAATTATAAACTTTTAGAATTTGCAATTTCAAATCAGAGGGAAGTATTGAAAAGTGAATCAATGTTGTTGACATGTTCCCATATTTTTAGGCTAGTGAATCCGTTTTCTTGTCTTTACGGAAAAGATCAATCATAGTTATAAAAGAAAATAGGTAGCCTACAAATATGGACACCTCTCGCCTTGTTTTTATTCATCAAGTATCAAAAGCAATAAAGCATATGCAGCTTCATCCTTTATCAGACTGCCTTTTATTTTACCCTTATTTCTTTCTATTTCCTGTTAATTCAACAGTTTCATGAGGCATATTGCATCAAACTCTATCCCAAAACCGTACAAGGTTGTCCAGTACTGACAGAACTTGGAAGTCCTGCGCTGAAACACAATCCTTATTCACCAATCCGAGAGTGCTTATTGTATTCTGATCTGTTGTTTTGCACCCTGATAAACCAATAAACCATAGACTAGTTTCTTGTGGTCAGACAGCAAATACTTACGTGAACACAGAAGGAGCAAATAAATCAGGAAGCAAAGAACCAGAAGAACTAATGGCAAATCAAACTTAAAGTCACAGGATGATTTCTTCACAGTAAAACTTCAATTCGTTTTGAAAACGTTGCAATACAAAACGCTCCTCCGGAGCTATAATTGTGGTGACAACACATTTATCATCTGAGAACGGTTTCCTACCGGTCCTTCCAGCTCTATGCAAATAGTGCACGGCACTTTTGGCAAATCAAAGTTGTATATGTGTGTCGTCTCTGGCAGGTCAACTCCTCTTCCAGCTAAGTCCGTTGCCACAAGAAGATAGTTACTTCTCTCCCTCACCTCCTATTTAAGAACAAATAATGCCCATGTTAAGCACCTTTGGGTAGGGAGGAAAGGATCAATGGAAACAGAGGTTAAATCCAAATAGTTAATCAAACTTAACTCCAGAGGACATACGAAGAGAGAAGCTGCTCTGGAATTGAAATTCATGTCTTCCTCTAGAAGTGCGATACTAGAAAATTCTCCACTTGAGCTCTTCAAAAATCAATCAACCGAGTTGTTGTTGGAATATCACCAGCCTTCTTTGCCTTCTCAGACTTCAAAAAGTAAGATATTGATTTACTAACCCTTATGAATCCCTAATAATAACCACCACTGACTTCCATCACATATGACAATGATATTACCATACCCTGTTGGTGCCAATTGTAAGTCTACCACACTTCACTAGAGGTCTTAGGTATTTTGCTAAATTGATTCACATGAAAAGTCTACGAGTTCTTCCAAGGATCATTATTTAAAAACCATTCTTTACAATTTATACTAAAACATGATAAACAGATTATCAAAAATTAAATAATTAGCTAGTAATTTCTCTACTACATGATTGGCAAGGCTGCTATTATATTTTCCTTTTTACCAGAACTACTGAGCAGTCCATGATTGCCAGTACCATGATATAATCTACAAAGAAAAATATTCACATTGCTAAGCTTAAGATATACACCACTAACCTGCTCATTCACAAAAGTATTGCAGACTCTGGTAAGTCTGATTGCAACAAGGATAGAAGAGCTTCATACTTCTGATTACTCTGACAAATCTGTGCAATTTCCAAATTGTCCCACATTTCAAAAGGCAAAGATGATAATCATATTCAGGGTATGAGAAAACTAAATAAGCAGATACAGCTATAATGACAATTTTGAAGAGGACTCAAAATTGTTCAATGAAAAGAAGTTCAAGTTACAAGGACTAATATTCAAGGTATCTACTACTACTACTACTACTTTTTTATTATTTTTATTTTATTTTATTTTATTTTTCTTGGGGAGGTTTCAAAAGTAGTTGCCTCACCCAGAATTACATGAATTGGAGAGAAGTTTGGTTCATTTGAACCCTAGCTTATAAACCATTTGTTGACTAGTACTCTGTACAAAGGCTGCAGTCCCAGAAGATAATTTTGAAAGACATTTTGCTTTAGTCCATTATAAACTAAGCAGAAAAATTTACCCAAAAGTTCCACCTGCCAGAAAAATGGAAAAAACAAGTCCAAGCTCTTATGCATTCATTAATTTCTTTCTTGATCCATGCTAACTCCTATCTTAGTTTAAAAAGCGCGCACAAAAGCCCAAAGCCCACCCCCTTACACCTTGCAAGGGGTGAAGCCCAGCCCCTCCAAAAGCCCTATGAGGCGCGCGCTTGAGTCTTGCGCCTCTCGTTCGTCTCACGTGCCTCAATGTGCTTTTTTATGTTTTTTTGCTATTTTCCTGTCTCCCCCTCCCCCTTCTCTTTCTTGTCTCTTTCTTTGTTAGATTGTGAGTAAGTGGGTTAGTTGCATCTTTTTTCAATTGGTGCTATTTTTTTCTTTTTGAATTCATTGTGTTATCACAATCTCAGGCTCTTTGTGGTATTTTTGTAGTTACAATGATATTTAATTACTTATTTGATGTCATCATCTAGCATATTCGACAAAAAATATTTCTTCATAATGATTTTCAAACATTTTTAGTAAATGCGCCTCGTTCCACCTTAGGACCCTTTGCGGTTTTGTGCGCCTTAAGCTTTTTAAACTAAGAGTAGTAATCATGAAGATCATCTAAATTCATATAGAGGATAGTGTTAACATCCCAGGGGGTTTTAGAGATATAGTGGTCTAAGTAGTAATCATCAAGATAATGTAAATTCATAAAGAGATTATCCTTAATGTCCCAAGGGGTTTTAGAGGCGTAGTGGTCACCTCCTTCCAAGCTCCAAAAATGAAGGCTATTATTCATGCTTTTTGCAATTTTTAGCAAATTTTTGGAAAGTTGTAAAACAATATCTTAATAAACCTAGTGATAATTCAAAAGGTTCTTGGCTATTTTAGGTGAATTCTAAATCATTTCACATTCTTGGTTGCTTTAGGATCACTTTTTAAGATTCAAAAGACAATGGCAACATCGTAAGTAGTTATCATCAAAGTTATCTAAGTTCATAAAGAGAATACCGGTAACGTCCCAAGGTATTTCAAAGGCAAAATGGTCTAACTCCTTCCAAGACCCAAAAATGAAGGCTATTACCCATGAATTTTTGCCATTTTTGGAAAATTTTAGGATATATTAACAAACCTAGTGATAATTCAAAAGGTTCTTAGCTATTTTAGACCCACTCTAAATCATTTCAACAACATTGTACACTAGCAAAACACTAAAATCTTACACATTCTTGCTTGCTTTCGAATCACCTTCTAAGATCGAAAAGACAATGAAAACATCATAAGTAGTAGTCACCAAAGTTATCTAAATTCATAAAGAAAATACTCTTAACGTCCCAAGGGTTTCGGAGGCGTAGCGGGCAACTCCTTCTAAGGCCAAAAAATGAATGCTATTATCCATGGTTTTTTAAAATTTCTCGAAAATTTTGGTAACGTTGTTTAATAATATCTTAACAAACCTAGTGATAATTCATAAGGATCCTGGCTATCAACACTAAAATCTTTCTCATTGTTGAGTGCTTTCGGATCACCTTCTAAGATTAACAAGACAAGGTAAACGTCATTAGTAGTAATCATTAAGATCACCTCAATATGAATTGATACTCTTAACGCCCGAAGGGGTTTCAAAGGCGTAATGTTCAGCTCCTTCCAAGACCCAAAAATGAAGGCTATTATCCATCGTTTTTGCAATTTCAGAAAAATTTTCAGAAAGTTATCAAATAATATCCTAACAAACCCAATAATAATTCAAAAGATTCTTGGCTATTTTAAACCCATTCTAAATCATTTCAACATCGTTGCACACCACAAAAACAATAAAATCTTCCTCATTCTTGACTGCGTTTGAATCGCCTTCTAATATTCAAAAGCAATACCAAAGTCGAAATAGTAATCATCAATATTATCTAAATTCATAAAGAGAATACTTTTAACGTTCAAGGGGTTTCGAGACGCAGTAATCAATACTTCCAAGACCCAAAAATTAACCCATGAGTTTTTGCAATTTTTGTAAAATTTTCGAAAAGCTGTCAAATAAAATCTTTAAAAACCTAGTGATAATTCAAAAGGTTCTTTGCTATTGTTGACCCATCCTAAATCATTTCAACAACATTCTACACCACCAAAACACTAAAATCTTGCTCATTCTTGGCTGCTTTAGAATCACCTTCTAAGATCGAAAAGACAATGACAACATCATAAGTAGTAATCATCAAGATTATCTAAATTCATACGAGAGAATACTCTCAAAGTCCCATGGGGTTTCGGAGGTATAGTGGGCAACTCCTTCTAAGGCCCGGAAATGAAGGCTATTACCCATAATTTTTTGCACTTTTTGGAAAATTTTCGTAAAGTTGGTAAATAATATCCTAAAAATCTAGTGAAAATTCATAAGGTTCCTAGCTATCAACACTAAAATCTTGTTCATTCTTGAATGCTTTCGGATAACCTTCTAAAATTCAAAAGACAATATAAATGTCATTAGTAGTAATCATTATGATCATCTAAATTCATTATGAGGATACTCTTAACGTCAAAAAGGGTTTCGAGGCGTAGTCTTCAGCTTCTTCCAATACCCAAAACTGAAGGCCATTATCCATGGTTTGTTTGCAATTTTTGGGAAATTTTCGGAAAGTTGTCAAATAATATCCCGACAAACCAAGTGATAATTCGAAAGGTTCTTGGCCATTTTAGGTCAATTCTAAATCATTTCAACAACATTGCACACCACTAAAACACTCAAATCTTGCTCATTCTTGACTCGCGTTTAGATCACCTTCTAAGATTCAAAATCAATAGCAAAGTCATAAATAATAATTATCAAGATCATCTAAATTCATAAAGAGAATATTTTTAACGTCTCAAGGGGTTTTAGAGGCATACTGGTCAACGCTTCCAAAACCCAAAAATGAAGGCTATTACTCATGGGTTTTTGCCATTTTTAGCAAATTTTCGAAAAGTTGTAAAATTATATATTAACAAATCTATTGATACTTCAAAAGGTTCATGACTATTTTAGGCTCATTCTAAATCATTTCAACAACATTCTACACCACCAAAACACTAAAATCTTGCTCACTCTTGATCGCTTTAGAATCACCTTCTAAGATCGAAAAGACAATGACAACATCATAAGTAGTAATCATCAAGATTATCTAAATTCATATAGAGAATACTCTACTCAAAGTCCCACGGGGTTTCGGAGGTATAGTGGGCAACTCCTTCTAAGGCCCGGAATTGAAGGCTATTATCCATGGGTTTTTGCACTTTTTGGAAAATTTTGGTAAAGTTGGTAAATAATATCCTAACAAATCTAGTGATAATTCATAAGGTTCCTAGCTATCAACACTAAAATCTTGTTCATTCTTGACTGCTTTCGGATAACTTTCTAAGATTCAAAAGACAATGTAAATGTCATTAGTAGTAATCATGATGATCATCTAAATTCATAATGAGGATACTCTTAACGTCGGAAAGGGTTTCGGAGGCGTAATATTCAGCTTCTTCCAACACTAAAATCCATGGTTTTTTGCAATTTGGGAAATTTTCGGAAAGTTGTCAAATAATATCCTAACAAACCAAGTGATAATTCGAAAGATTCTTGGCCATTTTAGGTCAATTCTAAATCATTTCAATAACATTGCACACCACTAAAACACTCAAATCTTGCTCATTCTTGATTGCGTTTAGATTACCTTCTAAGATTCAAAAGCAATAGCAAAGTTATAAATAGTAATTATCAAAATCATCTAAATTCATAAAGAGAATATTTTTAACGTCTCAAGGGGTTTCGGAGGCATAGTAGTCAACGCTTTCAAGACCCAAAAATGAAGGCTATTACTCATCGGTTTTTGCCATTTTTAGGAAATTTTCCAAAAGTTGTCAAATTATATCTTAACAAATCTATTGATAATTCAAAAGGTTCTTGACTATTTTAGCCCCATTCTAAATCATTTCAACAACATTCTACACCACCAAAACACTAAAATCTTGCTCATTCTTGGCTACTTTAGAATCACCTTCTAAGATCGAAAAGACAATGACAACATCATAAGTAGTAATCAGCAAGATTATCTAAATTCATATAGAGAATACTCTCAAAGTCCCACGGGGTTTCGAGGTATAGTGGGCAACTCCTTCTAAGGCCCGGAAATGAAGGCTACTATCCATGGTTTTTGCACTTTTTTGGAAAATTTTGGTAAAGTTGGTAAATAATATCCTAACAAATCTAGTGATAATTCATAAGGTTCGTGGCTATCAACACTAAAATCTTGGTCATTCTTAATTGCTTTCAAATCACCTTCTAAGATCCAAAAGACAAGTGTAAACATCATTAGTAGTAATCATCAATATCATCTAAATTCATAATGAGGATACTCTTAATGTATGAAGGGATTTCAGATGCGCAGTGGTCAGCTCCTTCCGAGACCCAAAAATGAACGCTATTATCCATGGTTTTTTGCAATTTTTGGAAAATTTTTGGAAAGTTGTCAAATAATATCCTAACAAACCAAGTGATAATTCAAAAGGTTCTTGACTATTTTAGGCCCATTCTAAATCATTTCAACATCATTGCACACTACTAAAACACTCAAATCTTGCTCATTCTTGACTCGCGTTCGGATCACATTCTAAGATTCAAAACCAATAGCAAAGTCATAAATAGTAATTATCAAAATCATCTAAATTCATAAAGAGAATACTCTTAACGTCCCAAGGGGTTTCGAAGCGTAGTGGTCAACTCTTCCGAAGACCCAAAAATGAAGGCTACTATCCATGGGTTTTTGCCATTTTTGAAAAATTTTCATAAAGTTGTCAAATAAAATCTTAACAAACCTAGTGATAATTTGAAAGATTCTTGGCTATTTTAAACTCATTCTAAATCATTTCAACAACATTGTACACCTCCAAAACACTAAAATCTTGCTCATTCTTGACTCGCTTTTGAATCACCTTCTAAAATCGAAAAGACAATGACAACACCATAAGTAGTAATCATCAAGATTATATAAATTGACAAAGAGAATCCTCTTAACGTCCCAAGGGGTTTCGGAGGCATAGTGATCGATTCTTTCCAAGACTGAAAATGGAAGGTTATTATCCATAATTTTTTGCCATTTTCGGTATTTTTCGGGAAGTTGTCAAATAATATATTCATTGAACAAACCTACTCGATAATTCAAAAGGTTCTTGGCTATTTTAACCCCATTCTAAATCGTTCAAGAGCATTGCACACACCAAAACACTAAAATCTTGCTCATTCTTGACTACTTTCGGATCACTTTCTAAAATCCAAAAGAC
This sequence comes from Talinum fruticosum, assembly GCA_021018815.1. Lineage (NCBI taxonomy): Eukaryota > Viridiplantae > Streptophyta > Magnoliopsida > Caryophyllales > Talinaceae > Talinum > Talinum fruticosum. The sequence goes on from JAITYX010000059.1 coordinate 3,167,516, forward strand.
AATAACAACGTCGTAATTAGTAATTATCAAGATCTTCTAAATTTATAAAGAGGATACTCTTAACGTCCCAATGGGTTTTAGAGGCGTAGGGGTCAACTCCTTCTAAAGCCTAAAATTGAAGGCTAATTATCCATAATTTTTGCAATTTTTGGAAAATTTTCAAAAAGTTGTAAAATAATATCTTAACCTAGTGATAATTCGAAAAGTTCTTGGCTATTTTAGCACCATTCTAAATCATTTCAACACTATTGTACACCACCAAAACACTAAAATCTTCTTCATTCTCAAGTGCTTTCAAATCACCTTCTATGATCCAAGAGAGAATGGCAAAGTCATTAGTACTAACTTAGTTTAAAAGCGCGCCCGGGGCATGCCTAGGCTCACAAAAGCCCAAAGCCCACCCCCTTGTGCCTTGTAAGCGGTGAAGCCCAGCCCTCTCCGACCTTAGCCCGGTTGCGCCTCGAGCACTTCGTGCGCCTCGGTGGGCTTTTTTTTGCTATTTTCCTTTCTCCCCCTCCCCCTTCTCTTTCTTTTGTCTTAGTCTTTGTTACATTTTGACTAAGTGGGTTAGTTGCATCTTTTTTCAATTGGCGCTATTTTTTTCTTACTTTTCCAGTGAAAATCGTAGCGAATTCATTGTGTTATCACAATCTAAGGCTCTTTGTGGTATTTTTCGTAGTTATAATGATATCTAATTACTTATTTGATGTCATCATCTAGCATATTTGGCAAAAAATATTGCTTGGTAAAGATTTTCGAACATTTTTTAGTAAGTGTGCCTTGTTCCAAAAGCACACACCTTCGCCTCGAAGCCTCGTGCCCCGGGCCCCGTAACACTTTGCGCTTTTGTGTGCCTTGAGCTTTTTAAACAAAGACTCCTATATGGCGACCACATAAGTGATGTTTGATATTTAGGGTCATTGCAATTTGCAAAGGCACGAGAGAACAAAATAGCTACTTGTGAGCAGCACATGAAAAATATAATCCCCCCTCCATTTCAAGAGAATTGACACGAACCGGCGAAGATTAAGAGGAAGACAAAATTCACTTGAACCAATATTTACTAGCATAGGTGATGACTAACTTTGGAAGTATGCAAAGAAACACATTTGACTAATGCAACTTGGCTCGATAGAGATGAGGCCCCTAACAAGACTATGACAATCTAGGATATTCCTGGTGCTAGACCTTACCCACATCTAGCGCATTTTCATTTTTATTACTTATAGCAATATCTTGGTTTTCCATGTGACTTCGTGTTCATGTATCATGACTCACCCTTCTATTGATCCTCAAAATGCTTGCATGTCCTTTTGCTTTTGTTTTATATGTTTTAAATTTGTCTTCAAATTCTTTTGTGACTTCCTTACAAACATGTTTTTGTGAGTCTCACTGTGTTCCTGTTAAGGTCAGGATATGTACATTTCAACTTATTCAACCCCTCCTTCAATGTGATTCACATTGGAACTAAAGTATCTCATATATTGTTTCGCATGAATCCCTTGCTAGAATTCCTTTTTCATCCTTGAGGAACAAAGTGTTTCGACATCTGAAACATGCATTTATATAAAGGGAAATATCCACAGAGAGGAAATGAGACAATGCATACCATATATCTATGATGTAAGCATGAAGGCATTGGTTGAACTGGATTCACGTGGACGTGAACAACATTGCTCTGCCACCCAAACAAGAAAGGGTCACACAAAATGACTGCTGAGATAGGAATCAACACCCCCTAAAAAAAAAAAAAAGGTTTGGCATACCTTTGTCCACTTTTGTTGTATACAATCGTGTAGAAAGCGGTTGTGCTGAGGGATAGATGCACTTGCAAAAACAGTTTGACGAGAACCACTAGATGAATATGAGGTTAACAGCTTCCGCAAAGAACTAACTTGTTTCGAGGAGTTAAACATGAAATCAACCTGAGATGAAAAAAATCATAAGTTGCTATCCTTAATGCTATTTATCAGGGGTCATCAATGAATCAGAGAAAAGCAATCAAATGTTCGTGGAAGCTAAAAAACAAAAATTATACACAATACAGCCTAGTGACGGTCAACAAATTCATGACGTTGCACCTTCTTCAAGAAAAGACACTTGGATGATAAGTAAACCACGGGAAAGAAGAAGAATATATTTTCAGATGATGTGCCAGACACCATGTTATACTAATTAATGCGAACACATTGATTGGTTCCCGGAACATGTCTACTACATGGATACATTGACAATGAAAGTCAGCAATCCAGTTCAATCTGCAGACTGCTGATAAAGAGTTCTAATCACTTTCAGGTTATTATACCTGAGATGAGATGGAGAAGCCTTAATTGAAGTGAGAGTTTGTGAGATGCAGCTACATGGAAAAATAGACCTTTTACATGAAGATATATTTATATTTGATGAGGATGATGACTATACACAGAGTGAAGAAGTTTTTTTTGGGGGGGTGAAAAGGATTTACTCTTTACCTCATCTATGACCAGCACTCTCATTGCCCCAAGATCTAAAATACGCTTCTCTAGCATTTGACACAAACTTGCCACAGTGGCCACCACCACAGTTGGGGGATCTGCCTGAAGTGCACAAGGATATGAGCCAAATTTTTTGAGGCAGCAGTCAAGGCAAAGTGCGGAAGCAAAACATACGTATCTTATAGTAGAATACCCCCAAAGGTGGGATTATTGTCGTCCAATAACCCTTACAACTATTAATGATTATGACAAAATGAGTGGATCCAGAACCTTCAGCCAAGTTTTGTGCCTTTTTAGCATTCCTCCATCTAGAAGGGTCATAACAGTGCATGCCTTATTCTGTTCTGCCCCAAACTCAGAGGGCTTTGCAGCCAACATTCGTGCAACCTTTGCAACCTAGTTAACCAGGACATGACACAAGATCAGCACAAGGTACTTTCTGATCTAAAAAGATAATAAATATAACTTAGTTAAAGAAACCAGATTTCATCTTTCTCTGTGAAAACTCAAAAGGTAGTTCGCAATGTTACTTTCAGCAGCAATCAGTGAAAATCTTACCTGTATGCCAAGTTCCCTTGTCGGCACCACAATTAATGCTTGAACAGCAGACCGTTGAGCATTGATTACTGAATATACTAAAAGGAGGTATGTAAGGGTCTTCCCGGAACCTGTCTAGAAATAAAACAAAGAAGGTATAAGATGGATAGACCTTTAAAAAAGAGAAAAGAAAAAACTTTTTCAGCATATCAGCTATTATGGCAATAGTTCGTTGAACTAACACAACTAGGACTGCACATAATAGATGAAGGAAAGCAACTTGCTATAGAGACTCTGTTCGGTGAGTCTACATTAATTCTAAATTACTTTGAGGCCTTTTTTAAAATTAAAAAAAAAAAAAAAAAAAACACCACTAAGCCTCTATGGAGGGCTCTTGGTACTTCATGTTAGTAAGCTGTTACCCTTAGAATGCTCTTGATTAGAAGCACATGAGATCTTTTCGTGCCAACGACTAAATACGGTATTTCCATAAGAAGTTATTGATGCTTCCATAATCTCAGCAAAATTATTGCACATAATACTAAATGTGCACTTCAGACTTTTTATTACGATAAGTCCCATCACATAGTGAACTCTTTGTAATATTTGATTATAAAGTTGAAGGCGTTAGACTTTGGTCTCTTGCTAACAGGCCATTGGTGGAGTCTTACTTCTCTAGAAGCTCTTGTCCCACACACAAAAATTCTACGTCAACAAATTCAGGAAAATTCTTTGTTGGTGGCAAGAGTCAGGTTTCTAAAACTTTACATTCAGTTTCAAATCAGAAACCTACTATTACAAAGAGTTTAAACAGATTTGCGGATAATTCCTTGCTTCCAGACATTTATTTTAGATTTTAGTGCTTATGTCATATAAACTAAATATAAACGCTAAAATCTAAAAACAAGGAATTAAACAAATAGCCCTTGTCTTTGAATGCTAACTAATTTGCAAGATATCCCATCCGTTTTTCAGGGAACATTGCATATACAACCAGATCCCACGCCGATGCACCTAATAGAGCACTTGCTGTGTGCTCTTATCGTCATAATAAACTGAATGAAGACTCATTCGCTTGGTGTAGAAGAGATATCAACAATTTCCCAGCAAATTCATTATTACTTGGATGCATGCTATAGTAAGAAGCATATGGCAAGCCTAGCTTACCATCAGCAACTGCAGTAGAATGTATCACATTATTTAGACTGCCTTGCACCCCTCTCCACCTTCTATCATCTCAAACTAATTATACATCTTGAAAAGCGGTAATGACTCTTCCACAGTGCATGATTTCTAAATCACATGATATAACCACCATACTAAAAGAAAGATAGAAACAGCATGTTATCAATATCAATTGGCCATACTAGGTTTCCACCAACAGAAGCTTTTTATTTTTCCTTTTATTTTTTGGTTGGGGGGAGGGTCTTTGAGATCTGACAGCAGAAGGGGGACTGGATATCAAGAGTTGGTTACAAGTCATAAGCATTGCCTCCCTCTAATGATTGGACATCCCTCTTAAGATATCAGAAAGAGTTGTCAGTTATCTTTCCTTTCCCTATGATAGCTGAATTTTACCTTTTATTTTCCCATGCCTTTGACTGAAAGCAAAACAAACATATTGGCATTTACTATTTACGAAAGAATTCAGATTGAAGCCATACACAAACTATTTCCCTACATGGACCATACTGATATAGCTATGTAACTATGCATATGGTATCATATTGTTTGCCACATTATTGATCAGTCCAGCCATTCCACAAGTTGGTTGTCAGAAAAACTCATAATGGAGAAGAATAATGGCATTTCATTAAACTAGAAATGAAGAGGTCCCGAGGACAAGAAATTGACCTGCGCATGAAGTACACAATCATAGCCTGAGAAGAGTACCGGAAGACCTTGTTGTTGCACCTCTGTTGGTGTATCAAATCCGGTTTCTTCCATCCTTCAAAGATCAAAATTCAAAAAGACACAGCATCAAGACAATTGAAGAACTCAAGTGTGTAACCAACGTTGTCTCTCACAGGCTCCACTTCATTACTAGTTGGTATAGATTATAGATGGTTAAAACTTGACACACTTAGGGTCTATTCCATTTAGCTTAGCTTACAGCCTTAAGCTACTTAGGCTTTTTATAACTATCTTAGAGCTCCTTACGGGCCGTCATAAAGCTTTCAGCCTTATAGCTCCAAACTTACAGCCTTACAGCTCCTTAAAGTCAAATGGAACAGCTCATTAAACTCAAATGAAACAGGGTCTTAATTTCAGACAATTACTTCCCCGATAACCCTTCCCCGAGAACCCTCCGACCTTTCTTACACCTACAACAACAAAGAACAAATGGGTTGCAAAAGGCATAATTGCCATTAGCGCACTAACAGGAGCCACTGCTGTTTGAGGTGATAATTCCAGAAAACCATTCACGACAGAAAAAATTTTTAAAAAACACTAAAAGTTCAAATTTGCAAGCTTCACGTATATATAACTCAAAATTGCTAAAAATAAAATGCTGAAGTTCATCAATTAAACTAGATTAAGAGCCAACCCAGAATAACTGCTTTTGAAGAGAACTAGAGAAAAGAATAAACAGTGATGAAACGCACCTTCGGAGCACATGGTCAGGCACGTGACCTTCGCAGACGTTGCGGAGGGTAGGAGCCGTCGGAAATTGGGTATGTGGAGCTTCGGTAACAAGAGAAGAAGAACTAAGAGAAGAAGATTTGGGAACGGCGAATTTTGAGATGGAACTCCCCGAATAGTTTATTGAAATGGATTGGTCAGATGGAGGTTTGCGATTAGGGTTTTGCAAGGAAAAGAGAGGAGAGAGATTGTGGTTCTTATTTGGCGGGAAGGAGAGAGGCATAAGAAGATGAGGAGAGAGACGATGAGCAGCCATTGTTGGCGACTAGCGAGCTTGTAACTAGAAACTGGAATACAAGAATGAAAAATTTTAACCCAAAAAAAAAACAGATGTATTTAGATCAGATGATCTAATATTTGGGCCTACGATTTCGACTTGGCCCAAAATCGTAAAGAATGGCCCAAGAGTCTCCCCTTAATGTGGGTCAATTTTTAAACAACTTTACCAACTTTTAACGTGCATCGTGCCTTTATAGAATTTAGAGAAATCAAGTTATAAGTAGCTTTATCCCTGTGAACGATTCTACAAGCAGAAAGTTACAACTTATGACATAGAAGTAAAGTAATCCATGTATTCACACTACACACACCTCCAAAAAAAAAAAATTGATTTTTAAAAAAAGTTGTTTAGAAGAAGGCTTCTGATTTTGGCTTATCTTCATAGGTAAAATGATCAATTTAAAGTTTCATTATAGAGAACTCAACGAGGAAAATGGAATAAAAAGTAGAAAATTGTCTTCTTATAACACTCCTAATAAAACATTGTAACGTCCACAATACGTAACTACATAATCAGTTATTTAATAAGAAATTATTATTCATCAGCAGCGGAAGATTTATAAGTTGGAAAGACCTGTAATTTAGGAGACATTACCACCATTTTTAAAATGAAAACAAGGTATAATCATTTGAGCAAATCGATTATTCAAACATGTATAAAAGTTTATGTAACAATTCACCCAAAATTTTTGGACCCAAAATGCAACCTTTTCAAAACGACGAGTATCTAAAGAGGAACCATGAGCCAAAATACCAAGAGACAGACTAACATGTATGAGACTAAAATGAACTGTCATACATCAATTTTTGACCAACATTATCTATTTCTTCCTCTTTAACTTTATGCGTGATTGTAAGTAATTTGCCTCTTTTGTGTTTCCTAAAAATTTTAATAAAACACAAAACAATAGAAGTGTGAGCTAGAAGCTCAATACATTACCCTTAAACGGTAAAATTATAGTTTTATGAGCCCTTAAATACATGAATATTGTAAACTCAATTTTTTTTAAAAACTTGATAAAACAGATATGTAAATCTGTCAATTGCTCGATTCAACTTTTTGGTTTGCCAAGCTTAGGACCCGTAAGGTGAAACAATTAATCAAAACCATTTGTAATATGACTCCTAGGTTCAATAAATCATTCGACAATCGATTGAGAACAATTGAACGATTAACGGCTAAATGCTCTGCTCGGATGCAACATTATTAAGGCGTCCCCAAACTAACCATTTATGATTACGATTATGGTTATATTCGATCATAGATCATCATAACAATTAATGGGTCTTTTGCGTGGCCAAATCATGACAAAACCGTTAAAACATATTTATAAATGCAATGAATTGTTAAGCATGAACTACCAATGTTGTAAAACTTTCACTTTTAGGTTATGGTATAAGCAAATAACATACCTTGGTATGCCAACGACTTCGATTGTTGATTGTTCCTATACCACAATTCCAATTTGGTTTCTTTTTGCGTATGCATCATTCCAATTCGGTTTCTATTTGGTTAAGGGAATCTGGTTCTTCGATTACTGAGTTCTTTGGCCATATTTATATCCATCCTTTGAGAAGCTTTTAGTTTTTGATTTTCTTTCCATATTATTTCCTTTTGATTTCCGTATTCATACAAATTTAAACATGAACTATTAAGGATATAAGCTAAATTGGTATAAGGTAATCAATGGTTTTATTTCCTCATTCTCTCATTAAAGACTCAAGTTTTGTCACTTTTACCTTCCATCTTCGGTTTTCGCCTCCTTTCGCCTAAACCATTCATTTAATCAAGTATGCCCAAATACCTCCTTAGTTATCAACTAAATATACTTCGACTAATGAACTACTTAATTCGATTAATCAAGATACCTTAACCTTTCTTCCATGAGTAGTAATTTATAATAATACTTATCCCAAAAAATCACCACCATTTCATTTTATCGACTTAGTTCAATTTAACCACATTAATCACCTCTTCCATCAAGATCCAATTATTAACTATAATAATTTAAGTCATAAAACATCATAATCACTTCAATTTCCTTGCACAATACATAATTTGCTAGTTTAATGCTTTTACACCAATAATCAATATCCGACATTCACATTTTCGCTAATAATAAACTCACTTTTGTATATAATTCTTCCCATTTAGTATAGACATTCACACCCACATATTATTTCATCATTTTTTTTTCCAAAATACAAAAATATAACTTCATGAATTCTATCCTATTTCATTTTTGAACGTCAATTTCGCTCTTGACATATAATACCCAAAGGCTTAATCGCAAAATACTTATATAAATTAAACTAATATGCACACAACACATATATGTCTACAATTCATCACCCCATTGTCCATCCTCATTCTAACATGCACGAGTCTTACTGACAATGTCATTTAATAAATTAGCTCACTCTTTTCTTTTAAAACAAAATTTTTATTTTGTCTTTTATAAACTTTTCTTGGTCAGCTCTTGGACCCTAATAAATGTACATCGGGACAATATGTTCGGTTAAACAATTCAGTCGTAAAAACCTCAGCTATCGAGGAGAGCCAAATAGGGTTAGTTATATTGGCAAACATTTATAAGCGATTAACAGTAATCGGATAACATTTTAGGATAACAAGTTATCACTTACATATTTTAAAAGGAACAGGCAGTAATGTATTTCCCTTAAATATCGTTTCTCGTTGTTTCTTCGATCGTATCGTTTTCGTCGATTTTCTGTTTTCGGAAGTAATTTTATTCGGTAAGTTAGATCTTTTATCATATTCTCATATTTTTTATTCCCGATAAACTCTTGCATTCAGTTTCTTTTAATTTCTCACTTGCCGCTCAAAATTCATTCAATCTTTAAATTTTCACAATTTTATAATGATCTATTTTTCCTCCTTGCTTAACTTGATTCAACATTCTACATTCTGAATTTCTCTTCAATCCAAAGCCCACTTTGAATAGTATTTGAGCCCTCTTTAGAATACCTCCATACTCTATCAAATTTACTTCCCGAAAACAGTAAAATCGACGAAAACGATATGATCGAAGAAACAACGAGAAACAATATCTAAGGAAAATACATTACTGCCTGTTCCTTTTAAAATATGTAAGTGATAACTTGTTATCCTAAAATGTTAACCGATTACTGCTAATCACTTATAAATATTTGCTAATATAACTAACCGTATTTGGCTCTCCTTGATAGCTGAGATTTTTATGACTGAATTGTTTAACCGAACATATTGTCGCGATGTACATTTATTAGGGTCCCAGAGCTGACCAAGAATTGAAAAGTTTATAAAAAACGAAAAGACTTAATTATTCACGTCTCTTTATAATAGGAGCACTTTCATTCACATTATAGGCGGACAAGAAGATCTTCAATAAATTCAATAAAACCCCCAATTTCATAGTCATTTACATTCTCTTCATATTTCAATCCAAAAGTTAATTTTCCATATAATTCACACCAAGGAGTATACCTCCCTACTCTATCAAATTTTCACATTTCAAATTAATTCATCCTTACATAGCTAAACCAAGATTCAATTACATTAATTTACAGAAGTTTAGCACACATATACACAAATAAATTCAATCGTCCATAAATCTCCAATGCTTCGTTTACACATTCTTGAAACCAACCCACAACTGTTCCTATTTCAATCATCCTTGATATCTTTCTCCCAATTCTTCCACAAATAATCCCCAAAACACATATATACTTCTCTAATTATTCAATTAAAGTATAAATTCATAATTAAATTTAATTAGAGGAGGAGAGTGAAAGCAATACCTTAAAGTGTTTAGGGGTGTAATTGGATGTGGAAGGCACAGTGGTGGTGCCCAGTGGCGGGTGGCTGACGGCGGCCAGAAGAACGGCGGCGGCAGCAGCGGCGGGAAGCAGCGGCGGCAGCCCTGCCCCTGTACTGGCAGAGACAAAGGAGCAAGAGGGGAGAAGAAGGCCGGCAGGGGCGGCGGCAGTGGGTCCCGACAGAAGCTGTTGGGCGGCGGATGTGGGAGCAGGCGGCCGGCTGATGGCGGCGATGGAGGGCAAAGCCACAGACAGAAGGAGGTAGAGTAAAGTGGGGGAGATGAGAGACAATGGAGGAATGAGATTTATTTTCTCATGGAATTTGAAACTCAAGCTTATTCCCCTTATTTTATTTTATATTTTTTTGGCCGAGCATCAAGTTGTCCAACTTTAATTATTTTTTAAAATTTATTTTTTTAGTCATGTCAAATTAATTTCTTCTTGTCAAGTTTAATCCATTTTACCACATGGCTATTTTAATATCACACAATTGGCCCCTTTTAACTTGTTTATTATTTTATTTTTATATGTTTATTATTATCAGTATTTATTAGACAAATTGATCGAACTCGTCATCAAATTTTAAATCATTTAAGTGCAAATATACATATGTAGATAAAGTTACAATTTTTACAAATTATCACTATTTGATGTGATTAAAGATTCCTAAGTTACTTGATCTACCAAATTCATTTGCATATTTTATTCATATTTCAAATTTTTGCGGTGCTCCACTCTTGATTAATATTATATTAATAAGGTCACATGTAAAACTTAAAATAGTTAAATAAGATTAAAAAATCGGGATGTTACAAACATAAAAGTCATAAACTTGCAATCTTTAATTAAAATAAATTAACCGAATTATGAAATCACTATTTTGGTGTTTCCTTTGTCACATAAACATTTATATGTTCTGAAAGAAACTCTTTTTTTTAATCTAATAAGCCAAAAATCTAAAATACCAAATTCATTGTACCCATCAAAGCTAGTCATAATCAAGGTTGTTAGAATCGATCGAAGGTGGTTAGAATCGAAATTGTAGAATCTAATCGAGGATTGTAAGATTCTAATATTCTCTTTGTAATAGTGAATTTTGTTTTATAAGAATAAAAATCTTAATAAATATTTATAAAGATTTATAGAAATCTAATTCAACTATACTTTGTAAAAGATTTTATTTCAAAAGTATATTATTGTGATGAATTCTCGAATAAAATTATATATAAGCAATTTATAAAATTTATTTAGAACCGTAGATTGGATTGTGATATCGTAAAATAATATTACGATCCTACCATAAATTTTTTGAACTAAATTATAATCGTAAGATTCTAATACATTTAAAATTCTAATAAGATCGATTGAGAGTTTTTAGATCGTAGAATGGTATGATAGTAAGATCCGAATTAGGAGTTTAATAACCATGGTCATAACAATTAACAATTAATTATCCTCCATGATTAGGGTCCAATTACCATTCACCAACCTCTTCCTCTATTGTCTTCCTTAATTAGCTTTGAAGACACCCAACCCTTTTTGCTTTCATTCACAATGTCTTCTTCCTTTTACCTCCCCTCTCCCGGCATAATTAAAGTATATACTTTCGTCATCATTAGTAGATTAAGTGCTAATTAGCTTAATTATGAACACTTGGAGAAGAATTGGCTATTTTCAATATAATGGACAAATCCATCAACTTCAAAACATGATATATAATTAAGACATGAGTGCAAGTACTACCTTATTTCTTGTGCCATTGAAATCATAGTCGACTTCTTTCACCTCATCGTGCATGCCATTGCCTTTTGTTTTATTTAAAAAAAGAAGTTAAAAATATATTATTTTTGGGATTTAATTAATTCGATTTTTACCTTTTCTTCATCTTCATATATTGTCCTTGTGTTGACAACTTGACATGCCAACGTTTCAATTCATTTAATTTAATTTTGACTCTTAATACTATAATTTAAACTATGTTTTGGTTGAATTGTTTTAATTCAATCTTTGTTAAATATTATTTTACTAATCCAAGAAAATTAATGAAAGTTATAATACACAAAAATTGTCACTATCTTTTGATAAAAATACATATATATATTTGTAAATTTCACATCAAGAATTTAGATCATCTTTTTAATTTTTACGTACATATGAAGCAAAACACATGTGTTTTTTTTTTTTTTTGTTCGAAGGGAAGCAAAACACATGAGTTAGCATAGTGGAACCTAAACCTTATTCTCTAGTACCAAATTTTAATTATGTTGTTAGTTTAATTACTGGCAGAAATAGCATGTGCTTCTATAAGTACAGATTGTGAGTCTCACATGTTACATATATTTATTTTTTCTACAAAGCATATTTATCATATATATTTTCACGAGCACGAGATGCTTTATTAGTTACAATATAGGTATACATTTTATTTACGTGCTTTGATTATAATGAATAATCAATATCCTTGGAGTCCCTGTTTTCTTTGATTGAAGAATCAACATCGACTAACAACTTTTAGGTGTCAAGACTTTTAAGAGTACTATTATTTTTTTTTTATAAATTGAGAAATTTTATAGATAAAAAGTCATACGGTATGTACAAAGACAATTCTTCGATAAGAATGAATCTAAAATAAGAAAACGATTTTTTACTTTGATAAAGTTAATGATAAATATATTTCCGCTCGACTCCATACTTGTAGCAACAATCTGATTACAAACCGCATTCTTCAACTTCAATATTGTTACTTGTAATACTTTTACAAACCTTCGAGGAAATATATTAAAAATCAACTTTTGTCTCATGTAAAACTTATAACAATTAGTTATGATTATTACTAACTTAATATATTTTTATTATCTAATATAAAACTTAAGAAAGATAAATTTTTAATTTATTTGAATATAATTATAAATTCTTATATGAGATTGTCTTACATACGAATATTTATACAAAGATAAAAATTTTGACAATAACTTTTAAAATATTTTAAAATTTATATACTCTATTACTTATTACATGTTATTTTTCATCCCTTGTACTTTTTTGGGAGGGGGGTTGTCTAAAAATAAAAATGTCCAAAGGTTTTGAACTTATGGTAATGGTTTCTATTATAGCATGGACAAGCTACATACTACACTACGTGATTTATTGTGTGTTTATCATCCTAGGGTAAAGTTTAATCATTTTTCTTTGATCCCCCTAGAAAAAATCATATGATGTTATCAACAATTTGATTAACTTAATAATTGTTTCTTAAATAATTAATCATATATAAATATATAATAATGCATGAGTGAGATCTTACACATGCATAAATCGTTTTTCTAAATGACAAAACGCGATCATTATTGCTCTATAATCTCTCATAAATTATATTGTGAATTTGATTTTGGGACATGGTGCATGCAGTATAGTAAATTGAAGAATTGACATATATGTAGCACTACTCCAAATGAATACTCAAATATATCAAGCTTGGTGAAAGTTTATTGCGAGATAATATATGATATTTTAAAATTTATAATTTTTGTGGGAACAGTTTAGTTCTAACTGCTAATATTTGAGAGTTATCGATAGATCCTTAAGTTTAAATTTCGTATACATTGGCCTTTATATTTATTCAAAAAAAAGTATAAATTTTGACCATTATGTGTAGCATGTGTTTTTTTAAAAAAGAACTTTAAATTCCACATATTTAGATGATCTTTGATATTTATTTTTTTTCCAATTTTAGGGGTTATATTAGGATGAAGAACCTTTGTTGAACCCAGAAACCTGAATGATCCAAATCCGTCTCCCAAACAACCTGCAAGATAAACCTAATTCAAGGAGAAATCCTAAAACATGCATGTAATGGCTCAAGTTAGCTTTAGCAGAAGAGAAAAGCTGACCTAAGAAAGAGTTTAGAACGATGGTCTCATCCAATACTACTTATTACGTATATGTGATCAGTTAGGAGATAGAAGATCCCATCTACATGTCAAATTGTGTTTTTAGGAAGGTTTTACAGATCGTATTTTTGTTGGTTGTTTGGATTAGGTATTCGTTCTATTGATAGATATAGATCCACTGATGGTGAGATGCCACGTGAATCATTTTTAAACGTTTGATAAAATTAGACTTTTAACATTTTCCTTTCGCAAGGAATACCTTGACTAGTATAAACTTTGATGAAAATATTCAGCTAATATAAATTTCTAATCCAAATTAAACTTAGACCTAGTCTTAACTCTTATGGGCCATCCTCAAACAATTTTTCAAAAAATCAACAAAATTATTCGTCTTCTTCCTCTTAAAAAAAAAAAAAAAAAGGTCCATAAACTTGAAGCTAGAAGTCAACAATATAGCTGCTCAATGAAATGACTTGATAATTCCTGTTAGGTCATGTAGGGAGGAGGAGGCTACGGCCTACGAGGGCCATCCAGAAGAAGAAATTAAAAAAGAAACACACAAAATCTAGCAAAAAATAAAATTTAAAAAAAAGAAAAAGAAATGCGAAGAGAGAGAGAGAGAGACAGAGAGAGAGAGAGAGAGAGAGAGAGAGGGAGCGGGTGCCGATTCTTCAACCGTGACGTCTGAATCGGATCGGATTTTTCAAGCCTTTTGCTACTTCCTCCTCCTCCCAATTATTATTCCTTTCTTTTGACTCTCAGCTCCTCTCTTGACTCTTTCCTTCCCGCTCTCTCTCTCTCTCACATCCCCCTACCCCTCCTCATATGCCATACCGCCCCTCCATAAAGGTTCTTTACTTATTCATTCCCCTTCTCACTCCTTCATCCCCTCCCTCCCTCTCTCTCCTCTCTCCATTGTTGAAGCTTCAGCTCCCGCATCAATGGCGGACTTCACCACCGCTAAGGAGTCTCTGATCATCTCCATGCCTTCCGCCTCTGGATCCTCCTCTACTCCGCCTGTGGATGACGATTTTGAGGACGCTTGCAGTATTTGCCTCGAGCCTTTCGGCCTCAACGATCCTTCTACTGTATGCGACTGTTTCATTGCCTCTCTCTATCTCTCTCTCTCTCTCTCATTCGCTGCGTGCGGTCCATTGTTTTTGGAGTCAAGCTTGGTTTTGCTGACTTCTTTTAGGGTTTAATAACTTGTTATTGAGTTTATTTGTGTTATTATTTTCGCCGAATCAAAGTCTTAGCTTATCGATCTTGTGGCCGAGAATCGATCCAAGACTGACATTTTTACTGTCAATTTGTGCTGTGCCTTCTGATGACTGAACTTTGACTCTGATATAGTGCTGATCGTTATCATATACTTTGAACACATTCTTAAATCTGTTTCACGCGGTTTCCACCTGATTAATATTTTGCAACTTTAGATTGCATCTGTGACGACTAATTTGATTCTTGAATCTCTTCTCGATGGAATTGTGGAGCTTTTTTTTTTTTTTTGTTGAGACTTAACCTCCTAAAGGCCTGCCCTTGGGGGCATCTCCACTGGGTTTTTATTGCTTTTGGTGTTTGAAATTTTTCCCAGAGGAGAAAATTGTTCTGCTTAATCATGCGGAAAGCCTGAAACTGCTACGAGTTGTTGAATTCAATGTCATATACTTATAATAGTTTTTTTTTCCTGATCGAAATTCCTGATCTTACTGTATAGCTTAATGTGTTTTTGGTTTCAGGTTACAACTTGCAAACATGAGTATCACCTGCATTGCATACTTGAATGGTATATATATAGTGCCTCATCATATTTGGAGTTTTGAGCGGTGCTGTTTCTTGTTTCTATTACCCGAGCTATTGATTGTGCGACTTTCATTTTCTTTAGCTAATTCTATGGCGATCTTTCTAGGTCACAACGAAGTAGAGAATGTCCAATTTGTTGGCAGTCCTTTGCCTTAAAGGATCCTGCAAGGTAGATCATTGAGTTCAATTAAAGGTTTTGAGATGCCAAAGATATTCTTTTTTTTTTTTCCTGTTTAAAATATATTGCTATTTTTTTTTACAGCCAAGAGCTTTTGGCTGCTGTTGAGATGGAAAAGAATGGCAGGCGAAGGCATATAACGGCCACTGGCCCCACTTATCCTCCTCACTATCAGGAGTTTGATTCTGAATTTGTAAGCTACAATATATTTTTCGTATAGGCATGGCATTTGATATTTTTTGCTGAATGATATGTAACTCTCCAGGGATCTCAATGGACTAATGACCCTGACTTCGGTGAGCGTGTCATGCGACGTTTAGCTGCCATGAGCAGCCGTGCTCGGCAAGCCCACAGAAATGAATCGTGGGGTGCCTCTCCTGTTCTTGTGTTTCCAACTGGTGTAAACAATTCAACTGCGCATCCAAATACTCCTGAGGAATGGAGTTCTGCTTATGGATCTTCTGGACACAGCTCACCTACTTCTAGCATATCCTCTAGGACCTCTGTTGATGCCCAAGCTCCATTGTCCCCACTTCCATCTTTTCTCAATTTGTCTGCTGGCTCTGCCCCAAATAGAGAAATTCAGTACAATTCCAGGTATGATATGTAATATTAACTTCATACCCATTAATGACCTTCCATATTAAACATATATTATATGTCTATAATGGATTAAAAATTTTGTAATTTTGCCATTTGCTGTTTGTATGTATATGAGTGGGAAATGCCTCTATGCTTATCAGTTAAGTGACGGGATGCATCTCTCTAGACATCCAAAACCTCACTTCATGAAATCCGCATTAGTGTCAAATCATCTTCTATGTTATAGTTCCTATATTTATCTCATATATTTCCCGATTCTTAGGCCATTTCAAAACCAATCACCTGATCGCTTACAGAGGCCAAGGTCATCAGAGCTGCTTGCCTTCTCAGAGTCGATCAAATCCAGAGTGTCTGCAGCCTCAGCCAGGTAGATAGTCAGAACCTGTCAATGCAAAGATCTTTTGTTTCAGAATGCGGCAATAGAATTTACCATTTTAATTTTGCGTTTCATAAATTTTGGTTGCAGATATAAGGACTCCATTTCAAAAGGTACGCAAGGTTTTAGGGAGAAGTTTCTTGCACGTAATAATTCTGTCAAGGAACTCAGTAAAGGGGTTCAGCGTGAAATGAGTGCCAGTATAGCTGGTGTTGCACGAATGATTGAGCGACTGGAACTTAAATCCAAACGAAGTTCGCCCGCTGGCGAGAACTCAAACCTTTTTTCAAAGGGAAAAGGGGTGCTGGATAACATTTTAGCTAATTCACGTGAAACCCATGAAGTAATTAAGCAGGGTCTGGATTCTCATCAACCATCTCAGGCCACCAGTTCTATCACTGGTCATATGGATGTTCTTGCTGCAAAGGTATGCTGAATTCATTTAATTTGCGGTGAAATGAAGTCACTTAAACAATTTCGTACAACTTGTTCCTTTCTTTTGTCCTAAATTCTGTTTTCTCTATATGTTAATGAAATTACATCCAGCTGTCACTTTTGCTGATATAAACAGAACAGCATTGAGCTAGATTAGATGAACTTTAAACACTAGAAGATGGTTCAAATATCAACATGTCCTTGAGATACCATTGACACTGATGGCATTTGATTGCCTATGAGATATTGATGCTATGTTTTCTTCTTCTCTTTGGAAATATCACTTGATCATACTTCTCTTTGTGTTTTGACTTAAATCTCCAAAATGAAAATATACATTACCTCCTGTAGAAGTGTATGATGTGCAAACGAAAAGTGGTAACTTTAGTTTCCTATATAGTTTTTGTCGGATGAAATTTAAAAGTGAATAGATGGGCCTCTATATGAATGGCGTAAGATGGCAAGAAGAGATACATACTCTTTGTTCTTGGTAGTCAAAAGTTAAAAGTTTGGACTTTGGAGGCAGACCCTATGGTATGATCTTAACTAGCATATAACTACAGAGGGCTTTTGGGTATACCTGTGGCTGTATAAGCAATGCAGTCGATTCCCTCTCAGGCGTGATTGATTAAATTTGCTACTGAAACTAGTGACAGCATGATGATTAATGTTGATCTGGAGGATTTACGTGGGTGTTGCATGGGTGTCAAGTTTGAATATCTGATCTCCTTTCTGCTTAAATAACAATTTAACGCAAGCATATCTGAGTTATTTACTGCATTTGGATTACTGGGACTATATATTCCCGCCTCTGCATGGTCTTGTGTTGCAAGTGAAGACCATGTTTAGTCTAGTTTGAGATTTTTTCCCTTGACAGATTTTACTAGTGATAAAATTGAAGCATTTCATCATGGTATACTATATAGGCAATACCTGCTATTGTTTACTGCCTTTTCTTTGGGTGAAAATGATGAGTATCATGCACAAGCTTCAGTATTCTGGTACAAGTGCACCTTTTAGGAAGGTTCACTTGGGAAAGCTCATAATTCAACAGCCCTATCAACAGACAAAAGACAATAGCTGAATTATATCGAGGAAAAGAATATTTGTTTTTACTTCTCAATTCAAGTTCATCTTTAACCTCTCAATTGTTGGACTCTGATCCTTCTTTATCTCTCATTTTGCTTCTTTCAAAAAGGGTTAAAAAAGAACTGTTGTTTAACTAGTACTAAAACCTCTGCACGTTCACCAAAAACCTCAGCTGTTCCAGTTTTGTTTTATGTATTTGTTGCTTTGAATACATTATTTTCAGAAATGCTTTTAGGTATGGTGCAATAAGATACATGCATGCTTTCACGCAGACACCACACTCACAATTTTGACAATTATTGTTCTAATGCTACTCTCTTTCGCATTGCAGAGAGGTAACTGATGCTGCTGAAGACTTACTGAATGAGTTTGTATTCCAATCGAGCAACTGAGCTCTTGTAGCAAGTCTGTATTGAGGCAAGAGACGTTTGCAAAGGAGACCAGTCTACCCTCAAGGCTGTCACCTGCGTCCTGCGAATGGTATCTTATTTTTCTTGTTTTATGACGACTTTGACGGACTCGTTCCAATAAGCACGAGTCCGTCCATCTCATCCTGTGGATAAGTATATACATATGTTCGAGATCGATGGATTCTTCGTTTTCCGAATGATGGCAGTTGTAAGATTAATTAGAGCTCTCTTATCTTCTTATTTGGAATTGATACTTGGACCCTCTGATACTGCACTTCTGTTTTAGATTTCTTCATCTTGATCATAATAATGTGAGTTTGGTAAGGAAGTTGTAATGAGTACTTCATTTGTACTCATTGTCTAAATTACCCTCACTTGAAGCATCCGTAATGGCCAACACCGAATGTAGTCATAAAGGTGGGGGTCGAATAATGCACATAATCACTTTTTAACTCTCTTATTTAACGACACTTTTTGATATTCCTTTTCCACTCAATAACAGTCTTTTTAACACTTTACATCACCCAAAATAATAATCTTTGTCTCTCTAAACTGGCCTTTTTTAATGGAAGAAATTTATACTTGACAATACAAATAATAATTATAATGGTTAGCTGACCTTTTTGTTCATTGAAAATAGATCATTAAAGTGCTTTAAATTCAAACTGTCAATAAATAATTTGACAATACCGGATGGAAATTTTGATTATTTGATGAAAGCAACCAAATTAACAAGAAATTATATAGACAATTGTTCAGCTTTGTACAAAATTCTGAAATCTAGCTATGTGCCAAACTAATAGTAATGGTAACTCTTTCTTGTCAATTCCCTACTGAGATTTCCTAAATACAAATAAAAGAACAGATTAAGAAAAACTAGACGAGAACATCAAATGAGCAAATTGGCACATTCAAATAAAATATTGCCTATATTTAGAAATCAATTCCGTTGTAGTCTAGCTGGTTAGGATGCCTATATTTAACGTTTCAAAATATGTGTACAAATACTCAAGTAAGTTAATTACAGGTGCAGGAAAGGAGAGTTATCAATTGGAAATTGGAGAATGCTCCTTAAGGTCACTATAAAAAGAGGGCCCAAATAATATTCAGCGCGTATATTTAATTATACATTGATTTTATGGCCGAAGTTGATGGATACATCATTTAAAGATGATCCACATCCATACTTGCAATTGTTGAGAGTATAAAGAAAAGGACTATTATGTGATGCTTTATATTTTCAAGAAAATCTTTCACTGATTGAATGTAAAAATATCTTTGATTTTATTTTGGGGTGGAACATTATATATATTACAACAATAAAATTTGTGATAACTTATCGAGTAATAGTAGCTCTATATTTGTCATTTTATATTTTACATTCTATTGTTTGACTACTCCTAGTGATCAAATACTCATATTTTGATCCGGCAATTAGGTCATTTGTTTCGGATTCGGTTCGGGTTAATTTCGGATCGGGTCAAATTCGGGTCGGTTTCGGTTCGAATTGGGTCAATGTTGATTCGGGTACGTTTCGAGTATGGTTTCGGGTTAACCATATACAATACAAGATTATCGGATCTACCACCATCCCTTGGTATGGACCCGTTTGAATATGATTTGCAATCGATCAAAATTGTACTCACTATAAGTGCAAAGTCCATCCTTGAGAGACCCACCAAAAAGAATGTAGGTTGGGTCAAATTCGGATTCAGGTTGGTTCGAGTTTGGGTCACTTTTATTCGAGTTTGGGTCAAAATCGGATTCGGGTATGATTCGGTTCGGTCATGATCGGTTCAATTATATTTCGAGTCGGTTCGGTTTTGGGTTGGTTCATTTCGGTTTCGGGTCAAAATAGGTTCGGATGTTTCGGATGTCGGTTTGATTTAGGTTTCGGTCGTTCGGGTTGACCCATTCGGTTCGAGTCAATTTCGATTGGTCTACTTATACTATCCAGGTGCAATACCAACAAAGTGTTGGTTGAGGTGATAGTAGTCTCACCTTTGTAAAGAAGCAATACAATATAATAAAAAGAGAAGAATTGAAATTGGGATTTTTAATGCGCCTAAGATCTTAGTGTTGACCACTAGGCCAAGATTTTATCGGTTGCAATGCTTGTGAAATTTAAAGTATACGTTATGACCGTTGACATTATAATATCATACTTCTTTTTCTAAAATAATTAATAAGCGTTAAACAGAAAAAAAAAAAAAGATACAACAAAACGACATATTGATTAGCCATACTTATCCCAAAAAAAATCGCCTACCGATTTTCATCAAATTAAAATAAAATTATCCTGTCAAATTATATGATTTGAAAAAACTCCTTCAAAGATGGTGCTATCGAACTCTACACTAACTAATAATGGTGCATACTTTTCTAAAGTTGTCACCATGTAATAATTTTGGTCCCAAGGTTAGTGTCTACCCTATCTATATGAAATATTACCAATATAAACAACGATGTTTATAACCAACATGTACTGGTCAATTTAGTGTTCAAGTGATTGGTATTTATTCCTCTTAAATAAGTTTTGGAGTTCGAGTTTCGTAAATGGAAAAAATATGTTATGAAAGAATCCCGCCCTTTATAAAATAAGGATGATTAATTTCATTCCTCGATCGCAATTACATCTTTGATACATAAGGAGAAAACTCATCGACAATAATAATAAAAAGAAGATTATTATTATTGTAGACGAAACCTATATAATAATGAATAACTAATAATTAGAATTAATTATGAAACAATAGGGGTAACAAATGCTATTTGTTGCAATTACATTATTTTAGCTTGCAACTCTTCACCTTGGCCTCACCAAATTGAAACCTAAACAAAGAATTATTTAATCTCCAATGCTTAATAAATTGCTGATATAAGTAGAAAATTAGCTTAATCTATCAATATCATTTAGTGATTAATTAATAATTGAAGGCCTAATTAAGGGGCACCATTAGACCTCCCTTTGGAGTTGATAAACTGTTTATTGTTGTTGTTGTTGTTAGATTTAGCGCGCTTTCGTTGGTCCCTGAACTTTCTCCTCAGCTGAGGCCTTTGTGGAATGAACACCCCTGTTCCTTTGCTGCTAATTAAGTACTCTCTTGTGCAATTTTCTTGGTATACATATTGGGGTGGTGCCAACATTGATGGAGGAATTCTTGATTGTGAAAAAATCTGCAAGGCAAACAAATTGTATCCCACAAACGTTCAGAAAGTCAATATCGTCATATACACGTTGTCTCAAAAGTTAGATTCATATTTTATATCAATTAAGCCTGTTTGCTTTATCGTTTACGATAATTAATAGTTCCTAAACGCTAATCACTGACCATAACATCTTGTAACCGCTCATAACAACTTATAACAGCTACTAATAATTATTCATTACTACTCTATAACAACTCATAACAGCTAATACAACTAACAACAAATCGCAACGGCTCATAACAATATCTTGTTTTTAGCAGTTAAAACAAATATATTCTTTCTTAATCTAAACATAAAAGTTTTTCAAAAATTGACTTTTCAATCTGCTCAAAAGGGATTTTGGTGACCCAACAAAGAAGGTAAAACTGTTTCTCAATAAATGGTACATACTACGTCTATATCTACCATAAGAGATCTTTTATAAGAGTGCTACCTTAGTTTTAGAATGATAAAAAGATAATTCACAAAGTCTACAAGTTCCAACATAATATATGTTATATACCGTAATACGTCCTATCATGTAGACACTCTTCGGTGATAAACTGTTCGAGATTCGAATTTGAAATATAGTAAATACTCTAGCAGGTTCACGACTTGCAATATAGGGCTCCTACATAGGAAAAGAAAGCTAAACGGCCAAACGTGACCCCCACTGACAGTGCCCAAAATTGAAGAAGATAGAAGGAATAAAAGGGTTTATAAGAGTAGAACCTGAGGAGAAACTGAGGGGAAATGGGAAAGTGGGTCATCATCATCATCAATCAGGAGAGAAATTTGCCTGTTTAGGTCAGCAAAGAACACATCATCTTCCATGGCCACTTCTACAGCCATCTTAATCTGACACTACAAAACTACAGAGCCGGCTCACTCCTTGCGCCTTTGCTTATCCTACCAAGACTGGAAACCATGAAATAAGAAAGCACAGTGTGGAAAACCCAGAGAACTTTTTTGGCCCTGTTTCTGTTGTTGTAGCTCTCTTCAGGGATGGTGGATAAATGGGTGTTAAATAAGAAGAGATGGGCATGAGTTGAAGCCAGGCTTATTCATATGGTGGGGCAAGTTGGACGATCTGTCTTTGAATAGACACAGACACAGAGAGAGAGAGAGAGAGAGAGGGAGAGATGGGATCAAGTTGGGAAAAAGAAAGAGAATTATCCAAAAGGGAAGGGGGATTACTATAGATAGTGATAAGTAGCCGGAAAAGCTAGATCCAGACCCCAAATGGTTAATATACCTGATCCAACAAGATACTAGATAGCTTTGTGGTATATCCTTGGCTGTAGAATGTGGATGTGTATATCTCTCCACCATGTCTCTCCTAGTCTCAATCTATCATGTCCACACATATTATACAACTAGTCTTCTATTTTTTAAATTACTTGGAAAATTGTCACATCCTACCATTTGCAACATAATGCCACTGTCTTTTTGTCTACTCTAAACTCAATGCATGATGGTCCTTTCAAGTAATTTTTATCCAATTAGTGTCGCAATTGTGTTTGATCCGTAATTAGCTGTTATAAGTGAAATGCGTTGAAACGTTTAGTTGTTATACATGATGGGTCCTTTCAAGTAATTTTCATCCAATTAGTGTCGCAATTGTGTTTGGTTCCTAATTAGCTGTTATAAGTAAAATGCGTTGAAATGTTTGGTTGTTATAAGCTGTTATAGGTGAAGTGAACTGAAAACTTTTATAAATATTAGTATAAATGTCATTATAAACACACCCTTAATTTAGTTGCGTCAATTCAGGTTTAGATAAAATTGGTTAGTATCTTTTCGAGTCTCATTTAGGATATGAGTTTGTGCAATTCAAATCGGATAGTTGGATATAAGTAAGTTTTGTCAATTGTAGTAGTCTCGTCTACGAGTTAGATCTACTCTAAAACAATATTAGTATCTTCTCAATAACAAATAAATTCTTGAAATCTTCTCATTGATGATAGATAAGGCATTTTCCTTATAAGGTAGATTTTTCTATCTTAAGGTCGGCTTTTATGACCTGTTAGATAGCATCCCCCTATATGTATCATCTTCCAATGCCCTAGTCACCAAAAGAAAAGTAGCATTTTTTTTGAAAAAAAGAAAAAATAAATGTTCTTCTATAAAAATTTTAATTTGTTATGAAATTATTGGATGCATTGAATAACCCTATGGTAGCTATTTCCTCTTTAAGAAAAATATATGGCAGTTTAATTTGACATAGTGTCACAATAAAAGAAAAGAGGGGCCTATATATACACGCAATAATAATATTTTGGCCGGCCATTAATTATGTGTTTTAATTGATCTCCAAAGTTGATGGATAAGAGTTAGTCTTGAAGACCATTCCAAGAATATCGATCACTCACATCACATCTGTGTTCGCTCAAAGCTAAACTAACGAGATTTGGTTTAAGTCTTACGTTCGATTCGTGTAGTTTCCTTTACACTAAAAATCTAATATTATAATTGAAATATTTTTTTTAATTGTTACTTGCATCACATTAGATCCTGTCTAAATAGCCTCTCTTAAATTGCTTCACTCCTTTTCTATCATTTTTTAAATTCAAACTAAATTATTTTTATTTTATTAAAAATGTTTGAAACATTAATTTATGGAAATATTATATATATATATATATATATATATATATATATATATATATATATATATTACAAAATATTTATTTATAAAAAAATGACCATTGAAAATATTATATAACTAGCAATATTTATGCAATTATCAAATTTAAAATTATGACATATAACTTAAAAATTAGCCTTTGATAAAAAAAGAAAAAAACTATTCCTTTACAAACATATAAAAATTGCTTCCTTCCTTTTTCTATCTTTTTGAAATTCAAACTAAATTATTTTTATTTTATTAAAAATATCTGAAAAATAATATATATAGTACTAAGCATTATTTTACTAAAGTTTTACTAAATATTATTATAAATAAGTAACCATTGAAAATATTATATGGCTATCAATATTTATGCAGTTACCGAGTTTAAAATTATCATTCAAATAAAAGCAAATCTAACTTAAAAATTAGTCCTTGATTAAAAAAATAATAAAAAGTTCTTCCTCTATAAACATGTAACACAAATAGGCTTTTTCCCTCTAATTAGCTCTTAAATTTTATTTTTCTTCCACATTAATTATTTTTCTTCAAATTAATTCTTCCTTTAAATATATTAATATAATCATATTTATCTCTTACTCTCTCCACATATTAATTAGGCCATTGTTGGGATCGAATATATTTGTGCGTAAAACTTATTTATTTTAGCTCAAATTCCATATTGTTTTAATTAGAAGTTATTATATCTTTTAACACTACTTGAATTATAATTTTTTTAAAAATTTCATATCATTATCATGCCATGACAACAATCCCACAAGACAGTATTTAATTAGATATAAAATTTCTCATAAATATGACCATGATGTTGTATATTGTCTCATCAACATATTTGGATTTTTTAAATTTTATAAATGAATATTTTGAATTAAATTTTTTTATTTATATTTTTTTGGGGTTTTTTGTGAGTATTTCTACTTTATATTATAAGAATATAATATTTCTTACATTTGGCCGAGGGTATAATCCGTTTTAGGCGACAAACCTTTATCAATGTATTATTATATTATTTATTAGCAATTTTAATTACCAACAAAAATATAATTGTTAAAACTTTGTTGTAGATTTTAAATAATTGGATTTTATGATGGTTGAATTATATGTACTCTTTAATTTTATTTTTCTTGACAATGTTGGAAGATTACGTTCATTTGAATTAGACTATCAAGGTTATATGTATGAAAACTTTAATAAAACTTCACTCCTTATATGTATGCCTATAAATCGTATGTCTATAGATTATATAATTTTAAATGGATTATTTTCAAGGTAAATATCTATTCGTTTTATTGGGAGGGTAAAAGTGGAGTTTTGTGCGTTAGTATTATAATGATATATGCAAGTCTATTATTGATAATTTATACTCATATGTACAAATATTTTAATGATGGTTATTAAACTTTCGATGCGGATTTAACAATCCCACGTTTCATTAATCTTATGATCCTCATTTAATTCCAAAACTGTATGGTAGAATTGTAAAATGGTTATACGATTCTACGATCCTCGAATTTCATTAGAATTTAATGCCACAATTCCAAATAAAATTCATAAACTACCCACAGATAATTATATTTTATATATAAATCTTCGACCGAGTATAGTTGTACTGAATTTTTATACATCTTTATGAATTTTACAAATATTTCTATTCTTATAAAAAATAATTTTATTATTACAAACAAATATTAGAATATTACGATTTTAATTTTAACCATCCCCCCAAATTGATGCTAACTAGGATATCAATTCTAACAATCTTGATTTTAATAGGTTATAATATATACATATATATATATATATATATATATATATATATATATATATATATATATATATATATATACACTGTGTGACGATTATATTTTTGTTTCATTTATACAAGCATTTTAATACGTTATAGTACATATTATTAGCCGATTAGATTTTTGGCTCATATCATGAGAGTTTTTTTCCTTAAATATTACTTTTACATTATTGGGCATTATTTTTATAAAATAAATACTATGCATCCTATTATGAATTATTAGAATAAATAGCGATAATTTTGAGATGATATTTTTTATTAATTTATTAATAATTAGAATTTACATAATTTTTTATTTCTGGAATTATTTTTTAAAAGTATTATTACAAAAAAATTGATGTCATTTAAAATTTATTTTTTGATTTAACAACCATCATTGGGATTTCGCCTATTAAATAGCAAAAATTTATCTTTAATATTTGTACATATTAATGTATCCCGTGCTTTAGCGTGAGCAAAAATTAGTATCTCTAATACTAATGTGTATGTACATTTATATAAATTATACTTAAGATTGAGTGATAACGGTGGTGGATTGACATGTGGATTTCATGTCTAATGAAGCGGAATGTCAATTATATACTTAAGAGTACACCGCTATCGTATATATGTTAACAAATGGTTGGACGAATGAAAAAATAGAGGTAGTTTTGTAGGTTTAAAATAATGACGTGTCACGTAGGAGTATTTATACTCTTATATGGATATAAGAATTTGTACTAATGATGAGCCATAAACTAAATGGACAAGATTTATTAACAAAAATTCAAAATTTAAATAGGTAATCTATTATAAAACATCATATAATAATATATATACACACAAAGTTCAACAAATAAAATCAAACATTTTTTTTGTCTATATTTCAGACATCATTTCATTTTTATTCTCTCTAGTACCACATTATCAAGTTATCTATCTTGATCATCCAAAATTTTATAAAAATCGTCTATTATTTAATGCATTCATATATATCCACAATCATTACTAAAAATATAACTTGTAAATATGAGTGTAACATAAGAACGTTACATTAATGGATACATATATTGTTCAATACATATAAATACAAAGGATGATAATATATACTTTGCAGTAAATTAATAAGAGAACGTGTTTTTTCTAATATGGTGCATGTGGGTATATATATATATATATATATATATATATATATATATATATATGTATATAGTTGATATCATTAGTATTATAATTAAGACATTAGTAAATATTATGTAGTAATTATCGACACATATGTCCACTTTCTGATTATGAAATATTACCAATTATCTATATATACCTATATCTATCTTTTTCATATAAAAATCAACTAATGTGAATCAAGATACAAAACATCAAGTAATGAATCAAGTGTAATCTTTGCTTAGAACAATGGAGATGGAGGAAAAAAGTGAACTTTAAAACAACATTAGATTACAGCTTCCCTTTCCTCAAAGATCGAACCAATCCGACCTCTTGCAGCTTTTAATAATATATGAAAATTTTATAAAAATAAACTTGATCCCGATGGATATTAAAATCTTAACTCTACTACTACTTGAAATTTTACAGGTAAAGAGTTTATAATTCGAAAAAATGATATCAAAAACCTTACATAAAAATAGAAGAAATGAACCTATCTTCTCATTCGAGAAAGTTAAATCTCCGACCTTTTATTTTAAACAGAGTTTGCATTATATTATGGCCGAAATTAACAACCATACATACAAACTAATAATGAATAATAAGATATTCTTCGTTATTATACCATAGGGCACAACAAGTGACTTTTGCACTCACATTATTTTGTAACTACTGGCCTCGGCAAGGGGCCCAAGGGCACACCAATTTTCACAAGCCACTAAACAAAAAAATTCTTGAATATCTAAATCTTAATTAATAACAAGTTAAGTAGAAAACCAGCTTAGTTAACCTATAAATACTAATTAATCAAGTTTAGGGGCTGATCTGAGGGGCACCATTTGACCTCCCTTTGGGATTAATCATCTGTAATTTGTTGCTGTTGGATTTGACATGCTTTCTTTGCTCCCTGTACTTCCTCCTTAGCTGAGGCCATTGTGGGATAAACACCCCTGTTCCTTTGTTGCTGATTAAGTACTCTCTTGTGGAGTTCTCTTGGTACCTTTGTTGTGATGATGGGAACATAGATGGATGAATGGTACTTGATGCTGAAAAAATTATCTGCAGGTTAATTAAACACGTTAATTAGAGAACATAACGCTAATGTAACCAGCTAAGACTGCTTAATCTAGGTAATTTGATATAATTTATACATATATCGGCCACATATATGCATAACTTCTCTTTTGGCTATTAGCGGGAATATATATAGATTGCAAATCTCAGTGATGCACAACGAAACAGAGCGATTTTAATCAGGAAAACATATGATAGACGTATCTTATAAAAAATAGATTAGAAAGATCTGACATTGCCCCGCCTCAAGAAAAACCGTATAGTTTCAAAGTTGAAAACAAAAATGACCCAACCAAAATTAGGAACACGAACATGGTGGGAAGAAGGAAGTGAACTAGCCAATAAAATTATACTGTAATCTCTAACCTATTTAACAAGGTAGCCCTAAAACTACAAACCGCTAATTTTTTCTTTTCTTGAAATCTGAAACCTTCCTATTTTCATCTGTCTATACGGCCAGAAAATGAAAAAAGTATGGATATCTCCAGACAACTTTGGTAGATAGGCCCGAGGATACCATACGATAGCAAAGCAAGCTAAAGACAAGAAGGTTTGCAGGAAAAGAACCTGAGGAGGAGCCGAGGGAAACTTGGAAAGCTGGTGGTCATCATGATGATCATCATCAATCAGAAGAGAGATTTGCCTGTTTAAGTCAGCAAAGAACACATCATCTTCCATGGCTACTTCTACAGCCATCATAGTCTGACACTACAAACTGAAAACAGAGCAGTTTTTCTCTTATTTAAGCTCTTCGGGTGAGTGGGAGAGGCTCGATATATACGGGCATTAAATAACAAGACATGGGCAAGTTGGACGACCTGTCTTTGAGTAGAGAGGGAGAAGAGAAGTATCCATGAAAATTCCAAAGAAAGAGAGACGAGAGAGGGGGAGGATTGATTGCTGTAGATAGTGATAAAGTAGCCGGCAAATCTCTAAACCCATGTTATATTTGATCCCACAAGATACGAGATCCATAGATAGATAGATGGATGAGATATCTTGGCAATTCAGTGATCCTGGTTGTCACTTGTCAATTGTCCAGATTGGTGTTTTTAGCAACTGTTTTTAGTACAAAAATTTAATTCAAAATTTTATAAAAAATTACAAACTTATTAATATGGATATTTTTGATTAATTAGTACTTATAAATATATAAAAGTATATATTGGATACCATTATATAAAATTTTTGAAATCCGCGCTGCAGTTTTGTAGAATATAATGTTATGTGGATGTGTATATCGCTCCATCATGTGGCTTTTGTGTCCACACATAATACAACTAGGTTTAAAACCTTTTGAAATGATTTGGAAAATAGTCACATCACATTCCACCAATTGCACATAATGCCAACATTTACAATAATATTCAAGTCCATTTGAATTTTCAGGCTCTTGAGGAAACGTTTTTTGTGAATAATGAAGAATTTTTTAAAAAATTTTCTAATTTTGGGGAATTGACAGTTTATAATTTATATTTAAGAAATAATGTCTAGTTCTGGGTGTATTCGATAAAAGGATAATAATCGGATTTAATTGCGTTTACTGCAATTAATCAATGATCAGAGGAAAGGACTCATATTGACCTCAGTAAACGTCTTGAGGTAGATATAGCTACTTCGGCTACACCAAACCCTTAACTATAAATTACTTTTTTAGATGAAATGGTATTTTACAGTTAGTCACTAAAATTATTTAAAAATGAGTAAAGCTAGACGGAAATAGAAGAAAAAAAGAACATAAAATAAATCTAATTATTTAAATAAATTTATAAAATAAATAAATAAATAAATTATTACTGATGTGACGGGTTGGGTTAAGACTGACCAAGCCATAACTAAAAGACTCCCTGCCGCAACCATCTAGTCTCTTGTTGGCTAGGGGCTAACTGAACTTGTATGGTACATCCATACTAGACGGTGGGCCCATTAGGAAAATGGGTCATGGGCGAGACCAGTCAAAATGGGAACAATAAAGTAGTGTTCAATATATATCGTAGATAAGAGATTAAGTAATTTGGGTAGTGCTATTAGTTCATGGTATACGAATAATACTTTTATTCTTCTTTTTTGCTCAATTAATCATATTTTTAGAGGGTAATATAGCAGTCTCATTGTATTGTCAAATTAGAATGTATTAGAAAGTCTAAAGTTAGCCTTACATCCTCTCCCTCACAACAATTCTCATGTATAGTTACTAATAATAATTTTAGGTAAAATTTTTAAGAGA
Source organism: Talinum fruticosum (assembly GCA_021018815.1). Classification (NCBI taxonomy): domain Eukaryota; kingdom Viridiplantae; phylum Streptophyta; class Magnoliopsida; order Caryophyllales; family Talinaceae; genus Talinum; species Talinum fruticosum. The sequence goes on from JAITYX010000059.1 coordinate 3,198,142, forward strand.
AAGACTATCTAATGTTTTTTTTTTACTTGCTAACTAAAAAAAAAAAATTGGATGGTGCTTGCCTCTGTAAAAATAATAAATATTGTGGGTTGTGAGAGCTTCTTTATCCTTCCATATCCTTTTATCCTTCCAACTAGGAAACTCTTATCAGTGGCCAACATATCAAATGTTCTCTAATAATGGAGATTGAAATGACAAGGACAAGTGAAGTATACACAATGACATCTAACAAACATGCATACGTAGGTTGGAGTTATGCCCAAAAATAATGTGTTTGCTTTTGCGATTTTGGTGCCCTCCCTTCTCATTGTAAGTCATATTCACTGTCTGGAGGCCTTTTTTACATCGTTTAACTCGAAAACATATCACATTTCACCAGTATTCAGTTTCACGAGGAATTTGATGTTACAATCAAAATTTTTATTTTTCTTAAATCTTTTTGATATAAATGAGACGCAAAATGCCATTAAAAACTTCAAGGTAGTGCTAACTTACACCGTCTGCACTCCGGTATTTACCTCTTTGATGAGCAAAGAGACTTTCCACGGCACAATTCCTTTCTCTTTTCATATACAGGACAATACAATACAATTGAAGAAGAGGGAAAACTAAACGAGCCAAAACAGCAGTGGCTATTTTTTAGTTTTGTATTGTTCAGTCCCAAATAATAGTGGAAAGTGAAGGCGTCAATTTCAGTGCTTCTGAAACTGGAAGATGAGCCAGTCTATAGACGTATATGCTTATTTGATCGTACCCAGCATAATTTCACATATTCACTCATTTCCAAGGAGTAAATAATACAAACACAATTCCACTCACTAATCATCATAACATCAATTGACGGAGATATCCAATCATATGATAGTTACAACATCTACATTCATGATTCATTCATTGTCTCCACCGGTTAATTGGTGATAGCAATTTAAAATTTTAGATCTACAGTTGTTTACGGATGATTTCCTTTGTAGGTGCCATTTTTCCATTGCAAGAATGAAAAATCGCCATTCCGATGCCGCCCCTAACCCCCCTCCCAACAAAAAGGCAAAAAATAGCTCTTCCACTTCCCAGAATGACAATTTGTTAATGCAAGACCTAGGTAAGAAAATAAGAAATTAAGAATGGCAAAGGGCAAAAATGAAGCGAGGAAGAGGAAGCTAAAATGATATGAAGAGTCAACTTTGGATTCAGTCCTTTCCCCCAACTCTTATCTTAGATAAAACATGGACAGGGTGTGATCTACTTAAGCTCCACCAGCTGTATCCATGTCTGCAATGCCATCTATTCCCTTGAAAGCAACCCTTAGTTTTCTCACCCCGGTTGTCTTCTTGTCGTTCTCACTAATTGTTCCAGTCACATGGACAGTGCCACTCGGAACTCTCCCCATCAAGTCGAACAGGGACTGTGTGAGGTTAGCTCGAGTCATCTCTTCGAGCACAGGAGGTGCTTGCATGTACAAGTTCTTTCCTTGGTATGTCACACTTGCTTTTGACAGTTGCAGCTTTGGATGCTCCTTGACTGTGTCAATGAACTGCTCAAACATGTAATCACGAAGGAAACATTAGCAAAGATGTTTCTCTAGATGCAAGCCAAGATCATGGGACCCATAAGATGTAAGAACTCCCATGAAAAGTGTGTGTGTGTCCGTGTCTGTGCACGCCTATAAAGCCCAACTAAAAGGGAAACATGGAACATAAAAACTGTAACTTCACTCGTAAAATTGAAATAACCGCTTCGTCTAGTGCACAGCAATGGAAGTACACAAGCAACTGGGTTTTCTAGGTGAAGTATTGAAGTCTCTGATTGAACAGGTTGGTGGAATCAGGTTGGGTTGTTTGATACAGGTCATATACTAAATTAATATTACCGTCAGATGTTGATTTATACAAGAAGGTTGCCAAGAAAATGCAACCAAATATCACCCTAGCAAATTCAAGCTAGGTTAATTGATTTGGCAACAAGAAAAAATTAAGATAGCATTATTATGGGTATGATTTAGGTTTGCCATCGGGAAATCGAGCATTTGTCATTGATCTACTTGCAAGTGTGCAACTTCCAACCCTCACCCTCTTCCCTTTCCTTCTCATTTCCATGCATTAAATAAAAAAAGGTGACTTTGCACAATTGCATGCTGGCAAAAAGAAGAGCAGCAGGCAATCTGAAACCAGATGAAGGTAAATTAAAATAATGGGATAGTAGCCAGGCAAACGCATCCCAGAGTAAAGACATGGAAATAGATGCACGTCATTTGGATTGGATCGAACAAAACATGTAAGTGACTAGAGAAATTTGAGAGAACAGGGAGAGATGAAGTAACCTTCTGTAGAGAGCAGGAAGTATCCAACTCAATAAGAACCCCAGGGCCACATACTAGACAGTCTTTGTCCCTGACAAATTCTGTCACTTTGATGTGCAAACCTTCAACACCATTGTAACTGCAAGTGTCCATTTCAAAAGTTAAGACTTGAACAGGCCATAAAAAAGTAAAAGGATTGGTCAACCAAAATCAGAATATTTACCAACCACATACAACCAAACCAAATGAATATCCACACTTCCTACCTAAATGGATTCAGATATACCATGTACACACCCTTACCCCAACCACAAAGAATATAAAACTGAAAAAAATTCATGGATTTCCATGTCAAGTTTTATTGCATAAGGTTAAATTAATATGTACTTGGCATCTCCCGTATATAAAATTTTAAGCCAATGTAACCAACAGTTCCATCAATTGAAGATGAATGGCTCATAGTTTAGTTTAACACATGTATGTATTTTACATGTCTAAATGGTGATCAGGAGATCAACTTTATAACCAGTCGACACCGTTGCTTGCCAATTACACGGCTTATGAAAAATATAGCTCCTTTAATCATACCGCATGAGCATGTAAAACAGGGTGTCGAACATTGTTGGTGAGAACCTTTATCTTGAATAGAGAATCTTTGCAGTTAGCACTGTATTCTCATTTTCAAATTATTCTAACATTGGCATTCGAGGAAAACTTATGACAATCTACCCATCCTCATTGCACATTCTTGAGTCTTCTAGATATATTCTATTTCTTGTCTATTTATCCATCAGCTTCATCATTCAAACCAAAACAATATTACTCCCCCCACCCCCACCCCCGCGAAAAAGGGCATGTCCCAGAAGTGGTTAGGACATAACTAAAAAAGAGCAGGATGGAAGACGCACGTCATATAATTGGACAAGGTTTTACTGCATCCAGAAGCAATCTTCAAAGTTTCTAGTGCGCAAGCAGCTGATATGATAGCATTAGTCGAAGCAATAGCTGGTATGATATTCTTTACAACTCCCTGAATCATTAAACCAAATGCATGTGTTACCACATAACTAAGAAGCATGTCAAAGCATCAATCTCTCAACAAAATGTATTGGAAAAAGCTGTAAGCATGTAACCATGGCAGCAAAGTTGCAGAAAAACAGAAAATTCAACATCCAGCAAATATAAGCTCCACTTCAAGATCCAAAGGGAAGAAAGATAGTCGAATAAAAGAGATATTTTTCCTGCCTTTCTTTTGGGGGGTGTTACATGTGCACTAACAAGTCTCCCAGGTAAATTATTGTCATTTATTCTATAAAGATCCAAAAGGAGTCAAAAGAAAAGAGAGCCTTTTTTCCCACCAGCCGGGGGTTTACTTATGCATTAAAACACATCCTAGATAAATTTTGTAGTTGATTCTACAAAGATCCAAACATGTATTCAAAATGACTTATTCTTCAAGGAAACAGACATATTATCACCCCCAATTTTTTATTTTTTTTGGGGTGGGGAGGGGTTTAAGAGGTTGGCTGCATAGGTACCATGATGGATTGCCTGGATTGTGAATTCATTACAGTATGAGGAAGCTATTTACTTTTAGTTACACTAACTTAGTTCTAGATTGAGATTGTTGTACGCAAATTGCCTGGAATGGGAATGTTGTTTGCTCAGAACTGGAATGCAAATGCATGGAGTTCACCACTTCTGTAAACCTGTGTGGACAGGAGGACAAAAAGTATGGTGCAAAATATTTACCTGAGTGAGAGAATATGTGACGCCAGGAATGCCGAAAAGCTCAGCTCTCTTGGCAGCCTTTGAAATCAAAGAAAAAGAGATTAGTCAGGAAAAATACAGAGCTAGTGTTATTTCAACAATTGACTATCAAAGCTACCTCTTTGTAGACCCACTGCATGTGCTCTGGGATATCAGGATCAAAAGGTTTTCCACTGTGGACCTGTTAAATAAAAGATGTAACATTCAGTAACCCTAGTGATAACAAACATAGGATCATAACTTAAAGTAAACAAAGGGCAAGAGTCAATGAACCACCTCATCCCATTTAATAAGATGAGCATATTCTATACAATGTGCAGCAGTTCTAGGGGTCTCAGCGAGAGTGCATAATGGAAACTTGACTTGAGGAGGAAAAAGCCAGATTGTGCACTCAAAACATGGTGTCACTCCTGGTATGATAACTCTAGCATGACCTTTAAAACCTTCAGTTCCGCCATCTACCATAGGCTTTACTGTTTCCTCCTTTGGGTTGTCATCAGCATCATACTCTATATCACCAACAATGAAGAAAACTATAAGCACAAGTCTAACTCTAGCATACTGTCTTGAGCGTCAGAGAAACATGTCACAAAACCACAAGTAAATGTTTGAAGCAATTAATCAATACAGTAATACATATTTTAGAAAGTGGAATATAATTGGTGGATTTTATTGATGAAACATTTGAAGTCACATTTTAAACACTAGTTTCACATTAACCTTCCAATTTCCAAAAATAACTTGCAACACCACAGTCGGAATTATATAAGAATAATTTGGAAGACATGACAGGCAGAAGCAAAGGTGTCCATCTATCCCTTGCATAGCCTAAGAAGTTAACACTGCAATAGAATTATTAAAAAAAAAGTAACACTGCAGCAGAACAAGAGAATCTACATCTTTTCTTGAAATCCCAACCATTTCCAGCTTATGCTTAGCCCAACATATCATCAAATTTGTTTATCCACCGTTTCCATTTTATCTTAAACTAGACAACTTCTCTGCAACAAGGCAGTAAAGAATATTTCTATGCTATTAAGGCGACTTGGTTGTAAAGAATAGGATCGAACAGTACGAGCACCAATCTGTGTAATTAATAATCAATAAAATCAAATTTGGTATTTTGAGGAGTATGCAGATCTCAGTTCATCAAGGATTGACATTATTTTTACATAGGTTGTGATTAGTGCTTGTGCTTTGACACCTTATTTACAACCTCTTATTCTCCTTTACTTATCATACACACATTTCCTTGTAAGAAAAGGGAAAACACTGGCCCCAATACAAAATTCAAATGATAGAAACAAGATTGTTTTAGCCGCGCACAACAACTACTGGTTCATTTCAGAGCACAGATTAGAATGGAACTACAATCAAGAACAAACACAAGTTCTGGAACATAAGAGAACAGCAGGTATTACAAATAAAATAAAACAAAAAAAATCAGCATTAGTTTTGTAGTAACAAATGGAAAACAAACAAATGAAATAGTCCAACCTGAAATGAAAAAAATCAGGGAAACAAAACAGCAATTTATATGAATCTCCAGGTAAAAATACGATTTGCAAAGAAGGCAGTCAAATGAAACCTAGATGATGGCAGTCAATTTCCATCATATCAGTTATTTATGAGAATACATATAGAAGAAAAACTCATCAAGCCACTGAACTAACAACAAAGATGCATCACAATTTCAAATATCTAGGAGAATGTTACATGATCAAATGGGAAGGCATTCAGATCGAAACATGTGGACTTCATTTGCCATGGAATATCAAGGAGCAAGATAAGAAGGGGCCAGTTCTAAATTTTAAAAAAGGAATAGAAAAGGAACACCCAAATACAGGTGGTCAATACAGATGCCTAAAAAGACATGAGCCCATCCACAGGAATTATATTAATCGGAGTATCAAAACAGAGTTTTCTTTGTCCACCTAAAAATTCACTTTTGAGCAAAAATTTTCAAATTAACCTATAGTGGACTGAATCAAAACACCACACTCAAATAGCCCTCCACTTCAGTAAGAGACAGTTAATCTAGGGTTTACTGATAGAGTTTACTGGAAATGGCTTCTGTGCAACTTAGGGATAACACATGCAGTTTTCTAGGTGAGTCCTTTTTTATTGCAAAGAAGAAGGGAAAAAAACAAAGGAAATTATACAGGCTAAAAATAGACGGGATTGCCAACTAAAATTGCTTCAGTCACACAGTAGATCCCAAATGGAAAACATGCAGCCAGCACATCAAAGATAGCTCTTCAATTTTTTCAAACCAATGACCAGCATATTTATATAAAAAGGGACTTACCTAGAAAACTACATGCCACTGCATTTATATAACTCCGGGCTTCAACAGAATCAAGACCAAGAACAATAATGCTGAAATCATTATAGAAATCGAGATCCTTGTCCTCAATCCGACAAAAGTGAGGAACAATATTAACACCACTAACTCTTTCCATCACCCGCTTTGCAGCCACCTCAGCCTTTGGCTTTCCCACATCTTCAAGCCTAAATAGAACAAACCCACTCATTATTATCCATCAGTAGGGTCTCATGAGACATACACACTACAAGCAAAAGCATAATAAATTTAATACATAGAAGATCATCTAATTAACAGCTCCACACCCCCCAAAAGAAAAAGGAGGGGATTGGGACGTGGAGCTAGTTTCCTTTTAAGATAGAGAAAGCAAAACAAGCATACATGGAGCTTAACCAAAATAATAAACAAACACATAACTAAAGAAGGAAAGGTGTATCGACCAACTCTAACATGGTCGTCAACATCTTGCACTTCCATGGTTCCACCACAAACTATCGTTTATGACATCAATACAATGATCCAACTTCTTGTCATTTTCAATAATGCTAGAAGAGTTGCCTTGGGCGAATTCAGATTTAGATTGTAACGAACTCAAAAATCAAACAACTCACATAACCATCTTATGCAACTTTCCTCTCTCCTTTTTCTTTCCCCCAGTCATAGTGGATACAAGGCTACTGCCTACATACATCTAACTCACCAAGGAAAGAACATCATAGAGGTTCTGGGATGATGGTACCAGTTACGATCCAATTGCAAAGCATGTCCTTTGATAACAAAGACTGTGTCCATTTGAGTACAATCATCATTAGGCAATGAATACAACAAGAACGATCATACCTTGATGGCTATTCCTCCGTTTTTGAATTAAAATTACCAAATGAAACACTACAAAAAGAAAAGAAGCAGATTCTGTTAATTCTAGCTCCTACCATTCAAGAGTTATTTTCACTAAACGGCAGCACATATTGTCTAAAACCTATTGCTCTAACAATGTTGAGTAGTTAATACTTTAGTCAACATTGCAGAACTGCTGCGATTAAATGTGCATAGACAACTCTGAACCCGATCACAGCTTCTTGATTGTGGCCAAATTGACTTCACATATGAATTGGGGCAAAACAACTCAATTAAGATTCCATATCACCAAATTCAAAAAAGGTAAACAAACCTGAAGAGAAATTGACGATTGAGATTAGTGACTTCAATACGGTCCATATCAATAACTTCAAGGTTCTTAAACCCTGATAAAGCCAAATCCTTTAACAACTCGCATCCCAACCCACCAGCCCCAACCACCAGCACTCTCGCATACTCCTGAAGATCATCTCTCAACTGCAAAACCCACCAAAACCCACAAAAAATAATCAACCCCATCAAAGAAACCGGACAAAAAACATCACGCACACCACATGTTCGACAAAATTCCCCAACCAAAATTGAAACGGATCGAGAAAGCAAAAGAGAAAGACAGAGAAAGTGACCTGGGCACCAGGCTCAAAGGTGGGGCCAACGAGGTGACCGGGGCGCAAGAGGAGCTTGTCGAGGTCTCTGGTCCGGCTATTGGCAGTGGAATCCGCCATGGGAACGTCAGTGGGACTCTGATGAACCTGAGCCTGAGCCTCAACCTCGAGTGGTTCAATGTCTGTATCGGTATGCATAAATTCGGATTCGGGCTGTGCTTAGTGTTGACGCTTTTGGTTGATGGGGTGGGTTTTGGTTTTTTGGGTTTGGCTTTTTGACGAGGGTGAATCAAACCCTCTTTTTCACCTCTTGTACTGTTGGGATGGAGATGGACTCTCTCTCCCTCTCTCTCCCCTTCGCCTGCTCGTGTCTTTTATTTTGCTCTACCCAAACGTAAATAAATAACTACTTACCCATTTCTTAAATCATGAATGGAGTTCTTAAACTATCTCCCCAAAAAAAGAGTTTCTTTTAACAAAAAAAGAGAAAATTAGAGTATTGAAAAAATACCATTCTACAAAAATTATATAAAATTGCCTTACATGTATCTTAATAAATCTTAAGTAGAATGATCTTTTCTAATAATTTATGGTCATCTATAAGGCTATTAGTCGTCTTGTATATAAAAAAATTAATTTCTAATCCATTTATAAAACAATCTTATTGAAAAATCTAATCTATGCAATTAAGTATTTAAATTATAATTAACTAACCATTAACCGGATTAGCATTAAATAACAGCGGTTTAGAGTATTGTTACACCTAGTTGACTTTGCCCACTAATATATGATGTGTCGCAAAGTACTTTGAACGCCATTATATGTTAGCTGGAGACAGCATTTGAAGGTCACTCATCGGAGAAGCGACAACAAGAAGATATAGTGGATATGGACTTGATGCTTCAGGGCTATATGGTGAATTATTTAGTCCAACTCCGGTGAATAATGAAGAAACAAGACATAGGGGTGGAAGACTGACAATGTAGGATATGATGTAAAGTTGACTTGCATAACATATTCTTCGTAACTAATCAACTTATGTGTCATTAATCATTCATGGTGCAGGAATAGGATACACAATTCCACCATTGTCGCATAGGCAAATCATACTTCCAATTAACTAGTATATTTGTAGATGGAGCATATCCATATATGGTTGATTGGTCAGAGAATAGAACTATTTTTCGTCCTATTTTGAATACATTGCCCAGTCTCCCCCTTCATATACACTGAAAAGAATGTAGCAAGTACCTTGCAAGCTTGCTACGTTCGACTGATAAAGAACAATTTTCAGAGGTGAAAGTGAACGTTGAAACATTCTATCCTAGAGAAGACAACTAATATTGAACAATATATATATATATATATATATATATATATATATATATATATATATATATATATATATATATATATATATCATTATTTGAATAACTAAAATTTAGAAGGGAAACCAAAACTTTCTTGCTAATTATGTAAGAACTAAACTGAAAACTTAATGTACTCTACCCCCCCGCGGGCGGTTTTCTTCTCCATTTTGATGTCCAATTTTTTTCTTTTTAAAAAAGAAAAAGAAATCCTAAAATATTTTGATGCAGGGTTCTCTACAAGACAGCAAGGAACCTTGGCACCTTTCATCCCCAAACAAAATTGTGGCTTCCTTTTCTGTATATATGAATAACCAGCAATTATGCACAAGTTAGATTACTCTTTACATCATTAGAACTCTTTTGAACCTGCACCCCATTCTCTGGCAGCATTTTCCTGCACAAATCTCTTGGGCTTACCTTAACTTGTATATCGGTCAATTGAGGGGTCTCAGATCATTCACACAACCTCACTTTTTTTCCCAGCAATGCCTCCAACCTGAGATTTTTATTCATAAAACTGGACATTGTGTTAGGAACTGTTGAATGCCGTGTCTTTAGAGATATCCCGTCTAAGGAAAAGAGCATACAGCAGTTCATTCCATGAGTCAGGAACCCCAGGGAGGCACCAGTGGCTGCAGTCCTGCCGGTGGATAGATGCAGGGCCCATGCCGGGGCCCAGGTAGTACAACGATGAGTGACCATCTTTCCTTTTATGAGACATAATGGTGATGTTCAGCACATCAATATTCCTTAGTTTTGGCTGCTGATTAGAATGAGTTAAAAATACATCTCTTGCTATGGTGAGTTTAGGCCATGTTTGGGATGATACTGTCAATTCCCCAAGCTCAGGGAGGGTCTCCATGTGGCAGGCTCCCCGGTTCTCCAGTCACCTCCTCTGTAGTCAGAAACATCATTTCCGTTAGTTTTAGAAGGTGACTGATAGGTCATAGATACAAGGAGAATAGCAGAAGACAAATATATGGCTCGTTACCATCAACAAAACCTCCCCCCTTTCAATGGATGCTAGTATAGGTGAAAGGACTAAACACATAGAATGATTGCTATGCTTCTGCTAGCATAGTTGACAAAGGGCTAAACTCTTCCATCTTTGTGACAAAACAAATATCCCAGACATGGGAGGCTGAGGTAAATACAACTTCTTGCATTTAGAAAAATTCACATCATGAAAGAAGTATGATCAGAAACTAGCTTCATAAGTACAACAAACCTGAAATGTACAGGCGCATAGGTGCGAAAGAATACTTGGGTTTTGCTAGTATTTACTTCCTTGTCTATCCAGTCAAAAACAGTCTCTAGTGATTTGCGATATGCACCATCTACTGTTATATTCATACTGATTTCAGTCCCTACTTGAAAATGGCAACCCCTGCATATAGGTCTGGGTTAGATCATGTGTCCAATAGATGACCCCAAAAATATGCGGTCTTCAGCAAGCAAACAAAACCCAATTAAGCCAAAAATAGCCTTACTGCAAAGAGAACAAAATGGCATATTTCACATAGCTGGAAGCATTAACACATTATTACATCTAAGTGCTTGTCTAAAAGATGACAGATTCAATATCACATATGCCATTGAGTGAGAAAAATTAACTTAAATTGGTTTTCCTGCGTGACATCCAATAGGGACTACAGAGTACCCAGCATCTAAAGAAATTCGCCGACAAATAGAGGACAGCAAAAATCCGATCTCTCTTTCTTCCCCTTTCCTTTTTTTCCTTTTTCTTTTTTTTGGGGGGGTGTTGAATCTAATGTTGCTACAATAATCATATTGTTGGCAGTAAAAATGCAGGCATGAGAAAAATTTCCAATTGTAGTTCTCATTTAAATGAGGCCACAAAATGCCTAACCCCCAGTGATGCAGAGGAATTCTTCAAAATTTGGATGCCCCTAGGACTTGGTGTTCATCGATATGTTATAGCCAAACTGCACCAGGTTAATTAAAGAGGCAATAGCAGGATGCAAACTCAGATTAATTTATCCAATGGAGGGAGTTGCTGATAGTAAGTGCTCAAGAATCAGTACCAGATTATGCCATTAGCAGTGTTAATAAACTTGGCAATACCCATGTAAGTTTAACTAGTCAAGTACCCAACACAGGTCTGGCTTCTGGGCAAAGCCATTTTTCCAAGAACTTCGCTTGTTTCTAGTCTAGAATAAAGGATAACAAGTGTATATATTCATGTCCAAACTTTGCCTATCCAACGACCTATTCTGATGGAATGAAGATAAGTAAAAAGGACCAATAACAGCTAAAAGACAATCTAAAATTTGTTCCGAGATAAAGATACCAGCAGAAGTGAAATGTCAAATCAGGAAAGCAGCAGCATCAATATTGCCAACAAAGCAACATTGTCCGAGAATTTCAAGTCAAGACTTAAATATCTCAAGAATCTAACTTACCCTCTCAAAGTCTTCTCGTAGTTCCACCAATGACCCGTATTCAAGACAAGAACATCAGAGTCCCTCCACTTAACAGAGTTCCAATCCATTTGATCTAATTTCAATGATGACTTGACTGATTCAGGAGACCCTGCAGGAGGTCGGCCCTGCTGGATAAGAAAAGGAGCACGATAGTACTCCACAGTGAGATTGTAGTCTTCAAACTTGAAGACCAAATATCCTTTATGCTTTGTTATTGGGTTGCCATTCACTTCATATATTCTTTTCTGATCAGGAACAGCAGAAGCAAGCATGCAAAGAAGAGATTCCCATTGATTTCTTCCAATTGAGTCTCCAACAAAGACTACACGTTTGTTCCTTAATTTTTCCAACATAAATTTTGCATTAAATCTGGTAATCATAGTCAGCCAAGAGAAGGTATTGGTTAGACTTTGCTCCACAAGGCACCCATAAAACCGTAAACAGAAGAAACAAAGCATGGAGAATCACCCTATTATTCAAGACCTTGAAAATGAATATGAATCTCTACTGATATCGGGAGCAGAATCTAATACTAACAGTAACTACAAAGGGCCAAAGTCAATTAATCACAAAAAAGAGGCCTAACGTAAAGAGTAGCAAAAGAACTATAGGCACCAATGGTATCCTAAGCCAAAATCTAGTCAAAAGAAAGTAAATCAAGATTATTACAATTACAAATTATTACATTGCAGAGAGGGAAAAAAAGCAAATAAATGTGTCAACACTGATGTGATAGAAATAAAACACCAGTTTCTAAGAAAGAAACAGAATAGTTGTTCTTGTCACTTCAAATAATGAATTGTGCGGCAAGCTAGCCAAAAGCAAATGCACATACATATAAAGCTCAAACAAGAAAAGGCACAACAAAAAGAGGGGACAGCAGGTTAGTTGGCATCATGGAAGAGGACAGGACGCAAAAGAATAGAACATAGTGCATATTCATTGGTCCCTGACCCTATAAAGATATGTTAGTTGGATGGACTAGGCTCGATGTCTCTCATGCAGGTACAAATCTTGCTATCAAAGTCAACTTTGAAATTTCTATATGCCCTTGTCTAGAGCAAGAAGATATGCTTACACTCATGTCATAGAACTGAGTATCAACACAGGTAGTTGGAATGAAATGAAGAAACAAGTACATCCTAGAAAAGCCATTTAGAGGGACTTGGTTATTGAGGGTAATGATACAAGGACCACAAGAGAGATTTTCAATACCAATGAATGCGAAAGCTTCCAGTTAAAGAGAAGTAACACTAAGAGAAAAATCCAATACATTCCCTTCCTTTTAACTTCTAAGTAATGCATGGTAATGAACTTCTAGTACTGAAGCTTTTTCAAAACAAGCTATGAACAGAATTCTCATGATCATCAAGTAACTATTGATAGGTTAGGAAATAATGCTATTATCATCACCCACAAACGCAACAACAACCAACCAACGTGACACCAAATTCGCTAACAGTAGGTTGTGTTAGGGACAGAACATACACAACCTTACCATTACTATCATATACAAATACACAAAATCTTAACATGACAGTCATATACACTATTTGCAGATCAAAAGAAAGAAAAAGAAAAAACAAACAACAAGCACAATCAATGCGGAATCAACAGCAAGCAGGTGACAATCTCATACAGCAAAATGTTGTTTTAGATTCACATTTTATAAAGAAAGAAGCCACCAATTTCACATTGGACAAATAAGTGGAGGTCTACAAACATGCAATCTTCTTACTCACAAAGAAACAATTTCCAACTACAAAGCATATCAAAATAGATAAACCAGAAACACGAATGCTGGTTGAACAAGTTAAACCTGGGCAAATTGCAGTGTTTAGGCTGCCAACGCCACTTTGTGTAGAAATTATCAGGGCGGCCACTCTCAGAACACCTAAAGCCTGCATCCAAAAGCCAACAATCTCTCGACTGATATAAAGGATAACTCTCATCCCACACCCAATCACCATCAAACACGTCACACCCACCGCCCACTTCACTCAGGAACTCGACTCTCTCTCCAGAACCCGAAAGCCCATCAACCCACAACCACTGGAACCTCTCAGATTGAAAAGGGAAGCGAAACCCTTTCACAACGGCTCTGTAATCTAAGTAAAAGAAACAGCAAATAACACAAACGGTGACCATGAAGAACCCAATAACCCCCAATGAAGGCTCGACGAATCTGACCCTTTTCAATTTCTTCCAAGTCTCCATTTCATGGAGATTATGGGTTTCTATATCTCCCTCAGATTGGGGCTTAGACATTGTTTCTGGCGCTAAAAGACTAAAAATTGCAATGTGGGTAGGTCGCTAAGAAGAAATATTTATATATGTATGTCGTTAATGGGTTAAAAGCACCCAAAAGAAAAATAAAGAAAAGCAAAAGGAGGGGTGGGGGTTTGTGTTTCTCCTCACTGTTTGCTGCGAACTTCTTTCCTAAATCAAAAGACCAGATGCCTTATTTGGCAAGACACACTTGCCCGTTGGATTTGTAGTTTTCTTCTATGTGAACGTATGATTAGAGAGAGAGAGTAAAGACATGGGTGTCAAGAACGCAAAGTAGATTTCATGGCAGTGGGTGGCGGTTACTGAAATGCGTTTTCTGTGAGGGGAGAGGGAGAGAGAGAGAGGTAGAGTTTGATCAGGAAATGATTAGTGAGAAGATTATAGACACAATCTTGCGATTGACGGCACAAAAATTAGGATTTAGTAATAAAATTTTTCAGGCAATGGCAAATGAAAATCGAATGAGGGAGGAGAGAGAAGAGGAAAGAATGGCAAAAAGCAAGGGTCTTGACAGAGAAGAAAGAAAGAGGAAACAGAGAATGAAAATAGAAAATCAGTTATGGAGGAGAGTGGAGACCACTCCCTCTTTGGTCACGGGGCTAAAAGCGTCGGCGCTCTCTGATTTCGCCACGTCTTCATTCTATTTCGTTTCAAATGCCATCAACGGCTGGATTTGATTTGTGACCAATCAGGAAAATTTTCAACATTTTTTGTTATTTTAATTGACAAGAAAACAAGAAGCAAAGAAGTGATCATATTAAAATTAAAAACATGGAAAACAGAATAAATTGCACATTTGTGATAAGGATTATGTTTTTATTTTGTAGCGTATATTTAATTCTTATTTCGTTATTAAGAAAACTCTATTTGTGCTATTATATTATAACACCTGTTGAATTAAAAATATTACGTATAATAAATTAGATTGTGTGCATATATAATTTAGATTTTTATATATTTTTCATTCATAAAATTTATTAAATTTTTATATAAAATTGTTTAAAAAAATTAATTATCAAGTGTACAAGATCCTATTAAACTCGAAGTATATTAGCCACTGACTTAAAAGATAGTATATGAGCATATGAAAAAAATTTAGCCAATATTATTATAGCAAGTATTTTGTCACTTTTGTATGAAGTACCTTACTATGCAATGCAATGTCATAGCTAATAGAAGACAATACATATTTGGTTAACTTTCTTTCCGTTTGTCATTGTATTTGACAACATTGTGAGGTACCAAACATAAACAAAAGATTATAGAAATGGAGGGGAGTTTATTTTCATTATGGAGAGGAAAGTGAAGAGTGCGAGAACAAAATTTGCCAAACAAAGTGCACAACGTCTAGTGGCCTCTCACTTCTCCCTATTTTCCAAACTACAGGTGCATTTGCTACATTGGCACACACATTAATATCGATGACAATATGCTACCACACCTCGAATTTAACCGATCTATAATATTGGACGTAAAATTTTTTTAACTTTATACAATTAATCAATATTGAAAAGTGTTAAGATTCGAATATAATAAATGCTTTAATATTGTATTTAAGAGTCAACTTAACTTAAAGTTTAAATTATTGATTATACTTTAAGAGTAACAAGTTTCACAGTTTCAAAAACAATACCAAAAAAATAATCCGGCACCATAGGCTTTGCCTACACATCGACCTCGTTGGCATAGAGTGAGGAGTTCAAGGGGTTGGTCGGGTTGCTCACCCGGCACCATGTTCGGATCTCACGATCCCAATCCAAATTTTGGCATGATGGTGTTGCCTTGGCTTTGCCAATTGATGAAAATTTTTATACTTCCAAATTCTGAGTTCTTATGGGCGGGAAGTTTGTGAAATTTCACAGAAAGTGAAGTTTGGCTATATTCCCCCTCTTCACGTGTAAGTGGCCTTGGGGAATGTAGTATTGGAATGCCCAATTCATGCCCCCATCAAAATCAACCCGATTGTTTTTGTTCATGTAATAATACCATTGCCAACTTCTTTTATATATAATTAGCAATCACATAACTCATGACCTACCTAATCCAAATTAACTTTTATTATGTTGGAGTATAAAAATGTTTTCAATCTATATATAAATTAATGAGTTATACCATTTGTGATCAATTATATTCGGGATGAAGTATCACTTGAGTTTATACATTACTTGATTTGTCAAAGTTTTCTCATCATAAAATTTGACACAATGTATATATCTTCCAAATTGTACCAAAATTTAAAATAAGATATTACTACGAGACAAATCTATGTCTTTGCTCTATTTAATAATATAAACAAAATGATCAATATGTCCTCATCAAAATTATCATTTGTATCATAAGATACATATTTGAATAAAAGTATTGTTGAAGAGGTTTACTTATCGGATTACAAAAATATCACCGATAAAGTTAGATTTCGATCATAACAGAAGTGACAGTAAGATTGGACATACAAATTAGTCCACGAAAAAGATATATAAAGTATGCATTACTGCATTTTTCTGATTTTGTATAATTAACTTGATCATGGGGTTTTTGTTCCAATATGTGACATGTACCTACCAGCAATATTTGCAAAATCATATGACCACAGAAAAGGCGCCAAAATTGTGAAAAGTTAACAGCAATAAATGAGAATCTTGATTTAGCCCTGGCCCTCCTTTAAATGACATTTATTTATGTGACAGGGCATAATAAAAGCTTGCTCATCAATCAAGCTATCTACATGGCAATACTTGAAGCTTAATTCTCTCTCCATGATTATGGTGTCTGTTGTGCCACTCAACCTCCTCCATGCTCTTCCTCTTTTTCCCTTTACCAATATGTATAATGTTACTAGTCCAATTTGACCTATTACCTAGTGAAGTTTTGGTCTCTTAAAACTAATTTCTCAAAGGTCGGAGCAATTTACCTAGGGGAGGTTTAACGCTCGCTGATTCAGGCTTGTTACAGAGTACCCTAAAACCATGCTCATCCCTACAGCTTATATTATAATTTACCTTCACGAGTAATGAGATCCCATGTGAGCTATCTCAAAAACACACACACATGTACACTGCTAATACATGTTTACATACATACATTGGAAAGAAGAAACGGATAAAAAGGAAAAGAGAAAGAGAAGAGAAAATAAAGAAAACAAAGCATAGCTCGAGAATGAAAAGAAAGGATAAAAGCCAAAAAGGACCTCTCCCAAAAAAAGAATAAAAAAACCATAGATGCTTCAAACTGACACAAACCCGCATTGATCATGTGCTGCTACCACCTGAGATTATTTTCCAATTTGTTTATGATTAAATCATTAACAGCAGTGAAGTACAGCAATAGACTGGCTAACTAACTTGTGATACAAGTTCAGATCAGATACAAAATCAGTACAATACAATAGGAAAGGGGGACTTAATCCAAATCTAATGTATTGAGACGTGTACAAAGTGGCACAAAAATAGACTACTGTATTGAACTTTTAGTATACTTCTATAGGTAAGAAGTATACTGGTATGTTGCATCTACCAACGACTTTAGACCTGAACTTCAAGAGTCATAAAGAGCTCGACTTACTTACCTCAACTGAGGTTTTTGATCTAATTGCACTTTCCTGCACCTAGTAATGACTACCTCCATCTGATGTTTATTTTATCAGTACATTTTTTGTTAACGATAATCATCTACCAAAGATTTTCAGAAGGGATCAGATATAACATAATTATAATACAGTACTGCAATTTCTACGGAAATTATTCAGAACAGTTATACAAGTTTCAGCCTCTCTACAATTCTATTGAAGGGGTAAAGATCTGCTTCTGTCGCCCCCCTTTCTCCAACACACCACCCAATGGCACTATGGGTGATGGTTTGGTTCAGCGACTTACCCTCTAAAACATAAAAGAAGATACCAAGTAGATGACTTTAAAGGATATAAAACAATACAGTACAGACCATTGTAATGCCACTTAAGATACATAACCTATCGATCCGGCTTTCATTTCTCATCTTTTCCGCCTTTCTTTCGCTTCTAACTCGGGAATACAATTCACAGCACTCGATAATTTTACTGAAATTCCGGCTCTTTGTACAGTTTAATGCTTTCTTGAGCACCATCAAGCTGTTTCGCCCATTGACATGGGAGCCTTCCATGTCTTCCAACTGCATGCTCACTTGGGTGAGCTCAAGGTCTATGCATCCACTAGCAGCATCTTCAACCATTCTAAACTTGGCCAGAAGAAGGCATTCTACTACTTGACATGGTAGGACATCTTCTGCAGGGAGAACTGACCCAAAACGTACCAAAAAATCCTTGTCAGTTGGCCAATGCCTCTGAACCCCGAGAGGAATCCAACTAGAAATATTGACTGCTTGTCCAGTCTTTATATTCACAACAATCCAACTAAGCCTTAATCTATCCAGAAGCTCCTTCCCAAGTTTCCCTTCCTTCCTTTCATTATCTACCGAGTGTATTGGAGGCAAACCATCTCTAGTGGAGAGGATCACTTTCTCTGGTTCTTCGCTTCCAGACGGATTTCCAAGCAGATCAATTCGACATGGCGAGTTATAAAACCAGTGGTTGAGAACATCTGATTCAGAAATACCCCAAAGAACTTTAGAAAAAATGGGTGTATCTTTATATCTCAAATCAACAAGGGAAACAAAATCTGATGGTGAAATACTCTCGTATTCATCATATTCGCCATAGAAGTCTGCTTCTGGCCATTCCAATGGATATTCAAGGTAGGAGTTCCATGCAACTAGAGTGAGATCTTTGTTTACAATAAGAGGATAACTGTCCGCATAGAACTTTCTGAAGCCACCCATGGATCTTATCAAATTCCTCACTTCGTCCCTGTTGGTTGAAGGCCACAAGGAATAGCAAACATCTTCCCATATTCTCTCCTCTCTTGAAATAGTGGAAAACGATGCACAGGCACATGCTGCACTAGCCAACGTCGCCCCATCAAGACGCCTCAATATGTCATAGAAAATGTCACTGCTTAATGGACATATGCTTTCTGCTTGAACAGACATTTTAATGCCCTCAGTTCTCTTGTAATCTAACGATTCAGTGAAAACAAAAAATGCAAAATCAGAAAAATAACTAACATGATTTTGGGGGGGACCAAAAACGATCAGATGATAACAAACAGGGAAATCATCACAGAAGTCAGTTGTAAGTTTTCCCTTCATTGAGTATGGACACAAAAAGTAGTGTCCAAACATGATGACTGAGGAACCACATAACACATCGTGATATATGAGCACATGGCCAATCTATTGGGTTAATCTTGTGTCCCTTGAGAATGGATAGGAGGCATTTGGATCAGATGGGCAGATTCAGGTTGGGTCATCTTAGGACTTGATCATATTCAAGTCTATGGTATACTCATCAAAAGAGCTCGTCAGAAAATGCAATCAATTTTGGTCAAACAAATTCCTGGTTGATCTAGCTTATTTGATCAATTCAGCTTGGACAGGGTTCCTTATTCGGGGTCTAGAATAGACGGAGGATTTGATTCTTGATCTTCTGTGTCAAGTGTTTGGATGCACACTAGATTGCCAACTCTGAAATCAGAATTTTCTTCAAGTTAGCAGGAGACAGAAATATCATATTATTTGTATGTTGTCAATTTGACAAAAATATTCAGGAATTAATGAAATGATTAACCTCATCACTCATCAGGCTAAAAGTTTAAAGACATTCCGAAGTTAAGCATTAATTATCAACCTCTCAGCCTATTTACAGTTTGTGCATCCCCCAGACAATTATCAGTAAACAGGCACATAGGGTCATAGCGTGCTGACTTTGACAAGCTTAACAACAAGAGAAATTCTTTGTTCTGCCGTTTAACTTAATGCTTCATTTTGTTGGTCATTTTCATCATAATTTTTTTCTTTATAAAAAAGATGTATTTTCGGAGGTGTTATGATCTCAGTGATTTTCCTCAAAGTGAGCATACAATACTGCAAATCACCCACATGGTAGGAAAAGTAGGACATAACATCCAGCAAGTATGGGGAAAATTTTCACAGGATGTCAAAGGAAACTCGCCAAGTCCAAAGTTTTTTAGCCTCTAATCAGACCACATTTTCATATCCATGGGTAACTTCCAATATACAAAATACTTCCGCCATGCAAACTAATTTAAAATATCTTATAAAGCTGTACCAAAATAATCAAGTTAATCATCCTTCCTAAATCATCAACAGAATCTTTTGCTATCGTTCTCCAATACTGGATAACCTTAGGTCCTTAGCAATACCTTGTACTTTCCAGACTCCCCCGAGTGCCCCCGGGGACCAAGACCTTGCATTCTCCAGACTCCAAGATACAGGTTTGTGTTGGAAAGTTAGTGATTGTCCACACTACTCTCATTAATTTTAACTTATCCAACCAATTACTGTTTGTAGTTTCATACCCAAAAACTAGATATATTTGGAAGTATAAGTATCTTCCAAAGTCTCACCATTTAACCCATTGAGACAAATGGCCGTAATTCTTCTTTAAGCTTAAGCACCTAGAATGGACAAATTGGAAAATTCACCTCAACATCACTACAATTGCCAACAGAATCACAGGTTCCCAAAGCATGTAAAAGAGCAAATTTTGGGGAGATTTAAGGCAAAACACTCATGCTTTGAAGAAACAGAACCCCCAATGTTGTTCTCAGGATTAAATATTGAAATATAATTCAGACCCTTCAGCCAATGAGTTAAACAATAATTAACGATAATCCAGGAATATAGCAGCTTGAAGACAACAAAAGAACATAAACAAAAGTATGAAACCCTTCTGAGAAAATACAAGCTAATGAAACAATAATTCATAAATGTAAGAGCAAACCCACGAAAATTTGAACTGTAAATTCCCAATTAAAACAAAACCGTAGAAAGAAGAGAAACATTGCAAAAGACAAAAGGATCTTGATTGATTCGGTTAAGTGACTCACCTTAAGGGCCAAAAATGGTGAATGAAGGGATGAAGAAGCTTGGAGCATCAATGGCTTAAGAGTTATACAACCAATGCGTGAAATTCAAAGCAGGCCAGTAAGTCTCAACGTTAAAAGTCACGAGGAAATAAGTAACCCAGATCAAATGGTTTGATCTTCTTCCTTTACAGTGTTCACGAGAGGCTGCCAACTAGTGTATTTATACTGAGGGGCTTTTGAAGGCCCGTTTATTTGAGTTTATGAGGGATATTTCCTCGACTTTCCCGGAGCCAACGTTTCCAAGTTGGCCACGCATGTATATCACAATGCTTAGGATAAGTGAAAAGTTTCTGACGCCTACAATAATCCTACTATTGAGTCGGAATTATAAGTCCGAAATTACAGTATAATTTTTAGATCTCGTAGCCTAGTGTTGGAATTATGTTTAGAAGTCAGGATATAAATTTTTTAGGATATAAAATTAATAAAAAATATAGAGGTTTTAAAAATTCATAGAAGAGGTTGTACTAATAGATTTATCTTATAAGAAAACCACGAGGCCTCGTTTGATAATAAGTTGAGTTGTTAACTATTAATTGTTGACAGATTGAATTAATTATTAATTGTTGATCGATTGGATTAACTATTAGTATTAGCTGTTTGCATTATATATTTACATGAAAAGTGTTAGTTGAAATGAGTTATTTTTAAAAATTTGAGGCAAAAAGTTAATTTGTAAAAATCTAAATGTAAAAAGAATTGAAATTAGCTTTTTGTAAATAGTTTTTTGGAGATAAAAAATTATTATAAAAGGTCAAATCACCAAATATTTTCAATAGTTTTTTAAATGAGTAAAAAGGCCAAGATCCCCTCAAAATGCCATTAAAAAGGTCATTTTACCGAACATATTTAACTTAGATGAGTTAAAATATTTTAATCTAAGCCTGATTTATTTGATGATTTCCAAGAAAACCTTTGACTTGTACGTGATTAAAAAAAAAATTATACCATGCTACTTTAAATTTTGGGTAACTATTTTAAAGATCCTAAAGTTTTAGAACTAATTATGGTTGACCTTAATTTTTTTTTTTATGAAACTATTTTGTTAGTTATAAAAGATAATTTTACCCCTATTAAAATAAAATAATGTAAAAAAATATATCCCTTAAAACATTATTATGCAAATTACTAAAAATTAAATATAATTATAAAGAAAAACCAATAAAAATAACAAATTTTTTTGCAAAATATGAAAATTATAAGTAATTAAATGAAATTAAAACTTATAAAACTTATAAAACTTATATACTTCAGAAAACTTTATATAAAATGTCAAAAACTTGTGTAAAACAATAGAAAATAATTAAGAATCTTCTCAAAATCCTTAAAAGTTTTAAAATACAATATAAAATAATTCCATAAAATTATTTCATTGTATAGAAAAGTAGTTATGTCTTATAGAATTTTACTATGGGGTAAGGTCCTGTAAAACCATTTTATCAAGAGTTAAAATACCTGATAATTAGTTTTAAAAGGCAAGGTCCCTAATGTTAAGGTACCATTTTGTAACTTTTAGTGCCCATGACCTCTCAAAAACTCTGGCGTTTTATCTGAAGTTGGTTTAATTTAAAAATTTTCGATATTGTTAACATTAACATCAAATATAACAAAATAAAAAAATGAACTAATAATGTCAAGTTGAATACAATATCTAAACACATTTAAAGATATCATTTTAATTTTTATTTATCATTTGATGCTCAAATGTTCAAGGTTAAAAGAAGTATGATTTATCCTTTATTTAAGGCTCTGTTCCATTTAGATGTAATGAGGTGTAAAGGAAATCGTAAGGAGCTCTAACGAGTTGTAAGAAGTTATAAGGTCTGTAAATTATAGGTAAATAAAACAGAGTCAAGTTTCTTAATTAACAACTTGAAAATCTAACTGTTTTATTTCATGTTTAATTCATACTTTGATAAGTTCTTATCAAATTTTTAGGTATCAATTTGCTGAAACAAAAATATTTCGAATTAGTTGTTAAAAAATTTAAGGATAAATCTCACATATATTAATTTTCCCCTCGCTTAACCTTTGTCACAAAAATTACTAATAGAGACTTGGATTAAATCTCTAGAGACTTCGATTAATAGAGACATAGATTTAAATTTCTTTTACGGTACGCCTTGCTTAGGACGAAAGAACTTTTGCCAACTCTTACAACTTTCCTTGTTCATGTGATAATTTTCATTGTCCTTGAAAAGAACATCTCAGTAGAAAAGGAAAGGAAAGGAAAGGAGACTTATGGGGATGGATTATAGTGTGGAGGATGTGCATGTACAAACATTATGGAAGTACATGGAAGTCCAAATCTAAATTAATGATATGATTAGGCCACCCGCTTATACAACTTGGATCATTTGGGACATTGTTTAGGCTCTTGATATTGATGGTATGGTATGGTATAGTTGGGTTTGTATCATCATCTCTCCCTGTATCATGCTTTAATAATCAAGCAAATAATAACTCAATTAATGCCTATTGGTTAGTGGTTACATTCAATTTATTAGTAAGCAAATGAATTTTGATTAAAATTTAAGCAAATAAACTCAATTCCTCATTTCGTTGCTTTTCTTATTGAGTAATCGGTTTATCGAAGACACCTCCTATAAAAGTAATCCATATTAGTTTATTGGCATTTCTTGTCGAACAAAATGAGTAAAAAAATATAACTAACAGTTGATACCAACAACTAACTAGTTAGCACCTATTTGCTACACATAGAGGAGGGAATCGGAATCAAACTTTGAAATATAAGATATCGATATCAGTTGTATAATAATAGTTCGTAGTCGGTGTTAAATTTTTAAATTACAGGTTGATCAATAAAGAGCAGCTATGGTGGTTTATTCCAATCCTATGGTAACAATTTTTGAAGGCTATATCAGAGAACTTATTAGGTTGTCTATTTGACTAGCTACGTGTGAGAGTTTGGAAGAAAGGCGTACAGACATAGCCCCCAAGAAGGACCAAGCTAAAACCCAATGAAGAAGAGGTACATGATGGACGGGTGGGGTAATAGGGAATTTAATGAGGAATGCCACTTTGCCGACCATAAGCCGTGGAAATTCTGCAATTAGTACTCTGAAATCTGATTTAATTGCTTGTTGGACCCCAAAAATATTACAGGTAGGTTGAAACCCCCTTTTAATATTTATTATTATCATCAGCCTTTATCGATTCTGACTCAATTTGACTCTTTGTACTAATAAATTGTGGCTTCTTATCTTATTTACAAGTCTTCATTAATTCGGTTCTGCTGCCTCATTTTTTAAAATTTTTAAATTTAATTTCTGTTCGTTTATATTCATTTTTATTTATTTATGTTTATTTTTATTATTTTATATTCGTTTCTATTTATATTTATGTTTGTGTGCGTTTTATATGTAAGTTTAAACACGTCCAAATTAAAGGAGGGATACCAAAACCTAAACTAAAAGACCCGGGACTACAACCACAACAAACAATTCCATCCAATATAAAGATTGAACACTTCACTTCGGTGTTGTGGTGCCTCAATTGATAGGTAATTAGTTATCAAGGTTTTTCATGAGTGACAAAAAAAAAAGGTTACCTACTACATGGTTGTTGTTTATTTACATTAAACGTTGATGAAACTCTTTGACTTTAATAATTACGTAATCATGACGACAATACATAGTCATGAAGACAATAACACGAAAAGTGTCGATTGGTGAGTGGGCACTCACCCTATTCCCAGCTTCCCGTCCTAAATTCGGTTGTAGGGGACACAAATTCCTCCTGTGTAAGGAATTTGTGTGCTGGTTCGATCAGTCTTTTAAATTTTTCCTTAGATGGAGAGTCAAGAAAGTAGATCCGCTTATCGATCCAAAAAAGATTAAATAAATTATTACATGCGAAAAATTTAACATCGGATAACAATTAAGCGCTCTATTTGATTCTAAGAAAATACATTGGAAAGAAAATTTAAATGAAAAAAAGTGATGAGGAAAAAAAGTTAAGAGGAAATTGATTTTTTTTTCTTGTGTTTGGTTCAAGGAAAAATAGAGGGAAAAAATTATAATTCTTTTCCAACATCTTACCCATCCAACACATTGTCATGGAGAGGAGAGATAAAATATTTAATAGTATTGATTAATTGAGAGGAGAGAGAAATTTTTTAATGTTCTTTCTTAATAGAAGTCTCTCTCTTTTCTCCATTTCTCTCTCTTTGTGAGTTTTTCTTCCATTTTTCTCTCAATTTTGGAAGTAAAATATCATTGACTAAATTGACAAAAGTTTCCATGAGCTTTTCCATTAAACTTTTTTTCTCTCATTTTTCTTCGATTCAAACATGGGAAAGAAATTCATTTTCCACATTTATTTTCTTTCCTTCTAATTTTCTTAGAATCAAACGGAGCCTAAAGCAAAAGTTGTGTGTCTTACTGAATTACTCTTGGGTCGAGAATGAAGCAACGAGTAGAAGTTCAGGACTAACTGGGAAATAACATGCATATATTTGAAATTGATTTACTGGAACTATGTAATACATTTCTGTGTCTTAGATAACTTAAGCTAAAAAAAGTTGTGTTGTCGACAAAGATACGGGTTTGAATTCTAGCTCATGTAGCAGTTGCTATATTGTACTCCCTAGCTGGAGTGTAATTGCTAACTTTCGACTTTGTTGGGAACAATTAAACTCCAATTTCATAAGAGAAAATGACCCCCTATATACAAAACAAAAGTATCAAATTAGGGTTTGGATGAGCCCCAATATCAAAAAGATGAGTTTCAGATTTGGTGAAAAATGAAACTCCAATGAGTAAAGAAAGAAAAATCAATTGCAGCCAGCAGCTGATGACAGAAGAAAACATGTTTATTTGGCGTTAGGCAAAATTTCGTTCGATTTGATTTTTGAATTTGTTTGATCCGAAAAATCGGGTCCGATTATGAATTTTTGTTCGAATTTTAAATTCAAATATAAAATTTTTCCTATTCCTGTTGTCCTAATTCGAATTTAGGTTTGTTTGAATTGTCCGACCCGAAAAACTCGGATATCGGGAAAGAAAAATTCATCCAATTACCAATTTATCGAACACGATTTTTTATTAGCGCTAGGTTAGTTAAAGACGATATGGTTCATCAATATGAACATTTAAGTTGCTTAAAATACGGATAAGGTCATCAGAATATTCAACTTCAGGTATATATCTCCTCACAAAATTTCGAATAATATAATTATGAAAATTTGGGAGTCCAAGTAGTATGAGAATTTCAACATAGGTGGCTAAGGTTTTAACATCAAGATCAACAATATGGAAAATGAGGTTTCTTCCAATTGGCCATTTGGGTATTAATTAATTTAGTTCAGAGGTGCACTTACACAATTACATGCCATTGAATGCAACATCGCTAGTTGCTTGTGATGCATGTACTCACTACTTGCGTAGGGATTTGAACAAAATTATTCAGGAATCTGGTTAGCCGATTGTGATACTTATTAAATTGCGGATTCAGATCTTACTATCTTATTATTTTATAATTCGTAAATTATTCTTTAATTTTAATAATTATTATAACCTTAAAAGATGAGGTAGGACCGTGAAACGATTCTATAATATTACGATGCGATCTACAATTTTATATAAATTTCTTAAATTACTAAAACATACTTTTATTCGAGAATAACATGCTTTTGAAACAAAACATTGACAAAGTATAGTTAAAATTGAATTTCGATAAATCTTTATAAATATTTATTAATTAAGATTTCTATTCTTAAAAAAACAAATTCACTATTATAAACAAATATTATAATTTTATAATACTCATTCCGATGCTACAATTTTGAGTCTGACTATTCTAACTAGAATCCCAATTCTAATAGTCTTGATTGTGAGCCTAATTGAATGCATATCTGGCGAGGATCTGTACGTCTACTTGAGCAAAACACAAATTGTCAGGGGGATTTGGATAGCTGTTAAGTTGAAAGCTATTGTATTATTATTTTTTTGATGAAAAGAAATCTGTCGTATTATTGTATACGAAGCAACATTACGTGTTCTGAAAGTTACCTCTAATATTAATTACAGTTGACTTGTAGCATAAAGTTTCCTAAGTTCCTAGTCTTATGGTAGTGGCCGTTGGTGGGTGGCCAGTGGGTCGATATTTCTTTCTAGGAGATTTTCTTGAAATATCTCTCTATTTATAAATAATTGCCAAACATCGTAACATATTTTTTTAAACTTAATATAAGTATTTTATTACTGACAAATATCTATCACTAATATACTGAATGTTAGAAAACCATAAGTAGAAAATTTGATAAGAGAATGATCAATGTTGAATGCCGATAACAATACTTAGCATTGTTTCGGGAACAATTACAAAGTTGGAAATTGTAGTATTTTCTTTGTTTATATCTTTTTATTTTGCTTTTGAATTTAACCTTATAGATAAATTATAAAATATACAAAACAATAATTATATCTCTGTATTGAAGTCAAAATGGAACGATCTCCCCTCCTCCAAACAGAAAATAAAAAAAGAAGCGTCGACAGCAGGGTTCGAACCTGCGCGGGCGAAGCCCAACAGATTTCAAGTCTGTCTCCTTAACCACTCGGACATATCGACTTCTGTTGATGAAATTTCTAAGTGAAACAAAGGTTAATAATTTAGCGGAGCAAAGAGTCCAGCAATTTGGTTAAGGCCCAATTAAGTTGATTCCGGTAACTATTAGCTGAAATAATGGATCGGGTCGAATTCAGACTATTCAAGCCAGAGAACATGTACAAATAGAAATACAAAAGAAAAGACATAGGTGCAATACTGTAATCAAATAGAAAGCTTCTAAAAATCAATTTGGTGGAATACTTTATGATTCGGGTATTTTCCGGACAATACCAACTCACCCGCCACGTTACGCAGCCAATTGTGCCTAATCAGTCGGGTAACGGAGATCTCGTCCCAAGCCAACCCTTAACGAGTCGGTAAAAGCCCAAAGCCCATTAGGGCTAGGGTTTCCCTTTCATGATAAAGTAAAACACTTTAAAATCTCCTATAAATACTCACCATTTCCCAATCTCATGTTATGTGATGTTCACTTGGCAAGAAATCTCATCTTTCCGATAATTTAAGCTCTCAAGCTCCCAAGCTCTCAACACTCATCCACATTCATCGACGTTCTTCAACGTTCTTCCACACTCATCCCGAGAACTTCCATCTTTGGAAAACTTCTCGACTCCCAAGGAATCCCCCATGCACATCGAGGAAGATCTCCTCAATCCATTCAACTTAATCAGATACAAACTTGAGCGTCGGAGGGCGTTCCCGGGATCCACCACCCGGGCTTCGCCTTTGCAAGTTCAAGCAGTCGCCACTCGGACTCGGATCGATTGTGCCACGTCCTCGGAATCGGAGCGGTAAATCCTTCCTCTCTCCGAATCATCAATCCACATCATCAACTCAATTTTCTCCGGAAACAGCTTTGGCGCCGTCTCGTGGGGAGGAAGGTAGCACATGGTCGCCGGTGGCACTCGATCTCGATCCAAGATGACTCGCGACACAAACAACCCCCAGTTCCTCACCCTCATCGTTCAATGCCTACGGGGGCCAATCCACGACGCTCCTCAAGCCGAGGATGCGGAATCGTCTTAGCGGTCTACCGGCAACCGCCATACCAGGCCGGAGGGGTACGTCACCCTAGGGGCTCTCCGAACCTAATAGAGACCCTTAAAACGACCGTAGCACAGCAAGTGCAATAACAAGTGCGAGCCACCATGGAACAGCGTATGCCGATCATGCCCTTCTACTACGCCCCAACTCCTGGGTATGGCGCAACCCTCCAGGGAGGTCAGCTGTTCGCTACTTCTCGGGCGGGATGCCTTCCCATGCAGCCCGGAACAACCAACCGAGGCACCAACCGCGCTTGCTCTCGAGCAGCCAAGTGCCCTCCCGACAAGGCGTCACGAAGAAGGCGATGCCCGAGGGATTATCGAGGCAAAGAAAGCTCTCCATAAAGCCAAAGAGAATGTTGCAACTTCGCACACGACCTCGACCCCTTATGCTACCCACAGCAGGCGTTCCGCCCGGTTCGACGATCACGGCGACGCCCTTGCGCCAAACACGGAGTGAAGGCCCCGGGAGCATAAGGTCCGCCAATCTCGCACGATCGGCTACACGTAGCCGCAATTCTCATCGAGCCCGCAATGCCCCAAGGCGCGACCTAGAGCGGTCTACCGCCCAAGAGCGATAGCGATCAAGAGAAAGGTGTCATGAGCAATCAAATCCGAAGGGTCCCGAGAAGTCGGAGAGGACCGAGCGCATTCCTCCTCGATCCGAGAGGAGGAAGAGTCCTTCAATGGTGGAAGTTCCACGCCACCAACCCCGCGCTATCCCTATCTCCGGCTCCGATTCAAGGCCAACTCGGAATGCTTTCAACATTCCAGTTTCGAAGAAGATTATGAATGCTCCCGAATGAAGAAGATAAAGGTTCCAAACATTGATCCATACAATGACACAACCGATCCCGAAGATCACTTGGCGTACTACAAGTCCCACATATATGTTCGAGCCGGGACGATGCAACCTACCGTCGATTCTTCCTCGCTACACTAAAGGGAGTCGCGCGAAATAGTTCAACAATCTTCCCTAAGGGAGCATCTCTTCCTTCAAAGAGCTATGCGAGAAGTTTGTCGCACAATTCATCGTGAGTTGCAAGCGTAAGAAGACTAGCATCCACCTCTCCAAGATTAAGCAAGGGAGAAACGAGACCCTTAAGGACTATGTCCGAAGGTTTCATGGAGAGACCGTCCTTATCTCTCGACTTGTAAGACGGAGTTGCCTACACTCGCCTTCCTTAACGGGCTTAGAAGCGAAAGATTCAAATTTTCCCTCGCTGAACAAAAGGTGTCCACATTAGCAGAGGCACTCCGAAAGGTGGCTAACTTTATTCAGTGCCACGGAGATCTGCGCGGATGAAGGAGATGAGGTCAAAAAGAAAGGAGGAGATGAAAAATTTAATCCTCGAAATGAAGTAGACCACCGCTTCAACACCGACCCCCGAGTATTCTCGATGGAGATCAAAGGGCATCCCATGCTCAAGAAACCACCTCCTATGTCCACTCCTGCGAAAGCGCGAGCTTCCAACAAATATTGCGAATTTCATGAACAAACCGGACACAACACTACAGAGTGTCACGCGTTAAAGAAGGCGCTTGGGGAATTGGCGGATAATGGGCAAATTGATCGCTTCCTCAAAAAAGATACTCATGGAGCACAAGGAGGTTCTTCAAGGCAAGGATATGAGCACTACGATGAGGATGATGCTACTAAGATTGTAGCCACCATCGCTGGGGATTTGCAGGGGCACGACCCTCTCTTCCTGGAAGGCTCACCTCGGGAGCGCTCAACAAGTCCCGATCACCGGCCAGCTTCCACCTCCGAAGGTGCCCACGAGTGACTTTCGGAGAACAAGATTTGAAAAGCATGGCCGCCCCACATGAGGATCCTTTGGTCATCACATCGAAGATTTCGGACGCTATAGTCCGCAGGGTCCTTATCGACATACGGAGCTCGGTAGACGTCATCACCATGGAGTGCCGAAGACAGCTGAAGTATGCCCCTCGGAATTTGGTTTCCTCGTCAATCTTGTCATCGGATTCGGAGGGCGGACGATACACCCCATAGGCATGATCTGCCTACCAGTCGGGGTTGGAAAGAAGGTTAGGGGCCGAAACATCGAAGTCAAATTCCTAGTGATCAACATCCCCTCGCCTACAATGTCATCATTGGACGTCCCACCCTCAACCAGATTAAAGCGGTCGTCGCTCCATACCTTCTCCTCATGAAGTATGAGCTTGATGATAGATCCGTAGGCGAGACTTATGGAGACCAAAAGACCGCACGTGAATGCTATGTAGTAAGCCTTCGACCTTTGATGGAGAAACAGAAAGAAGAGGGGAAGACTTATGATGACCCCAAGGGTAAGAAGTTAAAGGTGGAGCCCCAACCAAAGTCTCCGAGACGATGATGGTGCGCTTTACCACCATAGAAGATCATGTCGAGGTCCAACTTGTGCCTCCCGAACAAATCCACCTCATGAGATAGTGGTGCTTATGTAAATAGTTCAAACTCATTATCCGGCGTGGGGGCCTTTCTTTAAAGACCCACCCAGCTTAAGTCCCAGAGATTTTGTAAAGGAATAACCCATGATTGACGCGACTTTTCCGAAAGCGCTCAACGAGGGCACACATTCATCCCTTCGTACGGACTTCGATCTTTTATTAATACAATGAGCAAGCTTTCCGCATCTTTACGTCTCACACTTTACTCTAAGATGATCTTGGGGGCATGAATAAGGGCTAATACAATCCCCTAGAGCACCCAAATGCCTAGTTCCTTTCGTTGTATTTTCTTAATTTTGTCAAAGTTAGAAGAAAAAGTAGGGGCTAATATGATCCCCTAAGGCAGCTACGCTGCTAATTTCTTTCGTTGTATGTTTTTCATTGTGCCGATTTTGGGGGCAACACTAGGGCTAATACAATCCCCTAGGACAGCCAAGTTGTAAAACTCAAAGAAGACCCCACTATGATCATGTATCCCAAGTGGCAAGAAAGCAAAAATCGGCAACAATAAAAAGAAGCAACGAGGCAAGTAAGCATCCAACAAGCATCAAAGCAAGGATCAGTCGAAGACAAAAGTTCAAGCAAAAGGAAAGAGTATCAAGTCATAATGGCACGCAGGACGTCAAAAATAACTCATATCCCACGAAGAGTCATGGAAAGGGGGCCAATCCTCATAGCCATCTTTGGCATCCTAGCCAACGCCATCATCCTCGGGGATCTCCCCTCCTTTGGCGCTTCTTCCTTAGGGATTGATACGGCCAAAGAGCTTGACTCCAAAGTGAGATCTTCGAGTAAGATCCAAGCATAACATAAGTAAATGCCAAGCATGAAGAGAACGACTATGGTCTTCAAATGCGTACATTCATCAAAAGAAGGCCTCTTGGACGAAAAAATTATGAGCGTACGCGACTCGACAAGCGAAGATCACATAAGATCATAGAGGATCTCTAAGAGACATCACTCAAGCCTTAAGTCACCGGAAAAAGGCACAAGGTCAACGCCTTTGAAGAACACTTTTGTTCAACAAGAAACCGCTCCAACGCAACAAGGTTCAATCTACGACGGCTTAGCTCCGGATTCAAGCAAAGGATAATCAGGTGCCCACATTTTTCTCAAAAATCAAATGAGCGATGGCTCGTAAATTGAAGACGAAGAAGATTTTTGGCCGTCAAGGCGTACGGTCATTATCATAGCCCAACGCTAAACGTCGTTTGACGACATCGAGCTCGGAGGCAAACGAGAAGCTAACGAAGACCTCCAACGTAAAATCGCGACTTGGGCACAATCAAAGACACCCTACGAAGGCCCATACTAAAGAGTTGATATATATAAACTCAACGTGGAGTCAACACAGGCTCATCTAAAAGGGGTTTGATTTTTCTCGATCATAAAACGCCCAATATGTTTCGACTAACGGAGCCGGGGCCATCGTATTTCAGCTATGAGTTGGGTTGATATTTTCCGTCCGAAGGAGCCTGCAATCTATTCGCTCTAAAATCAAGGTCTGTATTTTTCTGTCCCCTTCGAAAATTTTTACACATAAAATTGGTCGGGAATGTTTCCCAAAAATATGCTAACATAATAAAAAATAAAAACTTAAAATTTTAGGGTTAGGGTTTTGGGTATTTTTGGGGTGTTTTGCTTCGGTAGGGCTAGCGCAGAGAGCGGGGGTCGGTGTGAGGGGTCGGAGGGATATGTCGGGGTGGGGGTCGGCCAGGGCGGTCGTCCGAGCGCGGGGAGCAGCCTGGGGAGGGGTCGGCCTCGGGGTCGGCCGTGGGGTCGTCCGAGCGTGGGGGAGCGGCGAGGAAGGGGTCGGCCTCGTGGGTCGGCCACGGGGTCGGCCTCGGGGTGCTGCTTGAGGGGTCGGCGCGAGGGGTGTGCGTGAGGGGTCGCCGCGAGGGGTGTGGGTGAGGGTCGCCGCGAGGGTGTGGGTGAGGGGTCGCCGCGAGCGGTCCGCGCGGGGGTCGGTGCGAGCGGTCCGCGCGGGGGTCGGTGCGAGGGTGTGGAGAGGTAGCGTAAGTATTTGGGTTGGAGTCGTAAACCCCTCAAGATTGAAATTTGCGTTAAATTCTCAAAAACTTTCCGCAACGAAGCATAAGATTGCGGAGTCCGAACGTCTCTCGACGTCAAGCAATGACTTAGCCTCCGGGAGTTAATAAGTCTCATTTCCACCTCCACAGAGGGACATCCTTCGGAGTTACGCTTAACAATAACTTAGCCTCCGGGAGCTAAAAATCGCACTCCTAACTCCATAAAAGGAACACCCCTTAGAGGACACACAATCATGCACTTCTAAGCCTACGGGAGCTGGAAGGTCGCGTAAAAACTCATGTCCGCATGGGTACTCGCACTCCTAACTTAAGGTTAGGGGTCGCACTCTCCGTGGGATGTTCCCTAGCGAGAATCATGCACTTCTAAGCCTACAAGAGCTGGAAGGTCGCGTAAAGACCAATGTCCGCATGGGCACTCGCACTCCTAACTTAAGGTTAGGAGGTCGCGCTCGACAATCATGCACTTCTAAGCCTACGGGAGCTGGAAGGTCGCGTAAAGACCCATGTGCGCATGGGATCGCACTCCTAACTTAAGGTTAGGAGGTCGCACTCTCCGTGGGATGTTCCCTAACGAGAATCATGCACTTTTACGCCTACGGGAGCTGGAAGGTCGCGTAAAGACCCATGTCCACATGGGCACTCGCACTCCTAACTTAAGGTTAGGAGGTCGCGCTCGAGAATCATGCACTTCTAAGCCTACGGGAGCTGGAAGGTCGCATAAAGACCCATGTCCGCACGGGCACTCGCACTTCTAACTTAAGGTTAGGAGGTCGCACTCTCCGTAGGATGTTCCCTAACGAGAATCATGCACTTCTAAGCCTACAGGAGCTGGAAGGCTGCGTAAAGACCCATGTCCGCACGGGCACTCGCATTCCTAACTTAAGGTTAGGAGGTTGCGCTCGAGAATCATGCACTTCTAAGCCCACGGGAGCTGGAAGGTCGAGTAAAGACCCATGTCCGCATGGGCACCTGCACTCCTAACTTCGGGTTAGGGGTCGCGTTTTCCGTGGGATATGTCCTCGCGAGAGACTTACGTTCATGCATTTTCAAACCTCCAGCAGCTGAAAGGTCGCGTAAAAGACCCATGACAACGCTACCGTGGGCAAACTCACTTTCTTCAAATCCGAGGCACATAGGGGCTGGGACACCTTGAGGACCTTAGAAGAGTCACGAGATGACTCATCCTCCCCACAAGAGCCCCGGAAGGACCATGAGAGAACTCATCCTCATCGCAAGACTCCTTTTTGCCCCAAGGGGCTAAGTAAAAATCATTCACCACAAACAAAGCGTCAACAATGGGATAGAAAAGCGAAGAAAAGCTAACAAAGCGAGCTTCATTCATTCATTCATTCATTCATTGAGACAAGAACGCTCAACGCGTCATTACAAGAGAAGCAAAGCGTCTAAAACTCAAGATACTACGCTACGACGCCACGGTTATACCACTACGCTACAAGTTACATTACTTAGACGGAATGAGAGCCATGACTACCACCTCACTTCTCCTTCGGAAGGTTCCTTTTCTTCTCCGCCGGAAGGTTCCTCTTCCTCTCCCCGGAAGGTTCCTCTTCTTCTCCACAGGGAGGCTACTCCCCTTTGCCTTGGGCGAGTCCCTTCGGTCATCAAAGGAGTGGGTAGAAGGGCCATCCACCGACTCGCCACTCTCCATAAGAAGATTAGAAGACGAGCCAACACTCGAGCGGCCCCTCCTCCCGCCGCATCGCTTGTTGAAAAGCTCGGGTTCGTTGCCTGAAGTTCGACGAAGAGATCATGGTTGCGCTCCACCCGAGTCACGAGAATATCTCCGCTCGTGGCGGATCGTGGCTTGAAACAATTTATCATACTCCTCACCGTCATGTATCAACCTTAGCTTCCAAGCATCATCAATGAGAAGCTGGTAGAACGTTTCCGCGACAAAGGATGGCCGGCGACGCTCCATCGCTATTTGCTCGACCTCATCTCGGTTGAAGCGAAGGCACAACTTCTCGTATCCGACTGGAAGCGCTCCAACGCTCATTTTCTCCTAAGCAAGAGAAAGGATAAGGTCGAAGAAGTGGAAATGTGCTATCTTTCTCAAGATTCACCCCTATTTATAAGAACTTGGGGTCATAAAGGCGTAGCGGAATGGACTCCACATTCCACCTACCTACCTCGGGAGGCATGCGGGCGAACGTGAGGGGCTAAATGATTCGGGTATTTCCTGGACAAGTACTCAGCTCACCCGCCACGTCACCAGCCAACCGTGCCTAATCGGTCGGGTAACGGAGATCTCGGCCCAAGCCAACCCTTAACGGGTCGGTAAAAGCCCAAAGCCTATTAGGGCTAGGGTTTCCCCTTTCATGGTAAAGTACTATTTTACCCCTTTAAAATCTCCTATAAATACTCACCATTTCCCAATCCCATGTTACGTGATGTTCACTTGGCAAGAAATCTCATCTTTCCGATAATTCAAGCTCTCAAGCTCCCAAGCTCTCAACACTCATCCACATTCATCGACATTCTTCAATGTTCTTCCACACTCATCCCGAGAACTTCCATCTTTGGAAAACTTCTCGACTCCCAAGAAATCCCCCACGCACATCGAGGAAGATCTCCTCGATCCATTCAACTAAATCAGATACTAACTTGAGCGTCGGAGGGGCGTTCCTGGGATCCACCACCCGGGCTTCGCCTTTTGCAGGTTCAAGCAGTCGCCACTCGGACTCGGATCGATTGTGCCACGTCCTCGGAACCGGAGCGGTAAATCCTTCCCTCTCCGAATCATCAATCCACATCATCAACTCGGTTTTCTCCGGAAACACTTTACAAAATTCTACATTCTAAAAATGAACAATTTTTATATCAATAAATGAGTTTTTCATTTCAATTTATATTTGACTCGAGGAGTTTTTAAATAAGTTTAGATTAACTTCAAATCACTTGACGTTGGTCTTGTTATATTGTTTTGCAAAAATACTCGCATATCAATTTTAGATGAAAAATCGAGTTATTTTCCATTCGGATTAAATCAACTCAAATTTTGAATTGAAAATTAATTAATCTATTTCGAATATCAATTTGCATACACTTTACGTGCTCTGTTAATTTGGTTCGGATTTTGGGTCGTTCAATGCATTGGTGCGGGCTGGATGACCCAACCCATTAGTGAGCACGAGATCCAAATGTAAAGTACTAGAGAGATCGTGCACAAATACGTCATAATTTTATGTTTTTAAATTACTAGAATAAACATAGTTAAATTGGTATTTGGAAAGCTCTTTCTTTCTTTAAGGGTTTAAGAACTCCCCAAGATGCAATGCCATCATCATCAATCCACACCATCCGTCGGACTCACTGGTAGATGATCGGATTCCAATCCCTAGACTCAAACTCAAACTCAAACTCACCAAACCTGCCCCTCAAACTCAACCCCAAACCTAGACTCTCTCTCCTTCGAAATGCTTAGGAGGACAAGCATTTGGTCTGCTCGATTGGCGATGCTTGGACAAGTGTGCGAGGGCATCTCTCCCGAGAAGTGACCAACAAGTC
Organism: Talinum fruticosum; assembly: GCA_021018815.1. NCBI lineage: Eukaryota > Viridiplantae > Streptophyta > Magnoliopsida > Caryophyllales > Talinaceae > Talinum > Talinum fruticosum. Next base: position 3,234,741 of record JAITYX010000059.1, read on the forward strand.
GACCTCCCTGGGGGTTGTTCCATACCCGGAGTGGGATTGTAATGGAATGGCAAGATGGGCAAGTGTTGATTCATAATGGCCCACATTTGCTCTTACACTTGTGCCACAGTGCTTTTTAGAGTTTCGATGAGGTTCTAAAGCACCCCCAAGGTGACTAGCCTTCGAGCCGAGGTTGTCGGTTGCCCGTGGGGCGTTGAGACGACTCTACGTCCTCGGCATGATGAACGCTACGAGATTGGTTCTTCATAGGCAAGGAATTATGAAGAGGAGGAATAAAAAGATAGGTTCCGCCATGCATCGTTCCGGATCGTGATTGAGTGCCACTAGCGACTATGGACTACCGCTCTTTCCACAGTCGACGCCAAAATGATTCGGGAAGAACCGGTGGATGCCGATGTGGATGAGGTGTCGAGAGAGATGACTTACTATCCCGACCGCGACGATTGGACTCGAGTAACAAACTCTTTGCAACAATCGCTCTTTCTTGTACAAAGGCATGCCCCGGGTTCGATCCTGAGGAACGCCTTTCGACACTCAAGTTAGATTGGTGGAAAAGTCGAAAAGTCGAGAAGAATCTTCCTCGAAATACATGAATGGTTTTTTTGGGGATTTGTGTAACTTTATAAAAAGGTTTTTATTTCTAAGTAGAGAGAATTTATAGATTTAGCCAAGAGTATATATTTCTTAGAAATTGTGATATGATGCCTTTGTGACAAAGTTTAGTGAGTATTTATAAAAGAAGTAAATGAGGGTTAAAAGAGTTACTTACTTGTCATTAGGTATGAAATCCTAACTTTAATGGGCTTGGGCTTTACCTAACCTCATGTGATTGAGTGCTCATACTAATGTTATGTTGATCTCGTTGATTAGGAGAGTTGGTGTGAGACATGGCGGATGAACTAGCGGTTCTCGGAAATTGCCACATAAGAAATTATGGAGGAATTTGGTCAGTACATTGTGAGTATACTTATTAAACTCCCAGCCCAGATTTTATGATCTTATTATGTTATGTTTTATAAACTTTCTATTGATCCAACTATTATTAGAGTTTTACGATCTTAATTTAGTTCACAAAAGATAAGGTATGATTGTGATACGATTTTACAATATTATGATCCCATCTACAATTCTATATAAATTTCTTAAATGGTTGACATATAATCTTATTTGAGAATAGCATGCTTCGAAACAATATCTTGACAAAATACGGTTAAAATTAAATTTTGTAAATTTTTATGAATATATGATAAGATTTTTATTCTTATAAAATAATTTCACTATTACAAATAAATATTATAATATTAGATCATCGATATGATGCTATAATTTCACTTATAACCATTCCAATTAGGATCCCAATTCTAATTGAGTGCATTCTATCGACGATATGTATGTCTATTTAAGCAAAACACAAATTGTCAAGGGATTTGGATATCTATTAACTTGAAAGCTATTGTATTATTATTATTTTTTTCATAGAAAGAAATCTGTTGTATTATCATATATGAGGCAATATTACGTGTTCTGAAAGCTACCACTAATATTAATTACAGTTGACTTATAGCATAGAAGTTTCCTAAATAAATTCCTAGTCTTATTGTAGTGGCTGTTGGTGGGTGGCCAGTGGGTCGTTATTTCTAGAACATTGTCTTGAAATATCTCTGTATTGTTTGTAGAAAATTGTCTATATCTTATCACAATTTTGGATTTCAAATTTTGCATTTTGAACACTGTGCTATTGCCAGCATCATAAGTAATTTTACATCTCCTTACATTTTTTATATTTTCTTACAGTTTCCCTTACAGCTTTTATACGCTCACAACTCCTTACAACTAAAATAGAACAAGACAGATGAAACAACTAATCAATAGTATTTCTCGTAAGGGTTCTATCTAAGTTATTCTCAATTAAAATGGGGGAAAAGAAGAAAAAGTAAAAGAAACCAAATCATGAAAGAAGAAACACAAAGGCCAATTTTGGCCATCCAATCTTTAGCTCGATTCCTTTCTCTCGAACGTGTGTTAAATAAAAATTTGGTTGCAACTTCGTTAATATCACCGTGTATCCTTAATAGGAGTATGGATCTACAAAGAACTTGAATATCGCCTTTTATCGCTTTAATGACAACTTGATCATCCCATTCAAAAAAATTCATCAAAAACTCGCTTGAACTACAGCTCGTACTCCATTACACATAGTTTTTGCTTCGCTACAAACACCGATGCTAATCCCAAATTGGATGTCCCGGCTTGTATAAATCTACTCGTCCAAACTTCTAATAATAAATCCTCCCACTGTTATTGTTGGTGACCTGGATCCGTTAAAGTTGATTTTTGTGAATCCTCCGACGACTTGTTATATATAGCAAATTGAGTTGAAGTGGTGGAAAATGATGGATGATTAAGAGGGTATAAATTGATATGATGATCCTATCTCCCTCTGTCCTTCCAATTTACCCATAATCTTTTAGCTTGTATAATTATAGCATTAGAGTTATAAATTTTATTATTAAAAACAACCTCATTTCGACCTTTTCCACATACTCCATATCAAATGAACCATTCAGGATTCATACAATTTAAGCAAGAGAATATATAAATAAATGTACAAATAGAAATACAAAGACATAGGTGCAATACTGTAATCAAATAGAAAGTTTCTAAAAAAACCAATTTGGTGAACTTCTTTACAAATTCTACATTTTAAAAATGAGAAATTTTTATTTTAGTAAACAAGTTCTTCAATTCAATTTATATTTGACTCGAGTTTTCAAATCGAAATATAAAGACATAGGTGCAATACTGTAATTTGGATTAGCTTAAAGTCACTTTACGTTCTAGTTATCTTATTTTGAAAAAAAAATCACATATCAATTTTTAGATGAAAAATTAGAATTATTTTTGATTTGGATTAAATCAACTCAGGTTTTGAATTGAAAATTAATTAGTCTATTTTGAATATCAAATTACGAAAGTATAGATACTTAATTCGGTTCGAATATCTAAGTTATTCAATGTATTGGTACGGGCTGGATGGCCCAACCCATTAGCGAGCACGAGATCCACATCTACAGTAACAGTAGTGGAGAGATTGTGTTGATAATTTTACATTTTTTAAATTACTGTGATAAAAATAGTTAAATTGGTATTTTGAAAACCCTCGTTTTTTAAGGGTTTAAGAACTCGCAAGATGCAATGCCATCCCCACCGTCCGTCAGATTCCGATGGGGGATGATCGGATTCCCATCCCCAGATCCAAACTCAAAACCCAAAAAGCTGCCCCTCAAACTCTAACCCAGACTCTCTCTCCTCCGGAATTCTCTCACCTCATCGCCAAGACCGCGGTCGCTCAAATCTTCAAATCTTTCGGCTTCAAGGGCGCCCAGTCCTCCGCCCTTGACGCCCTCACTCGAATCGCCGCCCTCTACATCCAGTCCATCGCCGAGTCTGCGGCCTCTCGCACCGCCGTCTGCGGTGGCCGCACCCAATGCAACCTCTTCGACGTAATCGGCGCCCTCGAAGAACTCCGCCTACCCTCCGGTTTCCCCGGCGCCGGCGATGTGGGCCGCCCTTTACTGAGTTCGAGCACTTTGAAGGAGCTCGACTGGTTCGTCAACGCCGTCGATGAAGTTCCCTTCGCTCGCCGGATTCCTCGGCCGGAGACGGGTTCTGGGTCGGTGGTTTTTCCGGGAAATTCGCGTTCTTTGGTGGGGAATCGCGCCGAGGTGCCCAGATGGCTGCCGGGTTTTCCGGAGGTTGTAGAAGATCCGAAACGCGTTTCGAAGAGAGAGGCTTTTTGGGAGGAGAAAGCGTTTGATCAGCCACCGCCGCCGCCACCAATCGTGAAGACAGAGAAGGAGGAGGGGGAGAAGCGGGATCAAAGGTTTTTGCTGGCGGGTAGGAGAGAGAGAGTAAAATTCAGGCTGGGAATGAGGAATGGGAAAATGGGAATGGATGGTTTGGAGCTGAGGAATGGGATATGCAGAGGAGGCAAGAGGGTGTGCTTGGCGAAACGGGTTAATACGTTTGCTGAAGAAGATGAAGTTGAGGATATTCAAACAGGAATTGTAAAATCAATATGAATCATTATGATTAGCTGATTTCGCTCTTCAAGCTTTGTTTAGAGCTCAAAGGCGTTCAATTTTGCCAATGCTGTGCTTCTCTGCCATCGTGTACGTAGCAGAACCTAGCTACTTGGAAATTTAATTGTTCCAACTTTTTTTAAATGATTAAGCTGTTGCGATTATTCTTTAAGACATTTCCGTGAATTGTATATATACCATTATATATTGATATGAAATGATGAGCCTGTTGAAGTCGATCCTTTGAAGCTAAATATATGTATCAGATGTATCAGATGGGTTGTGTTTAGTCTCTTCAATTTCTATTCAAGGAAGTGTTCATAGATAAATGTTTACATATTGCATAGGAGGAGCTCGATAGCTCATGATAAACACTCTTCACCTTTGTGGGGTGACTGCAATCTTTTGGGGATCTTCCAAATGGATTGCTCCCGTCTAACCTTTATGACACCCCAACCTATGAGAATAGAATGCGGTCTTGAGTTTAACAGGGATTCTTAAACTAATTCAAAATTATCTCTTAGACTAATTCTTAAACAGCAAGTTGAACTAACTATATGTATGTGTGGCTGACTGCCTGACCATTACCATCTATGACCACAATCTTCTGAACAAAAGACTCTCATGAGAAATATAGCAGGAAATTTGATTTAAATTATGTATGTGGCTGACTGCCTGACCATTACTATCACCGGGCATTCTGTGCTTTTTTATTATTTGAGATAGTAACCATAGTGTGGCCATGTATGTGGACTGATTTTGTTTGAAGCGTGCCTACATTCATGTAACATGAGGTGTTATCTCATTCTACTTGTGCTGGGAAACTCTGATGTCAAGAACATCGGTATTGTGTCCATCTTATCATAACTTTGTAGGGAACATACTTTATAGGGGGTAATTTACTTGTTCAGCCAGTGTGGATGAGCCCATGAAACAAAGCTTGCGGAGGGTCTATAGTAAGTTAATAACTTCAGTCACCCTCCAAAACAACCTTGATGTTTTTTCAAGTGTTAACAAGGAAGAGTGATTAATGAACTGCAGAATTCCATTATTTTGAGTTTGTGAGGGTGAAATCCCACAGTTGATTGCTTTGCATAAGATTTCCCTAGTACGACTGCTGTTGGGAGAACATGTTCGAATATGATTATACTGGCACCGTTGAGAATTCTGTTAGGTACAACATTTGTTAATTGTTATGTTCTGTTCCTCCTGCCCCATCTATTGAGGTCCTTAATTCTAACTCTGATTAACGTGCACAGCTGTAAGCCTACGACATGGATTTTATGACAATACCAGCCAAATTCCTGGTTGATGAGAAAAAACTAGGGCTATGGACACTCATTGGACAGTGTGACCAAATGACAACAGAACTTGCTCATGAGAAGTTAAAAACCCTACCCTGACCATGAATGCATCAAGGTAATGAAGACAAAACTCTGACTCTCAGGCTTCGATGAGGACACATGAAGATGATGAGGCTGATAAGCAGAGAGGTCTAATCTTTACGTGTGCCAGCAAAGTGAAGTTGATAGAAGCTTGAAAGATTGTAGAAGCATAATGAACTTAAGGCTTGTTGAGGAATGTGGCAAGGGCTCCCAAGTCAACTATAAAACGTATACATGGTGTGGACATCATGTCTTTTCTTGGTTGTGTTTGGATATTTACGTCAGTAAAGTTCCAGGAGATCGAGGCAAACTAAATTGTTGGATATGCTCAAGTTAGAAGCAGCGGATGACGGGGATACTATAATATAAGCAAAGTGGGTGCCAAATAGAAGGAAGAGATTGGGCAATGTTCGATGGGAGGTAAAAGAAGAGATCATTCATGGGAGAATTTCTGATGGTTTAGTGACAGAGGCACGTGGGAAGGAGATTTTGCTATGAGATCCAAATTTTGTGATGACTGTGTGCAAGCTTGCTGTAGTGAGCATTTTTTTATAAGGTTTGGCATCAATAAAAGTTTTACAATAACAGGCTAAATTCATTAATATGAATAATGTTGTATCCTGTTTAGATTGCTAATGAATAAGATTAATCCCTCATTTGCTATCAGAATCCCCAAGTTGTTATGAGTTTTGCTGCATGGAATGCTTGCTTTGATCTTTATTCTTAAGGAATTGATTAGGGGGACACTAGGGTGAGGTTATGTGGTTTTCCTGTGCAGTGCTGGGAGCGCGATACCTATCCTCATTACTTGCCTCAGCAAGTAGGTTGATAGGACTCGATCACATGGCCACTAAACGGAGTGTCATAAATCCTCTGAGATAGCCTTAAATCAGGGATAGGAGTCTTCCAGACTGCATTTCGTGACGGTTTCAATGAAGTGTGAGCAATCTATGGTCGTGTGATCCATCATCAATGCTGTCGAAGTTTGTGCTAGGGTGGTCGTGAACACTGGAGTTCAAGTGGAGATAAGTTCAGGCATAAAGTATTCGCTGCTAGTGGTCCTATTGGAAGTTCTGACATATCTCTGTATACCACTCTTAAGAAGGATGATAAGTAGACAGAGCTGATCCCTAAGAAAAGACCCAAATCCCCTCTTATCGGTATACTTTCAAGCTTTGGACGAAAGACAGTATTCTCGCTACTTTTTACCAGTGATGCCCTCAGCCGGTCCTGATCTTGCTGTGAAACCTAAATCCAGATTTCCAGTATCCTTGTTGCTCGTGCTGCAAAGGGGCTGTATTTGAGTTCATTTCCTTGTCCTTGCTGGTGTTTGTACTGATTCTGATGTTGCTGATAGGACTTCTAGACCTACTGCTCTGCTCCATTATAGCTTCTCCTACTGAGCTTTTTCTCTTGTATGAGCCCTCCATAACAGAATCTTGTTGATGGTGATGATCTGAACTCCAAGGGTAAGAATATTTCTCTGTAAGGAGCTCTGGGCGATCATAGCAATGAGGCCTCCATGGAAATTAGACTTTGAGACTTCTGTGTCCTGTGACTTGTCATCAGAGAAAGGAAAGGCTTGAAGATCACTGAATGTTTAGCATCAGCTTCTTGAGGGTGTGGGCACTAACTACCGCTGTTGGAAAGTCTATGGGGTCATTACCAAATACTTGTGTTTGAATTCGGCATATTTGGGCTGCATCTCCTTGTGTACCAAAAAAAAAAAAAAGAAAAAGGAAAGACTTCTGGAGGATATTAGTATTGGATTTGGATGCTACAATGCATATGATGGAATCTCTGTCAGAAAATGTAATATAGGAGAACTTTACTTTTCTATTAATCATGGCCATGGGTGAAGGAAGGGGTATGGTTTTTCAAATGCTAGACTCGTAATGGATATATTTGAGAGCTTTAGAGTTGTATCTCAAACTATGACTCTTGTGAATTGAATGTTGAATTTATTCTGAAAAAAATATTTACATTTAGTTTGGAAATAAAAAGTGTATTTTTTTAAACAAAAAATCTATGTTACTCGGACTCGACCATACTTATGTTGAAGTGTAGATTCGATAATTCTTTGAAAAGTGTCATATATATTTGGTTTATAATACAATGTCGAGTGTTCATATCCATTTTGAAAACACAAATGTTAAAGGCTAAATAAAGAGTGGAATTAATATGGTGAAAAAAATAAAGTTGTAAAAGGAAGAAAAGAAAAGGAAGTGAAGGCCCCCTTAGAGCTGTGACAGTAAAACTAGAGTTAATCATGCCATGGGTGCAATGGTGTAGTCTAGTCTGTATATGAATCCAGCCAACTTATTTACTATTGTGATTATAGTAAGAAAGTACAGATCATCCAACGAAATTAGAGTTAAATTATCATCTTAGTAAAAGCATTCTTATTTCAGCAACACCCAAAAAAAAACCCTAATGAATGTATTGGACCTCTCTGTTGGGAATCTTTTAGCAACCATCATACTATCATCCACCTGCCTCAAATTGATAAAATTATTGGGTGTTTATTAAATTTTTTTTATAAAAAAAGCGTAAAAAGAATACTAAAAATTAACAACTAAACATCAATTATGGAATCTGAACCCATCCCCCTCCTCCTCCCTCAAAAAACCCACCAACATCGTGTTTAGAAAATAGATACTTGTTACCAGCATAAACTCTGTTAAAGTCGAGCATTTTTCCCCTTAAAGGTCTAATATTCTGTATTCGAGTCTCGTGAATAGAAAAAAATATATATGAGAGAGTTCTATTATTTTGTGGGCCAATAATAACTTGACACTAATAGTAGAGATCCAAAGATTAAGATAGCAATTGGCATTAGTAATTTAGTATTTGTCCGCCCTAAGCAAGAAAATTGGGTGTCTATTAAACTTAGATCAGAATATAAACTTATTTTGTAAACTTTGTATTTTTTTTTTTTGATAGAAAGAGAAATTTCATTAGTAGAAAAATAATTTTTTAACAAAATTAAATTTAAAACCTCAAAATAGATCTCTATCTTGACAAAATTAATGATAAATATACTTCCGTTTGACTCTATACTTATAACATCAATTTGGCCACAAACCGTATTCTTCGACTTCAATATATCTTTCTCGAATATCGGCGAGCTATTGTATAACTTCATAGAATAGATCTCTCGTGTGCTATAATATATCCAAAATGAATAAAATATCACTTTGATCGAGTCATATGAAATTACATTGTTGAATCATTTCCAATTAAAATCAATAATACTAATTGATAAAAATATGCTCTTTAATCGAATTAACAACTCTAATAAAATTTACACGTATTGGCAAGAGAAATAACTCGCACAAGGCGAGAACACAAGACTCTTCCAAGAAGGAGATAAATCCTAATTTTCAAAAGAAGGAGAGAAATCGTAACCGTTATAAAAAGGAGAGAAACATAAATTCCAACAAAAAAGGAGAGAACCACAAACTCTCATAAGATGCAGAAAATACAAACTCTCATAAGGAGATAATACAAACTCTCATGAGAATCGGAGAAAATTAATTAGAAAATACCTTTAGATCTTCACTCAATTGAAGTAAGAAGAACTTACCACTAGTTGTAATAAGGTCACTAGCAAGCCCAATAATTTAAAAAAGAAAAAAAAGTAATTAATATAAAATTAAAGTTTTGATAGAAGGAAGGGAGAGAAGGGAAGAAAAGAGGGGACTCCGTGAAAAAGATGAGCAATTGAAATTAGTAGAGAAAAACAATTACCAAAATATTTAGCAATCTATAAAATTTAGGGGAAAAAAAGAAGAAGATTAAGAATTTGAAGTAATTTCTTTTGAGTACAATTCAAAGTAATTAAACATGTCAAAATCAAGCCCTACAAAACATGTTCCTCTTATTTTAACAGAAAAGGACTGTTACCACTACTTCCCCTTAATCTGTGTCACTAAACTCTAATTAGTACTTAAGCATAATTAAGTAGCTTGAATGAATTAGTTGTAATTATCTTGCCTACGAGATTAGGAAGCTCTCAAGACTTGGAGCTCACAACGAACATATGTGTGAATTAGTTCAAACAACATACCCCACTTGAGCAACTATGAATTATATCATAAACTCGAGACTATGTATTCAAGTTATTATGTATTAGATTTTTTTATCTTAAATTGTGTCATGTATTTAGATTTATAGACCTATGTCCATGACATGCGTTGTTAAGCAACAGTTAGTGTTAATTTGTCGTCTGAATTTGACTTAATGATGAGTGAGGTAGCTCTCAAACAACTAGGCTATTTTTTGTGGTTCTGATACAATGTCTACGAACCATATATTCAATTAAGCAATATCATAGGTTTCAATTTTGTGACATAAGAACGATAAAAGAATTACAAATGCTAGTCTCTTATTTATCAAGAGAGTTGTACAAATACAAAATATAATATTACATCAAACTTTATAAGAGACAAGACATCCAACTTAAATACCGACCACTACTCACTCTAGAAACACAAAATTACAACCGATTACACCAACAAACACTAATTCTCATATGAGACTAGTGCAAACAGACCATTTTTAAAATCTCTTATTATAACACAGTTCCATATAAGACAAACCCTTAACATAGGACTTAAACCCGGACATAGGGTCCCGTTGAATTTCATGAGCTACGAAGCAGGGGACCGACAAAAACCGGAGACTCTTTTCATTAACTATTTACACGGAGCTTTCCTACGAATATTTGATGCAAATCTACCAAGAGTTGGCAACCACAGAGACATAATAACATTAATCCTCAATAATGCAATAGATTGTGAGTTGTGAAGCACAAATTTAAAGGGGTGGGTGGAATCCCCTCTATTTTGTGGATGCAAAAACTGCCGGGCCTTCCACCTGAAATGAAATATCAATTCAATGATTCACATTTGTGGACAGAGTTTTCAAGCTAGTTGTGGTGGAAAGCAATCACATTGGCACCACATAATTAAGTGTGGTAAGATATGCATAAGATATAGTTCCCAAATGTTCAATCGCATCTCATCTTGCTGTAGATTTTTGTCACTTTTAAGAGGTTTTTTTATTTAAAAAAAATTAAAACCTTTTATTGATAATACGACAACATATCATATTCATAAAAAGAAAATCTATCATTTTTTTTGATAGAAATGTAATTTCCAATTGAAGGATTTCCAAAAATTATTAGCACTATAACAAAATAAGCACTTCGTTGTACTCTCAAGGAGGGCTAAAATGTGACATACTCAACATCGACATAGTATTAGAGAAAAGTCTAAAAATTCTCCAACTCATCTTATAATTAAACTATAAAGGAATTATTCTATTTAACTATGAATTTAAAAGACATTTAATATCTGTTAATCTAATAACATCATATAACGAAGATAAAAAATTTACTAATACATTTGTTTCGTTTATTGTCGGTAAAATTTTAAAATTAGTCTGTGATAACTCGTTCAACGTGCTTAAAAATTGGATTAATATCTAATATTAATTACCTTGAAGGTGGCACCCCAAATCTCTTCCTCAGTGGCAGGAACGGCAGTAATCTTGTTCTTAGGATTCTCATAGCTCCTCAATTCTCCTTCAGTGGTGGAGAAGAAACATCCTGCAAACACCAACCCTCACAATTGTCCATTTCAAGGTCCAACTTGGAATTAACTTTGAAAACAAGAAGCTTGACATAACTGTGTCTTAAAACACAATTATATATATATATATATATATATATATATATATATATATATATATATATAAGCATTTTAAGTTAATTAGTCATTAGTCATACACCAACCAAACCCACCTTGAGGGAAAGAGGCAAGTGATTTGCCACAAGAACCCTTGAGCAACTCAGCATCATCAGCAAAGGCCACATATCCATCAGCTGTGATTCCCCAATACAAAGGAACCTTGCCAATTTGATCCTGCCATCCCCAACAAAAAAGGAACATTTAGTTTAAAATAAACACGGTAACAATAATAATAGTCAGTGTAAATTTTGGAGAATCGAGATTTGAGTTAATTAGCATACTGACCGATGCTACAAATAAGGTGGAGGTGGTCTTGTCGAAGACAATGAAGGAGAAGTCACCGTCAAGGTGGGCAATGACATGGTTAGGGGGTGAGGGGCCCGATCGCGAAGTGCTTTGTATGCTTCAATCACCAAAATTGATTCATTAGCAGTTTTGGCTAACCCGTAGTGTTGGTTTAGGCTTCCTAAGTTGTGGAGTGCTCCTTCAAACAAGCAAAATATCTCATCTTTCACACCGAATGATCTGCCACAATTTAAGATTCACGTCAATATAATGTATTCACTTATTTTTACTAGTCGCTATAATTAATTTAAAAGAGTACCCCTAAATTGGTCAGTCAAGAGTGGTCCCATATGCCAAGTGTAAAAATTATGATTTGAATATAATCTATTTATTACGATTCAAATTTGAGTAGTCTTAATGCTAATTCACTATCAAGTTTTTGTCAACAAGAGTTACATGTTGACAATCACGTACAGTTATTTATACACTTATATACGTATATTGATAATTAATTATTTTTATTATTATTATTGAGCCATGAATGAAAATAAAATTTAGTAGAATAAGACACGAATAAGAAATCATTTTTATTGGTGAGACAAAAATGGAGGATAAGATGAGATTGAGGCTTAACATCCTACCTAATTTGAAGGTGCCATTACAGTGAAAATGACATGACCACCAATGACATGTAAAATGTGGCCACAGTTGAAATGCCCATGACTATATCTATATTTACATCATAACTTCCCTTTGCATAAAAAATGCTTATCCAAAAGGAGATTGTTACATAATAAATGCCTCAATTTAATCATTGGCCCCGTCCTTGGTATATTATGAGGGACAAAATGCCACATCTTTATTTTCTATCATATATTTTTACTTTTAAAATTATATGTATTTTTGTAGTATGGTATATATTTTATCGTGGGTTGAATTTTTTTTTCCGATATTATACTATATATCAACAACTTTATAAACTTTTAGGAGATATTAAGCCTTTTAAATAAGTTATCATAATTTAGTAATAAGTTAAGATGTCAGTTGATATGATATTTAAATATTTCAGTAAGTTTTTACATAGCAGTCTTACCTAAACTTAATTAAAAAACTTTTATTAAAAGATAACTTTAAACATATGAGCTTAGTATTTCTGTTTATATTTATTTTATTTTTCTTGCTTTTGTTAGATATAAAAGCAACATACAATTATTATGTTGTTGAATCTTGCGACTATTCTAATTTCTAATAAGCCACATAATTAAGACTTAATCTAATAAGTCGATGTTTTGAATTAATAATAAAGAACGAGGAAGATTTAAAAATGAAAAAGTTAAGAATATTTAACTTAATATATTTGTCATACAATATAATTTAGGTTGTGTCTAATGATTCTAAACACACTTATAAAATAGATACTAAATTGACACTTACATGACGTGACGCAATATATAATATATTGCCACGAAAATAGGAGGGTTCTAAATATAAAAAATAAAATCAACTAATCGAAATGTATTGCTGCACTTTTGGTGTATATTTTATTAATGCAATTATACATAGTATAATTAAGATGTGTAGCTATCATTGATGACGTGTTTATCTTAACAAGCTTAAATATAATTTAATAAAACACAAGAAAGTATTAGGAAACAAGTTACCCAATAGCATTACTAATTGTATTTCATTAGATTCTTCAATTCATAGTTTGATCAAAAAGTTAGATAAATTAATTTTAAGGGTTAGCTTTTAATCCCATAAAGTTCATCCTTTTCCTTCTAAGGCAACCTCAAATAAAGCCTCATACTCAAATGAGATTTCTTAAAAAGTTGCATCTTTTAAAGTGGGATTGATTTTTTTGAACAAAGAGAATATATATATATATATATATGTATATTTTATTAATTTAAAGATAAAACTATGAATACATACATATGATTTGTATCCTTAAGATTCTACTAGACTATATTGTGGTGATCAACTTATATTGAACAACTATTACTATTCACAGGTGGATCTACACATATACGTGCGCGTGTGATTGTCCCTCGTACTTATTAATTAATTTTATTATAAAAAAGTTTTAATTTATTTAAGTTAATCATAAATATTATTTATTATTCATCAAAATTTATGAGATCTAAAATCAAATATTCTTATATGAAATTTCTAAATATATTATTGACAACCATAATTTAATTTTACTTGTGTGGTAAAATTTAGGATTCAATTTGACCCTGAAACCTCTCATGTCTATTCCAGCAAAACTTTGGTTATGAGAGTTTCCACTTCTTGCTCTTAAAGGCTTTAGAGAATATATATATATATATATATATATATATATATATATATATATTATTTTTAAAAATATCAACTGTAATATAATATAATTAGAATATAACAAGGTGCAGAAAATTAAACTTGGGACAAAAATCTCATTGGTCTCTAGTCAGTGGTTACTAATGTGTAATTGCGAATATATAATTTTTCCTTTTATTTCTCAATCTTTAAACTTTAAACAATAATTTGAGGAATGATCCATAGTTCAAGTTACCTGGGGCGGAGAAAGGATTCGCCGTCATGAGTGAAGGCCAACTGAGCGGAATCCCCGGCTTGTATGGACACGGCGGAGCTGTTGCCGGCGACAAAGCGGTGGACGAGCTCCTTTGCGGACGTCTTCGGTGACGGAGTCCGGCTTCCGGCGGCCACCAGCTCCTCCGGCGGAGACACCACTGAGCTGCTGAACACCCCCAACATCCTCTCTCTCTCTCTCTCTGTCACTAAATGACTACAGCTTGTTAAAAAGAAAAAGGGAAAAGAAGCTTAAAGCTCGAACATGAAGATAAATGTGATCATTGTTCTTTGCCATTTATTTATAAATGGAGATTCAGGAGTACTTTTGTCATTTCGAACAATAAAATTATTTTGACAATATATTCCACTTTTTATTTTTAGAATTTTTGAATGTCAGAAAAATGGAAATATCCAATAAAAAGGACGAATCAAGAAGGAGCATGTAAGGAGGGGCCCATTGGAATTCATGAGTGACGTGTCCACAGTCTAATTAGTGCCGTGTGGGGCCCCAGGGTTGTTTTCCGTGGATAAGAATTTCTGCAAAAGAAGAAAATGAAGTTACGAGACATAAAATTGATTTGAGTCAGACGTATATGAGGCACTACCGTAAATCACTCATTAAGGTTAACCACCCTTTTTTTTTAATGTCCCATAAATGAAATTTATTTTTTAAAAATAAAATTTTAAAATTTTAAAATATTTCTAAATTACTCTTATGTTAAAATTGTAAAATAATTATGATAATTGAAATTTTTTAAAATAAATTTTTTAAAATTAAATATTAAAAATATTGCTGATACCTTATTTATCTATTAACACTCCTTAAAATTCGTCAAAAATCAAAGAGGATAATACATTTGAGAAGGAGGGAGTATTCTTGCAAGTAGTAACAAATCTAACTTCTCGAAAAGGGGAAAAAATGAAGGCGCAAAAGAGCTTCATAATATTCACAAAATCATTTCATAAAAATGTTATTACGAGACTGATTTCTTAAGGGATAACTTTTTAGAGATTTCTTAGTTTGTAATTTTAACAGTTTTAAAGATTATTAATAATTCATTTAGGATAACTTATGTTAAAGTCATATTAATCATCTATAATTTAAAAGTTTACCCTAAGATAGTCATTAGACACTCGACATCTTTAAAAAGTTAGCCCTTTAAAAGTTTGCCTCATCATAACATTTTCATAAGATGGCATCACCAAAGAATTTTAGTATATGAGATTGTTATAATATAATAGAGGATGAGTGAATCGAACTTGTGAATTAATATATCCAAGATTCAAATTGACGACTAAATTAAACCGATTGATTAGAGTATATTAAAATTATATAAGGTATATACTTGATATTTGAGGTTGTCATTTTCACATTTGATTGATCTTCTCATTCCTTCAAAACAATACATATATAAATAAGATTGATGTGGTGAAGTTTGAGTGGGTAATGAGATTCCTACCCCCAACAAGATTGGATTGCCATTAGCGTAGTAATTTAGCAATTTACAAAACTTTCCCACCATTGGATTAAACTATAAACTACTCTCCTAAAAGTTTAGCAATTTATTTTGAATGTAAAATTTTATTTAAGGGAATAAATGGCCAATTATTTCAGTCAATAAATATTGATAGATCCACATCCACATGCACTAATAATTTAAAAATATTATCTTATTTTTAGATTCGAAATTGATTAAATTGCTCTGTCATTGCTTATTTTATGGCTCCTCTCGTTTTAAAACAGGCTTGATTGATATATGCAACCAAGATGATAGAATATTTTTGCACATGTTTATTTATTTTTTGCAAATTATTTTGGCCATTTGTTGACTTCAATTATTATCAATTAAAAATTCAAGAAAAAAAACAATTGTTTATGCTTCTGTTTGTTGCACTTAAATTGTTATTTATTTCCTGTAATAAAAAAAATTACAACACATGCACACAATTTAAAAAAATCGAACTTTAATTTTACTTTTGAAAATTATTCATCCTAAGTAGTAGACAACCCGGAAGGGGCTCTTTGTTAATAGTTGATTAGGTGAGAATGAGTTTACCCTTGAATTCTAATCTTTAAAAACTTAACCCATTGATATTATCCTAATCTTACTTCATTAGGTAGGAATAAAATCAATCTTTTCGCTAATTGTTTGCTTGAATTATGATTCCTTGGCTTTACTTGAATCATTTATTTATTTTTCCATGTAACTTCTCATGCAATGTATGACTTACTCTCGCACAACTATCAACGATAATGATACGTCCCGATTAAGAACCTAACTAAGGCCCTGTTCGGTAATAGTATTTGGAGTAATGTTTAGTATTTGATCAAATCAAAATACTAACAAACCAAATATCAATGTTTGGTAAGGTAGTGTTTAACTAGCGTTTACATTAGCTTATAACGTTTTAAGTAATGTTTCTAAAAAAGTAAACATATTAGCCGTTTACATTTAAAAGTAACGTTTCATTTTTTTTTTTGTTGACAAAAACATCCCTTAAATAATTTATATTTGGTAAATTATTTATATCCTTTTACATCATTTTATAATAATCAATTAACTAAACCACTAAATTTATCGAATACATTTATTCAATCGTTCACTTGAACAACAATCTATTAAAAGCTAAAATCTAACAATTATTAGCTAACTAAACAACTTCATCTACATAAACTACTACCCACTACTCAAATAGATTTCATTTTATTGAATATGGCCTAAACATTAGTAATTTCCTTTTTATAAGAATTTATTTGACGATTATTTTTTAAAAAAAGTAGATTCGGTTTTATGAAAATTGTCAGACAAATATTATCACAAGAAAAATAAGAAATTTCTCCATAAGTTTCACTTTTTTCGGAATTTAACAAGATTTAAATATTATTGTTAGTATTATTACTGATTCACTTTGATACCGACCTTCATTTTAAAAAATACCAAATATTATTTATATCGAAAGTCATCATAAAAAATAAAAAAGGGTGATACGTTCATACACACCCCCATCTCATTCCCCTATAATAATGGGGTATATTCTTTCTAACCTACTTTATTTTATAAATAATTAAATGGGCATGGAGCAAAAATGAAAACAACTTTTTTTTTTTAAAAAAAGGAGAATTACTTCAGAATGACTTGTCTTCTTTGCAATACACGTCAGATAAATGCCCAGATTCTCTGATTCAGAGAGCAATTTTGTTTTGTTTTGTTTTTTTTCGTTGACTGTTTGGTTAACACTTTTTAAAAAATTGCAAATAATTCATTAATAAACAAATTTCGACCACAGAATCTTTTTATTTTATTTCTTAAAAAATTATTTAATGGATACTATCGACCACATAATGAAGTTTAGTTTAGCCCACAGTTTATGGAAGCTTCTTTCCAAAGGGGGTGGAAGAATTTTGCTCCTCTCAATTATTATTAGTGGGCTGGACCAAGCTGACCTTTTTATTAACCTCTAATTTGGGTTGGGTTAATTATTCCCTTGAAAAATTTATGGGTAAAGGGAAATAAGGGATTAAATTTGGGTACCTTGAATAATTTATTAATTTTCGGGATTAGAGTATAACATTTTCTTTTTGTCTATATGAAATTTTTTATTTCGGCTTATACCTGCTCTAAAGTAGACATTGTACGATATTTTATAATCTCATCTCTACGGTATAGATCTTGCGGTATGTTAGATTCAACAAGTTAAAGAAACCAAGTCAGATTATTTTTTTATTTATGTGTTGACTTATAAGTTGTTTTGAAACCAACTCGTTTCATCGAAGTTCACATGTTGAGTAGAATTGAGTTGGCTAATCAACATTATTGGGCTATTGTATAAGAAATTATATAAATTATTATTAATTAATAATTCCAAGATCATAATGTTTGTTAGTTATTTGAAATTGCAGCGTGCTAAACATGCTAATTAATTATAATAAATGAACAATGCAACATAATTGTCCAATAATACATCTCCCAATTTTTTTATTTTTTATTTTTTAGTTTGGTGCAGGTATTTAATTTCTCTAATTTTAGCATAACATTCATATTCTAAAACTTTTTTAGGTCCTAAAAATCATTGCTTTTCTCTTAATTATAACGGATCAACTATGTAAAGAACGAGAAAAAAAAAGGTGAAAGCGAGAAAGGCTAAGATCAAAGTGACTCTTTGTTTTTTTGTCTTCTTACTGCTTCACCTAAGTTATGTGCGCACTGACTCCATAGTCTACTTGCAAATGTGACCTATTATTCCTTATGAACATTCAATAGCTAACTCGAAGTAGAAATTGATCTAATCTGAACCTTTTCATCTAAACTTGATTTTCTTTCCAAAAAAATTTTATTGAACCAAATATTAATCAATTTGAAGTTAACTTGAGCTAAAACTGAAATAGAATAGAATCACAAAATCATAATGATCCAAACCTAACCTCGATCTAAAATTAAACTATCCCTAAATCGAACTGAATGATTCAATTATCGGGTATAGAGAATAGCATAATAGTCATACACATATCTAACTAGTCAAAGAGGAGTCGGCAAGTCTCGTAACTTTCAAATTCATATACCTAAAAGTATATACTTATAGTTAAGTTTGGCAAATAAGAAAAATTAATGAAGTAGTAAAAAGAGTGACCCATAAAATTGAAACCCTAAATTTTCCACAGAAGGTGGTCATGATAATTTTGTGTAGGCTTACTTTCATAAAAAGTAAAAAACAACCATGTAAATGGTAGAATGGATCACGTAACAAAGCACAATTAGAACAAAGTGTAATCTCCCTTTCTTTATTAATTAACTTTAATTACTTGGCAAAACACTAGCACTATATAGTGCTTTAACTTTCCCCTTTCCAACACAGAATCTGCTAGGCTAGGTAGGGCCTCAGCACCCAAAGAAACTTGTCACAAAATAATCTTTAATCAGAAAACTTTATCCTCTACATGTGTCAACGATAGCTCGACTCTCATCAAATGGAGGATTAGAAACCCTCCCAAAAAAAAAAACCAACGCTCCCAAAAAAAAAAACCAACGCTCTGCCTAAAGAAACCTGCAAACTCTGCGATCCTTTCAGTTTCAGTGCAATTTGGCCGATGAGAGTTTGCGCATGTACCTCCTGTAATAACATTATTATGAATATGTAATAAAGATTATTATTCATAAGATTCCTCACTTGTCCTTGAGGTTTCTTATTAGGAAGCACGATTTTGTCTGATCTAAATGCCTTCAGAGTTTCTGTTGGCTCTGAATTCGCGACGCTTTGTTTTCTGATTGATGTTGGGCGTCTAGAATATGATCATTTTTCGGTAAAATATATTATAAAACCTTTCTGAAAGAGCAGAAGCCAGTAATTAGAGAACCACGGAGCTGCTTCATCCAATGAAGAGCCACACCAGATCCACAAGAGTGACATTCTACAATAGCTAGTCCAACATCATAAAAAATTGACCTTTAAACCTGGGCATGCCAGTGCAGGGTCCCGTCGAACTCGAAATCGCAATCCTGGAGAAATAACATTAACAATTCACCGTAGAATTGAACGATAAGTTCGGAATGAATACATAATACAAAGACCTGCATAGTCAACATCAAATAGGAGACAACTTTTGTCTGCACCAAAACTCCGATAATCGACAGGTTGGAGATAGTTGTCCAATAAATTCTTTTCATCAGTTTGAGATCTGATCCCTTTGCCCTTTATTCTGAGGAATCAAATTCAGACCCTTGAACATAACACAACTGTTCACATATCCACATCACAGCCACCTAAACAATCCATTCGTGATGAACAGAAATGTAACACTCTTTTTCACCAAAGGATAAGGGACAATGCATGCACAAATTTTTATACCATCTGTACCCTGGTCTTCCGTGTTGAAGATGCTCAGTTATGCACAGTTAACCAGCCAGTTAAGCTTCCTAATTGGGGTGGGATTCCTGTAAAAACGATTTGCATGAAATCCTGTCTATGACAGGCGTTCAGATCACCAAACCGGGGGAGGGGCACACAGCGTCACCAACAACGGATATATTTCAACAGGAATATGGCAAGTGAGATGCCAAAGCGAAGAGGTCGGAAAAGGATCACTCTGGCAGATTTGTATTCCACGTAAATAGGGGCAGGATATCTTTTGTAACATTCAAATAACCTTCACTGAATTAACAAGAAAGAAGATAATTGACAAGTCTGAGCAAATCACAAAGAGAAATAGCAGGCAAATGAGAACTCTACGAGCACCTTTATTCCACCGAAAATCTTAAAAGCTTAACTCAAATATAGAGGGAAACAAGTGAGATAGATTCCAATAGAAATTGAAATGGCATTTTCATATTTCGCAATCTCAAGCTTGATAATTTTCCCTTTTCAAACAGAACATCATTATCTAAAAAGAAAATAACCCCCATCCCATCTGCAGCAAAATACTAATAATAACCACTGCTTCCGTTGCAATATCGACTAAAAGAAACAACACAAACATAAAAATAACACAATGTAAACTGAATTCTTGCATCACTAAACCACCAAATATAAACTACCTGACAAATATTTCAAACACACACTACAATGGCATCCTCTCAGTTAAAGATAATGAGGACAAAGTTCGACTATGTGTTGCATTCAGTATATTCACCCATATGTTAACCAGATTCAGCTTTAGGTGTTCAACATGAGTTCCTGCTCATCCACTTCTCTAAAAAAGTTGCACAATCTTTAGTCTAAAGTGCAAGTATTGATACTCATATTAGAGTGCCAAATACATAACACGGTTACTTGACGTGAAATGAACAGTCTAAATGATAACATAATCTACCACTGTATGTGAATAACGCAAAAAGGTCTTCAATGCCAACTGAAAACTTGAATTTAGGGATTGGGACCCCCATTTCTTTTTGGTTAGGTTTTTGGGGGAGGGGAGGGGGGTGGAAGAGAGAGTGAACAGCGAAAAGAAGGTATTGGATTTTCTTTTTCATAATCCAATGTAATCACCTTTTTTAAAGTTTCGCAAGATTTCAAGCAAACATCATGACATGATGATTAATTGCAGTCTAACAGCAAAGGAGAATACCCTTGTAATTTTGATCAACGTCTAAAGCTCCCAAATTTGGGGGCCTAAATAACCCTAAACTCACTTGTATACTTGAATTGTAATTAAGCCAGGCAACTAGACATCAGGAAAGATGCAAAGGTTTGCTTCACTCTCAGCAAGAACTTTTGAAGCACAACGCATCTCATTACTCTAGCTGCTTCGCTTGGTCAATTTCAGGAGGGGAGGACTGATTTGAACGCAAAAAATAAATTAAGAAGATAAAAATCTGAAGTTGAATCAAACAAGGAAACCGAAAACAATTTCAAAACTCATAAAGAAAGAATAATGACAAAGAATCACCTTATCATATCCATTGGAGAGCTTCTGAGACTTATGTATGTTTAATACCTAACGCAAAAATACACACATATCAGAAGGGGTGGAATGTAAAATTTAAAGGAGGGAGGAGGAGAGAGAGATAAAAGATCAACCTCAATGGTGGCAGAAGGAGAAGAGGAGTTGAAGCTATTGGAGAAAGAGGACAAGGCACTAATTATCCCCAGTATCATCATTAATGAAGCTAGCAGTGCATTACTGCCCTTCACTCTGAACCAAAAGGCACTTAAGTCACCATAAGTGGGTTGATATGATACCAGCAACTACAAAGTCTATAAAGTACTAACAGAGCCACTACATGGATAACAGACTACTACAACAAACATTGAACTTAAATATTCTCATCTCATCATCTGAAAGAGTAGGAACATTAATCTATTCCCACTGACTCTCATTTTTCGGGATCTGAATATCATCTTCTTCATCGAAAACAACTTCAACATCATCTTGAATGCTACGGTCTGCAAATTTTTCAGGAGGGAATCAATAGATTTCCAATCCTTTTCAAAATCATCCTTCTCAAGAAGTGAAGGTTCCTCAAATATCCAATCTTCCATGAGATCAATATGCTCAATGTTGATAGGATCTAATGCTTGTCTTCCCCTTTGGATGTTCCTATAAATTGACGTCACAATACATTCACTAAATTCCACAGAACATAACACATCACTCAAGAACTGAAAATAAATAAAAGTTAAAGGAAGAATGAGCAAAAGCAAAATTACCTTTCTCTAAGCCTCAGGTTGTAGCGTACGAATACAAGATCAACCAATCTTTGGTGCTCCAACCAATTTTCCTTCTTAGAATTTATGAACTGAAAAGTGGTCCAATTTCTTTCACATCCCGTTGCACTTGTACATTGACTTAGAATTCGCACCGCAACTTTTGCAAATCAGGACAATCATGGCCAAATTGTTCCCACCACGCAACTATGGATATACTCAGAATTAATAACATTTGAAGTTTGAATTATTAATAACAAAAGTAATTAAATTGTAACAAATGATTAGCTTTTACCTGGATTAAGTCTCTCACGTTGGCGAATGGATAAAGTCATTCCAAATTCACCAATCGCATTCTTGTATGACTCGAGTTGCTCACTAATCTTCTCTTGCACACTAATGTCAGGATCCGATCTTGTAACAACCGTCATGAAGCCCCTTGTGACCTCTCTTTGCTTGGTAAATGATGACCTAAAGAAAATACCCGGATTAAGCATACACCCTGCGGCATGTAGTGGACTATGAAGTTGGTTAGCCCATCGTTGCTCAATAATCCGAATACATGGCAAATATTGTGATAAATTATTCTTCAACCTTGCTTTGATGGCCTCCTTTGCATTATCCATGGCTTCATACAAATATCCCATTGTAGGTTTCTCACCACCATCTACAAGACAAAGGACCTTCATCAAAGGTTCACTGACTTTGGCAAAATGTTGGCAAATAGACTAAAATTCTCTATCCTCTAAAATAATAGATTGCACCTCCTTTCCCACACTACTTTTTGCATATTGAGAACCAACCCACTCATCACAAGTAAACATTTTTCTAAGTTCCTTCTTGAACATCGTCAAGCATTGAAGGCTAAGGAAGTGAGTAGCAAATCTCGTAACTCCGGGCCGACATATGTCTCTACCAGTAGTGAACTCCCCTCCTCATTAATGCAAGCACCCAACCATGGTTATAAATGAATTTGGTGATTTTTCTAGCTTTTTGTATGGTAGCATCTATGGTGGGAAAATGATCGGGCTTAGAGAAAGATTCTAAAATAAGATCAATGCAATGAGCTGCACAAGGAGACCAAAAGAAAGTATCATACTGTTCCATGAGTTTTTCTCCAGCAGCTTTGCATACAGGATCATTGTGAGTTATGAAGTAAACAACATTCTGAGGTCCCACAACCTTTGCAACTTCATCAAACATTTCAAACAATGTATTGGCATCCTTCGTGAGCCCAGAAGTGTCAACAGACTTCAGGAATGTAGTCCCTTTAGGACAATGTAAGAAAAAGTTTATCATGGTTGATTGTTTCTTATTAGTCCAACCATCAGCCATGATAGAACAACCATATGTAGACCAAGAAGTTTTGATGTCAACAAAATAACACTCAGTCTCTTGTACAACATCCTTTAAAAGATCCCCCGTAACTCATAAAGGCTAGGTCCTTTATATCCAGGCCCTATAGAAGTCACGGCATCCCACATTGATTGATAATAATCTGATTGTGCAGCACTAAAAGATATGTTAGCATCATACCACCACCTAGCAACAGATAAATGAGCTTGACGTACTCTTTCATTTGTTGTTAGAGCCTTTGTAATGCAAGGTTGAGCGCCTGTAGTCATCTTTGGAGGAAAAAAGTTTTCAATTTTCCTCTTCTTAGTACTTATATTCGAAGATGGCTCTTTACCTACAGAGGTCTGTACACCAGGATTTGAAAACTGTGGATCTTGCACTCTGGCTTCTTCTTCCTTCGTCAGAGGGAAACTACTGCAAGCATTGTTAACTTCACATTTTATAGTAGTCTTTTTGCATGATCGCTTTTCCACTCAGTCAATAGTTGTTTCATTTGCCTTCTTACTTCTTCAGGTGCTCCATTACAAGCTGCCACATTCCCCTTAACCCCAGCCAAGTGTTCTTTGAATCGAGTAATTCCACCCCCGCTCAATGCTTTTTACAATAAATGCAAATGGTATTGTTCCTTTTCCCCGGAACTAATTGGCAATGAGCCCAAGCAGGATCTTCAGATTTAACAGTTGGTGTAGATGGGGATCCTGCTCCTGATCCCCTAGACACTTCCATGATAATAACCGACCAATTTTGACCTAACAAAATAAAATTAAACTCAAGCATAAAGAGAGGCTTTACCTATCACTATCAACCATAAAACCCAACATTAAACAGTATAAAATGTAATCGATGAAGTCCCAATCAAAATAAAAGCATAAACCCAACAATTACTTGAACATCTAAACAGAGAGCTTTAATGACCCTTGAGGAGTATAAGAACAAAGACCCAGAAAATCTAAACCGAAACTCTCCCATTACTCAAGCATACCCTCAAAAATTACAACGAATCAAATCAAAATTGAAACAAGGGAAGATGGGAGCTTTACCTATATGAGCCCACAGCTACTGGGAAATTTAAATTAGACACTCAAGCCTGGTGGGCAAGAACGAGAGGAGCTGCGTCCCGCCGCCGCCGCCGTGTGTGGAAGAACAAACCTGAGCCGCCGCCGTTATGGGGAAGAACAGCCCAGAGCTGCCACGTCTCGTTTACTCATTCTCTTTCCACCTATTTCGTCCCAATTCACGCAGATAGATTTCACTTCGGCCTCTGCTTCTTCAATCTTCACCCTTTTCCTCTCATTTACTCGCTCTCTGTCCCTGTCTCTGTCTCTGTCTCTGCCTCTGCCTCCCCTTTACTCTTCCAGTTCTCTGCAACTTCGCCGTTCAGTTCAACAAAGCCATTTTTATTTTCTTTTCGTTTTCTTTTTCTTTTTTTCCCCTGAAGTTGAACCATCTTGTTTGTATGGATCGTCAATTCTCACGTTTGGGTTCCGTTAATTAGATTTTTCGGTTTAAGAAAATGCATATCAAAGTTGAAATATGATAAACCTATAAATTAGACTTTTTAGTATATGACTCATTAAAATTGATAAATAAAATCTTTAAATTTTTTTGGTGTCATAAAATTTGAACTTTAATATGTTATCAAAAATTCATAACTTCTTCGGTGTTGGTCAAATGTAAATTATTAAAAAATACATAAATAATATGAGTATTAAACATTCAAAATGCTGAAAAATCTCTACAAAAAATCAAACTATTGGAAAAAATATGACTTAATTTTACTGAATACATGATCTAATTATGGATTCCATCAACTCGAATAACAATTTAAATCTACCCAGAATATACCTGACTCATATTTGCTAAAACAATATATAACTGACTAGTAATCGCCTTGTTGCATGGAGGACAATTGATAGAATCATCAACTATTCTGTTTGCCTGGGAATTTTGGAATGGAAAGAAGAAAAAGCATACAAGAGCCAGCTCATGATTTTGATACTTGCACATTCTGGACGATGGTATAGATATTTTTAGTTGGGTGTTACCATAATACCATGGGGAAGTTTCTCAAGTTTCTCTTAGGATGTAGAGTTCACTGGATAATTTTTGTTAATTTCTATTTTCTACTCACTTTATCACCCAAGTATAGACACATTTGCTACTACTATTGCTACTGTTTTCAACCAAGGGCCGATTTGTTTTGATGTTTATAGGAAGCCTTATTAGAGCTATTAGCTTGTAACAACCTATGTTACTGAAAACTGGACCGGACCGATTGGTCGGACCGGAAACCGGTAAATTTGACGGTCGGTTTAATGGTTAGGCTTGTTTGGAGGGTCGAACTGGAAAAACCGGCCTGAATCGGTTGACCCGGTTGGTTCGGAGAACCGGATGAACCGTGGGGCTTATATATAAACCTGCTAAAGAAATCCTAAAACTGTTATCTCAGTTTTCCTCTTTTCTTCGCTCGCTGTGTCCGCTACTCCTGCCCCGCTCTCCTCTCCTCCTCGCTTGCTTCCGTGGCAGCGGTGGTCGCTGGCCGCCATCCAGCCTCTCTAGTCGTGTTTGCTCTTTCTCACTCTCATCTCATTCAATTCTGATATTGAATAGAATACTCAATTCCACAAGCCAGAACAAAGCACACGATAAAGAACCTCTGAGGAAAAGATCATTTTTATTAGCTGATTTCATTAATGTATGATTCTTGTATATTATATGTTCATTTCCGATTTCGTTCATGACTGTTGCACCCTCTCCACAAGTTTTGTGCATTGTTTTCTAATTCGTGGAAGATATTAGAATTTTGCCCGAGTACATTGATGGGAATTTGTGCATTTATGGCAGAATAAGAAAAAATAATTGAAAATATATAAAGAAAAATTTTAGAATTAACCGGTCATGCCGATTTAATCCGGTCTAACCAATATCCGGGTCAACCGGTCTAATTCAATTCAAACGGTCCAACTGATTGAACCATTAACTCACTCTTCCGACCGGATCGGTTCTCTTAACATAGGTAACAACTAAACGCTCACCATAAAAGCTTGTACCAACTCATAACCACTCACAACAGTCTCATAATAACCAAGTAACAACTCATAACAGCTCATAACAGTTCACAACTACAGCTCGTAATAGCTAATAATTAGTTTTTAGTAGCTAAAATCAACAAACCCTAAATAAAGATTAGCGATGAAAATTTGGGCATTTTTGGGTATGCAGACAATAGAATGACTTTGGTTGCATTGCATTGTATTAATCTTCGCATAAACTTAGCAATATGTCAATGTGTAAAAGTCATTTAAAAAAAAATTTTAAGGGAAAGAGGATACAGAAGAACCAGCATCTCTATATTTGTCGACATCGAACTGTGATGTATCAATGCAACAGTAAAAGAGAAGTAAAGCCCTGTGTACTAAGATTCTCAGGTAGTGAGCAGAAAGCACCCTTAGCTGCTTTTGAGTTCTACCGAAAAATATATCCAACGTCAAAAAACAAAAAACCTCTAGACCCAGATAAGTGATCAGATTAAACAGACGCTTGAACAAATCATCTGTATTTTTCAGGCAAGCGGTATCCTGTCTTTACTATTTTATCCGCCAACATCTTTCCAGTCTTGGGCATGACATGCCAGTGCAAGGTCAAGTTGAACTCTTTCCCGAGCAAATTGCTACCCTGGAAAAGCAATATAACAATTCAAAGCTTGTCAACCGACTATTACTACATCATTACTTTGTATGATGATGACAGCGTAAAATGCAATTGGATACCAACTATTAAGCTATGTTACTCGGAGTCTTTGCTTATCATCACTGATACTTGATGTTCTGAAGTAATTGAACTGACTTAATACTTCGTTTTATTACAAGACAATGCAGATTTTTTTATTTTATAGACAAGTCTGATTTTGATCCCTGAACATTTATTGAGGTCAAAGACCAGTGGACTCGGAGTAAGCAGCTATCAAGGGACAAGCAATAGCCAGAAAACAAAACCACAAAAAGTAAAATCAGTTCTTGATGAATTGTTACCTGATCGACAAATTTGTACTTGTTCGAGATACGAATCGAAAAACTTGCATGCTCTTGTGATGGTATTATTGCATCCCATAGCGAAATCTGATGACAGCATAGCCATAGAACAGTTGTTAATAGCAAAAGTATGGACGACAGAACATGACTGAACGTAGAGTAAAAAAAAGAAACAAAAAAGGGCATTCCAGCCTGTAATGTTTTATTGCCTTTAATAACTAAGGGGCTTCTATGTTCCAATGATCTTTAACAACATAAGCCTGTCTCCAAGCAGAAGATGAATATTACAGTATAGCCATCTCACTATCTCAGTGATTTCAGGGCTTCAGTCAAAGAAATATAACTTTTAGCATTGCTAATGGCATCTATTCTGTGCATGGAACATCAGAAGTTTAGCTATAAAAGAGATCGTTTCACCACATGACAACTGCAGCACCCATGAAACTGTGAAAGAACGACCTTGTGATCATTAGAGTAAATGCAAGTTGCAGCAATTTTGTTCTATGATTGGAGCAGCATAAAAATGCATCATTACCCATAGCATTGGTAACTTTCTTTTGAACAGGATGAGTAACTTCATGAATGCTCATCTTCTCCCAGAAACCGAGCAAGTACTATAAAAGATGCAAATAACGGGATGGTCCAACACCAAGTACCAAATACCCTTCATCCCATCATTGGCTAAGGATCCACCCACCCATAACTATAATATTGGAAATAACAGGATGCTCCAACACCAGGTGCCAAAAATTTGATTCTGAATAGACGGTGCAGAGCTTGCAAAATTTCTATGAGAAAAGAACCCTCTCAAGTCTGAAGATAACAAGAATCACTACTAATAGCTAGAGTTGGGAATTAAACAAAATTTACAAACACGCCTACTAAAAACTGAACTAGATAGCTTTCAAACTCAACAATTTGTTAGAGCACTTTATACAGTCCAAAAGTAGTAACTTCCTGACATCCAGAGTCAGAGAAATTAGAAATGATGAACTAAAGGCGACTAGATATGATAAACTAAAGTGATAGAGAGAGAGTCGTGCTTACCCTAGATGAACCGTTGAGAGAGACAGAGAAAGAGAGAGAGGTGTCAACATTAAATTTTCAACCACCATTCCTTACATTTACCTTTAACTAGGTTCAAAGAATTTTGATCTTGCTGAACATCGTAATTTTATAAGACACAGAAGACACATATCCCGGAGAAAAAGAATGTACCTGATTCAATGCATTTTTAGGGGTTTCGTACTCTGCAGCAACAAACACAAAGACCTGTATATGCAAGATACAATAAGTCAGATAATAATTTTGGCTGATTCTTGAAATATCTTGTAGTTTAATAGTGATTAGTGACTTTGTTTAATTGATGAAATAAAAAATAAATGTGCAGCAATCAAATTTTCTCACTCATAGAAGCATATTTTATAGAGTAATGAGTGCAAGCTTGAGGTATCCGAAGCACAAAACGTATTCCATTTTTCTCAGAACGTGTCGTGGTCTTTTTACAAACAGAACTCAGAACAGTCAGAGAACAAGCTAGTGACCCCCCCAAAAAAAAAAAAAGAAGAAAGGAACACTGAGCATATATCATTAAGGCCTCTTTCCACAAGGAGATAACAAAACACCAAATAACTCTTCAGATCTATTTTAACCTTTACAAATTAAGGATAAACTGAATAAATACAGTAATAAAAACCTGCATAGTCAACATCAACCATTTAAATAGGGGATGAAAAGTTGATATACGTCTCTAATAAGCGAGGGTTTGGAGACAGTTGTCCAACAATTCTCTTTTCATTGGCCGAGTTTTGATCCCTTCTGTTTTGTCTAAGGAAATAAGGTTCAGAAACTCAAACATAACAGTTCACATATCCACTTTCACAAGAAAAGAAACCACTCATTCCCAATTAACAGATATGCAAGGCACTAATGGAAAAACTCACGCACAAATTCACCAAACATTTAAGATGCACAATAGACTAGTTTGGGGCAGGACAGATACCTATAAAAAATCAAACATATGGCAGGAGAGATGCTGGATATAGGAGTTTAGAAAAGGAGATCTCTACCTGCTTTGTGTTCCATGTAAACAAGGACTGCAAATCTGCTGTAACATTCAAAGTCAACTTCACCTGAATCAACAAAAAATCAGATAACTGACAAGCCTTAGCAGAGACACAGCAATTAATAAGAGTTTTAAGAGCACATTTAGTTATGCAAACTGCACAAAAACTTAAGTGAAATATACAGGTAAACAAGTAAACAAATTTCAACACATTTGTAATGGCATTTTTTATAATTTCATAATCACAAGCTTATAAATATATCCTCCAGTAGGAACATCGCTATCTACATAAATAGCTGAATCTCATCTCTAGCAAAGTAGCAAAGTACTAATACAAGCCACTATTTCTGTCAGAATACCTTTTCAACCAAAAGAAATCACACCAGAATGGAGCACCACCAAGCTCATGAGTTAAATAAACATAAAAATTATGCAATCTGGATTCTTGCATCACGAAGCCATGAAATACGAAGCATTAAGCCAAATTTTCAAACAAGATAACAATAGAATCCTCTGAGTCAAGGCAAAGAGAATGAATTTTGATTACTTGTTTCCATTGAGTATATACATAATCTATGTTAACTGGATTCAGCTATATCTCTTTCATATGAGTCTGAACCAACCACTTTTCTTACAAAATATGCATTTTTTTTGGGGTCATAATTGAAGTGTCAAGTGCTGATAACCATGTTCCAGTGTCAAGCGACCACATGGGTACTTGAAGTGAAATGAAGAGTTTTGAGTAATGCAACTCTACGCGTAATTTTGAATGCCAACTGAAAACTTGAATTTAATGATCTTCATTGGCCGCTGTAAATGCTTGAACTACTCAGTGGTAATCAACCAAGTGCAGAATAGATTCAGAATAACATGACCATCATTGAGTACCTAATAAGAATTGAGCCACGTAATTTATTGGTCATAGTTACCAATAACGCTCCCCAAATCACTTAGTTCGGAAGACAGATCGCTATGCAATGCACAAATTTACTTTAATTTGGCCTTCAGATTGCTTGTTCCCAGAACGTGGAAAGTACGGTGTGAAGCGTTCCTGGTAACTTCATGGCTATATCTATCTGAAACTTTAAGATAAGCCTGACTCAAATCAGGCTAGAGATCTACATAAATTCCAAGTGAACTACTATTGCTTGTAGCAAACCAAGACTCAGATTATTAGATTAGAGTAGGGTTACAGACTAAGTATGGAGAACGCAAAGTTCATGGCCAGAGGGGAGAGCGAACAGCAAAGGTGTGATTTTGTTTTTTTCATTTTGTTGGGGTTTTTGTTAATAGTCTAATATAATCACCATTATTAATTTCAGCAAGAATCGTCCTCATTCAAACAAAAGCCATGATGGTTGACTTGTAATTTTAGTTGACTCCCAAGCCCCAAATTCAGGAGTCTAAATGAACCCTAAATTCAATTGAGTTGAAATGAATAATCATCAGACAAATTTAGGGATTGGGAGAAACACAAATATTGGCTTCACTAATTACAGCCGTGGATTCTGCTCCGCAAGAACTATTGAAGCGTAACGCATCCATTACTTAGTCGCTTCACTGGTCAATTTCAGGAGGGAATAAGAAAACTGATCTAATAGAAAAAAAACCAAAAAGGAAAAAACCAGAAATTTGAAGTTGAATCAAGCAAAAGAAAGAAACCCAAAATAATTTCGCAAATTACAAAGACAAAGAGATGAAAGAATCAGAATTACCTCATCATTTCCACTGGAGAGCTTCTGAAACTTATGGATGTTCAATACCTAATGCAGAAAACCGAGATCCACAAATCAGATTACGGAGAAGACCCCAAAAATTGAGTCAATAAAGAGAGAGAGAGAGAGCCTCAATGGTGGCAGAAGGAGAAGGAGAATAGAAACTATCGGAGAAAGAAGCCAAGGCGCAAATTATACCCAGTATCGTCACTGATAGAGTTAGCAATGCATTCAATCTGAACCAAAAAGAATGCATCTTGAATTGATTGAATCCTCTTTCTCTCTTCCTTCCTGCGGATCGAATTTGACGAATGAATAAAAGAGAGACGTGAGTTTTGACTCTTGAGAGTTCAGACCAGCAGGAAGTATCTTTGCCGAAGGAATTGTGGGGGTTTAAATTTGGGATTTTGAGGGAGCCATTGAAACTGAAGAATTAGATTATACCTTAAAATGGAAGTTTATTATTTTTTTATCAAATCAAATGGAAGTTTAAAATTTATCAAAACTTCTCCTAAAGAAAAAAAAGGTTTATTTATCACAAAAATTTATCACTACTTCCTAAAGAAAAAAAAATTTAGCATAAAAAATATAATTTATGATGCGATTTTAATCCAAACTCGAGAAACAAGAGCTTAGGCCAATGCTCTTTCATTCTTTTTTTTTTTTTTGGGTGTTAGATGTAGATCTGACAATTTGGATCATCAAGTTTATTTTTGGTTGAATTAGATTCAAGTTTGATCATATTCGAGTCAACAAGCTTGAGGTTGAGTTTGATTTTGAGTTGGATTATTTTCGGATTTATTGACTTCGACTCACTTGTTTTTTAGTCCAATAGACTTGTTTCGCCATTAAAAAAAAGTTCAGGAAAAAATATTCAGGTAGGTGTGGATCAAATTTGGTTTTAGGTCAATTTTAGGGTATTTCTTTTAACCGTTTCATGTGTCGGGTCATGTATGAGTTGGGTCATTTAGATCAGGTCATTTTTACCATATCTACTTAGAAGAGTGCAAAATAGATTGCGTGAACCTTTTTGTATATTGGTTTAGTATCATTCTGCATTATGGTATCTTTTGCAACAAGTATAAACACGCATTTAAAAAAGTAAATGTCTAATATGACGTTATAAATGCACAACAAAAGTTGAAAGATTAAGACGATTATTAAATATGGACCTTTCTTTAGAAAACATACTACATAAAATTCAAAGTTAAATAATATAGTTGCAATAGATTAAATATGGCAATGATTGACCCAAACCTCGAAAGTATTCCAAATAACATGTTGCATCTTCGAAAGATTGGTGATTGATTACATTTATTTCCTTAGAATACCCAAACCGAAGCACCCACATGACACGTTCACATGTAGACGGGAGGGAGTATTGGGTAATAGTTACAAAGAAAACTACTTATTATAGTCCTTTTGTTGGCATCATTTTCTCTAACCATTCAGCGAGCTACTTGACATATGGTGTGGATTGAAAACATTCGTTCTAAATGGATTGCGTCGCTAACCATCTTTTAAACATGTCAAAGCATTCTCGAGGCTTCTCGTGTGAAGTGTGTCCTCCTCCCTGCAAATTAACAACATAACATGGTTGCCTATATCACTTTTTCTCTAAGCTAAGAAAAAATACCACCAAAAAATGATTAATATTTCTGCACGAGATGTGTTTACTTTAACAGTAGCAAATGTCATCTCGTAATGCCCATTTGAGAACTTTGAAGTGTACCTGCACAGAACTTGCATAGTTGAGATGCAACAGTGATTTCGACATAAAAAATGAAGGGGTGAATATGATATGCAGCATGATTGCAATCAGTGTAGTATATTATATCAGTTACCTACCCAGCAACTTGACCTGCACTAAACCATGGCTTCCAGCGATTAATATTTGGGAGATTCAGTCTTGTAATCCATTCCAGTGTGCCCACATATGGTACGACCAAATCTTGGTCACCACTGCCCAAGGAAAGAAAGGAATACTATGATCGATGTATCGGTACAAATACAAGGATAATACGATGGCATGGAGGCAAAGAATACGATTACCTGTAAATCAATACATGCAATAACTCCTCAGTAAGATTCTGATGATAGCTAAAGCTGCTTTGAACGTTCTTTGTATATTCTGTAGTATTATCGCATCTAAGCCAAAGAGATTTTGTACCCTGCATGAACCGGAAGCATAAGAATTACAAAGATGAAGCACAATATATAGGACAGATTATTTCTTGTAATAAGAAGTAGTTATAAGTTGTAAGGAGTTGTATGGTATGTGTAAAGTAGTTATAAGAAGTGGGAGTGTGTAAAAGAAATGAAACCGAAAATCTAAACTAAAAAAGGGATTAGAAAAGTCGGTTAGCTGAAGAAATATTTTTCAAAGAAATCAATTCGATTAACATATTCAAAAATAATAGTGTTAATCGGTTTACAGTTCAGTTGGTTCAAAATTTGATTTATCGAACCGCTCAAATGAAATTAATTTTTAAAATAATTAATTTGAAAAAAATTGTAGTTATGAAATGTAAAATTTTGATTCATTGCGAGTGGTTACCAGGTAACCGAATCGAAAATCCGATTAACCGGCTTTTTCAGTTTGGTTTTGAACCAAAGTTTTTTGTTGCGATTCGAAATTTTCTCAAATTATTTCAATTCAATTTATCAGGTAACACTGAACTTGATTAAAGTAAAAAAAATAAAAAATACCCACATACTGTAAACAAATTTATAGTGAAACATTTGATGAAAAATAAATTAAAATAAAACAAACTTAGGGCACTTTATAGCACCTAGTTGAACGGTTCCCATGCTACGCCTGAATGAAAACATAACATAGTTGTCATATTATGTGTGAATGAAAAGGGCACTTTGGTTCACCAAAAGTGAAATAGAATGGAATATAACTGAAAATTTTAAAATATTAATATTATTAATTATATTATATTTATTATTAATTTTAATAATGATGATGTAATTTTGGGAGGAAGGGGATTTAATACCCTCTGAAAGCGGGCGAAATTAAGTGCATCGAGTTCTCAAAGGAGAGGGTTGACTTGATACCCTAGACATCAAGTACCATACCTTGAGAACTCTAACCAAAGTATCAAACACAAGGTATGGGAACTTTACGTAATGGAATCACGTTCCATTCCCAAACACCCTCTAGCAATCGCTCTTGACATTTCAACCCGCATCCAAACCATTTTTTAGTAAAGCATATATAGTAAACACATCACAAGTTCGCATATAAGACTGTATCACAATAACTTTTTTTATTTTATAGATTTGTATCACAATAACTCTTATGTGAGGCACAATACGAGCTTCTCTAATAATATGTTTTGACGTCATGACTTTTCAAAAATTTTGACATTACTAATAATATGTTTTAAATAGATTAGCTTTTAAATTCAAGAGTGACATACTAGTACTTCATCTAATAGAGGCTTTTATTGTATTCACTCCTAAATAAACTATTAACCACCCCGGCTATTACAAAATATCCTCATAAAATAGAAAAAAAGTAACCCAATAACAATTTACCCGCCTTTCGAATGTGGAGAGCTTTTCGAACTAGTAAGTTATTAGCCCAAATGCCAAGGAACACAACTTCGTCTCCCTATAGCACCAAAAAAGGTAAAATTATCCTCTTATTATATCGAATACGAGCTATCAATAAATAGATAGACTTGATTTCATATCTAAAATATATATACCCAGAGACCAAGTGAGTGTTGGTACAAGACAAATACCTTACACCCTTTTGGAGGAGGGATTGGAGAATAACATGAAGGCAACAAGATGTCATCAGCGAATAGTGGATCAAGATCCTGCAAAGAGTATTGCACAATCATTCATTTAGGGTATGAATATACGAATATGGATGAGAAGCAAACTCCATTAGTGATATTACTGAAGTGATGACAAGACTTAGTAACTTACATTTGATATTGCTTCTTCATTCTTTAGGCATCTTGTATTTCTTGGATCCACAATTTCATAATTCCCATGACAACTTTCCCTGGTTACCTTCGTACAAGAAAGTAAGATATTAAATTTACATCAAAATTATACTAATAAAGTCAGATAAGGGAGAAATTATACGAGATACCAACTTTTCCGTTATTCCTATATTAAATATATTTTTTACTGACAACAAAATACTAAGCAATAACATGAACAATAATTTCATGAGACATTCGTTTGCTATATTTTACTATAATCCAGGCTAGAAATATTGTCGTTTATTTGAGAAGTAAATAAGCATTTTACTTAAATTTGAAAATAATAATATCAATGATATAGGAGACTGAGCTGTACATTGTGACAGATGTTCTTTTTTTCTTAAAAAAATATACAAGTTAACTATTTACCTCGTAAAGTTCATCAGACAAAAGAGAAACCCGATGAGCAAACTCATATCGTGAACTTAGCACGCCTTCTGTTACAGGATTTCCCAATATGTAACCCTACATTGAAAAGGGACGTTATGAAGAAATACTAGACAAGAGACACAAACTTTACTTACTATTAAGGCATGGGGGCAAAGGTTCTCAGTGACTTTTCAACTTGCTTATTTTAGGACAAAATAGGAAAGGGGTAAGTATAGGCACATAGAAGTAGAAGTGGTATAGAATTGACAGTACCCTAGATGAAAGGAAGAAAGAGACTATACGGGTAAGTTAGATGTCTAGGAATTGAACTTGAAAAAGAAGAGGGGGGGCTGTTATTGGCACTCTAGATATCCCTTATGCTTCTGTGTGAGTCTTTGAGACTCCATGATTACAACATACCTTGAGATTCATCAATGGCCCGGTTCCGACTTTATTCCCTAAAAATGCATATGACAACATGTAAGTGTTTAACGGACAAACATCCCATATTATATAAGAATAACAGGATAAGTATATATCTATGTTGTAAATATTTCATTAATATTCCATCCATTTTATTATATATATATATATATATATATATATATATATATATATATATATATATATATATATATATATATATTCTTTTAATTAACTTTTTTGTTTCATAATATGTCACTTTACGATCCTAATGATATATTAATTACTAATACACTGAATTGGTACTCATTAGATGTTTTTTCCCCTTTATTTATTTATTTATTTATAATAAAATCTTAAAGTTTGTTATAAATTTTGTATTTCTTTAATGCTCTTTCCGATTCAAAAATAATAATTATTTTGAAATAGAGAGAATATTACCGTGCAAGATTTCTTGGACAACAATAGGCAGGGGAATGCCAGAGTAGGAACTACCAGCAATGTAAAGAGGATTCTCTTGCAGTTCGCTATGTTCTTGAAGCCACTGCATGTACATGCATGCCAAGAGACACACAATGAGATACAAACAATACAAATTGCAATGATAATGTCTTATTTCTTATGCTCTCTCCCTCACATTTTATTTACTTGTTATTTCCTTTGCAAATGTCGGAAATTAATTACATAGTTTTCTAGATTTACATTGTTAATTAAACTTTTTTCTTTTACTCCCTGAAGGTAATAATAATATTTATTGAATGATGTATAGAAAATAGAAAATATTGCATAGTTTGTACACATATTTACCTCTTCCACTATAAGATTCCAGGTCATTAGAGACCAAATAATATAAACGGTCTCAACTAGAGACCTAAACCGAATTTCACTGATCCCTAATTAAGGTTGACAATGCAGTTTTTGGATAAGTCTCCATTAGAGACGTGGGTGAGCTGTGTTAAGATCGGGAATTCACTCACAAATAATAAATAAAGAACAAGAAAGAATAACATAACTTGGACAAGATACTTTATTGGAAAACTCAAAATCGGAAAAAACCACGTCTAATACACTAGAATTTGAGTAGCAATTATAAGGAATTTCACTCAAGCTTAAACTAGACACCTTGCATACACTCGCTAAATGACAATAATGGAGGCCAATATACTCGATTTATAGCCATAAACCGAGTAATAAACATGTAAAAAAATCCAACAAAATAAACGACCGAAACGAGGAAGTCGAGCAGCCCCCATCCGGAATGAGTAGTGCAGCCAACATTGGCTTCTCGTGCTGCTTGCACGGGCCAAGTTTGTTCAGTCCAAATATTACGTCATTTATACCCTTATTTACTTAGTTTTTAACTTGTAAAATAATTTAATTTTAGCATTCTTACTTATTTTTCTTACTTTTGTAGGTAATAAATCAAATCGAGACAATAGCAAAAAGTTTGAGCAAAAAGGAAGCAAAATGAGCAAGATAATGGTGTGCACAGGGGCAGTGCAACTTCGCACAATCGTGCGTAAGTCGCACAGCTGTGCGAACCGACTAGAAGCTTTCGAAGTCGCACAGCACGGCCGTGCAACTTACCGCTTCGATTTTTCTCGGTTTTGACAGGTTATAAAAGGACAATTTTGGCTCTAATTCAAGGGGCTCAGCTTTTAGGGTTTTTAGGCACCTCATAGGGTTCTTACTTAGCCAAAATAAAATCCCATTAGGGGAGATTAGTGTAGAGATTTGTACAAGATTTTGGGATTCAAGCCTTCAATTTCAATTCAAGCATAAGTTTTCTCTTTCTCTCTTTCTCTCTTCCTCTTTACTTCTAGTTTAATACTTTGATTGTTTAATTTACTTTCAAGATTCAATTTTTATTAGTCTAGATGTTAATTATAGTTAGATTTATTACTTGTTTTCATGCTTGAGTTTAATTATCTAGTTTATATTCTTGTTCAAGTCGGTTTATGTTAGTTTGTTCTTTAGTGTAGTTTTTATTTTTGTTTCATGTTTTAATGTCAATTAGTTGTTAAAGTTGATTGCTTTGGTTGTGGTTAGCCTTCCTAATGGCTAATTAATCTTATTTAAGCCTTAACCCAACTAGTTTATGTTTGTTATTTGGGATTGTTTCTCATACCCACCACGTGTTCGATGAAATGCCCGAAAGAGATTTTCTTCTTGATTTTTGGGTGATTGGTCTATCACTGAAAGGTGGATTCAATTTACTAGCGTGGGTAAAGAGGATAGTCGGGATTTTGGCATGAAAATAGCCCGAATCCTAGCTAGGTCCATAGGTTGCTACTCTTGTAGTCTAATTGGGCTAACCCCACGAAAGTAGGTAGTTAGAACAATTAGATTAGCTCATGACCCTCGAAAGTGTGGCTTGAGTGGCCTTTGATGGTGCAACCGACCACTCCTAAATGCTTGCATAGACTTGGTTAGGTTTAGGCTTGTCTTGATTAGTTATTTTATTAAGTGGTAAAATCATAACCCGAGTATTTTATTTTTATTACTTTCTAGGTTAGTTTAATCACCATATCTATCTCATCCGTGTTGATTCGCCTAGATAGAAAGTTTAGGTCAGCTTTGATATTTGAAACACAACTCTCTGTGGACACGACCCATGCTTGCCAGCTAGCTACAACTACGCCGTGCACTTGCGGTTATAATTTTAAGACTTAAATTCTTCCCTAACAATGTCCTTGGACACGGCCTGTCCGTGCCGGTTATTGGGTGGAAGGTGTTGTCTTCTTCGGCCTAAATGACCCGTTTTCGATGTTCCTTGGGTCGTGTTGCCATTCTAAGCCTTGAATCGAAAATTTTCGAGTCTAGAAACACCATTAGACAATACATACCCAAAAAGCTGGACTCCAATAAAGATCAAATTATATTATAGTTGCTAAGTTTGGTCTCAAGTTAATAAAATTCGGCCTCTAAATTCAAATTGCAACCAACGGCTTTACAACAAGTATTTCTCGGTCTCTAACAGGTCCATCTTGTTGTGTTCAAGGAAGATTAATATTTAGTGGCACACCTACTTAATAGATTGATTTTATCCAACATGATGAGAATAGGAGGGGTGAAAGAAAGAAAAACAACGGTGAATAAAGAGATTCATAATTATATAGTAATATAATCAAGTGAAGAAGTTACGAATGAAAATATGGGTTTTTCTAACTTTTTTAGGAACTCATAATTATGCCTCGATGCCTTGATGTCATCACTGTAATACCCTTGTGGAGTTTTTGAATATGAGAATCCCGTCCCAACCGGCGCATCGATAAATATTATGTGAGCAACTCGAGAATGATCAAACATTAACATGGTGTTAATTTTATCGATCAAAACACTTTGTTTATACAAGGTTTTGATGTCTAAATAACAAATTAGTTATGGTACCTTTGTCCATGCATAAGGATTCAATTTGAACGTTGGCACTCCTGTTTGCCAACTCACTGCAAGATCCACATTGAGAGGACCTACATCGAGTTTAATATAGGGTGAAAGGAAGATCGAAAAAGAACTGAAATGAGGTGATTAGTTGGATGGGATATGAGATATTTGAGAATTACCAAAGGACATGAATTAAGATAGGAGTTTAAGGATACTCGGCAAGTACTTGCTGGTCTTCGATCGTGTTGCTAGTATATTATTCTAATCAAACAAAATGATTTGGGATCTCTTAATATCAGCCTCTATGCTTTTAGGGGTACATATACATATATGTGTACTTATGGTTTTACTTGTAAAGATAAAATTGTTTGTATCTCAAACTTCGTGAAAAATGCGACCTGAGAGTTGTTGTTGTTATCCAAGGCTCATTGAGTTGCAAGAAGTATGTGTAAAGTAAATTCAGTAGGCTAACTTCCTTTTGTAAAGGTTATAAGTAGATATGTAAAAACTTATTTTAGATATGAAACCTAAGTAAAACGACCTATATAAAAATAAAATAACTTATTTGATACTCTCTCCATCTGATATTACTTGTTTATTTAAATTAAGAGTCTGATTTTTGTGAAACATAAATAAAACTCTTATTTCTAAAGAATTGTATAACAAAAGAGGTAGAACATGATAAACATAAAATAAAAAAGGACAAAATTGTGACTTTTGAATTATTTTCAAGGTAAATCCATATTTTCAATATTAGTAATCATTATAGACTTGCAAATAAATTATTTTATTTTTATATTTTCTATAAATTTCACAACTTTTTCTTTTGTAAGAGAGGGGACAAGCTATAAACATTAGTTAGATATAGGCCCACCGGATGTAAATCACCCCAAGCGGGGCCCACTCAAGCGAAATAGGTTGACTGGCAACATGACTTTGGCAGAACCGAAGA
Source organism: Talinum fruticosum (assembly GCA_021018815.1). Classification (NCBI taxonomy): domain Eukaryota; kingdom Viridiplantae; phylum Streptophyta; class Magnoliopsida; order Caryophyllales; family Talinaceae; genus Talinum; species Talinum fruticosum. The sequence goes on from JAITYX010000059.1 coordinate 3,275,261, forward strand.
ACTCGTTTGTGAGGCCTAGCTAGAAGTTCGGATTTGGAAATTGGGAAGTTGAGAGTTCGATTCTCCAGGTGGAAGCTTAGATTTGGAAATGGGAAAGGTGGGAGGGAGCAAGAGTAAGAGAGGAGTATGGGCAAGAAGGGGAAGAGGAAGAGGAAGATACCAGATTCCAAAAGAAAACCAGACAAACCAGAACAGCCAGGGCCGCCAGTGAGCCAAAGCAAAAGTGGGTCTGTTTTGGGATCTCTCTCCGACTCAACGAAGTAGTAGAATAGCTGGATTTCCTCGTCTTCCCCTACGCCAATATATCTGCGTTCGTAAGTTCAAACCCATTTCTGAGCATATGGAATGGAGTACAAACATACAATACCAAGATACAGACATGGACACAGAGAGAGAGAGAGAGAGAGAGAGAGATTGAAGTACCCTGTTTCCAGACGGAAAGGTAGCTTGCCGGTATACCCGGGAAATGAATCCACGACTGTAGCAGCCAAGGAAATCGGAGCAAAATCAAGTATGATGAGGAGACACAAAACTGGAAGAGAGTTGATCAAGTACTGGAGTTTGGACTTGGCACCGGAACTGAAGCTATGGATTTCTCTTTTGGCCATGGATAGTTTGTTTGACTCAGCTCTTGATACTTCCGGTTGTAGATAAGACCATATCTTGAGATGGAGGAGGAGGACTACATGGTGGACGTTCCATATCACCATTCATGGCGCGGACCCAGGAATTTAACTAGGAGACGATGAAGTAATCAAGGGAAAGGGAATAGCAAAATAAAAGAGAGCTAAAAAGTTTACTTTTGAAACAAAAATGAAGATGTCATTAGTAGGATTTGAACATTCAACCTCACACTTACCATCTCAGCTACCATCTTTTACCTATAATGTCTTGCTATATAAAACTTTTAATTTTTTTGAATGGGGTCAGCTGATGTCCGCCACTGCATATGGTACGTACAATCCAAATAAAATTACGTTAATATATATAGTAATCAGTAGCACGGTTAAAAAATCGGGTTTGGATTAATTTAGATTCGGACAAAAATATCATACTCGGACACTCGTTCGAATTGCAGATTTGTACGCTCCGATCGGACTTGGATCCGAACCCGAATTTTCGATATCTAAACCCGAATGTCCGAATATTTTATTGAAATTTTTGTAGATTTTAATTATACCTAAATCTGAATGACCGAATAGGTGAACCCGAATAAGTCACAAAATTCGGACAACCCAAACTCAAATTGTCAAACTTGAACCCGACCCAAATTTTAATTTGGACATGATCGATTGTCCGGATTTAAAATTCGGACAAAAACTTTGTGATTGGACCCAATTTTTTCTGGTCGGACAAATTCGAACTATCGGATCGGACGGAATTTTGCCAAGCACTAATATGTATAAGTAGTTGTAGGTCCCTAATTTGTTCATGTGACCCTTGTGTCTTGAGCTATCAAAAATTTGGATTTAGGTTAAATCGGGTTGAAAAAATTGATTATTGGACAAAATTTTTGTCAAATACTCGATTTTTTTTTGGTCAAACAATTTAGATAAGCGTAAATTCATATTAGAATTAGGTTCAAACAATAGAAATATGAAAATTTATGTCCGAATTTTAAATTCAGAAAAAAGTTATATCGGAACCCAATTTTCTCCGAGTCGGATAAATTCGAATAATCGGATCGTACGAAATTTTGTCAGTACTAACAAATACATATATATAATTACGTATAAAAACATTATCACCGTCCATAGCAAAATTGAGTATGGAATTTGATTTATGTCACAACCACTTTTAATTGTATCATCGCCTACTTTTATAAAATGACCCTTGTGTTTGTGGCTACGTAGTACACAGTAGTACATATATGCAATTATGTATATTATCGCCGTCGGTGGCAAAATTAAGTATGGAAGGGGATTTATGTCACAACCACTTTTAATTGTATCATCACCTACTTTTATAAAAGGACGGAAAAAGTTTACAAGATATTTATTATTAAAGATGAATTTTTTTTTTTTTGGAGATTTCCAGATTTATCTAGTTAATTTTACTATTTTAACCCCTAGGAAAATCATAGTTGTTGTAACAAAATTATAGGGAAAAACTAGGATATTGAATTGGAAGCTTTGTAACATTTTGACATTAGTTCCTCTAGCCAAGGAGGTGGAAAAAACTATTAATATAATACTCTATGTCACATTTACAATAACTACACTTATCATAAATATGAGACGAGTGAGGCCACAAAGTTAATTACTTTGTAAAGAATTAATTTAGGGACGAGTGACCCGATCCTAATAAAAAAGTATGACAAGCAAGTAATATGTTGCACCTTGAAAGATTTGTGGTGATTGATTACACGTTCACATGTAGATGGGAATAGTGTTATAGTTACAAAGAACTGCTTATTGTAATTCTTATATTTGGCATGATTTGATATACGGTGCGGATTGAAAAACATTCGTTCTAGAGGGATTGCATCCTAACCACCTTGTAAACATATCAAAACATTCTCGAGGCTTCTCCTCCTGTGAAGTGTGTCCTCCTCCCTGCAAAATAAACAACATATATGGTTGGCTTGGCTATATCACTTTTTCTCTAAGCTAAGAAAAAAATACCACCAAAAAGATGTTTTTATAGTAAATGTGTTTACTTTGACAGTAACAAATGTCATACGGTAGTGCCCATTTGAGAACTTTGTAGTGTACCTGCACAGAAATTCCATTTTTGAGATGCGACAGAGATTTCGACACCGAAAAATGAAAGGGTTACTTACCCAGCAACTTGACCTTTAGTAAACCATGGCTTCCAACGATCTATAATTGGGAGATTCAATCTCGTAATCCATTCCAGTGTGCCCACATATGGTATTGCCAAATCTTGGTCACCACTGCCCAAGGAAAGAAATGAATACGACGATGGAGGCAAAGAATACTCCATCCTCAAATAATTACAAAGTACAGAACAGGAATTTACGAGAGAGAGATATGATTACCTGTAAATCAATGCATGCAACAACTCCTCGGTAAAATTCTGATGATAGCTGAAGCTGCTTTTAACATTCTCTGTGTACACTATAGTCCTATTGCATCTAATCCAAAGAGGTTTTGTACCCTGCATGAACCGGAAGCATAATATATAGTTGAGAATTCATACCTCAACTTATTTACGATATATAGGGTTGGTTCTAGTCTGTTGTAAATAACAACCGTTAAGTCATAAATAATTATAAGGATCTCTAAGATAGGTGTAAAATTAGCAGTTATAAGAATTAAGGGAGATAATTACATTTACCATTCCCTTGAGTTTTGTTGTAATAATTTTGAATATCCTCGCCTATTGGTATTAATTTTTTACCCCTCCTAGTTATATGAAATAATATAAACTGCAAATTTCGATGAGAAGATTGACTGAAGAGCAAAAATTACAAAAATGTCCTCTTTAAATTTGAGAGAGTGATATTACGTTTTCTGTTATTAATTATCCTTTCCTAGTTTGCAATTTATTATACGAGATTATGAGAGCATGTATTCTAACTTGCCACGTACATGTATTTTTTTTAGGATTACTAAATTCCAAAAATCTAAAGTTCATTCTCTCCATCAACCATGATGCTCATTCTCCTGTCTAATATTGAAAAAATTTGTGTCATGTTCTATTTAACTGTAAAGAGTTGTAAAACAATAAGACAAGTAATGAGCTATAATGAAAATTGTAAGGAGTTGTAAGCAGTTATAAGAAGTTGTAAGGAGATTTAAGTAGTTGTAAAGTTAGTTATAAAAAGTTGTAAGAAGTTATACAGTAAAGTTAAATTGAACAGTGCCAAAATCTTTAAAAAAACAATTTATACAGAAAACAAAGAATGCGCTAAGGTGCTCAATAACAATTCTTGGAGTTGTGGGGGAATTTATGAGAATTTATTGAAGTTGTAATATTTATAAGTGCTTGGAGAAGTGGTGGGCATCTGATCTGAACCTTCTGAAGGAACCAAATATGAAAATCGAAACTAAAATTGAAACATTTTTGAAGTGAAAGCATAACATTTTCGAAAATGGTAAAAACCTAAGGGAGGAAAATGACTTGGTTGTAAACTAGGTCAGTAATAATTTACCCACCTGTCGAATGTGAAGAGCTTTCCGAACTTCTAAGTTATTAGCCCAAATGGGAATGAACCGTAAGTCACCTTCGTCTCCCTATAGCACAAAATAGACCAAAAAAAAAAAAAAAAAAGGAGGAAGGTCAAATTATCAAGACTTAATTACGAAGAAAAATCTAGCCATGCAAGCAAAGGTACAAGAGAGATACCGGACACATTCTTGGAGGCATTGAAGGATTACATGAAGGCTTCAAGATGTGATAAAGGAATAGTGGATCGATATCCTGCAAGATTATTACACAATCATTCATTTTTTCCAAAGCAGACTGTGATTCTGCAAATTTAAATATAAGGCTGTCACATCGTATATGGATATCCGTAGATGGATGAGAAACAAACTCCAATAATGATATTATTGAAGTGATGCTCTCCAAAAGGCCACACATTGTGTTAACAAAAGCTATTATTTACCAACACGGGTGCCACAAATATTATACATGTGTCTAATTAATAGTTAGCATGACTACCATCTAAATTGCATTACTTATGAGTTCACTAGAAGAATAACTTAAATTTACCCTCTAATGAAAAAGAAAATCAATATCAGACTAGACAAAAAAATAACATTAAAATTCAGGTCAAAATAATGTGAAAATCTCATTTTTTAGAGTATAAAATCGTTTTTGAAATCGGCCTATTTGTAAATCTCGTTAAAAAAATTGTCATCTTTCAATATGCATCCACATATAGAACGTATAGTAACTTACATTTGATATTGCTTGAATATTCTTTAGGCATCTTGTGTTTCTTGGATCGACGGGTTCATAATTCTCATGACAACTTTCCTTGGTTGCCTTTGTACAGGAAAGTAAGATGTCAAATCTCAAGTTTATTCTCAAGTAGAAAGGTATAATATGAACTTCACATAAAAGTAAAATGGAAATTTCAAATCCTTTTACAAAAATCATACCTAAGAAAGACACGAGAAGGGTCCAATGTAAACTTATAGAGACACCAACTTTCCTGTTGATCCTATATTTAATACTTTTTTTAACTAACTACATATTGATTTACTAAAAAATAATTGTTAGTAAGACAATTTATCTGATTTCAGACATGCATATTTAGCTATTTAATCCGACCGCTATTTTGATAGAACAAATTTTGATCTCAAGGCAAAAATTCAGTAGATAAAAATGTGCTAAATATATCTATGACTTTATTCCTCTTAGATTTAGGTGATCCGATTTTATTTCAAGATTGTGTTTCCTTATTTGAACGAAATCTAAATCTACATATTAAGGATAGATTTCGATTGATTATAATCTTGAAATCTATGGAAATATTGTAATCATATTTTAGCATGATATTACGTAAAATCTTAACCTTTTCACATAATATATTGAATCTATTTTTAGAGAGAAAGATGTCAGATCATACTTTTAAGGGTTGTAAGAAGTAGAAGTGGCAACTACGGTTATTAAGCATTGAATAAAGTGTATCAAGGCTGATTTAGTATTTGTATGTACAAGCATTTCAAAAAGAAGTTAAAATTGGCAAGAATCAACACTCGGATAGCAAGTTAGATCCTATAAAAAATTAGTTACCCAATCGGACAAAGAAGATCAAATTATAACGATAACTTCTTTCAATCACAACGGTCTTGGACATGAAAATAATGTTATAAAAGATGAAGTCAAGACCAGAAGCAAGCAAGCAAGACAGCACACATCATATATTAATTATAATCATCTCTTGTAACCTCAATTATATATTCATCTTGTAGCAAAGTGTCTTAGGTTAGATACTTTGTGAGTTTAAGTAGCAAAGAGTCTTGGGAAGATTGCTTTATGAGTTGTAACACTTGAGTAAAGTGTGAGTGGTGGACTTCTAGAGTAAGTATACTCGAAAGGCCGGTTAGTGAGTTAAGTGAAGGACTCATCTTACAGTCAAATCAATAAGAGAAGTAGAAGATAATCATAAGGTAGGAAAACTTAGGTGGTAACTAACCCAAATATTTGAATTTGGGCCAAGATCGTGAACAAATAAACTTGCCTTGTCCACTTTACATTTTTTGTTTGTTTGTTTACTTCATATCTAACCATTCAACATAGTCGACGCCCTAAAACTTTAAAATACCCTATTCACCCCCTTAAGGGTATATCTGGCCCTTTAGGAACTTACAATAACATAGAACAATTCCAATCCATGCTAAAAATATTCTCGAGATAGTGCCTTTTTAGTTTGTTTGAGAAGTAAATAAGCTTTTTTTTTCTACTGTTAAAACTAAAATGATAATGACGAAGATAGGGAATTGAGTTGTAGATTGTAACTAATTTCTTTAAAAAAATAAAATACAAGCTAACTGTTTACCTCGTAAAGTTCATCGGACAAAAGAGAAACCCGATGAGCGAACTTATATCTTGAACTCGAGTGCTTTTTCCGTGAAAGGATTTCCCAGTATGTAACCCTACAATGAAAATGGATGTTGTTGGCCCTTGTACTTCTTCTATGTGAGTCTGAGGGATTCCATGGTTACAACTATACAACATACCTTGAGATTCATCAATGGCCCAGCTCCAGCTTTGTTCCCTTAAAAAGGATATGATCGATACATGTAAGAGAGGAGAACAATCACGGACGGAATTAATTGTGATATTGAAGTTGGTAGATTACCATGCAAAATTTCTTGGACAACAAGAGGGAGGGGAATGCCTGAGTAGGAACTACCAGCAATGTAAAGAGGATTCTCTTGCAGTTCGCTATGTTCTTCTTGAAGCCACTGTATGCATGCATTTACCAAGAGACACAAAATTCAGATACAACAATACAAATTGCAATTATCATAAAACTATGCTCTCTCTGTCACGTTTAATTACTTGTAATCAACACTTATACTCTCGGAAATAGAAAAAAAACCTTAGCCACCTCCTTCTGTCTTAGCAAATAGATATATGCTACTTTAGGTAGTTATTCTATAACTCATAGTCGTTTGGAAAAGACATAAAACGTTGAAGAATATGATTAGTGATATGATGGATGCTATGTCTTTAGAGTCGGACGACGATATATTTACCATTAACTTTTTAAATATGATAATTTATGTTAATATTTAAATTTATTCTTATTAGGTAATTCTTTATAAATGTCATATAACATTTCATTATTAATGAATATCTCTTTTTCTATAAAAGAAAAAAGTACTTGTAATTCCCTTCACATATTCTCAAAATTCATTGCATAGTTTCTATGCTCATATTATTCATTAAACTTTTTATACCAAAATAATAACAATAACTATTGATTGATGTTTAGAAAATAGAAATTTGTGCATAGTTTCTATACATATTTACATTCTCCACTAACGGATTCCATGTCTTTTGAAACCGAAAGATAAAAAACAATTTCTAGTCTAATTTAGGGTATGTGCTTTAGGGTGGTAAATGAGAAAAATCCACCCTCACTCACAGTCAATAACTCTCAACTATATTCACCTACACTTTCAGAAAATTCACTCAACCACGTTTAGCAACATTCACTACACCTTCGATTACAAAAATACTTTCTGAACCATACTTCCTAGAAAAATTCACATTCATCAAGACTCAATTACTCAATCATACTCACCCATAAACTACACATTTTAATCCCCGAAAGAACAAACCCTTGAGTATGGTTGAGTGTGGATAAGTGTAGTTGAGAGCGGATTTTTTAGAAAGTGTGGTTGAGAATGATTGAGAGTGTATTTTTATAATTGAAGGAATATGTTACTGTGATTAAGTGTGGTGAGTGTGGTTAAGTGTGAGTAAATGTAGTTGAATGTTAGTGATTGTGGAGATCATACATTGTATTGTTATTTTAAGTGGTCAAAATGTGTGATTCGTGATAAGTGTGATTAAGTGTGAATGAATGTGGTTGAACATTGGTGAGAATACGTACAAGAGGGCTGGAAGAAAAACAACACTGAATAAAAAGATGCACATTCATAACTATAGTAATATGATCAAGGGAAGAAGTTCCGAATGGAGATGAGGGTTTTTTCTAACCTTTTTAGGAAATCATAGTTCCGCCTCGCTGCCTTGATGTCATCACTGTAATACCCTTGCGGAGTTTTTGAATACGAGAAGCCTGTCCCAACTGGTGCATCGATAAATATTATGTTAGCAACCCGAGAACGATCAAGCATTAACATGGTATTACTTTTATCGATCGTAACACTTTGTTTATACAAGGTTTTGATGTCTAAACAACAAATTAATTATGGTACCTTTGTCCATGAATAAAGATTCAGTTTGAACGTTGGCACTCCTGTTTGCCAACTCACTGCATAATCCACATTCGGAGGACTCGCATCGAGTTTAATGTAGGGTGAAGGAAGATCGAAGAAGCTGAAATGAGGTGATTAGTTGGGTGGGATATGAGATATTTGGGAATGACCAAAGGACATGAATTAAGATAGGAGTTTAAGGATACTCGGCAAGTACTTGCTAGTCTTCGATCGTGTTGCTAGCATATTATTCCAATCAAACAAAATGATTTGGGATCTCTTAATATCGGCCTCTATGCTTGTAGGGGTACAAATATATATCTGTGTACTTCTGGTTTTGTTCGTAAAGATAAAATTATTTGTATCTCAGATTTCGTGAAAATGTGACGTTGTTGTGGATACACTAATACAAAATGTAACTTGAAGTTATAAAATTATTTTATCCAAGGTTCATTGAGTTGCAAGAAGCATGTGTTAAGTAAATTCAGTTGGCCAACTTCCTTCTTGTAAAGGTTAGAGGTAGATATGCAAAAAATTATTTGAGACCTAAAATTTGAGTAAAGGGAGATGTAAAAAAATAAAATGACTTATTTGGTACTCTCTCCATTTGATATTACTTATTTAATTAAATTAAAAGTCTGATTTTTGTTAAACATAAATAAAACTCTTATTTCTCATAACGGAAGAAGTAGAATATAGAAACACAAAAAAAAAAACTACAAAATTATGAATTTTCAAGGTAAATCCATATGTTCAACATTAGTAATCATTATAGACTTGCCAATAAATTATTTTATACTATTTTATATTTATATTTTCTTTAAATTTCACAACTTTTTCTTTTATAAGATAACGGGACTAAGCTGTAAACATTAGTTAGATAGTGGCCCACCGGAATTGTAAATCACCCCAAGCGGGCCCCACTCAAAGTGAAATAATGACTTTGGCAGAACGAAGAACTCGTTTGTGAGGCCTAGCTAGAAGTTTGGATTTGGAAATTGGGAAGTTGGGAGTTCGATTCTCCAGGTGGAAGCTTAGATTTGGAAATGGGAAAGGTGGGAGGGAGCAAGAGTAAGAGAGGAGTATGGGCAAGAAGGGGAAGAGGAAGAGGAAGATACCAGATTCCAAAAGAAAACCAGACAAACCAGAACAGCCAGGGCCGCCAGTGAGCCAAAGCAAAAGTGGGTCTGTTTTGGGATCTCTCTCCGACTCAACGAAGTAGTAGAATAGCTGGATTTCCTCCTCTTCCCCTACTCCAATGTATCTGCGTTCGTAAGTACAAACATACAATACCAAGATACAGACATGGACAAAGAGAGAGAGAGAGAGAGATTGAAGTACCCTGTTTCCAGACGGAAAGGTAGCTTGCCGGTATACCCGGGAAATGAATCCACGACTGTAGCAGCCAAGGAAATCGGAGCAAAATCAAGTATGATAAGGAGACACAAAACTGGAAGAGAGTTAATCAAGTACTGGAGTTTGGACTTGGCACCGGAACTGAAGCTATGGATTTCTCCTTTGGCCATGGATAGTTTGTTTGACTCAGCTCTTGATACTTCAGGCTGTGGATAAGACCAGATCTTGAAATGGAGGAGGAGAACTATACATGGTCAACTTTCGATATCACCATATACGTTCAGATGGTCTGTATACTTAGTTGTAGGTCCCTAATTTGTTCATGTGACCCTCATGTCTGTGGCTACACTAACAAAAATTTGGATTTGGGTTAAAATTAGATTGAAAAATTAATAAAATGATAAAATTTTTTGTCCAATATTCGGTTTTTTTTGTCGGATAATTTAGACAAATATAATTCGGATTAGAATCGAGTTCGGACTAATAGAAATAAGAAAATTTTATGTCAAAATTTTAAATTCAAATAAAAAGTCATACTCGAACCAATTTTTTTCAAATCGGACAAATTCGGTTACCTGGTATATATATGCAATTATGTATAAAAATACGGTTTTGCTAACCGTCGTCCGAGTTATTTTTATCCATTTAAAATGAAATCTTATCTTAATATAATTATTAGTATATTTTTTCTAAATAAAATCCTTTTATCATTCTATTAAATCCCATTATCTAATATTTTTAAATTATTTTTTTACTAGAAATTCACCTAACTAAAAACTCTATCATTTTTTGTATTAAAATTCATCTCATCCCCTAGTTAAAAAGTCCACCATTTTTTTATCACAAAATTATACCGTTCAATTTTTCAGCTTGCGTGAACCGCATAAGTAAATGTATCACACTTAGATCTAGAAACTGTTGAAGTAACACTAACTTGTGAAAGCTCTTCAGGTATGATGCTCATTCTGATGGTAAACGTGAAATACACAGGACTATGTTAGAACTTCTCAACCAGTTACATAGATTTCATGCAAGAGCATATGTCAAAGTCCTCCTTGCAACAAATAAAATTGAAAGCCTTGATCCAGCTTATTTGCTTCGTCCTACACATATAGATCGAAAAATTTGAATTCCCACTTCCTGGTATTAAAACAAGGAGATGGATTTTCCATGTATGATGTATATTTACTGCTTGACTACTATTATCCTTATCGTAGCCATGTAGCCATGTCCCATCACACACGGAGTAGTTGCTTAATCTCGAATCGAATTCTATCATTGCACAGATTCATACTTCAAAAATGACACTAGCTCATGATATCAATCTAGAAGAATTTGTTATGACTAAGGATGAGTTCTCTGGGGCTGATACAAAGTTAATGCATACTGTTTTGTTATTTGAAGTTATTTGCCGTAAATTTCATTAGACCATATGATTTTGATAAAAAAAAAAATGAAGGGTATAATTTGTTATGATCAAGGATGAGTGCTTCCACAGTGCATGCAAGTTGAAAAATTGAAGGGCATAATTTTGTGATAAAAAATAGTGGACTTTTTAATTACGAAGTGAGATGAATTTTAATACAAAAAATGGTGCAGTTTTTAGTTAGCTAAATTTTTATTAAAAACAGAAATAAATAATTTAGAAAGAATTAGATAATGGAATTTAATAAAATGATCAAAAGATTTTATTTAGAAAGAAAATATATTAGTAATTATTTTATCCAATTTACAAAAAATTAGATAATGGGATGTAATAAAATGGATAAAAATAGCTCTTAACCGTCGCCCTAAGGACCACGGTTAGTGGAATTTGATTTATGTCACAACCACATTTAATTGTATCATCACCTAGTATTATAAAGTGACCCTTGTGTCTGTGGCTACGTAGTATACAACAGTACATATATGCAATTATGTATAAAAATATTTTATTATCGCCGTCGATGGCAAAATTGAGTATGGAAGTTGATTTATGTTGCAAATAATTATATCATCACCTACTTTTATGAAAGGACGAAAAAATTTACTAAGATATTTATTGTTTGAAGATGAAAATTTTGTTTTGGAGATTTTAAAATCTATCCAGTTAATTTTACTATTTTATCCCATAAGAAAAACGTAGTATGTTTAACAAAATTATAGGAAAAAATACATACCATAAATATGAGAGTGAGTGAGGTTACGAAGGTAAGTACTTTGCAAATGATTAATCTAAGGATGAGTGACCCGATCCTAATAAAAAAGTATTACAAGTTAGTAATATGTTGCGCTTTGAAAGATTTGTGGTGATTGATTACATGTTCACATGTAGATGGGAATAGTGTTGTAGTTACAAAGAAAACTACTTATTGTAATTCTTATGTTTGGCATGATTTGATATACGGTGTGGATTGAAAAACATTCGTTCTAGAGGGATTGCATCCTAACCACTTTGTAAACATAAAAACATTCTCGAGGCTTGTCCTCCTGTGAAGTGTGTCCTCCTCCCTGCAAAATAAACAACGTATATGGTTGGCTTGGCTATATCACTTTTTTCCTCTAAGCTAAGAAAAAATACCACCAAAAAGATGATTTTTATAGTAAATGTGTTTACTTTGACAGTAACAAATGTCATATGGTAGTGCCCATTTGAGAACTTTGTAGTGTACCTGCACAGAAATTCCATTGTTGAGATGCAACAGAGATTTCGACACCGAAAAATGAAGGGGTGACTATGATATGCAGCATGATTGCAATCAGTGTAGTATATTATATCAGTTACCTACCCAGCAACTTGACCTGCACTAAACCATGGCTTCCAGCGATTAATATTTGGGAGATTCAGTCTTGTAATCCATTCCAGTGTGCCCACATATGGGACGACCAAATCTTGGTCACCACTGCCCAAGGAAAGAAAGGAATACTATGATCGATGTATCGGTACAAATACAAGGATAATACGATGGAGGCAAAGAATACGATTACCTGTAAATCAATGCATGCAACAACTCCTAAGTAAGATTCCGATGATAGTTGAAGCTGCTTTTAACATTCTTTGTGTATACTAAAGTCCTATTGCATCTAAGCCAAAGAGGTTTTGTACCCTGCATGAACCGGAAGCATAATATATAGTTGCTCATGAGAATTCATGCCTCAACTTATTTACAATATATAAGGTCGGTTTTAGTATGTTGTAAACGACAACTGTTAAGTCATAAATAATTATAAGTACTTGTAAGATAGGTATAAAATAGTTATAACAATTAAGCGAGATAATTACATTTACTTTCCATGAGTTTTGTTGTAATAATTTTCAATACCTTTCATCTTTCAGCAATAATTTTTAACCCCTCCTGGTTATATGAATTAATATAAATTGCACAATTTCGATGAGAACATTGACTGATGAGGAGCAAAAATTACAAAAATGTCCTCTTTAAATTTGAGAGAATGATATAGCGTTTTCTGTTATTAATTATCCTTATCTAATTAGCAATTTATTATACGATCGTGGAAATATGTGCTCTTACTTACCACATACATGTATTTTTTTAAAAATGGTAAAAAAAAACAAAGGGAGAAAAATGATTTGGTTGTAAACTAAGTCAGTAATAATTTACCCACTTGTCGAATGTGGAGAGCTTTTCGAACTTCTAAATTATTAGCCCAAATGGGGAAGAACCGTAAGTCACCTTCGTCTCCCTGCAGCACCAAAAAAAAAAGAGGTGAAATTATCATGGAGCTAGCTAGCGCTTCAATAGATAGATGGATTTGGTACAAGAGAGATACCGGACACCTTTTTGGAGAGATTGAAGCATTACATGAAGGTTTCAAGATATGAAACCTGAATAGTGGATTGAGATCCTGCAAGATTATTACACAATCGTGCCATGTCAAGTTAGTGTTCTTTTAAAATTAAATTGTTTGCATGGTCTTGTCATGTTTTTCCAGCTTTTTGGCTCTATTTTTGGTCATTTTCATCACATTGGCATAAGAAATATGAGTACATATAATAAGCAGTTGAAAAGAACTGTCATTTTTTGAAGTATAAAATCATTTTTGAAATCAGCCTACGTGTAAATAATCTCATTAAAAAATTATCATCTTTTAATATGTATCCACATACAGAACGTACAGTAACTTACATTTGATATTGCTTGAATATTCTTTAGGCATCTTGTGTTTCTTGGATCGACAGTTTCATAATTTTCATGACAACTTTCCTTGGTTGCCTTTATACAGGAAAGTAAAATGTTAAATCTCAAATTTATTCTCAAGTAGAAAGGTATAATATATGCATTTCAAATAAAAGTAAAATAGAAGTTTCAAATTCTTATACAAAAATTATAATTAAGAAAGACACGGAAATGGTCAGATGTAAACTTATAGAGATACTAACTTTCACGTTGATCTTATATTACTAAAGAATAACATAAAAAAATTCCGTCAAACATTCTTCGCTATATTTCACTATAATCCATGCTAAAAATATTGCCAAATAGTGAAATTTTTGGTTTGTTTCTACTGTTAAAACTATAAATGATAATGATGAAGACATAGGGAATTGTAACTAATCTCTTTAAACAAATAAAATACAAGCTAACTGTTTACCTCGTAAAGTTCATCACATAAAAGAGAAACCCGATGAGCAAACTTATATCTTGAACTGAGTACTCTTTCTGTGAAAGGATTTCCCAGTATGTAACCCTACAATGAAAATGGATGTTGTTGGCCCTTGTACTTCTTCTATGTGAGTCTGAGGGATTCCATGGTTACAACTATACAACATACCTTGAGATTCATCAATGGCCCAGCTCCAGCTTTGTTCCCTTAAAAAGGATATGATCGATACATGTAAGAGAGGAGAACAATCACGGATTGAATTAATTGTGATATTGAAGTTGGTAGATTACCGTGCAAAATTTCTTGGGACAACAAGAGGGAGGGGAATGCCTGAGTAGGAACTACCGGCAACGTAAAGAGGATTCTCTTGCAGTTCGCTATGTTCTTCTTGAAGCCACTGTACGTATGCATTTACCCAGAGACACAAAAATCAGATACAACAATATACAAATTGCAGTTATCATAGAACTATGCTCTTTCGGTCTCTAACTGGTGCAGCTTTTATTCGATTTCGTTCTTTTAGAGAACAATGTTTCCGATGTCTAAGCACACATAGTCTTGCACTTGAAGTTAATATTTAGAGTCTGTTCTTTTAGGTGGTAAATTAGAAAATTCATAATCACATACACTCAATAACTCTTAACTATACCCACCCACACTTCTTTCGAAAAATTCTGGCTCAACCACACTCACTACTCCAATTACAAAAATATATTCTCAACCACACTTCGTAGAAAAATCCACGCTCACCAACACTCAAGTACTAAATCATACTCACCCATTAACCACACATTTTAACCCCACAAAAGAACAAACCCTTGAGTGTGGTTGAGTGTAGATTTTTTCTAGAAAGTGCGGTTGAGAGTGGTTGAGTGTAGTTGAAAGTATATTTTTATGATCAAAGGAATAGGTTAGTGTGGTTATATATGGCTGAGTGTGGTTGAATGCGAGTGAATATGGTTGAATGTAAGTGATTGTGGAGATCACACATTTACCATCCAAAAGAACATGCCCTTACCTACTTAGAAATTATTATTTTTAAGTGGTTAAAATGCTTGGTTCGTGGTGAGTTTGGTTGAGTGTGACTAAATTGAATGTTGGTGAGGGTTGATTTATTATAAAAAGTATAGTTAAGTACAATTCAGAGTTGTTAAGTGTGAGTGAGCATGAAAAATGTGGATTTTTTTTTCCAGTTATCACCTAAAAAAACTGTTGATAGTAAATTGATTTTATATAATATGCCGAGGACAAGAGGGGTGAAAGAAAAACACTGAATAAAAAGATGGTCATTCATTATGGTACTATGATCAAAGGCAGAATTTCTGAATGCAGATGAGTTTTTTCTAACCTTTTTAGGAACTCATAATAATTATGTCTCAATGCCGTGATATCGTCACTCCGCTTCTGGAATTGTTGAATACGAGAAGCCTGTCCCAACCGGCGCATCAATAAATATTATGTTAGCAACTTGAGAATAATCAAACGTTAATATATACTGTAGTATTTACCTTCGTCAGAAAACTTTGTTATACAAGGTTTTGATGTCTAAATAACTAATTAGTTATATGATACCTTTGTCCATGAGTAAGGATTCAGTTTGAAATTTAGTACTCCTATTTGCCAACTCTTCGCATAATCCATATTCAGAGGACCTGCACCATTGTCCATGGAGTTTAATGGGGTAAAGGAAGAAGATCAATGAAGAATTGAAATGTGGTGATTACCTAGATACGATATGCGATATTTAGGATTTACAGAGGACATAGCTCGAGCTTTATGAAACGGCAAATGAGAGAGAGCAAAGAAAGTGGGGAAGTGAGAGTAGAAAAGCTTTAAATAAGCAAAAATCTGACCATCGTAGTTTAATTTTTCTTTCTCGTTCCCTAGTTTCATCCTATGGAGAATAATTTTCTCTTTCTCTGAGGAATTGTATTGGGACGGACTGTTAGGCTTTGATATCCTCTTTAATCAGTTTTTTTGATTTTTCTAAAATAAAAAGTATATGAGATAAGCATACTTACTTATATAATAAGTTCTATTAATTTTTTTACTAATTCTTAAGTTTATTCAAGACATATTAATTTATTAATATGGGACGAGATTATATGATAATGATCTCTATTTTAGGATGAAATTATTAATATCACATATGAATATTTAAATTAGCCAAACGTGGAGGAACGAATGTGAGGTTGGAAAAACTTCAAGTGGGGGTCGCGACAAATGCAAAGCATGGACAGTACAAGTTTTGCATGAAGTGTATTCTATGTGGGGTCTAGGTACAGTGCCAAAAATTGTTCTTATTATTGTAGGGACTCCTTTTAGGTATTAATTATAGTTTAATTTTTTTTATTGTTGCATTCGATGATGTGAAATAAATAGAAGTAGTGTGAGACTTGGCTTATTACAGATGCCATACGTCCTTATTTTATTTAATTTTATCTTATAATTTTTTAATTTTTTAATAATTTTTTAATAATTTTTATACCTTATAATTTTACAGTTTTATAATGTTTTACTGCTGATCTAAACATAAATTTTTTCAACCCATTAATGACAATTTAAACTAGATTATTATAGATAGAGGTATAAATTAATCACAATAGCAGTCGTAGGCCGTGGGGACCCATGCCAATTATAGCCAAATATTAATTGGATTGAAGCAAATGAAATCAAAGAAGTGTTTGAACTTTTAACAACAAAGAACAAAATAGAAATTTGTACAAAAGTTATACCATGAATGAAGGAGTGTAAAATCATTGATATGACATATTTTGAATCATTTCTTTTCTTTTTTCTTTCTGAAAGGAGGGTAGGGGATCTTAGAAATAAAGGTGTATTTTAAAAAATTAAAATAGATTATCATTTATAATAATATTAGTCTATAAATCCATAAAGAAACTACATACAAATTGTACCATGAATTTATGCATAACGGAATAGGGGGACAGAGGGTCATGGTCCCCGCTATGATTTGGAAATTTTACATATACCATTTTGAACAAATGATTTTATAGCAATGAGAATAGCGTGGTCGGTCAGTGTCTAGGTGTAACGATGCATGGGTAGGGATGATAATGGATTTTGGATCTGACCCAAACCTGTTAAACCCGATTCGAATTTGTGGGTCTAGGTCCGAGAATTTTAGAGCGTATTAAATGGGTTTAGGTGTGGGTTTAAAATTTGGATTCAAACCTGTGGACTCGATTAAATTTTTTTACATATGACTTAACCTTGTCTTCTCGTAATTCTCTTAAACAATTCAATCACTGCGTGCCTCATTCGCTCATTATCAATCATCTTGCATAAACTTTTAAACATTTTCTCTCACATTTATTTATATATACAACTCTATTTGGAGAAACTTTTCAATATATATAAACTAGCGTCGTTCAAATCAATTGATTCGACTCAAAAGTTAGAAGAACCTGACACATATTCACATCAGACACTTTCACCTAGATACAATAATAGACTATACAGAAAACTAGTACACATATACTCATGGAATTATTTTCCCCAAGGATTCAACTTGTTCTTGATTTTTATTCAACATTCAATATCTTTAAAATTGGAAACAATTAGATTCTAGAGAGGATGCTTCCTAAACCATTTTGCAAGCATGAGGAGGCATTCTCGGGGCTTGTACTCTGGTGCAGTGTGTCCTGCTCCCTGCAACAACAATGTAATTTTACAACAGATGCTTAGCAACATCCCCTCCCCTCCGAAAGAAATCGACAAAATATAGCACAGGAAAAATACATGTACATTTACCTTTACAGTAGCGAATGTTAGATGGTAATGTCCATTTGAGTACTTTGTAGTGTACCTGTGCACTCCACAAATAATGATTTTAGCCAGAAATAAAACGGCGACGAATGTCTATAGCATGATGGTGGCTACTACTTGTCGTCAAGGAGAGACTCACCCGGCAACTTGACCTTTTGCAAACCATGGTCTCCAACGACCAATGATTGAGAGGTTCAATTTCCTAATCCATGCCATTGTGCCAACATATGGAACAACCATGTCTTGGTCGCCACTGTCAAAGCAGGAAAGAAAGACAAAGGGTGGGTTGATGGATGAACACATAGAACATGTCCGAGGACGGACATACAAGTTTTTCCCTTAAGAAAAGGTTCAAAAACCTAAGGATTCCTAGGTGATGCCATTGATCAATGAATCTTTTTTCATCATTGTGTTTCATAGCTACACTTAGTAGTTCATATGGTCAAGAAAACGTACAGAAGCCTACATTTTGCTCTTGCAATTAACGTCACGGCTAGCCCAAATTAAAGTCAATGGTCTTTAAACTAGGTTCAGTGAAACCGATTGAACCATCATGGTTTATAGACCAAGTGACTAAAAGCTTTTGTCGAGGGAGTCAGTGGCGCAGTAGCCATTGACCCTATCCCCCTCCCCGAGATTGGTGGGGGATAGCTTGTGGGCCTAAACATCACCCCCTAAAGGCCCGTTAAGCCTGTTGGGCATCCCTGAAATAGGGGCTGAATATGGGTGGGCCTGTTTTTACCGATCCAAAAATAAAAGTGACCAAAAGCTTTTGGGTTTTTGATAGGTTGCATCCAGAAGAAATGAATTAAATCAACAGATGGAGGAGCTTATACGCCATAATGTTCTGTAAGCATATAAAAGACAAGCAACACACCCTTCCAAATAACAAGGTACATTACCAGATATAAGAGAATTACCTGTAGATTAGTGCAAGAAGCGACAGCTCCGTAAAATTTAGATGATAACCAAAGCTGCTTAAAACATTCTTTGTATAGGCTAAAGTTTTATTGCATCTAGACCAATGGATTTTTGTACCCTGCACGAACGAAGCATAGTAGTTAGTATTAGGAATACATTTCTGTATCTCAAACCTATCTGCCATAAGATACAACACTTCAAACATATCTATAATGAAACCAGTTGATGGAAAATAAAATGGACCACGAGATATGCTAGCAAATTTTGATATTACTTCCAAAATATCCAAGTGTTTTCCTCATGTAGTAACTCGGTATCACTTTACTCACCTCTCGAATGTGGAGAGCTTCTTGAACTTTTAAGTTATTAGCCCAAATGAAGAAGAGCCAATAATCACCATCCTACAACACAATAGGAGGTAAGAGAGGTGAAATTGTGTTGTTATCCTTTGGAATATGAGGATGATACTTATTGACAACCAACAGGGAAAAAGAAGCATCATGAACAATCACAAAGCAAGGACATTAATCTGATTACTCGAATTAGCATAAATGCAATCATATAGAGTGTCATACAAATATCTGCAGTGCAGTTCGGACATTTTTATGTCTTAAACTGATTGTTAAAGTTACAAACAACCAGCAAGTGCATAAGAGAGGATCTTGGCCATCATCTTTATTATTATTAGCTACACGTCTGTAGATTCATGCAAGAAAGCTTTTTAAGGGTAAATTATAGCCGTGTAGGCTCTTGGCCCTAAGAGCTTTTAGTTGTTGGTCTACCGGCCTCGGTACAAAAGAAGCCTGTCTGCTGCTTCCGTTATAGTTATAGGAGGCTGGAGAAAACATCGGCTGCATATTTCAGTGTCAAATAAATACTCAGAATGAAATTTCAGACAGACATAGTTCCACAGAAGTAGTTCCGTGCTTAGAGGCATTAGACCTTGCAACATATCAAGAATAATGAAAAAACTAGCCAGCAAGCTAAGGTACCAGAGAGATACCCGACACCATTTTGGAGGGATCGAAGTGTTGCATTTAGGTTCCAATACATGATTTGGAAACAATGGATCGATAGCCTGCATAATTACAACACTGTCAGTCAATATTCATCTTACTGAACTCAACTCAAGTATTCTCCACATGAACATCTTGTTAAGGTCAATATTACCTGTTTCAGCTAATTGAACACCACAAATTTTGTTCACGCAAACTATACATTAACTTTCATATGTTGATCCTTATTTCAGGACGGGCTATCAGGTGTCATATTTATCTAAATTTGTAAAACATCATATGCGGAATGTGATTTGAAGTTCATATTTGTGGTCATTTACCATATTGGCATCAGAAATACAAACAGGATAAACAGCCTGGAGCAAACATGCATGGTCATTTTTCAGAGAATAAGAACATTACTAATCTCACATTTTTTTACATAAACCCAACGAAAAACTAGTTCTTTTCGGTATTTAAACAGAACTTACATCTGATATGGCTTGAAGATTCAGTTGGCAGCCAGCATTCCCCGCATCTACAGTATCATAATTACCATGACAATTTACTCTGGTTTCCTTTGTACAGGAAAGCAAGACATCAAACCTCAAAACTTTTCTCAAACAGAAAAGTAATACGCACTCTACTTAAAATTTAAAACAATACTCCCACCAAAATAAATAAGGATACTGATACTCAAATGTAGATTTAAAGCATCAAGTTGTAATGAATCTCTGTAAAGCAAATGCAGGTCAACTTATTACCTCGTAAAGTTCATCAGACAGGAGAGACACGCGATGAGCATACTTATACTGTGAGCTCTTCCCATCTTTTTTCCCGTCTGTATAGGGGTTTCCAAGTATGTACCCCTATACAAATAAAAAAGGAAAAGAGAAGAGTGGGTCATGAAGAAACAGCTTAAACAAAGAAAGAGTAAATATATATGATCCATTGTCGGAGAATGCTATTGGCAATTGAAAAGGAGCTCGATTGTTGGGCTTTCTACTTGAGTCATCAGGGCTCCACAATTACGACATACCTTAAGATTCATTAATGGCCGAATTGCAGCTTTATTTGCTGAAGAATAGCACATCATAACACATGAGTATAAGAACAAACGTGAACTGAACAGCAGATTAACAGATTATGGATGTAATACATTATAATTGATGGTCATAAATGAGATATTCAATCTTGCAACTATAGGAGGATTCTTGGTCTAATAATCATATCACATCGAAGTAAAAAAAAAAAAAACAGAGAATTACAGAAGTTATAGATTACCATTCAAAACTTCTTGGACGACAATAGGGACAGTAATGCCCGAGTAGGAATCACCAGAGATGTAAAGGGGATTGTTTTGGAATTCGACATGTTCTTGAAGCCACTGTACATCCCAAGATAAACACAACGAGATCATAGGATGACACGAATTGTTATGATCATTATTTTTAACACAAATTGTTATAAACGTAACGGATGCTATCTCGCCAGTATGGAAGAAAGCTTTGAGATGAACTCATAAGTATGCATTCCTAACCTTTTGAAGGAACTCATAAGTATGCCTCGATGCTGTGATATCATCACTGTTGTAACCTTTAGAAGTTTTTGCATATGAGAAGCCCGTCCCAACAGGTGAATCGAGAAATATCATGCTAGCAACCTAACAATGAATGTTGTACTATATATGATCAGAAACTCCACTTTGTTACTTGAACTATTTACACAAAAAGGAACCAATTCTCGTACCTTAGTCCAAGAATAAGGGTTCAGTATCAACTTTGGTATTTCTGATTGCCAACTTACATCTGAATAATTGTAATTTAGAGGACCTGCCCAGTGACTTCAAAATTCAGTACATACTGAAAGTGATCAAAGTTGTCAAATTAATTAAACAATAAAGTACAAAAATAGTGGCCACTCACTCTATTTCCTCCCTCTCCACGTTCGAATTCGGGGACTACAATTTCTTTCATTTGAGGAAATTGGGGGGGAATTGATTGGACTTTGACACCCAATCTCACGCCCTGGCCAATAAGTTTTCTGGGCTTCTCATGAGATAGGGTTAAGAAGGTAGGTTTACTTACGGATCCAAAAAATAAAAACAATAAAGTGACTTTACACAATCTTTTTCTTTTTTTTTTTTTTGTTCGGATGGTGGGATTGGAGTTTGTTAAATGGTGGGACACGTTACAATTGATCGAACAGGTCCACAGAAGCCCCATTTTCGATCCAAGTAACTGGTGGGAGTAAAGACTTTAGTGTATCTTCTTACCTATAAAGTAAAATGATGAAATTTCCTGTGATAAAATACAATACATGTATCTTGTTTGCAGCTAAAACTTAGTGTATCATGCACTAAATTCGAAAAAAAAGAGCCATTAAATAATAAAAGGGTGTAGTATTCATAAATTATACTCCCTCCCACCTGTGAACGACGGTTTTTTTTTATAATTTTTTTAATTTTAATAAATTTAACTATAACTTATAAATAAAATTTAATTAATTTAATATTTTGACCAATGGTGACTAAAAGTGTTACTTTTAAGGTTTCTAAAATAATTTTCAGTAATCGTAATTTTTTATTTAATTTATAAAAATAAGTAATTAATTTTTATTAACAATAAAAATTCAAATTAGAACAGTTATTTAAAGATAAAGCGAGTATAAATCATCTTATTACCTACATTTGTTCCAAAAAGATAATTTTTTATAAAAAAAATAAAATAAAAATCATCTTACTATTATTACTATTAATTTTCCCTGTCTCATTTCAAAATTATTGAATAAAATAAAATAAAAACCATCTTACTATTACTAGTATTAATTTTCCCCGTCATTTCAAAACTATTGAAAACAATCCATACATTTAATGATATTCCGTTTAACACTGATGACTTATCTCTAGCAATCAAGCTTAGCAATGGATAATTGTCAACATAAATTAATAATTTAATAGACTTAGATATTGTTTCATTTACCGTGATAAACGATAAAATTAAAATATAAAATTATTTATAAAAAATTATGAATAACTAAAAAAATTTATAAAATTTTAAATTAAAAATTAAATAGAACAGCATATAAATCAAATAATATACTATTATCAAAATTAGGGAGTACAAAAGTCTTTATTGAAGACATTTATCAAGAGCGACACGAGCATGGAGAACATACCAGTCTCAAGAACAAGGCCAGAGAGAGCAGAACAGCCAGGGCCGCCGGTGAGCCACAGCAAAAGTGGGTCTCTTTGGGGATCTCCCTCCGACTCGATGAAGTAGTAGAACAACTGCACTTCATCTTCTTCCCCTACCCCCACATATCCAGTTTCCAGCCGGAAGGGGAGATTCCCAGGATATCCAGGAAGTGAATCCACGATTTTGCCCGCATGGGAAGGTGGCGGTGGAAGAACAAGTATCAGGAGAGAGCAAGTTTGAACAAAAAGGTTCAACTGAATTCTGCGGGTGTCTCTCATGGCGGAGCTCTTGATAATTCTGGACCAACACAGAACTCCACAACCAGAAAGCAACAAATAAATAACACCCATCTCAGGCACTACAATACTACTAGGAATTTAATTTATAATTTAATCAATTAAATTAAATTAAATTAAAAAAAAGAGCTTGCTCTCCCATTTGCATGAGTCTCACACGCGGCATTTCACAGGCACACCTACAACTTCCATTGATTTTTTTAAAACCTTATTTTTCATAATAATTATTGCAAAGAGTAAATATATAAATATAGTAAATTACAAAGTACATATAGATAAAATTTAAATTTAAATTTTTTCTAATAATTTTTATAAATTTTTTTATTGAATTAATTGACATCTATATATTTATAAAATAACAAGTAATGCGTCAATATATTATTATTTTTAAATACAAATAAAGTATAAAAATTAATGTACACGAATTAAAATCACTTTTTAAAAATTTACGAATTGTGTTAACTAACACTTCCAATGTATTAATTTTTAAACATAACAGGTAAATTTCGACATCCCATTTGATGACACAAGATCATGGTGACATGGATCTTAAATGTTGATGAAAGTTGATAGAAATAGGATAGCATTTATATATTTATATTTCTAAAATTAGAAGATGAACCTCAAGGATGGCAAACGAGTATTAATTGTTAGGCGAGTGTGTTCGTCCTTCTTTGATCAATAACAAAATTATTCCAGAGAGTTTGATGTAATGAACGCTTAAATATAAATAAAAAATTATATAATTAAGGGTATAATCCTTCACGGTGTGTACTGTGACAACTCTAGAATGCTCAAGAGGGTAAGATTGTAACCTTCGCATCGAGACGATTAGTTAGGATTCTTCATAGCAAAAATTTCATGTTAACTTAATAGTACGAGACAAAGAAAAAATAATTACTCTAAATATATTTATTACATAAATATAAAATTAAAATCAATCAATTATTAATGTATTTATGCACGCAAGTATAATTTTCCAATAACTAATTTACAAAGATTGATGAATATATTAATATTAAAAGGCAAAAAGAATATGAAATTTTACCGAGGAGCAGTGAAAGTATAAATAAATAAAAGCAAAATCCTGTGCGGCCATGAATCATGATCCAGTTATATGTACGAAACTCAAATATGAAAGGAAATAATTAATCTAACTATAATTAATATTAAATTAATAAAAATTAAATTTTATTTTAGAATAAACAAGAACTTCAAATAAAGAGGAAGAGAAAGACAAAATTTATGCTTGGAATTAAAATTAAGAGATTTAAACTCAATAATCTTGTACAAATTATATACTAATATTTTTCAAATGGGATTTTATTTGACTAAGTAAGGATCCTAGAATGCACTTAAGATCCCTAAAAATCAAGCTCCTCCAAAAATACACCAAAAAATTTCTTTTATAAGCTATTAAATCTAAATAAAACGCAAAACAATAAGTCCGATACAGGTGTGCAGATTCACACTTTGCTGCCTGTACACCCTTATTATAACTTCCTAGTTGAACTCGCACAATTGTGCACTTCTTCACTGGTGGTTGTGCACCTTCTTTACATACTTTCTGTTCATTTCTATTAATTTTGCATAACCGTGCTAGTTTGCACACCTATTAGTGTGTGTCATCAGCTTTTATAACTTCTCACATAGTTGTACACATCTACATAGACGACCGTGGGCCCACTATTTTCCTCAGTTTGCTTTGTTTTTTTACTCAAATTTTTTGCTATTAGTTCAATTTAACTTGTTTCTTGTAAAAGTAAATAAAATAAGTAAAAATTTTAAAAATATATTATTACATAAGACAAAAAAAAAGTTGATAAATAAGATTATAAATAATATAATGTTTAGGCCGACCAAGTACAAGGATTAAATTAGGAGGATAGCAAATGCATTATAATTAGAATTAAAACTAGGCAATTGTGAAATATGTACATTGTAAATTAGGTGCACCTTACAAGTTCTTTTCTTCGAGGCACTTTTAAGAAGGTTTTTCAATTGTACATGAAGTTTTCAATTTTATTTTTTTGAGGTATTTTGAACAAGGTTTTCCAATTGTAAATAAAATTTTATGGGCACTAGCTTGGAAATATATTTTTATATTTTTTAAATACTACTTCTAGATTTTATCAGTTTTGTTTTTTACACAATTCCTTTGCTCCCTTATTTGTTAAATTTCAACGGGGTATTCATATCTTTCTTTATCGTATAAGAAGATGTTGATTATACTAATAAGAATTTTTAAAGATAATTTTAACGACTTGTGTGTAATTGTATATTCATCTTTATTATTCTCTTTTTATGAACCTAAAAATAATTTTAGGAAAAACATAATTGTGTGATATGATTATGAATTGTTCTTAAAATTTGACAATTAAGGTTGTTAAGATGTTTAACTAATGAAATAAAATAAGATAAATTGAACATAAGTATTATGTCGTCTTGAACGTTCCAACAATAAAAAAAAAATTACAAGGTAATTAAAATAGAAAAACATATTTCTAAGTTGGTCTCGAACATGCCAACAATAAAAAAGAAATTTTATAAGGTAATTAAAATAGAAAAACATATTTCTAAGTTGGCAACATACGAACACCCACCCAAAAAAAGAGAAATTCATTTGGCGCAGAACAATATATGAGATTACTCCATCTAACACTGACATTAAAGAATATATTCTTCTAATTAACTTATATTAATAAACAAAACGATAAATATAAAAAATAAAAAGTTTTTTTGGTGTAAAAAATTATAGGTTTCTTGGGAAAAGAAGGGGGAATCCAATACAGTAACCAATCCTCCAAAAAAATTTCTGATTCTACTTCGAACTAGGTAATCCAAGTTCTCCGATAAAACTTTAATCAATATATACAATTTTATTTAGGGAAACTCTTCGATATCTAGAAACTAGGGTCGTTCAAATCAATTGATTTAACTCAAAAGTTAAAAGATATGAGACACATTCACATCGACATTCTCACCAAACACTAGTACAGATATACTCATGGAATTATTTTCCCCAAGGATTCAACTTGTTCTTGATTTTTACTCAACATACAATATCTTTAAAATTGGAAACAATTAGATTGTAGAGAGGATGCTTCCTAAACCATTTTGCAAGCATGAGGAGGCATTCTTAGGGCTTGTACTCTGGTGCAGTGTGTCCTGCTCCCTGCAATAACAATGTAATTTTACAACAGATGCTTGGCTACACGCCCCTTTCCCCTCCAAAAGAAATCGACAAAATAAATGGACAGGAAAAATACATGTACATTTACCTTTACAGTAGCGAATGTTAGATGGTAATGTCCGTTTGAGTACTTTGTAGTGTACCTGTGCACTCCGCAAATAATGATTTTGGCCAGAAATAAAACGGCGACTAATGTCTATAGCATGATGGTGGCTACTACTTGTCGTCAAGTAGAGACTCACCCGGCAACTTGACCTTTTGCAAACCATGGTCTCCAATGATCGATGATTGAGAGATTCAATTTCCTAATCCATTCCATTGTGCCCACATATGGAACAACCATGTCTTGGTCGCCACTGTCAAAGCAGGAAAGAAAGAGAAAGTATAGGCTGAAGTCTTATTGCATCTAGACCAATGGATTTTTTTACCCTGCACGAACGAAGCATTGTAGTTGGTATGCTAGCAAATATAATGGACTACGAGATATGCTAGCAAATTTTGTTATTACTTCCAAATGTCCAAGTGTTTTCCTCATGTGGCAACTCTGTATCACTTTGTTAGGTGTGGTGGCCAAAATCTCATTCAAAAGACGTGCTATACTCAATTTTCTACTGCAAATGGGTCGTAATGCAAGGGAAACGGGCCGTGCTCAAAGAGGACCCAGAAAAGAGGTCTCCAGCACCCAACATGGACAGGCCTTGTCAATCGACACGACCCGTGTTGGGCATCAGCTCCAATTTGCAGCAGATTGCTTATGGCTTTTTCAGATTCATCCGGTTGCAGCTGTCACTTGGGGTTTTTCCAAGGTTAATAGCTGATTTTACTACCTTGTTTAAAGCCTTATTTATTGCTAGTAATGGCATAGCTTCAAACTTCGTTATAAATTCCACCATTTTCATTCACCAAACCATCCCAATTCGTACCGGATATCATCCATCTTCTACACCATTAGTCTTTGTGGATTATCCACTTTAGGTGTTATGATATTACTTTCAAAATGTCCAAATGTTTTCCTCATGTAGCAACTCGGTATCACTTTACTCACCTCTCGAATGTGGAGAGCTTCTTGAACTTTTAAGTTATTTGCCCAAATGGACAAGAGCCAATGGTCACCAATCTACAACACAAAATAGGAGGTAATGTTGAGAGAAATATAATACCGCAAGTGCACGGTGTAGCTGTAGCTAGGAACCGGCAAGTACGGGTCGTGTCCACAAGGAACTCGCTTTCAAATACTAAATCCACCTAAAAACTCTAATCTAGGTAAAAACTCGGTTCGACGATGATTTGGTTTTTGGATCAACTAATAACAAAATAACTAAGGGAAACCGATGAATTAAAAAGCCTTAGATTGGGATTAATCACACTAATATGCCTGAAACTAAAATCGAATACCGCTTGAGATTTGCCTATGCTAATAGTTTAGAAGAGGGAGATACCAATTAAGCCTATCTTTGCCTACTTTCGAAGGTCAAAGACTAATCTTGCACAATCCAATCACCTATTTTCATGGGATTAATAAAGGCAAAATTACAATGAATGCATCTCACAACCCCCAATTAAGACCTTAATTATTTTCATATCAAAGTTCTAATCGTTCACAACGTCATTCTAGGTAAGTTTTCATCTTTCGATGTTCCACAAAACCCTAATAAAAGCATATGAGTCCTCTCTCGAGGCAATCAATGAAAGAGTGATGAACGAAGTGAATTCTAACCTAAAAAGCATAGAACAACCCAATTGGTACTCAATTCATGATTATCAAGGCATAATAGGGATCAATCCCAACCTAAGTAAAGAAATTAGCCCCTAAACATGATACTAAACAATTGACAAAGATTGAAGAAAATAGCCATAGCGAAACAAAGAGAAATTATTGAGAAAAGATAAAGAGAAGAAATTACGATTACCGAATGAAAAACTTGATGCGATTCAATAATAAAAACTTGAAGTAGAATAACAATAATGGGTGTTCTTGAGTCTCCTCTCGGAGCTGCCCACGAAACCCTAGCTAAAAATCTCCAATTATGGAATAGAATCCCTTAACAAATACAATTAGGAAACTTAAATAATCGCCGAAACAGTGAGTCGCACGGCCAGTGCGAAAGTCGCACGAGGTACCGTGCGAAAAATCTGCTGCGTTCGTGCTCTCTGCCTGTTTCGCACGGCCAGTGCGGAATTCGCGACCGGGTACCGTGCGAAATGCAGCAACTTTCTGGATGATTCGCACGATCGTGCGAAAGTCGCACGAGGGGCCGTGCAAGGTCTTTTGATGTGCTTTAGGCTTCTTCCTTGCCTCTTCTTGGGCCCAAACTCTCCTCTTCATCGCTTCTCATGAAATTTACCTCGAATCTCTCAAATTTAAGCCCAAAAACCTGTAATAAAGAGTTTTACGAACTTAGGTGACGATAAAGAGAAAATGAGCAAAATCTAACCCAAAACTAAATAAATATCATTGAAATCATCACGGAATTGGGCCAAATAATGCCTTAAAAACCGGCAAAAACGAGGTTTATCGGGTAAGAAAGGTGAAATTGTGTTGTTATCCTTTGGAATACGAGGATGATAGTTCTTGACAACCAACAGGGAAAAAAGAAGCATTCTGAACAATCACGGAGCAAGGACGTTAATCCGATTACAAGGATTAGCATAAACGTTCGAAAATACATCAAGAGAATAGTGTCAATTTTATTATATAATGTCTAAATTAACTACAATGCCATCATATAGAGTGGTATCCAAATATATGTCGGACATTTTTATATCTTAAACTGATAGCTAAAGTTACAAACAACTACCAAGTGCATAAGAGAGGATCCTGACCATTATCTATATTATTAGCTACGTGTCTGTAGATTCATGCAAGAAAGTGTTGAAGGGTAAAGTATGGCTGTGTGGGCTCTGGGCCCTAAGAACTTTTAGTTGTTGATGTACCGGCCTTAGTACAAAAGAAGCGTGTCTGCTGCTTCCGTAATAGTTATAGGAGGTTGGAGAAAACATTGGCCGCATATTTCAGTGTCAAATAAATACTCAGAATGAGAATTCAGACAGACATAATTCCACAGAAGTAGTTCAGTGCTTAGAGGCATTAGACCTTGTAACATATCAAGAATAATGAAAAAGCTAGCCAGCGATCTAAGGTACCAGAGAGATACCCGACACCATTTTGGAGGGATCCAAGTGCTACATGTGGGTTCCAATACATGATATCGAAACAATGGATCAATAGCCTGCATAATTATAACACTGTCAGTCAATATTCCTCTTACTGAACTCAAGTATTCTCCACAAGAACATCTTGTTAAGGGCAATATTACCTGCTTCGGCTAATTGAACACCACAAATTTTGTGCACGCTAACTATAAATTAACTTTCATATGTTGATCCTTATTTGAGGGCGGGCTATCAGGTATCGTGGCTCCTACACATATCCATCTAAATTTTTATATAGCATCACATACGGAATGTGATTTGAAGTTCATATTTGTGGTCATTTACATCATATTGGCATCAGAAATACAACAGGATACAGAGCCTGGAGAAAACATGCATGGTCATTATTCAGAGAATAAGAACATTACTAATCTCACATTTTTTACATAAACCCAAAAAAAAAAAACTAGTTCTTTTCGGTATGTAAACAGAACTTACGACTGATATGGCTTGAAGATTCTGTTGGCAGCTAGCATTCCCCGCATCTACAGTATCATAATTGCCATGACAATTTAATCTGGTTTCCTTTGTACAGGAAAGCAATACATCAAATCTCAAAACTTTTCTCAAACAGAACACTAATACGCACTATACTTAAAATTTAAAACAATACTCCCAATAAAAAAAAGGATACTGATACTCCAATGTAGATTTAAAGCATAAAGTTGTAATGAATCTCTGTAAAGCAAATGCAGGTCAACTTATTACCTCGTAAAGTTCATCAGACAAGAGAGACGCGCGATGAGAATACTTATACTGTGAGCTTTTCCCATCTTTTTTCTCGTCTGTATATGGGTTTCCAAGTATGTACCCCTACACAAATAAAAAAGGAAAAGAGAAGAGTGGGTCGTGAAGAAACAGCTTAAACAAACAAAGAGTAAATATATACGATTCATTTTTGGTGGATGCTATTGGCAATTGAAAAGGAGCTCCATTGGTGGGCTTCTACTTGAGTCATCGGGCCTCCACAATTACGACATACCTAAGATTCATTAATGGCCGAATTGGAGCTTTATTTGCTGAATAATAGCACATCATAACACATAAGTAAAAGGACAAACATGGAACGAACAGCAGATTCACAGATTATGGATGTAATGCATTATAATTGATGGTCGTCATAAATGAGATATTCAATCTTGCAAATATAGGAGGATTCTTGGTGTACAAATCATATCTCGATGTATTAAAAAAACAGAGAATAACAGAAGTTATAAATTACCATTCAAAACTTCTTGGACGACAATAGGAACTGTAATGCCCGAGTAGGATCACCAGAGATGTAAAGAGGGACCAAAAGTATTACTTTAAAAGTTTCTAAAATAATTTTTAGTGATATAAATTTTTTACTTTAATAAAAATTCATTATTTTTTATAAATTATCATAAAACGTCAAATTAGAATGGTCATTTAAGAATGAAGGGAGTATAAGTCACTTTATTAACTATATTTTTTTGGGAAGAAGTATAGATTCATTACCACTGAGGAAATTAAAACTCGATACAAAATCTTAAAGGGAGGGGTCATCCCAGTGCTTTTAAGAAAGAAAATGTTGTAGACTAGCTATGAGTCACACTTCTTTGAAATCCTAACAATAAAGTTTAGTCTAGCCTCGAACAAGATATTTACATTTTTTCCCAATCATATTAGCATCAGTTTCCTCCTTCTTGAAGGCTCTATCATTGCGCTCTATCCATACGCAATAGGCTACGGTAGCTATGCAAAGGATGTATACTTCTCGGGTTGTCTTGTAATGGATCTTCTTGATAGCTCGGGGTAGGTTCAGATATGTATTCACATGCCATGGTAGCTTGAATTCTGCCATAATGTATTGCATGACACTATGACTATATGGACAATGAAAGAACAGATGAGAGTGGGTTTCTTTACCGATGTGGCTGAGAAGGCAGACATCATTGTGGAATTAAGATGGTGCAGTCTATCCATGGTTGGTAGTCACTCCATACATATTCTCCATAAGCAAAACGAGTGTTTGGGAATATTATATCTACTCCACACAATCTATGTATATGGAGATTTTCCACTTGTTACCCAACAATCATTTATAAGCACTAGTGATAGTCCCCAAATGCGAGTGTGTAGCCATCTGCCATTAGTATAGCCAAGAGCCATGATCTTCTTGATTTTTGTTATTTTCCTCCGAGTACCAGGAGGTTTCAATAGCAAGCATCCATGCCAAAAACCTTGACCTTTCATATAAATCTCATTTACCCATTTAACCCAAAGACACTCCTTATCGCCAGCTATATACCGGACATGTTTGGCTACTGCAGACAATATTTCATTTCCGGCAGTTTATCACGCCTAATCCACCTGCAGATTTTGGTTTGCAAATAGTTTCCCATGCCACGGGGGAGGTTTAGTGTAATCCCTAGATTGGTTCCAAAGAAAATTCCGACTGATATTTTCAATGGTTTTCATAACCCCTTTGGGCAAGCACAAACAAGGAGGACCAAGTAAGATTGTACGGTGAATAGTATTGAGTTAATTAATTGCAATCTACCTGCATAAGACAAGTGTCTTGAGGTCCAGAGATTTGATTCTTCTCACAATCTTCTCTATCAGAACACTACAATCCGCAATGGACCATCTTCTTGGAGACAAAGGCTCACCCAAGTATTATTGACAGGAGCTCTCCGGATGTGAAACCCGTAATATGAAGGATTGAGGTTCTTATCTCATCTCTAACTCCCGCAATAAAAGCCTG
The DNA here is from genome assembly GCA_021018815.1 of Talinum fruticosum. Classification (NCBI taxonomy): domain Eukaryota; kingdom Viridiplantae; phylum Streptophyta; class Magnoliopsida; order Caryophyllales; family Talinaceae; genus Talinum; species Talinum fruticosum. The sequence continues at coordinate 3,307,923 of JAITYX010000059.1, forward strand.
GGATTTATGGGGATTAATTTGCAAACCAAGTAGCTTCAGAGAACTTCGCAAAGGTATCCATAATGATTTGAACTGTATGTATATGGACTTTGCGGAAGATCATAAGATCATCTCCAAAACAAAGATTGATTAATTTCAGTTGCTTGTGTAATGGGTGGGGTCCGAATGTGGATCTCTATGCAGCATGATGAAGAGCTCTTGTAAGATAGTCCATTACTAGGACAAAGATCGGAGGTGATATCGGGTCACCTTGTCTCAATCCCTTCATGCCTTGAAAGTTGCCATAATCTCGAGCCATTGATATTTAGGGTAAAGTTGCTTGTAGTTAGCAAAGCCATAACCCAATTACTAAACACTAGAGGAAATTTAAGAAGTTGAATCCTCTATGAATGTCCAAGAAATTGAATCATAAGCCTTCTTTAAGTCTATCTTAAAGAGGCAAGCGAGCTGAAACATTCTTCCTTTGGTAGAGCCTAACCAAATCTTGGCAAATCATGATATTGTGGGATATGAGCCTAACTTCAATAAATGCATATTGATTCTCGGAGACAATGCTAGGCATAACTTCCTGCAGTTTGGTGCACATCAGTTTAGACACAAACTTGTACAAAGTGTTTGCAACAAGAAATTGGTCTATATTCAGCTGCAGTGGTAGGGCATTCAGCTTTTGGTATCAAAGATATTCTTGTTGCATTCCAGACAGTTGGCATTTTTCCAATAATGAAGAATTCCTGAACAGCTTGGAAAATATCATCCCTTATTAGTGATCAATTGTGTTTAAAAAACCACTTGTAAAGCCATCGGGGCCAGGACTTTTATGATTTGGGATTGAGAATAAGACTGTTTTAACATCCTCTTTACTGAAACCTTTAATCAACGCAAATTGTTGGGATACTTTATTAACTACTTTTGTCCCAAAAAGATAGTTTTTTTAAAAAAATAAAATAAAATCCATCTTATTTAATTTTCTTTGTTTCATTTCAAAATTATAGAAAACAATCCATACATTCAATGATATTCCTTAAAATTTTCATTACCTAGTCGAAATTATTATTATGGGTGGAGGGATTACACCATTTTCCATATTTATAAACATAGGCATAACTGATGAGTTATCTCTAGCAGTCAAGCTTTAACAATTGATAACTGTAAACATGCATTATTAATTTGATAAGATTTAGGCGATAAAAACGTAAGAAGTTATAAGTTGTAACATTAGTTATAAAATGTTGTAAGTTTGTAAGGAATTATAAGCTGTAAAATTAATTATAAAATGTTATAAGTAGTTGTAAATCGTCATTAAATAGTTGTAAAATTGTAAATTTAAAGTCAGATACTGTCCTGTAGCAAGACGTTCATCATGAGCGATAGGAGCATAGAGAACATACCAGTCTCAAAAACAAGGCCAGAGAGAGAAGAACAGCCAGGGCCGCCGGTGAGCCACAGCAAAAGTGGGTCTCTTTGGGGATCTCTATCGGACTCGATGAAGTAGTAGAACAACTGCACTTGATCTTCTTCCCCTACCCCCACATACCCAGTTTCCAGCCGGAAGGGGAGATTGCCAGGATACCCAGGAAGTGAATCCACGATTAAGCCTCCATGGGAAGATGGCGGTGGAAGAACAAGTATCAGGAGAGAGAGAGTTTGAACAAAAAGGTTCAACTGAATTATGTGGGTGTCTCTCATGGCGGAGCGCTAGCTCTTGATAATTTTGGATCAGCACAAAAGATCTACAACAACGCCCAACTCAAGGACTACAGTATACTAGGAATTTAATTTAAAATTGAATCAATAACATTAAATTAAAAAAAAAAAAAACTTGCTCTCCCATTTGCATGAGTCTCACACGCGGCATTTCACAGGCACACCTAAATCTTCCATTGACTTTTTCAAACCTTATATTTTATAATTATTGCAAAGAGTAAATACATATACAAATAGTAAATTGTAAAGGTAAATATAGGAGAATTTGAACCTATTCCGTTTAGTTGTAAGTAAAGTTATAAGAAATTGTAAGAAATTGAAATGTTATAAGTTAAAACTAAATAAAATTGAGCTTTCGGACCCAAGTTTGTATCAATAATTTTTATAAACTTTTTCAGTTGAACTAACTGACATCTATCTATTATTAAAAGAACAAATACAGTGCTAGTATCTTGGTTTTTAAAGACAAATAAGACGTAAAAATCAATATAGGTAAATTAAAATCTAAATCTTTAATAACAACTTCGAACATATTAATTTTTAAACATAACAAGTAAATTTCTACATCCCCATTTGATGCCACAATATCATGGTCATGACATGGATCTTAAATGTTGATGAAAGTTGAAACAATAATTACAACTACCATAGGATAGCATTTATATTTATAATTCTAAAATTAGAAGATGAACCTCAAGGATGGCAACCGAGTATTAATTGTTAGGCAGGTGTGTTCCCATCAATTACAGTACAAAATTATTCAAGAGAGTTTATATCACACAAAAGTATAATCCTCGGCAGTGTGTGTTGCGACAATTTGAAGAAAAAATAATTATTTTAAATATATTTATAAAATAAATATAAAATTGACACTTATACTACATGGTGTAATTATATAGAATGTACCACCATAAAAATATGAAGTTTAAAAAATAAAAATAAAAATCAACCAATCATAACGTATTTATTCACGTTTTGATTGCTGGTGGAGTATAATTTTTCTATGATTGATTTACATAGGTTGATGAACATATAATTAAAAAGGCAAAAAGAATAGGCAAATTTTACCAAGGAGTATTGAAAGTAAAAATAAATAAAAGCAAAAACCTGAAAACGTACTCTTTTAGATTGCAATTCTGAAGTGGGAGTGAATAAGATGATAGAATCATTATTTTTAATTAGTTGTCCATGGCAATAATTAATCTTTTAATCCACAACTTGGCCATATTTAATTTACATTATATTGTCATTTTCATGAAGAATATGTTGGATAGTTGGAGATATATGCGTGTAATATGTGAATGTGATGTACGTCTATTTCCTAGCTAACAATTGGGCCAAATAATCAATCTACTTTTATCTAAAAAGCATTAGGCAAAGATAAACATACACATCAATCATGATCAACTTACGTGTAGGGCCCATATTATATATATTTATATATATATATATACTTATGATATCATATTTTAAATAATAGTACAAAGTATATAATTAAATAGTACACTAGTGCTATTACTCACAAATATTACAACTTCATGTTTCATAATTAATTAAATTTTTATTAATTTTAATAATTTTAAAGCATGTAACAAATTACACATGTGACGATCTATATATGTGTCACATTAATAATGTATGTATCGTTACATTAAGCCGACTTTGATCTTTATGTACTCTACTTGCATAGCATGTGTATGGGTGTGTAAGATGCGATTATTTCCCTTTGAGTGCATGGCTTGATCCCTTAGATTCTTGGAACTTAGAAGTTAGAGGTGAAGTTGAAGTTTGAGCAAGTAGTTTGCCTAAACAACAAAGAAGAACTAAACCCAACCCTAGACGTAGCCAGATCAAACTGGACCAAGTTATCCTCCAACTGATGCCCTCCGATCACTATGGCCGTCCTGGGGTTCTCCCCACCGTCGACAAACCCCAGGCAGACGACGTTATTCCCTACATCCACCATGGAATTCGCCCCGAATATCCGCCACACCTCCCCCTCGGCCACCACCAAGTCAATCTGCGGCACCCCGAGCCCCACCCTTGTGCTTGAGAACGAGCTCGCTTTGTAGCAAACCTCGAAAGGCGCCACTGCCTTCACTCTGGGGACGTCTTTGATCGAGTTCACGAATGTCTCCGTTAAGGCTTTGAGGATGGAGGTTTCTAGAACGGTGTAGGGTTCTACGGTGCTGATCTTTGTCCCCCGTTTCCGTTACTGTCTATGGACAGCAACGTTTTATTTAAGGGGACTTCGGTGTCTCCGATTTTAATTGATTTTACTCCGATGAAGTACTCCGCCGAAGGCTCGCCGGCAAATGATGTGCCGGCTGTGCTCACGGGGTTGGTGAGGAGGCGGGTGAAGGTGAGACCGGCCGAGGCGTCGGTTCTCAGGAGGAAGTTGTAGGGCCCATCCCCGAAGAAAACCACGCCCGTTCCCCGTGGGGTTGAAGGTAAGCAGATGGCGAACTTCCTATAGAAGCTGAAGGCGGCCGAGAATTGGGCCGGTAGAGAGATTCTAGTACGACCCAGCCCGGCAATGCCTTGGACTCCTTGGGCTAGGCCCTGGAGTAAAAACGTGGGCCCACATACGAAAAGGAAGTTGGGTACGGTAACGGGTTGGCCGGGGTTCGACCCATCGGTGGACCGGACTTGGACGACATCGGAAGCGAGCTCACCTCCGGTGGAGGTGTGGGTGAAGGGGTTCTCCGGGAAGAGGCCGCAAGTGTTGTTGTTGCACCCAGGGCGAGGGGTGCGTTGCACGTGCCGCAGCCCTTGGACTTGGCCAAGGAGCATTGGGCAGAGTTGCACCGGGCCGGGCGGTAAGTGGAGGAGACGTATCCCTTGTCGCAGTCGACCCAGAGGAACTGAGCCCCGAGGTCCAAGGTTAGGGGGACAGGTACTAGAGGTGTCCTTTGGTCGAGTGTGGTTGTGTATTGGAGGGTGGAGGAGTCTTTGGAAACCGGGAGGAGGAGGGCTTTGGGCCGGAATGAGATGGCGGTAGTGGCGGAGGGGGAGAGGAGGAGGAGGACGAGAGGGAGGAGGAGGAGGAAGTGAGAGGAAGAGGAAGCCATGTTAGAGTACCGCAGTGGAGATGAGTGTGGAATAATGGGGGTGGGAAAGGAGAATACTAGAACAGCAATTTAAAGGGTGTGGTTGAGGGTGGTGGATTATTGAAAAGTCAACAGTTGGCATTTTGATAAGAAGGTCAAGGATGTCAAGAATGGCAACTGGATTTGCCAGCTCAAGGATTGAAAATGAAACACTACCAACTTGTTTTCTAGATAGAGAGACCAACAAATATACAGGATTAGCAAGAAAATATGGTACGTAATTCACAAAAATTTTAATTTATATATCTGAAATTGTTTTTATTTTGTTGATTGGCTTAATTTGATAATCATTCATGTAAGCAAAAATTTTAATTTAGGTTAATGATAGAAATTAGTGCAATCTAACAATGAAAATAAATCATGTCCAAAAATATAAGAAAGCAAAACTAAGAGTAAATAGTTAGCGTAACATTTGAGGGTTGTTAATGACTTTATATGATCCAATATCCGAATAAGTAATAATGAAGTCTCTTTTTGGTTACTTTAAGTTATCCTTTTGCAGAATATGAGTGTTATTTATGACTAAAATTTAAAGTAGAAAATTATTGAGTACGGCACAAAATCACATTAAAATTGAAGGCATTGCTCAACTTAAAATTTTAGTGTCGCGAACGGCTCATGGCGAGGGCAACACCTTGTAGGGGTCAAAATACTTCATTCCAGCTTTGGTAGCGACCACATACCTTGTTGAGAACGGCTCATGGTTGGCCTATAGCAATGATTATTTCTTTCTTCCTACTCCATATACCTTATTGAGAGAGTATCCGAGAATTTTATTCTCTTTTCTTTGATTTCGTTAAGCACATTACTTTAAAAATCGTATATTGTACTTATTCATCATTATTAGTGGATAATCTGTTCTTCGCCATTCGTGATTTTTTCCAATCAGATTTTCTACGTAAATTTAGTGTCATTATGTTAATTAATTTCATTGATGTTCTCATTTTCAATGTTATGATATCTCCTCTTCTTATTAATGTATTTCTTATGCAAATTAGTTGGATTTATTTTGTAATAGAAATATATATATCATCATTAGAAGGCTTTTTAGAATTTTATTAATATACATTAGCTAATATGGATGAGTTTGTTATGTGCTTTTTAAATCTTTGTTCTTAATTTTTCAAATTTTTATTATTAATGATAAAAAAATAAAACTAGTATTTTTGTTTCGTGCTTAGCAAATGATAGAAACTCTATCCATGCATTGTCAATGAATGAGTATACATCTGGTATTGTTTAACCAATGTGTACACGTGGACTATTGTGTATATAGTTGAAAGTGTACAAGAAAGAGTAATTGATTTGATTTGTTTTGTATATTTTATAGGACCAGATCTTGTATAGTCACGTTGATAGCTATAGGCATGTTCCAATTATTATATTATATTAATATTTAGTTCTATTTTATGTTTATTTTTATTTGTTTATGTTATAACAACTTATTATTATTATTATTATTATTATTATTATTATTATAGTTAATTATTTCTATTTCTATTCGTTTTTGTTCATTTATATTATATTTGTAAATTACGTTGATTTTAGTTACTTGTGCTTTATACCTATTTTTTTATAAAAGAGAAATTTCATTAATAAAAAGTCATACGACCATTTACAAAGATAATTCTTCAATAAGAATAAATCTAAAATAACAAAATAGATCTCTATTTCAACAAAATTAATGGTAAATATACTTCGTTCAACTCCATACTTGTAGCATCAATTTGGCCACACAAACCGTGTTCTTCGACTTCAATATGTTTTTCCCGAACATCGGCGAGCTATTGTATTATTTCATAAAATAGATTTCGTGTGATATAATAAATCCAATCGAAGGAAATATCACTTTGATCGAGCCATATGAAATTTCATTGTTGAATAATTCTCAATCGGAACCAATAAAACTTGCACATATTGGCAAGAGAAATAACTCTAATACTCTCACAAGGAGAGAAACCAAACTCGACAAAAAGGAGATAAAATTTATTGGAAAGAAAATAACAATATTTTTATATTTTGATTCGATTGAAGAAATTGATTAAAAGAGGCTTACCATTGGGTGGAATTAGGCAAGTAACATGCCCCAATAATCTTAAAAAATGAGAAGAATAATAGATACAAACTTAGGGTTAGAGAGGAGGAAGGAAGAAGATAGTTTTAGTTATTATACTTCATCTATTTGTTCTATGCTCTATATCTATTTTAGAATAAATAATAATAATAATAATAATAATAATAATAATAATAATAATAATGTTAAAATAAGTTGAGGCCAACCTATGATGACGACATTAATGATCGGATAATGTATAATAATCTAACATTATTGGGCATTAGCTTTGACCGAATAGAGGCTATAAAGCTGCTATTGGTAATTCTCTTTAAAAAAAAAAAAAAGCTAGCAGCTAAATTTTGAATATAAGTCGGTGCAGTAATAAGAAATAGACATGATTTTGAGAGGGTATACACGTCTTTATCATTCTAGTGTTACAGCACAGATTCAATGTGCGTTTTTTTACACGTTTGTTTTAACCCATCAAAATTATCCGTGAGTTGTTATAAGTTATTATAAGTTGTTATAATTAATTAGCTGCTACGAGCTGTTATAAATATTATTACAATTAATTAAAATTAGCTATTACGAACTGATATAAGCTGTCACAAATTGTTAACTATATTATTATAAACACTAAAACGAATATGTCATGTAAAAGGAAAAGTACATCTTTTTTAGCATGAGATGGGTAGAAAGCTAAACGACTTGGGCTTGGGCCTTAGGCATCTAGATCAGGCCCATCCAGGCGTGGCCTAATGAAGGAAACCAGAACAAGTGAAGAATACAACAGCCCAACGTTGGAACATAGAAATGAATTTTGAATGTAAACGTAATTGTTATAGACTTGTAGCTTCCTACCATTTTTGAATTTGACTATTGTGTGTGTCTGTGGAATAAATTCAAATTCAAATTCAAATTCAAATTCAAATTCAGTTCTACCAAATGAAGCTCTCCACCCTAATCCTGCTGCTCATTTTGTAATAATTGTTTGTTTTTACTTAATTTCATGTCTATTCTCTTCAACTTATATTAAACTTAAACTTATTTTTTCTACTTATCTAAATTTTTAAAATTCAATTTATTTTTAACCTTATTTGAACATTATAGTGTATAATAAATATGTGTGTAAAATTATATCTAAAAGGTCACTAAAAAAATAAAATATTATTTCCCATTTAAAATTATTAGTAACTCACGAGTATAATTCTAAAAATCAATGTTTTCCTTTTTTCTTTAACTTTACATTCTTCGCGTATGGGGTGAAAAAGGAAGTTACCATTTTTACTGGATTACAGCGGTAACTTTTATTGGGATAAGTAGAGTGGGCATGTGATAGGCTATATGCCCATTGGATATGCTTTTGCTTGCACCCACAGCTAAACTGGAGTGGCCCCCACCACCCACAATATCAAACGAGTATGGGACCCACTGGATAAGAGCACATAATTTCATTTCCATTTCAACATGTGTGGCACTTTTTACCCTCTCCACGACGTCGTATTATCACGTACGGCGTTACGGTCTCCTCTACTGACTCAGCAACACTTATCCATTCACATCTCAACCGCACACCTACCCCCTCACTTTTCCATCCAACGACTCAGATTTTCTACTTTATTCCGCGGCGTACCTCCAACGCATATAACCTTCTCTTCAACGCGTCTAATCGCCCCTTCTTGCTTCTTACTCCTCTTCCTCAAACCTACCCCAGGACTCAGTCTCTCTCCTCCCTTCCCATGGCTTCCGTCTACCTTCATCCCCTCCTCCTCCTCTTCTCTCTCCTCTTCCAGACCTCCTTCTCTCTTCTCCAACCCACCGACACCGAACTCCCCCTCCGTTCTCCTCCCGGTCTCCAAGGACAATCCCACAGGCCAGTACTTGGCCCGAATCCACCATGGAACTCCACTCTCGTCTGCCCACTTAGTCCTCGATCTGGCCAGTCCGGTTCTCTGGACCGACTGCTTCTCCTTCCGCCCTGATTCTCTCTCCTGCCGCTCCATCCAATGCTCCGCCGCCACCTCCGCCACCTCCGCCTCCTGCCCCTCCTCCACCTCTGCCGCAGCGCCGCCATGTACTCTGTCCCTGCGAAACCCCGTCACCGGGGAATCTGGAATTGGAGAGCTCGTGGAAGATACTCTCGCCGTTGCTGAACTTGACCGAAATCCAATCGCCGCCGTTGACGGCTTCCTCATGTCCTGTGCGCCGCCGATTTTGCTCCACGGGCTAGCTCTTCAGGCCCGGGGAGTTCTCGGGTTGGGAAGATCCAGAATCGGAGCTACGGAACAGATCTCTCACTCCTTCGGCTACTCAAAGAAATTCTCTCTCTGTTTATCTTCTTCAACCGGCATGATTTTTTCCGGGCAGGGTTTCGATTCCGAGTTTGATTTCTCCAAGTCCTTAGTTTACACCCCTCTTTTAAACGGGGATGATTACTCCATCAATCTCAAAGGTATCAAGATCCAGGACAAGCGTCTCTCACTGGGTCTACCCAACAAAATCTCACAATTCGGGAGCATCAAAATCAGTACAATCTCTCAATTCTCCCTCATGGAATCTGAAATTTATCGAGTTTTCTTGAGGGCTTTTACAATGGCGGCCGAGTCTCAGAATCTGACCTCGGTCCCACCCGTTTCGCCATTCGGAGCCTGTTTTAGATCCGGGTCAGTGCCCGTGATTGACTTAGTCCTACAGAGCGAGATGGTGAAGTGGAGGATTCATGGGCACAATTCAATGGTGAAGGTGAGCGATGATGTTATGTGCTTGGGATTTCTGGACCGGGGTGAGAATTCGGGGGCTTCAATTGTTCTTGGAGGGCATCAATTAGAAGATAACTTGATAGAATTCGATCTGGGTAGTTCAATGGTTGGATTCAGCTCATCCTTGATCATGAAGAAGAGCAGTTGCTCGAAGTTGACCTCTTCTCTTCTGGAAAAAGGTCTCCTTCCACTATGAGATTCTTGTAAATATTTTTTTTGGGGGTTGTCTTTATTTTTGTGTTCTAAGGAAAGGAATATTAGCAATTTTGGACTGTATACTCAAGGAATATGCTTCGGCAATAACTCATCGTTTGAGGTTTGTAATATATGTTAATTAGTTTTGCTAATCATGGTTAGTTTCCCTCTCTAATTGTGCTTATTTCTGACTTGTAGACTTGGTAAGTCTCCTACGATTATTATTCCTTATTCCTTACGTCCTATATCTCTCTTTCTCAATGTTAGTTTGTGAGAGAGATTTTGGTGAACTTTAGGTGAAAGAACAGGGTTATTAGCTGTACTGTCGATAAATAATAAAAAGCGCCTAAAGTATCGCATAATATGTATCTTTTATGGTATGTAAGTTACTAAAATATTAATAATCCGAAAAAATATATTATAAAAATGTCCACTAGTTGGTTTTAAACTCCCAACTAACATATAATTTAGTTGTGTAATTTGGACTTGTGATAAGTCGTGTTTAATTATTTTGATGGGTCATAATCAAAGACGAAGGAATGAAAAAGCATGACCACTAAAAAAAGGTTTAGTGGGATGAGGGATGTGTCTTACATTTTATTAGTAAAGTATTTGATTTAAAATAGTAGTAGTGGATTTTTAAAGCATGGTTCCAAATTTGTAATTGAGACGAGACGAGACACTTAATTTATAATCCCTCTTTCTTTTACCTTTTCTATTTCAACTCACTTGATTTATTAGAAATTTTATCTCAATTCTCTTTTTTGTGATTCCATTTCAATGTGCTCTTCAATTCTCTTATTTTTCTAAACATATAGGGATGGGATATGTGATTCAGTACTTCTTCTTTTTTTTTTTTTTTTTTTTTTTTACGCATGAAGGTATCTAACTTTTGTGGTTTTTGACGAGACAGAATAAACTTATAATTTTGCCGCTAAAATAGTTATAAATGATTATACAAAATACAAGTTATATCAAAAAAACATTGATGTTTTTGACATGATTTAAAAAATGTAAGTTTAGGTAAATTTGATAAACAAATCATTTGACTCGTTTACGAATGAAGTTCAGATTTAGGTAAATTTGTGGTCGATCACCTTCGTGTGTGCCGGATATGGGTTCGATTTAGTCCCGCTGGTGTTATAGTCACTCATATTAAGTTCGGTTTAGATCACGTGAGACTCAATTCATCATTCGTCTCAATGTCGAGTTAAGTGTAAATGAGTCAATTTATTTTGAGCCTAATTGATTTTCGGTCAATGTCAAATTAATGCGAGATAGGTTGGTAGAAATTAAGTCGAGTTAATTTTTGAATTAGTATAACGGATTTACATTTAAAAGTTAGAACCTATTCAATTGTGTAAACCTAGATATTCAATTTTCTTCCTTTAATTCAAACATTAATATGTCTATATTTTATATATTTAATTTTGCCCTTGACTTGTTAAAAAAATAAAAAAAAGAGCTAAGTTGATGTAAAATTTATAATGACTTTTATAGTTCTATATAATGCTTGATTTATCAATATGAAATTAGATAGAGGATTTTGAGGATAGCTTTCACCTATTTGTCTTTCTCAAGGGCCAATGTCATCTTTGCCATTGTATATATATTTTTTCAAGGGGCCGTCTTGTCTTTTGATCCATGCAACTATCAAAGAGCCATATGACTAACAGGAGCACTGAATTGTCTCGTTGACATTAGGTTACTTAGGGTCGGGTCTTATTTGATTTAGGTTTGAATTAGGTCTGGCCGTTTTAGATGTAGATTGTTTCGATTTATGTTAAGGTTGGATAAAAATCGACACGATTCAAATTTAGGTACAGTTTAGTTTGGGTTCGATTTGTTTATATTTGGTGTACTTAGAGTCATTATGTGTTAGATTATTTTATGTCTAGATCATTTCAGTTCACGCTAGGTTTTGTTCAATTCAAGTATGAGTAGGATTATTACGGGAATCAAGTAAAATTCGGTTGGCCCCATTTCAAATGTCGGTTTATCCGGAAGGTTTAGTTCTAATTTCAAATGTCGGTTTAGGTAACAATCAAGTAAAATTCGGTTGGATATGATTAACATTAGCAAATATTTATATTTCTTTATGTAATGCCCCTAATAACCATCACTTAATAATCCCTAATTAGAGAATATTAGGTAAGCGGAAGTTAACGATTGAAGGCTTTACCACCACCCTAATAATAGGACTAGGCTAAAATAAAATACAATAAAAACATGTGTCAATTGGTTATGCTTTAGTGAGTCCTGATAGCACTAAATATTATGTCCCGACAAGTTAAATCGAGACAACATAACTAAACCAACCCTAAAATACGGTTATGTAACATTTATATATTATACAAGTCCATATAACCGTCTACGATAGGAAATACGCAACATTTAATACATTCCAAAGTCAAACCCAAAACTAGATGAGGAGAAAATCACTCGTGAGCGTCTCGACCCATCATAGATCAAGGAAAATGATATATCTAGCTAGGTCTTGCCTCTGTCAGGCTTCTTAGGCAATGGACTGTTCACATATGCTTTTCCTAAAAACAAAACGGTAAAATAATTTGAAAAATGAGTCGAAACTCGGAACGAACATTCATGCACAATCAAATATCTTTGAAACATCTTGATTGAGCACACACATTTCAATTCATTTCGATTCGAAATCGAGGGGAGAGAATTGTTCAAACTTGCTTGTCGGTTGTTATCCGTAAGTGGAACTTCTTATATAATTGATGCAATCTTTGAGTAAGGTGCACACATTACGGACTGATCGAGAACCCCAATTGAAACCAAGTGGGTGGAATTGAAGGGCGTAAGCCTTGATTATTGATAATTGATAATAGTTTTGTAAATAAATTACACGATCTGTTTTAAATGTAACGCTTTGTTTAAAATATAGCCTTTAATAACCTTCTAACCATGTACCTTCACATTTATACTCATTATATATTTTTATACAAATTTCTAAATTTTCTTTTTAAACATATGTGTAAATTTTACAATCATTAATATGAAATTTTATTGGAAGTCACTTTGTTGCCTTAGTTGCATAATCCACACATAAAAAAAATTAAATATCGAATTGAAGTGTGCGCGCTCGATTATATACATTTTATAGTTAGTAAAACAAATAATGTAATTTAGGGCTAGGTTGTTACACTTTACCAGCCATAATTAGCGATTAGCGGTTACTTATGATTACTAATGTTACCAACAGTTACCAAATATTACAATGAGTAACAGTTATAAATACTATGATAAAGAGTGAAATGAAGATGGCTTTAGATTAAAACAAAGTAAAAGAAATAGCTTATCCACAGGCCTCTATTTAATCAATAATCAGTAATCAGTAGCTATCAACATGAAATTAACTTTTCTGCCACTCTAAACTCTCTTGTTCTACTCATCGAGGTTTCGGGGTTTGATTTGTTTAATATGTGATTATTATAGTCTTATCCACAAGATTAATCCATCAAATCAATTCTTTCTTTTTCATTGTCCAAACAGCATATGCTTTTTTGCTGCTGAACTTATCAATTAATCATTGTTATTCCATGGTTGATCATTTGACCATTTTCACACTCACTACAATCCAAAAACCGGTCCTTTTAGTAAAAACATTCAAGTATCGGGTTAAATTTAGATCGGATAAATTGGTCAATCTCTAAAATTTTTAGATGGAATATTTTGTCCGATATTCAATTGTTAGGAAATAAACCTAACTAATTTGCACTCTGAAACAAATTAAATAGGATATGAGATATCAAGAAATTAGAAGAAAGAACAATAATAAAGCTGATAAACATAATGACAACAAATTTACATGGAAAACCCAAATGTGGAAAAAATCACGGACGGCGAAGAACAAAATAATCCATTATAATGAAGAGTATAAGATACGATTTCCAGGACGATGAGTTCTATGAGATTAAAGTAAAGAGAAAACTCTCTAAAACTCTCTCAACTAGATATGTGGAATAGGGAAAAGGAATAACTCTCATACAACTTCAATATTTAGGTTGAAACCACAATCTAGTATTTAGTAAAACCCTAATACAAGTCTCTTAGGAGGCTAGAAGTTAATTAGGTAAAAACAAATCTAAACAAAGCAAACCTGGCAGCCGAGGCACAAAAACATAACAAACGCCGAAGATGGACCTAGCATGGTCGTGCCAAGGTATGGCACAATCATGCCAAGGGCTGGCACGGTCGTGCCAAGGGTTGCATGGTCACGCCATGTGTCATGGGACGATAATTTACTCGAACCGAATTCCCATGTGGGCGAGAACCTTCTAAAGCTTGCTAGTAAGTTTCAAGAGTGCTTGACTTAACTCGAGAAAGCTAAGTAAGCAAGGGATACTTTAGAGAGAGAGTGTATTTTGGGGAATGCTTTGTGTATTGAACTCTTGGAATGGATGGTTGGATGAGTACAAATAAGCCCTTTAGGAGTATTTATACTTGCTCACCTCCTCAATGTATGGTGGAGATTTATCTAATCCTATGGCGTAGATCTATCCTCTAGAACTTTTTACACTAATATCTAAATTTCCATACAATTGTAGAACATTAGGGAAGATTGTGGAACATTATGCAATAGTAGAGAGAAGTCTAGAAAATTTCGGTATATTCTGGAGCGACCCGTGACATATGGTCGGCGTGGTCACGCCACTGTTTTGAATGCCCATTTTTTTTTCCGTTGATCCGGAAATTGACCCTCGGGTTGTGAGCCTTGATGTGAGAAGTATACGGGCTTGATTCGAGTAATACCTTGAGTCATAGATGAATTTTGGGCCACACTCAACATCGATTTTTCCGAGTCGACCACAAATAGAGAAAATCGTTTGGCCAAATTTAAAATTCAAACCTTTTTTTAAGTTGGACAAATTCAGGTATTCAAATCGTACGAAATTTCACAGGTACTATCATTTTATTTCTTACTTTTTCTTTGGTTTTCCCCCAATAAGAAGAGTCGGATTTTTGAGAGCAAGTCCCATATTCTAATCTCACTTGTTTGTATAAAACTTTTGGATTTTTAATTATCCATTTAAATTTTTAGTTGAGAAATTTCATGAATATGTTGTTTACCTCAAAGAGTTTATCTGCTCAATTTTTTAGTAAACAATACTAGAATAGTAGTCCTTTTTGTGTTTCTCTAACTTGTTGCACTTAAATGACAATTCAATGAAGACACACTAACAACAATAGTAAATCAACAAAACAAACGAAGCTAAATTAACTCCCACTCAACTAATTGTCCACTCACATTCAAAGAAACTGAATTAAGGAGCAGGATGACTATGAATACAAGACATTACGTAGCATAATGAAAGTCTAGGGCCGACATGGTTGATGACAAATTAAACCCAAAATACAAAATCAAATTTTATGTATTATATACGAGAACACAAGTTTGAATCACAGGAATATTATTTACTTGGGAGGACTTTTATCTGAAACCGTTCATGGCCCGAAAGGGATTATAATAGGGAAGAACAAGTGCGTTTGTAGTTGCCAGCCTTTGAATGAAGCAATCAGCATTGTGTTGAAGTTATCAGAGTAGGCTAACATCTCTTCACCAAACTCCATTTCTGCCTCATCCTGAAAGGTATTCCTAAAAATGTTTAGTCATTGGTCCCCTCCGCCCTCCCTACCAAAAAAAAAAAAGGAAAGAAAAAACTTAATTTGGTGTTTTCCTTCAAAGTTATTGTCAACAAATGTCATCACATTCAAACTCTCCCCCAACACTGAGTTATCATGCTCCAATGCTGGCACCTGAGAAACAAACAATGAGATGAATTAGGTATATCTTTCAACACAAGTTTAAGATGTACTGAATTAATTAGGTCCTGTATTGTTTAGCCGTGACAAATATTGTAATCTCCGGAATATGATATATTGTACTCTTATGGCACATGTCAATGGATGATTGGATAAAGAGAAACTCGGGGATGAAGAAAAAACAAAAAGTTATATCTCACGCCACCGAGTCTACTATGGAACTTTCACTCCTAATTAATGTAATAATTAGACATGAATGAGTAGATTAGAACCTTATTTGGAGGATAGACTTTCTTGTACCATTAGAAATTATATGTCAATCTATGTATAATTTTTGATTTTTGAGAAGAGGTTTAGGTCAATTTTCTTTTAGTTGTAAGAAATTGTTAAATAATTATAAGGTTAGTTATAAAAAAAATCGTGAGAAGTTGTAAGGAATTGTAGGAAGTTGTAAGGTTGTAAGATAAAGGAAAAAAAAACAGGGCCCTAGTATTAAATAGAAAAATTCAATAGATTATATCACTTTTTATTTAGAAAATATTATTTTAATGCTTATAATGTTGTAAAAGGAAAAAAACCATTATGCTTCTAATTATTGGGTTGATCGGAACATGTAATTTTAGGAGTAGGGTCTAACACTTTTAAACCTAAATGCAAAATATAATCGATCAATATTTTATCCGCCTACCTGAATTAAGAGGCCTATCTATGAATAACCATTGAATCAACTATCCTATGACCTATGAAGATATAAATATAAGAAAGTGGTATTTTTAAGCGGATATAATTTTTCTTTGTGAAAGGAGATAAGAGTTGATATTGTATGTGAAATGCTACTGCCCATCTATCTGATAGACTGATACGAACTTTGAAATGAGATGATCACGTTAAAAAATTAAGGTCCATGGGCTTGTATTCGGGTCCATAATCTTTTTGTCTTGTTTTTTTTTTCTTCCGTTTATGTGTCTTTTGTCCTTTTACCTATTTTAACGGGGATTCTAAGCGGATAGTTTATATAAGTATATGAACAGATGCACTAATACTTTTATGGAGTAGGATTGTCTCATATTGACAAATTAAGATATTATTATTATATATATATATTAGTGAGGTATTTTATATTGACAAATTAAGAGGTCTTCATATGCTTATGCATATTGCTCGTTTAATTAATGCTCAATTTATATAAAATTTAATATCATAACTGTTGGTTTCTGATTTGCCATTGTCACCCATAATATTGATTGTTTCCATGTGTTGACCTTATTAATAGTCCAAACGTGAGGGAGTGTTGAAATATATGAAAGGATTGTCCCACATTAACAACTAATTTGAAATATAAGAGATCTGGAATATGTATACAAGCTAATTAGTTACTCAATAATTTGAAATATAAGAGGTTTGGAATATGTGTACACGCTGATGAGTTACTTAATAACTAATTTAAAATGAACGCAAAATCAAATTTGACAAGTATTGTTTCCCCCAAGAATTGAACCTAACTGTAAGCATAAAAGATGGAGGTGGAAGCTAACTATGCTTACACCACTTCGGCAAATAAACAATTCTAGATGAATATTTGACAAGATAAAAGTTAACGTCTTGGGGGGGAGATGTCCATCAGGCGAAGGTGGTTCGGAGTTGGCTTCAGTGGTCGGCGGCAGCTGCTCTTGGTCTCTGCATTACATGCATAACCAATTTAATTATATTTCTTAGCCCATTTAACAATCACTAGCTACTAATATAGTATTAGAGATATTATTGTACCTAAAATAATTGTAATATACTTTATTAGCTACATACAAGTTAGAATCTGATCAAAATCAGCCAAATGGGTAAGGGCTTAGAATCGAAATTATTTGACCGGTTTTGAATAAGGTTCCTAAAATTAAAGAACCTATCAAATAAGTTCTGGTTCCGCTTCCAATAATCAAACCCTATAACCGGAATCTAGAATCGTTAAGACAAGTTCAGGTTCCTAGAACCTTAGGTAACCGGAACCGTTAATAATGTTCTAAATTTTCAACCTTTTTAGTTTTCGGTTTCGCGTTTTTAACATGAGATCCGGGTGATTTTCACTTTTCACTTTTTCATATGAGACCAAGCTGACAATTGATTAAAATATCATAAGTAATATTAATAAGCACCCCAACTTTTTTTCCATTTTATGACAATAATGATATAAACAAGCTACCCTAGAACCGGAATCGAACCCTATGGTTCAGGTTCATGTTCAAGTTCCGGTTGAGGTTCCTAAAATTGAGGAAATGATTGCCCGATGTTTTAGAGTGAACGAAATGCCGTGGTTGATGGAGATACGGATGCTTTGATTTGCAATTGATCACAAGTAGGATAGTAACTATACCGAGCTGTCCAAGCTCACACGGTCTCGAGTCAAAGCAAGTCTGAGCCGGCTTGAAGGCATACCGAGTATAAAATTAGTTTGGCTCGATTTAGGCTAAATAGTTTACTTTTTTGAAAAACATTTGTATGGAGAGTATAAAATTACCTTTAAAATCACCAAATGTTTGACTCGGTTTAGACTAAATAGAATACAAGATATAAAATTTAGGTTGGATTATAACCTTGAATTTATAAAATTTTAATCAAAGCAAAACAAAAAAAAAAAAACAAAATCACGTCGAGCCCGAGCCGAGCCCGAATCCGAGTCCGAGCCATACGACCTGAGCTCGACCCTAAACTTCAAAGGCTTGATAAGCTTTGAGCCAAGCTAAAATATAACCGAGGCTTGGGCTCTGCTCGCCTTGTTTACGGTCCTAAGATTCACAAGTGTGCTCCCGACTTTTAATTATTCTTGCAGGAAAAAAAAATAATCCAAGCTCTTATCCAAGAAGTTTAAAATATTTTGTCTGGGGAGACAAACATGATCACATGAGCACTATAATATTGGAAAACATATGAGTGCTCATCGGTGATTATTAATGCTCATAAAATGCTGATTAGTTATAAATATTATAACAAGTATTATAATAAATTTTAAAAAATAAATTTTTATGCATTTATGTCTAATTTTATTGCTTATTAAATAAATGAGAACTCAAGATTACGATACATCATATTTAAGGGTCACATGCTAATAAATGACTGAAAAAAAAAGAACAAGTCTAAAACAATTTTAAAATACGAAAATTAGAATATGATTGAAATTCTCACCCAGCTATACGTATTCAAGCAATGAAGTGCCCAAAACTAATAAGTTTATTCCATTATGCATGTGATTATATGTGTAAACAACTTATAAGCCCTTCTTAAGTAGCGTTATATGAGTAGTATCATTTTAAAGGAGTTATTAGGGTGATATGTTAGGCTCTGTTCGGTAAAATGAGCTTTTTGAGTAACGGATCGTTGTTTGTGTAGACTGATAGTTGTTAGATTTTAGTTGTTAGTGGATAGGTGTTAAATTGAGCGGTTGAATAAATATGTTCGATAAATTTAGCGGTTGAGTTAATTGATTATTATAAATTGACGTAAAAGGATATAAATAATTTGTCAAATACAAATTAATAAGGGATTTTTTGTCAAAAAATATAAAACGCTACTTTCAAATGTGAAAAACTAATATTCTTAACTTTTCGTAAACATTACTTGAAACGCTAAGAGTTACTGCAAACGCTAATTAAAACACTACCTTACCGAAAGCTAATATTTGGTTAATTAGTGTTTTGACATGGTCAAAACGCTAAAAGTTACTCTAAACGTCGTCGTCGAACAGGGCTTTAATATAACCTATGCTTTTATTTATCATTACATATTATAAAGCCTATTCAAATTATTATCAAAATAATTTGTTATAATTATTATAATTAAAATGAGTTGAAAGTTTTTAAAATAAAATAAAATAATATTTATATATTAAATACTTATATAAATATTATTTTAAACATAGCCGCAGAGAAGGAAAAAAAAAAAAAGAAGTTGCTTGGATGCCAAACAGTGCGAGTCATCTCTTCATGCGAGGCGAGAGAATCAAATTCAAGAGCAAGTGGCTTAATTATTTCGTCAAATTCGTAAGTGGATCGGATTCCATAGTTGCCTCGGTAGTCACAATTCACGAATTCCGTGTCTTCCTTTATCCGCACATATGAAATGAAAAAAATTTAAATGGATATGTATTGGAATAGTTGCAGATGGTATTTTTGTAAATAAAATGATATGTATATTTTTCTGTGCCATTAATTAATGAAATCTTTAACACATATTTTTTAGTCAGAGTGATATTTTAGTAGTCATATAATGATATAAAATATCTAAAACTCTAAGAAAGAGTACTTTTCCTTGAACTTCACTTTTATTTCATCAACTTTCAAATTGCATCCAACGATCCACACAACTTGTTAGGCACAATTACATAAACTTTAATTTTTTGCCCTCTTTCCCACTCCTAATTAAGAACCAGAGTGCATTAGTGACGTGATTGGAATTAACAATTTAACCACAATTAACTAAAGAGTGACATTTAAATTTAAATTCCCTTCAAATGCGAGCAAGTAGTGCCCTTCCGGAGTAGCGATGAGGTGACCCCAAGCTTGTTGGTTACCAAATCAATCTCTACCAAGTTATCCTCCATTTGCTTCCCCCTATCACTATTGAAGTCATGGGTGAAGATCCTCCATCCACAAACCCTAAACACACCACATTACTCGAAACCTTCACCATGGAATTTGCCCCGTAAATCCTCCACCTCGCGTTCTTGTTGTGCAACACTGGACTCTTGCCATCCAACACGAGGTCGATGATGGGCACACCCGGCCCAGTCTTGGTGTTGGTTATCGTCTTTGCGTTGAAGCACGCCCCGTAAGGAGCTATAGGAGCAACTCTTGCTATCTTCATGGCTGCGGCCTTGCTGACGAAGACCGCGATGAGAGCCTTGTATATATCACTGTGTAACGTTGTGTAAGGGTCCAAGGTGCTTATCTTGGTGCCCCCAATCCCATCCTTATCGAAGGACAATAAGGAACTCTTGAATCTTATCGGCGTACCATCGACTTTGATGGATTTAACCTTAATGAAATACTCTACCGAAGGATCACCAACTGAATAGATAGGGGCAGTGCTATTAGGATTAACAATAAGCGGAGTTGTCACCAGGGACATAGACAAGTCTACGCGACTAGAAGGGGGCAAATGGTAA
Organism: Talinum fruticosum; assembly: GCA_021018815.1. Taxonomy (NCBI): domain Eukaryota; kingdom Viridiplantae; phylum Streptophyta; class Magnoliopsida; order Caryophyllales; family Talinaceae; genus Talinum; species Talinum fruticosum. The sequence continues at coordinate 3,328,686 of JAITYX010000059.1, forward strand.
GGGCCGCCCCCGAAGTACATTGCCCCATTATACCCCGAAATAGAGGCAGATGAGGCCGGGAGACAGAAGGCGAACTTATGGGGCACCTTGAAGGCAGAGGAGATTTGGGTATGTATGGCATTGGGCCGCCTTGCTAGGGTCAGTATCCCTTTGGTGTAAGGAGATAGATTCTTCAAGGGGCCTTTATTCCAACCACAACTAAAAGGAAGATACCGAAGGGTAGCCTTGTCCATTCGGGCTGAGTTTGAGGCCTGACTGTACAGGCTGATCACATCTTCAATGACCCCCGCCGAGTAGAGGCCGTCGCTCCACGGGGTGTATGCGTCGGCGCCACAGCTATTGTTGGTGCAGATTGGCGAAGCTGGGCCTGTCATGCAGCCGGCACAGCCGATCCCGCCGAAGGTGGCGCACTTGGACGAGTCACAGTCGACATTGCGAAACGTGGAGGAGCTAGTATAGCCATAGATTTCACAAGTGAACCATGACCATAGATTGCCAAGGTCTATGACTAGGTAGACCCGAGTGGGTTGGGGAGATCCAACAAGGAAGCTAGTGAAGTACTGAGACTTTCTATTGTCTTTGACAATAGGAAGCACGAGTTTAGTGGAGGATGCGGCTTGGGAGACATGAATGAATGAGCTCGAGATGGATAAAATTAGGAGAAGACCACGAAAGAGACAAGGAGATGAACCCATTTTTAACTGAATATTGAGGGATGGGTTTGGTGCTGCCCTAGAAGATGTGTATTTATAATGAAGAATTGCTATGGGAATGGCTAAAGAGGTTTTAAAAAAAGAATAGATATGGGGTGCTTGGTTTTAATAAATTTCGTCCGCTTTACAAGTTAACTTAGGTTTCTTATATTCTTTTGCCATTTTCATACCAATGCAGGACAAGTGGCCATTTTAAAAATATCTACACTGATCAATTTTACCGTTATCGGGGATTATTTAGGGAGAAAATGATATTATATCCAAATGAAGTGAGTATGAATTTTCTTGTAGGGGTAAACAATATTTTATTATGAAAGTAATAGTACCTTTTGCGTCAATTCTTTTATAAGATAATAAATTTTGTTACAAATAATATTGCCGAAAATCGGGTCGGATAAATCATTTAATGTTTGAAACGAAATTTTTGTTTGATATCCGATTTTTTGGGTCGGACAATTCAAACAAGCCTAAATTCGATTAAAATTGGGTTCGATTATGACAATCAAATGTCGGAATTTTAAATTCGGACGAAAAATTCTTGACCGGACCCATTTTTTCCCGTAAATTCGGGCAATTGGATCGGATAAATTTTTTCCAGGGCTCGTTGTAAACTTTTTAAATGTCTTATCTTGACTTGAAGGTTTTATTATCATGAATTAAATTGAGAAAAAAATTACAGGATTTAATAATGCAATGGTATTACTACTTGTGAATTGTTTAATATTATTAATTTTATCTATAAACTTTTTCAATTATAAAATTACATGTAAGATGTAGTTTCGTAGATAGGTTTCATCCAATTAGGATATCATTTTGTGTTTCATCGATATACTTACCGAACGTTAAAACTTATATTGATAGTAAGTTTTAACTATTGAAAATTTGATTATTTTGGTTAGCAAATTTGGAATCGAATTGGATGTAAATCAAACTCACAAAATAGTGCAAGATATAACAAATCAAATCACACAAACGAATATCAAATTTACATGGAAAATTCAAGATGAAAAAACCACAAAAAGTGCGACGAACGAAGTCTATGAAAAAAGAGAGTACAAATGTCCCAAAAGATGTCAATAAACAGTGGGTACAGTTTCTCTCTCACAAAATCTAAAATTAGTGGATTAACTTTGGTGGATGACAATGGTGGCTGTAGCAAAACAACAAATAAAGCATCGCAAACAAGGTAGCTGAGGAGTCTGAAGGGCACTGTGGGCTGCACACAGTGCATGGTGGAACATTAACAACTTGTAATAGGTAAACGCAAATTATATATAATTTAAATCGGTTCATAACATCAAATAGTCGATATTTAATAGTTAAAACGAACCAACTCTGAACGTAATAATTTTAAATTATATAAAAGTAATATATTATTTAGATTAAAATAAGAGTTAAACCTCCTATGCATTGTAATAAAACATGTAGTAGCACACCTTATAGCATGCAAGTCTGATCATTACTAGCCACGTTGATCCTTCTCAGAAATCAGTCCATTTCACGAAAAGGGCAAGGCATTTAACTCCAAAATATTCTGATTAGGCCATGCTATTTAACTTTGATTATTTCAATAATAAAAAGGAAAATGGGTAGCATATTTTCATAATTACAATTGACCATCAATTGGAAAATTGAAAAAATAAAAATAAAAATCCTTGAAAAGTATATCTCCTAATAATGGACGTACCTACCTACTTAATTCTTCAGCACAGGCAAGCATGACAAATGAAATAAATTGATAAATAGTACATGGGCCCAATCTACAAACCTTTTTTTTGTTTTTTTTATCAAAGTAATTTTTTTAATTAAAAATGCCCACTTGCCTTACATATATAATTTAATTGAACCAACAATTAATTACGAGGGCATAATAAATTGGGAAATAATAAAAAGGACTTGAACACTATGGTTCTCCATTATAAATACATATTTCCTATACAGATATATCCACTCAACCAGTCACTTGGCTTAATTTCTTCTGGTCAAAAATGGCTAATTCCTCTCTTTTTCTCTCTCTATCTTTTCTCCTTCTCTCCATCTTCCCATTCTTTCATGTCTCCCAAGCTTCCTCCTCTTCCTCTACATTCTTGCTTCCCATTGTCAAAGACGACGCCAAGCCTCAGTACTTCACTAGCTTCCTAGTCGGAGCTCCCAAACCCACTCGGGTCTATCTATCTATTGATCTTGGCAATCTCTGGTCATGGTTCACTTGCGACATCTATGGCTACAACCGCTCGTCCTCGTTTCGCAACGTGGACTGCGACTCACCCAAGTGCGCCACCTACGGCGGGATCGGCTGCGTCAGCTGCACAGTTGGCCCGCCGAGGCCCAGCTGTACCAACAACAGTTGCGGGGCTGATGCGTATAGCCCGTGGAGCAACATGATATACTCTGGAGGCCTCGTTGAAGACACAATAAGTTTGTATAGCCAGGCCCAAAATTCGGCCCAGCTCTCCAAGGCTTCTTTGCGTAGCTTTCCTTTTACTTGTGCCGATAAAGGCCCCTTGAAGGGCTTGTCGCCTTACACCAAAGGGGTGTTGACCCTAGCAAGGCGGCCGGTTGCCCTACATGCCCAAATCTCTTCGGCCTTCAAGGTTTCTCATAAGTTTGCCCTCTGTCTCCCGGCTTCTTCCGCCTCTGTTTCGGGGTATAATGGGGCTATGTACTTTGGGGGCGGCCCTTACCATTTGCCTCCTACTGGTCGTGTAGACTTGGCTGGATCGCTTGTAACAACCCCACTTGTGGTTAATCCAAACAGCACTGCCCCGATCTACAGTGAAGGCGATCCTTCTATAGAGTATTTCATCAATGTCAGGTCCATCAAAGTTGATGGGACCCCAGCACGGTTCAGGTCATCCTTATTGTCCTTCGACAAGAATGGGGTTGGAGGGACCAAGATCAGCACCATGGACCCTTACACAACGTTGCATAGCGAAATATACAAGGCTCTTATCGACGCCTTTGTCAGCAAGGCCACGGCCATGAAAATAGCAAAAGTTGCTCCTGTAGCTCCTTACGGGGCATGCTTTAGTGCAAAGACGATTGCCAACACGAAGACTGGGCCTGGCGTGCCCATCATCGACCTCATATTGGACGGAAAGAGTCCAGTGTTGCACAACAAGAACGCGAGGTGGAGGATTTACGGGGCAAATTCGATGGTGAAGGTGTCAAAGAATGTGTTGTGTTTAGGGTTTGTCGATGGAGGATCATCACCAAGGACATCAATAGTGATAGGAGGGAAGCAAATGGAGGACAACTTGGTAGAGATTGATTTGGAAGGAAACAAGCTTGGGGTCACCTCATCCCTTCTCCATCTGGGCACCAGTTGCTCACATTTCAAGGGAATTTAATCAAAATCTCATCCTACAGTATTTTTCTTGAATTGTGGACTGTGACCCAAAAAAGGAGAAAAAAAAAAGAAAAAGGCAACTACCGAATCAGATCGTCAAGATCGATCGACTTTGAAATTTGATGTAATAAGCAAGTTGCCCATATTTTAGCGTGTTGGAAATTTCAATGGCTATTATCGAGCTTTCATATCCCCAGATGTAAAGCAAACTTGCACTCTTCGCAACATCACACGCTTTTGTTTCATAAATATATATCCAAAAATTAAGTAGGACCAACCTTTCAAATAATTTTTATAAATCAAATTGGTTTTTTTTTTATTTTGCGGAGAATTATATGACACCCACAAAGGTCAAAAAAGAAGAAGAAAGTTTACAGAGGCTCCAGTCAAATGGAGGAGCAAAAAACTAAAGTAAATTTTATATCTATTTAATTACTTTCTTTAAAACCAGTAAAGTAAATTTTATATTTATTTAATTACTTTCTTTAAAACCAGTAAAGTTTCTTTAAATTCAAAAAGTTGGTTGAAAAAATAAGAACATAAAACAAAAGGCAGACAGAGACACTCTAAATTGTTTAGATTGGGTCTATTTTATGTTAAAAGTTGTGTTCGGTATTAAAATTTTATATCTTGGTAGAAGACATTTTAACTATCTGCTCTTGACTTAAAAGTTATAATATCATATATTAAATTTAAAAAATTGTATAATTGATGTGTGTAATAGTGTTACAACTTATAATTGGTATAATACCATCTTTTTACATATATTTTTTGCAATTATAAAATTACACGTATGATACTTCTTTACAAATAGAATTAAACCAATTAACGTATCATTTTATTCTCGACAATGTAACTAACTGATATTAAAATTTTATAATTAATAAGTTAATTTAATTATTTAAAATTTAATGATTTCAAATCATAAATTAATATTAAAATAAAAAATATAAGACATGCCTTGGTATAAGACACGTATCATTGCCCTATTAGTATACTTCTCATCTTACTCTTTATTTATTTTTTAACTTCATAGTGAAGACTTATCTTCGTTCTTCATCACAGAAGACTTATTCTTTTCAGTAATATCTGTCTAATTATGTCAAGATTTTCATACTCACAAGAAATGAATCAGATATCCACGAATTGGAAATTGAGAAACTTATTATTCAAATTGAGAGATGTTAATACATATATTACCTTTGACAACTCTGATCTCCATACTCAAGATCACTTATGAGGCTTACACTACATATCAGTTTTCAGAGGTCCAAGTTGTTTTTGTTGGAATAAAGGTAAAGTTGACTGAAACTGGGCGCACCTATCACCAAAGCTTTGCACATACATAGTTGTAAAGCCTAGCTGCGAAGATTCAAGATCAATTTCTATGAATGTATCTTCGATTTGCTTCCCTCCTAATATGATGGAAGTCTTTGCATCGTATCCTCCATCAACAAAACCCAAGCACAGCACATCACTATACTCGGGAAGTTTCACCATAGTGTTCCTAGAAGGTATCCACCACTCCCAACTTTCTGATGTCGAAGTATTCATATATTGGACATACAAACTGATGGGGGGCACAACAGGGCCGCTTTTCCTGTAGGAAATGTTGGTTGAGTTATAGCATGCACCAAAGGGCGAGACTGCCTCCACTCTGGGGATGTTCTTTCTTGCTGCCTCGGCAGTGAAGGCATTAATGAAAGCCTTGTATATGCTCGAGTGCAAGACCGTGTAAGGGTGCATTGTGCTAAGCTTGGTGCCACCAACCCCGTCCTTGTTGATTGACAATAAAGAAGCATCAAATTTAAGGGTCGTCCCCCAATGACAATCTTTGTCACTTTGATGAAGTATTCAACTGAACTATCTATGCCCTGGCCTATTGGATCAGTGCTCTTGGGGTTAGTTAGGAGTGGAGTTTTACGAAGAGAACTGGAGATATCATTTTTGGGAATAGTAAGGTCCACCACCAATGTACAGAGCCCCCTGAAACCCCTCTTTCAAAATAGCGTCTGTGTTGGGTAGGCAAAAGGCAAACTTACGAGGAACCTTGAAGTTCTTAGATATTACCGAGTGAAGGGCCATATCGACTTTGGCCAGTGTGAGGATACCCTGAGCATTATCGGAGATGCCCTCCAAAGGGGCTTCACTAGAACAGGCAAAAGGGAAATCAGGCACAGGATATGGCAGTACCTTGGAGGATTTTTCAGGCCGAGTATACAAATAGACCACATCTTGAATAATACCAGAGGACTCGGGCTCTTTACTCCAAGGTGTATACGCATAGCCCCCACAGGTTTCCATATTACAGCTTGGGCTAGGATTGCCCGCGCATGCCAGGCAGCTGGAATCAGGACCACTATAGGCAGAGCACTTCTCGGAGTCACAGGGGATCGGGTGGTAGGATGTGGATTTGTAACCAAAGTCATCACAAGCCATCCATGTATAGAGGTTTCCTAGATCTATCACGAAAGCTACAGAGTAAGGGTTGTTCTCTCCCATAATGAAGCTGGTGTAGTATTGGTTCTTGAAGGTGTCCTTGATTATGGCCAGGCCATGCCTACGAGGAGGGGTGACATCGGCCACTAACTGGGAGCATTGGAAGAGGAGTATGGTGAGGAGAAGAGAGAGAGGAAGCCAGCAATTGGAGGCCATTTTTGGATGGTATGCTAAGCTTTGATGGTTAGTGTTCGATCTGCTCAGCAAATGTGATCTAGTGCTACTATTTTATAGCGGAACTCACTAAATGGTTAGATGCCGTCTTTGGATACTCTAACAAGAACTTGGTATTCAGTATTAGGTAAAAATAATAAGAAATTAATTACGTATGTTATTGGGTATTTGTCAGTTTATAATTTTTTAAATATTAATGGGACAAAAAACTCATCAATTTTTAGTTTCAAAAATATAATTATTTAATGAACTGGGTGCACTTTAACATTACATTGTGTTACTGCCAATATTTAAATAATATACGAAATTCCTGATTATGAATATCAAATGTTAATTTTTCAGTGTAGTATGTATGTACCTACTTACACATAGCCACTCTAATAAAATTTACTAATTATACGTTAATTATTAACTTAAATTTTTGATCTGACTATTATATTGGGTAAATTAAATGGACCTTCCTAATATTAGAAATAATATCTTCTGAGCTTGAAAATTTTTGGAGGGAAAAAAACCCCCGCGAAGTTGAGGGCTAATTAAAATGATTATATTTAAAATTTCACCAGACGACATATGTTCTTCACGCAGTCTCAATCATGTCTAATCTCTGCAACAAATTTGCTAAATTAACTGCCAATTGGCCTAAACAGGGCAAAATAATGGAATCACATGATGTTGATTAATAATATTATATTTCATCACATGATCACTTTAAAAATTATGATGAAAACATAATCTCTGATGGCTAATTTAATAATCACATGATTATTTTAATATTATAATGACATAATTTTGAACTATAATGAAATAATCTCTAATTATATATATTGCTTATTTTATCATCACATGTTCAATTTAAAATTAATAACTCGCACACATATATTATATTGTATTTGTACAAATCTGTTTCATAAATTTTTAAGTGAGATTAATTTTTATGTAAGTTTTATAAAACATTATGAATCTATATATGTAGAAATTTTAATTTTTGTAGTATTATTATTACTGAAATTAAGTACTGAATTTAAATTTGAGCATCCTAATTGAATCATATGTATACCATAAGTAAGACGCTACTGAAATTTGATTCAAATTCTCCGCTTATCTTTAAAAATAAGAATATATTCTATTTCTGTAAATACTTTATAACTCCTGAGCTTAGCCCCCTCTCGATTTACAAAAAGAAAAAAGTATTTTATAACTCTGAATTGAACAATAAGCTAAATTTTGTACCTAAAAGATCAATGTCTAGTATGTTAAGTACTTCTTTTCATTCACTAATTATGCTAAATTATGGTAAAGCCATTAAATGCTAAAGATTGAGTATAAAACATAAACAAGATAGGAATAGGATATGAACCAAAGAAATACATCATCATAAGAACAATTAACTCAAGTATATGAAAGCTTAAGTAAGCTTTAGATCATATGATGACAGATTGTAACTATCTAGTAAAAGGTAGTTTTATTCGAGAAAAGGTCAATTGAAATAAAATAATCGCAATTATTTGGAATCGTTTTTTAGAAATATTTAAAAACATAAAGTTGTTTATATCTAAATTTCTCCAAATTTTACAAAACAAGACCTATAAATAAAAATTAGGAATATTGCATTCTAAAATCCCGAACTTTGGGGTCTTTTAACGGAATATCCCGAAATATCGATTGGCCCCACATCATCCCGAATTTAAACCCTAATATTTTTGGTATCCCACCACCGAGTAACGGGTAAAAGGAATCGGTTGCAATGTGACGAGGCAGTGGTGGTTGTAAACGTGACTTTTTTACAAATATTTTGACTAATTTTGTCTCTCACTTATCTCTCTCCTCTAGGCCTTTTTCACTCTTCTCCTGATCCTTCTTCTCCTCTCTAATATTTGAAACCCTAAATTTGAGTTTTATATTATGTTAAACTTGAATAATTATCCAAACTATCACTACCCACTTGCTTAAAAAAATCAAAAATATTGATCTTTTGAATCCAAATCCTAAATTTGTGAACTGGGCTTGATGAGAGAAGTTTGAAGGGTGTGTCATGGCGGAAGCTGCTGTTTCAGTTTAAAAATCAGAGGAAAAATGACATTTTTGAGATAATCTCTACCACTCTTTATCCTCCTTTGTCTCCTTTCATCTTCTTCCTCCACAACTCTCCTTCTCTCTTTCTCTCTTTCTTTCCTCCCAACTTTTCTCAGCCTCTCTTATCATACCTCCATCTCTGCCCTTTTATGAGCTAATCGTAAGGGGAAAATCTCCCTCTCTCTGCCCTTCTCTGAACTATTGAAAAGAGGAAATCGTGCATTTGGAAACTCTCTCGAAAAACAGTCCCACAATGGACAAAAAAGATGTTTCAAATGGAGAGGGAGGAACAACTAAAAGATGACAACGTTATCTTCTTCCCCAAGAAGAAATTCACCAAGTATTTTCAAAAATTAAACTTTTAATTATTAGCAAGGATATTAATGGAACTTATGAAAAAGTGTAGTCCAATTAGGAAGCCGTGGAGCTTATGAAACACGGGAAAAATCCCACTCCAATTTCAGGAAGAAAGAGAAATTAGGAGCTCATGAACCATAATTCAATTACAACAAGAGGACCTACAATTAGAAAGAGAAATACGGGACAATTAGAAAGAGAAATACGGGACAATTAGAAGAGAAATTACAACAATTAGGATGGACCACTTCAAATTAGGAGAGAGAAATTTACAGAAAACAAGAGACAGATTGCAAGTCGAGATAACCCAATCTAATTATTCAATGACCTTTTAAATGGAGCGGAGGAAAACTCAAGGAACCCACAATCTTGAGCCAAGTTTGGGGCTTGCTCAAACTCTCATTTCACCCGTAATGTGAAGCCGATGAAACACGTGAAAAAGTTACTTAATTGGGTGGATGAACTTAAGGAGTTATGTATCAAAATGTTATAGAGAGATAGGGGAAAGAAGAGACATGAAAATTGGTTGAGAAAGGGAATTGAGATTCAGAGGAGAGAGAAAGAGGATCTAGATGAGAGAGACTTAAGTAAGAGATTATTTAAGGGGATGGGGGATTCAGAGGAGAGAGAAAGAAGAGATAATTCAGCGGCAGCCATGAAAATTGTTTTATTAAGGGGAAGAATGATTAGAGGAGAGAGAAAGAGGACCTAGAGGAGAGAGATAAGTGAGAGAAAAAATCAGTCAAATTTTTTGCAAAGAAAGTCACGTTAACAACCACTACCGCCACATCACATCGCCACCTATTCCTTTTACCCGTAACTCGGTGGTGGGATGCTAAAAAATATTAGGATTTAAATTCGGGATGTTGCGAGACCAATCGATATTTCGGGATATTCCCATTAAAAGAGCCCAAAGTTCGAGATTTTAAAATCCAATATTCCTAAAAATTATTATTATTAGGGTTTTAAAGTAGCAATCAAAATAGGACAAATTAATTAGAAAGAACGCAAACATTTTAATTGAAAGACGTGGAGAATATTTTTAGTTTTAAACTTTTTTATATGGTAAGCAATAAGGGTGAGCACCGATGATGGATATCTTGGAATCAAATCGGAACCAGGTTAAATGGGTAAGGTTTTGGAACCGAAATCGGTCAAACGTTTCCAAGTAAGGTTCCTAAAATTAAGAACATGTCAAATAGGTTCCAGTTCCTATTCCAAAAATCAAACCCTGGAATCGGAACCTGGAACCGTTAAGACAGGTAATTTTTCAGGATTTTCAGTTTTCGGTTGGTGAATATGAGACCCGTGTAATTTCATATTCAATTAGTTTGTGATTTGTGATATTTACTCTTTAAATGCAAAGTGAAGCAAAAATTGATGTTTTGCTTCTTGTTTCCTTTGCTTAGGATGTTTAAGTTCTCTTCTAACTCTTCCTATGGCAAATTAATTTGCTATTTATCAATGCTTAAAATATAATTAGTCCAAGCATATAGAATTTTTATGGCGTTAAATATTTTTATAAAAATAATGGTATGGACAAGATACTCTAGAAATCGAACTGCACTCGAGGTTCGAGTTCAAGTTCATAAAATTTAGGAATCGGTCAAATAATTTCCAATTCAGATTCATAAAATTAAGAATTGGTCAAATAGAGTCGAGTTCGGTGTTTTAATTTTAAAACAAGGTACTCGAACCGCTCACTCCTAATAAGCGAGACCATTTTCTGGGCCCCTATTTCAAAAAACAAACCTGAAAACCTTGATAGACCCAGGGATGAAAAGATGTCAAAGCTCCTTCGTATTCCCCACACAATTTTCTCAAATTGAGAAAATTATGCCCCAGGATTGAACCTGCGACATTTTTTTTGTTTTAATTGAGTGTGTAAGAGAGAACCATTTAACCAGGCCCATTTTTAGTTAATTATATAGCTCAATCGACCTTCACGGGTCCAAACAAGTTGTGAGCAATGTCACTTGGGCCATCCCATGTTTGTTTACTTCCTACTTTTTAAAAAATTTAAAAAATTATAAAAGATAATATAATACATTCTATCCAAAAAAAAAAAAAATACAATACACTAAAAGGAAGGAGAATTAGACCTGAAAGTTAATTGTATTTTCTTAAAAGATTTTTGCATTTATTCGAGCTTCCCTAGAGGCACGAACCTTATGCCAACTATTTCACCGTCGGATTTTTTTCTTTTAAAAAAACCATAGTACACCTAGCATTATTCTATATATGTTACTAGCAAAGAAAAATTGTACTTGGTGAGTGATAGTTGTTGTAACTCAGATTTACAACATTTCCCTTCACATTTTGTAGTAATAATAATCTTGTTTATATTGTTTAGAAATTTTTAGAGTTGTTGGATGAAAGTACCCTTAAATTTTATAAAATATTCTAATTTTTTACTGGACCAATATTTTTATTTAAAGTTGTAATTAGTCATTTTGAAAACATTCAAATCAACCCTTAGGGTCTATATTTTTAAGTTGTAGCCGATTTTTGACCCTTTTGCTTTTTTTTTTTTATTTATTATTGTGGGCTCCATGGTTAGAAAACAACTACAACCGATGTCAAAGATAGATTGGAATGTTTTCAAATGATTAATGACACATTTGAACAAAATATTAGTTAGTGGTAAAAATAAATATTTTGCAAAGTTTAAGAAAACTTTGATCCAAGAACTCAAAATTTTTAACTCAAATCATCAATAAGTTTGCTAAAACCTAAGAAGAATTAATCACAATTTTTATTGAAAAGTGAAAAAATTAGTATAATTCAAACTAAGAGATGTAAAAACACTAACATGTAGAGTTATCATATTGATGGCTCCGATATGAAAACTGACTTGTGCAAGCTACATTACGCATCACTTTTTACAGAAACAAGTTGAGTTTGCTCAAATATAGGCAAAGTCGATCGAAGTTGGGAGCAGCTAATGCTTCCCTCCAAGGACAATGGAAGCTCTGGTCTCGGATCCTCCATGGAGAATCAAATGGACCAGTTGTACGTGGTGTTGACAATGTCGCGAGAGTCATACATAGCATGCACCAAACACGCCAATGCCTCCACTCGATTAATCGATGTACTTTCTTGGTCTTCTAACAGTTTATTTCACAGCTAAAAGTATTCCACCTCTTGTTCATTACAGACTGTTTGTTTTCTACTCGACTTCCATTATGCAATTTGTAAAATCTCGATCAAGAATTGTGCTCATCAGGTCTCCCCTATAGTACAAATCTGGATTGCATCATATATGTTCCTGGTCAAGGGAAATTTTACATTATTGGAGTGTGATAAGGTTATTAATTATTCAAATTCAGAGATGTCAAACACATTAACATGAAGAGCTATCACGTTGATGACTGTTATCGTCACAGTAATTTGTTTAAGGTTATATTACATATCGGTTTTCTGAGAAGCAAGTTGAGTTTCCTCGAATACAGGCAAATTTGATCGAAATTGGGAGCAGCTGAGGCCAAAGTTAGCAGGCGTAGAAGTATAGGCTACCTTCGAAGCTTCAAGGTCGATTTCTATGAAGTTATCCTCCATTTGCTTCCCTCCAATGATAATGGAAGTTTTGGTCTCAGATCCTCCATCAACAAAATCCAAGCACAACACATCACGATACTTAATGTCCAAATTAGGCTTTTAGGGTTAGTCACGAGTGGAGTTGTTATCAGAGCCTTAGAGAAGTCCCAATTAGGCTTCTCTTTGGATATATAGTACTGTCCACCCCCAATGTACAGAGCCCCCTGATACCCCTTGAACAAAATAGTGTCGGTAGAGGGCAAGCAAAGGGCAAACTTACGTGGAACCTTGAATTTCTTCGATATGATCCCCTCAGCATTGTGATGATCCCCTCAGCATTAACGGAGATGGCCTCCAAGGGGCTGCCTCAGAGCAGGCAAATGGGTAACCAGGAAAAGGATACTGCAACATCCTGGAAGAGTTTTGAGGGAGGGTGTACAAATAGATGACATCTTCAATAATACCAGCAATCACAGGCCCTTTATTAGTCCCAGAAGTGTAGGCATAGCCACCACAGGTTTCGAAATTGCTGCCTGGCCTTTCCTCACCTAAGCACCCGAAGCAGGTGGGTTCAAGAGGACCGCTATAGGCAGTGCACTTCTGGGCATCACAGGGGATTGTTTCATAGGATGTCGAGTTGTAACCAAAGTCATCACAAGCCATCCATGTGTTGATGTTGCCCAGGTCTATAACGAAACTCGTGCTAGAAGGTCTATTTTCTCCCATAATAAAAGTAGTCAAATATTGGTTCTTCACTGTGTCCTTGGTTATGGCCATGCCATGCCTCCGAGGAGGGGTGACATCCGCCACTAAGAGGGAGAATTGGAAGAGGAAAATGGTGAGCTGGAGAGAGAAAGGAAGCCAGCAATTGGAGGCCATTTTCGGATGCTATGCTAAGCTTGCATTCATGGTTATGATGTAGTGTTATAGTGGAGCCAAACTCAGCAATTAGAGCCCATGTTTGGGTGTACTAATCAAGAACTTTTGCGTTATAATATGATCATGGGTTTTAACTTGAAAAAAACTAATTAAATGTGCATCGCTATATATTAGGTAACTTGTAATTTGTATGTTTTGGGAAAAAAAATAATAAGCTCAGTAATTCTGTCAGAATATAGATTTATTTTTGGATCTTTAATTATCAACTTAACTTTTTAATTGGGTTGATTTTTGAATATTGCCTCATTTTTTTTAACGGATATGTCACTGGTTCGAATCTCAACAACCTCCCATATCAATTATTGTACAAAGTAAGGAGGAATCATTGTTGTATCTACATTTCAAACCCAAAGGATATTCTCGTATGGGGGCGTGTAAACACTATCAACGTCTTCGAAAATTTGTCAAAATATGAAAAAATTAGCTAAATATTATTGTGTGTTTCTCTTTTAGTTTTGCAAATAGAGTCAATTTATGTACTTACTAGGAAATTTAGACAACACTTAATCAAAGGGAAATTCTAATAAAAAAACGTGTCAAGTTTTATGAGATAAAGAGAATACTTGCTTTCTTTTTCTTTTAAATAACATAAAGGTGCTTAGGAGTACTTTGGCATTGCTTTTAAACAGTGGGTTTAAGTCCACTGATGTGACTTTTAAGATTGTATATTTACAAAAAAAATTACATATAGATATCCTAGGGTTGATGTAATTATTTTAAAACTTCTCATATATGAAAAATTACTTTAGGAACCCCGATCTTTGCAAATCTATAGGTATCCTAAGATTTTATATAACTAGTTTAAGGCCCCTTATATATGAAAGACTACCGTAGGCACCCCGACCTTTGTAAAAAAATATCCAGAGAGTACTGTAAGGTTTGATGTAACTATTAAAGGCTCTTTAGAAATGAAAATATACTCCTAAGTACATTTCCCTTTGTTGTAATATTTTCTACAGTCCTTTTTGACATTAACATTAGATATCCGATAAGTTGAGCAAGAAATTCAATTTTTTTGTTGAGTACCAATTTTACCCTTACTTTCAATGACTTAAACATAAAACATCAATTTTTTACCTTCTTCCCATCTAAAAAGATCAAACTTGTAATTTTTTTATGTTGTGATCTTTTAGTTAATACTTGTTGCAAAAATTTTGTACTTACACAATTTATTATTTTTTATATTTATGATTTTTATAAGTAATTTTTTAATTATTTAAAATTAAAATTAAAAATATTGTGATTGTCTCCTTTGGTATAGTCATATAAATGTGAAGACAATAAGAAGAAGACCCTTTCCTCCTCATTCCCTGCCTTCCTCCTTTCTAAACCCTAATTTTGTAACTCCTACTCTTTTTACTTTTATAAATTGTTGGGGCTGCCACTGATTTAATTTCATCCAGTGGTAAGCTCCTTTTATTCAATTTCTTCAATTGAATTAAGATCTAAAAGTATTTTTATTTTCTTTCAAATAAATTTTCTCTCCTTTTTGTGAGAATTTGAGTTTCTTTTCTTCTTGAGAGAGTTAGAGTTTCTCTCCTTTTTGTGAGAGTTTGGTTTCTCTCCTTCTTGTGAGAGTCTTATTTCTCGTCTTTGTGTGAGTTATTTCTCTTTCCAATACGTGTAAGTTTTATTTGGATTGTTGATTTGATTAGATAGTATAGTTTTGATATTTTTATCAATTAGTTTCATTGATTTTGATTGAGAATGATATTTCAACAATGGAATTTCATATGACTCAATCAAAGTGATATTTCCTTCATATTAGATCTATTATATCACACGGAGATCTATTTTATAAAGTTATACAATAGTTCACCGATGTTCGGGAAAGACATATTGAAGTCGAAAAACATAGTTTGTGCCCAAATTGATACTACAAGTATGGAGCCAAGCAGAAATATATTTACTATTAATTTTGTCGAAATAGAAATATGTTCTATTATTTTAGATTTATTCTTGTTGGAGAATTATCTTTGTAGAGGCCGTATGGCTTTCTATTAATGAAATTTCTCCTTCTATCAAAAATAAATAAATAAATGTGAAGACAATGAAATGTGGTCATCTGAAAAATGTACGCTTCAACTTGCTTTTATTGAGATAAAATATAGTAACACCTATAAAACTTAAGTATGTCATTTACATGATCGGTAATGTAAAATAGGTTTAACCCTATTAAAGTTTAAAAAATACACATGACATGTCTTTTTAAAACCCATAAAATATATCCCTTTAGAAAATTAATTTTAAACAAAAAAAAATTAAAGGATTATTCACAAGGTAAAGAGAGAGGATTAAGGATTTTAAAAAATAAAATAAAATAAAATTAGCATAGACAACGAACAGATTGAGCTTAAGAAGGAGAGAGATAGGATTAGGGATTTTGAAAAAATAAAATTTAAAAAATTAAGATTATTTAGTTAAATTTCACAAGCCTCATGGGTAAAATAGACTTTTTACATTTCTAGTAATTTTGTGGGCCGAAAAGGGCCACAAAAATATTACAATAAAAGGTAGGGTATTTAGGAGTAGTTTTTCATACATAAAGGAACTTAAAATAGTTACATCAAACTTTAAGATACCTTTAGATAATTTTTAGAATGGTTAGAATATTTAATAGTAATTTTTCATATCTAAAAGACGTTAAAATAATTACACAAAATCTTAAGGTATCTTTACGTAATTTTTTATTATATTTATATATATAAGAGCATAATATAGAGTTTGGTTAAAGTTGACGACCGATAATTATATCCGTTGGCGATAAGCTGCATTAAAATGATGATCTGTAAATGGAGACAGACATTTGTGGTTCACACCCTTAATCATATCTTATCTCTGTAACTGATTAATTAAATTAATTAATTGCAAATTGAAATAATTCTGTCCCTCTCCACATAAAAAAAAAAAAAAAAAAAGGGTGGGAGGGTTTTTTTTCTTTTTTTTTTCAGGTGAGTCATCTTGGGTTGGACCATATGGAAATCATTAATGTGGGATCACAGAATATTTTATGGTATACATGACTTTAAAATTAGTGTGATGAGTGATGGGCAGGCACTGTCTCTAATATTTGCTTATTTTATCATCACATGATCACTTTAATTTTATGATGACACCACCATAAATATAATTATATTGCTTATTTTATCATCACATGATCACTTTTAAATTATTTTCGATGCCTCTTACAACTTAGATGTCATCTAAATCATCAAATTATTAACAACTAAAATTAATTGTATATAAGGAGCTATAAAATTTATTACAAGTTTTTCAATTCGTCTGACAATATTTATTCTTTTTTACTACCAGAAAATATTAAAAAATATAAATTTTATGTTAAAAGTTTAAGTTGCATCAAGGTTTCATTAAAAATAAAGAAAGTTGGTGAAAAAATAAGAAAAAAATAATTAATAAAGATAAAATTGATAAATTAATAATTAGTATGTCATTAAAATTATAAAGTGATATATACTATAAAGCGAAGAAAATTAACACATAGATCATTTTTTATATTAAAGGACATAAAAGACTAAACTTTATTTTAAAATCACTTGTTACATGAAATTAGAATAATAATACAGAAGTTATTAAGATAACAAAATAATAACAAGAAATTATTAAATAATAAGATTTTAAAACGAGGAGGAAGAACAAAGAAAAAAGATGGTTAATCGAACTTTATTTAAAGAAATTATCTAATATTATTATCCTTGATGATAGCAATTCAATGAAGTTGATTATCAAGAACGAGGGAAAAATTATTTATTATTTATATTTATATCAACGAGGTCTCTTGATGACAATACATTTGATTATTTCACTACAAGAAGTGATACCACCATACATCTAAAATTTATCTACTTTTACGTTTCAAATAATGTTCATAATTATATTCATGAAAAAAGAGCCAAAATTTGCTATCTTGACATCTTAGAAAATTTTGTTAGTGAAAACAAATTCAAATTTAAGATACATAAAACTTTTGTATTTATTTATCCAAGTAAAATACAAACATGAAATCGATCTGTATTTTACTTGCTCACTTATATGGTCTGATTTGATCCAATTAACACTGTGTTAAAGAGATGAGACGAGTATATATTTTTAATTTAGCAAGGTACGTAGTATTATATATGAACTGCAACTGTTTCTTTTTTCCCTGTTTATTCTTATTTTTATTGTTAGAATTTTTATTTAATTTTCTCCTCCATTCAAATATCTATTAATATGTAATTTAAAAATATAATTTATTATATTTAAGACTATGATCTAATAACTACATGACAAATATATATATGGTAGATAAGGTATGGAGGCAATGGCAGGCAGCTATATGGCACAATCCTTGTTTTCCTCATCCAAATCTAAACGCGCTGAATTTAATCTTAATTATTTCGAAATATTCCATCATTGTTCTGCAGTAGATTTCCTTGAAGATTGTGCAACTAATATTCTACGCTCTCAGTGTTTTCCAGTCGATGGCCATGATTTTAGAGACATTAATAATCCGATTTTAGAGACCTTAAATACAAATATTTTACCTTTTAAATTAAACATCAATAATTTCGTCTAAAATATTAAACGCTAATAAATACCTCTTATAAATTGAATATCAATAATCTTACATCTAATCATTTTTTTTATATTGTCACCGAGTTAACAAAGTTTTGATTTGGTGGCAAGGATGATGTATGAAGTGATATATTATATTGAGCACTATTGATAGTGGATTATATCACCTCACATGCGATCGCTGCTTCAAAATCAAGGCACTATTGACCCGGTGCACTCCAGTGCAGTGCAGGGCGGGGGTAAGGCAGTGCGGGGCAGGGACAAAGAGTCGACGATAGAGACTGGAGAGACCATAGAGATTAGACAGAGAGAGAGAAATGAGGGTGGTGTCGAGCGAGCGAAGAAGAGAAGGGAAAATTCAACTTCCTCCTTTGATGAGGGAAAATATTTTTCTCTTTTATGGGAAAAATTTACTTTTTCTGAAAACCCTTTTCCAAAATTATTGTTACCAAACACATAAAAATTGGAAATTCAACTTCCCCTCTGGCAAGGAAAAATATAAATTTAGGCTTTTCCACAAGGGACAATCCAGCAAGTACTAAGTTTTTGACCCATTTGTCCTACACATAACATTAGTACATAAATATTGTTCTTGGTACAAACAATTCTACAAAAATGATAACGATCTGCGATCTAATTTAGGGGATTCAAGAGGAACTCCTTTGTTTCATAAACTCATGTAGTTTAAATTATTTTGGGAAAAACTGACACAGAACAAGCTTACATTTGCATAGACAAAATCTCTGATGGCAGTCCACACTCACTCGCAAATGCTCACATATTGCTTATTGGGACCGACGATAGACTGAATGTGGGTAGTGTAGATTGGAACTGAGAGCAACTGAGACCCAAACTAACTGGTGCGGAAGTAACACCCACTTTTGATGACTCCAGGTCGATTTCAACAATGTTGTCCTCCATTTGCTTCCCACCTATGATAATGGAAGTCGCTGTCTTTGATCCTGCATCGACAAATCCCAAACACAACACGTTTTGATACTTAATGTCGAAGAATTTCACCAGCAAATTCGCACCATACATCCTCCACCTCGCGTTTTGTCCATCCAAGACAAAGTCTACGGTGGGCACCTTTGGTCCACTTGTAGAGTTGGCCATGTAGCGAGAGTCGTAGCACGCACCAAAGGGAGCCACGGCAGCCACTCGAGGGATCTTCATGGCCTTTGCCTTGGCAGTGAAAACATCGACGAGGGCTTTGTATATGCTCGAATGTAGCACGGTGTATGGGTCCAATGTGCTAAGCTTGGTGCCCCTAACCCCGTCTTTGTTGATGGACAACAAAGAAGCATCAATCTTGAGAGGCGTTCCTCCTACTTCAATCGATTTAATATTAATGAAGTATTCGACAGACTTGTCACCCTCCCTGCTGATAGGAGCAGTGCTCTTAGGGTTGACCACTAGGGAGTTGTTACCAGAGACTTGGAAAAGTCATGCCGATTTCCTGCAGACATGTAGTAGGGTCCGCCCCGAAGTAGAGAGCACCCTCGAACCCCTTGTACAAAATAGTGTCCGTTGTTGGCAAGCAGAGAGCGAACTTGTGGGGAACCCTAAAAGCCTTGGAAATCACCGAGTGAATGGCCATATTGACATTGGCAAGGGTAAGGACACCCTTAGCACTAAGTGACATTCCTTTCAGAGGTCCTTTACTTGAGCAGGCAAAGGGGAAATCGAGCAAAGGATACTGCACCACCTTGGAGGAATTCCTAGGACGGGTGTAAAGAAAGATCTTGTCATCGATAAGGCCAGACGAGTCAAGGGCCTTACTCCAAGGAGTATAGGCATCTGCACCACAAGTGTTGTTGGTGCAGCTCGGGCTAGGCTTGCCGCTGCACCCTACACAGCCTATGCCTCCATAGGCGGAGCATTTGGTGGAGTCGCATGTGATGGGCCGGAACGTGGTGGATTTGTAACGGAGGACATTGCAAGCCGCCCATGAGTAGAGGTTGCCTAGATCAAGGAGGAGACTGAAAGTAACGGGAGGATCCCCTACTATGAAGTTGGTGAAGTATTGGTTTTTGACGTTATCCTTGATTATGGTCATGCCATGCCTACGAGGGATAGGGATGTCGGCCGAGTGAGAGAAATTGAAGAGGAAGAGTGCGAAGAGAAGAGAGAATGAAAACCAGCTAGTGGATGTCATGGTTAACTGGTTAAGTGTACGTACGTAGTGGTGAGTGAAGAAGATGGATTGATTGTTTATATAGAGGGAGTGATGAAGTAATGAAGGGCGCTAAAACGCGTCGTCCTAAGGTCCTAGTCAACACAACGATATCATAATATAGATAGATAGCACGACGAAAAGGACCACCTCCGAGCAAAATAAGATACATAAATAATAAATAAAAGGTGAAGACAAAGGTTGTAGATCTAAACATTAAAAAAATGATTTATATATTAGCATAAATTTATTGCTCTAGTTGGTAATAATGACCTCTTCAGTACGTTAATATAATTAAACACAAGTTTAAATAGGTAGAAGTGCATTTATTGTAAAAACTTTTAGTTTAATTACTCGAAATAGATTAGCTTACAAAGTTAAGGACGCCGTAAGTGTAAAAAAAACATATATTGATGCAAAATAAATTATAGTTAACTTAAATTGATATATTGTGTGATTTAAAATCTTCAAATTATCATTACGTCTAATCAAGTTAACAATAATCAAGTTCGAGTATTTATCCATCGTGCTCGTCGACGGTAAAAGTAACTTTTTTATTTAACAATATCGGTCACTTTTCAATTCCGATGACAAGTTGATGATTATTTTACCAATTTTATCCTTATTAAATTTTTTTTCTCTTCTTCTTTCATTAATTTTCTTTATTTTGAATGAAATTTAGAGCAATTTGGTTTTTAATATAAATTTTATTATAAATTTTGAGTTTCTTTGATATGTTTCTTATAATCTCAAAGCAATGAGTATTTTAAAATAAAGGGAGTAATATACTTTTACAATTTAATTTCATTCTTTAATTAAATACATTATTATGTTATAGTTTGTATGATAATTCAAGATATTTTTTTTACTGAAAATTTCGAATTAAAATTTTAGTTGAAATTAATTTGAATACCTTAAAATTGAAATCATAAAATCATATCCACAATCGTAAAATTTTTCCTACAATAGAAAAGCTTTTATTAAAATAATAAATAGCGTGCAGAATAGGACGAGGAAACGAAGCAGCTGGCAGCTATAATTATGGATCATGCTAAAATCCGAGTTTCGCCGATGAAAAAGTTTGAAAGTAATATTCAAATGCAAAATGATAAATGTCTTGTTATATGATATTTTAAGTATTTTATTTTATTTTAAAAATTATATTATTGGATATTAAAGTTTTAGAAAATAATATAATTGTATAATGGAAGGTGTTAGTGTTCATAAATTGCATTAAATTATTTTTTAGTTATAAATTTTACAATTATAAAATTACGTACGTGGTATGTCTTCAGGGATAACATTCATTTTGGTACGGTACCACTCATCGATGTAACCGATGTGTGTTACAATTAGTGTCTTGCTACAAGACATATATTATAAAAGGATGATAATGTGTGTCTTGTATGAATATATTTTTAAATATTTTAACTTAATATATTAATGTATTTTATGATTTAAAATTACTACTTTTTAATAATAATTTATAATGAATGTAAATCTTTAATAATCGTCAATTATACCGACAGGTATCAAATGACACTCTAATTGAATCAACCATATACAAAAGGTATATCATACGCGTAATTTTATAAATATAAAAAATTACAGATAAAATAATTATTTTACATTATTTATAAGTTATAATACAATTCTACTATTTAATTATATCATTATCTTTAATTTATTATATGATATAATAATTTTTAAATAAGGGAAGACATTTAAGAATACCTTTAAAAATAAATAAATAAACAAAAATCAATTACTTAACTCCATGATTTGATCCATCACCACAGACCACTTGATCGCAGGGCAGAGAAACGTATCTCAGTCTCAATTAAATACAATCTAAAGACATTCGATTTAAATCTAATTCAAATCAATTTAATATATATAAATCCCTTCAAATTTTCAAGTACGTATATATGTTCTTCCTATTCCTTTTTTTTTTTTTTTTGGAATGTCATAGATGTGCATTTCCTTTTGTTTTTGGGCAGAATAGGAGCTCAGCCACTTAAAAATATATTTAATTATTAATAATTTTGTGGCAAGTGTCACCTACATTATTTGGAAAAGGCAAATCTCTAATTTCCTTAATTGGAGACTGAAAAAATAATATCCTAAATTCAAACTAGTCCAAAGTTAGCCATCTTGTCATCAACTTGATTAGTTTCCTTGTAACAATGTGTGATCTTTACATTCCAAGTAGAGTCCTCTATAAGCCGTTTGCATTGTGTCAAGGTTGGAGTCAGTTTGGTTCCCCACTTCTTATTACCCCTGAGCATTCCCACTACCAAAATTGAATCCAATTGAATCCAAACTTTGCCTAACCCTAAATTTGTAGCCAGTCTAATTCCTTTCCAGACTGCTTTGCGCTCAGCTTCCACTTATGTACACCATCCAAAGTTTTCAGCAAAACCACCGAGTCATTTCCTTTAGCTTTTGACATTGTTTTGATAATTTTGTATTTTTGAGGCCTAAGTTCATTTTAGGAAAAACAAATTTGTTTGACTCTTAAAAAAAGGAGAATTAATGATAATATTAATCGAACCAAATATAATTCAATCTAAATCCATATTTGGGGAGCAAAAGTGTACCATAAATCTAGGACTATAGATCTGGTGATAAACCATATATTTTCAAAAGAAATCTTAATTGTTTTGAAAGGGACTACCATAGAAATGATCAATGAGTTTTAAAAATTTAAACTAAATTACTATATGTAATAGTTCAGGTTATTATATAAACCTAAATTTATTATATAATTTGTAATCTTTACCTCCAAATTTATAATATAATTTGTAATCTTTACCTCCAAATTAGGTTGTCAATTGGGCAAACTAAATTACGCTATTCCTAAAAGTTGAAAACTGAAACCGAAATCGGTTAAATCGGTTTCCAAATTATTGGAATCGGAGTCGAACCTCGGATTCAGGTTCCACTTTTAGGGTAATCGTGTGCCTAATTAGGAAGTTTTAGCATCTAGTTGATTAATTTTTTAAGGTTTTTTGGAGGAAAGGAGAGTGTTTGATCTTTATCGACATTTATCTTATATCTTTATATAAAATATGAATTTATTTAAAAAATAGGTATTTTTGTCTTAACTTGTGAAATAGGAAAACCATTTATAAATTAGTGATGGAGAAATTATTAAAATCGGGTTAAAATTTATTACCGTGAAGATTTGTCTATGTAAAAAAAAAAATTGGAAAGAAAAAGAATTGTAAAACCAAAAAATATATAAGAAAAACAAATAAATTACTATCTTTCCTTTATCACGCTGATTTTAGGTTTTGATTATGGGTATTCTTTAGGAATCAGAATCAAAATCAATTGGACCTGTCTCTTTTTTTTTAAAATCAAAATCGAAATTATTTAACCTATTCCTAACATATTGTAGAATACACTAGAACTGTGCTCACACTTGCTTGAGCTATCAATTGGTGTTTGATAGTTTTGATGTTTTATTTGTTGTCATTTACATATGTTTGTACTTTTCAGTAGGGGTGAGCACGATCGACGGGTACCCTAGAACCGGACCGGAACCGGTCAAACGGGTAAGGTTCTGGAACCGGAACCGGTCAAACGGGTAAGGTTCTGGAACCGGAACCGGTCAAACGGGTAAGGGTAAGGTTCCTAAAATTTAGGAACCTGTCAAATGGGTAAGGGTAAGGTTCCTAAAATGAAACCCCGGAACCGGAACTCGGAACTCGTTTAGACAGGTTCTAGAACCGTGGGCACCCGAATCCGTTACTAAAATTTTCAGAATTTTTCAGTTTTGAGGCCCATAAAATTTTTACTTTTGAATTTCTAATGTGTGGCCCAACTTATTAGAAACCCTAATCTCCTTCCTCCTCGTCATTTCGCGTTGCTCCATTTCGCGTTCCTTTATTTCGCCTCTCTCGCGTTGCTCTGCCCTCTCTCCCCTCGCGTTGCTCCGCTCTGCTCTCTCTCTCTGCTGGTGCTCGTTGACTCGCATTGCTCTGCTCTCTCTTTCTCTGCTGCTGTCTGCTCGTTGGTCGGCGTTGTCCGCTCTCTCCACGAATCGAACTTCATTTCGAGTTGCTCGCTTCTGCTCCTTTATTTCATGTTGCTCTGTTTTGCTCCCTCATTTCGCATTGCTCTGCCCTTTCTCTACTGCTGCTCGTTGACCTCCTCCCGAGTCCTCGTCGGCGTTGGTGTCGCCTCCTTCCTTCCTCCTACTCCCGAGTCCCAACTCTCCCTTGCGGCTTCGTCCTCATCGGTGTTCTCATTACAAAATAGGTAATTTCTTAATATCTTGTTGTAAATAGGGTACCATGGAACCGGAACCGGAACCCGAGGATAAGGGTAAGGTTCCTAAAATTCAGGAACCGGAACCCGAGGGTAAGGGTAAGGTTCCTAAAATTCAGGAACCGGTCAAACAGGGTAAGGGTAAGGTTCCTAGTTTCGGTACAGGGTACCGGAACCGCTCACCCCTACTTTTCAGCATGCTGACTTATAGTTATCGAAAAAGAAATCCTTACCTTAAAAAAAAAAAATATATCTTCACTGCATAGATATCCTAAATGGAATCATTATATTCTTGCTGCATTTAATTTTAATAAACAATAAATAGCAATTGGGCTTGGGCAGACAAATTTGGGAAGGGACTCGCTTATACTTAATTTGGAGATTTCCATATAATACTGCATCTCAACGCATGGGCATTTGTTAATTACGGAAAAAGGCCGCATTTGAAGGAGACTTTCCCATCAATCAAGACCCACATAGGCATTACTTTCAATTATTTTATCAATTTCGGCTTGGTTCTATGAGTAGTCTTTATTGCATAAGTTTCATTCCAATTTTATTTCCTAAGATATGTTGGTTTTGTCTGTTATAAATAATTGTTATACTTGTTATAATTTCACGAGATTAAAGATAAATTACTAAACGAAACGAAAACATAAATGTTTATATTCATCAGGGCGCCATTAATTTGGGAAAAGCTCACACATAAAAAGCTTACATTTGCATAGACAAACTCTCTGATATGGTATCGGACACTTAACTCGCAAATGCATACATAGTGTTGCTTATTAGGAACAAAGATCAACTAAAATGTGGGTAATGTAGATTGGAACTGAGAGCAGCTAAGACCTAAACTAACAGGTGCAGAAGAGACGCCTACTCTTGAGGATTCGAGGTCGATTTCAACAATGTTGTCCTCCATTTGCTTCCCGCCTATGACAATGGAAGTCGTCGGTTTGGATCCTCCATTGACGAATCCCAAACACAACACATTGCGATACTTAATGTCGAAGAATTTCACCATCAAATTCGCGCCATACAGCCTCCACCTCGCGTTTTGTCCGTCGAGGACAAAGTCTACGGTGGGCACCTTTGGTCCGCTTGTAGAGTTGGCCATGTAGCTAGAGTCATAGCATGCACCAAATGGAGCCACGGCAGCCACTCGAGGGATCTTCATGGCCTTTGCCTTGGCAGTGAACTCGTTCACGAGGGCCTTGTATATGCTCGAATGTAGCACGGTGTATGGGTCCAATGTGCTGAGCTTGGTGCCCTCAACTCCGTCTTTGTTGATGGACAACAAAGAAGCATCGATCTTGATAGGTGTTCCTCCAACTTCAATTGATTTCACATTAATGAAGTATTCGACAGACTTGTCACCGTCACTGCTGATAGGAGCAGTGCTCTTAGGGTTAACCACGAGAGGAGTTGTTACCAGAGACTTGGAAAAGTCATGGCGATTCCCCTTGGACATGTAGTAGGGTCCGCCCCCAAAGTAGAGGGCACCCTGGAACCCCTTGTACAAGATAGTGTCTGTAGAGGGCAAGCAGAGGGCAAACTTATGGGGGACCCTAAACATCTTGGAAATGACAGAGTGAAGGGATATATTGACATTGGCAAGGGTAAGCAAACCCTCAGTATTAGGTGACATGCCCTTCAAGGGACCATCAGTTGAGCAGGCAAGTGGGAAACCGGCCATACGGTACTGGACCACCTTAGAGGAACCCTTAGGGCGGGTGTAGAGAAAGATGTTGTCATGGATGATACCCGAAGAGTAAAGACCATCACTCCAAGGAGTGTAGGCAACGACGCCACAAGTGTTGTTGGTGCAGCTCGGGCTAGGCTTGTTGTTGCACCAAACGCAGCCGGTGCCACCATAGGCGGAGCACTTGGAGGAGCCGCAAAGAACAGGGCGGAACGTGGTGGATTTGTAGTCGTAGGCATCACAATCCGCCCAAGAGTAGAGGTTGCCTAGATCAATGAGGAATGAAAAAGAAACAGGAGGATCCCCTATTATGAAACCGGTGAAGTATTGGTTTTTGACGCTATCTTTGATTATGGTCAAGCCATGCCTACGAGGGATGACACTGGCGGCTTGACAGAAATGGAAGAGGATAAGGGGGAAGAGGAGAGAGAAAGAGAGCCAGCTAGTGGATGCCATGGTTAAGCTACTGCTGTGGGTGGCTAAGTGAAGATAGTTTGAGTGTTTATATAGAGTTAGTAAGGGCGCTAAAACGCGTCGTCCTAATGTCCCCTCAACTACTGGAATGTAGATGGAAAGCACGAGGGAAAAGGACCACCTGACAAAATAATAATAATTAAAAAAAAAGAAAGGGCAGCGTGGAGATTAGGACGGAGAGAAGAAGGCGTAGGCAGCTACAATTACGCATCATGGTAGATAGAAATATCCTAGATTCGCCTCTGTACAATTAATTTACATTTTTTAAAAATTAATTCATCCATCTTTATAGTTTTGCACATTATTTTGGATGAGAGTGGGACCAATTGGTCATACGTGACTAGGATGGTAAAATTTTGGGAATTTAGAAAAATAATATTTAACTTCGAAATAAATCTAGCTAATTCAATGAAATTTAAAATAGATTTTAGCCTAAATCCAAATTTAAGCGGCTTTGTTTTACAAAATCTGATTCAAAGGCAATCTCAATCTAATGTCTATGTATTTTTTTTTTTATTTGTGTTTTTCTAAAGAATTTAGTCATCCAACTTACACTTTCAAGGATTATAAACTATGATACCAATGAAATCTAATAGGATCCCTTTTTGGGTATAATATATAAGAGTTCCAAGTGTTTTTTTTTTTTTTTTACATATTAACAAAGAGAATAGTAAAAGGTGAAGGGTTTGTTCTATATTGCTAAAAATAATTTATCTTGAGTATGTTTATAAATTATACTACCTTAGTTTTATAATATATATAACTTTAACTAATTTTTGTCGCAATTTCTGTTATTTTACAATTCCAATGACATAATAACTAATGTATCAATTATGTTTTTATGCTTCTCTCTATTTTTAATTAACTTTCTTCATTTCCAATGAAAATGTTGGGGTAACTTAGTATTTTAACATAAATTTTGTCATAAAATTTAAATTTTCTTGATATTTCATCGCAATTGAAAAATAACAAGTACTATAAAATATATAGAGTGGAATAGTAGAGAATTCACTCATTATCAATTGATTTTGGATTAAAATTTTATGAGTTTGCATGCATAACCCGCTTGCTTGAGACTTTATATTTATATAAAATAACAAGTACTATAAAATTAATTTGTAGAGAAGCTAAACTGAGTCAAATGTCTAATACACAAGACTTAGCCGTGTAAATACTAGCCAAAAGTGTCCAATTCCCTCTACTCCCTTTGCGGCAAAATTAAATTCTCCATTGACGAATAGAAATGAAGTAAATGCTTTGACAACATTTTTCTTCCCAAGACATGCAGCTACAACTTGCTCACCTTTCCTTTCTTTTCTCTGTTAATTTTTTTATCACACACCTAACATCTAATATCCTCCCCCCCAAAAAAAAAATAAAAAATAAAACATAATCCACCAATTAATCTAGATGGCTTCCCACCTCCTCCAATTCTCACTCCTAATCCCCTTCACCACCTTCTTCCTCCTCCTCCTGCACACCTCTCAATCACCAAAAACTTAAACACCACCCAATACATTCTCCCCGTACTCAAAGACATCTCCAAGAACCAATACTTGATCACCTTCGAGATCGGCACCCCTCCCCTCCGTGTCTTCCTCACCGTCGATCTCCGGAACCTGTACTCATGGATGTCATGCCAGCTGTACGACTACAACACGTCCACTTCATCCACCATGCACGAGCACAGCTGCCAATCCCGCCTCTGCGCTCTCTATGGGATCTACGCCTACACTCCCGCTACCCCCACCGTCTACCCGTGGGGGTCTTTCAGGACGTCGTTTCAATCTACACTTCCACCTCCAAAGTTTCCAAGATTGCCCTTGCTCGGTTCGCTATCGCCTGCACTAACACCGAGCCCTTGAAGGGCATTTCAAGGTATGCTAAAGGGATAGCGGCCTTTGCTAGGGATGGCTTTGGCTTCCCTCTTCAAGTATCCTCCGCTTTAGGGATACCCCACAAGTTTGCCCTTTGTGTTCCTTCCTCGGAAACTTCTTCCTCTACTGGGATTAATGGGGCTGTGTATTTTGGGGGCGGTCCTTATTTTTGCCTCCTAGTACCCTAAATTTTTCTGAGTTACTTGTGACCACGCCATTTGTTATTAATCCAGTCTCTACGGCCCCTAATGGGATATCTGAAAAGGGGGATCCATCTTATGAGTATTTTATTAGGGTAAGATCCATTAAAATCAATAAAACTCCAGTTCAATCTAACTCTTCTTTGTTGTCCATCAATAATAAGACTGGATCGGGTGGGACGAAAATAAGCACCATGGAGCCCTACACCGTTCTACACACCGAAATCTACAACTCTTTTGTTCATACTTTCGTTAGCCAGTCAATTACCTTAAACATGACCCGAGTGCCCTCAGTGGAACCCTTTGGGACATGCTTCAGCACGGCGGTGGGGCCGAACGTGCCTATTATCGACCTCGAGCTCGATGGGACCAGCGATGGGAAGATGGCGCGGTGGAGGATCTACGGGGCTAATTCAATGGTCAGGGTGTCAAGGGACGTGAGGTGCCTAGCGTTTGTTGATGGAGGAAGAATGACAGTGAAAGCTCTCCTGGACTTGCCAATGGCGTCGATAACTATTGGTGGATATCAGCTGGAAAACAATCTGGTTGAGTTTGATCTGCAGACTAACAAGCTTGGAATCACTTCATCACTTCTTCGTTGGAATACCAGTTGTTCTCAATTTAAAGGATATTAATTAAGATTATCATGTGAAACATAAATAAAATTTATCAAAATTGTTTTTCCTTGCAACTACGTGAGCTGTCTACTTATTCCTTTGATTTACACGGCAATACATATAAAACGATAATCTACTTGCCTATGTAGGAAGAAATAAATTTAGTTATTGGCTCGAGTTTTGCAAGATATTATACGTACATAATAATAATAATTTTTGAATCTTTGATCATTTATTTCTTTAGAAGTCGAATTACCATTGGATTATATAAAATTAATTGTTATGTGATGATAATGGAGGTACAAACTCTTCCCTTTTTTTTTCTTTTTTTGTTTTGGATCCTTTATAATTAATGAATATCATATACAATTAATGTGTCTTGATATAGTCAAAGTGCCTTGAGCACAATGATTCTTTGACAAAGTGATTTCATTTTTCAGACAGTTTTATAAAAATTTTGAAATAAAATTATATTATTATTATTATTATTTTGTATCGAATTTGTTTTTTGCATGTGGTATTTAGATTTCATGTAACATGTTAATCTAGGGAAAAAAATGGTTCCTTGTCGTTTGTATGTGGTTTAAGTTAATTACATTAGTCTCTAACTCTCATTTGATGGGTTGTAAATTATTAGCTGGCTATTTTTATTCTGCCTCTTGACACTAATTTTTAATTTACCCGTATAATAATTTGAAGGAAATAAAGTTGTAAATTACTTCGTATTAGCAAAGAATCTATCTATTACCTGTGCATCTATTTATGACTTTAATTGTACCTATTTTATTATGACTGTATATATCTGTATTTATTTATCTAGTTTTTTCGCAAATAAACGGAACTAAAATAAGTGAACTTTATTACATGTTGATCTAAAAGATATCCATTTATAAATGTATATATATATTTATTATATGTGACGATAATTTAAGTTTACACGTAAATTTATCCTTTTTGTTTACGGGACCATCATATATTTTTCCAACATAAATGTTTTCCTACAAATATCATCTCTTTTTCGAAAGCCGTAATGGTTTTTGTTTCAGACAAAGAACACGTTTACCTTACTTCTTTTTGGGCCCTAGAACGAATCTCATTGTGCTCATTTTTGGGTCGAAGGGGCCTAAACCCTCATTCCCCACTCTTGGTAAATTTACTCTTCAACCTCATTTACCACTATTCATGCATTAGTAGATTCAGGATTACACTCATGTCCAGTGTAGTGCCTCGTGTTATAGGCCACGGACCACGATAAATAAGCCTATTCAAGAGAAGTAGGATATTGCCATCAAAAAAGTTCAAGAGAAGTACTACATATGTATACTTGTGCACAAATGTAAGAGAATTGCCCTGCTAAAATATAAGAGCCGGATGGAAAGACTAAAAAAATTCAAACGATGTTATTAATTAAGTGGGTGTTTGGCCTAGATTTTAAAACTATTTTTAAATTCAAAAAATAAAAGTTAGGCCAAACACTAGTTTTTAAAAAATTAAAACTATTTTTCAAAAATGATTTTGAAAAAAGACTTCCAGAAACAGAAACAACAAATAGTCGTTTCTGTTTCTAATTTCTGGAAAAACTCCGTAATAACCACCTGAATCTCATTCCGTCTCTGTCTCTCATATCTTTTTATGTTATTTTAATTTTTCTCTCTCCTTTTATCTCTATCTCTCTCCTCTCTCTCTTTTATTTTGTTTTATCTCTATCTTATTTCTATCCTTCTAGAAATCTTGACCAAACAAATTAATTATTTGAAAAACACTTATATAAAATTTAGGCCAAACGCTTGAAATTTTTATTCAAAAACAATTTTCAAAAACAATTTTTTAAAAATTAGGCCAAACATGCTCTAAATAGGACATAAGACATTTGAGATTTATATAAGACTGTCTAGAAAAAAAAAAAAAAAACTTTTGTTAGAATCAATTTCTTTGCTTGACAAACGTTTAAAGAATAAGAATATTTTTGTTTAAATCTCCTCTTTCCTTGTGAAAAGGAATCCACACTTAATATAGTGTAGGGCCAAGTACGGGACGAGTTTTCCTATATCTACATCCACATTTATTTTTAAAATGCATATCCATATCCACCGGGTTTTGTAGGTATGCGGGTTTTATTCAAGTACAAATACACTAAAAATAATGATACATATATTAAACCATATTCAATATTTTTCACCGTTCAACCAAAAGAATAGATAGCAAGACACCGAGGTCGGAGACGGAAAGACAAAGACAAGCAAAAGGCACCCATAAAGTAGGGTTTCTTCTCTTGAAATGAATTTGGGCTTGAACATTGGAGGCCTAAAATTCAATCCTCGGTTTCTTTTTTTTTTTTTTAACACTTAACAAAGCGGGTTGTAGGTGTTAAGTGGGGCGGGTGTTTCACGTACGGGTTATGGGTGTTATATGGGGCGAATAAAGCCTAAACCCATACCCTTACTCGCCCCCATACCTATTTTGGCCATACCCGCCCCATACCTATTTTTTTTCAAAAAAACTTTTGAGAAATAAAGTTGAGAAATGAAATTGTATTTGTGTTCACTTTTAAATGATTCAATAAATATATAACATCTCTCCAAAGTATATGATATGATAAACAATTATTACTAAAATAGTGAAAAAGTGAAGAAAAAATCATATAATGGGCATAAAACATTCAATCAACAAGTCACAAAGGTAAAATTATTTTTTATTTTCAATTGCATTTATCAAATAGGTCAAACAAGTTCGGGTTACATTTAACTCGCTAATTTGTGAGTTTTTGGGTTCGGTGTTTTTCGAGTTCAGATTGACAAATTGTATCAAAACTCAAAATTTTCGAACGGGTTGAAATCGAATTAGGTTTTTTTTTTTTATCAGGTATAATTGGAGGTGAATAAACAATTTAATTTATATTAGATTAAGGCAAGCGCCTAGGGCATGTGATTTGATTGTACTCCTAATATTCCTTGGACTTCACGCTTTGAAATTTGAACGTTGAACTTCACAAAATTCTCCTCGGTAATGTAATTCCCTTTTTTTAATCTTGAATTTATTGACTTCTAATCCATAATTGGACCCCTTCAATTTTTATAAGTAGCCCAATAATCTTATCCAATCAATTCAATCAAATTCAAAGGCATAGCTTATGATACTCCACTTGATATATATATTTTTTTATTAATCTTGCACAATAATTTAATATATATATATATATATATATATATATATATATATATATATATATATATGTATATATATGTATAAATATTTAAAATAAAATGACTCAATTATCATTTTATTTAATATCTATATTTCTATCCAAAAAAATATCTATATAAAAATCTTATACCGTAAATGACAAGTATTTACTTCCTTTTTCTCAAAAAAGAAAAGTATTTACTTCCATCTATAATTATTTTTTCATAGTAATTCAATGCATATATGAATAATTTTGTTGTAGGCCATTGAAGGCGCATATTGCCGGCCCAATATCTGTTGTTTCATGGGGTTCATCTGGCCCATAATAAGATAACACAAGCTCTCCTATTTCCTATGCTTTTCAAATCTAGCATAAATGGTAAGGAAAATGAGAATATACTCTTTTAAATAAGATTCAAGAAAAATAAGGATTACATTTAAATGTTTGTTAATCTTATTAACTCCTCTTAAGTATGGGTAATGAGCTCGAGTACATATTCTTACTGATACACTTATAGTCAATTTTTATCATGTATCCGAAAATAGAGCGTAACGTTAATTAAATACAGTATTTGCTAATCTTATTAATGGTCTATGTAGTAGGACAGTTATAGTTATCGGTATAGTAAGAGAATTCATTCATGTCAACAAATATAATCTAAATTAAGTAAAAATGACATGTATCATTGATAAATGTTGCAATCAACAGGTTTGTCATAATCTTTTATCATCAATTAATATAATTACCTTTTACCAAAAAAACTAGTCATAAATAATATAAACTTTTAATAAATACGAATTATCCACTAATCCACGTCAATTCTACTAATTAAGTTCAGTTGGAAAATTTTATTTGAACAAAAATAGACTTAAATGACTCCAACAAACCCTAACAAGTTAAAACTTTTCATCAACCTATCTAAACATGATTAAAAAAATTGCATGGCTCAAACAACAAATATCACATGTAATTAATCATTATCATTTGAAAGTGCAAAAGTTTTATTCTCATTAACAAAAATTACATTAAAATTTTTAAAAAAATTCAAAGGATAGTATTATAAAATGAAAAAGAGAAGAATTAAACATGAGATCTAATGTACTCAAAACCGCAATTTTAACCATTAAAAATACTATTAAAAGCGAGTATAAAAGAAGAAGGAATTTCAAAGTTAGACAGAAAAAAAAAGGAAAGAAAATTTGTAAAGCATGATAGAATATAGTTGGTGAATAGTGACATTATTTATCTGTTACGAGTGGCTGTCTAATGTCCACTATTTTAGACTTTAGTAGGATATGAATGAAATAAAAAAATATAAATTGAATATCCCTCCCACAATCATATTATTATTATATAGACAGACACACGCCACAGCATAGCATAGGAGCGTTATCGCTAACGATCAACTGGTATTTTTTTTATTTATTTTTTTAAAAAAATGGTAATAAAATTGGAGTGGTAATTGATTGATTCAGTGCTTCCTTTATTTTATGTGGGTTTTTTTCCCGTTGAATATTAGAATTTGATTAATTGGGAATATAAAGTGTTACATAGACACCCCATTTTTTGGGGGTATCCGTTCACGAGTTTTGAGGACACTAAACAAATGGGCACGGCTTTGAGTGTCTCTTCTCTCTTCACCCACCCATTGGCTGCCCTCTGCCTCTCTGTCTGTCTCTGCCACATTATGCCCACTCGCTGCCTCTCATGACTCATGACTCCCTAAGTATCTGCACTGGTAAAATTGACCCAAAAATTTGTAAAAAAATATGTCGTAACTAAATTTAAAATACGAATTTATCGGGACCTCATTTGAATAGAAATAAATTTTTTCGATGAAATATTAATTAATGTGAAATTGACTTCAGTTAGAATTTTAATTAGATCTGAACTTAATCTGACTCATCTCTAAATTGAATATCCCTTTCATGGCCTCGATTTTCTCTCTCGTGCTCCCTTCCTTTCATTCTTATATTGTCAGGTTCATGTGAATGTATGTTATCGTTTATAGTAAAATTATTGGTACTTTTTTTCACCCTTTATAGATGACACTATACATATATACATGTAAAATGTGTTTAACTGCGCCCTAAAAAGACAAAGTCCCCCACATTTCAAAGTAAGGAATTTAGGCCACAATAGATGTAGGCTGCTCTAATTCGAGTTTTTTATTAGTTTCAGATGTTTGAAGAAGCATAGAGATGAATGTAAGTAAAATTCAAACGAATATATTTTAGTAATAACTCTCGAGTGCCATCGTAAGTATAGAATACATAGTATGATAAACTAGAGAGCTTGATGGTTTTGAAGGTCGTGGTCTTCTTCATCTTATTGCCAGGCAATCTGTTATGCATCTTCGTTTTCAGAACGCAGCAAAGAGACAATTATGCAGGAGAGAAGATAAGGATCCAGAAAACAAGCAAAGACAAACAGGGGTCCTATCATTTCATGCACATATCTATGCTCACGGAAAATGCTCGACTCAAACAAATAATTAAACTGCTCAAAACTATTCATAGATGCCCCACAGGAGGTGGGAGGTGGTGGTCCATTTCGCTCAATTGCTTGCTCCTTCACATATGTGTCCCAATTGTTTAGATTTAAAGTCAAACACACATGAAAAGGAATAGGAAATCTTATTGTAATACCTCAACTCTTTAACCGGGTGAAATTACCGGGAATATATTTAAGGATTGATAACTGTCGTTATAAATCACTATATGTTTTTTCAGTATATTTTGTCTTTATTTATATTTTATTTGGAAAATATTTGAAGAGGTTACTCATCCTAC
The DNA here is from genome assembly GCA_021018815.1 of Talinum fruticosum. Classification (NCBI taxonomy): domain Eukaryota; kingdom Viridiplantae; phylum Streptophyta; class Magnoliopsida; order Caryophyllales; family Talinaceae; genus Talinum; species Talinum fruticosum. Next base: position 3,364,202 of record JAITYX010000059.1, read on the forward strand.
GATCATTTCAAATCAAATATGCTTAATTGTAGAATTTTTCGGAGCGGTTTCCTTGAAAAGAAGATGCATTTTTAGACTCTACTTCATTTAGTTTACCTTACAATTTTACATCTCCTTACAACTTACTTACAACTGTTTAATGCTTCTTTAAAGCTCCTTATAACTTTTTATAACTAATTTTATAACTATTTTACATCTCGCTACAATTTCTTACACCTCTTTATAATTTTCCTTACAACTAAACAGAATATAACATAATCATAAAAATAATTTTATCTCTTGAACAATTTTAGACGGGATTTTGGGATAAACTAAAATATGTAAAAATTGAGTTTAGAGGGGATTTGGGATAAAATAAAAAATGTATAAAGTTAGTGAGTTAGTAATAGTATAGGGTGATGGGGCAAAGAAAGACGAATAGTTTGCTCACTTCCATGCATTATTATTATCTATTTATGAATAATAAGATTGAGAAAGAGATGGGGCATGAAAATGACACAAATGTTTATCATTTCAAGACTCACTAAACATGTTGGCTCCCTTCCCACCCAACCTCCCTCCCTATTTGTCCTTCTCAAATTCGTGTTTCACATTTCTCTCTCTTTGGATTCTTACCAAGATTTTTTTTTTCCCCTTAGAAGAACAATTTCCTTTCATTTAAATTTAAAAAAAAAATACAGGAATGAGAATAAATTAGTTAAATAAATTCACCATATTACTAAAATAACAAAAATAAGAGGAATTAAAAGTAGTATGATAATAATCAATTTAAAGGGCATGGATCAGAAAAATGATGTATGAAAGGCAGAGTGAAATTTAGGGGTTGAATAGGTTCATCCATCGTGGTCTTGGTTGGTAAAAGTTTTATGTTTAAAATTAGTTGATGAGGTTTTTTAAAAAAATAATAATTTACATTAGTTCACGGTTATTATTATTAATTATCTACATAAGGCTACAATCCTGTGTAGATCACACAATCACTTGAATCATTTTTTAAGCTTCAATGAATTTAATTATTATTGTTAATTGATACAGGCCATCAAGCATTATTTCCATTAGATTCTGACATTTTATCATTCGTTTAAGTTTATTTTATTTATAATATATAATTGTTTCAGCTTATTTAAGCTCATAACAGTTGTAATTAATTATTTTCACTCATTTCAATTATAACAATAAAAAAAAAGTGAAGAATATTGCGTGATATGACGGCATTCCCAGGAGAAGAGGGTTACAAACACACTTTAAAGTATGAACTTATTGTAGTGTAATTAATTAAAGTGTTTAAAATTATAATTAAGAGGGTAATCATTGACAAAAGATAGGCCAGGCCAGGCCATGTTTCAAAATCCAAAGCACGTGAATGTACATAAAATTGCCGGTTAAAAGGGAAATTTAAGAAAATATGGACGATACTCATCACGTCACAAGTTAAAAGCTCAATAAAACAACAGACTTTTTTGTCATCTTTGCTTTCAGCTTAATCAAACTTAGAAGAAACCTTAAGATAAGTATTCTCATAATACGTCCAATATGGTGAATTTTGTACGCCTTTCATTAGAAAAACTGACATTTAATTAATTTTTACTAATATTTTTTAGATTGTGAGAGTTTACTCTCACAAATAATAAACAAGAACAAGAGAGAAAAAAAATAATAAACTGACATTTAATTAATTTTTACTAATATTTTTTAGATTGTGAGAATTTTAAGGTTGAAAACTCAAAACCGTAAACAATTATGAATAATGCACTAGAATTTTGTAACTTTACAAAGAACTTTTTCTCTACCTATTACAACTTGGTACACCTTATTAAACTTAATAATGGAGGTTTACACACGCTTATATAGTCATAAAATCGAACCATAATTGTAAGAAATGGAAGAAAACGGACGAAAACGATGGCATGCGCTCGTGTTGGCTGGCACCGGCCTTGTCCTCAAACACAGCCAGTCCGTGCCAACCGCTAGTTGGGCGATCTTCGTTTCCTTCGGCCTACACACCATGTTCCTCTTACTCTTGGGTCATGTCCGCTGTTCCAAGCCTTAAATCGCAACTTTTTGATCCAAACACCTATTAGACTCTACACAACCCTAATAGTATTATACTGGTGCACTGCACACATTATTGATTTACCTCTTGTAAATTAGAATATGTTTTTCATTTCTAAATGATGAAGATAAAAAAACTATTGATTTACCTCTTGTAGAATTCGATAATTCATTGATCCCTACATGTAGTGGTAAGAATTTTGAACCAATAAAATCACCTTAATGCTAATATAAAATTTGATGAAATATGTGGATTGCATATCTATAATTCCATCTGCCACGGCAGTAAAAAAAAAAAAAAAAAAAAGAAAAAAATTCTATGAAACACTGAAGGTTCAAAACTAAAACTAAATAATAAATAAATAAATTTAAAAATTATAGTGATTGTCAATATATTGTTAGGATCGGAGCTTACAAACAATGAAACTTTGGACAAAAAAAAGAACAAGATTGGGACACGAGATTTTTAACGTGAAAAACCCAAAACGAGAAAACCACGAACTATGCACTAGAATACCGAATAGTTTTATAAGGATTTTTCACTCAAGCTCTCACTAGCTTACACCTTTCTCTCTTACTATTCTTCATCAACAATAGAGGTCTTGCACTGATTAAATAGCCTAACTAGTCATTACAAGCATTTAGAAGCAATTAACCACGCATTAATCCACTAGAAATCGAAGAAAACGGCCAAAATCGAAGCACCCGAAACCGGGCAGCCGTGCCAGCTGCCACCGGGCACCCGTGCAGCCACCACAGGCTGTGTCGACCGACATGGGCGGCCCATGTTGGCTGCTTCCAGGACCCATTTTCACCTTTTTCGTCCGAAACGCCTCGTGCTCGATGTACATGCCCCGTGCTTGTCGTTTCTTGCCCCGTAACACGTTTTACCGAGCCCAAAGTATCCATTAGACTCCATAATCCCAACATATATTACGAACACGACAATCAACGTAGTTTCCTTCAATCCTAACTCTACATATAAATTAAATCAATCACAATCATTCATATTTTTTTACTTTTATCAAGTTAATAAAATTAATTTTACAAATGAAATCATTTTTAAAAATTTTAATTAAAATAATTAATTGTAGTGGTGTTTGATAATATTTAATTATTCCGTTTTTAAAAGTAGAATATAGAACTTGAGATTGTATTTTCTTATGAATTATAAATTTTTTTGTAATTGATAAAAATATATATTTTTAATATAAAAATAATGGATAGTCAAGATCTAAATAAAACACATGTATAACTCGATACTCTTTTGACTATGATGGTTATAATATGACGACAATTATTATAACCGCCTCTTAAATAAATAAAGGAATTATTGTTTAAAACAACTAAATACTAATAATTATGACAACAAAGAAGGAAACCTCACCTTTCTATACCAAAAATGTATATATTTATTTTTATGTTGCAAACAACTATGATAGCATATATAGCTATTTATTATTCTCATTCATATATTTTTGGCAACGTATATATATAAGTAATTTAATTATAATTGGTGGCCCATTGTTCATATATAGCTGGAATGAGAACCTAAAGCATTATTTACTAATTATTTATATTAAATTTTAGGCATTAAATGATACCTAATATTATATATATGTCCCACATCAAAATAAATTTAAATTAATTATTTTGTGTTAGACATTAAATTATTTTAGCTTAGTTAAATGAGTTGGGTCCAAGTTGAGTAACAAATCTCGACTACTAAGTTCTATGAAGGAAGAAGACAAGCATATTCGAAGCTCGTAATATTGCTTTTTAAACGAATCAAATATTGTCATTAAGCGTATCTATTTAAGGCACTTTTGTGGTACCTTAAATAAAAACTCATATCATTATCCGTATACTTTTCGTTGAATAATTTGCTTTTATGATGATATCAATAGTAACGTAAAATAAGTGGTAAGAAATTAGAGATCCACATATAAGAATCCTTGGAGCACAAACTCCTTTTTAACTTTTTCAAAGTTAATACATACCTTGTATGGTGCCTAAAGATACCATTATAGAGATTGAGAGATAGTAACAGTAATTAGTAAGCTTTTCTTTCACATCTTTACAACTTTTAACATTATAAGGTATGAATCACTTTAGATTGAGCACAAAATTTGTCACTTATAAGGATATTTTGAGTGCGCCAAAATTCTTTTTGTATATGAATGTATACTTTTATAGAATTTGAAATGAATAATATTTAAGAATAAAATTTTTAATTCTGATCTACAGAGATTATGATCTTTAGGTGATCTAATTTTTCTAGCTTCATTTTAAACTTTTTACGTGATGTGAAAGACATGAAATTAACCTTCTCCTACCGAATTTGTTAAGATCAGCTTTAATTTGATCGATCTCTCTTGAATAGTTTAAAAGTGCGACTTCATCATTCCGATAGGAAGTTGCTATGGGGGAACCTTGGTTCTTGTAAGGGAAATTTGGGAAGTAATATTTATCTCTTTTGGCTTTTGTTTAAGACGAAACTAGAATAATGTAGTCTAAAGTGAGAAGTAGCATTTTTTGTAGAGGAAGCTGCAAAATTGTACTACAGATAACCTCATTGGCATATTGTGTGGAGTGAGATAGAGAAATTACAAAGCAAAAAAACAAAAACTGAAATGAAGTTAAAAGATGGGGTTGGGGGGAATCTTTAATGGCGTGATGATGCGACTATTCATATATTCATTCATCAATAACTGCATAATTTACTGGCTAATCACCCAACCAAAACAAAAAGGGCGACGCATTGTTCTTCTCAAACACCAACCACAACATGTTCAACCCTAAAATTTTCATATACCATATTTAAAATTTTTTCACACTCGCATATGCATACGTTTTTAGTACATACCGTATCCACAACAAAAGACATTTCGTCTAACAAATCCTCTCCGGATGGATAGAGTTCGATTCGAACTTTTCAAATAATTATTATTTTTTTAATAAATTATATTAGTCAAAAAAAGAAAAGAGAAAAAATTGATGGGGGCCCAAGGCAAAAGCAAAGAGTGAAAAATGAGAACGAAAGGGACCAACTCCACCATGAGAAGTAGGAGTCACCTTCATGATGATTGAGTTTGAATTATTTGAGTGCCTCCCTCTAATCTAATCCTCTCTTTCTTTCTTTCTTTCTTTCTTTTTCTTTCTTTTCTCCCGCGAATTCAGATTAATTTGTTCGCCCAAGGAGAGGAGAGGAGAGGAGAGGAGGCTAATCGTACATCAGTCAAGGGAACACAAATAGAAACCCCTGTGACATTTTTTCAGATGACTTTGAGTAACACTAAATATTCTTATTCTCCCTCCATTTGTCTTTCATATATAGGCATCTCAATTCCTAATCACATCACTATTAATACACTAATTTTTTTAACAATTAAAGACATTTTTATTTCATTGTTTTGTAACCTTTAATTGCTTATAATTGCTCCTAACCGCTCCCGATAATTTATCGATAATGATCGATATATTGAGCTACTTCAAGCTGTTGCTGTTAACCGCTCCATCTACTCCTAATTGCTCCCAGCCGTTGCTAATTAATCTCTTCATCTAATTGCTCCCAAACCCTTATAACCACTTATTGTTGTAGTTTTAAAGGTTGAAATAAACATATCTCAAAATATTTTATTTATCAAAGGTTTCGAGTGCAAATCTTGTAATGGAAAAATAATGAAAGAGATTTCATCTTTATAGGTTTATAGTAGTTCCATCAAATTAGGGTTTTAATACATAAAAAGAGTAAGTAATCTTAACTCTAAATTTTTGCCCATATTAAATAATTAAAAAAATTTAACCAAATATATTATTTTACTATTTATGGGTAATTTAGTGATACAATGACTGATTTTAAGGTTCAATTCTCATATATTATAATTTATTTATCTAAAAATATATATATAATTTAAAACGAGACTTTTTTTTTATCTCAAAGGGACCCTGAAAAAGAGTTATATATCTAAGTAATTAATACACTTATTTTTATTCATTATATGCCCTTGACAAATAAAGACAAGAAAAATAATAGTGGAATAGAATTAATAATGTTCCTAGGAGCACTAAAATCAACAATTTTTATTATTATTTTTTGGTCCAAAAAATTATAAAAGAGCAATATAACAAATATGAGTGGAAAAATTAAACTTATGATCTAATGTATTTGAAATTGATCTCAGTCTTGACCGTCAAATCAAAACCTCGATAAATTTTATATTGACAATTATATGATCCCCCAGAGGGAGGGGATTGGTTGGTGCAAATTACCGGCCTAAATTTAATTACACTAAAGCATGTGCACGGCAGTCGCCTAGGCCCACATCTACATATCGAGGTCATCGTATGAAAATAATAATAGAATTAGCCCTAAACAATAAATGAAGACCATATGAACGTTACTATTTACAAAATGGTCAAAAATAAATTTATTATCTATTTCTTTAACTTTTAAATTAATTATCTTAATTATAGTGCAAATTTGTATGACTCCATTCAAGGGAACTTCCGTTTGATTCAATTTATTTGATTAAATAGTTAATTTTTTCTCCACGAGATTATATTATAGATAATTAAAATTTTAAAAAGCCACATCGACAACACGAGATGCGATTTGTGGTCAAATAAATGTTATAAATTTAGAGCTGATTTATTTATTCATATACCTATCATTGGCTTGGCATATGAGATTACTTCATAACTTGATGCTCCAAAGTTATCCTCGTTTGAATGTTTATTCTATAAATATCGTATGATATTTTAGTGTTTATTATTGATAATGTATTTTTATTAAAAATAAATAATTATTTGCGCTGCGTGTGTATGTGTGGGATGGCGGTGGTGTATGTGTATTTGTATGAGTATGACCATGTATTTCTCATTTAAGTATTATGAAGTTTTTTACAAACCAAACCAAAATTTTGGATCACGAGCTAAACACATTAAATGCTTCCACCCATTGAGAGTCCATCTTCTCTTTTTCCACTTCTTTCCTATATTTGGAGTTTGGACTTTGGACCTTTTTGAGGTTCCTTTTGAAATGATTGTATGGATAGGAAGAGAATCATTATTTTAACATTTATAATTAGTGTTCATGATTAGGTTACTTCGAATTTAAACAATTCGGATATTTGGATAAAAATATCATACTCGGACTCTATTCAAATTGTAAATTCGGATATTTTGACCAGACTTGAACCCGAACCGAATGTCCGATGTCCGAATGTACAAATTTGTGATATAAACTTTCGAAAATTGGATTGAATTATGCATATGATCAAACCCGGCTCGAATTTTCGATGTCCGAACCCGAATATTTTGTTGAAATTTTTGTAAATTTTGGACTAAATTTTGCCTAAACTCGAATGACCGAATGTCCGAACCCGGTTATCGATTGTCCGAACCCGAACAAGTCACAAAATTCGGACAATCCGAACTCGAATTGCCAAACCCGAACCTGGCTCTGTATTTCAATTTGGACATGACCAATTGTACGAATTTAAAATTCGGACAAAATTTGTATGATTGGACCCGATTTTTTGGGCCGCACAAATTCGAACAATCATATTGGACAAAAAGTCACTTAAAGCGGAAAAACAAAAGGAGCGTTGTAAAATAAATACTTGAAGACACAATCACATAGGGAGAAAAATAATGAGATAGAGAGAAAAAAAGTAAAATCTCAAGGCTCTCAAGTAAAAGGCGGTATCAGCAAATTTGTCTTAGATTTGGGTATATCTGCAATGGTTACTAAGCAAGTCAAACATAAAGAAACTCAATCCCCATTTGTCTTAAACGCATGCACGCACGCACCCATGCTCACCAATGTTTTCATTAATTTTTTAGTTTTTAATCTCAACTACGGGGCTAATAATCCATGCTTCAAAATACCATCAACAATATTTAGATTTATGAGTTCATCATCTTATAATTTACTTATCATATTTAAATAATATATTATTCTTCACTTTTTACAATATTTATCATAAATATACTGTGTTTATATAATTGTATCCTTAAATTTTAGGAACATTTACTTTGTTTATATAAATTCAGAGTCGTAAACACTTCAATTCATCTTTACTTATCATTTTCTGACACCATGATTAGAGATAGACAATTCCACCTGCATCCGCCTCATAAAATAGATGGATGTTTATAACGTACTTCATCTTAGACATATACGTATAGATGGATGAAACAAAAATAGATGGATTTGGATAAGATTGAGCTAAATGGATATGTATATAGGATATAGCATAACTCTATTAAATTCATATTCACTTTATTGACATCTCTAAACATAATTAATGCGGATAATATTTAAAAAATTTTAAAATTGTTAAGAGCACGCCATTATAATAATAATTTTCTGAGCCGAATCCATTTTTACGGACACATATATAAATAGTTCGACTTACTAACACTACTAATATCTCTACCAAAAAAAGTTCGATTTGAAGAGAGACTTAGAATAACAATTTATTAATTACCCTTAAATTAGATCCAATAGTGTTATTTAAGGTTACGGCTAAAAGGAATCTCCTTTACTGGTATTATAATATTATTAAAGGTAAAGTAAAGGTGGGTACCGTAGGATCTACACCCATTAATTGATCTTGTAAAATCCAAACTCGGCAGCATCGTTAGTACCGTGGGCCTTCATGCACTGAAGCAAAATCGAGTACAATCAGGCGCAGTCACGAGGGCACTCTGGGCCCCACGCCTAAGGCGTACGTCAAGAAAAGAATTTATTAGGTGCGAACGGGGATATATTTAAGTTGGCTCGGTCAAATATTCCATTCTTCGACTAGAATGATATGATTTCAATTATCAAATCATATCTGATTTTCAACTCAGATAATATAATTTAATTTCAACTTTGGGTCTCAATTATTTTAAACTACCTATCTGGTCCATAACATTATCAAACTACTCAAGTTATTAAAAACCTACCTTTACCGATATCGCGCCCTGTTTGACAATCGGATATTAGTCGTTGTTTGTTTGTTGAATGGATTAGCCGTAAACCGATTAGATTAATTGTTTATATTAGCTATTTATATTTAACTATTTCAGAAAAAAATGTTTGATAAAATTATCTATTTCTAAAAAAATATATATGAGACAAAAACTTATTTACAAAAGTCAATTTCAAAAAGTTATTGAAATTAACTTTTTAAAAATAGTTTTTTGAGAGCAAAAAGCTATTACCAAAAAAATGACGTATTAATGACTAATTTATCAATTACTTTATTTCTCTTTATTTTTTTATTGATTTTCTTCATTTTCAATGAAATCTTATGACAACTTGATCTTTTCACATAAATTTTGTCATGAATTTAGTGTTTCATTGGAACTCTCTTGTAATCTTAAAATGAAAAGTATTTTGAAATAAAGGGAGTATAAGAGATTACATATTAATTAGCAAGTTAAACGATAAATTTAAAATTATGAGTTTAGTACAATGTTAACATAATTTTAAACTACACAATTGAACAACAATTTGTGACATTTCAATCTGCCATAAAAATTAAAAATATCGTCAAAAAGTGTAGCTCATAATATATCATTGCAATTTTGTTAGAAGTGTCTAGTATCTAAAATCATAATTTTCTTCCACTAATAGTCATAGAGTAATTGATGTTAGTATTTTTAAAAAAAAGTACATATTTTATATATTGATTACTAATTTTGTTGACATTATTGAAATAATTATAAAATTTTAGTAAAATTATAAATTAATATTTGTTTGGTTACATATTCAAAAAAAATTTCAAAAGTCAAGAATTTTATAATTATTAAATAATTACATAATTATGTTAATCACAGTCCAATCAATCAAGTATCTTGTATGTTGTATCATGTTGAAGTGTACTTAATTTTACTTGTGCTGAGTTGTATTAAATTATGTTTAATATTTATAATTAGTATTTATTATAAGTTGAAAAGAACATATTTTTAAAAATATATTTTTTAGCATTGTAAAATTTATTTTTGACTCTAGAATAGGACATTTAACTTTGTTTAACTATTATTTTGGTTTCTTAAAAAGTTTTACGCCCTATATATAATATCATGATAATTTTAACTAACTTATAATGATGATAATAGTATGAATATAATCATAGCCGAAATCCATCAATACGAACATAATTTCTTAAAAAATAAACAAAAACTTTAAAAAATTATTTTACCGAAAAATCAAGTTAGTTATTTTAAAAACTAATCTAAAAACTTATTTTACGAACAATCAAATTCATTATTTAACCTAACCAAACAGCTAATTTGGTCCTTAAATGAACAAAAAGTTATTTATTAGATACCCTAACCCTATCCTATGAATACAATGCATTATTTACTTTAATCTCCTACTCAAATATTCCTACAGTTAATTGAAAATCGAAACCAAAATATACTCTTTTTACATTTTTTTTGGGGGAGAGGTTCATGATGATGGAGTAGTCCCATTTATAAGCATGAGATGATGATGATGATGAATGATGATGACGATGATGATGATGGGCATGTGAGAACTGAAATGTGACAGATGGTATTTAATTATGGAAGCTTTTATTTAGGGAGTATTGTAATAGTATAATTGTACTTGATCTTTGATTATGATGATAGCCGAAGATAGTCAAGATATGATTTCATTTTGTCAGTGCTGGTCTCCTATCATATGATATCATGCATGCATGCTTTATTTTTGTACTACTGCATTCGGATCATGCATCATCATGCCCATTCATCATGCATGGGGTTTAGTCCCCCTCACATTGTGACTTAATAAACAACCTTCTCCTGGGGCCCCTCCTTTACATCCAAAAAAATCATGCATCGAGTTTTCATTTATTTTTGTTTCTTTTTAACTAGCAAGTTCAATCCATCTGAACAATGTAATCTTTGATGGGCGTGTTTAATGAATTCCCTATTTCCCAAAAGAAAAAAACGCTTTAGGGCACAGGAGGTTGCAATAGACAAGGACTCATAAAACCTCAAACATATGTTACCTCAACTAAAAAGTTGTGCTCGCAATGTATCTCATATGAGAGTAGGAGTCCAAAAATTCAGAAAAATAGCAAATAGGGAGGATTGAAATGGAAATAATTTCATTAAAATAAAAATATTCACATGACATATTTTAGACCTGTATTCAATTATACATCTGAAATTCAAAATGAATGATCTGGACCTTTATTCGAATCGGCATCCAAATATACTCACATAAAAATGGACTAAACTTTAACTGATTTGAACAGAATAAACCGAAATAACGTTAACCTTAAAGACGATCCCACATTCATATTTAACCCAAGTCATATAGGAATGAAAAACCGTTTTGGTAGATGTAAATAATTTAGAAGAATTGAGAGGGGAAAAATAAAAAGAGGAGGAGGAGGAGGAGGGGGTAGGGTACCTGGGGCTGGGGGTACGATAAGACTAGACGCGGAAGAGCAGAAAAGAAGCGGCTTGATTGTCTGGGGAGAGAGAGGGGTGTCAACGGCGTTAGATATATCATATAGGCATGGAATTTGCTTGGGAAGAAGAATATAAGATGATGATAAAGAGAAGAGGGTCAAAAAAACAAAGTAGTTAGGTGGTCTTTGTCAACATCTTCAACATCTTCTGTTCTCTCTCTGGATCAGCCTCTACTTCACCAGTACATCCTTCCTCTTCATTCATCCCCAGCTACGCTACTTCTGCATTCAATTATTGCTACGTCCGATCCTCCTTCCTTCCAATAATTCTCACCATAAACATTCTTAACATAACGTAATCTTCCTCATCACCTTCAATTTGAATCCTACTTTTGATCAAATTTTCAAGACGTCAAATGAAAAAACAAAAAACAAATAGACAGTCTATTAAATTCTTGTGGATTCGTGTTTTATTTAATAATTTCATGTTGGGTTTATAATACGTTATTGTCTCTGTTCAAACTTAGCTAATTCTAGTCAGGATTAAGATATTGTCTCTTACTTTTGGAAATTAGCGCAAGTGAACTCCGAAATATAGCCTCTATAAAACACTTCTAACTAGCTTTTTTTGTATATTTTCAAAAATAGTTTGATATATTTTCTAGATTCACAATAGATACTTTTATTTTGCTTTTACAACATAACATGCACTAAAAAAAGTCATGATGCGATTTGCTATTACTTTGAAAAAGAAAGTAACATTGCTAAAATAATACCACGGATATCAATATATCTGATTTCCGATCGACTAGTTTAAATTTAACCCAAAACTATGACAGTTAAAATACGAACAAAACATATTCACATTATATACCATGCATGGGTCCCAATTGGTAACTTTTGTCAAATTCATGTTTTCACTTTCACAAGTTGTGACTTAAGAACTAATTTTCTTGGCTAGGCATGAAACATCTTTAGAATAATTGGATTTGATTACCTAAAACACTTTAGCTACAAGGCACTGGAGAAAATGGGGCCAATAATCCACCATAGTGCTTGCTACTCATGGAGTGAGATTCAGACCCCACCCCCACATCAAGCCACCATTATTTTCAATGCAAATTTATAAATTACAAGGTGATATTTAATTTTCCAATATATATATATATATATATATATATAATAAATTGGACCACCCTAAACTCCAAACCCAGTGAAGAAAAGCATGGAAGTCCAATTCCAAACACAGGATTGGGAAAAAGATAAAGCCATTACAGAATGAGGAAAAGGATAAACAAATCTATACAAATTGATAAAGGAGGATTGAGAGTCTAAGGCATGAGATTGAGAGAGATGGGATTTTTTTTTGGGTTGGGGGGGAGAAATCCCATTCTCTCAAATTTTTTTATTTGGGATTTCTTGGAAGATTATAAACACATATAAACATTTCATTCACCTTACATTCTCATCACCATTCACTAAGAAACTTGTCTCCTTTCATATATATATTTTTTTATCTATAATATTATAAGGTACCTCGCTCTATGATAATTAAAATCCTAGATCCAAACTTAGGACTAAGAAAAATAAGGGGAAAAAGAAAAAGGAAGCATGACAATTGAGAGGTGAAATTGGGAAAAATTAAGTTAAGAGGAAAAGCCATTTTCTGCATCATCATGTATAATAGTGCATCAAGTTTATGAAGACTTTTTCCATGTAGTCCTTTTGAGATGAACCACAACCACCTTGTGCAATGTCCAACTCCAACCCCCATTATCAAACAAGAGAGAGCCTAAAAACACCTCATTCACATATATCACATTACATTGCAACTTGAAGAGGTGTTTTCATCACTGAAGTAGTGGGTGTAGGGGTCGGGTTGAGGCGGCGGGTAAGGCGGCATGTAGTGCATAGCCGGTGGTGGCCGGGCATACATCATGGGTTGAAACCGCTCGTTCCCATTGGCCCGTTGTTGGTTCATCATCATTTGAGCCAAGTACTGCTGGTGGTGGTAGGGGTTGCCCCCGGCCGCCAGCATATCGGGTGGGCCTCCGTGGAAGTATCCGGGTCCGCCTGGGACAGCCGGGCCCGCAGGTAGGCCTTGGACAGCTGGGATGGAGCCCATTTGGCCCATTTGCATGTTGGCCATTTGGGCCATGGGGGCCATTTGTGGCAACCCATGGCCCATGTGTGGAGCACCACCACCACCACCACCACCATGATGAGGAGGCATGCCATGGCCATGATTGTTGAGTCCTCCATTTGGATTCATGCCTCCCACCCCATGATGATGTAGCCCATCATTCATCCCACCACCACCTCCTTTCTTTCCCCCAATACCACCACCATTCATCATCATGTTTCCACCACTATTCATCATCATATTCCCACCACCGCCGCCGCCATGGTGCCCGTTATTACCAATTTTGCCACCCCCACCACCATTCTTAAGATCCACAGGCATAGGCCCCCCACCCTGTTTTCCACCATTTTTACCGCCTCCTCCACCTCCACCTTGATTTTGATTGTTTCCTCCATTGTTTCCATTACCACCCTTCTTACCCCCATTCCCATTTTTACCATCATTCACCACAACAGGAACATTACCACCACCACCACCACCTCCTCCTCCCTTCTTCCCATTATTACCACCACCATTATTTCCGCCACCAGCACTGCCCCCACCACCACCACCCCCTTCACCTGATTCAAAAGCTGAGGATGCATCATCCCACCATTCATCATCAAATTGGGGCCAAGCCCATTACCGCCCATCAAGGGTTTCATCTTATTAGGGGAGGAGCATCATCAAACTCATCATCAAATTCATCATCGTCATCATCAAAATCATCATCGTCAAAATCATCATCGTCATCATCAAATTCGTCATCCCCCAAGTCATCCTCCTGGGGTAAACTGAACTTGACCGCTTTCTGATTGTTACCCTGTTGCTGCTGTTGCTGTTGCTGTTGCTGTTGCTGAGGCAGAGGCATCTTCATGCCCTGAAATTGAGGGGGCAGCATCTTCAGATCTCCCATTCCAAGCCCCTTCATTTGCTGCTGTAGATGTTGTAGTTGCTGTAGCTGCTGCGGCGTCGGCTGCTGGTGGCCGCCGCCAGCTCCCGCGCCACCGCCACCGCCTTTAGGCTGATTCTGCTGCCCTCCACCACCAGCCTTTTGGTTCTGGTTTTGATTTTGGTTTTTGTTGTTGCTGTGGTTGTGGTTGTGGTTGTGGTTGTGGTTGTGGTTTTGGGCTCCTTTGCCATTGTCAAAGTTTTTCAGCTGGTTGTTGCTGTTGTTGTTGTTGGATTTTGGAGCACCCCAAAGCTCAGCATGTTTACCAGACTTATTGAGTTTCTTGATGAGAGTGGCTGAGTCTACATTTCCAGAAACTGTTACCTTCCCTTGTTCTGCATCTATGCTTGTTTTATATACTCCTGTTTTTTTTTTAATTTATCACTCAAATCAATTAATTACCTTCTTAAATTGAAGGGGGGAGATGAACAGGAAATGGGTATGTGAAATTAATTTGTGAGAAAATTGAGGGGCAAGGAAAGAATAAAGGGGTCTAAATTTTTCATCCCATTTACCAAGGGTGAGAAAAGAAATGGGGATTCCCAAAAATCCCAAAAAAAAAAAAAAGAAGAGGACTCAGAGAATGAGGAAGATACCATCAATTTTCTGCAAGATTTTCTTCACTTTTTGCTTACAACCATCACAGTGAATGTTCACTTTGAGAACACAAGTCTGCATGCCACAAAACCAAAAATTCACATTCTTTTTTTAGTTTTTACCAATTACAACAACAACCCAGAATGTAAATTACAGGGGATAAATTTGTTTGCCCATAAAAATAGAGAAAAGAAAGGGGTTGGGTTGGGTTGGGGGGGTAAGATACCTGAATCTTCAAGAACTCTTCTTTGCTCATTTTCTCTCTCTATTTTTTGTTTTTGGGTTTGTCTAATCAAGCACACAGGAGAAGCAATAATGGAGGAGAAGAGGAGTTAATTTGGGGCAGATCTGAGAGAGCAGAAGAAGATGAAAACAGGGAAATGGGAAAAATGTCTTCTCTTTTTTGTTTCTGGGAGCTTCTGTGACACTCTTACTCTCTCACACTCTCTGATGAAACTGGGGACAGAGCTATAATGAGATGAAACAAATGGGTCTATGTCTACTGAACAAAGAAAGTCTTATGAGAGAGAGATATAAGGAGGGAAATGAGGGGGTGGGTGGACATTAACTTCTCTGATAACCCTGTTTCCTCTATTTCAGAGTTAGAGAGAGAGAGAGAAGAGAGAGAAAGGAGAGAGAAAGGAGAGAGAGAGAGACACTGGAGCTGAAGCAGAAGCAGAAGCAAGGGGACTAGACCAAGGGCTTCCCTCCTCTCTATGAATGTCTTTTGCTCTTTAATTTATTGACTGATAAATACTTTTTTATTTTTTATTTTTTGGGGGAGAAGGAGAAGGTGGGTTGTTTTTCGTTTTTGTTTTCTTTTTTGATTAAAAATTAAATGAGAGGGTAAAAGACATGTGAAGGAGGATTCAATTTGGCTTGGCTCAGAAGCTAAAGGAGCTTAAAAGAAGGGGGATTAGCGAGTTGTCTTGGCTTTCTGTAGTGTTTCTTTCATTGTTTTGATGATTTTCCTCCAAGTGTTCAATGCCTAAATCTCCATGCTTATTAACTTGCATCAAAATCCTCTCTTTTCTCCTTTTCTTTATCTTCTTTTTGGTCAAAAAGCGGGCAACAAGTATTAGCTTCTGTAACTTCATACTGTTACCAAACATCATACGAAATCATCTATATTTACATAGTCAAATTTACTTAGTCGACGTATTCTGGTGTCACTACACCACTCTAACAACGTTTAACACGTAACTATAACATGAGCTTTGGTATCAACAAGTGTAATGTTTAAGAGGACGAAACTCTTCCCAAATCCACTCGTAATTGTCTCCAAATTTCAAGTTCTACATTTTAACAAACACTTTTTTCACCATACCTCTTGTAGATAATCATTCTACAAAAAAATGGTCTAAGCCTATGATCAATCAACTTTCAATATCATATTTAGAGTTTAATTTTGCAATAATTTCTCTTTAAAATATCAGGTCAATGTTTGTACTAAATCAACAATTCTTGATATTACTAATAGATTAAAGAAAGTATAAAGACTCAACTCAACATACAAATTTTTATATCCATGTGTGAGCATATACTTAAAGTTGTCACGTTATTATATTTGACCCACAAAATCTCTCATATTTTTTCTTTCATCCAATTATTTATTGACATATGTCCTAAGAAGCATGTACTCGTAGATGTTTTGAATTCAACACAACAAATTGAACATTGTCTTTCCCAATCCACAATGATTTTTCTTTTTTTTTTTTGGGTGATAAAGCAAAGTTATTTAAAAATATTGTTGCATAAATATTGACCTAATCAGCTAACAAGAGCAGATCGTATGTCAATGACATGGCACCTTTGATAATTAAGCAGAAATAGATTGCATAACAAAATTAAACTCTTACTTAAGAAAGTAAACTCTTTTTATACATGATTAACAAGCATTCATTATCTCTTATCTTTTCCCCTCCACATCTACATCCCATCCTCACCCATATATTGAATCCTAGAAGCAATATTCAAACATAGGTTTTAGTTATCCGTATTCGACCTAGCCTATTTCTTGATTCAGTAAGCTATTATACATTTAATCGTAATATAACATAATTTATACGATATATTGAGATTTTACACATCTTATAGTAATTTCTCGATTAGCCAGTAAAATAATTCCATAAATCGTCCAACTATTTATTATCATATAACTCGAGAGAATAATGAATCATACACTATGAACTATAATCTAACAACTAAAAAATTTAGAGGGCGGGGGTGATTCCAACTTTCTAGCATACAACCATGGCGAACCTTTCTTGGCAAGAATTTTTTTTTTTTTTTTGAATGTTAAAAGAAATCCATCCAAGAGGTAAAAATGTAACGAAATGGGCTTATGCTCTGAGGCCTGGCACATATTATTCTTTTCTTTAAAAAAATATAAATAAAAAGAGTTCCTTTGGGAGATATTAATCCTGAGAAAGAATTGGGTGGCACATTGAATTTAGTTTATTAAATGTTTGCTTTAATTGACTTGACACACAATATGATTTATAATTCCCATTTCCCACACACTGCATACCCTATTTTGTGTTACTTCACTGCACTCGTCATGTGTTTCTGGACATCGAATTTAAGTTTCTTGAAACTGCAGTTTTGTACTCCTTCCTTCCCCCCCACCCCACCTTCTTTTCTCCAGTGGTAGATCCAAATTGTTTGTCTAATCCTCTTCATTTTAAAGTTTTTCAGAATTAATATCACTCATTAGTATGGGCGTTACCTTTAAAATTTTAAGAATTTGAAACTAAATTGTAAGTAATTTTTCCGTTTAATAATTACCCAAAATCTCGACGGCTCTGGTAGAAATGTTCCTATGCTCTTTAGGATTTGGTGCTTTGAATGGATGATGACTAGAGAATAATATAATACTGTACAATGGAAGAAGGAGAGAAATAGGGGCAACCATGAAATAAAGATTGGCTTCGACCTCAGGGTTGTTAGGGAGGAGAGGAAGAGAAAGAGCATTGGGACTCGGGTGTTGAATGCCATGGTTCAATTTTAGCCTTTTTCATATAATATACTTCCCGTGTTTTATAAAAGTTATCAAATGTTTCTATTTTTAATGCTCCAAATGTATTATTAAAGTTTTGTATATAGTTAGAACAGTTACATTTCATTTACAAAATTTGAGTGAAGTTTGACTATGTTTTATCATTCAATTCGAATAAAGATTTTATATTTCTTAATTTAACTTGGATTACTCATTAAATATTTGCCAAAAACAAAATTTGATGGTTCTTTTTAATTACCATAAGATTAATTATCATATTTGCTTGCAAATACAATTATCTAGTGTACTAATTTATTGAGTCAACTAAGTTTGGAGTTTGGACCCAAGCTAGTGGGATTGTGACATGTCATATATGTGCAATATATTGCTTTTGGAAGGTTTTACATGAAGATTTAATGTGAGGATAGAAAGTGCATGTCAATTAAAGAGTACTAAGGGTTTTCTAATATTCTTGTGAATGTCTTATGTTAGACTTAAAAATTATAATATTACAAATGAAAAAAATGATACAATGGAAGATTGTAATAGTGTTACAACTTATAATTGGTGTAATATTATATTTTTATATATAATTTCTCACAATGTAAAATTATACGATTATAATACGTCTTCACAAAGAGGGTCGAACCAATTAGAGTATAATTTTGTTCTCATCAATGCAATAGGCAGCATATGCTAAAACTTTATCATAGATAACAAAATGTAATTATTGAAAATTTTGTGATTTTGAAATATATAACATATTAACTCAAATTAAAATAAAAAATAAAAAACATGTTTTACTACAAGACACGTATCATAACCCTTATAATTAATAGCTATTACCGGTGAGATATATAGGGAGAGTACAAATAATTGAAGATCAAAGTTGAGAAATCAAAGCAAGGCATGTCAAACACCAAGTAAAAAGAAATTCAAAAGCGTTCCATATTTTTATTTGATTTTTCTTGGTCTAATTTGTCTTTTCTCAATTTCATTTTAATGATACAGACTTTTGAAGTATATATATATATATATATATATATATATTTTCTGGAGTTTTTTTAAACTACTATATTACTAAGTGCTGTTAAATAGACCAAAATGGTGGAGAGTTGTGTATAATCTCCTGGTAAATCTAATATATTTAGATTTAATGCTGATTTTATTACCACAAATTATTTACCTTCGAACTTGACTCTTGCAATTATTGCTGAAAGAAGTTAATAGGCTCTCCCTTTCATAACATTTGTTGTTTTTAGGCTGTAAAAAATAACAAAGAAATACAAAATTTATGACAATGAAGAAAGTCAATAAAAAAAGGGAGCAAAAAATAACTAATAAGGATAAAATTAATAAACTAATCATTAATATGTTATTAAGATTGTAAAGTGACGAGATATTGAGAAACGAACAAAGTTACTCCATTCGTTTCACAATACATGTCACTTTAACTATTTTTTCTCGTTTCACAATACTTATCACTTTATAATTCCAATGACATATTAATTACTACTTTACCAATTTTGTTCTTATTAATTGCTTTTTTCTCTTCTTTTTTCATCGATTTTCTTCGTTTCCAATGAAATATAAGGGCAACTTGGTCTTTTAACACAAAATTTATTTCCTTGATATTCACATATTACCTTAAAACGACATGTATTTTGAAATGAAGAGAGTAATAAAAGTGACATGTATTGTGAAACAGATGGAGTAAATCTATGTTTCAAATACCAACATTTCATCCAAGTCATTTTAATATCCCATAAGAATAATTTTATGTATGAGCATTCAATTTAGGGATCACCATTTTTAGATTGAGTTGATGAAAATAAAATTTACTTGGGAATTAAAAATGAAGGCATTGGTTGAAAATGGTTAGAGACAGGCAGCTCTTTAAAGTCTACCAAATCACCAATAGAAAGAAGAAAGCAGTTGCTTATAATTAATTTTAACCTAACCATAACCTTCTGAGCCAACCCAAATAAATAAATAAATAAATAAAGCTCATGAGCTTCACGCATTATATATGTCATATCATTCTCTTCATGTATTGTCATTGGTTACTCAATAGTACAATTTTAGTTAGGATGTAAAAGGAGCCCAAACACCAAAAAAAAAAAAAAAAAAGAAGAAAAAAACACTATTTGTTTTTGTGGGAAGTGATAGTATTCCAAACAAAACTAGGGATCAAAATTTCACCAAGATAATGCTTAATTCCTACTTTAAATATAGTACCAAATTAAATTATTATCATCTGAAAAATGGATATCTATACCCGGACATTGATAAATTTAGTGAAAAAAGAACCACGGTAACAATCCCAACACCGACTTGTGCATGGCTACCACCACCTGAAAGTGTTATAAAGTTAAATGTGCATGCTTCTTTGATAGAAGATGGCTGGGTGGGTCTCGTGGCGGTGGCTAGGGATGATAAAGGAAGGAAGTATAGCGATGATCAAGCATGTCCGACGAAAATGGGTGGCCATTGTAGCGGAGGCAAAGACAATATTTTTTGTAGCTCAACTAACTAGGAGATTCATTTTCCACATAATTATTGTGATCTAACTTTTATCAATTGTAACTTTCTCTTATGTGATTGGTCTCATGTCAAGAGAGACGGTAATATTGTGGTTCATAATCTTGCCACAAGTTATTTTATTGGGGGTAGAGCAAATTTGGCCAAGAGTGTGTTTTAGACAAATATCGTCTTATGTATTGATAAATGTTGTATCAATGAATCGAACTCTACTTCCTTTGCAACAAAAAAAATTAAAGGCAGAGAAGGATGAAAATAACAGTTCATTAGTTGTTCGATAAAACTAGACGATATATTCATTGTCAGCTTTAAGTAAAATGTAGGTGAATGAATAATTTCTAACAAGATCAACTTTATCATCGTAGTTCTTTTTTGATAAATCAAACAATTAAACAAACCAATTAAATTGCTCAGTAGTTAGTATGACTAACAAGATGGTTAGTACTGATTTTTCATATTTATAAAATAAGTTAGAAAATCTAGTAAGATAATAGCTGTGATTCATAAATATACCTGATACATTTAATAACAATAACAGTTGGATTCAATTTGTGTTCATCAAATCACATTCAAGAATCAGTTTAATTTAGATTACTTTCACTTCAAAAAAAATATGTTTATTTTTCATCCAATTTAAAAGAATACATTAAGATATGAGTAAATTTTTTACTCCGAATATAACTAACTAAAATGAACTATCTACTACTTTATATTCGCTTATAATTCGTTATAATTTATCTCATAACTAAGATAAACAAGCCAAAGATATTTAAATTCAATAAATCTCTTTCTCCATAATTGAGAAGTACAGGGATTACTATAATAAAATGTATGCAAAAGAAGTAGAGATAAAAAAAAATTAAAAAAAGGTGGTGGGTATTATTATTATTATTATTATTATTATTATTATTATTATTATTATTTATAATTTTCTTGAAAAAACCTAATTTAGGGGGCTCAACTTTTCGAAACCAAAATGATTATTGTCGTCCTTAAAAGCCTAACCCGTGATAAAACCTCCTCTTTTTGAATTTCAACGCAAAGGGGCCCCTCGTCACCTGGAGAAAAGCACATGTATTCTATTATATTTCCATGGATTCTTGTGTGAGTTGAGTTTGTGTCCCTCCATTATTTTACTTTCACTTCCCCCTCCATTTTTCAATTCTTGCACCAAACATGGCAAACAATGCCCATCACCACCCTTTTTTTTCTCTTTTTGTTTTTCCTATGCTCTACAAAAATACATTCTCTGTCTGTCAGTTAGTTTAATTTGTAATTTTTACTTTAAGACAAACACTAATCATAAGTTAAAACATATTTTTTTAAAAAAATTAGTAAATATAGTTCAAATCAGCTACAGATATTAGTTTAGAGTAGAATGAAGACAATTTAGGTGAAAAATATCTCAAATCGTAAGTGATGAATTGACAAAAGTTAGTCAAATAGTTAGTGATTAGGTAGATGTTCAACATAATTTAGTCAATCAGTTATGATTGAAAGTAGTTTTCAAATTCATAATTTAAACTCATTTTTTCCTACAGATATTTAAGATTGCCATTGATAATCTTTTTTTCTCAATTTGATTGGTTAATAGTTTGACTTAGTCTGCTTCTCTCATCAATTTTTTTCGATTAACCATACATTTGAAACTGTTATAATTGAATTGAAAAGTCAAAAGTTACTTAACTTAAAAAGCAAAATAACCATCTTAGGTTAATTTGTAGGCTTAGATTTGTCTAAGATGAGCTAGACCAATATTTCTTCCAAGGGTTTGTTTTTGTGA
Source organism: Talinum fruticosum (assembly GCA_021018815.1). NCBI lineage: Eukaryota > Viridiplantae > Streptophyta > Magnoliopsida > Caryophyllales > Talinaceae > Talinum > Talinum fruticosum. Next base: position 3,386,669 of record JAITYX010000059.1, read on the forward strand.
ACGGGGGTATATATAAAGAAGAAGGCTAAAACGAAGGAAATAGAAAAGAAAAGAAAATAATCAAGCAAAAGAGGAAAAACAAATAAATAATAAAAGTGAAAAAAGCGAAGGAAATGAAAGGACATAGAAGGTCAAAAAGAGGGCTTCTGAATTGAAAGATACCTAGCGGGTGGGAGCACATACATACACAATATAGCTTTGTAGGAACTATCAAGTTACTCTCAATGGTTTACTCACCTTTTATGTAAAACACTAGTACAACAAACTTATATTATTTGTACTATTTTTTTTTTATATTTCTATCTTTTTTATTCACGATTCTGAATTACGTTTTCCAAATGACTAATTTATGATAAGTTAGCGTCCCTAATTATCAATGCAATGGGCTAAATACCATTAACTCATTGTGAAGCAAGGGTGGCAGAGATTTCCAAAAGGTCTAACAGGTTTACAACAATTGTGGCTAGCCCTACATAAATCGACCTAGTGAAAACGTTTGAGTTCAGTGAGTGTAGCTTAGTTAAGTGGCTTGGAGTTACATAAGCCAATTTGTGCCAAGAAGTTAGGTTTGATGGGGGAGGAGGGGGAAGCAGTTTTGTTGGACTAGAAGATGAGCTCAGCTTCTCAATGATCAAGCTGGGCTCCTAGCTATCAAGAGATGAACTTGACTTGGATTAGGTTGCTCTGGTTTGATCCTTGTACATTTCTCGATGAGCTCTATAACAATAGGGCTATTTGAAATTTACATGCCTATTGTGATCAAGCTGACTACAAAATTTAGCATTCGTGTTTATTTTTCTCGGTCTTAACTTGGGGAGGAAAAACAAAAGCTAATGTACAAGAGGAAATGAAGTTATGTTCAAAACATCCTCTCACACAAACACCCCTCCATCTCCATGCATACACATCTCGTACCTAAAACACAATAGATCTACCCAACAATTTCCTTCATTCCAAAAATCTCAAATAATAATTTTTGGGCACCTAATGTCCAGAAAAAGAGGGTCAGTTTTCAACGATTGCTAGCTACATCCTGCATTGAAAATCTAAAATCTTGAAATTCTGTAGAGAAATAGTTTATTATAGTTGATTTGTACAATTGTAAGGCTTGCCCCAACTCAAAACTTCAATCTTGTGATGACACAGAGAAAAAGGAAAAGGTGAGAACAGAGAAATTTGAAGCCCAAGGAAAACATAATGATAGTTTGAAGTTGGCTTGGCTTTCCATGAGACAAATTGACTGAAAGTTTTCCCAAATTCATGCAAATATAGTACGACTTTCCCCTTTAAAGAATACAAGTGCTAGGGCAAGATTTTATGCTAGTTTAATTTCCACACTATGACCATGATGAGTAGCACAAGTTTAAATTATTGATAAGAACAACGAAAGGGTTTTCGAGTTAATAAACATACATTAGTGCTGCGAGACATTTGTTTATCCTTAAATGACATACCGAATTTAAGTCCAGTAAGTTGAGATGATTTGTAACGAGAGAGCTCTGCTCCTATAAGCTAGCAATTTGACTTCAATGTAAATAGAGATACTCATCAAGAGTTTTCTTCGGTTCGTTTAGATATCCATTAATGCTTTTTTCTCCAAATTTAAAACAAAATTATTTGAATAGGGAAATCCAAATAAAGAAAACATGCCTTAAATTTTGGACCATCCTTCAAACGAAGTAAGTCATAGTAATTACGCAATTTACTTTGAGCAGACGCAGAAGACAAATTAGGGGGTGATTTACGCATTTGGAAAACGTACACCGGATAATCTAAACTCAAAGAGTGGTAAAATTTAATGAGATAGGGAGGTTTCAAAATTGACATGTTTGTCTCAGTGTTACATTAGAGGAAAACTAAAGGCTTTTTATTATGGCCAAGATGTCAAATTGCCATCTTAGGCAGAGCATCACATGAACAACCACATGGTGTTTGAGACAATGATTGACAAGGAGAAAAGATCAGAAAAAGAGGGTTGGGGGTGTTTTTTTTATTTTATAATAAAAATTATTATTATCATGAGAAAAACCCTAAAATTTGTGCTTAAAATTTAAAAAATGAATGCTTTCTAACCAATCCAGCTATCACATGGTATTTGCAGTACTTTGTTCAACCCTCTTGAGTTTCTTTGTGTTTAGGGAAAGGGCTGGGGAGGAAGAAAACCTTCCCTAATCATGGATGTGCCCTTTTTCTTCTCTTCCTTCCACCCTCGTTTTTTATGTGCAAAAGTTTCCTAATACAAACTACTAATTAATGCCCACCCTTGAGTCTTGGGGACCAAGAGTCACTATGTTTAAACTTGTTCACACAAAGTTACTATGTATAGATTACCCCGATCTATAAATTGTGTGATCATTAGATTAGATTAGATTAGATCGGATCGGGAGTTATTATATTCAAACTTTAATTTGTTCACACAAAATTATTACATAGAGATTACTAGACTTGATAAATAAGTCATGATATTTCATCATTCTCAAATATTGGTGATAATTTTTATATGAAAATTAAAATAATAGAATTCAAGTGGAATAATCTTCAGTCTGAATTTTATTGAGCTTTAATTACGAAACTGTGCAATAAGCAATGTAAACCTTTTTGAAATCGAACATGCATCTCATGCAATTGATTAGAGTTTGATCGGACAGTCTAAGTGTAACTCTTTTTTAAAAAGACGTATAACAAAGGAGGGACTAATTGAATCTAAGGTTTAATATACTTTAACCTTCAATCTTGATCGCTATTCGAGACCGTAACTAATGGGAGCTTCTCAAGATGAGGAAATAGATTTGAACTCGATAGGAAGTATGGAAACTCGACTCCCATACCAATTGAGTTACAAGCTCTTGGTTCATTCCATAAAATTGAACATATTTATAGATACTTTCTTTTTAACTTTCTTAAAAAACTATTGTCTACTGAAAACATCTAACCTAACACATAAGCTATTCCATTTCCAAAGTTAATTCTAACTATCCTTTCTAATATTAACACTTGATCCATTTATACTCTGGTTAAAACTTTTCGATTTTTATTTTGGTGTAGATAAAGTATAAAAGTCGATCCCCAAGAAAAGATTAATATTGAATCATCATGCTATGTTAAATTCATTCTCATCCCGTGCAAAAGAAAGAGGCCATCATACAAACCCCCTTTTTTAAAGCTTGTTTTTTTGAAAAAATCAACAATGTTGGTCTTTATGCTAACTTCTACAGCAAACATGCTCTCTCTAGTCTCTCTTTTTGGCTTCTACAACCTCCCAAAACAAAGGGGGATAACAAAGATTAGAGGACAGCAAAAGTTAATGGCTGTCTGTAAATGTGTGTTCATATTTCATTATGGTTATTCTCTCTCTCTCTCTCTCCCTCCCCTTTAAAGCTTGGGGAATGGCATGAAGACTGGTAAAGTTGGCTGGAATATTGAGAAGAGGGAACACATGAGGAATGACTCTGATTAATCAGAAAAAGGGTAAAAGATATGAATATTCAACCAGATTAGGCTGCCAAGGCACATGTCTTATTGAGATTTGATAAAATTCGTTTTTTTTAAAAATAAATAAATTGAAGAGATTATTACATAATCTTATGAGGGTCATGTCATCGTGCGTTCCGAACGGTCATGTCATCGAGCTTTCAGAACAATCATCCACTTCACCTTTAGTCAATTATATCACACTTGAGTCCCCCGAAAACGAGACTCACACCGGAGACTATTGCTGTGTCAAACGATAGATTCAAGTATACAATATGTGACATTTTTTACGACTATACATTAACGCAAGCATCCCCATGACAGGTAAAATCTATAACTTCTTTCCCAAAAGCTTTTTCAGTGGCTGATTTAAAGCACTCTGTAATTTTATCAAACATAACGACACAATCTGAAACAATTTCCACTCTTTCACTGAAACTAAAAGAAAAGATCTTCACAAGGTGGATTTCAGTATCATAGGACATGTACAGACACAAAGAATGAACATATACTGCTTCTAAACAACTGAGGTAGCTCGTTCAGGGATGGAGCAAAAAAGAAAGATTGAGCTCGCATACAGCAAGACGTATATTACAAAGACGGATATATACAAGAAAAAAGATGGAGATCTTCCAAGATTAATTAATCACCAGTGTTGTTTATCTTGATCTCAATAAGCTCGGTTATTGGTTGGCGGCAGATTGGGCACTTGTTTGATTGGTGTCTCAGCGTCTTAGCACAGTCACTGCACATGCACTGCAAGAGAGAAATATGTAAGTTAGAACAACTACGCACCAGAACTCGAACTAACATATTCAATATCTGCCAGACTGCCACAGTCATGCGCTGTAAAAGACCGGCTAAACCGCTAAAATGACCAGTGCTGAAGTATCTGATTTGAACGGCCAAGATCACAACCAATGAAGAACCGAAATATGGTGACCCAATCATAATCAAACTACCAGATGATTATTTGCCAATAATATTGATTAAATTTTCTTGACAAGCTTAATAAACAATCTGACAACATGACCAAAACCTTAATCACCCAAAACGATCCCAATCCACCAGAATATCAACCGATTCTGACGTGACCAAATGACCCATTTGCTACATCTATCTGTGGGACAAATGCCTTGTCATGGGTCTCTAAAATGTAGTGAGAGTGCAAGTGTGCCTCACACCCTTTCAAAACTATTAAAATTACTTCAGATAGTATGATCATATAATATCATGTAGGGTCAAGTGAATACAAACTCATATGAAGTTCAGAATGATCATAAAGAAGATCTGAAAATAAATAATGCTGCGGCATTTCTGAATTGACATGCATAATTTGCATCCCAAAAGGTTTCAAAAAGTTATGCAAGAAAAATAAAGTTAAACATAGTTATATAGTTTAAATAAATTCCCTACCTATCCACCCTCTTCTCAAAAACCTGAAAAGAAAAAAAGAAAAAGAAAGATTACAGGTTGGTGATTTATCCCAACGTTGGTGAATTGCTTTATGGCCAAATTAACATGCACCTCAAGTTGACTAGTCCACATCCATGTCACATCCCTTTCCTAACTGAACCATAGTGCCAGTGACATAATATTTTCTTTCCATCTAGCTCAACCTTTCTCACTTAGGGCCAGTTCTAGGCAGGAATCTAGTACAACCTAGTAATGACTGAAATAGTTAAATGTCCTGAATCCTAACATACAGAATTTAAGGCAGTGTGTCACTTATTACCCTCAGCTCAGGCCTTCCATGCAAAACAACAGAAAGGATAAAATGGCCAGCTAAGTGGTGAGGGAAAAGAATGAGGTAGTATTTTTGCATTAGAATACAAACTAAACTAACCAACACCCAGAATCCTGCGTAGGACAAGGTGGGTTGTTTCAGATATACACAACTGTACAGTAGAACTACAGAAAGGTTGTCTGCATCGGACCCTAAATTTTAAAGGCATTAACAACAACTACAACATAGTAGATGATAGTTTTATGAGACAATTTGCTCAATTAGACTTTAATGCAAAAATTGAAATATCATTTGCAAACAACAAATTGGTAGCCTAATGATGGAATAATGACACATTCCCTGATCTTCTTCTAATGACAGACAGAATATCGAGTTCATCACATCGCATCACCAACTGGCATTGCTCACTATTCACTGTGTTATTTCTAGTGCCTACGGCCACTAAAGTGGCCATTAGAGGCTCCATAATTCCCCTTGGCATAAAATTTTAGCAGAACACTAAGTCCAGACCTAGTCATCAATTTTTCTTCCTTTTTTGATGCACGCAAAATCTATTTAGAACATTGCTTACGCCATTGATCACGCTATATTTAAGCACAAAAACATGTGCCATTGTTAGAGTTTGTATCTATAACCAATAGGACTCAGTCAGGTGCATGCTGAAAAGGTCGATGGTTTCTCTTGTTTCTAAACATGCATCTTTTCTGAAACAACCAAGCATTCAGTATTACAAGTTACTCAAAATTTTACGAAAGTTCCCAATTTGGCACAGCTCCCCAAGTACCACGACACTGTTTGTGCCATCCAATTATCCAAAGCCCATATCACCACAGCACTAATACATGAAATATGGTGAATCCAAAGTAACGCTAATGTTGTACTATTTTCATGAGTCATGGCTGATTCCCGACCAAAAGAAAATGCTTCTACAGGTACCTATGGTTTAAGCAGGCCCTTTGCACTCATTCTCATTCAACTGACTCTTTAATCTTCTACCTTATTTCAAACGTTTGTATGCCTTTGTTTTAACTTAATTTTAAGAAATATATGCAACAATTACACCGCCACCATTCAGTGTGGATCCCGCCTTAGCGCAGTCTAGCGAGATGTATTAGCAAGCTGTTGATTAAAAAATAGATAAATAACGTCAAAGACCCTTGCATACCAACACTCCAGTAATATGTTCTTTTGGATGGTTAAAATGGGTGTGATTTGGGGTGAGAGTGGGTGAGCACTATTGAGGGTTGATTTTCATAGAAAGTGTGGTTCAGAGTTGTTTTGAGAGTTGTTAGAGTGGGCGAGAGTGATTGAATGTTGATTTTTTGTAATTTCAGGGAGTGGTGAGAGCAGTTGAGTGTGGGTGAGAGTGGTTCAGTGTTAATTTTTGCGGTTGAGTGCGGTTGATTGTTAATTTTTTTCTAAAAGTATAGTTGAGTGTGGTTGAGTGTTGATGAGTGTAGTTGAGTATTGGTTTTTGGATTGACCACCGAAAATTATGGCGACCACATACACAAACCGATCCGGCCAAATTGGGTTTAGAACAACTAGGAGGGGCGGTGAAGATGACCAAATTTCTGTTGACAATGCTTACACGGAGACCAAAAAACAAAAGTTATCAAGAATTAGATTTATGGCCTGCTCTTTTGGGTAGTTCACAGGAATCAACCACACTCACCCACACTTCCTAGAAAAAAAACCCATACTCAACCACACTCAACAAACCCACTCCTTAAATTACAAAAAATAACTCTCAGACACACTCGATAATTCTCAACTACACTCACCCACACTCAGCCATACTCACTCATACTCAACCACAAATTACACCACTTTAACCACCCAAAGAACATAACCTTATAACCTTCAAATTAGTACAGATCAAAAAATATTCTACAGACTGCACAGGTTATCTTCTCTTGCTTATGCTAAATCAGATGGTTCATGATGTATGTGTTTGTGGATGAGTCAAAGGTAATCACCAATTAAGCTCAGTAAAGAGTCTCAGAATATTCAACTCTTCTAGCTGATTATGTGCCTATACACATTGATATCCAAGCAACCAAATGGAAAATTAGGATGGACGCAGTAAACAGAGAACCTACTGGTGGAGAACTTGTAGCAAAAGATTGAATTACGATTCAAGAATACCAAATTTATCAACTCTTATAGACTCAAGAATTCCTACACAATATTTTCTGATAGGAATACCTGTATGACTGTCAGATGATGTATAGAATTAGATTGTTCACAAAAAATGATATTACCCAAGTATCCAGTTATGTTTGAAGGAGCTCTTACCAGATGCCGGCAAGGCATCGCAGCTGTATCCTTTGGCTCAGTCATGCAAATTACGCACTCCTTCCCTGGGTCATCATCACTAAACCCTTGTGCAGAAGAACTTCCAATTCCATATAATTCACGTACTTCATAGTGAACACCATCAATTGACACTATTTGCTTGATCACTTTCACTAGGAAGGAACCATCACTCTGTCTCTCTATTACAGCATGAGTAATCTGTGCCCTCTGAGAGGTCTCAGATGAAGAATCTCCTGCCTCACCGTATGCCGCTTGCGATGAGGAGGTTACCTCAGCAAGTATGATGAGTGGAGAAACACCATCAGCTGATGGTTTCCCAAGAGCATCCAGATCAAAGCGGCGCAATTCCACCCCTGTTCCAGAAGGTTGACAAAATCTCTGCCCAGCCCCTTCTTGAAATGGGACAACCACTGGCCTTGGTTCAGGATGCACTGGAATGAACTTGCCCCTCTCTTTTCCTCCTTTGCAAAGTAATAAATCGTTATGCTGTCAAAAGAAAAGGGAGAAAGCCAAACTTCAGTTCAGAAGTGCACACAGAGCATTTCATACTTCAGAGGGCACACATAGCCAAATGACCTGCACGATGTCTGAGCAACACACTTAAGCTGCAAGAACAACTACTTTTTGCAAAATCTATGAAGAAAGAACTATGTCCTTGTATCTTTGCAAATGGTACTTTCACTGTTTTACAGGAAGAGATAAAATTGTTGTTAATGTCAAGAAACACAAACACAACACATTGTTAAAGGATCATGCTCACATACAATAAATGCAGATGAATCTCTAGGATTACCAAAACTAAATCCGACTTAAATAGATCGGTTATTCGTCAAACCTCACTATTCTGACAGGTGGGTCATGACCAAACCTAAATATCCAATCTTCTCCACCCTTTCCCCCAGTCATAGCCTGATATTAAACAATTTGCTAGCACCATCTGCCAGCTGGCACTAAAAGCTTGGTAAAACAAACTGTCAGAATGACAGATGAGCAACCTATCAGTACTGTTTTTAGTCCTTTACACATAAAGGACACAAAATAGGAACCACAAAGAATTCATAGGAAATTATTGGTTATTAAACTCTTAATCAATAAGAACCTAAGTATTTTACGAACCAAAAACCTTCTATGGATCCAACTCCCACTAGAATCTTAAAATCATTAGGATCTTACAATTCTAACTTTGTTGAAATAATGTAGATCTTAATAAGATTCTACGTACTGATCCACAATTGTAGATGAACTTCATAATATTCTCAGACACAATTATATTAGAGAATTCATTACAACTATTATAGATTTTGCATCAAAGTTCTATATAAAATATAGTTATATTAAATTTCTATTTTCTTTATGAATATTTATTCAGCTTTTCATTCTTATAAAAACATTTTACTATTTCAAACAAATAGTAAAATCTTATGATCACCAATCCGATTCTACGGACCCACAATTGATCCTCATGAAGGATCTAACAACATTGGGACAAAGAACAATAAAGCATCATTGATACATATGATTGCTGTAACACTTTGTCAAAGTAACAGCGTGTATGCATTAAAGAAGATTAGCCGCTGTTCAGTAACACCATGCTGATTATAGGCTCTATCAACTCCAAAAAGAGGAGGAACCCTAAATAGGCTGAATATTTAATAAACAAATTACTTAGATACTCGAATTTTTGGTGACTACTCACTAATCTATCACTAAACAACGGAATATCCAGGATGAAAGGGAAAACCAAAGAGCTAGAATGGCAAAAACAAACAAGGTGGGAAGGAAAAAGAGGGACAAAGCACATGGAGCAACAAGAGGGATCGAGAAGAAAGTTTGTGTGGGATAACATAGGGGGCATATGATGAGTGTCGTAAAAATTTTCCGCTAATGAAGTAGGGATATGTGGGTGCTTCTTGCCTTTTCTCTCTTTTCCTTTATTTTCTTTTCTTCCTTCCCTCTCATGGACCAATATTGTTTTATTCATTAGTCCATACATCATTCCCATCTCAAGCTCTATACTCTCTTTGAGAAATTCAGCTTTTTTCCCCTTTCTTTCCAAATTCCAATAGCAAGAAAATTTATAGAAAACCTTGGTGAGAATAATTCAAACATGTTACACCTTTCCAACACTATAAGACTTTGATGCTTCCAACAATTCTCCTCCACTTTATGTTTTGCAAGAATTCTTCCTCTTTGTTTTTTTAGAGGCAAGACCAAATTATGGGTCTCCATTCCAAAAACTTTGATGATGCCTGAAAAACGAACTCAATTCCTCTTCTCAAACCCTTACTGTCTCTGGTGGTTCTCAACACAGATAACCAATTCGTGACAAATCAATTCTTTATATGCTTCACACCAATTACTAACTCCAATATATTTGCACCCATATGATGTCAACTTTCTTAACAAAACAAAATAAGTAGATGGGACAAGGTACATGCTTGACATCATGATATATTTTTGCTACATTGTGGAGTTTAAAATAAACACTTCCAACACCATCAACCTTCAAACTTTCTTTGTAGCCCACAATGATATAATAACCATATTTACCATCTGCATGCAAAGTGTCAAAGGAAACTTTATCCTTCCTAATATGCATGAATGAAGTGATATCCAACATCCGAGAATTTGATCTTCAATAGAGTCGTCAAAACTCTCATTTGCACTTCCAGCCAATAATACATCTACCTGTTGATCACATTACATTAGAGTCATTCTCTCGCTCTAGCATCATTTGACCTCTGAATCCTTCCATATCTTGGGACAACAATTTTAGACGTAGCCTGACCTTTTCCCGCAATATTAATACTTTACGTTGGTCATGTCTTTTGGCCAAGATTTTGATCTTTCTCTTGGACTAACCGTTCCGTTTCCTACAGACTGATGTATGATCTTCTCCTTGACAGTTCCCACTCAACATTCTAGCATCCTCTCATTTTTTGTTGGGCTTGTGTAATGTCACCTCATCCACCTTTAATTTCATCCTGCCCACAAGGATTGTTTACACAATCAGCTTGTAAGACTTCGGTAATGAGGTTAATAATAGCAATGCCTATCCTTTATCTTTTACACTCTCCTCAACATTCAAGACGTGACGCACTAGATAGTTGAACGAATTAATGTAAATTTGTACATCACACCCTTGTTCCATTTTCAACATCCGGAAAAAGTGAGGAAGTGCACGTACCACAACAGTTTGGGAGGTGGAACTTAAATACCCTATTGATCTTATTCGCAAGAAAGTTAATCATTCTTCAGGAGAGAGTGAGACGGTTTCCTATATTTTCCACTCGAGCCAGAGGTTCTTGTTGCATTTTTAGAAACTATTCTAGTTGATGAGATCCCACTCTAATCAAGATCGTGGAGCAGGTCTATTGAAAATACTGAACCACGTAACATTTTTAAGTATTTTCTCCCTTTCCAGGGGTTGTTTTATTTATTCACCACATGTCGTTTCCTGACACAGAATATTAGAAGTATCAAAGCTGTAATGATGGCCGGAACAATGGCTGAATTTGGTGACAGCATGAACAAGGACCGCTAAATTCGAGTTCTTGTTATTTAATTGGAATCGAACTTTATATTGTAGCAAAGTACCGTTATAGATCTTATGATGCAACAAGGTCTTAAAAGAGGCTTTGAAGATAAAACTGCAGACTGAGATGCTGGAATGTGAAGCGTCATCCAGAATGAGGCAGTGAGCATTATCCAGTTAGCTCTTTCTCAAGAGATAAAATGGAATGTGCTGAAGGATACAAAGCCAAATGAATTATGGTATAAGCTTGAAAAAGTTCAAACATCGAAATCAATAACTAACCTGCCAATCAGCAATGTTTGAAGATGGAGTTATAGTCCTCAAAATGGAATAAGGAGATGATATCCAAGATCGCATCAATTTGTTCAACTAGCTGATGTGTCAAATGTCAATAATAAGATCATAAAAGATGAGGAGAAGACATTACCACTAATCCCCATTATTGGCTAATTACATGAGTTTGCCGACAAAAGGCTCGAACCAGATTGTTATTCTAAGTTAAGGGAAGATTTAGAAAAGTTAATGAAAGCTACAAGAAAAGGTGAAAGGTAAATCAAGCTAGAGGTGAGTATGACTCAAATGCAAATGTGATCAAAGGGACATGAATTCTCGGCTGGAAGTGCCAGTGAAATTATTGAGGACTAGATTTCGTGATCTACTGAAAGTTCAATTCAGCCATGTCCAAGCATATTTGCAAGGACAAAAAGTCCTTTAGTATTTTCCAAATGGTGAATATGGCCATGCCATTGTGGACAACAAATAGAGGTTGAAGATTAAGGGCGCTACAAGTTCCATCTAAATCTCCACAATACTGTAATCAAAATATTTCAAATAAAAAATGAAAATTTCGACTAAAATTTCTATTCGCACGCCACAATCCAGACAAGTAACAAATAATGGCATAACCGTACGACCCTGCTCGCCAAAGCTAACTCATCGTTTCATACATAAAATCAACTTCATTGATTGGCAAAGAAAATTCAAACAGTACTTGAAATAATCAACCAACTACAGAAAACAAAGAAGAATCAACCCAAACAGAAAGCAATGATCACGAACCTGCCATCAAAGCGGGCGTCAAAGACAAAGGAAACCAAGCGATGATCAGGGTGGTTCTCATCAACCTCGAGCTTGATAGAATCCCTGTGAACATTCACATCATTCTTCACCACTTTTGCGTTCTGATGCTCCACATAAACCGGCGGTGGGCCGGCATTCGGCGGTGCCGCCATCGGAGGCCACCCATGTCCCTGATTACCATAAGAATACCCATAATTGGAGCTACCCATCATGGGATTTTCGTAATTGAAGGAATTTTGCCAACCTGGGTAGTAATAATTTGATGGAATCGGAGGTGGGTAATTGTAATTATTGGAGTAGTGGGTTGTGTTGGGGTAAGGGTTTGAAGATGCGTAGCCATAGTTGGTGTTTGGCGGTGGAAACGGCGGTTGAGGAGAAGAGAGGGAGGGAGGATTGGCGGCCGAGGAGGGGTGGAAGTAGGGCGGCTGGGGCGGCGGTGCGGGGGGTAGTAAGGAGGAGGGCGGTGAAAGCGATGATTAGGGGGTTTCGATCAGGGCCAGACTCAAAACTGAATGAAGATCCCATTTGTAGGGAAAAAACGATGGCTATTTCAAGATCAAAAGGAGAGAAGAAAGAGAAAAGAGGGAACCAAGCAGTTTTTGGAGATCATGGTCTTATGCTAGAAAATGCAGGAATTCCTGGGTTTGCTTTGCTTGTTGAAACGGTCAGGCAAAAGTAAAAAACAAAAAGTCAAGATGGTTCGTTGGAGGGAGGGAGCGAAAAATAAAAAGAAAATAAAGGTCAATATGTTGGAAAAGAAAATGGAGGCTTCCTCTTGGTTCCACTTTTTTCTGTATTATTTATTTTGTTTTCTATATAAATGAGTCATAAATGCAATTAAAAAAATGAAAAATTGAAACAAGGATGTAATATAGCTAAGATTTCAATTTTGACTATTAGATTAAGATCTTATTGATCTTTATTATTTATTACACCACGTATTTCTCCCATATAAATATTTAAAGGATATTATTGTACGTGAGAGATATAATGAGATACATGTTGATAAATATTAAGGTTTGACACCCTCAATATAGCTAATATTGTTCCCTCTTCTCTTAACAAAAGCCCAAGAAACGAAATCAAAATCGAAGCAAAATCTAAAATAGCAGAAATAAAAAATTCCAGGAGAGTATTGGAAGGACTTCTCTAATTGAGATTGGAGATCAAGTTTTTGCAGTCACCTTCAAACACCACTATGTTGAAACCTTTAGCTTTTTCTTGTTGGGCCGCAAAGAGACAAGCCCTCGCCTCTTTTAATCCGAGTCCCCGAAACCCCATTCCTTACTTCACTCCATGGATGAGTATATCGCCAACCCTATCCCCGGCTACAAAGCCCCAACACCAACCATCGTCCCTTATCTTTCCAGCGTTGAAATTTACCTTAATAAATCCAACTTGAGGTGGGTTCCAATGGCAGCTCACGAGTACTCGCTTGGGGTCCTTTCGGAGATGGGCGGCACGGAAGTCAATAATGTATTTGATTGCTTTTCTTCCCAGGTCACGCCGACTTTTATCCCTTTTTCCAAAAATGAATTTGTTTCTAGCGTTCAGATTTCCCACAAAATCGCTACATACTCTCCCAATCTGTCATTGCTCCAATCCCGTATCCATCGTCATTTGGAAGCCGAAGAATAAGTGGTAGAGAAGAAACGGTAGAAAACTCACCACAAGCCCTACCAGAGCACGATGGCAACAAGGAAGAATAATTACGCCCTACTCTTATAGCCGAGGGCAAGGGTATCTCTCACGTCGGGAAACTAGGGTTTCGCCGCGGAGAGAAAAAGTTTTTCTTCTCAACCATTTAGGTTTGGTTATTTTACTTGCTAACTAAAAGCATATTTGGCTTAAAGTATTGGCTTGTCGTGTTTGTTGTGTTCGTTTTAACATTCAATGACCGGTATTGTAACTACTCATAGGCGTTAATAATCACTTATTGTTAATTGTAAATATCGGTAAACAATAATCATAACCGCTGATAATTACTAATCAATAAATTATAATGGCTTACAACATCGATCATTGCTTGGTAATAACCGCCGATAACCAGTTACTTTATTTAAAAATATGAACCGTTAATAACCCTAAAGTTCAAGGCTTATAGCACTTCCCGAAATTTGAACATAATTTTTGCTTCTTATTCAAGTGAAATTACTACCACTTCAATCGACTTTTTTTAGTAGACAAACTATTTATATAACCATAGACAATCAAATGAGATTATAACAAGATATTTTACTACACATTAACCCAAAAAATGCCACTCCGTTTTCATCATTGATTAATTGCTAGAAGTGCATTACAAATATCCATAATCTCAACCAAAAAGAGCAAGAAATTAGATAGCATATTGTTAATAGGGAATGCAACAACACGAACAAACAAATTTGACAACCAAACTTGCAATTCCAACTACTATCTAAAAAGAAGCGAAACCGTCCCAATAAACCAAGAATATTATATACATGGAAAAAGAAATTGGCCCTTTTAACCGTTGAGGAATAGAAATCGACCCTCCATCAACCAATGCTCTAAAGTTGCAAGACAAAGGCATCGTATATGATAGAAGATGCTTCGATTCCTCCCGCTCCAATAAAGCAAATTACTGGTCATCACTCGGTATCCCCCTTCTTCTCTACAAACATGTCAGTTGCCAAATAACAACATACTTTCCATTTGATTGCACTACACATCGGACAGACTCGAACCAAATCAACGACAAGGGTCACATTCTTTGCCAACATTCAAAAATTATATACATAATTGAACATCTTTCTGTGTTATCATTAGCAACTGTCGAAAGTTCATCAATCTAGAATCCTAAGAACCTTTCACCTGTCTCAAATCTCAATGAAGCTCTACCCAATTGAATGGCTTCAAGCCACATTCCCCCCCTCCACCCTCTTTCTTTGTATAAGAGCTTTTACTCCATTCTAAAAGGGAGATGTTAAGTAGAAAGCCGTACACGATCTAACAAGGAACAGTACTAAAGGAAGGTGGTGTCATGTTACATTCACTGTTTTCATGGGGGCAAGAGAATTCCGAGCATAACTTGAAGAATTTACAGAAGTACTCTATGTTAGTTACCCTCAACTTTCTCCTCACATGACTTGTCTAGCTGATAAGACGGCGCTCGAGATCCCTGCGTTGATCATCGGAGAGGCAAGGCTCCTGTTCTTCGGACTCTGCGTCTTCTACGATCTCATTTTCAGCTAGGGCCTCATCCAAAGCATTCTTCGCTACTACGGTGACCCAAACCATCAATACAACTGCATGGAATAATAAATTGTTAATATTTCATAAATAAGAAAAGCACAACTTCCCATGTTTCCCCTTTTTTGGTGGGTTGGAGTTCACAGGGAGTCTCTTGCAAGACAATAGAGATGGTCTCCAAATCAAATCCTTAGTAACACTTCTATGGGTTTGCCAATTTAGCTGACATCAACCCTTTTTCACTGTTGGTGACCTTAGAAAACTATCCAAATTTTCTAATTGATAAATAAAAGTGAAAAACTCATTTATGTTAACATTTACGGATTGACCGCACCTTCGTAATGGGTCATTACATCAAACATACTACCTTCTTTAATCGTATAAGTGGATTGAAGTAATGCGGTGAGAAACCCTTATGCAAGGATAGGCATTCATTAGAACATACCTGAGACAACAAAGCTTAATATGAGAAATGCCTGCAATTCAGAGAGCAAAAGTTAGTAAAAAATATCTAAAGTGGCTAGCAAAAGGTGGGGGTGAGTTTAGTTAGTTTAATCATGCATATATATTTTCCGAGCATGACGGCTATCCCAATGTCTGACACGAAGATATAAAAAGTCTTACCCAACGAGATGGTGTTATCTCATGCCATCCATGGGTGACATCAGAAAGATCCTTAAGAGTAGTCCCAACATAGACTAATGCAAGTGTTATCGGCTGTAACAAAGAAAAACCAGAAACATTGATCAACAAAATGTACAAAATACTATTACAAACTAAAAATAGTTCAACGACCAGGGATGACGTAATGAGAATCCCGCTAATCAAAAAGGTAAAACAAAAGCATGACGTAAAATTTCACTGCTCAAATATTAACTGAATAGACCCACTTTGTATTTTAAGAGATTTATATTTAACTCGGCTCATTATGCATAAAATTTCAGTGACAGATTAGATTTTCCATGCATAGAAATCAAAAATATTGTTATGATGCTCATTCTAAAACTGGCCACTTGCTATCCCAAAATCATCAATGACAGCAGAATTGAAGCAGTTAGCTTGCATCCAGTTAACTGCAGAGAACTTTCATCTCCCAGCCAAATTACATGTTTAGACTGATGGGTTAGAATGCTGGATTAAATGAATTCTTTAAAAAGAAAATACGAGTTAACTAGGCATACAATGTAAAGAAAAGAACCAGATAAACATCACAGGGCATACTAAGAAATCTCTCCAGGCCTCCTGACAGCAGGAGTGCAGCTGAAACAAAGAAATAGTGCTTATTCATCTCCGTAAGCCCATTTCTTTACTTTATGCAAGTATGATTATTTATGCTCAACGGTCAATACACAAGGTCTCATTCTTGGGTGAATGCATTAATTGGTCTATCTTTCACTTTCAGCAGAGAAACCAACCATATGCAAAGATGATTTGTACATGTTCAATCATTTTATAGCAACCCAAAAACAAAGAAAAAGAAAAATCTACTGATTCAAGGTATAAGATAATTGAAATTCTTATCAAAATGCGATGCAAAAATAACCACTGCAGTAGTTGTTAGCAATTTGACAATTAGAAAAAAAATTAAAGCAATTCAAGCAAATTTAAGAATGTACAGAGTTAAAAAATACCAGCATTCCTAACCAGGAAGCCAGGACATATTCCCAAAGCGAAACAGGAGTTACAGACAGGAGGTAATTCAACAGATTGAACGATAGTAAAGGGACCAGCCGAAGCAGCAGCACTATCTGTTCAAAGATAAAAGCAAATCAGTATATGCTGCCAGACAGCATCAATGAAGGCACAAGGAAACAATAAACCCAAGTATTTTTGTAAGGAGAGTGGTGCAAATTTTGGTTAATAAAGATCCGACAAGCGTCTTTTCTTCTTTCTTTTCTTAAAATTATGTTAAACATATGTAGTCTACTTGTCTCTGGTGCAACTAACTTATATATGTTAAATAATCGACAATCAGAAGTTTGAATTATAATTGGCAGCTATGCTCATACCTTGAAACCAGATCTTTTTATGGCAACTTCAATGGCCCTGAACTTTGGGTAATCCTTCACTTTGGCAATAACAAATGAGCCTCCAATCTGTCAATACAGAGAGAATCCATGCATTACTGAAATTACTTCAACACAATGATTACCAGGAAAGGAAGACCGTCATTGTTTGCATAGAGTATATTCAGAATGTGTGTCTTTAGCTGTATGTTACAGGTTGGCTGCATTCAATAGATCAAAATGGATGCGGAAATGGAAAGGCATCCTGGAACATATCCAGACAGGGTGGCAAAAAATAACAGAAAGCTTCAGGGGTCTTGTGTGACAAAAGCATACCTATTAAAACTTTTAAAAGGTTTGACTGGGAAGTTAGGTCAGAGATGTTATATGATGCGAACTGCTGGCTCATTAAATGCACGAGCAAAGAAGGTGGCACTGGCAGAAATGAAGATGATTGTGGACATAGGGCCACAACAGGAAAGATAAAATCAAGAGTGAACAACTTGGGGAAAATGTAGGCGTGGAACCAATTGATGACAAGATGCAGGAAAGACTCAGATGGTTTGGACATGTTAGGAGAAGATATGGGAGTACACAAGGGACGAGGTCAGAAAATATCATTATCATAGGAGCATGAGCTAGCAAAGAAGAGGCAGTTCAAAGATGAATCTTGGAAAGGTTATCAGTCATGACTCTTAAAAATTAGAATTCTTCAAGGAAATGGCCCTTGACAGGGCAGTAGTGATCTAGCAATCACATGGATGGCAATACACTCAGTCCTTTTCCTGGTTTTAGTCTATCTAGATATAATTTCATTTTCATTGTGTGTTATCTATTTAGTACTTGAATTTTTGTATTTCTGTTCTGTCTTCCGTAGATATGTGTATGTCTCTACTTTGCAAGTATATCTTATTTATCTACTTACTTAGAGGCCTGCAGCACTCTTAACTTCAGTTTAATGAGGTTTTGCTAAATTATACACCTTGATCCAGCACCCTCCCCTACTTGCAAAGGAAAAGATTGTGTACATCTAGATATACCCAAGCACTACTTTAGCAGGATCAACACTTGGTCGGTTCATGGTGTGTTGTAGATAGAGACCGCACTTGGACATTGTAGAGAATAATAAATAAGAGATGAAGAGCAATGCTTCTTAATAGATGAAAAGATAGTAACATTTAGCAAAAGAAACTCACTGTTCTGCCTAAAAGAAAAGCTGCGGTTGCCCCTAAGGTAGCACCCACAGAATCAGCAACAAAGCCCACCAGCAATCCATAAAGATAGCCACCACCAAGCTGCAAAATGGCAAGCCTATGCAGTGAAATAACATCTCAACAGGTGAAAAGTGACAAAGCAAAAATATGTGCCAGACGACACGACTAAAAAGAACTTCTGACTGAAACTACGTCTGCTGTAGGTATGCTCACATTTTTTTTTTTTGGGTTTATCACTTTTCACCTGTTGAGATGTTACAATAAACATACTCAGAAATGTGAGCAAGCATCACCGTTTTCGGTAGCTTTTGCTCAAGTATTTTTCTTTGTCAGTTTCCTCTTCTTCAATTTACAGAAGAAAAGATGCAAGAAGAAAGTAAGTTTTTTTCCTTTTTTGGGGGGGAGGTTGGCTCTATCAACTATGTATTTATCATGACAGTCCTTCACATGGTTGATTGGCCTTTTCTGATTCCCTTTGTTCTACATCACCATTTAGCTTTATCCAATTATCTAAGCATGTTTTATTACATTGTAATGTGCATGTAAATGCATCAAGACAGCAGGAATATCAGACATACTAACAGTAACCTTGCAGAACAATCACTTGAAGGAGAAGTTTGATGTCACAGAATTGGAAGAAACCAAAGGTAATATAAATGAAAAATCAAATGATAATTACGATTTAGAAGTCAGTAACTGAGCTCTTACAGTAAGTACTGAAGCTGGAACTGCCAGGATTGTGAGAGGGATGTATGCAACAGCCCTGGATTTATCCAAAAGCAAACCATGAGCACCAAATACCAATCACAAGATCAGGAAAAAGTTATCATAAGGTCAAAATTTAGAACAAGTAAGTGCCATCAATTGATAAGTGGAACATGTAAAGAACTATTTGTGCAATGTCATGAGAAAACAGCACGTAAGAGTCATCTTCCTCGGCATCGTTAGTTGCATCACGTTGCTTCAGCTCAAAGTACCCATATCTCAACCTTCCCAAAAAGAAAAGGTAACAAAAAATGCGTACCCAAGAGCCTTGCCTAAGCAAGATGTGGCATTATCATATCAACCAAATATGCCATGAACCAAGCAAGATGTGGCATTAAAATATCAACCGAATATGACATGAACTAAGAAAATTTCAAATGGTTGTCCCAGACCATCAAACAACACGATGAACAAGGATAGGACCCTAGAGTCACAGGAATTTTGAATAACGGCCGAATGACATTGCTAGAGAGAAAGTCAACAAATAAAAACAATATCCTGGCATTATATTTATGAGAATAGCAAGATTTCACAACATCAGGAACCTTTTCAAGATTAACTCTCACAAATCAATGTTCATCTAGTTAATTTCTCAAACTGTGTGTATACATTGATGATGGAGCATTAAACTAACAATATGGTTGCACAAAAGTCGACATCAGGACAAGGCCAGTGGGATTAATATTTAGGTGAATGCTAACATCTACAATGAGTATTTCCTCTATTTACAGTTAAGTTAGCTCAAGGTTTAATTTCCCATTTTTTAAGCATAAAAATACGTATAATATTGAAAAAGGATATCCTTTCAACGATCATTACCTGCAGGATCACAAAGAAAACCAAAAAGAAAAAACTTAAAGAAAAATAACCTCCACATGATGAACATGAATTACCATGACAAAGAGCAGAAAACCACACAAGACGTGAAATGGTATCAAATGGTGAACAGAAAGCAGTCTTCAGAAATATTCACCGTTTGAGCATGATATTGTGAGGAAAAAGTTTGTGAACTTACAGAACTAGAGGACCCCAGCGGCCTAGATCTTGATCCACCCAATATAGGAAGTCTTTTAACATCTACAAGAAAGAAACATTTGACTCAAAAACATGCTTAATTCCACAGTTTGAACTGCTCTAATGAAAATGAAAGAATTAGTCAAAAACAAATCACATAATAGCGAACTCAAATTTAACCAGCTCTGCAATCTACTCAACCTCATAACCCCGCCCCCAAAAAAAAACACGCACACACATGTGCACGCTCATCCAAAACTATTTTGGCACCAAAGAGGGAGAGAGCTAGCTTGAATAACAGTAATAAAAGCTGCAGTAGGTCATAATAATTAAACAAACAAATAAAAAATGAACCAAACAGCTTCAATAATGGGGGTCCAATGTGATCTTACAAACAGGGTTCAAGATGGGTGATATGTATGATGACCTCGCATAGGTTGCAAGTCTGTAACTAGCTGAGGGTAGTGGACACTTGAGAGTGTGTTGCTGAAGACCAGCATAAATGAACATTTTTGAAAATCAGCAATTTGCATTCATAAAGGAATTACAAATGGTCAAAGTCAGCATTTGTTCAGATATTAATCAATACTCTCAGATTAATTTCTCGTCGTAATTTCATCAACTATGCTAACATTGTCAATGCCAATATAATTTGATAGTTCTTCTTGAAAGAACTGGAGCAGAAATTGCTTTTCAGTAGAGTGCGACATTTTTTATTTCATTTTTTCCTGTTTCCCTCTTTTTACAATTCGTTGGTTGGTGAGGAATGCAGAATGCTATGTCCCATCAAATGAAAACGAAAGAACAGATTTTGAAGAAATAAAAGTTATGGGTGATCATATCACTACTTTGGCACATTATAAACTTGATAATAACAGCATCCATTGATGGTAGATTCGTAACATTTCCTGCACATTTTTCCGAGGATTATTTCATGGGCATACTCAAATTCAAGAGAAACAAAAACCCGGACTTCAGGAAAATTCTAAGCTTTTCCAAACAAACTAAATTCTTGCAATTCTCAGTACATATCAATCCTTAGCAATAATGTCAATATGTGATAAAGCTATGCCAATCCCATAAGTTAGCTAACTAGGCATCAATGAGTAGGAAAGCCCAGATTAAAATTCAACCCAGAAAAATCAATAATAATTGGGAGAATGCTAATTGAGGAGAGATATAAAGAGAACCCAGATTGCGGATTGGAACCTGTTCAATGGGGAGGGTGAAACACGCCGCAACAATGGCCGCAAGGAGGAGGAGGAGAAGGGTGCTGCGGACGCAAGTACCCCATGACCATGAGAACTCCATGAGAGAGAGAACCATCGGCTCCGAGAACCCTTCTCGTTTATGGGTTGGCTGTTTCCTTCTCTGTCTCGCTCTCTGTCTCTCTCTCTCTGAATCTTTGATTGTGTACACACTGGAAATCCACGTTCATTCAAGGGATATGAAAATGATACGAATGTGATGTGAATAGAAAAGGAAACGCAGTTTCAGCTTCTGGGTACGTTACGTGCTGCCATTATTGATTGATTTGGCCAATATTGTCCCCGATTGAGTCCTCGGGTCCAATTCACCTAGAGCTGCCCAATTCTCATCCAGATTCAATTTCCAATCTCAAAAAAACGGCAGCAAAATAAAAAGTTGCAATGCACGATCACCATTCACCAATGGCAAAAGTCCGACTGTGATTCTTGGCAGAAATGAGGCGGGCATGTTTTTTAAAAAAGTTTTTTTTTCCTGTAGTAATTGGAAATCATCTACATCAATCAACAAAATTAATTGTTACACTTTGAGGGGTAAACCTAGCAAAATCTCTATAACCCCAATTTGACCAAAAAAGTTGGATCATGGACAATATTCTAGAATTTGAATCCCTTAGCATTAAGGCTAACCATGCTATCATGTAAAGTAATATATATTATGGAAAAAAGCATACCCACATCATCAACATTTTACTGCAGATTCGGTTTTCATAACAATTAGATATATGTGTAATTTTGTCCTTTTATGTTTTGTTATTAAGAAAATATGATCCAAAAACTTAATAATTTTTATTTTTTAAAGATGGTTGTAGAAAAGTGATCAAGTATACCAAAAAGGAGTATAAACTATAAGATAAATAAAAAATTCATACTTAAGCAACAAAGAGGAATCCTAAATAGGTTTGATAAGTTACAATACAAGTGAAGTAGTCTTTTATTTATTTAGCTCAATTTGAGGGGTAGTCATGGATATCATAAGAGATTCAATCATTGGGTATACATATGGTCATGTTTGATAAGTTACATTCAATGAGAATCTCAGCTTAATAAAAATTTAAATCATAACCAATTGTGAGAAAGTAGGTAATTAGTTTTTCATATTAATTAAGTGGTTTTATACTATTTTATTACCGATTGATCGTCTCGGGTAATACGGAATAGAAAAATTACAATTTATACCTATATATTTTAATTATTTTTTAAAAAATAGGTAAATCAAATTTTCAAACCGAGAACTGATTTTTTTTTTTTAATTTCAGTTAATTGAAGCAGTTTTTTTATAAAAAATATCAGCTGACCAACTTTTCGGTTCGAAATTTCAGTTTCCCTTTTTTTTTTTTTAATCACCAACTGTATTATCCTTGCCACGCAAAAAAAAAAAAAAAAAAAAGCGCCAGCAAGAGGAAAAAGGGGTGAAGAAAAGGCGAAGAGAAATAAAAATGAAAGACCCGTAAAAAAAAAAAAAGGAAAAGGAAAAGGAGCGAGAGAGATTACAGTTACGAGGCTTCGCGACCTGCAACCCCAATAGCCAAAACTCTCTCTCTCTCTCTCTCTATCTCTCTCATCCAATCCTCTTCCTCTTCCATGTCCGTGGCTCTCAAACCCTAGCTTTTCCTCCGTTCGCCACCCTCCGCCGTCGCCACCACCGCCTCCTTCTCTTTCTCTCTCCTCGTCCATCGTTGCCGCTCTTTCTTACCGGTCAATTTTCAGCCCTTCACTTTCTCCTCGCGTCGCCGGGGTAAGAATTAGGGAGACGATTCAGTGGCCGCGAAGGTCTGTATGCGCCCCCTCTCTCTCTTCTCGATATACATACGGAATCTGTGTATTCTCTTTGTTAGCTCATTGCGAATTTTGTTAGTGTATTTAGATGTATCTATTTCCTTTCTCTCAATCGAAATTCGACCTTTTTTTGTTGTTTTTCTATCAGGGAAGTCGATGATATATGTGCTAATACTTCTATTGCTCTTAGGTATCGGCTAATTACTGTATTATCTGTTATTTATACAGGCTATTACGAGTATTGAATGATGTTTTACTTGGAATAGCTTAGCATTGTGCCAATGGCAGCTGATCAGCGTAAGAGACGGTTGAGTGCTGCTCCTGCTTTGGGTTATGGATCCCAGGAGCAATATAGAGCGAAAAAGAGGGATCTGAGATCACCTCAATATGATTTCAATTTCAATTCTCATATATCTCTTAAGTGGGATGATAATGGAAAGAGGGTCGTTGCTAAGGAGGACCAAATTGGGATATCATGGAGACACTTGCGTTCGTTTGCTCCTAATGCTCCTTGTAGCAACACCAAGTTGGCCGATGTTGTTACAGTTCCAAGGGAGGTTTTCCAGCTGGATGATTTAAGCGGGGTTCTTTCTTATGAGGTGACTCTTGTGTCTGTAATAACGGTGTCATGTTGACTCTATAGTTTTCTGTTTTGTGCTATTTGCTGAGTCAAGTTCATCTGCAGGCTTGGCAGTCACTTTTAACGGAAAAGGAGAGGATTTACCTTTCACAGTTTCTTCCCCAAGGAGTGGACCCCGATCAAGTTGTACAAGCTTTGTTTTGTGGCGATAACTTCCATTTTGGAAATCCTTTTCTTAAATGGTGAGTTTATTCTTACTGAAAATGGTTTATGTTCTTTGCTGTTATGATGCTGTCCTGGGATACTGGTTTAGATGTGCTCGAAGACAAAATAGTAAATGATGTAGGAGATTAACAAAGTAGAAAAATTCTAGTTGTTGAATTTCAGATTTAAGAACGGTCAAAATTTATTCTCCTTATAAAAAAAGGAAAAAAAGGAGGATGGTCAAACTTTGTCTAATGAGGGTTTCATCTCCATGTCTCTGAGGCCGTGAGGCGGACATGGAACAAAGGGTCATTTTTTTATTCATGAGGTGGCTACAAGTGTCTGGTTGCCTGGCAAGTTGCTAGGGAAGCTGTGCTTTGTCTCTTTATTTTGTTTTCTATTTTGTGCCTTTAGAAGAGCTTGTGGGGCAAATGTGTGCAGGGTTGGTAAACTTTGTTCTGGTGATCTTCACCCTGACGCAATTGTTCACCATGAGAAGTCCTTCGTGACAAATAAGAAGGAATACTATTCGGAGCTACAGCAATATCACGACAAGTACGTCATTTGGCTTTCTTGTTTATCTGAATTACCACTCCTAGTCTAAACTACAGTTTGTAATTAGTACTTGTTATGCTTTCTATGGCAGCATGATAAAAAATTTGCAAAAGTTGAAGGAGAGATGTGCAAGGTCAAATGATCCAGAAGCTGAGATTTTACAGATGATGTCAAGGTTGGTTATCCAGTTATTCGGAATAATCGACTTCAGTCCCTGATATGTGATTATTTTTCTTTTTTATTGGTTGGCTCAAAAATGTCAGATTTCTATGGCAATGTAATAAAGGTTTCTCCTTTTGAAACATCGTAGGTGGAGGCCTTTATTTTGGTGCAACCTCCCCCGAACAAAAAAAAAAAAAAAGAAAGTCCTGAACAAAAAGACAACTCTACTTTTAGGATTAGCAGGAGTATTTAGGAAGCAAGTAACTGACACTTTGTAGATGGGAGCAGCCATTAACTTTACATGGTGATTTTGGCTTAAAGGTCATGGGTTATGAGTGGCTTTTGGGATGAGTGATTAACCTAAAATGATAGCGCAGTCAATCTATTAGCCAATACCTAGTGTCGTAGTTAGGATTTGGGGATCCCATCACAACTACCTTTTATTAGAGGACAATTATCAGTATCATGCGGACCCTTTTTCGATCATGGATTCCTCCTCAAGCAGAAATAGTTTCCCCATAACTGGCACTAGTATTGATAAAGGTCTATGGTTATGAATCTTGATATCTTTGCTATTTAGAGCTCCATTATTGGGAGAAAGACTTACTGAACTTCTCAGCTGTCACCTGGAGTATGGGCATCCAATTAGTTTCTTAACTGCCGAAAAGAACACAGGCAATTTAATGCCTTAATTTTCTTTTTTTTTTTTGGGTAGAATCTAGGATACTAAGCAAAAGCATGAAGAGAAACCTGGTAAATTTGTTTCAGTCTCATTGGTTAAGGGTAACATGCTTTGTGAGTTAGCTGTTTGCTTCTCCCCCGCCAGGCCTCTCTTTCCAATATTTAGATTCCTAGCCATGCTTTTATCTGTTATACCGATCTGTATGTCTTAGTTGGCACAATTCCCTTATATGTTGCTTCTTTTCTTGAGATGTATTCTATATGGCGAGATTCCTCTTGGGGCAAACTGTTTTCTGACCATGAGTATAGATAGAAGCCTAGACTGTCTCGTTGGTGACATTTTTGTTTTCCCCCAAAGTTGTTGAATACCGTGGAGACTACCTACACTTTCCAGAGGTAAAACATATTTGTGCTGAACAACTCCCAACGGTATTTGACTGCTGTCTTAAGTTGACTTTAGTGCTGTGCACTGAGAAGGACTTTGTGCAAGGCAGAGGTTTTGTTTGTTTGTCAATATGAGTTCAGTTTTTAGTTACTGGGAACCTTCCATAGTCGTACCCCTGCAATTTTCATTCTGAGGATGAGCAATCCCTAGTCAAACCATTGCATTCAAAGTCTAAACTAAGAGATCCAACAGGTGTCCTACTTCTTGGCAACTATTGTTCAGCTTGTGAGGAAGATATTTTTGTTTTCTGCGCACATTTATGGCCAGTTCCTGATTTACCCACAATTGTATAGATTTGGTTTCCTGAGGTATTCATAATTTTATTGTTGAGCAGGTCAAGAAGACATGCTGAGAAGAGTGTTTTGCCCGATGCAAATGGGACCAGTTCTCTCAAACCCGAGGATGGTGTTGCTATGTCTGAATCTCTATTGTCAATACCTGATGACAAATTCTACTATAGTGATAATCAAAAGCTGTCTGTCATCAGGGACGCTGAGATCCAAAGAAGGTTATATATCTACTTTATCATCCAATATCTTCCTACTCTTTTTCTGTTTCCTTTTCACTTTAGTTGTGTCTAGTATGTTATTTTCTTAAACATCCATTGAGAAGCCTACCAACATGCTGTCGCTTGGTTTTCGCTAGAATTCAACATGCTAGATGTGAGGGACATGTTTTTCTGACAATACAGTTATATGCATTCAGTCCATGTACTGACGTGTTTTCTTCTATTTGATTACTTGGAAATATGTTGCTGAAGGATGTTGACGTGGTGTGTCATCCCTAAAGAATCATTAAACCTATCTTCAAGTCTTGTACTTCTAGGGGATTTATGCTAAACTGTGACCTGTTCAAACACAACCCCACTCCCCTGTAAAAAGAAAGACATTAGGAGATGTTTCTGGCTTTTAAAAGGCATGCATGTTCAATTTCGCTAATTTTCATGGGACAAGGAGAGCACCAAGTTTCCTTATATGTTGCTACCACCTATTTTGATATATAAATTCTCTTTATCTCCCCCAAAAAGAAAGAGAGAGAAAAGATCACCCCTTTTCTATTTTCCTTGTTACGTAAAGTGACTAGTTTAAAGCTTTGCACAAATTGTCTCTATTGTATTCTATTGAGTTCGGAATGAAATAGTAGTATCATAAGTGAAGTATGAAACGGTTACTCCCCACAACAAGCATCATCATTGGTAGCTGAATGGGTGATGGTCTCCATTAGTCTTACGATTCTTTCTCCAATCTATTGTAAAATCAGAGAGACAACCGCGTCCCACCAAAGAAATTAAAGGGTTATGCTTAGGCTATGTTCCATTTAGCTTTAGCTTACGACCTTATAACTTTTTATAACTAACTTCATAACTATCCTACAACTTCGTACAAGCTTACACAAGCTTACAGCTCCTTATAATTAAATGGAAGAGGGCCTTAATCATGAATTGAACTCAAAATAGCGTGCTTAGTCTCTTGCTCCACCTTGCCCTCTCTCCGCTCTAGAAAAAAAAAGACCAAAAAAAAAAAAAAACAAAATCAAGTTGATCAAAGCAATGACAAAAGTATAAGCAATTGCCCTTGTATAAGCAATTGCCCTTGTTAAAATTGAAAGAGGAAAAACGCTAGCAATTACGCTTTAGGTATGAGACAAGGGATTGTAGATATCTTGCTAAGGCCCACTGAAATTCTGTCTTAGATTGAAGTACTTATAAGTTATATCTGCTGAGGGCCCTCCCAATTTAACGTTAAATGCACCTTGAGGATGGCATAAACCCGTCCATAGTGCAATTCGAGTATGTGCACCTTGGTGATATTAGAATGTTTGGAAAATAGTTTGCGTAAATGGATATTTATTGGTGTGTTTTAGTCATGGATGTGTATTAAAAAGTGTCAGAGAGGTTTGGCTATCTGTTATTATCTTCCATCGACTTCAAACGATGGGTTAACATGATGTTTCCAAATGTGTCTTATTCTGTAGAACACCAATGTTTGTTCGATGTATGCAAATTCTTGAAGCATGTGCTTGAAGCATGATTAGTTTGTGCGAAGGGAATGTTATTGGTATGTCTAAGGCATGGATGTATGTTTGATATCTCAGGGGAGGGGCTACCGCCTGTAACTTATTTGGTTTGGTCTTGGATGAATAAAGATTGGTTTTATTCTTTCACTCTCAACTTCCTGTAGCCTCTGTTTCTTGCAGTAATGTCATGCAATGGCTATGATTAACAGGCTTCTTCTGGTGGCCAGAAAGTCTAATTATACTCTTCTGTTTTCAGGATTCGCAATGAAGAGTTTATGAAGGACAAACATGAGAGGTCAACTAACAACCTTAAGGTTTCACCAAAGTTGAAGAAGGCTGAAAAGCTGCAGAAAACAAACATCAGTTCTAATGATGGTGCCAAATATATGTCTTATGTGAAGGTGATATTCTTGTTCCATGCTGGACATTTCGTATGCTAAAGCAGCCTCAAAATATGCGCTGCACTGTCTTGTCCAACTTGCTCTCATTCTTTAATCTGACCTGGGCATCTGGTAGGTGTTTTGCTGCTGCCTATGTCCTTTTGATGCTAATCATGTCATGTCACGTGACAGTATTCTCTAATAGATAGGAATAGGATGATTGAAAGAGAGATGAATGTTTCTGCATCATGAGCCCTATATGACATGGTTAATTGGTTATACTAATGGGATCATTTGAGGGTGGAAATCGCCAGAGGATCTAGGTTCTGTTGACAACGTACTCTGATGTGCTTAGACCCACTTGTCAATTTTTGGAGCCCTGAAATGTTTTAGCAGAGCTATAAAATTTGGAGAAAAATCTTCAAAGTTCAGAGGTCCTGAAATTTGTATGTAGGCCCTAAAATTTTGAGAGAGTCATCAAATTTGTAGAGGAAGGCATGAAGTTGAGCTTTAAAATTTGTACTTATATGAGCTGTGAAATATGAGGAGGAGCTCTGAAACTAAGCAGAACTTTGAAATTTAGTGGTCCTCTTAACTTTTGCTATGAAGATTTCTTTGGATGGTCTACTTGGAAATTATATGGTGAAATGAAAAGAGTGCTTTTGAGGAAATGCAAAAAGTGAAGGCAATTATTGATTTATGTAAGGGTAGCTCTTAGGTTTGAGCCGTTATCTTAAGCAGCTTGTGTTATGCTTGGAAAACTAAAGGGGTATAACTTATGAGTCTATGACAGGAGCTGAAATTCCAGTAATTCAATCCCTAGATGGGCTCACTTGGAGTCCGAAATTTTCTCTACTGGCTTGTGTTTTTTTTTTTTTTGTAATAATGGAGCTTGTTGTTTGAATCTTGTTTAATGTTGACTGCTTTGCAGGCATTGGGGAGTTTGTTGGGATATTCCTTCTGGTTATTTGTTATTTGTTATTTCTTTTTGTGTGGCCGGCTGTTTTTTTTTTTTTTGTGGGGGGAGCACTAGCATTAGCCTAGCTATGTAATACAGCAACGGGTGGCTTCACTATGCATTTCAGTAGTTTTTATAATTGTTTTCTGAAATTTATGCTGGATAGCAGAGCTTTCTTGTTGACTGATCAGTCTTTAACCCCTCCCTTTTGTTCACCAGCTTTAGCTGTCTCTTTCATAAATTTTGTAGGAGGTTTTTCTTGTTTCAATAGCCTATTTTTCTCTGTGTTCTGTGATGTGAACAACTTTTTCTGACTTTTATCATACTGTGGGAGACTGTTGAATAACAACATTAAACATCATTAACTTTCTGTGGACTGTAGATTTCTGTCCAAGCAGTCAAGCATGTCTTGGGGAGTGCTGTACATGGCCTTACCCTCTGACAAGTGGAGAGGCTGCTGACTGTTTAATAGTCTCGTCACACTGTTTAACTGTTAATATCACCTTGAAATAGGAGTGGATTTGGTCTTAGTTTTGTGATCTGTTGTTTTATCTGTGATAGAAATTTATACTGTTCAGGTAACGTATCACTGTACTTCATGAATTTAAGAAATGTGTATGCTATAGCTATTATCAAGAATTGACTCTACCATTGGTGTGTTTCAGATTAGTAAGAAGCAGCATGAACTTGTCAAGAGTATGAAGCAGTCTGGCAGTAGTATCCAATCTAAGTCTCTTAATCGTGTCCTGGGTAACTTTAACAGTTTCAATGTAAAGCCATATGAAATGTTTGTGGAAGAGGAGAAGAAGAGAATTCATGAGCATTGGTATGTTTTCTATAATACCTTTTATGGTCTTAATTACAAGATTGTTAGTCTTATTTTCCTGCTAATGCAGGACAAATCTGGCAAACAATGATCTTCCAGCTGCACTACACAATTGGAGAGACACGCAATCAGAGAGACAGCAAATTGTGACTTCCTTGCTGCATGAAATGGAAGAGAAGCTGAGGCTTGTGACAAAGGTTTGTATGCCTAGTTTGGCATCTTTCTTTTCTGAAGCCGTGGGCATGCATATAAAATTTGCTTGTTTATCTGGCTGAGTTACCGTTGTATGCCCCCCTCCCGGGTGTGTTTATGTGCATGTAATAGCCTGTCTGTTTATATCTATTTCAGAAATACTTGTGTTTTAGTGGTATGGTTACTAATGGTTTACATTTGCTGTGCAGGATGAGAAATTGGATGATTGTGGTTTGCACTCACAAGCTCAGGATGAGAAATCAGATGCTTATGGCTTTCATTTACAAGATCAAGATGACAACTTGGTCAACCCTGACGACGAGGAAAATGTGGACCCTGAAGACACTGATGGTGACAGTAGTGAAGGGACTTCAGAGCATCAGCAAGATGATGAGTCTGCTACTCAGGGTTCCATTTCAGATGATGACGGGGAGTCTGATCCATCCTCCTCAAAAGATGAGTCATCAATGCAGAATCATCCTTACAGTGTCAACGAGGAGTTTGATCCATCTAATGTAGAGAATCAATGTTCACTGCAGGATGCTCCTTTAAGTGTTGATGAGGAGGTTCATCTCTCTACCATGGAGAATCAGTCTTCAATGCATAATCCTACATTAAATGTCAATGAGGAGTTTAATGCTATGGATCTGAATGCAGAAAGTAATAATGCTACTACGGAGACAAGTGAAACTTGTTTGAGAACAATGCCTGATCAACAAGTTGTGCCCCAAACCTCTGAAGCCACACTTAATGTATCCCGTCCTCAAAGCCATAGTTCTGCTGGTGTTGCTAATGCTGAGGGCATGCCGGTCTCATCGGTCAAGAATGTTTGGGCATCAATCGGATTGCCTGTATCTTACCATCATACTCCCCCAACTACCCAGTTTGCATCGTCCAGTGAGGCTTCTTTCAGGCATCCACAGTTTGTTCCAAATCAGCCCGAAAGTTTAATTAACCTTGAGTCTGACTTGCGCGAGGAAGACACAACCAAAGATCTATTGAACAGGCATGCCGATCATATGCCATTCTTCAATCCTTATCCTAATAGAGACAGAAGTGAGCTGCTACACTCACTCATTAAACGTGACAGTTATCAACAGGAGCAAAAAAAGACAGGATTGGAATTTCATCCTACAAGTAGTGTTCTGTTGGAGCAAACTCAATTTCCAGCGCATTTTCGGGAACATATGCAGCCTTCATTTGCATTGGATAACAGGCCAAAGGCACAGGGTGAGCTCTTTATGAATCAGAACATTCAAGAAAGCATTTACTCGGACAACAGATATCCCATCCAAGCGCAAGAACATTTCCCAACACTAAATGTGAGAGATTGGACTAATACCCGTCTCCCAACTCCCATCCAGTCATCTCAATTGAGCTCGGGAGACCCATTGAACCATAACTGGTTTGCTGGTGAAAGTAGAGCCCAGGGTGGCTGGTCAGCCTCAGAGAGTACAGTTTTCTCAAGCCCAAATCTTGGAAGTGGAAGTGGTGGTGATCAGAGCCTCTTCAGCGTTCTCACACAGTGTAGTACCTTGCGTTCTCGAGCTCCATTCAATCAAATGGGTTCAACTGAGCAGATAATTCCTCCAGCAAACTATGGACAAGACATGGGTGGAGAAATCCCCATGACAAGTAATGCAGCTTTACCTCAGACAGCTTCTCCATTTGACTATTTGAGCGGGAATGAAGCTGCTAACGTTGCCTCCTTGAAGAATACCAACATGGGTTGGATGAGCTTAGGGCATCAAAATCCGGGTTTACAAGATCCATCTGGAAGACCATTTTTCAAGTCTTGGAATCAATGACCATCCTCCTTTTCGAGGTGTTTCTTGCCTTTCAGGGCTGGAGAAATTTGTTGTAGGTTTGCCCTAGCCTGGTTTTATGCCTGAAAATTATGATGGTAGGATCTCTGTACATACTGATACTACAAGAGAATCTGAGACCCAGTTCATGTACATAGCTAGTTTCTAGTAGTAGTAGGTACTCGAGAATCAGAGAGCATGGAAAGTGGAAAGAAATTTGCTGTTATTCTGTCGAGGCCGGGGATGATTTCCTGTATTATTGGTTCCGATTTTGATTCAAGAGGAACTTCTTCCTTTTTGATGGATGGAGGTCTCGTATTGGTTAGGACTTGCAAGGGCAAACTGATGTGAGACGAAGGATCATATTTTGCACAGTAGCTTGGTTGCCCCTCTGTCTCATACTGTATTGTGTTAATGTCAAAGCGGCGTAATATTTTGTGAAACTACATTTATTTTGAGATGAATAAATAGGATAAAGTTAGACGGATCGAAATAGATTTGCATAATTAGAAATGTGAAAATTATTTTTCAATTTTGAGGTTTTGGCAAAGCTTTCACGAGTTTTGACGCTACCATCTTTTTCAGTTTTGACCCAAGTGGTACAAGTTTTGGTACCCAAATTGAATGGTATGTTGGTCAGTACTAATTCCATGTATAGCAACTCTGATCATGAGATTCTAAACTAATAAATCTAAATAGTGAATCGGTACAATAAGTAAAGTTCGGAAATAGTAATCAAACATGTGGCTTTGCATACATGGACCTTTGCACCTCCTTATTCAAAGAGCTAACAGTATTTTCGCATCATAATACACCATGGTAATATTTATGTCAATGGATTCAGTGAAAAGAAGTAGAATCATAAAAGAATGAAATCTATATTATTCTTAAATACAATGAGACAATATAATACTAATACATATTATAATAAACATGCTGTCTCTTAAACAATACGAATGTATCTGGATTCAGTAATCTGTAATGTTCTGATATGAACAGATAACATAGTCTGGCTGGTCATTTCGGAAAATTAACCGATCAATGAATTAACATTGACAAAGTATACAAGCATTGTGGTTTACACTGCCATTCTCCTTAAAAATCGACAAAATATTCATCATCTATCTTAACAACATAACATCCTAAGCCACACCTGTTATATTGGGCAAATGACATTCAACAGAACATAACCAAGCATCAAATCCACAAAATACTGATGCCCATTTTGGCCATCTCTCCATCTCGTATTTGATGGAGCTCTCCCATAGTGAGCACCATCATTACACCTATTTTCGAAATGCCATGCCCATGTCATGTCGAAATCATCTACCGTGGCAGTAACCAATCCGGCTGCCTTGAGTTTCTCCAAAAGGATCCCATTGTATGCTTCCATCTTACTTGGATTAGTTGGAAATGTTCGAGCAAAACCCCCAACTGCAACTGTTGACCTAAAGATAAAGTTGGGTACCTCTAATCCTCTTTTGTTGACCCCCTCAATTATCTCCTTCCAGAATGAAGCTGCATACTCTGCCCCTGCTGCAAATGCCTTAACATTGCGCCATTTATGACCATCATGTAAACCCGAGTTGAATATAACTGTGTCAGGCACCGCAGATCCATTGAAGTAGCTCTTGAGGAGATCCTGGAACCCTTGGTTCGATAACGAGTTGAGGCCTTCATTGTTGCTCCTTTCCTTCCAATGACCATTGAACACGTTCGTGATCCTCAGTGACTGAGACCCATTTTCAGGGTTTGTAAAATTCATGTCAAAACGCCGGGCTACTACTCTATTAAGTTCCTTGAATGGCAAACCAAGGAAGAAGACCAAGATATTACGGACTGTGTCCACATGATTTGAGTCACCCCAGAAGAAAAGCCACCGGTTGTTCAAGCAACTCCAAGCATCCCTAGTCGAAAACAATCTAAATGAACAATGGGCAGAATAAACCCAGCCATTACTCTCTAGCAAACCCAATGAACCATTGCACCATGGGTTTGTGCAAGGGTAGCCGGGTTCCAAACACCTATACCGACCATCATCGCTTATCATACACGAATCATTCTTGGCAAGCCTTGTCCACCTCCCGGCCCAAACATCTCGGTTGAAATCAGACTTTTTGCACAAATGTAATTCAGGCAACTTTGCTTCAGTTTTAAAAAAGTAATGGAAATTCTTCGTAACTGTTTCTCAGTGCTGATAAATCGCATGTTGGGTATACGCTCCAATGCCTTAAAATTCTGAAAGAGCCGGGTAATTGTAATGTTATAAGCACCAGCAAAATCAGGATGAACTTGGAGGATGAATGAGTAAGTCCCGTTGCCTAAATCCCTGGTTGGCGGTCGTGATCTCCACCATTCGCTAGCCAGCTCAATCTCAAAATAATCTCCTCCATAACAGCGATTGTTTTCTGACTCATCCAATGCTTGAAAAACCACCTCATGAGCATTCCCAGTTGACAACGCAATTGGCTTCCCCTCATCAATGTTGATAAACTTGATATCAACGGTTTTGGTAGCCTTACAAGGTTCGTCCCTAGGTGCCAAATACCTAGAGATCAAATTTGAGGTGTAGTTTTGCTCGAGCTCTACTGAAACCCAATCCAAACTTGGCTCTCCTTGGTCTACCCCTTTTGAACCCCCTCATATGTAAGAGAATTGTTGAGGTTTAAGGAAGGGGGCTCGTTTTGGTACTTCCAAAAATCCAAGAGAACAGTGTTGACCGTAGAATAATCAAACACAGTCGGAGTCCAGACCAACAAGACTGACAGAAAGGCCACTGCAGTGAGGATCCCACCTAGACGAGCCAACCCAAGAACCGGCAATTGTTTTGCCAATATGGCTGACTTTTCTTGCACCATCTCAATCACTACAAGTTTGCACAAACGAAGGATAAAATGAAAAGTTCATATTAAACGAAACCATGGGAAGATCAATGGGCCTTGCGTAGAAATTTGTAACAATCCATCCACAAATAGTATATTAATTATAATAAACGAGCAGATTAGAGCACAAGTTTTGAAGGTTCATAGATTAATATCTCACGTTACTATAATCCAATCCATGCATATATAGGACATGGGATTTTTCTCAAGAACATAAAGAATGCAATTAGTTTCCAAAAACATAAGAGAAAAATAGAATATTTTTCATTTCTTCACATTGAGATGCACTCTCTGGAATTGCCTCCACATACTCGTCTAAGAAAACGGAGGCAAAAAGGAAACAGAGTGCTTGTTCCGCTGCACCTTCACATCCTTTGATTCTCTCTCCAAAAATTAAAAAGAAGAATAAGGCTTAGTAGTAGTACAAATTACTAGCTACTAATGGTAGTTGTTTAGGAAGACGGGGCCGCTAAGACAAGGCCCCTACAGCTCTTATCTCATGCCACCCCGACTCAGGCCACCGCACACCCACGTTTAGATTGACGATAGCTGAGTCGGAGAAGGGTAGTCGTGCATCTGAAGCGCCACTTTGGGGGCAGCGCTTGACTAACACACTCCAAGGCTGAGATGATGATCGATATGCATATCAGATACAATTGTTAATAAGTAGGTAAAAGTTAGGACATACCTAGATGATGATCGATGTCCTATTTGCTGCCACAGATTCCTGAGTCGAATCATGAACTGATTCCGGTGGCTACTTGAGTCGCATGGACCAAAAACAGTTAGACTTGTATCTGTTCAGTGTGTCAAGTATTAAAGTACTGGGATCGGATACCTTGGATCAGTGAGTTTCCATTCCCTTAAATACGCATGAAGAGCCGCTGAAGCAAATTGTTGAGTGACATAACTCCCGGGAGAAGTGCCGCGGCCAACACTGCTTTTGGTTGTCACATGCACATGCCAACCTTAGCTTGCTTTTGGTGGCGGCATGCTAATAACCTTGCATGCTACACAAAGGAAGAAGAACAAGATACTACGGATTGTGTCAACATGATTTGAGTCACCCTAGAACAAAGGGGCAGTTCGCTTGTGTATAGGTTAGGTTAACTTCAAATCAGGCCATGTTTTGAGTCAACACTAATTTTATTTCAGTTAAAGTAACTTTTGGATTGGGTTGACTTTTGAAATTTAAAGTTTAGTCGAATAAATTTATCTTGTAAAAAAAAAAAGTAATTTTATTGAAAATTTAGGTCAAATTCGGTTCAATTTGGGTTAATTTAAATTTTATGTCCACTTCCTAAGTAGCATGCTTCAGAAGCATCTTCCTTATTTCTTAGCAAGCCTTGCCCACCCTTTTTTGCTCCCCAAACTTCTCGGTTGAAATCAGACCTTTTGCACAAATGTAATTCGAGCAACTTTGCTTCAGATTTAAAAAAAAAGTTAAGGGACCTGCACTGATGTGATTCAGGCAACTTTGCTTCAGATTAAAAAAAGTAATGGGAATTCTTCAAAAACTGTTTTTTTTTATAGCAAGACCTTTTATATAAATTTATCTTGTAAAAAGAAGCACAAAAGTGGGAGGATCTAATGAATGAAGCAATAATAATCGAGTCAATTAATTGACTGGTCATGTTAATCTCTCATAATTTCTCTCTCCTCTTTCACTTGCTGCCTTTTAGGTCTCTCCTCAATTCCAGTAGTTGGTGTTGGATATACCCCAAAATGTGTTCTCTTCTTTCTTTTTAATGTTTTTAGGTTCATGTTGAGTAACAATTTCAACACGCTACTGGAGTGAATACCTATTTTAGACTTGAAGTGCGCCCGCGCTATACCCCTTCTTAACTCTGGACAATAATTTATTGTACAGAGTTTATGAGATTTGAACCTGATTTTCACTTTGTACCTCATTAGCCATCTCAAGAACCGATCCAAGCTTGCTGGTTTTAATAGGACTAAATTACATCTAAATAGTGAATCCAACTAGCAAATCATGCGTGGGTGATAACTAAAAGTCTTCAGAAATTCTTACCAAAGATATGGATTCGCCAACATCGACCTTTACACCTCCCTCTGCACAAAAAGAAAAGAGCTGATGGTATTTTTGTACATAATCACACAATGGCAATATCTAAAACAATGGATTCAAAGTGAGCAAGCATTAGAAAATAAAATATGGAGTAATATCATAAAAAAATGAAATGTACATTACTCTCAATTCTGAAATAAAAGGACACAACACAATATTATACATATAATTGTAAGCATCTGGTCTCTCAAACAATGCCAATGTATTCAGATTAACATTTGCGCCTTCTCATGTACAAAAAGAAAGAGCTAATAGTGTACATTCATCATCTATCTAAACAACCTGAATCCTACAGAAGACCTGTTATATTGGGCAAATAGCATTCAACAGAACATGCCCAAGCATCAAATCCACAAAATAGTGATGCCCATTTTGGCCATCTATCCATCTCATCTTTGATGGAAATCTCCCGTAGTGAAGACCATCATTGAACCTATTATTGAAATGCCATGCCCAAGTCATGTCGAAATCATCTACCGTGCCAGTAACCAATCCGGCTGCCTTGAGTTTCTCCAAAAGGATCCCGTTGTATGCTTCCATCTTACTTGGATTCATAGGTCGTATTCGAGCAAAACCCCCAACTGCAACTGTTGACCTAAAGATAAAGTTGGGTACCTCTAATCCTCTTTTGTTGACCCCCTCAATTATCTCCCTCCAGAATGAAGCTGCATACTCTGCGCTAGCTGCAAATTCCTCAACACTGCGCCATTTAAGACTATCATGTAAACCAGAGTTGAAGATAACTGTGTCGGGCACCGCAGATCCATTGAAGTATCTCTTGAGGAGATTCTGGAACCCTTGGTCCGATAACGAGTTGAGGCCTTCATGGTTGAGGGTTTCTACCCAATGACCATTGAAGACGTTTGTGATCCTCAGTGACTGAGACCCATTTTCGGGATTTGTA
Source organism: Talinum fruticosum (assembly GCA_021018815.1). NCBI lineage: Eukaryota > Viridiplantae > Streptophyta > Magnoliopsida > Caryophyllales > Talinaceae > Talinum > Talinum fruticosum. The sequence goes on from JAITYX010000059.1 coordinate 3,424,756, forward strand.
AAGTTCTTGTCAAAACGCCGGGTTACTACTTTATTAAGTTCCTTGAATGGAAAACCAAGGAAGAAGAACAAAATATTACGGACTGTGTCCACATGATTTGAGTCACCCCAGAAGAAAAGCCACCGGTTGTTCAGGCAACTCCAAGCATCCCTAGTCGAAAACAATCTAAATGAACAATGGGCAGAATAAACCCAGCCATTACTCTCTAGCAAACCCAATGAACCATTGCACCATGGGTTTGTGCAAGGGTAGCCAGGTTCCAAACACCTGTACCGACCATCGTCGCTTATCATACACGAATCATTCTTGGCAAGCCTTGTCCACCTCCCAGCCCAAACATCTCGATTGAAATCAGACTTTTTGCACAAATGTAATTCAGGCAACTTTGCTTCAGTTTTAAAAAAGTAATGGGAATTCTTCGTAACTGTTTATTAGTGTGAAATGGCCTGTTGGCTATATGCTCCAATCCCTTAAAATTCTGAAAGAGCCGGGTAATTGTAATGTTATAAGCACCAGCAAAATCAGGATGAACTTGGAGGATGAATGAGTAAGTCCCGTTGCCTAAATCCCTGGTTGGCGGTCGTGATCTCCACCATTCGCTAGCCAGCTCAATCTCAAAATAATCTCCTCCATAACAATGATTGTTTTTCGACTCATCCAATGCTTGAAAAACCACCTCATGAGCATTCCCAGTTGACAACACAATTGGCTTCCCCTCATCAATGTTGATAAACTTGATATCAGCTGTTTTGGTAGCCTTACAAGGTTTGTCCCTAGGTGCCAAATACCTAGAGATCAAATTTGAGGTGTAGTTTTGCTCGAGCTCTACTGAAACCCAATCCAAACTTGGCTCCCCATGATCAACCCCTTTCGAACCCCCTCATATGTAAGGGAATTGTTGAGTATTAAGGAAGAGAGCTCGTTTTGGTACTTCCGAAAATCCAAGAGAATAGTGTTGACCGTAGAACAATCAAACACAATCGGACTCCAGACCAACAAGACTGACAGAAAGGCCACTGCAGTGAGGATCCCACCTAGACGTGCCAACCCAAAAACTGGCAATTGGTTTCCCAATTTAGCCGACTTTTCTCGCACCATCTCAATCACTACAAGTTTGCACAAACGAAGGGTAAAATGAAAAGTTCATGTTAAACGAAACCATGGGAAAATCAATGGGCTCTGCGTAGAAATGTGTAACAATCCATCCACAACTAGTATATTAATTATAATAAACGAGCAGATTAGAGCACGAGTTTTGAAGGTTCATAGAGATGCACTCTCTAGATGGACCTGCTTACCGATCCAAAAAAATAAAAAATTGAGATGCACTCTCTAAATATTTTCTGTTAGTTTTTCCTCCACATACTTCTAAAAAAGAGGCAAAAGGAAACAGAGTGCCTATTCCCCTGCTCCGTCACATCCTTTGATTCTCTCTCCAAAATTCAAAAAGAAAAATAAGGCTTAGTAGTAGTACAACTTACTAGCTACCAGTGGTAGTTCTTTAGGAAGATGGCGCCGCTAAGGCAAGGCCCACAGCTCTTATCTCATGCCACCCCGACTCAGGCTGCCGCACACCAACGTGTAGATCGACGAAAACCGAGTCGGAGCGGAGGGGGTAGCCGTGCATCCAACGCCCCACTTTGGCGTCAGCGCATGACCAACACACTCCAAGGCTGAGAGTCTAACTTACTATATCAAACTAGAACAAACCATTAGTTCAATGGGGCCAGAAACATGCATATCAGATACCACTGTAAGTACGTAGGTAAAAGTTAGGACATACCTAGATGCGGATCGATATGCTATTCACTGCCCACAGATTCCTGAGTCGAATCATGAACTGATTCCAGTGGCTACTTGAGTTGCATGGACCAAAAACAGTTAGACTAGTATCTGTTCAGTGTGACGAGTATTAAAGTACTGGGATCTGATACCGGGATCAGTGAGTTTGCATTCCCTTAAATACGCATGAAGAACCGCTGAAGCAAGTTGGTGAGTGCCATAACTTCCGGGAGAATTGTGGCGGCCAACACTGCTTTTGGTTGTCACATGCACGTGCCACCCTAGCTTACTTTTGGTGGCCGCATGCTAATAACCTTGCATGCCACACAAAGGAAGAACAACAACATACTATGGATTGTGTCAACGTATTTTGAATCACCCTAGAACAAAGTGTCGTTCGCTTGTGTACAAGTTAGGTTAACTTCGGATCACGTCATGTTTTAATTTAACACTAATCTTATTTCAGTTAAAGTGATTTTTGGATTGGGTTGACTTTTGGTTTATCAAAGTTTGATCGAATAAATTTATCTTGTAAAAAGAAGTAATTTTGTTGAAAATTTAGGTCAGATTCGATTCAATTTGGGTCAATTTGAATTTTATGTCCATTTTCGGGGAGCATGCTTCAGAAGCATCTTTCTTATTTCTTAGCAAGCGTTGCTCACCCTTCTTTTTTCCCCAAAACATCTCAGTTGAAATCAGACCTTTTGCACAAATGTAATTCAAGCAACTTTGCTTCATATTCAGAAAAGTTATGGAACCTGCACAAATGTGATTCAGGCAACTTTGCTTCAGATTAAAAAAAGTAATGGGAATTCTTCAAAAACTGTTTATTATAGCGAAACCGGTGGCATTATAATCTAATTGTCTAATCCTTTACAATTCGGAAAAAGTGGGGTAATTTTAGCGCTATAAGCACAGCAAAATAGGATGAGTGAATAAGTCCCATTGCTTCATCAAAAAAAAAAAAGAAGAGTTAAGTCCCATTGCCTAAATCCCTAGTTGACGGTCTCGATCTCCACAAGTCACTAACCAGGTCAACCTCAATAGTCGTCTCCATAACAATGCCTGTTTCCTTAGTCAACTGCTTAAAAAAAAAAAAAACACCTCATGAGCATTCCCAGTTGACATCACAAATGGTTTCCCATCATCGAAGTTGAGAAACTTGATGTCAATCGTTTTTCGAAGCCAAACACCTAGATGTAAGGCTTGTGCGAGCTGTAGTTTTGCTCAAGCTCAACTAAAACTGAATCCATACTTGACTCTCCATGATCCACCCCTCTTGGACCCCCTTTAAATTCGGAGTATTGTTGAGTTTTGAAGATACCAAATGGATAGGGGATAAATAAATTCCGAATCGAGAAATCGAATCAAAGGCCTAAATCATCACGTTGGAAGTCAACCCAAAGATACACGATAGAGGAAGGGACACTCAAACTATTTAATAGAAATGCTTATACAACTTGATTGATTTTCTGCTGTTACAAGGGTGGCCATTTATAGGCCTTTGATACTATTAAAACTAATCCAATTTATTACAAGCTCTTATTTTCCACTAAAATGCCAGCGCCTTTTTGACAATACTCCATTCTTACTACTAAATTCTTCTACTAACTTCAGCTTTTCAAAATAGGGTAGGATGGTGCATTAATGACTAGGCAGTTTTGTAGCATTTTTCTTCCTTTGTCAGGCTTGTATTTTCCACAGTTGTCATTTGAGGAGGGGGACTCATTTGGGTACTCCCAAAATCCAACACAATGGTGATGACTGTAGGTTAATCAAAGACAATTCAAATGGAGACAAGGATCTAGTCAACAAAATTGAACTATGAATAAAATGAAAATACAAATGAAATTGCCTATACAATAAGAAGTGTCATATTGGGCAGATAACATTCAACAGAACATGCCCCAGCATTAAATCTACAAAATACTGATGCCCAATTTGGCCATCTTTCCATTTGCTCTTTGATGGAAACCTTCCGTAATGTGTACCATCAGTGCACGTAAGATCGAAATGCCATGCCCATGTCATGTCGAAATCATCTATAACGCTGGTAACCAATTCGGCTGCCTTTAGTTTCTCCACAAGTATCCTGTTGAACACCTCTGCTTTACTCGGATTTGATGGAAGAATTCGATAACTACCCGCAGCTGCTATTGATGACCTGAAAATGAAGTTAGACACCTCTAATCCTCTCTTCTTGACCCCGTCGATTATCTCCCTCCAGAATGAGGCTGCATACTCTACCCCGCCAACAAATTGCTCGATATGACGCCAATGAAATGCATCATGCAAACCCGAGTTGAAGATAACAGTGTCAGGCACCATAGACCCATTGAAAAAGCTCTTGAGCAAATTGCTGTACTCTTTATTATACAATGACTTAAGGCCTAGGTAGTTTTGAGTCTCGTTCCAATGACCATTGAAAATGTTTGTTATCCTCAGTGACTGAGACATATTTTTGGGGTTTGTGAAATTCTTATCAAAACGCCTAGACACGTCTTTAAGTTCTTGGAATGGCACTCCTAGAAAAAAGAACAAGAGGTTACGGACTGTGTCAACATGGTTCGAGTCACCCCAGAAGAAGAGCCACCGATTATTCAAGCAATTCCAAGCATCCTTAGTCGAAAACAATCTAAACGAACAATGGGCAGAGTACACCCACCCGTTGCTCTCTAGCAACCCTAATGCACCTTTGCACCAAGGATATCTGCAAGGATGGTCATGTCCCAAACACCTATACCGACCATAATCGCTTATTACACAATCATCATTTCTAGCAAGCCTTGTCCACCTCCCGGACCAAGCATCTCGGTTGAAATCAGACTTTTTGCACAAATGCAATTCAGGCAACTTAGCTTCAGATTTAGAGAATGTGATGGGAACTTTTCGAAGTTGTTTGTCATATATAAGTCGCACAGCTAGTGGATGTATCCCTTCAAAGTTCCGGTAGAGGAGGATAATAGTAAGCTTATAACTGCCCGAGAAACCAGGGTGAACTTGGAGGATAAATGAGTAAGTCCCATTGCCCAAATCCCTCATTGGGGGCCGCGATCTCCACCATTCACCAGCCAAATCAATCTCAAAATAGTCTCCTCCATAACTGCGTCTGTTTCCGGACTCATCCAATGCTTGAAAAAACACCTCGTGAGCATTCCCAGTTGACAAAACAATTGGTTGTCTATCATCATCAAAGTTGAGAAATTCAATACCAACTGTTTTCGAAGCCTTACGAGGCTCATCCCGAGGTGCCAAATACCTAGCTAGAAACTTTGAGGTGTAATTTTGGTCGAGCTCAACCGAAACCCAATCCAAAACAGGCTCATCCCCAGACATTCTAATTTGTCCATGCACATTCCGCCATGGATTCACCAAAACCTCATCTGGGTTTTTAGCTTTATTTCTAGGCAAGACATCACCATTGTCATCATGGGAATTAACATGGATAGAATTAGTGGAATTACGTGGGGGTGAAAATGAAAAATTGGGAGAATTGTCATGTAATTGATTCGAAAAAGGGTCATTTGGGTACCTCAAAAATACAAGAAAATGGTGATTTTGGAGTGATTAACACTCCATACAAACAGCATTGCAAGAAAGGTAAATGCTGCAAAGATCCTACCTCGGCGAGTCAATCCATGAATCGGCAAGCGAGTTGCTGAGTTAGGTAATCTTTTGCGCATCATCTCAATCACTCAAATTTGTGTAGAAAAAGGAGCAAAGAAGGGGAATAATCAATGTGTTTTCCCCAAAAGTTTGTAACAAAACAAATACCCACAAGTAGTATATTGATCATAAGTTCACATTTTTCTTAAGTTTTTTTTTGAGTAGACACATTAACGCCCATGTTAAGCAACATTTAATCACGGAAGTTATACTATTTTCAATGTAACGCCATTGATTAGGATGAATGAATATATTAAAGCAAGATTTTTGAAACTTCCTAAATTAAGACTCCATTGTTTGACTTTTTTATTTTTATTTTTTAGATCATTAATAAGCTCAAAAGAGTTAAGAAAATGATACAATAATTGTTGTTTATGGAACATTACACCCTTTTGTGGGTAATTATCGCCCAAATACTAGGAAATAAGACCACCTAACTTTAACCAAGAGTCATCCCTTCATCCGGATAATGAGAGTCAAAATTACATACTTATAATATTAAAGTTCCACTCTAAGATTAATAATCTGCCAAAATAAGCAAAACTATCCACCTAACATACACTATGAGCACACCTCTCTCCAAGTAAACCACCAAACAGAATCCAACAAGACTACCTTGTCTCTAGAAATTAGCCTTTAGTTCCTCTCCACTTAATTGAGAGTTGATGCTTGGCTTACTTTCTCGCTCCTCAAGTCAGCCTTGATTCGTACAATTACTTCTCTATCATCTCTATACACTGTAAGCGCCGCCTTCTTCCCTACTTCTAAATTTTAAAATTAGAATCATCGTTTGAACTAGGAGAGATAACCTCTTTAGGTGCCTTATTTTTATATTTATTACTCCTGTGATTAATGCTATGCCAAAACAATATATGTTTGTTGCAATCTTATTACTCAATTTTTTATTTTATTGTTTTGGCATCACTTGAGTAATAAATATAAGTTCCTCATTATATATTTTTTTCAATAAGGATCCCACCTAACTATATTTATATTCTTATAATAGACTAACTTATTAGAGAATAAAACGAGTATAAAGGGGTAAACGATGTCACACAGCCTGCCACGATCACTTGACTCAATTTATATGAGAGTGGAGCTTTGTAGTTCTGATCATAATGAAAATTTTGATAGCTATAATTTTTTTAGAAAGTTGTGCACTCCTGACAAACCGTTTATGCACCTGAAGACAAAATTAAGTATTCTTTAGGTCTAATCAGGGGTGGAGCTCTTTGAGCTCTATGGGTGTTCCACGACACCCATAACAAAAGAAAATTTAAAACTTATATTTAAAAACTATTTTAAAAAATTTATAAAATTATTAAAGGCAACATCCAAAAAATAATAATATTTATAAAATTTAAAAATATTAAAAAATAAATACCATTAAATAATATTTACTAGCTCTACAACTAGGCCTAGTCCAGTTAATATTAATATGTTTAACTTGGTATTTGATTAACTAATGTTTTAATTTTTCAAAAATCATGTCTTAATTTTACATGATAAATTTTTTAATAGTTTATTCTTAACTTTTACCATTGTAATTTCTAATGATAAGCTTTTTCATTTTCAGAGTAGTAAACCTTTTCTTTTAATCGATGAAAATTTTAGAGGTGCACCTACGCACGACGACTAGATCTGGATGTAGTCGTGAGTTACCATGGATAGAGAGGTCTCACATTGATTACAAGAGTGAAGTGCTAAAAGATTTATTATTTTTTTCCTTTTTCGGATCATTTGGAAGCCATATAAAACAATATAGTCCCTCCGTTCATAATATTTGTCACTTTGATTAACTTTTTTTATTTTGCAATATCCGTTATTTTATAATTCTAATGATATGTTAGTGTCTAATTTACCAAATGTATCATTATTAATTGCTTTTCTTATCTCTTTTTTTCACCGATGCAACTTGATCTTTCAATATAAATTTTGTGTTTCCTTAATATTTCTCTCACAACCTAAAAATGACTAGTATTATAAAACAAAGGAAGTAATAATCAGCCAACTTTTTCGACCACCAGTACTACCACGGTGCCGGTTTTCTTTACTTGAGTAATTGGTCCAATACGAATAATTACCATTATGTCTTAAGCTAGATCATTAGAAATGCTAGCTCTTTGGCATTTGAATGGTAATTTTTGGGTCAATCCTGTTAAAATCGGAAAACTCTCAAACAATGAAAAAATGAACAAAAGAAAATAACACAATTTGGGACACAAGATTTTAACATGGAAAAACCCGAAACTCGGAAAAAACTACGAAATCGATGCACTATACTTTGAGTAGTTTACAAGAATTTCCCTCAAGCTCTCAGTAGCTTAAACACTTATAATACACTACTCACTTGCTTAACAATGGAGGTTTTAGCACTGATTAAATAGGCATAATTAGTCAAACAACATTTACAAGCATTAACCGAGGCAATAACTATAAAGAAAACTGAAGAAACGAAACAAAAAAGAGCATCGGAGGTAGCCACAGCATGGCAAGGTCGTGCCAGCAGGCACGGTCATGACCTTGCCTGCGTTCTGCCACAACCTTGTGTTGTTCTTCGCATTCATCTTGCCTGTGCCCATGTTGTCATGTCCGTGCCACCTTTCCCGTGACCATACCATCCTTGTTGCTTGTAAAACCCGAGCCCAACCCGACTATTAGGCTCCATGACCCAACAAATCTTTTCCTCGTTTCCTCAAAGTTGAAAGCAAACTTTTTCTATGGATTAACTAAATTAGAAAATCTATTAAGGCAATGGACTTATGCAAACAATAATCGTGAAGTTTATCCCAACAAAATTAGCTAATGAACATACAAAAACAATTACACACAAATTTACGAGCTCCTTCTATCCCCTAATGAAGCCGCCTATATAAAACTGTCACAGTGGACAGATATTATTGAAAATAACATGCCCAAGCATCAAATCCACAAAATATTGATGCCCAATTTGGCCATCTGCCCATTTGCTCTTTGATGGAAATCTTCCATAGTGAATACCATCAGTGGTCCTAAGATTAAAATGCCATGCCCATGTCATGTCAAAATGATCTACAATGCCGGTAAGCAATCCAGCTGCCTTCAGTCTTTCCAGAAGGATCGCGTTAGAAACCTCCATCTTGCTGGGGTTTGCACCACAACGTCGAAAAAAGTCACCTGCGCTTGTAACTGTAGATCTAAAAATGAAGTTGGGAACCTCCAATCCTCTCTTCTTGACCCCCTCAATTAGCTTCCTCCAGAATGAGACTGCATAGTCTACTTGGGCAGCATGTTTGGCAGGTTGGCGCCAACCACTATCATGTAAACCCGAGTTGAAGATAACTGTGTCAGGCACAGTAGACCCATTGAAGAAGCTCTTGAGTGAATCCCGGTACCCTTTATTTGATAATGCTTTAAGGCCTAGGACGTTCTGAGTAACATTCCAATGACCATTCCAAATTTGTGTGATCCTCACTGATTGAGACATATATTTGGGGTTTGTAAAGTTCTTGTCAAAACGTCTGTCGACTACTTTGAGTTCCTGCAATGGCACACCAAGAAGGAAGAACAAGATATTACGAACTGTGTCAACTGAGGTCGAATCACCCCAGAAGAAGAGCCACCGATTGTTCAAGCAATTCCAAGCATCGGTAGTAGAAAACAATCTAAATGAACAATGGGCAGAGTAAACCCAACCATTACTCTCTAGCAACCCCAATGAGCCATTGCACCATGGGTTTGTGCAAGGATGGTCGGGTTCTAAACATTCATACCGACCATCATCACTTATTTCGCAAGTCTCGTTCTTAGCAAGCCTTGTCCACCTCCCGGCCCAAACATCTCTGTTGAAATCGGACTTTTTGCACAAATGCAATTCAGGCAACTTAGCTTCAGATGCAGAAAACACTATGGGAATTTTTCGAAGCTGTTTATCATAGAAATGTAGGAGAGTCGTGGGAGATAGCCCTTCAAAGCTTCGGTAAAGGAGGATAATTGTAAGGTTATAAGCACCAACAAAATCAGGGTGAACTTGGAGGATAAATGAGTAAGTCCCATTGTTCAAATCCCTAGTTGGGGGCCGCGATCTCCATCGTTCACCAGCCAGACTGATCTCGAAATAGTCTCCTCCAAGATGATGAAAGTTTCCTGACTCATCCAATGCTTGAAAAAATACCTCATGAGCATACCCAGTTGGCAGCACAATGGGTTTCGTATCATCAATGTTCAGAAATTTTACGTCAACTGTTTTCGGAACTTTACTTGACTCGGTCATGGTTGCCAAATACCTTGATATAAACTTCGAGGTGTAGTTTTGCTCGAGCTCAACCGAAACCCAATCCAAAGCAAGCTTACCCCTAGACACATTCTGCGGTGGATTCACCAAAACCTCGTCTCTGTCATTGTGTCTAGGCAAGGTATCATTTTTATCATCATGATGACTCGAATGGATAGAATTTGCATTAGGAGCTAATGCTGAAATTTCTGAAGTAGACTCTGTTGAGTACCTCCAAAGATCTGAAAAAATGTTGATTGTGGAGGGATCGACACTCCAAACCAGCAGCACCGTCAGAGAGGTAACCACGGCTAGGACCCCAACTCGGTGTGTCAACCCAAGAATAGGCAACCGAGTTGCCAACATGTTCAGCATCCTCTCAATAACTACAAAGTTGTGTAAGAAGAGGAGGAAATTGGGATGGAGGAGGGAGAGAACATCTGGGTACTAAGAAAATCAATATTTTTGCCTAAACATTTGTGACAAAGATGACCCACAAAACAAAAAAGAACGTCACCTACAAATACACACAATTTGTATGGTGATCATAAATGAAATTGAACCATGCCCTTAAGGGGATGTTTAAGAAACATAATCAATATCATGGTAGTTATTATACAATTGAAATTGTAACGCGATTAATTAGGATGAATGAATATATTAAACAACAGTTTTTGAAACTTCCCTTATTAATACCCGTTATTATTATAAATGGAGAAAACTTGTGTTGAGAGGGTTTATCTGTAGGTTGATAGTAATTTAGTTCCAATTAATGGATGATAAAAAAAACAAGAAGGGGGATTTTTCAATAAAAAAATAAATTGCGTTACTATCATAAAAATAAGTAGAAAATTAGAGTGGAAAACACAATATAACAGGGTCTTATTGCTCATCTGCAACATGGATCTGCTCAGCAAAGATTTAATTTTTATTTTCCGAGAGGCTAAAAGTTCGGTCATGTGCATTTTTATTATATTTTTTTCTAAGCATAATTTGTTAATTCCCTAAACCTATATGCTAATCTGGAAAGGGAAATTTATTAGGAAATGGAATTTGGAGGAGAAAGAATGTGGAATGGTGAAGTTAAAAATATGTACTTAATCTCTAGTGAAGTGTTATTTCTTGTAAAATCACTCGTTAATTTCAGACCAAAAAAAAAAATGGTTGTTGTAAATTTTTTCAAGTCACTTAAAATCTACTCCCTCCGTTTCACAATATATGTCGCACTTTAACTAATTTTTTTATTTTACAATCTTTGTCACTTTATAATTCTAATGACATATTAATTACTAATTTATTAATCTTGTTCTCATTAATTGTCGTCTTTCTCTTCTTTTATTAATTTTCTTCATTTTTAATAATATAGGGATAAATTGATCTTTTAACACAAAATTTGTTCTGAATTTTGTGTTTTCTTGATCTTCCCTCATAACATAGTGTCTCTTAAAAGTTAGAACAATACAAAAAATATCTACAATAATGAATCAGATTGATATTAATTAAAAACTTAAACACTTTAACTAATTTTTTTCATTTCACAATATTATCATTTTACAATTTTAATGACATATTAATTACTCCATCCGTTTCAAAATATATGTCGTTTTAAGGTTATGCGGAAATACCAAGGAAAGATAAAATTCATGACAATTTTATGTCAAAAGACTAATTAAGTTGCCCCTATATTTTATTGGAAATGAAAAAATTAATGAAAAAGAAGAGAAACAAAGCAATTAATAAGGACAAAGTTGGTAAACTAGTAATTAATATGTTATTGGAATTATAAAGTGACAAGTATTATGAAACGAGAAAAGTTAGTTAAACCGACATGTATTTTGAAACGAAAGAAGTACTAGTTTATCAATCTTGTCCTCATTAATTGTCTTATTTCTCTTTTTATTGATTTTCTTCATTTCCAATGAAATATAGGGACAACTTGGTCTTTTAACACAAAATTCGTTCCGAACTTTGTGTTTCCTTTATATTCCCGCTTAACATAATGTCTCGTAAAAGTTATAACAATACAAAAATATCTACAACGAGTGAATCGAATTGATACTAATTAAAAACTTAAACTTATTAGTAAGGTATTAATCTGATGGTTAAAGCTGAGATTTTGGAAACCTCGGGTTCAATTTCCTCTCATATGTTGTATTGTAATACCTTGCAGCTCGTCCCAACAAAATTAGCCTATGAATAGAACGTACATACAATTTGAGCACCAACATTTCCTAGCTTGACTCAGAACTATGGCTTCTCTACCTATACAAAACATGTTACATTGGACAAATAGCGTTCAAAATAACATGCCCAAGCATCAAATCTACAAAATATTGATGCCCAATCTGACCATCTTTCCATACTTTCGTTGATGGAAATCTTCCGTAGTGCATACCATCGGTGCTCCTAAGATCAAAATGCCATGCCCATGTCATGTCGAAGTAATCTATAACACCGGTGATCACTCCGGATGCCCTTAGTTTCTCCACCAGGATCCCGTTGAACACCTCCATCTTGCTAGGATTTTGTCCCATGTATCGCATAAAACTTGAGCTCGCGACTGTTGATCTAAAAATGACATTGGGAACCTCCAATCCTCTGTTCTTGACCCCCTCAATAATCTCCTCCAAACTGAGACTGCATAGTCTACTCCATCAACATATTGACTTAGGCGACGCCAATAATTACCATCGTGTAAACCGGAGTTGAGGATAACTGCGTCAGGCACAACGGATCCATTGAAGAAGCTCTTAAGTGAATCCCGATGATCTTTATATGATAATGTTTTAAGGCCTAGGAAGCCTGTAGAATCATTCCAGTGAGCATTCCAGAATTGTGTTATCCTCACTGATTGAGACTGATTTTTGGGGTTGGTAAAGTTCTTCTCGAAACGCCTGGCCACTACTTCAAGTTCGTCTAATGGCACACCGAGAGTGAAGAATAGCATATTACGAATGTTGTCGACATTGGTGGAGTCACCCCAAAAGAAGAGCCATCGGTTGTTCAGGCAATTCCAAGCATCCTTACCCGAAAACAATGTAAATGAGCAATGGGCAGAGTAAACCCAACCGTTACTTTCTAGCCTGCCCAATGAGCCATTGCACCATGGGTTTGTGCAAGGATGGTCAGGTTTCAAACACCTGTACCGACCATCATCACCTATATCGCATGAATCATTTTTAGCAAGCCTAGTCCACCTCCCGGTCCATATACCTCTGTTGAAATCCGACTTTTTGCACAAATGCAGTTCAGGTAACTTGGCTTCGGATTCAGAAAATGTAATGGGAATATTCCGGATCTGTTTATCATAGAAATATCGGACAAATAAGAATTCGAGCCCTGAATAATTCCGGTAAAGCAAGCTAATTGTAAGATTGTAAATACCGGCAAAATCAGGATGAATTTGGAGGATAAACGAGTAAGTACCATTGCCAAAATCCTTAATCAGGGGTCGCGATTTCCACCATTCACCAGACAAATTCAACTCAAAGTAGTCTCCTCCATGACGATAAATGTTTCCTAACCCATCCAATGCTTGAAAGAACACCTCATGAGCATTTCCAGTCGACAACACAATTGGTTTCCCCTCATCAATGTTTTGAAACTTGATATCAACGGTTTTGGGACCTTTAAGAGGCGCGCCCCTGTTCCCAAACAACATCTAGATATAAGATTTGAGGAGTAGTTTTGCTCAAGCTCAGCCGAGACCCATTCCAAAGCAGGCTCACCCCTATGCACCTTCTGCAATGGATTCACCAAAACTTGATCTGGGTCTTTATGTCTAGACAAGATATCATTTTTAACATCATGACGACTCAAATGGGTAGAATTTGAATAAGTCAAAATTGAATTATATAGTTCAAATATTTGAGAGGGTGATTCTGTTGGGTACCTCCAAAGATCCAAAAATTTGGAGATTGTAGAGCGATTACGGCTCCAAACCAACAACATTGCCAGAAAGGTAACTGCAGCTAGGACCCGAACTCGGCGAGTCAACCCATGAATTGACCACTTACTGGACGGCTTAGCTGAGGTTTTGGGCATCCTCTCAATAAAACAGAACAGGGGAGAGAGAAAATCTATGTGTTTGCCCAGAAACTTGTGGCAAAGAAATACATGCAAGTAGAAAAACTGTCATAAATTCACAATTAGTGTGTATCTCTTTTCATCGAACTCATGAATTAGAATGTTGTTATTGGTAAAAGATGGAGAATCCCCTAAGAGCACTGTTAATTAACAATTAATCATGCCAGTTATAGATTCCATATGTAACGCTATTAATAAGGATGAATTAACATACAGAACAACAATTTTGAAACTTCCCAAATTAAATATCCCACATTCGTTAATTGTTTCTGCACTTGTTTATCTTAGAGAAAGTCTCGATTCAGTCTCATGAACGGAGAAGACATGTCAGGTCGAGCAGAGCTCTACTCTCATAGACTTATCGTTTATTCGACTCCAATTAACGAAGAATCAAATACCCGGAAAAAAAAGGTGAGGAGCAATGCCTCAAATATTAATCATGAAAGAATCAAATGTGTTATCACTGTCAAACAAAAGGAGATAACATAATACTCCTATACATCTCAGTAAACTTCTGTCTCTGTAAAACAATACAAATATACCTGCAAATGATGCACCGATATTAACAAATAGCCTAATGTTGATGCTCATCTCAACAAAACTAGCCAATGAATAAAATGAACACGCAAATATTGACATATCAGACAAGTAGAACCCTTGTCTCAGACTACCATTCTGCACAGCAATTCAATCTAACTTCCAACACTCCTAGTGCACGGAACAAAGCCTTCTCTAGCTGAGTACGCTCTTCTTCGATCTAAGCTGCAAAGCAACTCTATACGGGGCATTTTTGTTTTCTGGCTTTTCTTTTTCTTTCCATTGAGGTTATGAAACTGCCTATCGAAGACCTGTTACATTGGGCAAATAGTGTTCAACAGAACATGCCCGAGCATCAAATCAACAAAATACTGGTGCCCAATTTGGCCATCTCTCCACTTGCTCTTTGATGGAAATCTTCCATAGTGTACACCATCATTGCACCTATTATCAAAATGCCATGCCCATGTCAGGTCAAAATCATCTATAACATCAGTGACCAGGCCGGCTTCCCTTAGTTTCTCCAGAAGGATCCCGTTGAATACCTCCATCTTGCTCGGGTTGAATGAAAGTGTTCGAGCATAACCCCCAGTCGCTATTGTTGACCTAAAAATGAAGTTGGGCACCTCTAATCCTTTCTTTTGACACCCTCCATTATTTCCCTCCAGAATGAAGCTGCATACCCTGCTCCAAATGTAAATTGCTTAACACCGTGCCAATAAATACCATCATGTAAACCCGAGTTGAAGATAATTGTATCAGGCACCACAGACCCATTGAAGAAGCTCTTGACCAAATCCCGGTACCCCTCATTTGACAATGAATTAAGGCCCTGATAGTTACTGGTCTCATCCCAATGACCATTGAAGATGTTTGTGATCCTAACAGATTGAGACTCATTCTTAGGGTTTGTAAAATTCTTGTCAAAACGCCGAACTACTGCATCAAGTTCTTTGAAGGACACATCAAGAAAGAAGAACAAGATATTACGGACGGTGTCAACATGATTCGAATCACCCCAAAGGAAGAGCCAGCGGTTGTTCAAGCAATTCCAAGCATCCTCAGTCGAAAACAATCTAAATGAACAATGGGCAGAATAAACCCAACCATTACTCTCTAGTGATCCCAATGAGCCATTGCACCATGGGTTTGTGCAAGGATAGTTGCGCTCTAAGCACCTATACCGACCATCATTACTAATTTCACAAGCATCGTTTCTAGCATGCCTTGTCCACCTCCCCGTCCAAACATCTCGGTTGAAATCAGACTTTTTGCACAATTGCAATTCAGGCAACTGAGCTTCAGATTTAGAAAACGTGATAGGTATTCCACGAAGCTGCTTATCATAGCCAAACCGGGCAGTTGAGAACTTTAGCCCTTCAAACTTTCGGAAGAGCAGAGTAATAGTAAGGTTATAAATGCCAGCAAAATCAGGATGAACTTGGAGAACGAATGAATAAGTCCCATTGCCCAAATCCCTAGTTGGGGGCGTGATTTCCACAATTCGCCCTCTAAATTGATCTCAAAATAGTCTCCTCCATCACAACGACTGTTTCCTGACTCATCCAATGCTTGAAAAACCACCTCATGAACATTCCCAGTTGGTAACATAATTGGCTTCCCATCATCAAAGTTGAGAAACTTGATCTCAACCGTTCTCGAATCCTTACAAGGCTCACCCCCAGGTGCCCACATCCTAGATATAAGATTTGAGCTGTAATTCTGCTCAAACGCAACTGAAATCCAATCCAAACCAAACTTCCCCTGTCCACCCCTTTCGGATCCCCTTGAATTGTTCCCGGGTTATATCCGGTTCAGGCCCTTTCTGCTCAGACCCAGATAAAATCCCACCCTGAACAACCTGTCCAATCACATTCTGCAATGGATTCTCCAAAACCTCATCTGGGTTTTTATTTCTAGCCAATGTATCATTCTTATCACCAAAAGAACTCACTTGGGGTGAGCTTAAATCAGCATCTGAAGTGGACTTATGTTCCTCAAGAGAGATTTGAGGAGACTGAGCAACATCTAGGTTATTTTGTGGTGGTGAGAGGGGAAAATGGGGAGAATTATCAAGTTTTAGAGAGAGAGACTCTGTTGGGTACCTCCAAATATCCAAGACAATGGTGATTGTAGACTGATCAACGCTCCAAACCAACAACATTGCCAGAAACGCCATTACTGCTACAACCCCAACTCGGCGAGTTAACCGTAGAACCGGCAACTGAGTTGCCGAGTTAGCAAACTTTTCCGGCATCATCTCGATCACTACAGATTTTTGCAAAAGAAGAAGTAAAAGGAAGGTCAAATACAGAAGAAAACAGACAACAGAAGAACAGGGGAGTGGGAAAATCAATGTTTTTTACCAGAAATTTGCGGCAAAGAAATACCCACAAAATTTACTTTATTACAATACAATGTATGCATAAAACATGGCGATTTTTCTTGAGAATATAAACTATGCTACTAATTACCGCACAAAAAAAAACCCAGAAAAGTGGAAAAATGCCAGAAACAGGGGCTTACTTGTCTGGTACAACAATGGAGATCTGCAGGAAAGCGAGAATCTTTCATGCACTACCACTTCAACTCAGCAAAGATTTAATTTTTATTTGAAGAGGGGGCTGAAGTTTAGTTATGGGCACATATGTCCCTTTTTCTGAGCAGAAACTCCGATTCTTCCCTCAATCAATATACAATCCCGGAATAAAAATGTACTAATCTGGAAAAGGAAATTTTGGAGGAACAGGGATTTGGAGGAGAGAGATTGCGGGAGTGAAAAAGGAAACTTTTATTCAGTGCTTCCAAACAGAGAAGAAGAAGAAGAAGAAGAAGAAGTTGTGGAGGAGGAAGCACAAACAAAGGATGAAGTTGGAGGTGAGGTGAGACAATCTAATCTAATGAATGAAAAAAAAATTTGTGGTAAAAATAAAAGGGAAATTCAACATGGGCAAGGTTTTGTTTGGTGTGGCCTCATAAATTCCTGCTCAAATTTGGCTTTTTCAGGTCCCAGAACTGTTCTCTCTCTCTCTCTCATGAGCTTCTGATGCTTTCTGCTTTCTGCATATTAATAAAGAGAAAAAACAACCATGATGGTGATGATTAGGGTTCCCTTTTTTGATTTTAAGGTGTGTAAATTGGGGTTGTCCCTTTTAAAAATCCTAAAAATTTTGACTCTTTTATTTTCATGTGACCTAAACAATACAAAAAGTCCAGTTATTCCTAAACTGTTTTTTTCCATGACAGTTGCCCTTTTGACAGAATTTTGTGAGGGGTTTGTCGGAGGATTGAAAGAAATTGACACCCAAATATCCAATGTCAATATGCTTTGCAGCCAATTAGGATAGTTTAGCTCATTTCTAAAAATTATGATTAATTTTTTTCTAATCGATAAAAAATTATGATTATTTATAGTGTTTTTCTTTAGATCACAACCTGCTTTGTTTTCATGAGTTTTGTACATATTTTCTCGTTGATAAACTCAGCAATCAATTGAAACAGCTCATTAGTTTTCACAGATTATCAATGATTTTTTTGAGTGAGAAAAAGGACTAAAATCCAAAAAAGAAAGAAAAATATTATCTTAGATTATGTGACCCTTATTGTCCTGAAAAGAATTAAGGGGGATCAAATCAAAATAAACAAAACAAATATATAAGGGCCCATATTTTTCGGATAGTATTACATGTTAAGGTTATGTGAAATATCCAATACTGAAAATCCTTTTTAGAGCGAATCATTAACCAAGAAATCTATAATTGCATGTGATGTGATCAGATTAATTTTTATGATTAATAATTATTCGCCCACTTGATAAAATCTCAAAAGAGTTGTTAACAAATATATGAGTTTAAAACTCGCCTAATAGTAGCCTTCATGCCTCATATGCACACACAAAAAACTTACTATTTTTTTGCTTCCATTTGTTTTGTCAGGTTATTAAAATCTAATTTGGATCGTAAGATCCAAAAATGTTCAAATGAGCCAACTCGTGCTAGAATTCGTTGTCTCATCAGAATGATACTAGGATTGGATTAAGATCGGTTAGAATCATACTAAAATTGTTCATATCCTAATTTGTATCTAATCACATTATCATAAGAAAGAATCATATAAAAATTCGTACTAGAATGGTATAATTGTATTAAAATCAGCTTGTATAATTGCATTTTTTGTTAACATTTATTATTTATAAATTAAATTAAAAATTACATAAATAATTATTTTATTTTATTTTTATAATCTTACGATTTTCGATCCGATCTCAATTCTAAATCTTCACTATTCCTAATTCTATCTATTGTTAAGGGGATTTGGAGGTATTTGTATTAGGAATAATGTATTGTTTAGAATGTTATTTTCTTTTAATTCTAGTAATACAAAATAAGTAAATAAAAAAATATTAATCACCCATCACCCATAATGAAGGAGATGAGAAATGGGGAATGCACCGACGACGAGTGGCTGCCAGAATTTTTTATTTTTATTTTTGGTATATCTGCCAGAAAAATTATTTAAAATAAAAAACAAAAGAGACAGACCAGAGAATTGGATAAAAGTACAACTGATGAAGATTGGTAGTTGGAAATTAAATTTTCTTATTGATAAATTGTGTCATCAATTGAAAACAACTTTTCACTTTTTACAAATAAAATTTATATTTTAATTCACTAAATTTTCGCACAATAATTCTAAAAATAATAATATTTAACCGCAGTATCCATTGCTCAAAAATATTATAGTAAAATCTAAATACACAGGACATTTTCTATATTCCCTCATAGTTTATATTTCCTCTTAAATTTTAAAAATAAAGTCCCCATAAATGGTTGCAATATTTTGTTTTTGGGTGGAAAAAAGGGGATCCCCAAAAAATAATACTGTTATCTTATATTATGTCCTAAAAGAATTTTAATAAATCATTACATAGAGAATCAAATTAAAATAAATAAATAAATTTTTAAATGGGAGTCATATATTTTAACCTATTTACGTATCTATTTAAGTGAAATATACATTATTTAAAAATTCTTTGTTTTAGTGAATCAAAGGTAATTGCATGTGTTTTGCCTCAATCATTAACCAGCAGAGGAACACATGTGATCACACTAATTTGTGATTAATGATAATTAGTATTTTCTGCTTCTCTTCGATTATTTTCGTTTTTAAAAAATATTAAAATGCTTGTGGAGCTGATCTGGAGGTATTTGTTTTAGGAATAATCAATTTTTTTATTTATTCACTATATTATTTTTTTGAATAATAATAAAAAAGACTAAAAAGTACAAGTAATATAATAATTAATAATGGATGAAAATTAATTACAGCTAATGAACCAGGTGAAATGGCAGCGGTGGGGGTGGTGCACCGACGAGTAGCTGCTTAAAAAAATCGTTAGAATAAATTTATTAAAAAAGAGAGAGAGAGAGAAGGTGGGGGTGGGCCACACTATAGCATGGGACAGTGAGTGGATACGTGTCGTATCATTAATTGGTTCCATGCACAGAGTATGTAAGCCACTCATGTCAAATGCTTCTTTTCACATGGCTATGTTCAATGTTCAATGTTCAATTCTGTCTCAGATTTTCCTTCTTTGTTTCGTTTGGTTCGGATATAGGTCGGGTTATTTTGAAAGATATTAGTTTTAGATCGATCATAATTTACATCAACTTGAATTTTAAGTCCCATTTTGAGTTAGAGTTTGTTTTAAGTATTCGGTCAGGTATATGTACGGATTCTTTTAGAGTTTGGGTCAGTTTTGTTAAATTTATTGTAGACTTGTTGCGAAGAAAATTTAAACTCATTTAGCGGCATTTTGTGTAAATAAAGCCTTGTTTGACTATACATTTTTAGCAATTAGGTATTAGTCTCTTGTATTAATTATTAGTTATAATTGATTATATTAGTTATTTTGTATGAATTGTTTATGTTAGCTATTTTTATAGCAAGTGGTTGTGAAATTAATTATTTAAAAAAACTAAAACTACAAGTCTAATTTCCAAACCATCATGAAACACTACTTAAATTCCCTCCTTATGAAATAACTTTTCGGGCTAAAAAGCTATTATAAAATACCGATGAGTTATCTTATTACACAATACTAATTAACCAAACAGCTAAGTAAATTGTATATAAATTTTAGAACTTTTCAACAACCTTCTCAGAATTTATAGTTTGTTATTACAGGAGTACAAGCTTTTGCCCTTGATTGAAAAATCACTTGAGTTTATTAAAAAAATTACTTGAAAAACTCTAGAATTCATTTACAAAATTTTCAATTTTCCTAAACAATTTCTCTCTCCATACTTGTCGTTTTTAAATTATGAGAAAATATTAAAAAATTCAAAAGACCAAATTACTTCAAAGTTTCATTGAAAATAAAAAAAAAGTCAATGAGAAAAAGAGAAAGAAAAAGCAATTAATAAAAATAAAATTAATAAATTAGACATTAATATATTATTATAATTATAAAACAATATATATTATAAAAATATAATCTAAATTAATATACTGTGAAATAGTGGAAATATTATTCCAGTTTCTTTTCAAAAGTTAGAAAATGAAGACAAATGTCTGAGCATATCAAAAGAAATGAAAAGAGCCAAATGTCTGAAGGACACACAGCATGTAATCACTTATCGATAATTATCTGGGTAGTGGACTGATTAAATATGCTGCAGGCCAAAAAGCAACATAAATGCGAGTACCATCAAAAGTAAACGCAACCACAAACAAATAATTCTTTGCATTTAATGATCTAAAACGAATAATTTTAATCAAATGCACAAATTAGCTGGCTAACAAATAATGATGATTTCACAGCACCAACGTAAACAACCCCATCCCATCCCATCCCATCCTACCGCCACCCAATTTCATCCCATCAAAATCAGATTAATATCTCACTACTGTACCACAAATTAAGAGATGGAAGTGCACATAAAGGGCTAAGAAAGAATTGATGGGCAACACAGCTAGCTCCAAGGGTCATCCCACCCCTTCGGCCCTTCTGTCCTAACAAAGTTGATTATGGCATCCACCGCCTCTCCCACTCTGTTGGACAACGAATGGTTTCCGTGCTCAATTTCCACCTTCTCTGCTCCACCAAGCGCTCTGCACAACCTGCATAAAAAGGATTGTCATATGTATAATAACTGCCTGATTTTCGCCATAATCTGCAGAGATTGACAGCTAACGCAGGATCCAAACCTAGAAAACATTTAAGCAGTAATAAACCTATCTGCCTTTCTCCGCATACCTTTCCACCAATGCCTTCTTGTCAACATAATCTGGCACATACTCGTCACCCATAGAGAAGATGACCTGCAAGATATACCAATTAGTTTGCATAAATGCTACTGGAGCATCAATGGCAAATAGACGACATAACTACCGGCTGCCTAGCTCAGCAGCCTGTTCGGTGAACATATTTGCAAGTCCCAATCAATCTAATACTCCAATAGTTGGCGAATTTTTCAAAACAGAACACCCCCGTGTAGGAAAAATGTCATGCCAATTCAAAATACAATAGTCTCACTTAGAAACCCTTGCGGGTGTCAGCTAGCACAGGGGGAGAAAAAAATTATAACACCTGAAGAACGATGTGCAGTGCATACTGTATTACCGTGTGTCGTATGTGTAAATCACAGTAGTACACACATCAGCAAGGGTGAGATGATATGACTCGATCGGTGTATTTAGAACTAAACTTACTAATAGAAGTAGATACCAAGCTAACACACATCCATGATTCAGAGCATCAGAATTCAAGTGAAAGCATTACATGATCAATTTAAGAACCCCAAAACAGATAAAAGCAGGACTAATTACCTGACAAGGTGTACTGGACATGTGACCCAGTCTCATTCTCAATTGATCATCAGTGAGGTCAGAACTGAACATGTCATCATCACCCATGTAAGCACAGAGGGAGTGATACCTGGCAAAGCACTTCCATTGTCAATAAGAAAGCCTTAGACACGAATATATTGTTCATAGACAGGTGTGAACGAATGGAGGATAAAGAGAGAGAATTGTCCTAAGAAATCGAAGGCATATTTTCTTCTAAGCTATGTCAACTTGACGAAGGAAATAACTCACAAGTAGCTATGTGATGCCCAAGTTATTCCGAAATTTTGATTTCTCTGCCATTAAAAGAGTAAGTACTGTACTAGTCTTTACTTAGTACTACCATTAATCTAGCCAACTAAATTTGGAGGTGGCCCACGACCTTTATTTCCTTAGCAAAATCTGAAAGAACTGATGATGATGCTATCAATTTGACCAATCCCATAAAAACAATTGCTAGATTTAGAATGAATACTAGACAAACATATGCAATTGAGTGCAAGTGACTGCAGAGGGGTAAAAAAATTTGACTTTTCTTACGATAAATCAACAAATAAAGCTTATAATATGATGAATGAGCTTCAAATTCCATAGAGCATTAAGCTGTTAAACTACAAGCTCATTAAGCAAAATTCATCACAATATTTTCAACCCAAGACCTGTGCCTAATACTTATACAGCATCAGCTTAATCTGCAAGCTCCAGCTAGTTCCAAGCCTAGTCAAACATGATGAATTTAGGAAATATTTTTGATTTAGATTTATCATATAGATTTTATTTTTTTTATGAATGTAGCCTCACTATATCTAACATGACTTAGCAGAAATGCAAGAAAAGATCAACAGGCCAACACGGGAAGCAAAGAGAGAAATCAATTTAGAAGCCTAAAACAGCTTCAGGCCACGGACCTATAAGCAGTTATAGGGGCATCCGGATTTGCTTCCCGTGGCATTAGATCTGAACCTTTGCCTTCACTAATCATTTTCAAAGCCAGATCAATCATGGCAGCTGTTTCAGGAAGAGTTGCGCGGTATTCCCGGTCACTCACAGGAGCCTGATTGGCAACACAGTATTAGACCAAGCAACTTAATGCAACTTCTCCTGGAAAGAATAGCAAATCAAACAATATAGAAGAAGCAAGGAGATTTATGCCGATGCATTTGAGGGAGAAGGGGGGTTAGCGGTCCTACTAAAGAAAGGACTAGGGATATCAAGATGGATGAAACATGTCGAGATGAAATTAAGTCATAGCTTCCAAAAACCAAAACTTAATCCTCAGTTTTTGCAAGATCAAGACAGCACTTCATTTTATTTTAACACTACAGAATGTAGATTGCTGGTGATGTCAGCCTGACCTAGGAGAAGCAATAACCAATTCAAGTGGGTGTTTGGCCTAGATTCTAAAAGTATTTTTGGATTCTAAAAACTAAAATTAGGCCAAACACTTACTTTTTAAAAATTAAAACTGTTTTTCAAAAATAATTTTGGAAAAAAACTCCTCAAAAACAGAAACAACTATTTGTTATTTATGTTTCTAATTTTTGGAAAAACTCCCTAACAACCACCCACAATCCTATGATCTCTCTCCTTTCTCTCTCTCCTCTCTTTTCCACGTTATTAATCTCTCCTCTATCTCTCGTTCTCTCTCCTCTCCTCTCCTCTCTCTCTCTGTTGTTTTGTTTTATCTTTATCTCCTCTTTCTTTCTCTTTCTAAAAATCATGGCCAAACAAATTAATTATTTAAAAACACTTATATAAAATTTAGGCGAAACATTTCAATTTTTCTTCAAAAACAATTTTCAAAAGAATGCTTTTAAAAAACAAAAACAATTTTTTTAAAACTAGGCCAAACATGCTCTAAGTTGGTCAAATAAACTGTTGATGTTCAACTTCAAGTATGAATAAGACATCATTGCAGCACATAACATTCATCCAACACCCAATTGATTCCCTTCTGCTTCTTTGTATGTATTTCCTCGTGTTATAGAACAAACATGAAAAGAAGAACCAATCATAGAACATAGCAGAATCCAATCAACAAATACAAGAGACGAATCCCTCTACTTGTCACAAGAAGTATGTAGATCCCCCTACACAAGAAGTAATCTGTCGATTTGGCACCATCAACTTTTTTTTTCTTTTTGGAACATGTGAAACGTCCAAGCCTTTCCCTTTGAATGTATTTCATGATTTAATCACAACATAATGCATGCCAAATTTATTCTGAAAGGTTCACAAAACATTTGCCTGTAGCAAATTAGCATCTACTACTTATAGAAGACTAGAATTATCAGAAATAGATTATACCTGTAAAATGGCTGCACGAACAGCTCTCGAACATGCAGCATTTGTGCGCATATAATACACAATGTCCTGCATGAATATTCTGATGGAACATTAGTTTATGCCATATTGGCATATATTGGATTATTAAAAATGATGCATGTATAGTAAATATCAAGTCTAACAAGAAAAGGCAGAAACCAAACGAAGAAGAGAAAAGAAAAGAAAAGGAAGAAAAAGGCACAATATATTATTTTCCTTAATGAAAATAAAGTTCGCTCTTCTTATTCGTCCAAGTATTCCTAGTTTTAGGGCCCAGGATTCAGGCAACTGTGTGAGGATAAAAATTACCAGTTCATACCTGACATCCAGTACTGTGACCTAGCAGCACCACACCATCTGAATTCTCCTTGTTGATTAAGTAATTAATCAATTGATCAAGCTCCATGGCGTCCTTCAATATGAACGCAATCATAAATATGAGATGTATAAACAACTATAAAAAGAGAATTTAACAAACATTCATAAAGAAAATAGCAATCCAATTTGACAATATCTTCTAACAATTTGTTATAGGATACTCTTGAATATAATTATATATCAACACTAGGCCTATACCCCTTGCTTTGCAAGGATTTGAGATCATTTTCTTTTTCTTTCTAATTTTAGTAATATTTTCATTCAAATTTTTTAAAAAAAGTATAACAATACTTTTTGATGTTTCTATTATTTTAAAATTAATTGTTACTATATGAACATCTTTCATGAGCAATTAGAGGAGAGTTATAATTAAGTATACTTCACATCAAAGACGATTGTCAACGATAAGTAAAATATTGGAGTTCCTTTTCATTCTTGCAAAATAGCAATATGAATTACATTCTATGTATCTAAAAAATTGAAAACCTGTTGGTCTCATTATAAGTACAATTGTTTAGTTTTCAAATATTTGTATACTTTCATTTTCATTTATAATTTGCTTAAGGATTTTTGACACTTTAGTACCCTATACTATCAACAAATAATAAAAAAACCCCTCGGGGTATCGAAAATAATAAATTACTACCCTAAGGTATCGTATTGTAAAGTTACCTTTTACGGTATATATATATATATATATATATATATATATATATATATATAACCCATAAACGAAAACTTTTTAAAATTAAACAACATTATAAGATACCACACAGGGTAATAATTTATTATTTTCGATACCTGAGGGTTTTTATCATTTGTCAATAGTAAAGGGTACTAAAGTGTCAATAATCCTTTGCTTAATTACTTGTTCATGACATATACATAATTATTATAGTAGTATTGTAGAGCTTTTGGTAGCTAGATAGTTTTTGTTTTAATATAATTCAATAATTTATCATAATAATTTATCATATTAACTTTTTTTCGCATGGCAAACTATATTTATTTTGCTATTTATACAATTATGTACTGCATGGCATCATATATGGCAATCCTATGTGTCATTCATACATAAAGTCTACCCCACTTTTAATATATATAAAAGATATTACAAGGGCTGGCTAGGATCATTGGTTCAGCATTGTGAACTACAGAATTGTATTATGATTCACCATCCATTTTTAAAATTCCTGTGAGATCATAAGATTTTAATGATATTAAAGTCCTAATAAAATTAGAATTGAGGAATAACTTTCAAAATCTTAAAAAGTGCCACTGGCATATTTGAACGCTCAACCCATTGCCATAAAACAAGTTGGTAAACAAGCAAACTACCTTGTATTCCCTTATTATTGCATCAACCTTTTCACAAGGACATTGAGTGATGGATCCAACTACTCCACTAAGGTCTCAAGCCAAACTGGCTATAAATATTATTTCAGCTGGGGTCAAATAACTCTGACTTTTACATTAGGTTTAGTGTGATTTAGCCTCACTGAGCTTGCAACAATCCACCAGTCCAAATAGCCGGATCCAGAAAGCCTGAGTCTCCTGTCTGATTTTCTCTACTGCAATCAGAAAGGATGGTCTTCTGTGTGCATGCATTACGGGGTTCTGTTGTACATTATACACCAGTTGGGCATTATGCAGTCCAAATTCAATCCAGATCAAAGACCAGGTCCTACCAGAAGGACTCGGTCCAGTCCTCATTTCATCATTTTAGTCTCATTCGCTCTTCGGTCTAACCAGAACAGTGGATACCCATTTGCTTAACCTTCCAATTTCATATTAACATGATTTTTTCGCCCACAAGAGAGAGAGATTGAATTTCTGTGGTTGGCAAGTTCTCTTGCAGCTAAGAAGAATAACAAGATTGATTCATTTTGACGGACTAAAAAGGATTGAGGTTTAAGAATATTTTTTAAAAAGAAACACACAATTCATTCATTGAGAGAGAGGGAAAAGACATAAAGGCGAAAAAGAAGATAGAAAGTTTGCTCATGCTATGGCTTTGATGAATGAAAATTAGCAGAGCCAACGGGCTGCCATCTTCTCTTCAATCTCTTTTCCTTTTGTTTGTTTGCCCTTTTTCTCAATCTTTCTCTTAATATGGACCATTATGAGCTAGGCCCACCTGGATTTTACACCTGGTATTGTTGACATTGGAGCTTTTAAAGTCCCCAACCAAATGTTATCCAGCTCGACAAAGTTGGGACCACCTTCAGAACAATTTGGAAAATTTGTTGCCAACAAATCACCCCAGTTTTCCCCACTCAATTCAATTCAAATTGGTCCAATCTGGTTTATTCCAGTCCAGTCTCAACAGTTCAAATCTAATATGGTCCAGTCTTGGCCAACAATTTATATTCCTTATTCAGCATTCAGCCCAACCCAGTATGGTCTAGATTTGGACCACTGAACACCCCTAATACCAGCACTACTTTGCCTAGAGAACTAATACACTCATCATCTAGCATTTCATGCGACAGAAAAGCTTACACTTTTCCACACATCCAGTTCTCAAAGAAGACCATGGCTTTCCAGCCATATCAAGTTCTTAGGACAATCGCTAAAAATAAATAATTTGAGTTCTAGAAAAACAGTCAGAACTGTACTTAGGACTCTACCACATCAGAGGGCGAGTCCCAAAATTAGCCGGAGGATCAAAAATATGTCTGCAAAAATTTCTAGGCCCTCTTTAGCATTAAAGTCTTCCACATACAATCTTATGCCTCAGCAGAACATAGGAGTGTATCACTCTATCATAACTTCATTTTCTGATCAATGAGTCAGAAGATTTGAGCATGCCCAATGATAAACCGCAGATCCTAGTCCTTCAATCAGAACTCAAATAAGGCTACAAGTCTTCATGGCACCTAAGGATTTCCAACTCAATCTCACTTCCCTAAGTTGAACTTTCACTTTAGATTCTCTCGCATAAGTTGGCATTGACAAACAACACCAGGAGCCTGCAACTACTTGCAAGGCACATAACAAGTGTTGTTTCACATACTTAGCTCATTATTAAACTTTCGGCATGGACATTATTGGTCATTTAACATGTGAACCAAACTAGGGCCACTATCTGAAATACTTGGCAAGTGGCCTGAATTGTCAAACTGAGAACAAGGGATCTACTATGTGCAAGGGATATAAGTCCTTCAGCTCCTGAAGTTGCCAGGGGACTGACTAGTAAAATTCCACGAGTACAAAGACCTCCTGGCCCTCATTTTCTGCCAAGAGTGACCCCCCTCCAACCCCAAACTCAGTCACTGATTCTTTTCAGCCAATTGTGCTATGCTGTTGTGCTCATTTTTTAACCTTTTTTTTTACTTTTTGGTGGGGGATGTTCAAACAAATATTCACCATGCAACATTTTGGCTCCCCGAACACATGTTGCTGATTCATCTCACCAGTTATCTTCTTTATGCTCCCAGGATTGGCTCACTTGATTTTATCTTAATTTCTAATAAGGTGAGGATCTTCCACGAAATTTCCAAGGCTCATTCCACAGCTCCAAGATTTCTGAGGTTCTCCACATATTTTAGGGCTCCTCTCCCCTACAAATTTGCAGGGCTCTTTCTGAAAGCTTTAGAAGACTGCTAAAATTTCAGAGCTCCACTAAATATTAAGTTGAATCTAAATAGACCAGACAAAATAAAGATAGCTATTTACTAGATTCTTTATCTCCTACAGGCAAATATGTACGACTTGGGAAGCCTCACTGACTCAGATAAATGCTCACTTAAACTAGTCACCCAATATAAGTGGCGCTAACCCAAAATCAGCTGACAGAAAACTATTCACATTGTGGCAAGCTGAAGATAGAAAAAGACAAGGATTCATATACCTGCTCAAGGCTTGAGATTCCATATCCAGTGTAAGAAGAGGAGAGGAGTATCTGAACCAAAGACCACTTTTCGTGATCCAAAGCAGTTGCCAAAGGTTCCAAGTATCTAGAGCATAAAGACCCATGTCAGGAAGAAAGATTTGCATCGTTCAGCAGCAAAGAGTTGAAACAAAACAAGTCAATGAGGATGCCTCCAACCACATGGAGCATAAATAACGTAGTTACATACTTACATTCAATCACCCAGAAAATAATGCCCCCCCACCCCCAAACAAAAAATCCTAATTCAGCTATCTATTCGCTCAAAATGTTTCTCACTAACTAGTCCAAGAAGTCTCACTTTCATGCAGTAGCCCAACTCCAGAATGGAAAACTTGTAGAAACAAACAATTCATAGAAACTCAGGGTAAATAGATGAATAGGTAAGTACGTGACAATGCTGCGCTACTACCTATAGAATTCTTAGTCTTTGCAATTGTAATAAATCCTGTTTAAGACAGATGAATATTTTAAACAAACAACTAGACTAAATTTTCCAATGTCTGGAAGGTCAAAGCTCAATGGAAGCCATCTAAATCCATCAAATCATGCAATGACCCGAGAACTTATATGCTTTAGGCCTTTAGCACTATATAGGGCCTCATATTAGTATCATGATTCAAGTAATCAATTAGCAGTAACCAATATCATATGATAATTTCTTTATAGGGAGAAGTAATAGTATATTCACAACAATAAGAGAAAGCTACATGAGAGGATGCTGAATGAGCATACTAAAAAGGGATAAATGACAACCCAAAAAAGGCTATACATAATTAATTACATCAATTGAAGAGGAACCATAAAACCTGCTCCACCCAAAAGAATAGTCTTGGGCCACTCATCTTTTAAGCACTCAAGCGGGGTTTCAATCCCCATCAAAAACTCCTATTCTTTTCTATCCACATTAACCCAAAAGATAGCGTGGGGAATGGCTGAGAAAAAACTTTATATTTTGACCTTCTAAAAAACCTTCCTAATCTAGTAATTGATGCCTCATGGCAAAGATTCAAAATGTGATTTCAGTCAAGATTGTTATTTTGGGATGCAAACTACGAAATAGTTCAAACACGGTGACAGCATTACATACAGTGGTTGTCACTAACTTTAAAACCTTTCTGATGCTGAGTGTGTGGTCGCAGAAAGGCCGCATTTTGGATCCACATCATGAACTAGGCACCACTAACAAAAGGGCGAAACAACTTAAAACTAACTCCATCTAGCCATTGGGCACTGAAGGACTAGATGGCCTCTGACTATCTGGTTTTTAAATCGCTGTTGCACATGAAGCATCAATTCAGTAAAACTTCACTCCACTTTTGTAAGTATCATAGAAACATATTACAAGAGGAGAACAAATACTCTTTGGATGTAACTGCCTCATGATATCAAGGTCAAGGATCATTATGCGAACTTCTTTCTCTGTACTAAATCTCTTTGTTCTTTCTCTAATCCTGAATGCCCTCTTTCTCTATCCTTCCCACATTTCTCCTTCTCTACTTTCCTATATTCTTCTTTTTTCTATTTTTCTTCCCTCTAGACTTCTAGATTTCTTTTTATCCGCCTTCAATTAAGAGAACATTTAATAGTTTGATTGAGATATACCCCCTAAGGGGTAATGCCAATATCGCTAGACATCATTGGAGATATAGTATCAATGCTGCTAGAAATTCCAAAGGCAATAACTGTTTGGTTGAGTTATGCTTTTTCCTATTTAGACTCACAGTACTTAAGAGGATAAATGTACCGTAGAAATGAACAGTGTATTCAACAACAATGATCAATAAAAAAATTAGAATCCAAGAAATGATTCATACAAGCTCAAACAACACCTGATTTGGCTGGTGAATATCCAGGTGCATTGTTTTTGTATTTCTATATTTGATAAAAGAATCAAAGAATCAAGGATGTCCATCCATTTTGAGATTGTTGACATCTACAAGAATCTAGCCTCATTAAAGAAGAGTCCAATACCAGATTTATAATAATTTATTTTCAGTTTACAGCTTAAGATTAGGCAACAATATGATTAAGAGAACTGTGGACTACGGTAAACTTTTCTGGGCCAAGACATCAATAACTAGACCTGGCAAAACTGACCCGAACCGAACGGGTCAACCCGAACGACCCGAAACCCAAACCGAACCAACATCCAAAATAGTTGAACCGATTTTGACCCGAAAACCAAAATGAACCGACCCGAACCGAACCGACCCGAAATCTAATGAACCCGATTCTGACCCGAACCAAAATGACTCGAACCGAAACCGAACCGAACCGAAAATGACCCGAACCGAATCAAACTCAAATCGATTTAATCCAAATAAAAGTGACCCAACCCACATTTTTTTAGTATGGACTTTTGTGCCTATTGTGGCACAATTTTGAATCGATTTTGACCCAAAAAGTGACCCGATTACTACCCGATCCGAAATTAACCCCGAACAAGATTGACCCAAAGTTGAACCGAACCGAAGTTGACACGAAATGAAACCGAACCGACCCGAACGAGATCGACCCGAAGTTGACCCGAACCGAAACCGAACCAGACCCGAACAAGATTGACCCGAAGTTAATCCGAACCGAACTAACCCGAACCGAACCCGAACCGAATGACCCGATTGTCAGGTTTGTCAATAACTGCACACTAACATCAAATGACACTATGATAAGCAGAGAAACATCCAAAGATTCAAACATACTCAGTAGCCATAAATCCATCAGTTAATCCACCGATGAAAATGACTTGTTGCTTATAATCACCAGTCCGGAATGCAACCTGCACAATATAAGAAAGGAAAGATTTAAAACAAATCCAAACGATAAAGGTAGCAATGCATAAGTGCAATCACTATAACATAAAAAAAACAAGCAGATGAGGAAAGAAACAACATTACACTTAAATACAACAAATAATCAAAGACAAAGCATACTGTGTACAATGAAGAGACAGAATACCATTGCCAATGAAGGGATGGCAAGAATCATCCCCAATACTTTAAAGACTAACAGCCAACCCATAAGAACTTCATAATTCCAAAATACTTGTATTTTGAAACATTATATTTCTCACATTTTTCATCCTATTTCTTTAATCAAGACCATTTACTAAATTTTCCTTCAACTTAAATGTAAGATATTACTTTGTCCAAGAGGTTGGCTTTACAATAGTAGGTGACTGTGCCAATGAGGTCTCAGCCTTAGGTAAATTAGGTCCCGGGTTCGAATGTTCACTTCCGCCCTTCCCAACGTATCATACTATAGAAGTAGGTGAGTGTCTCACACACAAGATATCAAACTCGTATCAACCAGGGTAGTTTGAAATTCAACTATCTCTATCAACAGAATTACTTGGACCCTGCTGGAAGATCCCTCCCCAATCCAAATCTTCTTATTTTAGCATCATCACAGCAAATTGCCAATCGTCGATCAACTCATAGCAAAAACAACACAAGAGACCAAGAAAACTGAATCGAAATTCAACCGGCAACGACGCCATTCTCGAAGCTCAAATCGAAGAAAGAAATCAAGCAAGAAAAATACTAAGAGAACTCACCTGACTAGACTTGGGGCCATATCGAAAGAGAACACCACGAAACTGGTTCTTCTTTGCGACGGGGCCGAGGGAGGATTCAACGGCGGGGGTGGGGGCGGAAGCGGAGGCGGCGGGGGCAGAATTCTTCTCAGAGCGGCTGCGGACTATGCCGGAAAACCACGAGCCGGCGCCAGAGGAGGAGGAAGCAGACGCCGATGCCGACGCCGAAGAGGAGGAGGAGGAGGAGAGAGAAGATGGATTCATGTCAACGTGTCTCTGTCTACTTGCCCTATGCCGAGAGAACGGGGAATGTGGAATTGGACTCGGAATCAGATTCAAATTCACGTTCACTTTGGTCATCCTGTTTTTGTTGTATATCAATTATTCATACACACTTCAGGCTCATCCATTCGGGTTTCAGTTCAGCTCATCACATGCGACTTTTCGTTCGTACGTGCCCATCAATTCAATTTATTAAAATTTTAAAATTATTATTACTAATGTCATTAACTGATTATAATTTTAAATATTTTTAAATGAATAATGATAAATTTGAACAAAAAAATATTTTAATGGTAAAAGTGAATATTTTGAAAAGTTTAAGAGGCAATTAGATATTAGAACTTTATTTTTTATATGAGAGCTCTACTAAAAGGGGTTGTTATAAATTACGGTGCGGTTGAATCAGATTGGGACCCAAAGCATTGTTGAATGATTGGAGTAGAATTGTTTCCAATGAGGTGTCCAGACATAGCATAATCTTTCAAACAAATTCGAATTTTATTTCGTTCCACTTTTTCCCTCCCTTTCATCTCAAATTGAAAGTAGTTCAGCTTGAGAAGAGCTCTCGTTATTGAGTTTGTTGGGAGCAAATTGTTTTAGCAAAAACAGAAGCACAACAAGATGACCTGACACAAAGGCATCACAAGCTTGTTCCTTTTCAATGAGTTGAACGAGTATATCCTTGTATTGTTGAATAAGTATTTCCTTATTACAATGTATGCCTTGGCTATACACCAGGAGCCAAAACCCATTGAGGTGCCCAAAGAATTCCTAAAGAAAATGCCTGTTTGGGCGCTAGTATTGGGTGGGTTCTTGTTTATCACAACATTGTCACCAGGAATGCAGTTTTAGCTACAGGTAATGAGCAATCTGGTTAGTTCTTTAGGCGCCCTCTTTATCGGTTTCCTAGTTCAAGTAAACTAGTATATGGCACATAGCATATTAGCATCCAACAGGTACGCTAATATACAGCTATGTTGTGTTGAATCTTATGCACATATTTTACCAACTTTTCTTCTATTTTGCCGCTAAATTCTTTCAGTGGTGTTCCTGATAATTGTGCAAACTGTTGCAAGTCTCAATGTATTGATAAAATAACCAAGGAACCTGATTGCAGTTCAGCCATCTATAATATCAATGGCTAGTTAATTCGATTTTTGCGGTCCATCCGTGTGCTTATGTCCTTTTTTTCTCCGGCCATCTCTGTCTTGAGAACGAAATACAACAGAAGTTGATCAAGAGTTGCAAAAACAAAAACAAAGACAAAATCTAAAAAAAGGGTCACACCACTCTCGATATTTATGTTTTATTTCAAGGCATCAGACTGTTATTTCAATATATCTTGCCCATTAGCAGATCCAATTCAATTATAATGATCATTTACTTTCCTTAATGGCTAATCAGATATGGTTTTTAGTCTTTGAAAAATCCTCACAAAAAATGCTCCTTCCTATGAGAAGACCTCTATCCATTCTCCTCTATAGGCTGCTAAGCTACACACAATTTTTGCTATCTGGAAAACTGAAGTCCTCAGCACTTGCGTACTCGCACAAACTTGTCTGACGATATAATTTAACCTGCTCCTCTTACAGAAAATTTCAGCAATCAGCACTAAATTGCCCGTATCACCAGTAACTTCTGGAGCAGCACCGGAGCATCGAATGGGGCATTGGAAGGTTGGACAAAGCCTGCCTCTGTAACTTGTTAAATTGCTTTACAGTTCAGCTAGTTTCGCTGGCAACATCCAATAAGGGGCGTGGGCAGGAGCCCTGACGCTGGGCTCCAACTCGATGGCATGATCCATAGCGGCAGTCTCTTCGACAACTGAGACCGCCTTCAAAAGGATGGACTAAGTGTTGATGGGACCCATCTGCCCTTCTCTCTTGCTTAAGCCTTGGCTAGTACCTCTCCCTCTATTGTTGCCACCCATGGAAACCAAAATGTATCTGTACACCAATTTGATCACTGATGAGACCATGGGGCTTCTGTAGCACCAAGCACATGGCTTATGCAATTTTTGTGCATATCTTGCTTAACCATTCCCCCTCTTCTCTGGTGGTATAGTTGGCTGGTTAGACTCAGTTTGTGCTAGCAAAAGGCTCACTTGCGTCTCAGGGGTCTTGAGGCCTTCACCTAACGATGCACACCCTTTTCTTTTTATAAGCTTTCTTATTAGATAATTGCTTTAGGATCATAGATTTTACTGTTTCATTTGTTTCATTTTCTGTTAAAGAGTCCTAGATTTCAGGGATATGATTCACTAGTTTGTTGAGTTTGTTTTTCAGTTTTGAGTCATGGTGTAGTGGTTACTAAATTTAAGCCATGTTTTTTTATTTAATTTGACTATTTAAAGCATCACAAGCTGAATGAAAATATCATCTTCTATGTTACATTCTTATAACTACTCTCCGAGTAATCTTCCTCTAAATTTCTGTTTTCCATATATTCCTCTAACAAATTGGTATCGAGCTATCTTCTTAGGGGATATGTGAGAATGGAAACTAATTTTTCTCAAATTGCTCCTCCCTCCTTTGATAGTGAAAATTATCACCTTAGGGCTGTTAGAATGCGGACCTACCTAGAAACCTTGAATTTATGGGATGTTGCGGAAGAGGATTTTGATGTTCCTCCTCTGCCTAACAATCCTACCATGGCCCAAATCAAAAACAACAAAGATAGAAGAACCAGGAAAGCAAAGGGCAAAGCGTGCCTATTTGCAAGCAATTTCAAGCAACAATTTTCACAAGAGTTATGTCTCCGAAACAAGCAAAGGTCGTTTGGGACTACCTTAAAGAGTATGTTGGAGATTAGAGGATTCGCGGGATGCAGATGCTAAATCTTATCGTGGAGTTCGAGTTACGGAAGATGCAAAAGTTTGAGACAATCAAAGAATACTCGGACAGATTGCTCGACATAGCGAACAAGGTCGAGCTACTTGGCACCGAGTTTGAAAAAATTCTTGTAACAACACCCGAGGTATATGAAGCATCCATAACCACCCTGGAAAATACAAAAGATTTGTCCAAAATTACTTTGGCGGAACTTCTCAATGCCTTATAGTCTCAAGAACAACGAAGGTTGATGAGACAAGAGCGTACGGTTAAACGTGTGATCGAAGGAGCCCCGCTCGCTAAGCATCAAGGAGGATACAAAGGAGGAAATAGCAAGAAAAGTGCATAATCTAGCAGTGAGAGCACTGGGAACCACCAAAACCACAAGGGTAAAAGTTCAAAGCATAACTATCCACCTTGTCGGCATTGTGGGAAACTAGGCCATCCTCCATTCAAATGTTGGAAGAGGCCATATGCAAAATGCAACAAATGCAACCAAATGGGACATGAAGCTATAATTTGCAAAAATAAATCCCAAAAGCAAGAAGCAAAAGCTCATGCTTGTAGGTAATGAAGAAGAAGAAGAAGATCATATTTTTGTGGCACAGAGTGTTTGGCCGCTAAGAGTTCTTCCGAAGCTTGGCTTATTAACATTGGTTGTACAAATCACATGACATATGACAAAACCCTCTTCAAAGACTTAAAGACCACGCAAACTTTAAAGATCGGAATCGCAAATGGTAGTTACATTCTCGCGAAAGAGAAATGAATAGTAGCCATCACAACCAATTCGGTACAAAAACAATCTCCGATGTTCTTTATGTGCCCGAAAATGATCAAAATTTGTTGAGTATGGGACAGCTTGCTTGATAAAGGATTTGACATAACCTTTAAAGATCGACGAGTATTGTATTATTTATGATGCTAATAGAAAGGAGATAATAAGGGTTAAAGAAAGAAAAAGAAGCTTCATATTTGATCCATTAGAAGGGAAGCAGCCTACACTAATGACAATGCCACTAAACTTTGGCATAAAAGACTTGGCCACTGTCAAGTTGAAAGGATGCTTGAAATTGAGAAAGAAGGAGATGGGGAAAGGTTTAGCACTCGCTTCCTAATCACTTACCAAATTGTGCTTGTCTGTCAATTTGGTAAATTGAAAAGAAAACCTTTTCCAAAATCAACTTAGAGGGTCTCTCAAAAGCTGCAATTAATACACACAGATGTCTGCAGGACCTCAAAGAACAGACTTCTCTAAAAGGTAGCCTCTACTACATTTTTTTCATTGATGTTTTCACAAGAATGTGTTGGATTTTTTTCTTAGAGTCCAAATCCGAGGTGGTTGGAGTTTTTGGAAGTTCAAAAATTGGTGGAAAATCGATCCGGGTGCAAAATTTAGATTATACGTTCACGTCGACAAAATTCAATTTATTTTGCGACGAAGTAGGCATTGAACATTAGCTTACGAGTGCCTTATACTCCACAACAAAATGGAGTTAGTGAAAGAAGAAACAGGTCGGTAATGGATATGGCCGGATGTATGATACATGAGATAGAATTGCCGAAACATTTCACGGACGGAGGCAGCAAACACTCGCTGTCTTCCTTTAAAATCGACTTCCAACAAAGGCTTTGGAAGAGAAAACTCCATTCAAAGCTTGGTATGGTTATAAACCTTCATTACATTATCTCAAAGTGTTTGGATGTGTGTGCTTTGTTCACGTTCCACAAGCTAAACATGACAAGCTTGACAATAAGGCAATTCCGGACATCTTTATAGGATAAAGTTTAGTGTCTAAAGCCTATAAAGTTTATCACCCTCAAATAGAAAAGAGACCATCAATAGAGATGTACATTTTAAAGAAGGGGAGAAATAGGATTGGAAGGATCCACAATTAGCATCACCAATTCGAGAAGCCTACCCGAACAATAAGCAAGTGATCATTGGCTGAACAAGATGGAAGATGATCCTCTTGTCGGAGGTTGTAGGCCACTGTTAGACATCTATCGGAGATGTAACGTGGCAATATGTGAACTGGTTGACCATGAAGAAGCTCTCAAAGATCCAAAGTGGAAGAAAGCAATAGAGGATGAGATGTTGATGATTCAAAAAAATGAAACCTAGGAACTAGTAGACGGACTCGAAGATCGAAAAATTATTGGTGTCAAATAGGTGTTTAGAACAAAGCTTAATGTTGATGGTTCCATCAACAAGCATAAGGCCAGACTAGTTGTCAAAGGGTATGCACAAATTGTTGGTGTTGATTATTCCGACACTTTTGCTCCTGTTACAGATTAGACACAATCAGATTGGTGCTAGCAATTGCAGCTCAAAATAGTTGGAAAGTGTTCCAATTAGATGTCAAATCTACGTTTTTAAATGGAGTATTAAAGGAGGAAATTTATGTGCAACAGCCGAGAGGGCTTTGTGAAGCCCAAAGAAGAAAACAAGGTATATCGACTAAAAAGGCTTTGTATGGCCTAAAGCAAGCTCCAAGGGCATGGTACACTAGAATTGACGAACACTTGCTAAGTCTTGGCTTTACTAAAAGCGTATCTAAGTCCACTTTGTATGTGAAACATAAGGGTAATGATATACTTATTGTGTCCCCTGTATTTTGACGATCTTTTGGTGATAGGAAATGACCTGAAATTGGTTGAAGAGTTCAAACAAGAAATGATGCAGGTCTCTAAAATGACATATTTAGGTCCGATAACTTATTTTCTTGGGATGGAAGTCAAGCGGACGAGAAAACAAAGTATTTGTCTGTCAAAAGAAGTATGCAAAGGAGATATTAAAGAAATTTCGGATGGAAGAATGTAAGGCTATGAGTAAACCCATGAATCAAAAGGAAAAGTTAAGTAATAATGATGGTTCGATAGTGTTAGTGAAGGTCACTACGAAGCCTCATCGGATGCCTAATGTATCTCACTCGCAACTAGCCCAACATTATGTTTGCGGCAAGCTTGATATCACGCTTCATGCATCGTCCTAGTGAAATACATTTGAAGGCTGCAAAAAGAGTGTTGAGATACATCAAGGGTACAATTGATTATGGTGTCAAATTTCAAAAGTGTGAGGATTTCAGGTTGTACGGGTTTTCGGACAACGGCCAGGGTGGATCTGTTCATGACATGAAGAGTACCTCATGGTATTTTCAGTTTAGGCTCGGAATATTTTCATGGTGTTCCAAAAGCAAGATATCGTTGCACAATCTACTACGGAGGCTGAATTCATTGCAAGCAACTACAGCAGATAAATCGGGCCCTATGGCTGAAAAAGATTATGTGTGATTTGCACATGGAAGAGAAGGGTGGCACGAAGATTTTCATTGACAATCAAGTCTGTCATTTGAATTTCAAATAACTCTAGTTTTCATGGAAAGACAAAGCATTTCACATCAAGTTGTACTTCCTGAGAG
Source organism: Talinum fruticosum (assembly GCA_021018815.1). Classification (NCBI taxonomy): domain Eukaryota; kingdom Viridiplantae; phylum Streptophyta; class Magnoliopsida; order Caryophyllales; family Talinaceae; genus Talinum; species Talinum fruticosum. Next base: position 3,463,592 of record JAITYX010000059.1, read on the forward strand.
AGGTTCAGCAAAAGGGAGAAGTGGTTGTAATTTATTGTAGAAGTAAAGGCCAACTTAATTTATTTACTAAACCACTTCTAGCTGGCGATTCAATTTTCTAAGGAAGAAGACAGGAATTTGTAGCTCCTAAAGCAAGGAGGAGTATTAGATAATTGCTTTAAGATCATAGATTTTACTTGTTTAATTTGTTTCATTTTCTGTTAAAGAGTCCTAGATTTCGGGGATATGATTCGCCGGTTTGTTGAGTTTGTTTTTCAGTTTTGAGACATGGTGTAGTGGTTACTAAATTTAAGTCATGTTTTATGTTTAGTTTGACTATTTAAAGCATCACAAGTTGAATGAAAAGACCATCTTCTCTGCTGCATTCTTGTAACTACTCTCCGAGTAATCTTCCTCTAAATTTCTAATGGATTTATAAATTTGTATAAGGATGTTATACTTCAAAATTCTTTGAGATTTGATGAATATTAGTTAAGTTTTATGGGTCGCATCTTACAAACATGTTAAGGACTTTTATGTAGCTTTTGGAACGATTTTTTTATTAATGATTGTCTGGGAAATTGTTTTTAAAAAGTGAATTTCTTGAAAATAGTCAAAGAAAAATATGTTGAAGATTTGTAAGGCCAAATTAATTCGTAAAATGTTATGTAATGCTGGTGATAGAAAGTGTTTATTTTGATATATTTTGTTTCCTCTCTATTATCAAAGCTTAGATGGACAAAAAAGAACACATATTTTTAAGTCTAAAACTAGGGGTTCAATATCCACACATTTTAAGGTGGGGTGTCTAATATGGATATATAAGATTAAATAAAAGTATGTATAAGTGTTTATTTTGAGGGTTTGTCGTTTTTTGATTGGAAATTATGTTTGTCATATGAGATCACATTTAATGAATTCCCATCACGGTCAATGTAAGTCCCATTTAAAACAATGTATGAGAATATCTATGGGCTCGTTAGCGTGGTAGGATGAGAGGTCTTCTTAGAATCATTAGGAGATAGATTTTACGAAGTAAAAATGCTAGAAAAGCATTGGAAATAAGATACAAAGAAAGGAGAGAGACTTTATGGAGTAGGATCTATACATAGCTAGCAAATGTGTTAAGAGAGCATTGAAAACTTATGGAATAGCACTAAACCAAGTCAATCAAATGACATGCACTAAGATAAAATAGCTCTAAGAATAGGTCCTCAAAGTAATAAGAATATAGATAATAAACATATGGGTGTGGTTAGCATTCAATCCTCCAAATTTTTAAGGGTGGTCGGGGCGTACTTGGATATAACACGATATGTGGTGCTCTTCCGATCGCTGAACCTATTTTTAATTAAGTTGTTTCCGGGGTAGATAAGTTTTTAAACAGAAAAGATAACTTTTCTCGAGGCCTCCACTGATATCTCCGAACTCCTTAGCGGTGTCATACATGCAAAATATTCAATGCGATTAAGTTAGTAATAAGCAACGAAGAAAAGGTTAAGACTATTATCTCTAAAATTTAAACCATAATTCTTTACTATCTCAAATTCCTATCAAAGGTGCGTCCTCTCTTAGTGCTTGTAGTTTTTAATTTAATAAGTAATTGCTCACCTCCTTCAAGTTTTTTCTCAATGTTTTTCATATTTTCCTATTCTTTTAGTTTCTTCTAACTCCTTTTGCTTCATTCCAAATTTTGAACGACTTTCTTTGTATAAAAGTTGCGCTTCAATGATTTTTATAACATTTTATCTTGCTGAAATTAACAAAATATAACAGTTTAGTCTAAAAAATAAAATTTGAACAATATAACGTATATAACTGAACTACGTGAAGTTCGGATTACCTAAATTCAGTGAGGTTACATCGCAAAATCAATCGAAAAACAATTAAAGTAGTAATAGTAGTGATGATTAATCTCTTGACCGAATCTTTTCAATATAGGACGTGATGATGATGTGATTAACTCCAAACGCCACCAAACATATGATGAGATTGCATTTTCTAATTACATTAAAATGATTATATGAGTACATTAGAAGCTCAAAAAAAAGTATCAAACTTTTCGTGCTAAACCATGTTTAATTTGGCTACCCATATCATTAGGACTGAAAGCAACGGCTAGAAAGGAATCTAATCAAGGTCAACGTTCATTCAAAGAAATTAATTAATTATCTTAAATATTTCGTAGACATTTTTTTATTAAAAAAACATTGATGATTTGGCTTTTTCCACTAGGAAAAAGGAAAGTCATGGTAGAAATAAAAAGTTTTCTTCTTTCGGCACTAGTACATATTTAAAAGCATGCAATTCTAATCTAATATATATATTCATGATGTTCACCACCTTGCATTGTTGCATATTTTCTTATGCAAATTGTGTACTTCATTAATAACATTATGTCTCATAATATAACAATGGGTGATTTATATTTCTACCGGTATACTTTTAGGCTTACTTTATCGTGTTATATTATTATTAATTTGATTTAATATATATTATCAGGATAACATTTTTAAAAATTTATGTAAAATACTATATGTAAGGGGCAAGACTCATTATTCTAAAGGAAAAGAAGTAGAGGACTATATATATAGCGGTATTAATTCATATCACTCCATTTAATTTATACAAAAGATTATCAAATAAAACTTCATCACCATGGGGAGGAGTCTATATCAAAGAAGGTATAAACAGTTATTGCTAAAATATAATACTTATATTTTGCTAAATTATTCATTATTTTGAATAACATATACAAAATTAAACTAAAGCATTTTTCTTTTTTTTTTTAATCAATACTATATCTATGAAGGGAATTACTGTCTTTTCAACTCCTTAATTGTCACCCTTAATTGGAAACAGTACCCTCTAATTATATTTAACAAAGGTAAATTAAAATAAAAATAATTTTAAAAATATCAAAGGTTAATAAAATCAGTTCCACTTACCTCAAGAAAGGTATATGTCAATAATTCCTAATTATATTATTAACTTTGTTACTAATGCAATTATATGAACTTTTAGTATATTAATTAATATTCTTCAATTAATTAAAAAAATTAAGATAATAGAATTGCTACAAATATTTTTTCCATTAATAAGTCATAATGTACTTTAATATGTTAAAAATTTGAGATAGATCGTTTATTACTCCTATAATTTTCTACTATATTTAACACTCCTTTCTTTTTTATTTATTTTTATTTTATAGATTAACACGCCTTTCTTTTGTTTACCCAATACTCTATTTAACACTTGAGAGTTGAATCTTTTATTAGAAACAAAAATTGTATTTAAATTAGGATATTATATGGATTATACAATAAGGGGTAATGCAAAGCTGGTAATTTATAATTAAAAGTGCAATGATAATCATCACACAAGTCAGGTGAATCGCCCAATAATAAGGGTGCAGCTCACTCGAACCACTTATTGGAGCTGCAAATATATATATATATATATATATATATATATATATATATATATATATATTCAAATGCTTTGGAGAGGTTTCCTTTTAAGTACAATTTAACATTCGATCCTTATAAATAAAGAAAATTTTTTAAAACTTGAAAGAGAGTTGTATATAACAATAAATATTTGATAAATGGGTTATTCGATTTGACTCGAGTTAATTTTAATTTGAATTGTTTCAATGTTTGATCAAATTTGTGTTGCAAAGAAAATTAATTTTGGAAAGAAAATATTCAGTTCAATTTTGATTTCGGCTCAATTTCAAATTAACTATTTCGGATGTCAAGCTTGGTCATGGATTCAAGTCATTCGGTTAATTTTTTAATTTATAATAATAAAAAGAGTTTTTTTATAGAAAAAGAAAGTTTGTAGTCGTATTTGGCAATTAGCTATTAGGTATTGACTAATTGAATTAGTTGTTACCTGATTGGATTAGTTGTTTGTATTAACTTGTTTACATTTAATTTTTTCGAAGACGGGTTACGTAAAATTAGTTGTTTCTAAAAAAAAAAAGTGAAATAAAAAGTTAATTTACAAAAAGTCAATCTCAAAAAGTTATTAAAATTAATTTTTTAAAAATGACTTTTTAAGGACAAAAATTTATTACAAAAAATTAAATTATCAAATACTTTAAATAACTTTTGGTCAAGTCAAAAAATCAAAACGTCCTTAAAAAATTATTTTTTATTAAAAAATATTTTAAAAAATTATTTAGTAAACATGACCTATATTGAACTGATAAATTTTTAAGAATTACTAATAATAAATATAAAACGTACTATATATGACAAGTTGGTCCTTTATAATTAATTGAATTGAATTGAAAGGTGCGATAATATAACGTTTTTAATTTAAAGTTGTGTTTGGTTGGAAAGGAATTATTGTTTGGTGTGCATGCGACTGCGATACGGGGTTTTGGGCGCAGACAATGAATGATCAGATGCCGATGCCACTTGATAACTTTTCACTACACAAATCTCTACTATCATTAACCCGACACACGTGTACTCTTTTTTATTATTATTATTAAATTCCAACTTCGATACTCCATCTTAAGCTTTACCCACAATTATCACGAATATTTTTGGAACCCTCTAGATTATAACACACATCGTTCGGGTTCGGATACGGAGCGTCCTTGGTAACTATGATCTTACCACATCATTTTATTACCTATTTTAAATATTTAATTTACATAAAAGAAAGAAACATAAACAGAAAAGAGTAGAAATGAATATAAATGAGTAACGAAAAAAAAAAGAAATAAAGCTGAAACGAATAGAAATGAACAAAAAATATAAATAAATTATGATTTTTATGTAACTTTAAATGAGCCCTTAGTGTCTCCAATATACCGTTTTTTGTTCGAAAGAATCACAAAGGGTAATATAATATTATAATGGAAGAAAGACGAATAACCGATCCGAAAATCTATCAATCTTAACCATTAGGCTAAAATCTTATTAGTGTATAGCGAATAATATTATAATTATGTTTTTCTAACCACTCAGCATTGTTCATGAATATATGCATAAATCAAGATTAAAAATACTTGAGTATATTCTCAGCATGTGTTTGTGGTTCACTTACATATCACACAATAATATGAACAGTTCGCTAGTATATTACAACAAATAATTAATAACAACTAAAAGTAAATATCATTGTCCATTTTGTAACATATATTAGAAACCATACATTCAAATATTTTGTTGCTTTGTTGGAATTTTTCTTTTCTTTTGGATTTGAGGTTATAAAGACAAATAATCTGAATGGAATAAATAAATAGCAAATTTTCTATTTCCCTGTAAATTTATAACATATACTAACTGGTAACATCTAATGATAAAGCAACCTCTTAAAATGTGTCTACCTTTTTATGCCTTCAATTATATTTCTAGCACTTGTATATAATAATCTATTTAATATTTTATAATATATTAGTACATAAATTTTGACAATTCATTTTACTAACGGTCTCCAGAGACGCCGTTAACAACAATAAAGCTCCGCCACTACGTATTAGTATACCACACAACCATCTCATTAGTAGAATCAATAGAGATTGAAAATGATAGTATATTATTAATCTTTTTACCTGTTCAATTGTAATAATTTTAAATATTATCCTATTTAAATTATTGAGAGAGCATCTAAAAGTAAGTTCCAATGTCCATTTTAATTTGGCAAAAAAATGATGCATTTATGCTCCATATATAACCCCAAAAAAAAACCCTACTACTGCTTTTCCAGGAACAGTTGGGTTATATCTATTGGATCAGGGAGGCTAAAATTTTATGCCTCTCCATATATGCCTTTCTCTTTAGACTTTAGCCATAGGAACAAAGGGATATTATCTAGTCTTGAAAAAGGAAAAAATAAAAAATAAAAGAAAAAAAAATAGTAATATGAATATGAATATGATAAGCAAGAAGAACCAAGAGAAGCCACTAAGCCAATTTTTAAGTGTTAATTAATGACCCCCACCACAACACTACAAAGGTTAGCATTTCACCCATGCCTATTGCTTTTTTGCTTCCATTAAAATCTTTACAAAAATTTTAAAATTACCCTACTTGCACAAAACTAAATTATCTATAAAGTTTAATATAAAATACTAAATTTTGAATTTTTATTAATTTGGCCATGTATTAAAATACATTCTCTTTTATTCCTCAATTGAAAAGAGTAGGATTGATGAGACTTTAACAAAGGAAAGAAAAAGAGCACATTGCACCCAATTCTTTGGTCGAATTTCAATTTTGATTAAAGAAAAAAAAAAGTCAAGACGAGGTACAGACAAGGAATACTATACCTCCATTTGACTCTATACTTTTTTTGTAATTTATGTCGAATTGAGGGTGCATTGGTGAAGTAAGATTTTTAATGACTTTACCCTCTTTTCATCAATTTCTCTTGCAAACATATTCCAACGATGTGCAAATTAACCTTCTATATTCTTATATGGTGGAAGTGTTTTAGTCTAACGAATGTTACACACCTTGCTAATCCAAGTCAAAGAAAATGTATACCCATAAACGGAAGAGAAAAATACTTATTCAATTAAATCAAGATACGGGAAGAAGGTACGATTATTAGTTTAAAAGACAGTCTCACTGGTTTTTTTTTTCTATAAAACTAATCTTCTATTCATAGAAGGTTTCTTGATAATGATGGTTTATGTCTAATAATTATTTAAGTTCGATAGGTTTTGGATTGCCCAATCTTTCCTTTTTGGCTATGAATATAATCTAAAGCAAAAATTAACAGCTAGCTCCCACTTTCTGTAGGAAATGTCATAAACCCATCAAGCACATTGGAATTTTTTTTTTTTTTGGCAATTATTTTACGTACGTGTTGCTGAATGTGACAATGGCATAAATTCTAGTTATTTTTTGGTTTCTTAAGGGGCTTTCAACGAGTAGGTTCACACAATATGACATGAAACTACATTAAGTATCGTTTCGGGATTCAACGTAGATCGATTAGGGTTTATGGGGCACACACGCCAAGTCCACATTTTCATCTCCTTGTGGAAGACATACTATAGAGAGGGGAATATTGGTGTCACCTAATGACCAACCATGGCTATTCATGTGGTGTACGAGAAAAGGATTTCGATAAATGATTCTATTCAAAGGTTTTTCTTGCTTTTATTAGCTCTACATTCTGTACCTTTTGCTGTGATTTTACCCATCGTTGCTATTTTGTACCCGGTGAATGAGTCTAGTTCAATCTATTCAACTTGATTAGTCATAATCTAATATGCAGAAACTACGTTAAATTAAGCGAGACTCTTTTCCATTTATCTTTATTACCTTATAACTTTACATATCCTTACACCTTCTTATAACTTTTTATAACTATTTTTACAACTATCTTACAACTGCTTACAACTTTGCTCAAACTCCTTACATATAAATGAAACGGGGCTTAGTCTAATATTTTTAAAAAAAAACTGAAAATAATTACCATTGTAACAAACATTGTTTTTCTGACGGTGATAGCAATTGTAAAATCTGATGCTAAAAACAATATCTAACGATAAATGTATTCGGGAGATGTCTTTAACTCGGATGAGTTTTGAATTTTTATCATATCTGGTGCTAAAATTGAGTTTTTTAAAATTGAAAATCAAATGTAGTTTTTGTTTAGATTTTGAGTTCGACCACGGCCTGAGTATTAGATACAGTTGAACAATTTCTCAAGAATGTGTATTACTAACTATCTAGAGTAGTGGAGGGTATATGTTGGTTTTAGGCAGCTTGTCTAGATCCTTCTTCACCAAAACATATATTTACTTGGAGTGGTTGTAAGTTAACCTAGAATTAGGCCACCACTAAGCAAGATGCACATATATATAATTCATACTTAATTCCTTAATTAGATGTCAATTAAATACATAATGATCTCTTCTGCTTTTTGATCCACTTGGTACCTAAAACAAGTATTATTATTCTTGAAATTTCAAGATGTAAAGGAGTCATATAAAAAAATATCTCCACAAAATCTGGCCTTAAGTTGGGTTTTCTATATATTATCAAAAACAGAGTTATCATGGGAGGGAAGCCATTCCATAAACGAATAAAATTTAGATGGGAGAACTGAGAGATTCTCTCTACAGTTGATTCACGTGAAATTAAATTTAAAAATTAGCAATAAAGTTATAAAAAGTATGTATATCAAGAATAATTAGCCGCCAACCTTCATAAAAGTTTGTTCATTAATCATCAATTAATCACTATTTAATCACTCATATTGGCCCACCAACCGAGCTTAAAGGATCCTCAACCTGTTATTATGTTATTGCAAATTTGAAAGGGCTTGGTCAAGATTTTAACTTTTGTGGGATTTCAATATTATACTTGTCCAATTTGAGATGAAGGGATATTGCTTAATTAACATGTATATGAAGTGGTTTAAGATCTTTTTCTTCTTCTTTATTAAACATGGTAAGCTTCCACTCAATCCGCCCTATATATGTATACGGGTCGAATTCAAAGTGGCTGAAAACGATAAAAGTCGAGATAAGTTCAACGAAAGCATAACCTATAATAAGATAATTAAATTTGAAGATGATTACACTTCAATAATTGTCTAACATACCTGATCTTTTTACTATTCTTTGTATTATAGAACATCTGAGCACGTACGAATATATGGATGATTGCTCCACTCCAATTCTCTATAGTGTTGCCCTTTACCATTGCATTATGGTTGAGTAAAGTATTGATGAGATGTTACTCCAAAATAACAAATTATTTGCCAACCAACCAAGAAACCATGCAAAGTTAGGACATAATAAGGTCATAAATTACAAATTATGTGTCAACTAAGAAGTTATTAATAAAGTCGACATAAGTCGGATCAATTTTTATATATTATTAATAAATTCAATTCATCGCCTCTACACCCACCACTTGAATCACTAAACATATTTAATTTATTTTTTAATATTTAATTTTATTTTTCATACCAAATATATTTTTCAAAAATGACAAGTGGCTCCATAAAAAAAGGCAAAAGCTGATTGTTTCGAACTGTTGGTAGATTGCTTGAAAGGTCCAATATGAGGGCAGATCATGTGATCCATGTACCGCAGAGTGCTCTTTGGACTACGTATAAGAAATTTGGATTATGTGACCTCAATTACAAATGCTCTAGTAATGCTTTAACTACTTAGAAAGAAAATACGCAATGTGGATGATATCTTGTGATCCAAGTTTTTGGCACCGTAAATTCCAAGCAGAAGGTTTAAATTGATGGCGACTTTAGAGGAGAATGAATCTTTGTCATCCAGTCACTCTCATTATCATTAGCTCATCAAAAACCACACTATGTTTCATGAAAATAGCGACGTATTTCCGATTCGGTTTTCCTTTACAACTGTAAATTGCAGGGATAAGAAATTCTCAGATTTTGCCCTTTTTCCATTGGGACTTCACTGTACTCAAACTATGCATATACAGTACAGCATCTATAATCATCGAATCTTTCTGATAAACTAATCAAACAACAATATTAATTTCGAAAAATTATTCACAATTGGCTTCATTCAATGGTTGTTTCCGGTAATCCGCTTTTCATATCAATGTAATCGGTAAAATAGAATATAGCAGTACTTGTTAAAAGATGACTAGTACGTGAAAATGAGATATATAAATCACTCTCGCTTACATTTCCTTACTACGATAGTTGAGGAATTGAGACTAGATTAATACTTCATGCAACTCTTGAATTACACCTCAAGATAGATGTAGTTGTTTTTGTATTTATAGTATAGTACCCTATGAGACACCCAACAGCCACTATCTTTGGCCAATATTAGCCACAGCCCTCAGCACCAAAGCAGACAAATTGGCTCCTCCCTCCCCCCAAGAGAAAAAAACAAGGAGAATATAAAAAATTGTACTTTTCTGTTTGCCGCGTATATATATATGAGTGTGTACAAGTTGCGAAAAGTGGTTGTGGGCACTGCTCTTGATTAAATTATATACTCATGAACACTATATATATTCCCTCATATAGTTTGACTGCAACATAATCTTAAGTTTTATAGCATCTATATATCACTTGCTGAAGCACTGCAAGCTATATATTTATACATCACCATGAACCTCTCAGTGCCCCCTCATATTTGCAAACAAGCTGCTGCACGACCTCTGATTACCTTGCCGCCGCTCGGCCACCACCATGGCCGCAGGAAGGACAAGGTAGTGATCGTAATGGGAGCCACGGGGACCGGGAAGTCGAGGCTCGCCATAGACCTAGCAACTCAATTTTCCGGGGAAATAGTCAACTGTGACAAGATCCAAGTCTACAAAGGCCTAAATATAGTCACCAACAAGGTGACTGAGGAGGAGAGCCGGGGGTGGCTCACCACCTTCTGGGAATAGTAGATGATCCGGACTCGGACTTCACTGCGTCCGACTTCACCCGCCATGCCTCCATAGCCATCGACTCTATAGCCGGGCGAGGGAGGCTTCCCATCGTGGCGGGCGGGTCTAACTCTTTCATTCAGTCCTTGGTAGAGGACGAGGTATGTTTCAATTCTAGGTATGCCTATTGCCTGATTTGGGTAGACGTGTGGCCATCCGTCCTGAGACAGTTCGTCTCAGGACGGGTTGACCAGATGGTAGAGGCCGGACTCGTGGACGAGGTCGAGGGGTTTTTCGACCCGAACTCGGACTACACCCGGGGGCTACGTCGGGCCATCAGGGTGCCCGAGCTGGATAAGTTCATGAGGTCAGAGGGGAAGTTAGAGGACGCCATTGAAGAAATCAAAGCAAACACGTGGGAGCTGGCGAGACGCCAGCGCAGCAAGATCCAACGGCTGAGGGACTCTCGCGGTTGGGGCCTACACCGGATTGACGCCACGGAGGCGTTCGAAAGGCAAAGAAAGGAGGCTGACGTGGCGTGGGAGCGGCTCGTGGTGGGCCCGGCGGCCATGATTGTGGGCCAGTTCTTAAGTAACCAGGGTGGTACTCATCATGTGGTGAATAATAATAAGAGGAAGAAGAAGGTGATAAAGGCGAGAGGTAAAAGCGTCATTTCGAGGAGTGTGCCTTCTCCTTCCCCTTCTCTCTCTCCTGCTGTCGCTGCAGCAGCCATGGCGAGTAGCTGAAGTGTATGTACGGAAGCAATAAGGTTTCGACAGCCACTCCACCATCCGTACGGTGCAGGGGAGGGACCCCACTTAACCACTTGTAGAGTTATAGGCGAGACTGCTGGGCCCAACGGAAATGAACCTTTCTACGAGTCACCACCTTTTCATAAATTGTCCGCGGCTAACCGTGTTGGTTCAAGCGGTTTAGTGCTTATTTTCTTAAACAAAATAGTTTAAGATTTGAGTCTTATGGATGAAGAAGGTTTACATTGACTAACGGGATAATAGTTAATATTATCCCTTATGAGTTACGGACTAACGGTAATTCAAGTCTAAAATGTAATTTAAAGAATTAAAAATGAAAATAAATCAATCCTTTCTTAGTTTATTAAAGGTCTGTTTTTTCAATGTATAGAAATCTTGTGTTTGTATTTGTGTTCCAAGTAAATTATAAGACATTTTATTACTTCAAAATGTATTATTATGTTGAGACGACGAAATGAGTTATGAAGTACTAAGAAAATATAATTATAAACGTTCAACTCTAAACATAACTTTAATAGGTTATGAAGTAATAAGAAAGTAAGGAAATATATGACAAACTACATCTATAAAGTTAATATTTTATTTTATTTTTTATAGAAAATTATGGTTAATAATTAAAAATGCCTAGAATGAAGAAAGATGAAATGCCTCTGAATTAAAAAGTTGTTCCATATATATGAATTATCCAATGGGTAAGATTATTTTCACAAAACGGCAATAAAGGTAGTATGGTAATTTTCACAATTTTAATCGTCCATGTGGTACAATATAATCTCATACGTTAATTTTTATAAATTTTATTAGAATTTAAATTATATAAATAATTTCAATTCTATTTGTTGTTTGGACTAAAAAAATAAGAAAGTAAAAAGGCAAAAGAAGGCTAAAGTAAGCACACAGCACACAACCATGAAAGGAAAAAAAATGTTGCAGGTCAAGCCATTAGTTCCGGCAGTTACAATAATTGGACCTCCATTAATTTCAGTTGTTAACGGTCAATTGGACCTCCATTAATTCCGCTAGCTACATTTGATGTCACGCGGGCTTCCGACGAAATACAACATTCCTATTCCGATCACCATTGTTTCCAGTTGTTGTTCCTCTTTTTCCGGCGAAACAAACTCCGGCCACCCAAGATTGAAATAAGATGTTTATTGTCCCTGTTGCCGACCTTGATGATGGTAAAGGATGAAAGGGCCGCTACAACAACCGCTCTAGCCCGACGATGTCCCCCTCCATTAGCCTATGAGCTTCGGGGACAAATACCCGACGTCGGTTTCCAAAAATATAGACTTTCATAATTTTTGAATATTAGTTTCCACATTGCATAAAAAATAAATAAATTAGTTTTCTGATGGCTGAATTATGTTCTTCCACGTTTTGCTTTCACCCTTCCCAACTACTACTTTTATTTATTTATTCAGTTACACATAAAGCAATAAATGGCAAGTTGCCAAAGTGTTTGTGTTAAGTATACATATTTTTATTTTTTGTGTGCAAATATTCCCAAAAATTTGCACTTGCCAAGAATTGAACACTTGACCACTCAAGACTAATGCAAAGCTTTATCTATTACACTAACTTACGTTACATTGTCAACATGACTTTTTCTTTTTATTCCACTGATATTGTTCCATGGCTGAATGTTTGCTTTCCCTGAACCTTTCTTCCGCCTTTTGATTTCACCCTTCCCAACTACTATTCATTTCCTTATTTTTGAATATTAGTTTCCATATTGAAGCTGCTCATTAGTTTCCATATTGAAGCTGCTCATTTTTATCGTCAACCTTCATCCCTTTGAAAAACATGGTGGTCGGAGAGGGCTGATGGTGGGGGAGGATGGGCAGCCGATAACATAGGCAATAGTCGGGGAAGATGCACCGGAATTAATTTATGGCAGTGTCATTTGGGTTGACGTAGATTTGTCGGAGATTATGAAGCTTGTGGACGGAAAGTATGGAGCTTATGGCAGAAAAATATACAAGTTGACTATTTGTCAAACTTTTTTAAAACGTCAAACTTGTGGTCAGAAAATATGGAGCTTATGGCTCGAAAAATATATAAGTTAATTATTTTTTAAAATTTTGTTTAAAATCTTTTCACATTTTTATTGGCTTAAGGGAAGAATTTTTGACAATCCAAATATGACTTTAAAAAATAATTTTTTAAGTAATTTATCAATGTTAAAATTTTAATTATATTAAAAAAATAATTAATGGTATAAATTAAACATTGCCACATGGATGGCTAAGATTACGGGAATTACCGTAACTACCATCATTGTTATTTTGTGGGAATGATTATATCCGCACCGATTTAAATTATTTCCAATTATGTATGGATTGCAACATCAATATATTTAATTGACTAAAAAATATCACTCTAACTTTCTTTCAAAGTTACAATAAATCACTATCCTAAAATGGATTTAAAAAATACCCAACTTTAAATCGTTAGATTGGCACAAATAGTCGCACTGAATTTTAATTTTGTATTTTACACTCTACTCTTTTTTAATAGAAAGAGAAATTTCGTTAATAAAAAATGATACGATATGTCATACATATAAAAATAATTTTCTAACAAGAATAAATAAAACAGATCAATAGTAAATATACTTTTGTTTGCCTCTATACTTGTAATATCAAGTCTGAAACCTTCTTGTTCAGCTTCAATTTGTCTTTTTGAAAGTCGGCAAATTATTCTATAACTTCATATACCGGATTTATGTGTGATATAATAGATGCAACCCGAAAGAAATATCACTTTGATCGAGCAATGTGAAATTCTATTATTGAATCATTTCCAATTACAATCAATAAGAATAATTGATAAAAATATCAAAAATATACTCTCCAATCAAATCAACAACTACGATAGTACGTATTTGTAAAAGAAATAACTCACATAAATGCGAGAAACAAAACTCTCACAAGGAGAGAAAACCCTAACTCTTACAAAAAAGAAGAGAGAAATTCAATCTCTCACAATAAGGAAAGAAAATTTATTAAAAAGAAAATAACAATACATTTACATATTAATTCGATGGAAGAAATTAAAGTAAAAGAGACTTATCATTGGCTATAACTAAGCTATTAGTAGTTTCAATAATTTATAAAAAAAAAAAGTAGTTAATACAAAATTATGGTTTAGAGGAAAGAAATAGAATATAAGGATGAGGGGAGGGGGCTGCATTTTACACAATGTTGAGTGCTAACTCAAGAAATCCTAATTATCTTCCATCTTTTTGACAAAATTACTGCCTATTTTTTGTCAAAGATAAGGAAAGGATGAAAATGTTAACTTCCATTTAAAAAAAAAAAAATTGCCAGAACTATTGAGATGACTAAGTATAATAATGGGTCGGGGCCTAGGTCGGATCCAAGTGGACTTAAATTCATTTAATTTTTTTGACTTGGACCCGGACCGACCTAAATCCATCATCGGGTATGTGAATCATAGACCTAGACTCATACTCGATGCGTTTGCGGGTCCATGGGTCCTAAATAGGTCCTAAATGGGTGTAGACTATTTCAATCTAAAATTGCTAAGAAACAATATAATGTTATCATTCTTATGCCCCATTTAATATTATTACACATTTGTAGGCAACACAAATTTCTTATTTTTCACACATGTACTTAGATAATTGATAAATTGACAAATTAAAATAAATATTCAAAACTCAAGCAAAGTGAACAAATTTGAAGAAAAAAAAAGTGAGAAAAAGAGTTTGAGAGTCATGAAAGATGATTGATAATGAGTGAATGAGGCAACGAGTGATTGAATTGTTTAAGAAAATTAGGCTAAGACAAGTTTAAGTCATATGTAAAAAAGAAAAAAATTAATCGGGTCCATAGGTTTGGGTGTGGGTCCAAATTCTAAACTCAAACTCATACCCATACTTATTTAATATCACTTGGATCCGGACTCGGACTCGACTCAAATCCATCAAATTCAAAATTTTCGAACTTAGACCCTCTAATTTGGGTCGGATCCGACGAGTTTGGGTGGGTATAGGACCCATTGACATCCCTAGAGATGACAATTAACATAATGATTTTTCGAAGACAAAGAAAGGAATTAGAAAAATATTGTTGGAATGACAATTAACGGGATAGGTTCAAGTTGTATTTTTTCGTTTGATAGAAGTTCATTTTATAATTCTCCTTTTCTCAATTTATAAATTATACTAATGGTTAAGGTATTACTCACTTCCGTTTCAAAATATTTGTCACTTTAACTAACTTTTTTTATTTCAAAATACTTTTCACTTTACAATCCCAATAACATATTAATTAATAATTTACTAATTTTACCCTTATTAATTATTTTTATTCTTCTTTTATTTTCTCCTTTCTTTTTTAAGTTTTATCATTCCCCATAAATGTCTTTTTTTTGCCCATCTTTCATGCTTATTTTAGCATCTTTAATTCATTTTTTAGTTTTTTTCGTACCCCCTCTTTAAGGTTTATGTCAATCTTTATTTGCTTTTTTGTTTGGTTTTTTTTTGTCATACCCTGTACACTGTGATTTGACCGGACCAATTTTCTTTTCTTTTTTTTTGGCTTTTTTTGTTTCTTTTTTCTACCATACCTTGTTCACGATCAGACTAAATTTATTTTGTGATCAGGTCATTTTTTTCTTGGTTTCTTTATTCTGTCATATTCTGTTGACATATGATGTGACAAGGCCAAATTTATTTTTACTTGACAAATATTTCAACTTTTATCATTCTCCTCTCATTTTTGCTTGTTAAAAAACACATTGTTCAACTTTTAACGATCCCCTCTTTCATGTTTATTTGCATTGCTTTGTACTTATTGAATATAAAAAATAAATATTTAGCATAATCTAAAAAAATATCTCATAAGTAATTAAAGGTAAAATTTGTCTTCATAATCTAAAGAACAAAGAAAAAATTAACATTTAACAAAATTTAGGAAGATAAATGTTTAACATAAATGTAATTGTTTGTCGAATAATTTTTTCCTCAAGTGTTTCTCCTTAAATGTTGAAATCATCCATTGAATTTCTAATAATCATTGAGCTTGCATCTTATACTTGAATCTTCAACTATCCACACATTCTCAAACGAGTCTTTAATAACCATAAAATATTCCGAATCTATGAAATCTTCCGCAATCCAAGAAGTATTAAAAATGTTAGAAATAATCAAAGAGAATTTGAAAAAAATAGAGGGAAGAAAAAATTATGGAACAATTACGTACGTTTACAAAAATAGTCTAACTTAGAAAACTATGCACTTCTTCCACTAAACTAGCCTCACGAGTTCGATTGACTAGGTAGCTGACCTTGCCGCTCTAGCATTGCTTTATTAATATGAGGAATCTTGTATTTGAGGGTATCCATGGTTCGCATTATCTCAATCGTGCATAGTTGCAATGTTGCAAATATAAGATTTGATTTCGTCACGGGGAAAGTTTCGAACGACCTCATAACGAAGCATTAACAAGTTCATCAACAATTTTAGAGGACTCCTTATACTCGTAATGATTGTATGCCATTAAACAATCTAAGATCCATAACATTTAAATCCAGAGAGTTCGAAGGTTGGTTATTCAAACAAATATCAAATCCATCATCGGTAGCCACTCGACGAAATTCGGGATCATCGGCACTAATGTAAGTTCTAGCATTATCTTACTCGAATGAAAATAGGACATTGTGTATCATCTCTTGGCCATTTTTCTTTGGTGGAAGGTATGACTTTTTCTATCATGTGTGATCTCATAACTTCCTCATTCATTGAAGTCATAGGCTTTGTCTCTAAAGTCCCCGCAATCCTATTAGCACTACTTCTTCTCGCCGGCTTTCCCGAAAAATATTTCATTCCCTTACGTATCAAATCTAGGTCGAGCTATGGCGACTAAAAACATAACCTTGTGTATAAAATTTTTGCTCTTGCAAGTACGGTATAGATGTTTTTCATCGGGAAATAAGGTTATCCACAATGGTAGCAACTCCTTTTAAATTGCTCCAAGTGCCACATAGGCAAGGGAGTTGCTCCCTTTTATTGTCTATTGTCAATGGTAGTAACTCATGAGAGTTGCTCCATAATAATTTATATTATAAATGGGTTCCACATGAAATATTTTATAAATATAATTATTCCTCTCTCTCCCCCTTTTCCTTCTCTCTCCTTCTTTTTCCCTCTCTCTTATCCTTTTTTTCCCCATGGTCGGTTGCTCCATGGAGAAACTCCCTTGGAGTTGCTCCACCTCAGCCCTACCCCCTCGCCTTTTTTATATATTTTCTCTTTCCTCCATATGGGAGCAATTTCCTTGGAGTTGCTCCTATTGGAGATAACCTAAGTAGTAATTACGAGACTTTCTTGTCATGTAAAACCATTTCTCGTCAATATGAACGACGTTGTACATTGAAACGAAACTGGAGCATGTGGTATGCTTTCAACAACAAACATTGATAGACAAAATTTCAACCAAGATATTTTATTTTCCTCTCGTCAAATAAGACTTTAAAGCATTTGAATGTCGACGTATATCTCCATCCTTTAAATGTCTAGTCAACGTCAACTTGCTAACTTTAAGGGAACAAGCTAGTGACTCAAGAGTTGTTCGTTGATTGTAAGGAATCTGACGCATCCGATTGAAATCAACTTGAACTCTCTTAAGCCCACTTTTTTGTCTTTTATGAGAAACATCGTCATTCTCATATTGTTTCCAAATACGTTGTATGGTTCACATTGAAACGGAAAATTGGGACGCAACAATCCTGGTTACTCCTTTCCCATTTTACCATTTGAACTTCTCTAGAGTAGGGTATCATAAATTGCTCTGTTTATTATTGTTTAAGATTTTCGCATTCCTCCCTCGACTTGAAGGTTGGTCATTTGTATTTTCAGTATTTTTATCTATTAAAACAAAAAAAAAACTAATTAACATTTCAACTTACCCCACAACAACGCAAATTTATGCTAAATAAGGGAAACAAGCACAGAAACAACGGTGTAAATAATTGAAACATTGCATCTTAGTAAAGCAACCTAAAGTAACAATTTTTAACAACTTTGGTTGCCAATTATTTTTATGTTGAAGATCATTATTTGTTATGTTTTTATTTATCTTTACCTTTTGGTTGCAAATTCTTCTTATGTTAAAGGTCATTTTTTTTTTGCTCCTTTGATTGTATACTTGTTTTTATTTCTCTTTTCCTTTTGGTTGCCAATTCTTCTTATGTTGAAGATAATCTTTTTTACTCCTTTGAAATTGTATTCTTGAATTTTGGTGTATGTACTTTAAAGGAATACTTTATCAAAAAATTTAACTCCACAACCACAAGTTTTTTTTTTTTTTCCAGTGTTTTAGTTACCATTGTCTGCCCATATCTTGTGCATCATCAACATCGAGTACACCATCTGCATCATCAATATTTGAGAAATATTAAGACTGGGCATTGGAGATGAAAGAGGGAGGTTCAAATCGAGTACACCATCTGCATCATCAACATCATGAACCTCATCCTCTTGTGCATTATCAACATCAAAATCGAATTGCTCCTGTGGTGGCTTCAAATTCATATCAAAGTTGCAAGCTCCCATTTTTTCAGTTTGAGCCGCAAAATTGCATGTTCTTGCCTCAATTTATACAGCGAAATTGGTGGGAAATATTTAAATTTAGTTTTTAACATAATTTTGGAGCTTAATTTTGGCGAAAATAAGTTCATTTGAGAAGTTTTGAAAATGTAAATTTGTAAAATTTGAAGCGATCGACCTCCATCATAAATGACATGTCGATTTAGAAGCACAATAGATTAAATTGAGAGAGAGAGAAATAGACACTGAAAAATAAACTCCATGGTGCAAAGTAAATTAGGCTAAGAAAATTGTAAAGAGAGAGAGGGGGAGATGAAATAAGGGAGGTGAAATAAGGAGAGAGAGAAATGGAGATGAAATAAGGATAGAGAGAGAGGAAGCTAGAGATTGAAAAGAACGTGAATGGAAATCAGGAAAGGAAAAGAGTGAGTGTGAGTAAATTGTAAAGAGAGAGAGAGATAAAGATCGAAAAGGACGCGAAATCAGGCAAGGAAGAGAGAGAGTGTGAGAGTCAGATTTATTGGGAAACCAAAAAGAGAGAGAGAGAGTGGGCGATAAAGGGAGAGAGAAAAAGGGGTATAAAAGTCTTTTTAAATTGTAACTATTATCAAAATTAATTACTCCTTAGTTTTCCCCCTCCATCTCAAAACGTCAAGTATTTTGAGATGGAGGGAGTATTTTTTTACCAATAAATATTAGTTGAGGTGGTATTAGTCTCATTTTAATTAAAAGAACATAAATTTAAATGTTTGTATTTGTTGGAAAAACTTTTACCTTAAATACTTACAGTCATAGAGAGATTAATCCTTACTCAAACAAAACAAGAAAAAAAAATAGATTTCTCCGCATTGACCTCCTTGCCCTACTTTTTTTGCTTTCATTTATCTGCGTGCTCTTATTCTATATATCTTTAATTGGAGAATATAAGTTTGCATCCCCAAAATACTATTCTTCTAATTCTTTGATCTATTTTATAAACCATCTATTAGGGAGATTTCGATCAAAACAAAAAAATATAGTGGACAAGATATTACCTTCTTCGTGTGCAAATCTAACATTTCAGAAGCTTAACCATCTATCCTATGTCGTCATTTTAGAAAGAAAACTTCGTACTCGTAATTTTAAAAATAAAAGGAATTAATTAAGCATTAAGATTGACTTATAATTAGAAACATTTATACAAAAAATTATATAAAGATTTTGTAGATAATTTTTAAAAAATTTGGGAATTATTCTTGCTTTCAAAAATAAAATAATAAAAAATTTCTTGTATAAGTGGAATATATTACAAAGTTGGTGTAAAAAATTTATACTTTATATAACAAACACACAAACTAGTATATTCCTTTAAAAAGCATGCAATTTATTTGTGTACAAAGCATTTTCAGTTTTCAAACCCAAAAAATATATATATAAAAAAGAAGCACCTCAACTTGATAAAAGAAAGCTAGGAGGTTGTATGATCAAGTGGGCGGATTCAATGGACTTCTATTTTAAATTAGCCGGTCATAGTAAACCTAAAAATGACGGTAATATCAATATTTAAGACCACTAGCGTACGCGATTTGCTCTCACAAAGAGATGAATTAGCTCCTCAGGATTGATCCTTAAGAAATTAGGTGAATAATTATAGTGGTTATGGACTCGAGATACGTGTAACCAAATGGTAGGAGAAAAGGGAAATAAAGGAGTTTTAAGGGTAAAAAATAATTTTTATTGATCCTGTGTTTATGAACCCTAAATCATGTAATAAGTTTTAGGATAATTGAGGTGAATATCTACTCCGATTTTTATATGCTAATTTGCTAAACATTGCATGCATTTCTAGTTGTCTTTGTCATTATTATATGTGTGGACTTAGAGGCCCAATGAATATGTGTGGTTCAAGTTCTGCCTGTGGGAGTATTAGGGTAGAAAACCAAAGGCAGGGCTATTGCTGATGGTAACCAACAATTTTTTTAGGTAAGCGGATCACCGATTGAGCCCCTATCTCAGAGGAAGACCAACGAGCTTAACGCGCTAGGGAGATAGGGAATGTCGGCCCATTAACTTCCACCACATAATATCCTCACAAATGAGAAATATTGCTCCCACACAAATTCGAACATGGGTGGGGTGGGTGGAGGATAGAGCCGAGTAGCCATCACGCCACTAGCCTCCTCGACGATGTTAACCAACAATTGTCCTCATTGACAAGATGATAATGAATATATAGGTATCATCTTGAAATTAAGCTGAGTTGTATTTACTCCACACACACTTGGTTGTACATAATTAGTCAAAATTTTCATGTTAAACATAGTGTCATCGTGATACTAGCAATCTCGTGCCACAAACAACCCAAAAATTAAAAAAATTCTTTTTGTTGTACCCCTCTGCTTGCTTATGTCATCTCCTTACATGTGTCTCAGGTTTATGGGCCCGAATTACGTTGTAAAGTTGATACTTCCATGTGATTTTTGTAAATTTTCAAATTTTTATTTTGATGCTAAGTTTTGATTCTTTATTTCATTAGAGTCAAACTTTCTTAGGCCTATAAAGGCAGAGCTTACCCATTCTAAATTTTCTCCATTAATAAGCCTCGAACTTAAGACCTTATTTAAAGTGTTCCCAATTGTGGCTTGTAAACAGCAAAAATGATAGTCATCGCATGTGTTCCCATAGCGCACGAGCTTCTAGTATTGGCTCATGGGCAAGTTCGACAATTTGGTTTTACTTGTGGGCCTCCAGCTCTGTTTTTTGCTTTTTAAATGTGATTTGGTTTTTCTTTTTTATTTTCTTTAGAAAAAAGTTGTTTGTTCGTAAGGTGGGGTCCATGATAAATATTTTGTTTGATGAGATTTCGTGATAAACCTTGCATTGTGAATTATGAGATCACGAGAGAGAAAGTTAACTAAGAGCATGTTCGAAATGGTAGATAAAATTAGTTCAAATAACTCTTATAGCAGAAATGAGCGAAACAATTAGTTCTTACAGGCATAAATGAGATGAAATGAGGAAGGCCGACAATGGATCGGATGTGGGTCGGATGGAGCACCATCCGCATTCACTCGACTCCATCCGCTCCGTCCTTCATCCAGTAAAACCAATCACCCGATCCAATCCACCTACCATTAGTGGGTGAAACGGGTGAAACGGGTGAAACGGGTGAGTGCTAAAATTCGAAATTTAGGCTTTGGTTATTGTAGAAATATCCGGAAAATGCCATCATTGGAAGCAGAACAATGAATTCTATAAGGCTGAATGAGAGATGAGAGGAGAAACAAAATGGAAAAAATAGAGGAGAAATCCGGATCTATGAAGAGGAGCTTCTCGCCAAAGGGACGCTTGACGGTGACAGACCACGACGACTTGCTCCGGCTTAAATATCCGACGATGAAGACGAGCGAGAATGAGGTTAAAGAATGGGGGTGCAGGCGACCATCAAGGAGAGAATCGAGAGCGTTTGTAGCTCTTTGAATGGTGGGAGGGTTAAGGGATAGCACGAAATGACCGACGACGACGGTGAAGCAGTTAAGAGGCTTAGTTAGCATACCATATAATCAAAGATCCACATAATTAAGATTTAATATTAATGAAGTAATAATGTATTCAACTTATCAAATATTGATTAGTTATTATTCAGCCAAGAAAATTTTGATTAATTATTGATCGAATTTTATATCACCAATCACTCTATTAGATTATATTTTTAAAAGTTGAAAAAATTAATTTATGAAATATGCCATACATTTTGTTTTTGTACCCATATATAATTTGAAGTCTTTAAACATTTTTTATTGTAATTTTATATGTAAAAAAAGAAAGAGAAAGAAGAAAGATAAAATGACTGATAAAAAATATTTTTATTTCATGAAATATGTTATACTATATTACTTTAGACCCATACATAATTCAAAGCCATTAAATATTTGTTAGAATTTTTGTACGTAAAAAAAGAGAAAAGGGAGAAAGATAAGATGAAGTTAATTGCCAAAGAGCACGTTTGTTTCGTTGGATAAATTAACAAAGATTTTTTTGGAGTAAAGCAAAGGATATTAAAGGTCTTCTCCTTGTTTCTTGGGGCAAAATATGCATACCAAAAAATATGGGGGTCCGAGTCTCAAAAAAATAAAGCTCGTTAATCAAGTCTTTCTCTATAAACTTATATGGAAATACCGTACGATACGAATAATTTTTGGGTTCGGATCATGGGCTTTAAATACCATTTATCCGATGATTTTTTCCTACGAAAACCTAAACCTTCGATTCTTGGGCCTGGAGATGTCTTATGAAAAAGAGGGATCTCTTTAAAAGAGAATTGAAATGGAAAATTGGTAATGGAAAGTCTATGAAATTTTGGTATGATATTTGGTGTGGGCAAGCAACATTACTCAAATATTATGATAATACTAGAAATGACATCCCGAGCACTTGATTCTTCTGTCAATATATGTATTACACCGGATAAAGAATAGAACATTCAATTTCTTTCCTCATTTTTTCCTATGGACATTTGTAGGGAAATTAAAAATATACCCATTCCATATCATGATTTGGAAGACATGGTGTGTTGGGGACTATCGAGTTCAGGAAAGTTTACTACAAAATCAACAACTTGGAATGCACACAATTTAGAGGGTCGAAACCATGTTTGGGAAGGCTGGTTGGATATGGAATTTGGATGTTATGCCTAAAGCGAAACTTTTTTGTGGCAACTTCATCATAATTCCATAACTACACCTAATACACTTTTGAGAAGAAGGATTAGTGTGGAGAACTACTATCCGATATGCCAATATAGTGAGGAATCGGTCGACCATCTCTTTGTAGATGTTCACTTGTTAAGGATACTTGGGAGAAAGATTTTCTCCACAAGTGGCTTGATATTAATATCGGTCAACTTTATGATATTATTCAAAAGTTTAGGAACCTCAATAAACCAACTCAATTAGTTAGGTTGGTTTATTTAATATGGAGCATTTGGAAAAGTAGAAATGATATTGTATTTAATAATGGAAGGTATAACTCAATTTCTACAATCGTAAGAGCTAAAAGATTATGGGCGGAATGGAGGGCAAGAGGAAAATTTGATGGATTGTACTCTTCTTCTCCTTCACCTCAATCATCTACTATTCCTACCACCTCAACTCAATATATCAAATGGGAGAAACCGCCGGAGGGTTCATCAAAATTAATTTTGATGGATCAAAATCTTATACAACTACAAGCTGGAGGATTTGTCATCGAAGTTGGGACGAAAGATTTATCCAAGTAGGAGTTTCAAACCCGGGGCCGTCCTCAATCTTGGTTGTTGAAGCCACTGCTATGAGTAACGAGTACGAGCAGCCATCCAAGCAGGATTTCGTTCTATTGTTATTGAAGGAGATAACCAATTGGTTATTAAGGCTTTACGCAGGGAATGCCAACCATCATAGGAGATCCACACTCTTATCCGGGATACTCATCGGTATCTTAGGAATTGTTGTAATGGTTTCATCAATCATCATTATCGTGAGGGTAATAGGATTGCGAATTGGATAAAAAGATTAGGTCTTTCTATTTCCCATTCTTTGTATTGGGATTTTCTTCCTTCTTCTTCTTTCCTCTCCATTTTTATGGGGGACAACTTGTGTAAAACCCTTGAAAGAAGGGATATCTATTAGTTGATATGTTTACCTTTTTTCAAAAAAAAAAAGAAGATGAAGTTAATTATTTAGTCAAATGAAAGAAAATAAAATCATAATTATCAAAAAAATAGTTTATACTGAAATTCGATTTTTTATCTTCATCTTCTAAAACTAATTTATGTTAATTTTGTTAAATATAATCTTTAAATGTTTTATCTTGATACTTATTTTGGAAAAATACTTTCTTTTAGTTTTGTTAAATATATATGAAACAAATTCCATTTAGTGAAAATATAGCCTTCAGGTAATAAAAAAAACAGAGAGAAAAGAAAATATAGCTATCAAATATTTTTTTCATAAAAAATACACATTTATTAATAATTGAATTTATTCATAGATACGTTAAAATCTTATCACCATCCTGTTTCCTACCGATCTATGCCATTCTTCGTAGTATACCTGACAAATCGGGGGTTGTAGCCGCAATAGCACCAGTTTTTATATGTCTGTTGGCTGATCAAATTACCTTCTTGTAATGCTTCATCTTCTCAAACTATTTAGAGAAAATCAATAGTCTAAACGTTTAATGGGAGTCTTGATTGCAGGAGGAAAGAAAAAGGAGTTTTGCTAATTATCATTAATTAATCATCGTCAATGGTGAGAATAACTTAGCAATGAATTAATTTGATTAAAAAAATTAACTTCAGTAGTAATAAACAAATCGTCAACATGTGAATATAAATATCAATAGGAAAGAAAGTTAGAGATAGTTAGTTAAGACTTTCTATGTGTTTTTTGAAAATTTTATAAATTACTATCTTGCTATTTTCCATTATTTTTAGTTTGTTAAATTTTCTTCTCTTTTGAAATTTTTCCCCTTTTATTTTCTTCTCCTACATTGTTTCACAGTTTATCATTTTTCTGTGTTTTTTAAGGACTCTCATAGTGTATCTTAATGGTTGGAGTAAATTCAGGTAACTTTCACATTAGTTTTTTGCCTTTTCTTTTCTAGACATTTGTGATTTAAGCATACTAGGATTTAGGTATTTTAACT
Source organism: Talinum fruticosum (assembly GCA_021018815.1). NCBI lineage: Eukaryota > Viridiplantae > Streptophyta > Magnoliopsida > Caryophyllales > Talinaceae > Talinum > Talinum fruticosum. The sequence goes on from JAITYX010000059.1 coordinate 3,488,935, forward strand.
TATTGAGATGGGATTTTGTTAATTATTACTAAGAATGGTACGATCAGGTTTAAAGTTTGTAAAATATTGTGATTAAAATTTTGTAACTTAACAAAGTTACGAGTGTTTGATAAATTTAAACATATGTTATATAAAACATGTAACTAAAGAGGAGATCGTTAGCACGAGTTTACTTATATTATGTAGTTAGGTATTCATAGGAGTTTAAATCATCTAATAACATTATCTTTGTAAGAATATAATATATTTAAATATTTAGTTATTTTATTAATAAAGTAGCTAACAAAAATTAAGTTACAATATTTTTAATTCAGTCTCAATAACTAAAATCCAAAATCATAATATCAATAAGTTAACATATATATGAAATATTATTTTTCAATAGTGATAGATATCCATATTTTACAATCTTTCAAGTATCTTCGTTCAGAAAAAACCCTAACCTCTTTCTCCTTCTTTCTCTCTTTCTCTTTAGAAAACCTTACCTCCTTTTTTTAGGGGTTGCCATTAACTTTTTGTCAATGGTAAACCCCAATCTCTCTTTCTTTTATGTCCTATCTATTATTTTCTTTACAAATAATTGTTCTCTCTCCATTTATGAGAGTCTCTCCATACCCTATTCGAATGAGTGTTATTATTTCTCGCTTTTGAAGTGATTCTATCAGTTTGTTTTCATAGGTTTATGGTTGTATGTGGTTGAATTGTTAACTCGCTTGTTAGATCGGTTTGCAACGAGTATTAATTCTTCAAATTCGGACTAATGCAACATATATAAATCTATTCGAAAGAAGGCTATACAAGATTTGTGGATCTCCTTGTTAAAGGTTGTATGATGAAACAACGATCGAATGGAAGAAGAGCATTCAGAATAGTTTCAATTAGTTCTTTCAATCGAAAGATTTATTTTGTTATTTCGGTTATGAATTTGTTTGAGTTTGATTTTCTTTGTAGATGTCGTATGACTTTCAATTAATGAAATTCATCCATTATTATAAAAAAAAGTATCTTCGTTTAGTTTTTAGTAGTATAATCTATTCTTTCTTCTTTTTTTGAGGCTGTCATATTTTTTTATTTAATAAAATATTTATTGTTGACTTAAAAAATGATTAATTGCACATAATATCAAGATGTCAACACTAAGTGATACAATTGTTTTAATCAGCCAAAAAATAAAAAAATAAATGATTTTTCTATGTTATGAGTTCAGTTCAATTTTACTTAGAAATTTATTGAAAGGAATACTACTTTTGAAAAAGTTTTTTAAAAAGAGAATGTTAATTGTCATTACCAATGCTAATAACAAAGAACCCAATAAAATTGAATCCAATCGTTACTTTAGAACTAATTGTTCATAAAAATGATTAGACTTACACAATTTGTCTTAAAAAAACTTCCAATGGTAACTATAATGATCTCAGTTGAGATATAATTTTGATTGATGAACAACATATTATGAACTTCAAGTTAAATTTAATGATCTAAATAAATACTATGTTTTTAGATATTTTTATTTTGAAAAAAATATATGTGATTTCATATAGTTTTAAATAGAAGTCCTTTTAATTTTCAAAATAAATATTCATAGTTGGCTTAAATTTATAAAATATTTACAAAAAAATTTAATTTGTCCTTGCATCGCAAGTGTATAACCCTAATAGCATAAATGAGCAAAAATAACTGAAATGAAAATGGACTGTTATAACCTAAATGAACGGACATGAGATGAAATGAATGGAAAACTGAAATAGATATTGATATAAATGTCAATTCCAACATACCTTGATAAGATGATGTGAAACATGGAACCTTACTTGATGAGTAAAAAGTTAGCTTATTTATTGAGAATTCTCTAAGGAAAATAAATGTTAAACCACTTGAATCAATATTTGTATGTCATGGGGGATCGTGTTGGTCGCAGGGCTTGCAAAGTTGTATATACCAACAAGTGTCCCTGCTAGTGAAGAAATCGATTTCTATAAATATAAAATCATATATAGACAAAAATTAAAAAAAGTTGATCTACGTCTCAAATATAAAATATTTTATTTATATTTTTATCGTTAATGACTAATTACAATCGAATTTAATTTTAATTGATTCATTTGACCCAAAATTACAAAAAAAAAAAGTATATTACACAATACCTTTTGTTTTCAATTTATACATAATTTTTTTATGCATAATTTATACTACTCAAATTAAACTAAGTGAAACTTTTTGTGACTTTTCACTCCAATTTTTAACCCTATTTCATCCCGTATTGCATGATATGAAAAATTTTCTTATCAAACTATAAGACACATCAATTTATTTATTTTTTTGATCGAAAAGACTCATCAATTTTGATCTCCCTAAAAACATAATCTTTAGTTTGATAATTTATAAATATAACGCGGTCATAATTTACAGTAGAACATAAATGGAGGAATCATCCCGATTAAGCTGCAAAGTATTACCAAATACCCATCCGTGATTCTCGTCTGTGATTCGTCTGGTCCAATTCTAGTCGCTCCAAATTCAACCAAATCAGGCAGCAGGAGAGAGAAAGATAGCCGCCCCCTACCAACTCCGATCATTTCATTTCAATCACAGAGTGAAGATTGAGGGAGAGGAGAAAGACTAGAATTCAGAAGGGATGCAGGTGGTGAACGCAATAGCGCTGGCTCGGCTAGCGATTAGGGACCCGGCTGTAAACGGGTTGGGTTCCGAAATCGCATTCGGGTCACCATGGTGGTTCATCTATGGCGGCATCTGCTGCTTCCTCGTCCTCTTCGCTGGTCTGATGTCTGGTCTGACTCTGGGTTTGATGTCTCTCAGTCTCGTCGATTTGGAGATCCTCAAGCGCAGTGGCACCCCTTCTGAGCAAAAACAAGCTGGTTTGTTTTCCCAATTCACTTTTGATTTTAAGTAAATCAATCAATTCCCCCTTTTACATGATGGAATCTTGGCACTTTTGATTCTTTGTCGAGAAAACAAAAGGCGATTCTCCCGAAATTGTCTTTTTTTTCCCGGATTTTTAATTGGTCGAATACCTAGGAGGAGAAATGAATGGTGGGTTTGATTGGGATTGACGAAATTTAGCTTAAATTTGCTGTTGGCTGGATATTTAACCGGTAATTCTAATGGGGAGCTTCTTAAAGTTATGAAGTTGTGGGTCTTGAATACTTTTTGATTGATGTGGGATAGAAAATTCCCAACTGGGTGTTTGTGGAGTTTAATTTGGCTGTCAGTATTTAATGCTATAAAAAGTTAGTCAATTGGTGGTTTATAGTACAGTGCTTTTTATAAGTAACTTGGGTTTTTGTGATGTACTCAGCTACTATCCTCCCTGTCGTTCAAAAGCAGCATCAACTTCTTGTGACTTTACTTCTATGTAATGCGGCTGCCATGGAGGTAATCCTCGCATCCTTTGAGTTCCATGCATCTATCTATCTCTCGGTGCACTGTGATATCGGCTATTTCGTGCTCCGTCTAATCAAGGCTAGAGAGTGTTAGCAGTAAGATTTTGAGTAAAAGCTGTGGAAAATGTCTTAGAGTTAAGAGTGAACTGCTTTGTAGAATTCTGTATTAATTTAGGTACTCAGAAAGACGGCTGCTATTATGTTTTAGGTAGAGAGAGTACCTGATATGAAGGTGCTCCTTCTAGTCTCAGGTAGACTGAACCCCCCTCCTCCTCTCTTTCGTTTGGTCCTGCTTTATGTAAATTGCAACGTGTGGAAGCTCATTCTATAGCTGGCTTTGACAAATGTTGAAAGGACATTACCTTTGAGGGAATGATTGGAGCGGGATGATGAATTGTTAATTGGGTTTTCTGCGTCAGGCCTGGTCAATTTGTGATGTCAATCTTAGTGCTTGCTTATTGCCTTACTAAGGCTGGTACATTGTTGTGGCACAATGCTTTACTTTTGTTAGAAACTAAGAGTTGCAGCTTACTTAAAAGTATACTTGCTTTCATTTGACTGCTGTATGACTTTGATTTGATTTCCACACTTGCAGGCACTTCCTATATATTTGGACAAGCTTTTTAACCAGTTTGTAGCTATTATTCTCTCTGTGACTTTGGTCCTAGCTTTCGGGGAGGTTTGTAGCTTTTTTGGATCCTCTTTCTTCTGTAGTTTCTGCGACGGTCCTCGATTTCTATTGAGTGGAATTGGGTCTATATCCTCTGTGTTGTCAGGTTATTCCACAATCAATATGTACCAGATATGGACTTGCTGTGGGCGCAAATTTCGTATGGCTTGTGCGGATATTGATGATAATTTGCTATCCTATTTCTTATCCAATTGGAAAGGTGAATTTCTTTATTTCGATTTGCTACCCTGTTCCATAAGCGATAAATAATGCTCAAAAACTATTGGTGTACATCACTTCTTGCAAATGGATTTGTTTTTCTTGGTTCCTGTATTACCTAATTGGTGACACTTAACACCCCCTAAAAAAGATACTCTCGTGCTCTGTTATCGTTGTCGTGATTTGCTCACTTAAAAGCTACTCATCTCCTTAATGACAAGCAAGTTGAATACCAGAGGGAGAAGCTTTAGTACATTTGTTTCTTTTATAGTTTTATGTATTATGTTACATTGCTGAACATTCTGGATTACATGTGATTTATTTTGAGTTAGGCTATCAAGTGACTTGAAGCACTTTTATTTTATGATGAAGAAGGTAATATGATTACATGTTGGAGAAGAAATTGACCCCAAACCTTCGCAGAGAGGCGTATTAGAGGAACAGGAACAATACCTTTGTTTGATGATGTCCCTTGAAGTATCCTTGTTGTATCCAATGGAAAGGAGAGGGAGGTTTATGGCACATTGTCTTTGGTGTTGCAGGGGGATAAGTAGAGCCATTTATCTGCTAATACTAAAGCAATCATATGGCCAGGAGTATCTATGAATCAATGGGTGTTTAGTCCACATCACAAGTGTTAATACTGGAAGCAATTTTTTAATTATTATTTGCTACTCTTTTTAATTCCAATTGGTTTCCTAACGGAAGCTCACTATGGTCTTTATCAGTGCACTTTAGCCTTTCCTATTTTTATTTGATAATTATCATATAAGTGGTATTAGAGTTGCTGATGTGCTGTGACCTGGTTCTACTTGGGAATTCATTTGATTCAAAAAGCACCAATGAAATTGGGCTTTCATCTGGCTCATTGGTGGCCTGTTCAGGAGGGTTGGGTGCTATTGGTAGACTTTTGTGATTTTATCTTCCTGGAGAGGTAAATTTGTCTAGTATATCAGTGTTTCAGTGTGTATCAAGTGCCTGCGATTGAAAATATTCAGCAAAGAAAAGCCAGTGTATAATGCCAGTGGGTCCTTCGTAATGTGAATTGGTTTCAGAATGGAGCCTCACTCTAAGCTTTGCATCTAGACCATGAACACATAGTAAATACATCTTATGGTGTCAATATAGTTACACCAGCACCAAACATTTCTGTGATGTGGACTCTTTGTTTCACTTGAAGTACTTATGCCAGATACTTGACTCTGGAATTTACACTTGAATACTTCAGTTCAAGCAAAATTTTCAAAATTTGGAAAATTCAAGATATGCAAACAATCAGATCATGATGAACTCTTATTGCCTTAAGTGATCAAGTATGATATTACAGGTGCTAGACTGCTTACTAGGACATAATGAAGCCCTCTTCAGGAGAGCTCAGTTAAAAGCCCTTGTCAGCATTCACGGCCAAGAGGTAAAACAGCTTTTGCTAAATTTTCTGCAAAGTATGTCTCTATTACTGTGCCCATTAATCGGTTAAGTTTATAAATGTTGGTACATATCTGGGTAATATGGAATTTCTGGGTTCTTAACTCGTGGACTAAGTGTACTTCATTGTCTTTTTAGGCTGGAAAAGGAGGTGAACTCACACATGATGAGACAACAATTATCAGTGGAGCATTAGATTTGACAGAAAAGGTAGCTGGAGCAGTAATATTTCTTAGCAATAATATTACTTAGCCTTTTAGCTTTTCGATATTCTTTTTCAGATTCATGTGAATATGCATTGTAAGTTGAAAAGGCTCAAGATTTGTACAACAAAATTTCTCCAAAACTGCCTCAATATATGGAATGGAAATTAAATATGTCGACTCTTTTGCTTAACATCAACATTTCCTTTTTTTTTTTTAATAATGTTTTTAAAGGAAAATTAGATAGATCTTGATAAAGATTCATTTACTGATTCCTGGATTTATATCTGCAGGAATAAAGTTTTTCTCCTTTCATGACTTGGTTGCTTGAAATTTCTGGATCGTGAATAATGAGAGTCTGAGATATCTTCACAGTTTTATCTTAGAAATATGATATTTGGTTCCGGTCAATGTGATTTGTTATATATTCTTTATCTTACAACACTCACTGATGCTTCCGGATGAACAGACTGCTCAGGAGGCAATGACGCCAATTGAGTCTACCTTTTCATTGGATGTCAACTCAAAATTGGACTGGTAAATCATTGTTGTTTCTATTGTTTCTTCCTGTAGAAAACCTTTTTTCCTGCTTAAGTAGCTAAATTTCTTTCATGAACTTCATGCTAGAGCACTTTTAAAGCTGTTTGTGGAGATTTATGAAAGCAAGCAGAGTTGGCTGAAATTTTCTATTTTTCTTTGTCATGCCTCATGCATGTGATGAAAAGACCTTTTGAGCCAACTGCAAAATCTTCTTTGCAAGTTTGTAGCATGTCATATTAGTTGAAGCTGTTCCTCTTTATTTATGGCCTGTAGATGGTGTATGCTCCTTAATTCATTACAGCAATATAACTAGTTAGATGGGTTAGCGGAATCAAGAATGCCGTATTAACCATGTTGAATTTAGTGATTCTTCTTTGGGAAATGTGCCAGATTTCTGTCTTATAGTTTGTCTTGGCATGTTAATAGGATGAAGAAGTTGAACTAGTGATACTGTTCACCTAAAACCTTCAATCTGCGTACCAAGATATGACTGACTTGTAAATCGTACCTTTCTTCTGCCTCAAAGTGAGATCGTAGAACCCTGGATTTAACTAGTTCATTGTTTGGCCTCAATTTTTTTTTTTCAGGGAAGCGATGGGAAAAATCCTAGCTCGTGGACACAGCAGAGTTCCTGTTTATTCTGGGAATCCAAAAATATAATCGGACTTCTTTTGGTGGGTTGCAAAGACTCAATATCTAATTTGCTAGAGTTGTTTTATTACCACATATATATTATCTTCCCCAAGTAGGCTTTTCAAGGACTGGATTCTACGACCTAAGGCCGATTATCCTTATTGTTTCTCAACCATCAGGTGAAAACTCTTCTCACAGTGCGTCCTGAAACAGAGACCCCTGTCAGTGCAGTTTCTATACGAAAGATTCCAAGGTATGTTTCTGTTTAGAATTTATATAAGTTCTTAAATCATGAATTTATGCCTGGTTGTGTGATTTTTGTCTGGCATCCTTTTCCAGGGTTCCTTCAGACATGCCTTTGTATGATATATTGAATGAGTTCCAGAAAGGTCACAGCCATATGGCAGCTGTGGTGAAGGCAAAAGGCAAAACCATTAATAACTTACCCGTTGGTAATACCGAAAAGTCGAGTGAGGGAGTAGTCACAGGCACCAATGGTGACTTAACTGCTCCTTTGTTGTCCAAGAAAAATGAGAAATCAGAGAGTATTGTTGACATAGAGAAGATTTCAAACCAAAGTAATGTAAACAAGAAGAACTCACAACAGGATCTCAAATCAAATTCTGCACCATACTCAATAGATGATATTGAGGAGGGAGAGGTTATTGGCATCATCACCCTTGAAGATGTGTTTGAAGAGCTTCTACAGGTAGCTTTTTTTTTCACCGATGTAACTCTGCCCTTATTTAACCTGTGGCTGTCCTTATATGGTTGCTTGGCATATGTAGGAGGAGATTGTAGACGAAACAGATGAATTTGTTGATGTCCATAAGAGGTATGGACCGTTATTCTGCAGATTAAGCTGCAGTTGACTGAGCTGGTAATAAGAGAGATGCATTAAATACTGAGCGCTGAACTCTGTGCAGGATACGTGTTGCTGCAGTTGCAGCTGCTTCTTCTGTTGCACGTGCTCCATCTGTTAGGAGGTTAGCTAGTCAAAAAGCAATTGTAAGTGTCGATTTTTCGACTTGGTTTCTCATCTGTCGTGTTCTATCCTTTTTCCTTGATTGTTTCTGCTGAATGCTTAAACTGTAAATCCCACTTTATAATCATAATGGGATTGATGGATTTGAAGATGAATAATGCGATGCTTGTTTTGAGCCTTAATTGCTGAAGAAATTCTATGAGAGTTGAGACTGTGACCCAGTGAAACGTGTGATTTGAGACCATGTGAAGATAGTCATATCATCATATGAAGGTACTTACATTTTGTTGTCTTCATGTGTAAGTATCTTCAAATGAAGACCCCTATCCCATCTAGATTGATTTTTAATTATTCTGTAGAGCATGTTAAAGACCTTTAGGTTCTCATTATACAAACTAAGGATGTAAAGGATTCAGTGATGGCATCACTAATTGCAACGGCTTATCTGAATTACTTTTGTTGTTATCATGTAATTGGCTGAAAGCGTTTGTAGACTCCACTACAGAGGTCAATGCCAGACTCGTAATTATTTCTTGTAAAGTAGAGTGGCCTACAAAGATACTTGACGTAAACTGAAGAGTTGCAATAATGTTGAGATCTAGGGTCAAGGATAAATGATCTTAGATGAATGACAACCACCCACACACTCTTGGCCTTTAGGCCTCAGTGTAGTTTTGCTGCTTAGGCATCTCAGCAAGATGACAACGTTTTTCTAGGATTGCTCGCTTACACACTTTTGTACCCAAATTCTAGCATTATGCGACTCTAGTATACTCTAGCAGTGGTTCATTGCTACTTACCATTATTATCTCACTCCTTCCTCTTCATTCCTTTGATAATATTCCTGCAATTTTTTTTAACTTGGATAATGTTTTGAGCAACATCTTTGTGGGTGACTTGGAATCAGTCTCTTTGCTTGTAGGGGGTAAGACTATCTACATCTGGAACTTCACAAACCCTGTTATACAGACACGCATGATCCGCAAGAGGGGGGTTGTAAAAAGCTTATCTTTTAATTTCCATGGTGACAAATTCTGTAGAAGTTATAACTGTCTATCTGCTTCCCAATTGTACATTTATGTTGCAATATCTACTAGAGAAGCTTACCATACCTTCTTGGCATTTTGAAGGGTCAGGGAGGAAGTAGGCACGGCCAAAGCACGAAAAAGCCCGGCGAAGACGTCTCAGCTTCGACAAGATGAGTTAGGGCTCTCTGGTAAAGCCATTTCAGCTCAAGTGATGAGATGCTGGGGAGTCTATCGGTCTCGTCAGATACTTAAGTAGGACTTGGTTGTTAGTATGATTATAGTCTAAAATTTTGCATGGCCCTGGCCCTGATTGTATGTTAATTTGACTACAGATCTCTCTACATTTGTAATTTATTTGAGTGGTGCCAAATGTTGGCCAATTCTTTATATGCCAATGCCAGAATATATAAGTGAACTCCGATATTCACCGATGCCGTAGTCCTCGGGGGAAGCTTGTTGATGAATTATGTTCCTCGGTGGAAAGTTTGTTGAACTACTATGTAATATCATCATATAAATAAAATCAAAATAAACAGTTGAGCTTGTAGTTCATCAATACATTGAACCAGCCTCTTAGCTTTCTTAGTAGGGTGTGGGTTAATTATGTTCCGGACAATATTGTGTCTCGAGGTTTCGACGATATACGTTGGCTTGATGGTTCGAACTTAATTATAACTGCCACTTCTTTGATCAAGGAAAAAACAAACGTCCTTGTCTGCTTATAATATTAGTCTTGTTATTTGCCAATGGGGTTTTTTTTGATAAGTGGTATTTCAATTTAGTAGTTAAAATCTTAAATTTAAAACATTTAGTTGTCCTCTTAATTTTTTGTTCGGTTTTTTTTTGGTGTATTGTGTTGGCAACTGTGCCTCATATGAGCTCCAATTAAAACAACTAATCTCATTCTAGTAACACATCGTTTAAGGTAATACTCCTTCCGTTTTAAAATACATGTCACTTTAACTAATTTTTTCGTTTCATAATGCTTGTCACTTTACAATCTTAATGACATATTAAATACTAATTTACCAACTTTGTTCCTAATAATTATTTTATTTCTTTTCTTTTTTCATTGATTGTTTTCATTTCCAATAAAATATAGGGGTAACTTACTCTTTCAACAGAAAGTTTGTCAAAAATTTTGTGTTTCCTTAGTATTTCCATATAACATTAAAATGACAATGTATTTTGAAATAGAGGGAGTATATACTTGATATGTTTTTAAAATTGTATACTTATTTTATAAAAAAAAAGAAAGAGTAGTAAGTAACTAATATATTTTAAAACTGTATATTTATTTTTATAAAACAAAAGTAGTAACCAAGGTAAGGCATAGTAAGCCAGCGCATCTATTATATACTTGGAAGTTTATTTTCACATGATATGTGTCAAAAAATAGTATGGCGAAAGGGAAAATAAGGAGGATTTTGTCGGTATTTGGCAATGATATGGCACCTACGAGTATAAATTCCCATGTACATATTTGAAAATTTTGATATCCTTATGGGAACACATACTTCCAGGTAGACTTGGCAAAACCGACCCGACCCGAACCCGCCCGAATATTTTGGGTTTTGGACACGATTTTCTCGACTCGAACCCGAAAATAACGTAAATTATTGGGTCAAACCCGACCCGAACTCGTTCGACCCGTTGGGTCATGGTTATAAAACAACAATTTTATCTTTATGGTTTGTTGATTGAATGTTTTTATACTATTATATGATTTTCTTTTCATTTTATCACTCTTTTGGTATTGGTTATTTATTATATCACATCCTTGGAGGGACTTTACATATTTATCACAATTATTTTTACAAACGAACACTAATACTATTTTTATATCTCAACTTCTTTCTCATAAAAAAATATTATATACAAAAATTATACATAATTAATTTCAATAAAATATGTGTGGATTCAAATGGTGTGATATATTAAAATACTAAAAATGCACAAGTTATATTGTTGTATTTTTGGTGAAGCAAATATACCTAGCCATATTTTAAATAATATAATTTTATTTTTTAAAAATAATATTACCATAATGATGTAAAATTTTGATGCTTTGATTAAAATAAAATTTAGTTTATTATAAAATTTTAATTCTCATCTATTTCAAACCATTTTAATCGGACTTGAACCATAACGCCTAGGATGGGCAATGGGTCGGGTTCAAACAAAATCAAAATTTTTCTACCGAATAAAATGGGATGGTTGAGCTTATCCAGGTTAACCTTTTCTCGATATGTTTTAAAATGCGAGTAAATATACATATAAATCTTCTTATTATAATAGAAGAGATGAAACAAACATCGGAACCTTAAATGAATCATTAAGATAACAAGTCATTATTATTCAATCCTTCATTAGCCTTATTTAAACGGGTTTAGCGGTCAAGCCGCTCGACTCAATGAGTTTTTTACACAAATATTATAATGAAATTTTTGAATATTTTTTTGATATTTTTTCAGAAAATACAAATATTATACTTTTTCATTGAATTATGAGCAATTTTAAGCAAAACATATGTTGGATTGTTATAGTTAAAAAAGAAAAATAACCGATAAAAAAGACACTCACGACCCGTTGGGTTGACCCGAAATCCATATAATCCAATATACGACCGCCCGTATTTTACTCGAACCCGAATACACCCGACTCGTATTTAACTCGCTCGCTCGAATTGACGAGTCTACTTCCAGGTGATGTTTCATTATATTAAGCTTAGAGGTGAGCGTTTTGGGTACCCCGTGTCAAAATTGGGAACCCGAACTTGACATGTTTGACCACTTTTTGAATTTTAGGAACGTGAACTGGAATCTATTTGACCGGTTCTCGAATTTTAAGAACCTCGGTCTCAACTTCAGGGTCCGATTTCGAGTGTATCCAATCCATACCATTATTCTTATGAAAAAACTTTAAAGCCTTAAAAACTTACAAACAATAACTTCTCATGAATTTTATGACTTCTAGGGCAACGCCATTTTTTACTTTCTCATTGGTGCATAGCTTTACACCATTCTCAATTTCTAAACAAGAAGCATTAATTTTCAAACAAACAGCAAGGAGGTCAGGTGGGATTGGTAATGGGAAGGAACGTGAGGCGAGGAGGAGTAGCAACAAACACAGAAATGAGGGAGGAGAGAGAAAATATTAGCATTATGATTTCCAATCAATTGGGTCTCACATTAAAAATTAAACTTGAAATTATATGGGCCTCATATTTACAATTAAAAACTTAAAATATTATTTAACGGTTCCGGATACCTGCGATTTCGGGTTTTGGGTACTTGGAACCTAAACCTATCTAAACTGTTCTAGGTTCGGGGTTTGATTTTGGAATCGGAACCGTAACATGTTTGACAAATTTCTAAATTTTAAAAACCTTACCCGAGACCATTTGATCGGTTCCGGTTTCGAACCTTACTGTTTGACCGATTCCGGTCCGATACTAGGGTACCCATTAGTCATGTTCATCCCTAGTTAGACTCACAATCACAAAATCTTTTATCCAATCATTTATTGATATACATACGAGAACGTGTGCTCGAGGAAAGTGTGCCTTCGGATGTATGATTGGGGTTATGATATTATTATATTTATATCAATGCATCCGAATCATTCGTTAGAGGGTTGGATCTGCGGTAATGGAGATTGGGATATGAAAAAAAGAAAAGGAAAAAAAGGGAAAAGGGGGAAATGGTCACGTGAGAGGCATGGGATAAGCCTGGCAAGTTGCCGCATATCAGGAGATCTGGTTGAACGTACATCGATCCGTACACCAAGCCGTACAACTAACTACTTTTTCCCACACGTGGAATATCCCTTTCCAAAAAAAGAAAAACGAAAAACCAAAATGGAGAAAAACTCCATCACCATCAAAACTCTGAGTTTCTGAGAGAGAGAGAGAGAGAGAGGGAGAGAGATAGAGAGAGAGGCAATTGAATGAATCCGAAAGTCCGCCATTAACTAACACAGATTGATTTTGAGAGAGAGAGAGAGAGAGAGAGAGAGAGAGAGAGAGAGAGATGATGGAGGTGGCTGAGGTGCTGGAGATGATGCGAATGGGGGTGGCGATGTTGGGATCGGAAAGGCAGCGATTGCCGTTCGGATCGGTGTGGTGGTGGACATACGCCGGAATCTCTTTCTTCTTGGTGTTGTTCGCTGGCATTATGTCCGGTCTCACTCTCGGATTGATGTCCCTCAGCCTCGTCGACCTCGAAATCCTCCACCGCAGCGGCAACTCCACTGAGAAAAAGCAAGCCGGTACGAATCAACCCTAACCCTAACCCTAACCCTTCCTTTTCTGACGTGAATCAATCTTATGTACAAAAGATATATCATCACAAGTTCACAATGACATAATTATGGTCATTTTTAATATTTGTTCCGTTTTGCAATATACATGACTTTAACTAATTTTTCGGTTTTATAATAGTTATTACTTTATAATTTTAATGATATATTAATTAATGCTAGTTTACTAAAAAAATTTATTAATTGTGTAAGGGTAACTTTGTCTTTTAATATAAAATTTATCATAAATTTTATATTTTTTAATATTCTTACATACCCTTAAAATATCATATATTTTGAAATGAATGGACTAGTAACAATAAGTAGGGTAATTAATAGTTCAATTGAATTAAAAAATCGCTCTAAAATATGTAGTATTATTATCTCATCCAACGAATTTGTATTCTGATAAAGAGGCAACATTTCAGATTAGGTGATTCAGTATACTCCCTTCATCCTGAAAAGTTTGTCAAAAATTTTACTTTTGAATGCCTTATAATACTAGTCACGGATGGAGGGAGTATTTAATTGAGATGCCTTGTTGCTATAATTGATGTGATGATATATTAAACTAGATTTTGAATTAGACTAGATTTTTTGAACGGAAGATTGTGAAAATAGAATTATTTTTTAAGAAACTCATTGTGATACTAATTTAAGTATTTTTATCTCTTTTTTGATGTAGTTAATAAGGGGTTAATGAGAAAGATTTTGACTGCCCTGAGCTCAAACTAAGTTGCTATGGGCTTTTCTCTCTTGCTATTTTGATTTAGTTTTTGTTTGGATTCATCTATTGTTTTCAGCTGCCATTATTCCTGTTGTTCAGAAGCAACATCAGCTGCTAGTCACATTGCTCCTATGCAATGCTTGTGCTATGGAGGTAACTCTGTTCAGCTTACTTTTACTTGAATTAGGAAGAATGACAATTATAAAGGGGGCCGAAAGGTTCTTTGCTTTGTTTGTTTGTTTTTACTAAAATTTTTTAATTTTTAAAATTCATATCTAAATCCATATATTCAGTTCTAGGGTCTAATGGACGGAACCTCTCTGTAATTGAGGGGTAATATTGTTTCATCCCAACTAGAGTTGGGAAAATCGACACGACACGATTACCGACCCGAACCCGACACGAAGTTAGGCGGTTTTGGGTACAAATTTTCAACACGTTTATGTAAATGGGTTGACACGAACAAACCGTTTAAATAAATGTGTTAGGTTAAGGTTGATAATCTTGACACGAAAAATACCTATTTAACGCGATTAATTAATTAGGTTAAATAGATCGACCTTTTAGCGTTTCTTGTTTACTTGTTTATTTGTTTAGTATTAATTTTTCAGGGCAACTAAAATTTTAATTTTAAAAATTAGGGAGAATTGAAATTTTGGGCCAGTTTTCAATGTGACAATTTCAAGTTGTTTGTAATTTGAATTTAGACTTATTTAGTTGGTTTGTAATATGCTAATGTTGTACGTTTTTTTTTTTTAACTACAATGCCTAATGCTTGAACAGGAAACAAGTTTGGAAATGTGTTTTTTTTATGATATTTTTTTCATTGAATTATGTTAAATTTATATTTTCATCAACTTAGTTAAATAGGTCGGAGTTCGGATCAACCCGTTTAGTTGATAAACGGGTTAGGTCAGTGATTTTGGACCCGATTATTAAATAGGTCAGGTACAAGTTTGGCTATTTTCAACCCGTTTAAGTTCGACACGAACACGAACCCGACCCGATTTGACCTGTTGCCCAGCTCTAATCCCAACACCTTCCCCCGGGCCATCAGCTATTAGGTGTTTTGATTTGCAATTGATTTTCGTTTCAATAACAGATTCTCTTAATTATGTCTTGCAGGCTCTTCCTCTATACCTTGATAAACTTGTCAATGAGTTTGCAGCTATCGGCCTTTCAGTCACTTTTGTTCTATTTTTTGGAGAGGTATCCTTTGGAACTGTTGCCTTTGTTATGTCTTTTTTTCTTTCTATTTAAGTCCTATTGTTTATAATATGATTTCTCAGGTTATTCCACAAGCTATCTGCTCCAGATACGGATTAGCTGTTGGGGCAAATTTTGCTTTTCTTGTGCGGATATTAATGCTGATTTGCTATCCAATTTCTTACCCCATTGGAAAGGTACCAGTTTCCCATACGTATTTGGTTGCTTCGGTTTTCTTGGGTGTCTTCACGTCAGAGCTTTTAATCTCAACTGCTAAAGCTACTAGATCATCTTATGTGTTTTTTTCCAAGAAATATCGTTTCTGTTTTGGAGGACACGACCAGGATACTCCTTGGATCGCTTGTTCAAAGTTTTCCAAAACAGATTCTTTCCTATTGCATCTAAATCGAAGATGAGTAACTGCTGCCTATGGCATGAAATAGGTTATTAAACTGAAATTCACCCAATGGATGATACAATCTTGTCCCTCAGAATTTTGAGTCTTGATATTGATCGTAGATTCTGTGTGTGAAGGCAATACCATAGATTAAAAATTATCACTACCTTATGGGTGTGAAGTAGGATTGTTTAGTATTGCATTTTTCCTTAATCCACTCTAATTACAGCTGAAAAATGGCCCAAAAGTGACATTTCAAGGTATTGTAGCATACCAACATCACTATCTGACCTACAGTTACCTATGACACGAATCTGTTGTTAATTTCTTTTCCTGTAATTCAGGTCCTAGACTATTTACTGGGACATAATGAGGCACTCTTCAGGCGTGCTCAATTGAAAGCTCTTGTTAGCATCCACAGCAAAGAGGTAAAATTATATAATGGTCATTCCCTGACATCTTATACGTAATAGACTATTCTTCTCAAGTTGATGTATGTTATTGATCAAACTTTAGGAGGGGAAAGGAGGTGAACTCACTCATGATGAAACAACAATTATAAGTGGTGCACTAGATTTGACTGAAAAGGTGTGTTTTCCACTATGAATTTAGACGCTTCGATCGATTTAAATTGAGTGAGGTTCTTTGTCCTTAACCTTAAACTATGTTGCTCATTCTCTGCATTTCATCTTAACATATTGAGTAGTCCTGACATTGATAAGGGATGGACACTCAACACTTTCTTTGAGGCCAAAAACATGTGCTTCTAGAAATCAAGCAAGCCAAAACTTGTCACTTATGCCTATTCTGATCCTACTTTTCCTTAGTGATCTACTTGCTGAGATACTGTACAAGTGAATAAGCTATCAAGTCGTCATGAAGAGAGGAGTGGTCTGTTGGAAAGAGAGTTAAATGAGATAAAGAAGGGGTTTTCTTTCTGTCTTTACTACATTTTCTGGCATATTTGATTCATGAATGTGCCATCTGATTTCCTTTCTATCTTTCTGAATTGTTACGGAAAACAGACTGCTCAGGAAGCAATGACTCCTATTGAGTCAACATTCTCTCTAAATGTTGATGCAAAGTTAGACTGGTAAGGTCTTGAATCTTCCATACTATCAACATTCCGGTGTCTGTGTAGTCTCTTCTACATTATAGTCAATTATGTTGTTGCAATTTTTACACCTTTTCCATTGTAAAACTGGAATATCAAAGTTTATATGGTCGATAAAGAAAGAATATTTAGTTGTTAATTCTTAACAAACGTTTCTGCTGAGGATGGAATATCTTTGTAGCCTAAATAATGATTTACAAGCACAAGAAATCAAATGCATAAAGGTTTTATGCAATGTATCTCTATTAAACTTTGCAATTGCTTAAAGTTTATTTGGAGAATATAAATAATTTGTCTCTCTCATATTCTTATTTTTAATGGCAGTGTTGCATTAACAGTGGCATGTATTCATTCTAATCATTTGATTTGGTAAATCAGGGAGGTGATGGGGAAAGTTCTTGCGAGGGGTCATAGCCGTGTTCCTGTATATTCTGGAAATCCCAAAAATATTATCGGGTTATTACTGGTGGGTGTTCTTTTTGTCCTTGATACATATGGATCCCTAGGTTTTATCAGTTTATGGATTTAGCATTATTCTTTCCCCCTTTTCCTCTGAATCTAGGTGAAAAGTCTTCTTACAGTGAGAGCTGAAAATGCAACACCAGTGAGTGCTGTTTCCATCCGCAGAATTCCAAGGTATGATGCCTCTTTCTCTGGCTCCTTTATCTAACTGTTAACACATTAGTGCCCTGCAGTATAGAGAATTAATAAAACCATCCTGTCATTATGAATTGCTAAACTACTGCCCCTACATCATATCTTGATCATTTTGGTATCCCATAAGTTCTGAAGTCTAAACTATTAAGCAAATAGAATTCTAGGCATTCATTTACTAACTCATAAATGAAAGATCTGTTTTACTGTTACAGTATACCTCAGAATACAAAATTGTGATTAGTTCTCCTTCATTTCTTTATTTCTTTTTCCAAAACTGAAAAATACAAAGCTGTTTAACAGCTGTGTTCTGTAATGCATTTAGGGTCCCTGCTGATATGCCCCTTTATGACATATTGAATGAGTTCCAAAAAGGAAGCAGTCACATGGCAGCCGTGGTGAGAACTAAATTAAAAAGAGAGGAGGTTGAAGAAAAATCCAAGGACAACAAAATCCCTTCTGAAGATTCTCAGTTAAATACTCCATTGCTCACCAAGCCAAATGAAAACTCGGAAAATATAGTAGTTGACATTGACAAGAAAGGGAAGCACAATGGGAACAGTTCCTCTTATTTTCAAACAGACGTTGAACACGGGAGGTTATTGGCATAATCACTCTTGAGGATGTGTTTGAAGAGCTTCTTCAGGTCAATATTCGCTTGTATTAGTTTATTACCTGCTAGTGTGGCGTTAATTGCCCATGTACAATATATTATATATTGCTCTGCTTGAGGTGACCTTAGTTGAGGTGATGTCATTGCACTTACAGCAGGTTTTTCACCAAGTTTGCTATAGAATTTTGTTTCTTGCCATTATCTTCTCTCTCCCTGACCCCTTCGCCAGTAATTTTAATATTCTAACAAAATGTTTAACCCCAAAAACAAAAGGCCAAGTTTTTTCTCTTCCTGGGCATATTTCAGAAACGGCTTTTCTGCTCGCAGAAGTAATATTGCTCGCATCTGATCTCCACAAACTCTACTTTTGTGGCATATTGAGTGTGCTTTTGTAATTGTTGTATCTCTTATCTAATGTCTGGGATCTCCACAAACTCTATTTTTGTGGCAATAACATAATTGTTGTATCTCTTATCTAATGTCTGGGGTTGCCTGACAATTTTAATCATTTTTCAGGAGGAAATTGTTGATGAGACAGATGAATACGTTGATGTCCATAAAAGGTATTCTTTAGTTTGAACGAAGACCTCATTTATTGAGAAGGTGATAACTGTTAGAAGAATGGCATGCATCAAGTACTGTTTATTTTTCCTTGTGCAGGATCCGTGTGGCTGCGGCTGCTGCTGCTTCTTCAGTAGCTCGAGCCCCTTCAGTAAGAAGGTTGGCTAGTTTCAAACATGTAAGTTTTACCCTGGATTGTCATGTATATGCTTCTTTCTATCTTACAGTCAGCATCTTTTATTGATTGCGTTCAAGTGTGTATGTATATGTGTACCCCGATTTTAACTGGTTTCATGGATGTAAGTTGCACAAAATTAAGGTAGACGATGTCCACATTTCTGGCACAGCTGAAACTCACTAGGTGATTTCTTCAGCTTTTGAATCTTGTTAGTTTATCCAGGGCTCTTTTGACTTTGAGTGGAGTGGTAGATCCCATCAGTTCAATTCAAGATTCACAGAAACAACCATTACAATTCAGTTAACCCCTTTGAGTGGAGTGAAACTAACACTAATTATAAAGCAATTTTAGGCTTGAATATTTTTTGAATTTTTAAAAAATTTGTTCCGAGTCAAGAAAACCAAGGGCGTTTGTCATTGCCTCATATTTTCATTTTCTGAAAAAAAAAAAAAATTGAATGCACAAACCGTTTCCCATATCAATATCAACATCAGACACATTCTGGTCTGATATCAGTATTGGACTATATATTATGCAGGATTTCTTGATCCTTTGTATCTGGATTCATGCTCCTGTTAATGTACGTGTTTTTAGGGTACCAGTCAGAGTAAGCCGCCACTAACCCCACGCAAGCCCAGCGCTGACTACCCGATTTCAGGAAGATTACATGGACATGAATGAGCCAGATCGAGCTACCTTCTCAAGTCAAGATATGAAAATTCTCCGACACAAATGACATGAAACTTACCGGTGAAGAGGAAATGCTAGCGGCTCAGTGCTTAAAGGGAATATCATCGAGCACCAATTCTGTTTTTGGCTTGTCATTGATGTTTATTGTTTTTTGCCCAACTTCTCTATTTTGCTTGTCCTTTGTTGGAGCAGGCAGGAATCCAGGAGTAAAATATACAGTGTCTTGCAGAATTAGCAGTTATTATCATTTATTCTCTTGGGTGACAGGAAACAGAGATAGACAGTTGTTTTTTGTAGTGTTAAGTAGAGTATGCTAATTTATGTGTTTCCAATAAAGAATATATGTGACTTTTCAAAGTTTTTGTCATAAAGAACTCTAGACAAATGGTGTAATACTGATGTAAGGATATGATGATATAGCAACACGTAAATTGCTAAGGTTATTCATTGCTTATTTGATTTTTCTGCTGAAAATGCTTGTTTTTATATGTGGTCTCACCGTGTTTTAAATGATAAAGATTGTAAGATTACTACTGGTCTAAGGATATAATGAAATAACAGTACATAAATCGCATGTGCTATGCACTGCAAAAATAGCAAGTATATGTAATAGTAATGTATATGGAGAACAATAATATTATAGCCACCGGTGGTGGTGTGGTAATACCAAGAGGAGAAAAGTTCAGATACTTGGGGCTCGATTATTCAGGAAAATGGCGATATTGACATTAACCATCACATAAAGGTGGGATGGTAATAATGGAAGTATGTTTTAAGGAGTGTTGTGTGATAAGAAGATATCAATAAGATTAAAGGGAAAAATTTATTAAATGGTACTCAGACCAACATTGTTATATGGAACAAAGTGTTGGCCAATCAGTAAGACTCAAGTTTAGCGGATGTTAGTCGTAGAGGTAAGGATGATTCGGTGCATGTGTGGCCATACGAGATTGGATATGATTACTATTAGGAATGAAATGATTAGAGACAAAGTATGAGTAGTGCCTATAGAGGACAAGATGAGAGAAACTAAGTTTAAATGGTTTGGACATGTAAAGAGAAAAGTACAGATGCGCTAGTGAGATAACAGATGAATGCATCAACCTACCATAAAGTAAAAGCGGATGAAGCAGACCAAACAAAAGTTGGGATGAAATGATTAGACACGATTTGAATTATCTTGGAATAATAGAGGACCCGACTCATGATAGGAGTGCATGAAGATATAAGATAAGGGTTATAAACTTAAGATAACGTACGTGTGACCCGTCTTTTGGCTACATAATGCATAGAGATTGTTGATTTGTTGTTTGCGTTATTACCTTTATCTTATATTTTTCACACTTCTAGGATCACTAAATTATATTTTTACTTATGTATTTATTTATTTAATTTATTTTTTCCCCGCAAGTTTATTATTATCTAACCATATGTTTTCATATTTCGCACCTACCGTCCTGTTTTTGAAATGATTGTTTTTAGTCTCTAGTCATAATGTTTCTTTTTACATTTCAAAATATTTACAAATTTAAAATATTTTTCTTAATTTTAATGTGAATTTTATGGAATCGGTCTCTCTATTGGTAGAGATGCTTGCAGAGGTAATCTGCCTACATTTGGATTCCCAAACCCTTACGAACGGGACCGACAATGGGTCCCTCCCGCTTTGTATTTCCCAGCTACATTTTTAATGTGAATGAATCTCTCTGTTGATAGAGATGCTTGCACGAGTAACATTGCCTACATTTGAATCTCCTCAAACCCCTTGCGAACGGGACCGACAATGGGTCCCTCCCGCTTTTGTAGGTCACACCTACCTTTTTAATGTGGCTTTTATGGAATCGGTCTTTTTGTTGGCAAAGATGCTTGTAAAGGTAACATTGCCTACGTTTGTATTTCTCCAAACCCCTTGCGAACGAGACATATAATGGGTTCCTCCCACTTTTGTATTTCACACTTACCTTTTTTGTTTATGAAATGATACATGTTATTAGTGGCTAGTTATTATGTTTCCTTTTGCGTTTTAAAATATTTTTATTAATTTTTTTGAATGCGAGTCTTATAAAAATTATTTCTTTATCACTAAATATGCATATAAAAGTAAGATTGTTTACATCCGAATCTTCCTTTACCCCACAAACATGACCCACAATAAAAGTTATTGTTGTTCTTGTAATCATTTAACCCACCACACACTCATTCTCCCAATAGAAAAAATTATAATAATTGTATGGAGTTAATACAAGACAATATGACCTAAGAATGTAAAAAACTTCTTTTATAGGAGGAAGATTATGTTCATGCTAAATAAACATTTAGTAGTTTTTAGGAGGAAAATTATGTTCTTCCATCCAAATCATCAATGAAATACGTTGGTTAAAATGATTGTTAAAATTCTATAAAAAAAAAAAAAGTAAAAATCTCCCCCTAGTAAAAAGAAAAAAATAAATTTAAATATTAAAAATATTATAATTACCTTACTTATACAAGCAGGTTTGACAATAAGATGTAAATTATATTTGGATGGAGGACAATATAGGTAGAACCCTTACGAAAAGGGCTACGGTCATGTTCGGCAAAATGAGCTATTTGAGTAGCGAGATAAGCTGTTTGTATAGGTGATAGTCTGTTAGATTTTAGTCGTTAGCGGATAAGCTGTTCAATTGAGCGGTTGAATAAATGTGTTTGGTAAATTTAGCGGTTGAGTTAGGCGATTATTGTAAAATGACGTAAAAGGATATAAATAATTTGTCAAATATAAATGAATGAAGGGTTTTTTTGTCAAAAAAATATGAAACGCTACTTTCAAATGTGAAAAGCTAATATTCTTAACTTTTCGAAACACTACTTGAAACGCTAAAAGCTACTGCAAATGCTTAGTTAAAACACTACCTTACCGAACGCTAATATTTAGTTGATTAGTATTTTGACTGCAGTCAAAACGCTAAAAGTTACTTCAAACGCTGCTGCCGAACAGCGCATACGTAAGGTTGATGTACTTCCTTTTCAAAAAAACAAAAAAAAGCTGTAAATTATATAAGAGAGAGAGAGAGACGTAGGCACGTGATAGCCGGCCCGATCGCTTACCGGTAAAATTCGAACCTTGTTAATAAGACTATTAGTTGTAGTCTTGTAGATCATCGATCGTCTCTCAGAGTTCCAGATACTTCTCTACCATTTGGGCATCGCAATTCTCTGAGATTCTACAGAGAGAGAGAGAGAGGAGAAAGACTGAAAGAGATATGTCGTGCTTGCTATCTTGCTGTGCGTCGCTCACCTGCGGCTGCTGCTCATCCGTGGCTTCGGGAATCACCAAGAAATCAGCTCGAATTGCGTATTGTGGTCTTTTTGGTGCCTCTCTTATTCTTTCCTGGATTCTCAGAGAAGTCGCTGCTCCCTTGCTCGAGAAATTCCCTTGTAATTATTCTTTTTCTCTCGTCTTTTCAGTTCAATTCATCTTTCTCTGCCTAATTTCATCTGGGCATCTCTCATTTCCCTTCATTTTGACCTAAAAATTTGCCCACCTGATTTCGTATGCTCATGATTTGTGAAATAATTTTGGGCTTTGTCCTTGGATTAATTCTGCGTTGCCCTTTTGCTTCAATCTAGAAACCTTTTTGTGGGTTTGCTTTTTTTTTTTTTTTTTTTTTGGGAGCTGTGCAAGTTTCTAATTAGGTTTTTGGGTTGTTGTTGCTGAATTGATTGTGTACTCTCTTGCCTAGCCCCATTGGATTGGGAGAGTGGAAGAGGGCTTTTCTAGGAAGGATCGGAATCATGGCTCCTGCGACATAAATCCTCTTGTTCTAGCGCTCAATTAAGAGTCTTGAATCAACTTAGATTTTTAGTTGTTTCTTGTCATTTGAAATTTGTACCTGCCTAGATTTAACTGGAATTGCACAAATTTGGCAAGGCCCATTTTATGTGACGTTAGGTTTAGAATAAATGATGGTTAGATGCACATTTGGTAGGAAATGCTGAAATGAAAAACAAGAGAGAAACATTATGACGAAGCTTATAAATAGAACAACTAAACATCCAATTTTGTCACAGATTATACCTTCTGAGTCTATTGTTTTATAAACTTGCAGGGATAAATACTGCTTCTCACTCAAAAGAATGGTACCAGACAAATACAGTTCTTCGGGTCAGCTTGGGAAACTTCTTATTTTTTGCAGGTTTTGCACTGGTAATGATTGGTGTGAAAGACCAGAATGATCGACGTGATTCATGGCATCATGGAGGATGGATTGTGAAGATTATTATCTGGCTGCTACTAATTGTTCTTATGTTTTTCATGCCAAATGTTATAATAGATATTTATGGTAAGCTTGCCTTGGTAGCTTAAAAATTCTGATAACTGCAGAAGTTTTTTCACAAAAAAATGATATTTGGGATGCACGTTCAATTCATGATGCTCTTTTCATTGTTACAAAGCTTGCAGTTTTGGATTGATTAGAATTATGTCATATGTGGCATTTTTATTCGTGATAATGTACTTTTTGAAAAGGAAAATATAAAATATTGCATATATCACGATGAAAAGGAAAGAATGCACAGCTAACATCCTCAAAGAACCATATATAATATCCTTCTTTTGGATAAGAATAATAGATTATGTATTTCGCATATTTTGTCTATCCATTGCCTCTCTCTGCATAGATACTAGGATCCTGCATTGTGGATCCCTGGGTGGTGGAATATAATTGGGGCTCGCTGTTTGCTTCTCAGTCACTAATTTAGTTTAATTTTGGTACCTAGATTGGGATCACACCTATGTGTATCCCCAAGTAGGAATGCAGATTGCATGGTGTTTGGGCATTCTTTGTGGCTATGTGGCTATGATATCATACCTTCTACATACATCTTGGTCAATGGCTCAAATTATGGCCTTAGAGATTTTTGTTCCCTTGCCAAACAGGAGCACATAGAGTGTTACGGAGTTAGGCTTACTCTGCAATCTACTTTACATTTCCTTGGTTTTGTTTGCAGGGATTCTGTCAAAGTTTGGAGCTGGGCTGTTTTTGCTGGTTCAGGTAGTTATACTACTGGATTTTACTTACACATGGAATGATGCTTGGGTTGCAAAAGATGAGCAGAAATGGTACGTTTTCGATCATTATTTTCAAATTTTGGCATATGGCTGATTATACCTAATAAACTTCCTGTAAATGTTACAGGTATGTGGCCTTGCTTGCGATATCAGTGGTATGCTACATAGCGACTTATGCATTCTCTGGTGTTCTGTTCATTTGGTTCAACCCATCAGGTCAAGACTGTGGCCTGAATGTGTTCTTCATTGTCATGACCATGATTCTCGCATTTGTCTTTGCTATCATTGCATTGCACCCAAAGGTGAGGAAAAGTCCCTTTTCCAGTTAAATCACAAAGATGATCGAATGTGTGTGCGTGTGTGTGTTTTGCGTCGTTATCTGAGCTAGAATGTTGTTGAGAATGCCTTACGGAAATTTTCTGGTTGCATATTTTGCATGGTATAACTTAAGTCCTGCGTACATCTTCTGGTTTTGCATTTAGAACAATGTAACAAGGTCTATTATACGTATTTATCTCACCATTCACTTAGTAGTAGGTTCTTAGTCTGCCTGCTGGCTTGTACTATTTTGTTTACTGTTTTGTCAACAATTGTCTGAAGTGGGCATGGTGATGATATAATAAATGATCCTTATCCTTATTGTCCACTTTTCTTATCCCTTTGCCAGCCCTCCCATGAACTAAAAGGGGTTGACACAAGATGAAAGAAAAGAAAAGGGGGGTTGCAGACCCTGCTAGTCCATCCTCAGATAAACTGTGCAATGACTAGTCCTTGATGCTTACTTTAGATAGCCTATGGTCCTTTCCATTTCTTTTTTCGTTCTCAGTTCACTCAGGGTTGTCGTATAATGAGATTTACATGTTTTCCTGGTCATTCATTCTGGACATTTGCCAAGTATTGAAAGGCGATTAATGTTTTGAATGATGGTTACTATATTCCTGTATCCTGCTACTGCTAGGTAGAAAATAGATGATAGCTTCATATAGCTGTCATGTTCGATTTAACAGGTGAATGGAAGCCTCTTGCCAGCCTCAGTGATCTCTGTCTACAGCGCCTATGTATGCTATACCGCTCTTTCTAGTGAACCTCGTGATTATGCTTGCAACGGCCTACATAACAAATCCAAAGCTGTCTCCATTAGCACCCTTGTCCTAGGAATGCTGACCACAGTGCTTTCAGTGTTGTACTCAGCTCTTCGTGCAGGATCTTCAACAACATTTTTGTCACCGCCTTCCTCTCCTAGGGCAGGTATGTTTGCCATGTTATTTCTACATTTCATGCTTCATACATTGCATTGAATACTTGGATTGTTTTCATTTGTTTGTTGAGGTGGCAATTCTGTTGGGTGAGTACGATTACTTTTAACTTTGGATTTGTCAATGGGATAAAGCTTTATATGAAGTGAAAGTTGTGGATTCACGTGATCCAGCCAGTCATAATCACCTTTACTTTAAATTTCTTTATTTTTGTCTCTCTTGGCTGAGGCATATCGCCCACTGTGGGTTTCCTAAGGAAGCCTATGAGAATATACTTCTCTTGTATCAATCTTTTCTTTCAAACTGCTTAATCCAATAAGTTTTATTGCTAACATATTCTGATGAGTAGACATTTATGGAGCTGTAATACCATGGATATGTTACCTAGAAAATGAACAGCAAAGGCTAATTCCATGTCCAGTTCATTTCTACTGAGGACTATAGATCAGATCTCTCTATAAATATGTGGAGGGCCATAAGATTTGAATTGAAGTCACTGGGCTTTCAAAAGATTCACAATCATTTACAAGCAAAAATGATATACGCACACATACCAAGATACTCAGGGGCAAGGTCTTGTACGTCTGGATCTCCCCAGACCCCACCTTAAGGGGTTCAGCATTAGGTGGCTGTTCTTACACATAGCTTGGTACATCGTTATCTCGAAGGGGTAGATCTAGCAGCAAGCGCTACTACAGTCACATTGTATTTAAAAAAAAGGACACGTCCTTCACCTCCAGATAGGAGGAATATATTGAAGGGGGAGTATGATAAGGTGAGTGAAGCCACACCTCAGTGTGAAATCTGATATCTCCTAGAATATGTATGTAGAGAAGAGTGAAACAATTTTTGCAATTGATTTTGAAATTTGAATATAGTGTTTGAAGTTTTGGTACTCGAATTACTATCAGTAGTTTAACATTTCAGTTCTATACTATATGTGTAAATCTCTTCAAAACTAGCAAAACATTTTAGAAGTAGCCAAGTTAACTAATAAATGTTGGACACATTGATGAGACGACCACCTTAGGTGATAATAGATATCATGATCATCTCAGGTCAGTGCAAGCAATGCTACCCCTAGTATTGAGAGTGTGAGACATCTGACCATACAAGTACAGTATCCTCATAGATGATCAGTTATAATTGAGGGTGGCCAATTTAAGCATGCATTCACTATGCCCTGTTTAGAAGTTAATAATCAATTGGCCAACAAACAATAGTACTAGAGTTGATCTAAGCCAAACATTTCAATCTGATGCGGCCTTGTGGAAGACAAAATTATTTCCAATCGACCCTTAAAGACATCAGCGGTCCTTGAAACGATTAATTGAAAATCTAGTGAGTAGTGACAAACAATATGGGGTCCAAAAGACGACTTCTCACGCCATCAAATTTCTTGGAACTTTCATAATTCCTCCCTTTCCTCTTGATCAAAATCATTGAATCAGTCGAAACAGAAGTGTCTTATAATTACCATCATAATCATAATTAAATGCACCTTTTGGACTAATTCTACCAATTATTGTCGAAGGTCTTTCAGTGAGCTGTAAATGTCTTGTTGATTGACTTGATATCCATGTAAACACTAACCAAGGTGCAAATTTATCAAGATTCTTGAAATTGCTTCTATTTTTTAACTGCTCATTGTAGGTGCGAGCAAACCTCTTCTGGAGTCAGAAGACACAGAAGCTGGCAAAGACAAAAGGAAGCTGAACCTCGGCCTGTGAGCTACTCTTACACATTCTTTCACCTGATATTTGGTCTGGCTAGCATGTACTCGGCCATGCTTCTCTCAGGGTGGACAACAAGTTCTTCAGATAGCTCAGACCTCATTGATGTTGGCTGGACGTCAGTCTGGGTAAAGATCTGCACTGAGTGGGTGACTGCTGGACTCTATGTCTGGTCTCTTGTGGCACCCCTGTTCTTCCCAGATCGCGAATTTTTTAAGTTATGAGAAACTCAGCTGTCATCTAAGTTTGCTATGTACAGTATTCAGGTGTATGTGTAATTCTATCCTGTCTCTTTCTTAATGTCAAGACTAAGTTAGGCAAATCCTCATCTAGACTGTATTCATGTAGTCTAGGCTTTGTCAATACTTGTATACAAAAAAAAAAAAAAAAAGCCTAGAGATTGACATGGAAGCTGTGCAAATACTTCTGGTGGGACATCTACCTAGGTTGTCTGAAATCTGCAGTTCCACACTCGTACTCCATTTGAACCTATAGTACACTTTGGTCAAGTGTGCAGGATTTGAAGCTAGGAAGACTTTACCGTTAGGTTCGAACCTACCTTGCAAGGTAGGCCTGCAGATACAAGTTGCTGCCTTTTTTTCCAAATACTCGAAACTCCCTCGCTTCGCGACAGTTTCTATGTTTTCATTGCAAGGTAGGTGAAGGACAAACATATAACAACTGTTGAAGCTGTGCATGTATAACGTGTGGATTGATGTGTACAAACATAAATATGAGGATCAGTGAAAAAATGAATGAACTGAGAGTTCTTTTGAACTTGGGAGGTTTAGCTGATGAACCATCTTGCCTCCTGTCTTCCAAGCAGACCAAGCTCTCACTATTAATTAACTTACTAAGATCAATTATTACCTTGAAGTGGAAGAGCAAGCAAATCAACCAACATTAATTTAAACTTTAAATGAAACCTATATTAGAAGTTGTCCTTGTTGTTTATAGATTTAAATTTTTTGAGGAGCTAATTTATGAGCTCTGGTGAGCAATAACCTTAAAATAGAGCAATATAGATGAAAAATTTCATATTAAATAGCTAAACTTTAGCCTTTGCATGTTACTTTCTTCCCCTTTATTTTGCCAATCCCTAGAAATATTTTAACTAATCAACATAGATTTATGCATTATAATATAAAGATATATCGAAATTTAGGTGACATAAATTTAAAATGCTCATTTTTTTTAAAAAATGATATTTTATGAGTTTCGTAGCAATTATGATAAAAGTAAAAAATACACAATTAAATTTTTTCATTCATGTTTTTTTTTTTACTATATATTAATAGTTACAATGTTTCAATATTTTAAACTACAAAGGGTCATATAGATGAAACTGATGACAACCTTTAGAATCTTTTATCAACTACATTAATTGATATTGATGGTAATTATATAAAACCACAAAAAAGGAAATTCCAAGAATAATTCCGTCCGCAACCTTTTTGCTAACGTGCGCACCATCTCTATCTCTCTCCGTCCAGAAACGCCACACATCACCTGACCCTCTTTTTCTTTTTTCTTTGAATAGCCCTGAACTTCTTTTTTTTTTTTTTTTGAAAAGGAACCTGTTTTGATATACCCCCAGAAAAAAAAAAACCAGGAAAAAAACTTAATAGTAATAATAAAATAAAATAATTATTATAGTTATTTAATATTCTCTCTCCTCCGAATCACCCTCCGGCCTCCCTACTGCCCCATTTTCCTTTTTTCCCCTCACTAACATGCGCCCTCCCTTTCTCTCTCCTCTCCACACCAACCACCACCACCGCCGCCGCAGCCATGCCTTCTTCTTCCTCTCCTCTCTCTACCAAACCCCGTAAACCCTCCTCCGCCGCGGCCGCCAACCACCACCATCACCACCATTCTTCACCCCTCTTCTGCCGGCACCACTCCCTCTCCGCCACCGCCACCCTCGATCTCCTCATCCTCATCCTCGTACTCTTCTCCGGCACCTTCCTCCTCACCTCCTACTTCTCCTACCTCTTTCACTCCATCTCTCTCCTCCTCCCCCTCTCTCCCTCTCCCAATTCCCCCTCCTCCTCGCCTTCCTCCTCCTCCTCTCCTTCGCCTTTGCCTTCGCCCTCTTCTTCGGCGGAGGGTTCTTCCGATCCCGCCGATGCGAAAACCCTAAGTGCAAGGGCCTCAAGAAGGCCATGGAATTCGATTTGCAGCTCCAGACTGAGGAATCCCTGAAATCGGGGCCCAATGAGATCGATAGATTGCCATGGAAGGGGGAAGTGAAACCAACCCTGATTATGAGTGCCTGAGGGCTGAGCTGAGGAAGATGGCTCCACCGAATGGTCGCGCCGTCTTGCTTTTCCGGGCTAAATGTGGCTGCCCTATTGCAAAGTTGGTCGGTTGGGGACCCAAGAAAGGAAGGAAGCATAAAAAGTCAGTCAGTCCTTTCTCTCTCTATGTTTATCTGTTTCTATTATCTCTGATGATCGGTTTGATTCTCACTTCAGTGCTTCTGGGCAATTGATCGAGTGATTGATTGGTGTGGTAGAACTGACTATGAATTGTTAGATTGGTGGATAAGTTGGTGGGAGAAAAGTGAAATGTGCATCAAATGATCTCACTTTTTAGTGGCTGGAAAGAATGCCGTTTAGCTGTTGTATGGTTTCTACTTGTGCCCTTTTCTCTTGGTTTGATTAAAATCAAATTAAATTGCTGTGAAATTGAAATGCCGAATTGTCTTGCCTTTCTGAATATATAAGTTATTGGTTGCTGTTAAATGTGAAATTTCAAAATTAAGTTATGATTTTAATTGATTAAGTATAAAGGAAAGGAAGTGTGTACGAATTAGATGAATGGTTTTAGCAGCTCCGTAGAGTGGAGTTCATTGGTTGCAGTCAAACAGGTTTTCCTTTTAAATACTTTTATCTGTGTCCATTTGTGTAACACTTTATGAATTTCACCTGGGTAAGTTTCCCACTGGCTGTCTGATTTGTTTTAGGAACTTTGACATTTCGTAATGATCCTCAAAATGCTGATGGCATTCTGTATTTTGTGGAGACTGATTGAATAGTTAGATTCTGATGTTCCTTAGGTCCTTAGTCTACTTCTGTGTTTGATTAGCTTCTCGTCTATAGCAGGAACTGATGCGTATTTAGCTTAACTGAATAATTTGTTGTAAATGCATGGGTTAATATCTAAGATCTCGAAGATGGAAAGATGATCAATGCCCTTCCATGAAAACAAGTCATTTGCAACTTTTGCAGGACTTTGATTGTAGTGATTTGCTTCTGGTCTTGTTGCTGTTTTTTAAACTGGCAACTTGAGTTACAAACTATCGACAAATCTGCTTCTTCTGTGAACTTTAGAGAGACAAAGGAAAGGGGTTGACCTTCATAATTTTGTCCTATTGTTTACATCAGGTCTTATTTGATATCTCCCCTGTGATTGTGTCTGTAAACCTGAAGCAGATGTCTCTTCCATGCCTCATTTTCTTCACTTTACTCTCCACCCCCTATGGCTGTCAGTGCAGAGGGGCAGCAGCAGTGGCTATCTATTTCCTGTTAAACACTAAGGTCAGATGTTATGTCCTAGTCTTTTTGTTCATGTATTCATATTGCTTGAATGTTCCAGCTAGCTTAGTGTTTCCGCTGAACCATTGTACGCATTATAGGTTGCTAGGTATGACCTCCTTTAGGAGATGATGATTTGTGGTATGGAACACCACTGGTGTATTTAGGAGATGGTCTTCCAACAGTTTCCAGAGTACGATTGTCATGATGTTGATCCAGTTTCTGCTTTCTCTCTTTTCCTTGTATACGAATGACATGTCCTTCTCGAGAATGGCCTTATTATGGACCTGTGAAGTGGCAAATTACATCAATAAATCATGTATTGTCACTTCTTCTGTATTGGAGCTGTGATGGGAATTTGAGGTAGTGTGGTGTTTGGAGCCGTGATGACTTGTTGCAGGTGATGACTTGTTGACATTTTGGGGTTGTGGAGCAACAACTTAAGATAGCTTTTTGTTTGTTGTTATATCAGTGATTGGTGAGTTTTTTGCTGCATAGTTATGAGGAGTATGTTTGTGCTTGAAATTCAAAGTGCCATGAACTGTTAGCATTTTTTTGAATAAGTTTTATGGAAGTGTGGTGTCGTATTTGTGTGGGCAGGCATAGATGATTCATGGTCCGTCAATTGCCACATTCAAGAGGTCAAGCATGGGCTGCTCTGCTGGTCAAATAGTACTTGCAAGATACAGATAGAGAACTTAATATATAATTTTTGCCTGGCTAGGAAACCTTTGGTTGTTATCCTTTTGTTGGTCTAGAAATAATGTTATTCATCTGATACAGGAATTGAGAAAGGGTATGGTTGTACAATATCTTAGCTGGTGATCCTGGTAGATCTCCAGATTTTAGAATGATTTGCTGTAAATATGTGTTTTCCCTTTCTTTTTTGTTTGGTCTCATATTGCTTAGGAACTTTTTCATGCTGCTTTCCTACTAAAATGTCATCACTCCCTCTTTGCTTCACCTAAAATTTTCCTGTTGTCTTCATCTCAAAGTCTCAAACTATGTTTCATTGTTAATTCCTTGGAATACTTGGTACTACTCCTATTTCATCTTTTTTTATCTGTGTCTTGAACCTTGGAGATCCTAGATTCATTATCTCCTGTTCCTCTGTGCTTACTGCAACAATCCTTGCAGTGGTAAATTCTAGCACTTGAATCTCCATTACCTTTTATTTGTTCTTGTTAACCATCATCCACCGTTGTCCGGTCCACCTCAATTGCAAAATTTTGAACAAAATGAACCAAAAATGGACAAAATTGCACATGAAATCACCCCTTCTTTTGAAGTTTAATTGTAACACTATAGATGGTTTTTCTGATCCTAAAGATAGCTTTGTTGAATGAATTTGTGGAACTGGTGGCTGTTTTTGTGGAGTGTGTATTGTTCAAAGGTTTTAATGTTGGACCTGATCTTCGTGAGTTAATGGCTGGTATACTAGCTATTTGGGTTGGGGGAAGAAGGTTTGCTGTCTAGCAGTTTGAGTACGAAGATATTTGCTCCACAGTTCTAAGGTAACTGACTGTGGGGTTGTAGAATTTTGCCCGTAGGGAGCTGGCGAGCAGACCAGTTGAAATTATGATGGAAGTGCATGTTAAAAATGTGGCATCAGAAAAGGGGGTGAGGTAGTCAACAGGGACAAATGAAATATTGTGTCATAGCCACGGGCGACCAGAACTTTTTGCCATTTAAAATAGTATATTTTTTTAAGAAACTCGTGGTTAATTGTTTATTTCAATCTAAAAAATTAATCAAATTGGTGGCAGAAGCAGGTACTTCTATATTATAAAAGTCAACTTTTCCTTTGAATGTTAAAACTTCTGTACATTGTAAAGAAATAAAATATAAACAATTACTCATATTTGAAACTTAAAAAGTAACATGTAAAAATTATTAAACTTGTATACAGATATACATGCTTTTTATCCAACTCTAAGTAATCTAAATCTAATCATAATACTAAGAGAATTTAGTAAACTAAAGTAAGCTAAATGAATAATGGAGTTCAGCTGGACTAGTGACTAAAATGGGCTGCTGGTAATGGGCGAGTGAGATAGCTACTTAAAATTGGAACACAAAAACAGAATAAGATACTCATTCAATCAGAATCAATCCAAGACCACTACTCACAGCATAATAGAGGGGACCACAACAGTGAGATTGCAAGTCCTTTGTGGGTCTAAAACATAGAGCTAATTGATGAAAAAATATTCCGGGGCTGCGGTCTGCCCCTTGCCATAGCCGATTATATGTTCCTATAAATTACTAGAAATATATATTAGATGTCCAACCCCTTACAAATTTTCTTTTGGATTCGGTCTCTCGGTGAGTAGAGATGCTTACAGGGTAAGACATTCAAGCGGACCCACAATTGGAGTTGTCAAAAAAAAGAAAAAAGTTGCTTGTATCCATAGGTGTGTCCATTGTGTACGTCTGCACCTGCAGAAAGTCACCCTTTCTCTGAGTGTTATCTTGCATTGTTTTGGCTGCTAACATTTTTTTGATCTTAAAATGAATTGTTTGGAGGCCTGGAGCAAACAGTGATGTTTTTCTTGCATTGTGATTCCTAATTGTGCATACAAATATGATCTTTTCTAATCTATCAAATCAGTAATGTAGAGTTTTATCTCTATGAATTATGAAATATGGAAGACCCTTTTTTGGTTTTTTTTTGAAGGGGAGGGTAGAGTTGCTGGGTTGAAGATTGTGAAGAATACCAACTGATAGTAAAATGTGAAAGAGGACATTGTGGTGGTTTTGATAGGTTCTAGACGTCTTTCTTTTATTCATTTGTTCGTTATGAACTAGATTCCCTTTCGTTTTACACTTCCTTCAGGGGAAAAGAGTTGCTTTCATTTTTCCACCTGTGATGAAGAGTCTTATCATACAGTACCTTGTTGGGGAGGACTCTTCAGTCTTTATAAAAGGGGAAACAAAGAAGAGAAAAGAAAGCTTCAGTGTAAAAAGAATTAATTCCACTAAACCTTCAACAGAAAACTTAAGTCTCAAAAGTCTTTAGTACTTTGGTTCGTATCTTTTTTCGGCTGAGGTTCTGTCTATTGTCTTCACCTTTTTTGAGGGTCAGGGGTTGTAAATATATTTATTTTCCTGTTACTTGGACGAGCTATGCTTCCTAAAACTGAAGAAGTTGTTCTTTATCATTTGAGAAGAGAAGTTATTGTGCTTCTTTGGTACATTTAATATGAAACATGCAGTGATGTGACTGTCATCGACAGAAAGGAAAGGTTTTGGCTTCTATGTTGGTGAAATTCTGTTTATTTTAGCTCTCTCTCAGATAAATTTTCTTTGGCTTGTCTTGAATGATTGGTCGTCAACTTTTTCAATTATTGAATGAAAATTCTAGGGAAGAAAAATAAATTAAAAAAGTTCCTTTTTCACCCAATGGTGAACCCCCTCCCCCCCAAAAAAAAAAAAAAAACCTCTTCTTTTTCTGAGGTGTATGTAATGGACAACTTTTTGAGAGGTTAAATTCTTGAATAATCCTTGTGTATAATATGATCAGATTAGCTTAATAAATTTGAATGATCTGCCAATGAATTTGGATCATGAATATTGCAATGACAAATGGATCTTTATATATTTGTACTGATCTGAACTTTTGTGTTTCAATCTAGAACATTATTGTCATTACATATGTATAGTATCTCTTTCTAGTACCTGTCCCTTTCTTTTGTGCATTCCAGAGCCTTTAGGGCCTGCATATGCTTGTGAAAAGAGTAGATATATGCCCGTGGCCCTCCTGTGCGACAAAAACAAGATCCTTTTGTGTTCCGAAAACTGTCCGCCCCCTCCATTCACTCTATCATACTGTCCTGGTTTCACTCTTCTAGATTCCTTTGATTGGTTCACAGTTATTTTGTGATTCTGTCCTTTGGCCTTATAAGAAGCAAAATAAATTTAAAAAAACATTTAATTCTGTCCTCATTCTTTCTCTGCATTGGCAATGTTTGTTGTGTGATGCCTGTTGATAGATACCTCTTTATCTTTCATCCACTTGCATTTGCTGATCTTTCAGTGAAGTCCTTGAAATTTTCCACCCCTACCCTGGTGTGTGCTATCAAATGTACCTATTGGTTAAAATGTACCGTTATCAATGTGTGCTATCAAAGTATCCTTGTCAAAATGTATCATAAGTCAAATATGTTTGGCATTTTGTTTATTTGTTTATTATTCTCTCTTTGTTGAGACCTTGGAACTGGTGCTCAATTGTTGGTACAGGGTTAGTGTATTCCTTTTTCTTTTTTCTTCCCCCATTCACCTTCTCTTTTAAAGGAGAAAGGGGTGGGGTTAGGGTAGGGTAGTCACTGGAAATGCCTGGCAGATTACTCATCAACATGAGATTGCAACTTGAGTACCTGTGACCTTAATTTAGCCTACTTTACAATAGGCTTCATATCACCAAAAACTGAAATGTGGAGTTCAGGGGTAGTGTGCACTTCTGGTTACTATGGGTGGGCTTTGCAAGGGGAACCTAGGAGAAACCTTGGTATTTCATCTAGTTTCCAGGTACCCGTGGAGGTTGCAGTTTCTCCCAGCTTGTGAATTTTGTTTTGATGTGGTTCACACGACATATGGCTGAAACATTGCAAATGTACTCATTCTTAGGATGAATCTACATGCATTCAATTCTAAGCGTTCCTGCAATGCTTTGTTGGGATGATTGAGCGCTTTATTGTACCTACAAGTGGTTGAAACATCTGGCAAAGTTCTTACACTCATATTGCTTTCATAATATCATACTTTCTCTGATATTCATATCATAAGATGATACTGACGACTTCAGATCGCTGCTGCTACCTGCAGGGCTTTAGCGAATGTGGCTGTTAATGGAGATTATCGCTGACGGGCTCATGATGGCTTTGTTGCTGGAAAGTTCATTCATTTTCATTATAGTCAGTTGATCCTCTTTCAGAAAGTTGAATGTTTAAGTGGACTGAACTTCCAATTGAAACTTCCATGTATACACTTCTTTTCCAGCAGTAAGCCAGAGGGGCATCCTTCCATCCGAAACTGATGTAGGAAACTTGCTCTTCACAAGCAAGGATCAGACTCTTTCTTTTCTGTTGTATTCAGGATGGTATACCAACTTAATGCCCAATAAAATTGAAAATGAAGTTTATATTTGGATATTTCCCTTGGTCATCTCTTTCTTCAATTGCTTTCATATAAAAAATTAGGGAAAAAAAGTAGTCCTTGATTAATTAAGTATCGAGATTCCAATCTCATAGGTTAAGAATATATATGGAATGGCAAGGCATAATTTGATCATAGAGGACAAGAATTCTGGTTTAGGGGCTATAGCAAAGCCATAGGATTCATGTATGTGTTGCTGGAAAAAAGGTTATAGTAAAGCAAATTTAAATCTCTAATCACTTAAACCAAGCAACAAGATCTGATCAGAAAGGCAACTATCAAAGATGGTGCATCAGATCCGACCGAGCTAACACAGGACTCGACTGAGACAACTATGGAAGGAGAAATGGATGACAGAGTAAAGACCCATCATCGCTCCTCCATGGCCCGACTAGGTCGTTCAGAGATGTGGTATCGGGTGCGAGCAGCTGGTTCCCACAGGACGCCCGAATCCAGGAGTCCGTCCTTGCAGTGCCACCTAGCTCTGCTTAGGACCCTGATACTCCTCAAAAGGTCAAATTTTCCACAGACCAACTCAACCTCCTCAAGGCAACTTGGGCCAACACCATCATGGGTAAGGTTCTTCGAACGCACGTCAGGTATGACATTATGCTTCAGAAAATTCCCCTATGTGGAAACCACAAGGTAAAGTCGAAATCATTGACCTAGGTAACAATATATTCCTATTCCGTTTCGACAATGAATCCGACCTTGACAAGGCCCTCTATGGAGGACCCTGATTCCTGTTTGGCCACTACCTTATGCTCACTAGATGGAAGCCCAACTTCAGACCTTCTACGAACCCTTTCACTTCCATGGTGGTCTAGGCTCGTTTCCTGGAATTACCTGTTGAATATTTCAACAAACTTGCTTTGTTCGATATCGCTAAAATAATTGGCAACCCCGTTAAAGTTGACTATGCTACGGACACCATGACTAGAGGCCAATACGCTAGAGTGTGCATGGAAGTCTCCCTTACCAAACCTCTTATCGCCAAAATTTGGGTTGAAAATGCTTGACAAAAGTTCCAGTATGAGAATTTTCACCTTCTGTGCTTACATTGCGGGATCATCGGTCACCTCGCTGATTCTTGCACCGGCCTCTCCACAGTTGCTAACAGTCTCACAAACACACCACCTACTACAGACAAAAAAGGTACAAGATAAATTGACCAAGGACAAAATAAGGAGATGGCTGACCTAACCAAAATTAGCACTGATTACCAAGCGCCTAATTCTAGCATAATCACACAAAATAAAAGAGAATGATGAAGGTTGGACGGTTGTTATGTCTAGGAAGAAAAATCCCAAAAAATCTCGAGGCCATCTCTAGCCCAAAAACCTACGGCCCAAGCTCATAAACAACAAGAAAATACTGATGGTAGAAAGAAAAAAAACTTTGGAAATCTCAATTTAAGAAAGAGAAGGGACGTGGTTGTTAGTACACGTCAATGCATGCATCCACATAGCTCCAAAAGCAAAGGAAAAGAGACGTTATTACCTGCAGATATTATACCTACGCAGCCATTAATTGAGGAGAATTTAGAAAACAAATCTAATAATTGGATTTTCCTAACTCCACAGCTCCCCTCTGCCGCCACTCCATTAGGCACAAATAGAAGCTCTAAAGACCCTGGGCCGAGCTCTCAACTGCCTCCCCTTACCATTAAATCCCAGCCTTTACTCTTCCCACCTCCCAATCCGTCTCGCCGCCGGAAGTGCAATCTGAACCTACCCCCAGATTAACCTCCTCATCCTCCAGAACCATCTCTGACCCTTCTCCATCCATATTACCATTCCAGCTCTAGCAATTTGCGCAGCCAGAACCTGATGGAGAGAGAACCTGTGCAACTGAACCTCTTTCCAACATTTGCAACCCCGGGGCTCTGGCACATCCTCTCACTCACTCACCATCCTGCAGCGAGGGAAGCATTATCAGTGTCGGATGCGTCAATTCAGGAATGCATGTCAAGACGACACATCGTCCAACAAAAATGGACCAAATTCCTTGCAAAGTCTCTGATCTTCCTTCCCCCACCTACCACTATCCCGATCAGATGGACCGGCAGGTCAGGGATCCAGGCAAAGATGTCAGATTGGAGCCAATTGATCCTGGCATTCATACCTATGGAAAACTTTGCAGAAATAAAACTCAACATCGTGTATCAGTTCGGCCGTACCTTCGTCCCCAACCTGCAAGTATCCGTCGAACCAGTCTTTCCCAACCCAACTGTACCACCTTGTCTCAATCAGGGACGGAGGGAGACGACCCCAGAACCCTGGAATCCAATTACGTACCAGAGAGGGAACAAATCTCCTCTCCCCCACCTACAAAATCTTATGGGCATTTGCCTTTTTCTGGACATCCCCTGTCAACGTCATTGACTTCATCTCCACCCACCCTAGCTCCTTTCACAGCCTCATTAAATTTCACCTGAATGAACCTGAATCGCTGCTTATTGCAATCCATGCCCCTAGTTCTTCCACTGCAAGAGATTCCTTTTGGCAGGATCTTTCGGTTGACCCCCGCCAAACTCACAGCCTTGGATGGCAGTAGGTGATTTTAATACTGTCACTGCTCAATCAGAGAAACTTGGAGGTAAGACTTTTAACCTAGCTAAAGCTGCTCACTTCCTTAATTGGCAAAATACCTGTGGCCTTATTGACATTGGCTTTTGTGGTCCGACTTTCACTTGGACTAACTATCGTGAATGAAACAAGAGAATCCAGGAGAGATTGGATAGGACGTTTCTCAATACGGCTTGGCTGCAAATCTACCCGGAAACCAAGGTAACGCACCTTCTTAGGGTTTTCTCTGATCATTGCCCTGTGTTAATTGAAACCTACCCCATTCGAGCTAGTTGTAAACCTCCTTTTAGAACCCTTATTGCATGGTTTTATCATCCCCATTTCGATGGCTTCTTTCGCTCACTTTGGATAAGCGATAATATCTTTGACAACATTGCCAGATTTCACCACCTTGCCCCTGATTGGCATTCAAAAATCTTTGGCAATATTAACTTCCATAAAAATAAAACTCTGGCTAGGTTAAATGGTATCCAAAAAGCACTTACAGTTAAAGTTTCACCTATCTTATCAAGCTTGAGAGAGATCTTATGGACCATAATAGAATCCTTCTCAAAATGGAGAAAAGTATATGGGCACAGAGGGCCAGAATAAATAATGTTTTGTTCAAAGACCTTAACACTAAATACTTCCATATGATCACCAAAATCAGAAACACTAAAAGAGGATTCTTGCCCTTAAGGATGAATTTGGGAATCGGGTTTATGAGCCCAGCAGAATCAAGCATCTGGTGGATTCTTATTATACCAATCTGTTTGGGACTGATAAACATAAAAGACCCATAGAGGAGAGATCCCCGCTCTTAGGACCTGCCTTAATATTGAGAACTTTAAAGATGAGGAAATTAAAGAGGTTCTTTTCAATATCAATAGCTTCAAAGCTCTTGTTTCGGATGGTATACATGCTTTCTTTTATAAGAAATATTGGAACGTCGTTAACCCTAATATCAAAGATCTTATTCGGAAAGCAATTTCTCACCCTAATTCCATTCCCGACTTCAATCAGACCTCACTTTTCCTGATCCCTAAAAAAGAACATGTGGAAAAATTTGTTGATTTAGACCTATTGGTTTGTGTAATGTGAGCTACCAAATCCTAGCGAAGGTTATTGTTAATAGACTTAAACCTATTTTGCCTGAGATCATCCATCCTTCACAATCGAGTTTTGTTCCTGGGCGCAATATTATTGACAACATTTTAGTGGTTAAGGAACTTGCTGATTTCATTAACAGAAGACACAAAAGGCTCAATAGTACGCCCTCAAGCTTGATATTTCCAAAGCTTATGATACTTTAGAATGTGACTTCATATGTGACACTCTCCGCTATTTTGAGTTCCATGAGGATTTTATTAATGTCATTAAGGGTTGTATTTCTACAGTCTCTATGAGCATACAATGGAATGGTCAAAGTGGTACCAAGTTTTGTCCATCAAGGGGCATCAGACAAGGAGATCTCTTATCCCCCTACATATTTGCCTTGTGCCTTCAGAGATTATCCCGCATGATCCAGGAGAAAGTGTGTTGTGAAGAACGGAAACCGATCATCATTAAGGACGCTAATGTCTCCCACGTGTTTTATGCTGATGATATTATATTATTTGGCAAAGTTGGCCTTAGAAACCTCAATTGCATACTGACTACCATTAACTGCTTTGGTGATCTTTCTGGTCTTCGCGTTAATAATCTGAAGTCCATACTCATTTTTCCAAAAAATTCCATCCTAGACTTAGACAGATTCTGGCTAAATCAGCACATATGACCGCATCCACATCTTTTGGTAAATATCGAGGAGTCCCTATATCTCACCAAAAACCTAAACCTTTTGATTTTGACTTCATTATTGGGAAGTTTAGAGAAAAACTCGCACATTGGCAAACAAAATTTATCAACCTCGCTGGGAGAGTCACACTCATTTAGTCTATTTTGACTTCCATTCCCATCTATCACATGCAAACACGCATCATCCCAAAAAAAAACAATCAATCAGATGGAAGTTATTATCAGGAAATTCATATGGAATAAGTCTAATCACACCCACTACATTCCACGTGTCAAATAGGATACTGTGAGACATCCCAAAGATAAAGGCGGGGTGGCAATTAGAGATCTCGAGCCCCGTTTGGTATGTAAAACTAGAATGGAATGAAATCAGGAATAATACCGACAGGTTAGGTATGGAACTTGAATATTCTATTCAGGTGTTTGGTAAAGAATAGGAATAGAATCAAGTTCCAGTTCTTGTTGTATGGTTGTTAATCATGGGATAAAGTTAAAGTTGTTTTATTTTTTAAATTATTTTATATCATTGTAAATTATTATTATTATTATTATTATTATTATTAAATATTATTATTATTATTATTATTAAATATTATTATTATTATTAAATATTATTATTATTATTATTATTATTATTATTATTATTATTATTATTATTATTATTATTATTATTATTATTATTATTATTATTATTATTATCATTTGATTCAATAAAAGTTGAAGCTCGTTAGTATATTTGCTGATATTGAGTCTTATATTTATTTTATTTTTTAATTAACTATCTTGTAATTTTTTCAATAATTAACAAATTTTATTTATAATTTTTAGTAAACCTATTTTCAAAGCTGTAATGTTCTATCAAACAATATAAAAAAAAATTATATATAATAAATAAATAAATAAATAATAAAAAAACAATAACAAAAAAATATCCCAACCTAATAACAAAAAAAAATAATAACCAAAATAATGACGACGACGATGATAATAATAATAATAATAATAATAATAATAATAATAATAATAATAATAATAATAATAATAATAATAATATAATATAGCAAATAGGTTTTTTTTTTAATAATTATAAAGCTGATCCTTGAGGGATTGGGAATTGATTCCCCTCCTATTTGGAGGGATTCAAATTCCTTTGTTTGAGGAACTTGAAACTCGTAAATTTCAAGTTCCACCTTTAAAATAACCAACCAAACAATCGAAAAAGGAACTTGAAACCAGTATATGGAACAAAAGCGTTCTGCACCAAACTTCTATGGACGATGATCACAAAAAGAAATAAACCTTGGGTGAATATATTCAATTCTATTTACCTGAAGAATGACCCTATCCTCCTTTGTAAACCTAAACATCACTACTCTCCTGTATGGAATAGCATTCTCAACTGCATTGACCTTATTGCACTGCTCTGCATTCAAAAAATTAGCAACGGGCTGAACATATCCCTTTGGTTTGACTATTGGTTACCCTGTGGCCCGTTGTTTAACATTGAGGGATTCAGAATCCTACCATATTCGGAACACTAGAGAGTGGCAAAAATAATTAGAAACGGTAGATGGAATAATACCACGCCTATTAATTTCAACCCCAATAACATACTTGCCCTAATCCATAAAACTCCTATCCCTACGGGCAACCTTATGGAAGATAGACCGGTTTAGAGTCTCCATGCCAATGGAACCTCTGCTGCTCATTCCCTGTACTGGCATATATACCAATGCTATAACTGGAATAGTAAGATCAACTGGAAAAGAATCTGGAAAACGAAAGTGCAGGAAAAGATGAAATTCCTCATTTGGTGTGCCGCCCACAAGAGTCTCCTCGTTACATCCAGGCTTAACAATTGGGGTCAAGAGGTTAACCTTAATCGTAATATTTGCAATGTTTGCCCTAAAAATCATTTGCACCTGTTCCGCGACTGCTCGCTGGCTGCTACAACCTGGTGTCATTTTATTCCCACCAAAGACCTCTTTCTTAAGGTCTGTTTCTTCAACACCAACCGGATTGGATTAATCTCAATTTAAAAGACCTTAATTGGAGTAGGGCTTTTATGATTATTCTTGCCGGCATATCTGGGTTTATCGAAATAATGTCATTTCTAATGATAAGATCCAAACTACCCAGAGTTTTTGGAGTCATATTACATATGACATTGCACAATCTAATGAATTATGGAGCTTACAGGGCCCACATTTTCTAAAGAACTCCTCCGTTGTCATCTGGAAGCCCTGGGAGACCGCACACTCAACTTTGGGCTCTACAAGGATGACAAGATTTATCGCTGGAGGAGTGATCAGGACTGCTAGCCATCTCTGATTCCTGTGCTGTACCGTGGTGGTACACTCAAATGACAAGAACTTTGCTATACTCAAAGCCATGAAGGAAACTTTGCGTAAAGCTTGGGACAACAACATTCCCAAAATGGAGATTGATCTTGAGGAAGATGCGATCTTATGTATCAAAAGAAGCTCCGAAAACAAGAACTCTCACCCCATTGATTATGTGGTGGCGCAAATTGGAGAACTCATTGAAAGGAAGTGGGAGATCTCCATTAACCATGCCCTTGGCGCTCTTAACCTGGCTGCTGCTGCTCTGGCAACCACAAGTAAAGACCAGATGGAACCGGTAACCCTCCATACACTCCCCTCCCCCGGCAGAGGTTAAGTGGATCATACAGGTTGATGAAAGAGCTTGGCAAATCGGCCAAAAAATGATGGAACAGTAGGACCACCTAGTGGCCAGCTTCAACCGGAATTAATCACTGTTGGCATGACTAAATATTTTAGTTGCGCAAACTAATACATCATTTTAAATGGTACTGATTTTAGTTTTAAGAATATGTGGGACTTTTAAGTAGAACAATGCAACTCGGACCTGATATAAAATTATTAAAAAAATATAAACATGACATAAACAGAATTAATTTGATATAAAATTAATACAAATTATTTTATAATGTGAAACATGTTATCTTCTATTTTTAAATAGTTTTAAACTATTTTTAAGATCCACACAAAATTAAGCGGATTACTAAATGGGTCAACTTAAATCGATGCATTTCTCAAGTCTAACTGGAAGTGTCCAACTATAGTCACCAGAACAAAGGTTATTGCACTATCACTAGAGTGAACCTTTTTCCCTCCAAAAGAAACTGATTAAAACCTGAGAACTAGAACCCTTCGCTCAATGATTTCGTCTCATGTACCAATTTCTCAGACCCAAATCGGCGCTGCCATTGCCAACCCAGTTTTGTTCTCTCTCTTCTCCAATTCAGATATGGGCACATCCTTTTTCCACCAAAGTCCCTCTAAATTTAGCCGACTCGAAGGCCCATCTCATCGCTTTCTTCAATTCAATGAGGAATCCAAGTGGAAACCCAGAATTAAATGGAACCAGCAATTCTGATTACGAACTTGAATTGGTTTCTGCCTTGAAATCATGTTCATCTCTCAAGGCAGTCTCTCAAGGGCAGCAAATTCACTCCCTTATCTTAAAAACAGGTCTTGATTCCAATATTTTCATTAAGAACAGTTTGATCAGTATGTATGTGAAATCTGGGCAAATGGCTGCTGCTAAGACGCTATTTGGTACATTATCTCGATTTGATGTGGTATCTGGGAATATCATGCTGGGCGCTTATGTGAAATCCGGGAAGTTGGATGATGCCCGCCAACTGTTCGATAAAATGCTTGACAAGGGCTGTGTTGCTTACACCACCATGATAATGGGTTTGGCCCAGAATGATTGCTGGAGTGAAGCGATTTTTGTTTTCAAGGATATGAGAGTCATGGGGGTTACTCCAAATGAGGTTACCATGGCAAGTGTCATCTCATCATATACGCATGGTGGAATTTCAGATGCTACGGTGCTCCATGGATTGACTATCAAACTTGGGCTCAAGGATTTTGTTCTTGTTGCGACCAATTTGTTGCACTTTTATTGTGTTTGTTCAAGTTTAAAGGAGGCAAGGAAGTTATTTAACCAGATGCCTGAAAAGAACATAGTTTCCTGGAATGTGATGTTGAATGGATATTCAAAAGCCAGGCTTGTCAGTTTGGCCAGAGATTTATTTGACAGGATTCCTGAAAAGGATGTAGTATCATGGGGTACAATTATTGATGCATATGTACAAGTAGGCAGGTTAGCAGAGGCCTTAATGTTGTATCGCGCTATGCTGTCCAATGGATTGAGGCCTAATGATGTTATGATTGTGGATTTAGTTTCAGCTTGCGGGGGACAAATGGCTGTTAGTGAAGGTCAGCAACTACATGCTACAATGGTGAAAACTGGCTTTGAGTGTTTTGATTTCATTC
This sequence comes from Talinum fruticosum, assembly GCA_021018815.1. NCBI lineage: Eukaryota > Viridiplantae > Streptophyta > Magnoliopsida > Caryophyllales > Talinaceae > Talinum > Talinum fruticosum. The sequence continues at coordinate 3,533,902 of JAITYX010000059.1, forward strand.
AGTCGACTATAATTCACTTCTATTCGGCTTGTCAGAAGATAGAACTTGCTTGCTTACAATTTGAGCTGGCCAGTAAAGCCCATATTGCATCCTGGAATGCTCTTATCTCAGGATTTATAAGAAATGGAATGCTTGGTCACGCCAGGCAACTGTTTGACCAGATGCCAGAGCGAGATGTTTTCTCGTGGAGCTCTATTATTTCTGGTTATTCACATGGCGGACAGGCAAATGTGGCTCTAGAGCTGTTCCGAAATATGGTGGCAGCTGGTGTCCAGCCAAACGAGATCACTATGGTGAGTGTCCTTTCTGCAATAGCGTCTTTAGGTGTGTTGAAAGAAGCAAAGTGGGCCCACGAATATATAAAAAACACTTCAATTCCTCTTAATGACAATTTAATTGCTGCACTTATTGATGCTTATGCCAAATGTGGGAGTATAAGCAACGCCTTAGATGTGTTCAACCCAGTTCGAGATAAAGTTACTACTGTCTCACCATGGAATGCAATTATATATGGATTAGCAATGCATGGACATGCCACTTTGTCACTGACATTATTTGAAGCCTTAGAAAAGACCGGTATCCTACCAAATTCGATCACCTTTATTGGAGTGTTGACTGCTTGTTGCCACGTTGGACTGGTGGAAGCAGGGGAAAAACACTTTGAGAGCATGAGAAATGTGTACAAATTATGTCCCAATATTAAGCATTATGGTTGTATGGTTGATCTCCTAGGGAGAGCCGGGCGCCTGCAAGAAGCCGTAGAAATGATAAGGAACATGCCCATGGAGGCTGATGTGGTCATCTGGGGTACCTTATTGGCAGCCTGTAAAACACATGGTAATGTAGAGATAGGAGAAAGAGCTGCTGAGAAATTGAAAAGTCTAGATACATCTCATGGGGCAAGCAGGGTCATGCTATCCAGCCTCTATGCAGATGCTGGTAGGTGGGAGGATGCCATAGGGGTTAGGAAGGCAATGCACGGTCAATTGATGATAAGATCACCCGGTGCTAGTGGGGTTGCATGATATTGCAGGGGCATTTTTCAATTATGTTGCTAATGCATATGTGCTCAGCAGAAGATTTGTCTCACATATGAGAGCAAATGGCGGAGAAGAAAAATGACTGGCTCCTGGCCACCATAAAGAGTGTCAGTCACAGCTCCCAGGACGGACTCTGGCAGCTGATCTTTATGGGGACTTTCTTTTCTCATGTTTCACTTTTGGTGGATACGGTGATTCCGGCTTAGTGGCCCCATTAATGATGGTGTCTCCCTGATACATGACAGTATCGGGAAGGCAAGGGGAACTCGCTGCATACCGTGGCTTGGATTTGAGCCTAGCTCGTATGGAAGTTGGAATTTCTCCCAATAAATCACCTTGTGGCCATCGAGTGAGACATTTGATTCAATCATTTAAGTTTCTTTTTGGGGGAGGGGAGAACTTTTGTGACACCCTCGAAATCCTGTTTCTTTCACTCGTGATGTTACTAAAAGGCCAATGAAAACTTACAGTTGATTGCAATTCTATTGTTATTTGCAAATAAAAGTCAACGGATTTCCAACTCCTGTGTAACCTGATCATCAATGCGCCACACACTTTGAATTTACAATTTTTTGACAGAAACCAAAAACACTTGATTCCAAAGTTCCCCACCTGAAAATGCTTCATGACTTTTACATATAGAATATCTGACAATTTTACAATGGATCTCTAACATGCTAGGAATCTACAGCAATTGCAACCCCCCAAAATTCAAAATCATAGAAAGAAAAAAGGAAGAATAAGGTACCTGTGGTCTAGGTTTACTAAGATCAGGCTACAAATGTTGAAACAATAGATGTTCCAAGTTATGGACTCGCTCATTTTTGAAATTTCGCAAGTTTCCAAAATGTAGTGTCGATTCTCCATAGTCATTTCTATAAGCTAATTCAGCCCTATATCTTACAACCGGGTCAGCTCATCACTATCCTACATGAGAACTCATACACAAGATCGTAGAAGTTAGCAGCACGATCGCTCTGAGCATTTGATTCAGAGAATCGGTGGAATCATCTTTCACTTTCTATTATGAGCTCTGCAGCTGCCCCCATGGTACTAAACCCACCATTTGTGAGCAAAGCCAAAGCAAGGTCCTCCTCATTCCAATGCACAAGTCCCTTGCCCAGTCTCATTAGTAGATCCTCTTCCATTTCCACCACCCAATTTGGGGCACACTTTACCATTAGGGTTATGAACCGAGAAACATAAGCCTGCCAAATGACCAAATCACAACCCAGAGAGATCTTCCCATCCAGGGCACTAGCTAGAAACTCCAAGTGTTTCCCGAGAATTTTAGGGCGCCTTTTTGATGCTGACGATAATGTATCAATGCCCCAAGCGAACGCTCCACAAAGAACTGCAAAGTATGCTAGGGCATACCCTCTGAGCACAGAAACTGTTTGTTCTGATCCTTCCTCCAGTTCGTGTCTATGAACTGATATAAACCAAGATGGCAAGGTTTCTTTCAACAGACACTGAACCAAACACTGTCCACCAGATAAGCATAGAAGTGTGGCTGCAAGAGAAGCTGCATGTTTCACCTTACTCATTGAGGCCGCAAGTGAAACAGGCCGATATCTTAGCCCGGCTTTGGTCTTCTTAAGTTTCTCCCTTGTTTCCTTGGAAATCCCGGCATTTGCTATTTCCCGAACAGACTGCATCAAAAGAGAAACAATCTCTTCTGCCAAGAACATGATATCTCTGACAGACCGATAAACGCGCAAGTACAGGATTCCGGGAGCAACAGGAGATATCCCACCATTGAAATGAGACCCGAACCCATGGCCAAGTAAGGCAGCAACACCACCCCTGCTAGAAAGAGGTGCGGAGGAGTTGAGGCCAAGTGTGGCAGTGAAGCAACTCCTAAGGAGCTGAACCACTGCATCACTGTTATGCAGGAAGACAGTGCGTGATGCCGAGAAGACAAGGAAATCACTCCAACGCTTTGCCTTCTGAGTCCACAAAGAAGCCACGATTGGCATGCACGGCCATGGACAGTCAGCTGCAAGAGACTCAAGGGCTGGGCCCGCAAGGTTAAGGAAACGCTGAGAGATTTTGTCGAGTTTGTAGGTTATAGTGAGGCTCAGAAATGCAGCCAATGGCAGAGGAAGAGTAGCTGGAGAGCTTACTGCTGCACGACAAATAAATATTTGTTAGTTATATGGGAATTATGGTCCTAAAAGAGACAGTTGTGGTGAGAAATTTCAGTTTTATATTAGAAACACGATATTCAGACACGGGTATGATGCTTGGACATAGTTGCACAAAATTCTTTGAAAACAAGCACTTGGACATATATCCTTACTGAGACTTGTACCCAAATCCAAATCCTGGGAGAGAAATCTGAAGCTCTAGCAAAGCTTAGAGAAATGGTTAGTGCTAGATGCTTAATGCTGTATTTGGGAGAGACAAAATAACCACAGAAGAAATGAAACAAACAGCACATACATGAAGGCCATGTTTCTTTCCAGTTGCCTTCTAAACCCAAAAAGACGTTGCAAATAAAACAATGCAATATATACTGATAACTTAAGTAGGCAATAACTCAGGCCAAACTGAATTTCTGCACTCCTATTCCCTCGGGATTCCAGAACGGGTAGTTTACAGGTATATCTTCTTACATTCTATGTTATGAAAACCGGACCAGACCGGTTGGTTGAACCGGTTCGACTGGGAACCGCTCGACAGTCCGGTCCGGAGAAGACATAAACTTGTTTGGGCTTTAGAAACCGGAACCACTCGGTCAAACCCGGCTGACCCGGCTACTCGGATGAACCGGTCAAACTGCGGTCCAACCGCAATTTCTCTTCTTTCTTCTCAGATCTGGTTTCTTTTTATTTGGTTTGGCCATGATTCAGTGAGCATGACGTAGAGCAGATGAATAGAGAGAGAGAACCGACCCTTCTCCTTTGTTTATATTCATTACAATGAGGAGGATTACGACGCAATGGACAACAAAATGAGGTGACTATGTTGAATGTTACAAATGTTACCTGCAGCAAGGCTGGGAACATCGATCCCAGTAGCAGCAAGTATTTTCTTGATATGTTCCTCGACATTCGATAGATTTGCAGCAGGACTTGGCCAGTCTGTTCCGTTCATCAGAGCCGGTTTCCAAATGCCTCGAGTCACTTCTGCTGAGAAATAACTCACTATGGTTGCCAAAGATGCTGGAAGAAAATCTGCAAGATCTTTAAGTCCTGAAATGGCAAATATTTATGTGATATAAGAATCAATAGGACCAGATAGCCAGAATTATCTTGACCAGGCCAGGGAAGAGGAGAGGGGGATCAGATTTGAAAGAAACCTGTGTCATCCAGACTCTCAATTTCACAACTCATAAGTACCCCTATACTCTGAGATCTTGAGACATATGGACACAACCCATCATTTAGATTAAAAACACTGATACTAGAGGTTGACTTCCAATTCCAAAAGCTATACATATGTAATGGTGGTCTAATCACGCATTTTTCATGTAAACTACTTAAACTATATACGAGCAGTCAAACCCCGTATAACTTGACAAGTAGGCATACCTGTCGCAAGCTCACGAGGGGTCACTTGTCCATGAGCACAAGCTGTTAAGGCTGTATCAACAACATAAGGAACAGCTTCCAAGATATCCCAAGCAGGCAACTGTGGCCGCAGGGCACTATCTTCACTACCAGGCCCAGATGAGCTACTACTTCCAGAAGTTGCAGCAGATTGGCTTCCTCTATTAATCTTTCTGAATATCATACTAAGAAGAACCTCAACAATTTGATGCACTGGGCTTTCAGGAATGAGGCCAGAGAGAGGTGCAGCAATGCATGCTTGATGCTGCCTGTACCAGAGTTTGAGTTTTGGAAATGAGTCCACAAATATGGGTTTCGAGCATGATGCACTTACAACAGCTGAAAGTCTTCTTTTATTACGATCGTTGAAGACATTCCCAGAAGATGTAAGGAGAGAGTTCCGAATCAAGAGTAAATACTCAGGAGTAAGTTGAGACCCAACTGGAGGCACATCTCCCACACCATAGTCAAGAGGCGGATGATTAAACCGCCAAAGCTTTAAAAGAAGAGTAAACGCATGTGAAAAGACACCATGGGCTGAAATTTCTTCCCCACTGACTGTCCATGAAGCATCAGGAATACAAGATCCAAAAACTTCACAGATTGTCATTAACGATGCTGCAAGTTGAGGTACCTGCCAGGGAAAGGGATTCTTATTGTGTAGTCAATGGAGATTCTTGGTGTTTTTTTTTTCATGTTTCAAATAAAAGGTGTGAATTAATAAATGTGTGATCCAAGAACTAATGACAAATTATATGCATCTATATAATAGTAGAGTCTCTAGAAACTTCCAAAAGAATTTCAGGGCTCAGCAAAAGGATAAATGACAGTAGTCAGTACAAGTTGAGTATTATACCAAGCCATGCAAAGAGAGGATCTGAACACAGTCAACAGGTGCTATTCCAGCCAGAAGCACAAAAAGCATTGGTGCATATGCTATCAAATGGCTGTCAGACCCCATATAATCAGCAGGAACTGTTGGAGATAATAATCTAGTGATAAAATAAGCAGCATGCTCCTGCAAAACAAGGTGTCAGTTACCATGAAGTCATAAAAAGGATGGTGGTAGTCCGAATTTTGCCTAATTTACCTGCATATTCCAACCATGAACGAAGGATGCTCCACAAAGAATTGTTGCTGCGGACATCTTCTCATCCTCCGATCCACTAACCGCAAGCTCAAAAACTTTTTCCAGCTCTGCTAAACTTCCATCAAAGGTATGAGCTTAAGTTCAGTTCCTTTACCCTTGGGTAATTTACAAAAAGAAGAGCATCTGATATACCTGACTTCAGAAGATAATTAAAAGGTGACTACTTGCAAATATATCACAGTATACAGGTTGACAAGATACCAGCCAAAATATGACTGAAAGAAAGGTCAGAAAGACTTCAGAACTCCACCACCAAGTCACATACCACAAAACTTTGATACTTGTGGAGCATCCACTATCCAGGAACATAATGCACTTCATAAATCTAATGAGGTATGCCCAAGTGAATGAAGTTGCTTAAACAAAAGAAGTTTATTTCTTCAAGAAACTAAACTGTCCTATATTTTATTGTGGAGTACTAATGCGTTTCAAATCTAGGGTCCAATGGATAAAAAAAACTTTCTGTAATTCGAATGTAGAGATAAAGCAACATACATCTAATCCCTCCCAAAGCAACACATTCACTTCTCAACCAGGAAGAATCTCAAAATTCCAAGATCCTAATACTGTTCATCATCTATTCATCTACACAAGATCAACAACGTCTAAAGCATAGAGTGTAATCTAACCACAATATCAACCCGACCACATTCACCCTTATTTATGTTGAAGATGTTTCCAGATCCAAAGTTCCTTTAGGTGTTTAGCACACCATTCAGAGACTATACAAAATAAACTTTAAAAAGCATTTAACTTCATTCACAGTAATTCCCTCAACCTCTTTCCTCAACCTCATTAAGGGTAATTCCCTAGTAGAGAACACTCACTCTCTTTCTCTGTGTGAGTGTGTGGGGACGGGGGAGCAAGTAAAGACTCACATATGTCTGGATCCTCTTACACAATCCACAATGGTTATCAAACATTCAATCTTTCTCAACAATGTTAAGAGAAGCATTGGTAGGTTCATAAAAATTGTTAAGACTACAACAGCACGTGTAATCTGACTACAAAAGCAAAAATAATTCTATAAGAGAAGAGGAACTAAGGAAGAACTAAGGAAGTCAGCTAAATCTGTAATTCCTCTACTAGAGAGAAATGGATATTTATGTATTGAACTATGAAAACTGATTCAGGATATCAGCAGATTCTATTAGAGAAAAACAACTTTATACGATTGATTCACAAGAGGAATTTAACTTTGTTAAGAATGAAACTACAGAGGAATATTTTCATCTAGGGAAGCAATCAACTATCTCATGATGATACAAGTCATCGGCTACAATATCACAGTAATGAAAAATAACGAAACCCAGAAGTTTGCAAGTAGACACAGATCAATTCTACGGAAAATAGTAATCAATTGACATGGAAGACCAGAATGTCTTCTTTACACTTGTTACAGGGGCGACCACTAACAAACAGTATTAGTATACCTTGATGCAGGAGTTGCAACCATAGCATTAACCATCGTAGGTGTAAGTGGAGCTCCCTGCATGAATGAGGACCAACCAGGCACTTGAGAAGGCATAAGACTTGGAAATTGATTGATCTGGCCATTCACATAACCCGGCCAATAATAAGCAGATTTGTCAAGTAGATTCCTAGCTACGCAAGCTTCAACAATTAAGTGGCGCATATTCCCAGCTGCAGTAAGGGTGTGAAACAAATACAAAAAAACTGTTATATTACCAGTAGTTTTCACTTTCACAAATTCAATTCATTTCAAATCTTTGCATTAGTTGCCCAAAAATTCTGAGGAAAAACGGTTTGGGCTGAGTCTACAGAGAAAAAACAAAATGATCATGTTAAACTAAGATGAATCAGTGCTACAGGATCTCATTCAACTAATCACAGCACGAGGTAGACGTCTACAGTATTTTAGTTTCGACCAGTTGGTTAATGAACCAATTTTTATTTCATAACAAGAGTTCAAAGCCACATCAGATTTAGCATGAAGAATACAGTTATTCGGCAGTTGTAATTAAGACTCAAGACTTCTCTTTTTCTCTTCATTCCATCATTTTTAGAGGACAGGGGCAATAACTTCCATTGCTTCATTGACACATTTGGAATCTTGAGCAACTGAACCAATAGCCACTGTTTTCACCAGCTCTAGAGTTCTAGTCCGTCATCCTCGCATTTATATGATATTACATGATTCAGCAAGAAGAAGAGCTCAAAAGGGGACACATGACAGAAAACTTTATAGGCTGCACAAGCTCCACTGAGTGCAACACAAAATTAGAGATGCAAAGGAAAGGAAAGGAAAGCACTTTGACAACTGCTGTCCATTTGCTATGTGTGGATTAAACAGTACCCTATAACAAGGTATTCGGAAGGATAACATTCAGAAAGAATGCAAAAGCAGATCTTAAGAATTAAATACTTACAAAAGTTAATTGGAAAATCTTTGACATCGATACACTCAAAGTATCCATCGGGAACATCAATTCCTGAAACAAACATCATTGCTTTTGCAGCAGCCAAATTGGCGGCAGAAACAACAGATTGTGGCGGTGTCAACAGGCTCTGATAATTTCCTAGTATCTGTAAGCAGGAGCACAAATCTTTACGACGCTCCCCAGGATTTTGTTTCTCTTTCCAATGATTGGTGGAACCACATTCTGGCTCGTCAAATGGATTTTCTTCTTCATCAATGAGATCAGCTACCACTAGGGTAGTGATGGACAACAAAACGCACATTCGGGTATCAAGACGAGGAACTGGCCCCTCTATTGGATCCCTTTCCTAATGAAGTCATTGTAAATAAAGGAAGCAAAACCATAAGTGCACGGTCATGGAAAAAGAAAATTGAAAACATTAGCAGAAATGTGTATCTCAGGTAGCCAAGACTTTTTGTTAATGAACAAACAAGCAAACAAACTGTCCATTGAACAAGACTCTTTATGTTTCTTGAAACACGAGTTGACTTGTCAATCAAAACTGAAGCAGCCGCCTATACCAGTAACTGCCTTCTACTACAATAATCTAACCGTCCTTTCTCTGTACCAGTATACAAAACAAAAAAACACACACAACATTCAGAATAAGATATCTGTGTCGAGTCTCCAACTCTAAGTAGCTCAAGAGGCAGTAGTCTTAGATGCTTAGTGACATCTCCTGCGCTTTCCAACACGAATTCAGAGTTTGAAACCTGATTCGTGGTTTTCCTGTGGGAGAATAGTGGGGATGCAACACCTATAGGCTGGCCTCAGTTCCAATCGACCACTTACCACTATCCCTAGGGAAACAAGGACACTCCTCAGTCCTCACTGAACCTGAGCTGGACCAGCCTTTCCTCCAACCCCCAACCCCCTCCCCGCCCCCAAAAAAAAGGAGGGAGGGGAGGAGGGCAAAAAGAGAATCCATAAGCAAGAATAGTGAAAATTCAGCATTACTGAAAAAAATCAAAAAGTCATCAGTACAGAGCAACTAAATTCATCAGCCAAATTTTGATTTAGACAACATATTTCAACGACTTTAGATCTCATGTTACAAGGAAAATTAATGAGTAATCAAACAGAAGGATGAGATGGAGAGCATGTTAAAAACAGTTGACCAAAATTTCTTACCCTTTGAACAAAACGGAGAGCAGCAATCCAAAGGGCCAAAAAGGTATCATGCCAAGAAGTGTTGTTGATTGCTTGAAGGGACTTTACCAAACCTGTAAAAGAAGTACTTATGACTTTTACTTAAAAACCAGCATCTTCATGTACTTCAAAATAGATTCTGAAGGGGTAAAAACTCTGTACCAGAAATAGTCTCAACAGCACTTGTTGCTGTAACTTGAGACCCATCCATTGTATCCTCCAGAACTATATCCAACGGAAGCCACAAAGCAGAGTGACCAGTCGCCTCACAATGATCAGTGGGAGACACCAGCGAACCGGAATCCATTACCCCGCAGAATTCTTCCAATGAACTATTGCATTCCCGGAATGGGAGTCTTCGAACATCATTACTCATGTGTGAAAGTATTTTGGAACTTACGTTTTTAAGTTCTTTAATGCAGATGAATTAGCTGCAAACAACTCTAGACGCTGCGTAAAAGCTGCCCATTGCTTTGGCCTGTAACAACATAGAAAGAAATTATTTGGAACATCTTCACCATGGCTAGGCGCCAAGAGAAACAATTGTCAGTTTCATTTTTCTGTTTTGGAAACTTATTGATTGCAATTTTCAAATCTGAGATTTAGGAGAGAGATGGACCCACAGTTCTGAAATTATATTACGTCTAGTCTAAAACTTCCTAGTCTAAATTCTTTTTGAGAAAATGACTTGAAGAAAGCAAATATATAAGCAACTAAATTACTGCATTGCAGGCCCTCTATTTATCCACCTTAACTAGTCAACAAAAACAACAGCCACAAAAAAGCTGCCATGATCTCTCCAAGAAAATTTCACTTTTTGACATCATAATTTAGAAGGTAAACATGAAGCTCAATTTCCTAATTTGTCCTATATGCACGAAAGAACCCATTATTCTATAGATTGGGAGCTGATTCTGTGATTAAAGACTTAAAAGCAGGATTCAAACATTGCCAAGTGCACATAAGAAAGTGAAAGTGGCGGTCAAAAGAATGCTAGTAGCTACAAAGTATTAATTGTACATCCATCCATAAGAGAAATTTAAGAAGGTACCAGAGCCTTACATGTTATGGCGCACCAAAGAAAGGATTCTAGAAGTGACACCATGTTTAAGAAATTGACTGATAATGTCAACAGCCATTGCAGTATTCCCACTCCTCAATTTCTCGAGTACTTCAAACCTCATCTGGTCACTATTATCATAAGTATCCACATCCATGTGTTCAGTATTGGCTAACCAAATGGATTTCTTTTCAGGGGTAAGATCCAATAACCCCTCATCATCTAGCGATGCATCCAGAAGCTGCCACACAATTGTAAAGATGAATTCAACCAGAAGAATCCCTCCTTCACATGTCTGCAGACCATATACTTGAGAAAGATGAAGGGCATGCTCAATTGACACCATGACTCTGCAACATGGAAAAGACCATGAATATATGATAAATAAAAGAACCATTTAAACGTGGCAAATGAACTCCCAACTTACTTCTGAAATTTAGGGCCATTGATTTGAGACTTCAAAATGAAAGCATATCGTTTCAAAAGTTCCATGTAAAGCCTATAGCCGGCTGGACGAGAATGCCGACATGGAATGACCCTGTGTACAAAGGGGATTAGTAGGTCAAGGATAGATGTGACTCATGATTCAAGAGCAGAATTGTAATGAGTTGTAAATAACAATCAAAATTGTCAGCTCATGTTAAGGACATAGATCAGAACAAAAGGAAGAAAGAAAAGCAACAACAAATAGGATAAAATTGAAGTAATAGATAACTCAGACAGCCACAACAAGGGGCAACAATCACATAGCACTTTTAGACCAATGTGTCAAGGTTAAACGTCAATGCAAGTAGCAAATCCTTAGCCCAACAAAATGCCACCAATTCAAAATGTGATGATATTTTCTTTTTCTTGGGGAGGATTAAAGAAGCATCCATAAGAAGTTTCAAGTAAAATAGTAAGCTAAATTGTAAACTATTTTTGGGATTGACGGTGTGTTGGAAAGCGCCATATCTGAATCTCACCTGTCGAAGTACAAGCCTTCAAAGAGAAACTATAACTAGCCTTAAAAGAAAAGGTATAACTTAATAGTATGTTAAAAAATAGATCAGAATTATTGTTGAACTGTCACCTACCAGCAGATTGAGCACACCAATTTTGAAAGCCTTTTACTTAACGGTACATTCTTGAAATATAACGTAATACAGATTGATAAAGACAAATTCAAGGGACTTGTTTTTCAGGAAGGAAAGTTTTCAAAAACATCAAAATTGGGAGGGATGTTTGGACTAAACCATATACTTTAATATAAGAGGAAACTACTCTTGCAACAAAAAAAATAAAATGGTTCCCTGATTGTCCTACAATTTTCATTATCCATAAGTACACCCAATGACTCAATATGGGATTCATCATTAAGGATTGAGCATTCATCATCTCCTCAAGGCTAATTTGCAAACCCCACTTGCACGTTGATAAGAAGTCAAACTAAGCCTCAAAGAGGTTGATATTTCCTTCTTTTTATTTGGGGGGGTTATGGGGGTCGGAGTCATTCCTGGATAATTGGTCTAACATGAAAAATAAAGAATTCTGTCTATAGCCTGTAGGTACCTAATTCAGTTAGTGCACTTTTCCGATGACACACGAACCATTCAGCTTATGGAATCATTGGTACAGGAAGTCAAAAAGGACCATGAAGACTGGCCAAAAGACCTGAACTTTTATGAATTCAACATGATTTTTCTCAATTGAGTTCAGGTCAGGTTCAACGTAGCCAGAATCGAGAAGAACAGTGTCATACAATTCAGCTCCTGTAGACATTTGCAAAACTCTGGATTATGACTACAGACCTTAATTGACCAAATAATGAGGAACAAAGTCAAAGAATTGACATAGTGATACACAGAAATTACCCAAATCCAAGATCAGCACTAACATCCAAATCCAATTTCAGCACCAAGACACAATTGTCAAAAGAATTCATTGACATAATTAACCCAAGCTCCTACCAATGTGATACAAAGTTAATGGCAAATTCAAGGCCAATTCAAACTATATCCTGTTGCATCCACCATAAAATCAGTCTACCTACTTTTAAGCAGTAAGATTGCATACATGTTGACCCTCAGGCCCGCTTGTTAAGAAAAGGCTGTGTGCACATTCACCTCTCCAAATCTGGCATAAGCAAAATCCTCACTCCCAACACCAAAACTCAATTATATACTAACATAGACAACCTCAAACTCCCACAAATATGACAACCCACAAGATCAACCCCATAACTTATGCAAATTTTAGGTAATATTCTCAAAATATCAACCACATACCCACCAAGCATTTACAAAAAATGTTGCCGAGAAAATCAATATGACCCAAAAGAGAGAATAATGAAAAGACATAGGGGCAAACAAAACCTTGCAGAGAGAAGAGCAAGAACAAGCAAAGGAGGAACCATGTTGATCATCAGGGCTCGATCCAGAAACTTCCACGCAGCAGGGACGTTGTTGTCCCAACAAATGTAGGAGACCAAAACATGGGCAAGCTCTGTTGAAGGCAGAGAAACCCCAGCCTCGCTCAAATTCGATGAAAGTTGAATTGCCCACAAAAATGGGTCGCTACCCTTCTCTTGGGCGGCCTTGGTTTGCTCTAGGACACTGTCCCAGATGCTTCTCTCTGTGCTTATTACCATCAGACTCATCACACACACAGAGAGTGAGAGAGACAGGGACAAAGAGAGAGACAGAGCAAATGAAAAACGAGGATGAAGGTGGAGGCTTTTATGTTCTACGTGTACTGTACTACAGATTTGCCCGTTTTGGGATCTTTGTATTTGTATGTTAGGAGTAATCAATTATGGGTCGTGATTAAATCAAGCTTTGTACTTTGGCCTTGCTTGTTTTTGTTTTTGGGTTTGGGTTTGAAGATAATTAATTAGGTTTTTTTATGGTGGATTGCAATTATGTGCAAAGTTGGTGTTTTGGGGGATTCTTTACAAAAAGTTAAAAGCAAATGTGTACCATCGCAATGGATTTTGCCAATTGAAGAAAAATTTTGATGCCACCAACAAAAAGAGCATCCAGCTAACATTTGCTTCTAGAATTGTTTAGTGTAGTAATTAGTAACTAATTGAGATTTAGTTTTTTTCTTTTGTTTTAAACATTGTCTTGATGTGCATGTGTTTTTTATGGGGTTTTTACTTCTTATTTTTTTAATATATAAAATTAAGAGACATAATGATCATTACAATTATATTTCTACAGAAAATGGAAAATAATTGCAAAATCTCTATCTTGATTTTGTTTATAAAGTTTTTAAAAATTAATTAAGGAGATAATACATTTTTGTCTTTTAAATTTTCATCGTAAAATTATAATATTTATTTTTGTAACAGATAAATCATAATATTCAAATGTATCTTGATGTTGTAATGTAATTAATTGAAAGTCTTAGTCATGCCAATCAATTGAGAACTTTCACAACATATTTACCCGTAATATAATCTCTTGAATGCTTCCCAACATTTTTCTTATTAAAAAATTAAAAAATATTATTGTTCCAACTTTAACGAATCAAAACCCCAAATAAAAGGACTAATATACATGTTTAAATTTACAATTTTAACCAATGAAAAATATTCAAACATGAAAATTTTATCGGATGAAGGATTTTTTTCCTTAGATATAGATGAGTCACAAATAGCATTATCATACAGTCACGTTATAAAGTGGGAGATCAAATTAAAAACTTAATGTATCTAAGATTTCTTTTTTAACTAATAAATCAAAGACGTCATTGACTCATTGGATGAGTTGTATCCCAAAGAATTATGAAATTTAACACAAAAAATAAACAAAAGCATTATTCTTACAAACAAAAAGTATATTATTAAAAGTATACCGATTCATTATGATTGGTTGGTTTTAATTTTTAGTCAAAATTCTCTATTTATATGACGATATTTCCCATCTAATTGCGCCACATCGTGTTAGTAAAAAAAACATTCATTTAGTTAGTATATCTAAAACGATTGAAAAATAAAACACTTATCCTCTGTTATGCAAATTCTAAAATACTCTCGGGAGAGAGAGAAAGATTAGGCCACAAAATCCCCTATTTTCCCTTTGTCCAACCATCTCGTTACATATGGTAAAGAAGCGAGATACTCTCAGTGCATATAAGACGTTCCGCCTTTGTTACCACATAGCAATTAAAATCGAGTCATACATTTATATAGTAGAATTTAGTCCAATTAAATTTATAATTCATAAGAAACATTTTAAAAGATAACTAATACGTCTAGTTACTCAAATCAATACACGAATTAGTTATCAACTATCTACTATTATTATCATTAGTCAATTATCAGCTAACAGTTAATAACTATTTGTCCAACAAAATTTAATTTTAACTTTTTGATTTTGAACACATTTTATTTGGCCATTATGCAATATGTGCATGTCTCTAGAGGTAAATTTTCTCCAAATATACTCCCAAAAAAAAGGGTTTTATAGTGCTTGCTTTGGCTTCACTATGGGAGTTGGGGCCCAATCATGGTCACTTTGGGAGATCATGATGCAGCCAAATGCAAAGGTCCCACTACCCACCAAACTCATATTATGGATTGAGAGACTCCTTACCTTATTGAAGTTTGATCATCCCAATACCCAATTCCAGCTAATATAATATGGATAAATAATGGCATAAATAAAGTAATTTTCCTGAATTTTTTTTTTTTTTTTGCTCCATCTAGTATATAATTGGATATTTGGCTCATGATAATAGATCAATAGTGGTTGGAGTAGGTAGAGATTATGACAGGAGCTTAAGATCCCCATCACAAAAAAAAATAAAAAAATAAAAATTCAAGGTGTCCCCATTTCAATAATGTTTTTATTTTGTCCTCATGTATCTTATTAATCATATTCTTATAAGAAAAAAAAATTAGTTCATATGAATTTCTTGTGATGTTAATCTAATAATTAAATTTAAAATTACAATTATATTGGCATTAAATTTCGCATAGTACTATAGTAAAATCTAATTATTAAATAATTAGAATTGAAAATTAATTATGTAAATCTTAATTTCCTCAAAAAAATATTAAAAAAATGAATAGAAAGAGGAGCAAAGTGCTCAGACCTTGATCCATCCCCCACATCCTTGGCAGCATCATTGACCATATTTTTATTTCTCATCCGAATCCCACAAAAATTTCACCCGTATCTTAACCACCATTTTTTTCATATCATTCTGTAATATATTTATAATTGTATAAAATAATATGACATATTATAATTTTTAAATATTATAATTTGATAAAATCACATTTCTGAAAACATAATAATTTTCAAAAGACCTTAAAATTTTTTTAACCCTTTTGCATTTTTTTCCCAAATCGATTTTCATGAAAATTAGGAAAACACTTTCTCATAAAATTAAAAAATATTATGATTTTTTAATACCATAATTTTAAAAATCATATTTTTCAACCATAATAGCTTTCAAAATATCTTTAAAATTTTGACGCCTTTTTTCACCCAAAACAATTCTCCATAAGAATAAGCAAAATAATTTCTCATAAAATTCAAAATCTTTTTGTTTCTTAAATTTTTTTAAAATCAAAATATCAATTTTAAGGAGGAGTTAAAATATAAATTTTTATATGAGACATGCCTCATATAAGAGTTATTATGAGACAGATTGACTTATTGAAAGTTTTAATATGAATAGTGTATTTAATTTGGGAGTGACTAACAATTCATCAAGATGTGACTTTTATTAGAGTTACTCCTAAATAAATTATATTCATTTTCTACATATTTAAAATTACTATAAAAATTTTCGTCTCACAAGTAACTTTTAAATAAGATGGTATCACATAAGATTTACTAGAGGTAAAATGTCTAAAAAGAGGTGGTGGGGGAAATGTTTGGGTAGGTAAGCACTAGTGGTTGATTCTGTTAGGCTTTTTGCCGCACTGACAATGAAAGACACCATGCGGATGGGGGACCCCATCTTATCCTTAATCTTGTCAAGTTACATGCATTAAGAGATAATATTTATCCAATTATGACTACGCTATTGTATTTAACATGGGTAATGTGTTTCAACACTTATACTAACACTCTTTTTTTAAAAAAATAATTATTCGAGTTTGGATTCTATAAAGGCATAAGTTTTAATTGAAAAAATCTCCCCTTTATAACCTAATTAATAATTAGGGGATCTGCTTTTCAAGTTATTTTAAATAACTTGTGAATATTGATCAGTGTTGATAAGTATTTATAAGTGTTGACGTGTGTTGATGAGTGCCAATCAGGGTTGATGAGAGCTACCAATGTTTATCTATTTATGTTTGATCAATGTTTATCAGTGTTAGTATATATTGATAAGTGTTGAGTGTTTATGATAAGTACTTGTGATACATTGAAAGGAACAAACTTGTTTAATTCTAGTTTTTTTATCAAACTTGTTTGGTTCTAGTTAACAAAGAAAAATGAAGTATTTTTTTATAAAAAAAATCTAAAATTAGGGATAATGATAAGTCAAGTCTATATTGGGTTCACATGAACCTTGACTCGTTTATTTTTCTATACTTAGACCAGATTCGTCGGGTCCGTGAAGATCGAGACCAGTATCGAAACCAGTAAGAGGTCCTAAATTGGTTCTTATTGGATCCACACTGTTTCATACTAATTTGGCAACATATGGTCTCTTGAATATGACCGAAATTATATTTTAAGTTACAAATCATAATATCCAATAATCATAATACAAAGTACAAACTATTAGCAAACGAAGGTACAGAAGATCGAAACCATATGAGAGGCAGAGAAGAGAGCAAGAAAGATGCAAAAAGCAAAGTAATAATAGTAGAAAACATGTCAAAAATTAAAAATTTAGGATTTACTCACAATGTCACAAGTACTACTCAAGTGAGTTGGTTTAGCTATATTGTTTTAAAAAATTTAGTCCTAATCGAATCTCAGGTTGGATTTGGGGGCAACTTCTTAGACTCATACCTGATCCAAGTTCATTGAGACTAAATTTTTAGATCCTCACTTAATTAAATTAGTTAGATCTAATAAATTTAAATCGAGTCTAAATTTCATTGTAATCCCTATTTATAACTAGTATTATGCCTTTTCAAAGTGATGGTGAAAACTTTACTCCAAATTTGCACGCACCAAAATAGATAAATTATGACCTACCATGCCATTGCAAAACACATAATAATTATATAAAGGTTGTAAATCACTCTCAAACGCTAACCAGATTTTAGTAAAGTTTATAACATGATATAAAAAATATATTAGTTTTTAACTCGAAGAGTATTCAATTTTTATCGGGTGTGTTTTTATGTTTAAAAAAATCAAATTATTCTATATGAACCAACGTAACTCAACTACAAGTAAATGGCGGATTAAAGACAACAAAAAAGACACAAGATTTTTGCCGAATGGATAATCAACTAATGCCTCTAATCAGATTTACCATAGCTGTTTTTTCCTTTAGTGGACAACAATGTATTTGTTAAATATGAATTTGATCGGATGGAAGATGGATCCAGAAAGTTTAAAATTCATGTGAGAAAAATTTATCGGACTCGTCTGGGAACAAAGTCTCATCCCGTCTTGTCATAGGGCATATTTGCTTAATTTAAGTCGTACCCTAAAGTTACATAATTGAATTGAATTAACTAAGTGTTTGATTTGACAAAAAAGTATTCAATTCAATTTTCATAATTTTTTTAAATAAATTAAATATGGATAAAAAGATCAATTATACATAACATTTCGCCTCCATTTTTTTCACCAATATTTAATCAATTCCTTTTCTTTCTCTCCAAATTATTTTCTCCTCTATTAACCTCCTATTCCATTTACTGTCTCCTTTATATTATTCAAATCATAAAAAAGTATATATATTGGTACTTGCAATTAATAAAGTGAAAGTGAAAGACATAAAACCGATTTTCAAAATTACAGTTGATGGATTCATTCATCTCTCTCTCTCTCTGTCGTAGTCGTTCCAATCCCCACCCAGCCCATGCACATTCAGCTCCAAGGCAAGAGACAAAAATTTGGCTGCTAGAAATTGTCATTATCTTATGACACTACTTTCAACACCAAAAATAAATCTTGCAATAATAACAACAATAAAAATAATCATCGTTAAAACTCAACAATAAGAAAAATTTTCATTGTGAGTTCCGCTTCTACGGAATATGAGGAGGTCTTATCCTTGTAAGTATTTCTACTCACAATCTTTGAAACCAGAAGGTATCTAGTAACATTATAAACAAAGAAACGTAAACGTCGGATACAAAATAACAAATGCTCAACTAACTATACGAGTTGGGAATAAATTAAATAGTGGGAACGTACAAACTCGAAAGAGATATATGGAACAATAAATAAATAAAAGTGAAGGAAAGGAAGAATAATTATGTGAAGCTTGGTTTGAAAGTCTTGGATTACATCATGGTAAGTGAGATTAATGAAGTAGCTAAGTAGACTAGTTGTATGGCCCCCTCAACACACCAAAAGGAAAAAGGCAAAGAAGACAATATTCCACCAACCTTTGGAGAATGACAGCACCTCAACCTCAAATTATTTCAATTTTCAACCCTCCTATCCTCCCCTACCCTAAAACCTTTTTGCATAGTGACCATTGTTTTTGCACCTTTTTTAAAAAAATTTTAATTTCTACATAATAAATAAATAGTATACTAATACTTACCCACCCTTTTTAGCTAAGTTGTCATGTCATCATAAGTCCACAAGTAGGCAAGCAGGTGGATGACCCAAAACACAAGAACCCACCCTTAAACAATCAAAACTCAATTCTCCATAGCCAAAATCCTTCAATTGTGTTGTGGGTGAGAAAAATTAGCAGATGGAGATGCTAAGGTGACTAATCTTGATGATGGTATCCAATAGGTACCTTCATAAAAATGTTGAATATGAACTATGGTATGTTAATGGATTTGAAAAAAAAATCTAAAATGATAATGAATTTTGGATCGGGATTGATATAAATTTCAATATATGATATGATGGCTTGATGAGATGCCTATTAATTAAATGAGTAATGAAGACATTAAGACAAAGTCAATTACGACTTATGTTTTACTGGATTTTAATAATTATAGTAGTTTGAATATTAAATAGTAACTGTATAATAATGTTTTTTATTGGACAATAGTAAATCAAATCAATAGTGACAATAACTAGTTGAGATCTATTTCAAGTGCCATGTAATTATCTGACAATCTCGTATTGGTCCAAGTTGCTAATCTTTAGATCATTTCGTTGAATAAGTTCAATTTCATATGGCCATAAGCATGTATTTTCATACCATTGATATAATTTAATTTTATTGGATTCCTAAACCTAATAATTGAGATAAGTATTTAAATCGTTTGGGGGCCAAAAAAGTGTGGACATTGATTGTTCACCAACTATAAGGTGGTATTTTTTTAAAAATAAAGTTATATTAATGAAAAGTCATACGGTATTTAGAAAGATATTTTTTGACAAAAACAAATCTAAAATATCAAAACAAATCACTATTTCTGTAAATTTAATTGTAAATATATTGTTGTTTAACTATATACTTGCAACATCAATCTAACCTCAAACTGTGTTATTTAACTTCAATTTGTCTTTCTCAAACATCGATGAGATATAATATAAGTTAATAAAATAGATCTTTGTATGATATATTAGATCCAACCGAACAAAACATAACCTTGATTGAGCCATATGAAATTTTGTTATTGAATTATCCCAATCAAAATCAACCAATTGACACAAAAATAAAAAATATATCCTTCAATCAAATCAACCACTTTTATAAAACTTTGCACGTATTGGCAAGAGAAATAACTTGTAAAAAGCATGAGAACAAAACTCTCATAAGAAGAGAAACTCTAACTCTTAAAAAAGGAGGGAAATTTCAATCTCTTACAAGAAGGAGAGAATTTATTAAAAAAATAACATTCATATATTGATTCAATTGAAGTAAAATGAATTTACTATGAATTATAATTAGGTTAATAGCAGCCCCAGTAATCTAGACAAGATAAATAAAAATTAGTGGACCAACGATCTAGAAAAGAGAATGAAAAAAAAACATGAAATTAGAGTTTAGAGCAGAGGAAGGAAGTAAAAGGAAGTGGAAGAGATGAAACATTCAACAATAATACAAACTCTATCTGAAAGGGACTTCTTATGGCATGAAATAAATTTTTTTATATCCTTGAAATCCAAAAGTTGAATGGTACTAGAAGAAAATTAAGTTAGCATCCAATGAAATAATATTTAATCAATAAATTTTCCAATTAAAAAGAAAAAAGCATTATAAAATATAGGTTGAGGACAAAGAGGAGGGTTTATAAACCTAATAATTTATGAACACCAAAAACAAACCTATTTTTAAAATATTATAAAACAAATCAAACGCAACGAAAGCGATAGAATATGGACCAAAAAAAAAAAAAAGATTCCAGCCACCCAATCTGACCCTGTTGGAATATAATAACGAAATAAAAACAAATGCTGCACTAATTAGTGACATGGTTTGGATCCAAAACAAAAATTATAATTAGACATGCCAAATATCCTGGGATTTGTTTAACTAAACTCTCAGATTCAAGCCCATGCTGTAGATAAATAAATAAATAACTAATAAAAGTCAAAAAAATTTGAAACTTCCTATTTGAGCGAGCTACTTACGACGAGATATGTTTGAATTTGTGAACCGAAAGATCGTTGTAAATTCAGATCAAACCTTCAATCTTAAAAATAGAAGCGATATGGCAAGAGCTACAGAGAATTGTAAGATCAAATAATATTCAAATCAAACCAATTCGAATTCAGGTCAGACTTTGGCTTCATTGTCTTTAGGCTTATACCCAATGAACCTGCTGTGGTTGGATCAACCAACAAATCAAAGATATAGCACGGGTTTTGCAGGTTCAAAACTACTAAGACAGAGTCAACAAGCTTACATAGGCGGCCCAATTGAACTATTCATTTTACTCAAACTAAACTGGATTGAGCAAAACTAACACAAACCCACCCTTACCCACTTGAAAGTTTCAACTAAATCCAAATGTCCCATTGGGGTCTTCTTGTATCCCTAGTTTTAAGGTTTAAGCACAAGAACCTTTGACCAGTAGAATGGCAATTATCGTACAGGCAAAATATCATCTATCCTACCCATAAAAACTTACCATGACCAATAACTGTGCGTAAGCTTTTCTACCAAGCTACTAAAGAGTCCAGACCAGCACATTGAGAGATGGAATAGCCGGTCTTCTACCAACATAAAGAATAATTAACCCCCAAAAATTGGATGCCCCTGGCCTTTTCAGGGTTCACTAGGTCGAGGAGAGAATGAACGTCAATGAAAGCCTAGAAATCTTCATCCAGCTTGAAGACATAGTTCTTGTCACCGTCCTTCAGGCTAGACATGACAGACGCCTTCTGATAATCGCCCACCCTTCTCTCAAAGAAGTTTGCCTTGCCTCTGCAACCATTTGTTTAACAAGAAAACCCATTAGGAAATAGTAAATTTTGATGACAAACAGAATTGTGATTGAACAAGGTACAAAGACAAACAACATGGTCAAAATAAAGCATAGCACAGTGACAATTATTCAGCATTAACGAGTAGTCCTAGAACTAGGTATCAGGCCAACTTAGACAGGCTAGAAGGGGTTGATAGAATACTTAATTAGACCTGGTCATTTAAGTTTTAGGGCATATACAGTCAGTATACATGACTTTCTTTTTTAGGTTTTCCCTCTGTATGTTTGTCAAGAAGATATAAGTCGCATTTAGTCATGCAAAATTTGGTCACTTCAGTGAGAATGGGTTAATCAGGTTCAAATCAAGTTATCTACCAATTTCCAGATAACATCGCACATGTCAGTATTACTAGTTTTATCATAAGATCAAAGAATTACTCTAACTTCCTCACAGGAAATTGAGACCTCCTTGCTCATTATTAATCTGTAAACACTTGCAACGCTCTATTTTGTTATGCTGCTAATCGTACTTACTGTAGCGATATGAACTCCATCCAATCAAAAGGGTTTTCAACATTATACTTCCTCTGTCGTCCCAAGGCAACCTGAAAAAGGTTAAGTTAGAAGAAAATACAGTCAGCACTTTCATTCGCAAAAGGAATGTACAATGTTCGAGAAAAACCAAGAATAGAAAATAACATCATCAAGCTAATCGTACCAAAAGGCGATCGGCGACGAATTTTATGTATTGGCTCATTAGAGAGGCATTCATGCCAATCAGATTGCATGGAAGTGCATCACATATAAACTCGGTCTCAATTTCAACAGCTTCATGCACAATGTGTTCAACTGTTTCAGGGCGCAGTTTATTCCGCAATAAGCTGATTTTTAAATTGCAACGAGCACAGAGAAGAAAGAGAACATCAGTTACATGTCTGTATAGATGGCATAGAATTAAGTTTCATCCCTAAGTTGCAGAGAGGATTTTTCCATCAAAACCTAGATTAGTTAAAAATATCAATTCCATTACTACAACAAAATAAGTAGAAGACATCAATTTGCTTCAGTCCACCATAATCTATAGCAGCACTAACTAGAGCAAATGAGAGCTTATGACAAAATAATGTTGACTGCCTATTACTACAGAAAAAGTAGAATAGATTACTGAAACAATTTTCTTTAGCTTTTAATCCACTATAATCTATATCAGCACCAAATAGAGCAAATGAGAGCTTTTACCAACAAAATCAAAGATTGATGAAAAGACGGGCTTTAAATTAAATAATAGCATAGAGTTGGCAACGGAGACCTGTACAGAAGACAAGCAAAGTCGCAGTGTAAGCCCTCATCCCGGGAAATAAGCTCATTTGAGAACGTCAAACCTGGCATCAAGCCTCTCTTTTAAGCCAGAATACGGCACAAAAGCTGGAAATCATGCAACAACAAATTATATACACCACAGCAAGAGATGAAAGAGTATAAACCAAAAATCCAGTCACATAACAAAAACCACCTTCCTGAGAAGAAGATCCCCTCCACGCAAGAAAATGCAACAAGTCTCTCTGCGAAAGAATTTGAACTGCACACAGCACAATGACAGAATCATCCACATAGGATATCTACTTGCTTATGACTCAAGAGAGAAATATGTCTGATTCACACTGAGCAACTATTCCACATCAGTGAACATGAAGAAAAGCAAAAATCCCAGAACAAAATTGCACTGACAATTGCAATTGTAGTAACAGCCATGGAATCACAGAGATAGTCATTATGTTACATTAGAAATTACAGCCATCATATCCTGCACACATCAATTTTAAAATTCAACTTCAGAATTATAACTTCAGACATTCCAATCATGTTTTCCAATCTAAAATAGAAAAGTATATTTTTATTTTTTGAGAGGCGGCCACGCTCTAAAAATATCTAAAGTCCAAAATATGTGTGTCCAAAGTTACTATGTAAGATATATAATAAAGCTTACATATGCGTGATAGCTTTAGTAACAATGATGGATAATATGGTAAAGCAATGGCATGTAATGGGTGTTGCGATGTTACTCCTGTAACACTCGCTCAAATAGCTGGTCATAACAGAAACTAAATCAATTTGCTTTGGCTGCATTGCACAATTTCAATAATACCCTTTCTAAATAAATCAATACCCTCCGTATGTAGCTTAGGTAGTGTTTTTCTTTTTTATTTCTTCCTTTTTTTTTGAGAAGGGGGAGGAGGATATGCAGCCATCATTCTTGACTTGATTATACTGTTGACTATACAATAGACAACACGAAACCTGTCCAACATGATCCGCTACTAAGTTGTAATAATAATAATAATAACGATGATGAAAAATCACTGCACCAACCTATAAGGTGGTGCTTATAGAACGAATATTTACTTAAGGAATAAGCCCATTGAATTAGCAATCCAAAATAAAAACACAATGCTACCTGTGAATCCAATTCAG
The DNA here is from genome assembly GCA_021018815.1 of Talinum fruticosum. Lineage (NCBI taxonomy): Eukaryota > Viridiplantae > Streptophyta > Magnoliopsida > Caryophyllales > Talinaceae > Talinum > Talinum fruticosum. Next base: position 3,558,244 of record JAITYX010000059.1, read on the forward strand.
TGCCCAGTTTGCCTTCTTTGTCACACATGGAATCGTTTCAATGGCATTGAACAAACGGTTCTTCTCTTTTGAGTCTCTAATATATGTCTCCAATAACAAGCTGTACATCTCTGTGAAAGGGAAGAGGTAAATAACTTAGCTACCTAAAGCACGGAAAATCAACAGTAGAACAGAAGGAGCATGTCCTTACCGGAATGTATGTTCTCCATTGCGATTTGAAATCCATAGAAAGCTCGGGCCTTGCTTAAAAAGTTTTAAGGTTAAGGGTAGAAGAATTCAATATTGTTCAAAATAGAGTCAACAACAAGCAATCATTGCACAAGAGCAGGAAATACAAACAATAACTAGGCTCCAGAGAAAAATCAGCCACCAAGCTGCATAACTGAAAATTTTCATGGTTTATAACTTGATCTACAAATTTCCTTACATTCAAAAGCCCCACCCCAACAAAACACTATTTAATGGCCATTATACCCTTCAAACAGAAATTGACATGTTTTTGGATAATTGATCTCGTACAATATCAAAAATGTTAAATATTTCAGGCAAATAGATGGCAAGTAATCCCTAAACAAGGCAACACTTTTTAGACTTTATACATCTGGCTATTCAAAACTTTAATAAAAGTAGTTCAGGACCAAGTACTCACCTCCGCAACTTTAACATCATTCAAAAATCTTGCAGCCAGGTTCTCCAAAACAATCCCATCAGATGCAGCAAAAAGGCTAGAACATGGGTTATGAAGTGTTTCTCTGAATCTGATAGAGTGTCCCACTGTTGCACATCATAGGAGAGATCAACTTCCTCAGCTGTAGTTAAGGACATAATACAAGCCGAAGTTACAGATACAATATAAGCAGAAGTTCTAATTACTCAGAAATAAAGGCACCAAAATGAATTGCTGATGAGAAAAAACATGTAAACATTATCCACAACATTATGAAAAGCTAGACAAGGTGGTATAGCAGAGGACGACATACACAGTCGGATTGATCTAGGAAAACTGCATCAGAGAGTCAAGAATAATATATTCCATGTTGACTATATAACTTGACATATATAAAGAAACAATAGAAATTTTAAGAGACTGCAACATATTATTTTTGGCATATCCTCAACCAAAGCAACCAAATTATTCTCATTCACCAACTCTGCATCCCAGAGAACAGATGACCTTAGCTGAAGATAAAGCTTCAAGAAACTGTGCCATTGGCATAGCCAAGGACTAGTTTCAAGAAGACTGCAAGCATGTAAATATAACTAATTTCTTCGACAATCGAGTATGTCAGGACCACTTCTCAGTAGTTCCATGGTAGTCTTTTAGGCTAAGCAAATCAAAACAGCAGACAGTCAAATAAATGTTTGACCTAAAAGAAACCTAGAAGCATACATGTATGCAGAAGAAAAATATCTCTAGCAAAGTTTTTCAAGACTGCACAACATTGCAGGACCTTCAACTTCAGGATCCTAACTATCTAATCACAACTAACATGCATTTGTAGCGCCAAAAGAGGGGGGACATAATATATTCCTGCCAAAAGGAACCATCAATTTCTACAGCTTGGATTACTTCCCCCAAAATTCCTGTGATACACACTGATACTCATCTCTTCAACATGGGTATGGCCAAGTGTGAGTAATGTAGCTTGTTACTAGTATCAGTCTTCATGCTTCTTAGGCTGCTACTATTCCATAGTAGAAGTAAATGAAAGACAAAATGAAATGTCCACAGTCCTACATCAATATGTTTCCAAAAATATAAAAAGAATGTTTCACAAATATCCGAGGCAATTCATTCTCAAAACTCACATCCTCCCCCCCAAAAAAAAAAAAAAAACCTCATTCCGCCCATTGCTCTTCCCCACCTCCCTCCATGGTATAAAGGTGTTGGTCTACAGTCCTTATCAGGACAACTTCTTTTTCCCCTTTCTTCCAACCAGGCTTAGCCATTTTTGGTCCTGGATAAGGATAAGGAACCCATTTACAAGGACAGGGAGGGGTAACAAAAACTTTAGTAAAAAGTATGGTTCCAACTTCCAACCCCTAACCTTCCACATGGATAAATTACAACATAACACTCATGTCCCCATAACTGAAGATGAATTCCCCACAATTTCAAGGGGAATTTTCTCATTACTGTTCCCACAAATTTATTCCCCTGAGAAGGAGCCAAGGAATCTAACATCATGCTCTCAAACATGGCTTCACAGAATTCATCATTCAACATAGAATCCTCTAAATTGTCAACAAATAACAAATTCTAGAAGCAAAAGGAAATCAGGGAGGGGAAAATGAGAAACAAACCAGTCCAAAAACTGGCTTCAGCCTTCTTGTACATTTCCCAGAGTTGATTATACCGAATAGGGAACATACAGAAGCGCTGAGACTGTTCCATTAAAATGGGTTCATTTTCTTCCTCCTTTGCCAATTCTCCAATTTGCTGTTTCTCCTTGTGCTCCTCCCCATTTTTCAAAGAACCCATAATTCTCCCTCTCTTGAACCCTCTCTATATATATGCCTTGACAGAGATTGAGGAGAGAGATGAAAAGGGGTGGAGGATGACACAAAACCCTACTAAAACCCTCGAAAGTCCCGGCCTTGTGAAATCTTCCTGGGGTTTCGACTTTGTAAAGAATTGAGGAACGCACGCCATTGGGTTTGTGGGGGACCTCGTAATCTTGTTCTTCTGATAGAGACAGAGAGTGAGAGAGAGTGAAATACGATGCCGTTTTACGATCGTTGTGTAAACCCAATAACCGTCTCTCTCTTTGTGTGTGTCTCTCTCTCTCCTCTTCTGTGTTTCTCTTGACATGGCAAGAAACTTTTTGGGCCCAAATGTATGGGCTGGATCATCCATGGAATCAACCCATATTTGAATTCATTGTAAACCAAGTATAAATTTACATATTTGTTCATTTTGCCAAAATATCCTTGTGCGCAGATTATGTGTAACGTATCCCTATCATTACAGATGCATTCAATGCGTGTACTTAATATTGAAAAAAATATATATTCAAATGTACAACGATTATGATCATACACTATTCCAGTATTCTTTCACATTGCCCTCTTTGTTGACCTAATAACTCCATCTAGTTAAATACGTGTTTTGTATATGAAAACCTACACATATTGGTATAAGATTTAATGCAAGGAAATAAAGCTCATTAGTTTATTTATTGCCTCATAGGCGTTATAACTAGTCATGATAATCGAGTCATTCGGGCCAATTTCATTTTAGATTAGTTTTGGTCGGGTAATGTTCGGGTTATTAAGATTCAATTTTAATTTTGGTTCAATTTTATTTTTTGTTAGTCGAAATTTGGTCCAATAAACTTATCTTATAGATACGAAACACTTTGGTGGAAAAATATTAAGGTCCAGTTCAATTCATTTCACGTTGAGTCATCTTGATTTGACTTTTTAAATGTATGATCGAGTCATTTTTGGGAGATTTAGTAATAACGTCAAGTTTTTAAACTTACAATTTAAACACATTTGTAGTGTACGATAAATCAATTTAACATGAATAAAAATTTCAGATTGACATTATTTAATAAACACTTTATAAGATAGTCAAGATTGTTAGCTAAAATATAAATTTTGCCAATCTAGAAAATATCAAATGTGGTCAATTTAATATGGTAGCTATACATGCACTCTATTTTTTTCCTATCATAATTGAAATTTGTCATTTTCAGCTGAATTATTATATCTTGGCAATCCATTAGAAATATTATTTTTCATATCAATTATGATGTATAAGTTATTAAAATTCCTGTAGTGAAAATTTAAAAAACAGTTGGGCATGAATAATAACATAGAAAAACACAAGTGGAAAATTCAAAATACCTTGTTGAGGTCACGACAAACGCCATCAATCACAAATTCCGTTCGTTTTCGCTCTTTCTAGAATCAAAACCATTTCCCTTCATGCCCCACCCCCTCTGTGTGTGTGTGTATATATATATATATATATCCCTGTCATTCCTCAACGACTAGTAAGCAAAGCACTCACCAGCGACTCTTCCCCAGCTTTCTGTAATTCTCTCTCATCCATCCCTGATTGTGTGGAGGAAAACCCATAATGTCGGGCCCTCAGTGCTGCGAGAATCCACCCACTCTCAACCCAGACAGCGGAGCTGGCCATGTCGAAGAAATTGGCGCCCTCAAATCATACGTTTCTGGGTCTCCCGATTCTAAGCTCGCTGTTCTTCTCGTCTCTGACGTTTTTGGTATAAATTTCGCTGCCCCATTTGAGCAAACCTATCGTTTATTCGTTACTCCGTGGGTATCTGATTTCTGGGTTTCTCTGATTTTGATTTGGATTAGTTTTTAATAGAGTTACTCTATTAGTTTTGTTTGAATTTGAAGTAGGGTTTAGCATGGTACTAAAGTGGTATATTACGAATCTAGAAATCACTATTTCAGTGTCCCATCCTCGATACTGGATTTTTTCAATGTCCCCCAACTTTATCGTGCATACTACTCAGAGACTTTATGTTTGTATTTATCTGCAATAGGAGTGCCGGACTAGCAGAATCTTATCCAACCTGATTATCCTAATGTGTCAACTCGGAAAGAACTGGGTATTCTCATCTCTGATGAATTGCAAATTTGTACATAAGAGTCCTCCAATTTCTATAATCCAAATTTGATTTTGACTTGGATATAACTTTGTCCAACTTTTTGGTGTTAAATTAAACTGGATTTTAGAGAAGGAACCATTTTGTTTGTATTTGATTGAATTGTCCAATCAAGGAAAGAAGTGGGTATGGTAATTTCGGGTGAATTTCAAATTTGTGTAAGAGTTTTCCAATTTATATTATCCAAACTTGATTTTGACTTGGGTGTAACATGGTCCAATCTTTTGGTGTTAAATTAAACTGGATTTTAGAGAAAGAGCAATTCGTTTGAAATTTATTGAATTGTCCAATTAATTATATATCAATCCCAATTTTTTACCACGTGAAAATGACTTGGTTATAATTTTTGTCTTAATCAATTTGAGCATTACTAGGGGTTGTAATTTGCAAATTATAAGTTCTAATCAACTGACCATTCTCTTATTTTTCAATCTGTCAATCCAGGATATGAAGCTCCGAACTTGAGGTGAGATGAAATGTTTATTGATGCCTACCAACTATATGAGGTCAATGTTTCATGATCCGGCTGAAAAATTAACTGCTACGATAGTTTGCTATCAACTTGATTTCTTCTTAGTAATTCGACAGTGACATTCATAAAGTTTTAGTTCCCCTCTCCCTTAAACTAAATTAACAATATGCCTTATGTGATGTTTGTCACTAATTGATATGTCACTGTTTGTATTTTGCTGTAAAACAGGGGGAGAAAGATTTAATGGACAACAAGTCTTGTTTTTAATTTTCACTTCATATCTGCCTTTTGAATGTTCTTTATTTTTTTGGGTGTCTTTTAATACATTTAATTCTGGATCTTTTGTATGTGAGCTTGCTAAACTTTTATTTGATTTGTGATCAATGGAAAATTTTATCTTTCTTTATGAAGCATGACGTGGGATTTGTCAACCATCCTAACATATGTAAAATATTGGACATGATGACGAATTTTGAATGTAAAGGTAGCATCTTGCCCTGTTCCTACCACCGAAAGCTGACATAAGTGGGGTGTTTCATGCTCCAGGAAGCTGGCAGACAAACTTGCTGCTGGTGGTTTCTATGTTGTTGTCCCTGATTTCCTCCATGGGGACCCTTACAATCCAGGCAATGCTGAAAGACCAATCCAAGTTTGGATACAGGAACATGGAACTGTAGGTTTTCGTGTCTATATCCATTTGTGATTTTCATTACTTCCATCGTACTCATCACTCATTCATTGAAATGGATGCTTTAAAGCTTCGACCTAGTCTAAAAGTTGTTGCATTTTCCAAAATGGTCGAGTTCAGTGCTTGTGGCCCATTTAGCATACATCCATGCTAAATGTTGGCCATAACTGAACTTGGGTTGGACCAAGGACCTCTGTTTTCTTTCAATGTTGAACTTGGGTGGTTTATCCAAACTATGAAGTGAGTGGATTTCATCATCTTGTGATCTACATACAGGTGGAGTTGTTTTCTTAACCAAGCTATGATGACTCTTCCCCCCTCCCCCAAGATAGAATGTAGGAGGAATAGTGCTAAGCCTGCTTTTTTCCCCTCCTTACTGTACATTGTTATTGATTGCTTTAGGTAATCATGACTTTGAAATATATTCATCTGTATTTAATTACTTTCAGGACAAAGGATATGAAGAGGCAAAGGCAGTGATAGAAGCTCTGAGGCAGAAAGGCATATCTAAGATAGGAGCTGCTGGCTTTTGTTGGGGTGGTGAGGTTTCGTTCTTTGTCATGTGCTAAATCTTGCCTGTTATACATGTTGCCCATGAGGGATAACTTCCTATTATTGGTGCTTTTAAATGCATGATCTCTGCAAATACAACTAACTAATATTTCTCACTTATTGACTTTTGTCAGCCAAAGTGGTTGTAAAACTAGCACAAGGTGATATACAAGCAGGGGTCCTCTTACACCCTTCATTTGTTACTTTGGATGACATCAAAGGTAAGGAGTCAAAGTGTTTGAATGACACGGATAGAAGATTATCACGTATTTTCTTTTCGAACGTGGTTCTATACTCTTAGTGTATGGTATCTTTGGTGAGACTTGAAAGTTTTAAATGGGCCCAAAACTTATTGACATTGTTTGGTAAACTTTGATAGCTGTGAAGGCACCAATTGCTATTCTTGGGGCAGAGATTGACCACATGTCCCCACCTGAGCTGGTGAAACAGTTTGAGGAGGCTTTGGAGGCCAAGCCTGAGGTATGTCAATTGCTAAAGCTAATAACTCAGGCTGGTTTGTTGACAATGATTTGGTATACCTTAATTGGTGTATGTTACTGAAATCAAATGTACTTGAAAGACAAAAAGTCCTTGCTTTCTTATAATAACCCGAGTATGGCTCAAAAGACTTGAAATAATTATTTATATCACCGAAGGTGCACCTCCTATAATGACCATAGTTAAGTGTGTTCGTAGGTTTCTTGGGATGGGTAACCTCTTGGGAAATTTTCCAAAGGAACATGTGAGTGAGGACAAAGTACGTTAGAAAGGTTTATGGTTTTTGTGGAGGCAATGGTTGATCCTTTAAGCATAGAACAGTTTTGAGTAAATTTTTGCAGCCAGGATAGGGGTCCAGGCAATATAAATGATCCGCCTCCCTTCCTTGTAATGCGCCCTGACCTCAGCATCCAAGCCCATTACCACTATAGACGTTCCACTCAAACATCCACAAAATTATCTTAATTTCTTAACCTTAATTAATGTGCATGATGACTAGGGCAACAAAAGTTCTTACAAATTCCAACCAAGGTTGGATGGGGTAATTCCAAACATACAATTATTCATATTTCACCATATCCATACAAATTCCATGCAAAAATCATCGAAGTTTTTTTAATTATTAACGTAGTCTAAAGCTTAAACAAGTGATCAATAACAAGGATGGATTTCCTAGCTTGGGTTTTCAAAAATCACTACCCGTTGGTCTTCTTAGATGTTTTCTCGATCCCTTTAACTTTCAAAACCTCAAAAATTTCAGAACCTTAAAAATGGTGAGGTCATCGGTTCCATGAGTTCAATGAATAACCCTTAAACCTTCCTTCTTGTTGCACTTTGCACATTAATCAGTTAACACATAGTTATATGATACAAATAAACACATCACACCTAAACTTGAACCATACGAAGAGTAGTATACGAATATAAACATTTCTTGCACATAACTTTACAATTTTCTCATTCGCATCACTTAAATACTTAGCTACTCATAGACAAACAAAACAAATCAAATACATACGATGAGCAATTTGATTAACCCGGCTCATTCCGGGTATGACTCAAGGACCTTTGTTTTCACTAAGTCCCTAAATAAACTCCGGTACTAGACTAATCATAGTTGTCACTTACCAAACATGTCCTTTAGACTCTTAGTCCTCATCGGAGTCCAAAGAAAGCTAAGTTTGCTAAGTCAAACTAATAATCCAAATATAAGCATAGCAAGTACTTAAGAACATATACCTTTAAAACTTCCATAAACTCGTTATAAAATAATCGTGTAATATATTTCTTTTGATAAAGCCAACAACCACATGTACTTAAAGCCTTAAAGGCAGTCATAGTCTTACAAATATCATAATAAGTTCAAATCTATATTCATATCATATCATATTGTGCTTACTTAAATGAAGCTGCTTAGTTTGGTGGAAATCAACGCATGACCCACACAAAAACTATCACGACACAAGGGTGACAAACAATATCCCGGTAACACCCGTCGTTAACTCATTCATATGGTACCATAGGACTCCTACATATAGTACTACCCAGGCACCCTTGCTCTAAAGGATGCAAACCGGGCACGTAATATAAACCATAGAGACACATTATATCCCGCGAGTTCAAGTTGAAAAACCATCGTTGCCCATCAGGGACTCTCATAACTAACATAACATATGAACCGACATTCATATCCTAGATGATTGGTTAAACCTTTTACACCATGTGACCTGGATATAACGACAAACATTTCTATGGTCAATACAATAGTAATAAGTCCTGGTAAGATGTGAACTTCTTTCCCGAAAAACATAATTTGATTATAATATATAACCATAATACATAATATTATTTTTCAAGAAACTTGCATTCGTAATTCATGCAAATTTCGGTATCATAATATAGTCGAACAACATAGATCTATATATTTTCTCCAAATTCCTAATATATAATTAAGTTATCTTACTATTTTGTAGAACTAATTTTCATCATATACACATAAGCAGCCACCCAATACACTAAACAAGATGTATTTACTAAAAAATTTAACTCATACTTTTAAAATTCACGAAACTTTACAGCAAATTATGTTAGAGAGACCCTACAGTAAAATTTTCATAATTTTTCGTCAAGACAATAATTCCACAAAATTCTCAGTGGTTGAAAATATAGTAAATTCGAAAATTAAGCTGATCTTCCACCATTTTGTTCTTTCAACTCAAAACAGCTCAAGTATAATCTAAAGCATACATGCATGATCAAATGCACAACATAACTATGAATGTTATACATGCATGATTCAATTGAAATCCACATAATCCAACAATCACAAGTAAACATAAGTCGTGGGTTTCTAGCTAATCAAATCAGGTTTCTACTTCAGTAAACCTTAAAACATCTTTTGCATATATGGAACCATCAACGGATTCTCAAATTCAAGCATCGATTTTCAAGCTTAATCTTCCCTAAGCAATCTTAGATTAAAGGAAAGGAAAGAATTACTCAGAACAAAGTATAGAATCCCTATTTTCCCCTCTTCTTTCTTTTTTTGTTTTTTTCTTTTCTGTTTTTTATTTGCTTTGACTTTTCTAAAACTTCCAACATTTTTTTATACCACTTTTACTTTTGGTAATTTCTACTAAGTTTATGAAATTGAGACCACAAAATAAAATTTCTAAATGCAAGAACAAAGCACACATTTACACATAATGCGTAAGTTAGAAGGTCAAATTTCGAGGTGCTATATGCTTTAATGGACAAAAGAGAGCCTTAGGTAGTTGCCTAGCCAGAGAAAGATTCTGGATGGGACCAGTCAAGTGGATTTCTAAGTCAGTCAAATTAAGAGGCACAAGATTGATGTTGTGGTCTTTATATAGGGATGAATGCAATGCCATGAATTTGGCTTAAAGGATTTCAAATGAATACTTATATTACCAAAGGTGCACCTTTTATTTTTTTCCAGAAGTCCACATTTTAGAGCTCCACAATTAAGCATGCTTGCTTGGAGAGTTGTCTTAGGATAGATGGCCTGTTCTCAAAGCACAATTGAAAAACTCAGTGGTGATATATGGGCAATCGTAAAGTTTTAAAACCGTTCCTAGCAACTATTCGTGGTCCGAGTATGGATCGGGGTGTTACATATGGTATTAGAGCCGACTTGCGACCGCGAGCCTCATCAATGGACATAAGAGTCCTAGACGATCACATAAAGGGGCAAAGGTACTGGAATTGGACGGCTCGTCAAAGGACACGTAAGTCGATTGAATCAAGAGGCATGACAAGGACGTCGTGGTCTTCATGTGGGGGTGAATGTAATATCCTGAATATGGATTAAAGGATTTGAAATGATTGCTTATATCATCAAATGTAAATTTCTTTTTAGAGAGCCCGCTCTTTATAACTTTAGGGGAAGTTTTTAGGTACCGTGTGAGTGAGGACAAATTAAGCTCACAAGGCTTGTGATGATTAGTTAGGAGGGTAGGTGTCCATCCTTAGTTACTGCAAACCGGGTAGGATTGGGGCATTATATATCTTGAATTTGTTATTTTGTTATTTGAATTTTGTTTTAAAATTTTGGTGCTGGTATTCATCGATTTGACTACTTGAGATCGTCCATGATGTTAGTTCTGATTTGTGTGGGGGGTTGTCTAAAAGGCTTATGGTACACCCGTGAGATTTGACATTTAACAATCAGATGGTGGGATGCCTTTTTACCATAGTGGATCTTGTGTGAGACCGTCTCACCTAAAAGTTATCGTGGAACGGAAGCTTTTATAGTTATTTTAAATACATAAAGGGTGACTAATAATTTATTAGGAGTGACTTTAATAAAAGTCACCATTTGATGAATTATTAGTCACCTTTGAACTAAAAGGTCGCTCTAATGTAAATTATTAATCATATTAAAACCTTCAAAAGGTAACCCCTCACAATATGTCTCATCATAACTCTTATGTGAGACAACCTCATATAAGAATTTGTGTTTTTATTATTAACTATACCACCTTATTTTGGTGGTTTATTCATTTGCCTTTTTAACATGGTGGTTCTGATATTTGCTAATTGATAATCAGATGGTAGAACACCTTTTCAATTATTAAATTTACCACCTTGTTTTGGTGGTTAGTAACTCATTTTCCTTTTTAACTTGGTGGTTACTCATCCTGCCTTTTTGGCTTCTGCTATCTTCATAGGCGGTGTGCTAATGTGTGATGACATATGGAGGTCCTTGCCATTTTCTTTGCTTTGATGCTAACTCTAGCTTAGGCACAATTCTTGAAGAGAGCTATCCAGGCTCTTTGGAAGTCAAGATGATGGAACAGATGTTGCGATGTCATGAGTCTGTATACATAATCGTCCAATGTTAAGCATTAGGAGCCCTTACATTAATCCAATAATATCATAGGTGAATTACCAGCGTGACCATGTATGGAATTCCTCCATTCGTTTTCCCATTGACCGATCTTGTTAACCCCTCCCCCCAAGAAAAACAACAAACAATCACAAAAAGGCAAAATGATGAAGTACACACCCAATTCAGAAATCGGACAAAAAAATTTCATCAGCTCTTGGAAGTAACATGCCAGCCTAGTAGATAATTCAGCAAGGTGCCGTTCCTTTCCGACTTCTGAAACCGAATGGCTTTCAAATCTAAGGTTCAATGAAAACAGTCTCTATAATTGAGTTGTAGAGCAGAGCATCTGAAATGCAATTTCATCTGGCTCTGTCTTAGGTTGGACTCAGGGTCGCTGGTTTTTCGCAGAAGCCTGTTATTGATGTGTTTCTTTACTCATCATTTTCGTCAATGATATTCTAGACGCTGCTCAGAATTTGTGTTTTTCTTAATTCTGTGAGAAGCTGATTGGAATGTGTTGTTATAGGTTGACAGATTGGTTAAGATATTCCCTGGAGTGGCCCATGGGTGGACCGTCAGGTATGATGCTCAAGATCCAGCAGCCGCAAAGCCTGCAGAAGAAGCTCACCAGGACACATTGGCATGGTTTACAAAACACCTCAAGTAAGAGACTTTAGTAGCAGGATTATGAGCTTTTCTATAGGCCATTATTATTCCAACACGGGTATGGAGCTGTATGAACAGGTCTAGTCTATGCGAAAATGACCCAGAAGAAACCAGATTTGGTTGCTCAAAATAACGTTTGGGTTTCTTTGTATGAGAATAAAAACACTTGGATGTTTGATGCTTGTGGCTGAGTGGTGTATTAGATGGTATACTGATGTTATTGTACCAAGAAGCAACTCTCCTTGATGTTTTTTCCATCACTAGTCCTTGTTTTCTGTTCAATTTAGCTCGTTCAGATCCAGCATCATTCTTTTGATAAAAAAATTCCAAGTACACTCTTTGCACTAATTTAGCAGGAGATATATATAATTGCTGGGATTGTTTCAGTTCTCTGTAGAAGTCAAGAAAACCAAGTAGTGAATAGTAGTGATGGCTGTCATGATAGATAATCTTGACATTAGTGGCAGATGATAGATAATCTTGACATTAGTGGCAGATCCAGAAATCTTCTTTTAACAGTGTCCATTTTTTAGTTTTCTTTAATTTTATGATTATGAATCAATTTTTACAGGGTGTTCACTTTTATAGTTTTATAATTTTTTTGAAAAAAGTAAATAATTATCATTAATTGTTAAGGATGTTTTTAGAAAATTTTTGTCAAATTTTTCATCTTAATAATTCCAAAGACACCCTAGGTCATAAGGTATGTATGTTACAGCTTGACGCGGTATACATTAAGCTCACTAAAGTTCAGAAAATTTTGTGGTGTTGAGTGGAAGATTGGTTAATGGATGTGAAATTAGAAGTTTGAATTGTCAACCAATCAAGTCTCCTATTTAATTTGTTATTACATAGGAGTATTTAAGCTGAATTTAAGTGCGAGTTAAAAATTGTCTTTCACAAACTGTGTATTAGTTTGAGTTTTGTTGTCACATGATATATTTATGATGTGCGTTACTTAAGATATTTCAAAACATCAGTTAATGTCCTAGTGACATTTTTTGCAGGATGATTCAAGTTTCGAAGTTATAACTGAAGAAATACTTCTCTGTCTCCTTTGCCTAAAAAAAAGAAGGGAATACTCCAACCTCAATAACGAAAATTCTGTCCTAAGTTTTATTAGAATGATCCCTTATTTATATAAAAAAATAATGGAATGATATATACTCCTTTTGACAACGATTCTATTATAAGTTTATTGGTGAGTTTTATATAATACTAATAATAATTCAAATATCAGCTTATTATTAATTTTTTTGTTAGTTTTTGTTCAAATAAATTACAAAATCACAGAGTAGTACAATTTTAATACAAAATAATAATAAAAATTAAACTTAAGAGATCTAATAGACTAACATACCTAATACCTCAGTTTAACCATTAAAGTAAAACCTCGTTTATTATAAATCATTAATTTTTAATACTAACCAAACTTCATGACTTAAAAATAATGCTGGGTAAGGTATAACATAGTTACATTAATTTGCCAACCATGTAATACCTTAATCCAAAATTGATAGAAATTCCTGACTAATAGTCAACACTTTTCTAGGTCTTCTGATATATTTTTAAAATTTTTTCATGTAATTGTGTCAGTCAAAATGGAAGTTTGTGGCTGTAGCCATCTCATCTGGCGTGATTATTGTTAAAAGTGTCAAGAATATGCGTTGTTTTAGTTGAAGTTGAAGGTGCCACTTTCACTTCTAGGGTTTGAGTTGACAGTTGACAGTTGACAGGTAAATGACAGTTAATAACATTGACCCCACTTTCTCCTAACTAAACCGCCAACTAACTCTTTTTAATCAATCTCAATTTATGCTGACTATATGCACACGTTTTTGGCGGTGGCTGAGGTGTCTCGATAAGGATGGTATCACACGTGTAGTTCAATGGGGGAAATTAGGGAAAATTTCAGAGTTTAAAATTTTTTAATAATTTTTTAGCAACATCGGATTCTCACCTAATAATTTTTACATTGGAGTACATCGTACTGTAATTTTTCAGAATTGTATTCAATATCTAATTAGTTGCAAATTTATTACTTTTACTTCTTTTATAGTGCAACAATAATAATAAAAAATATATTTTTTGATCTCATAAAATTAGGTCATAAAACATCATATATGATTTTACAGTTGCTGTAAATTATACTCACGCAAAAGTTTACAAACTTCTATCATAAGAGCTAAAGAAACACTCCTAAATCACAACCACTTTAAGCTAATACATCATAAAAGTATTAAATACTACCTCAAAAAAATGTAAAATCAACCCTCAATATTTATCGCTTTCAAACTCGAAAGAAACCAATCACACGTGCTTTTTAAAACATTTTTTCTTGAAGAGAGAGTAACAAGAATTTAGGGTAGATGGTGGACTGTAAATTGTGATAATTGGATCTACTTTGAATTGTTTTGGCAGCATGGCCAGTTGTAAGGTAGAAGACTACAAGTACTTTTTGCCAATTTAAATACGAAGTAGCTAATTTTAATTAATAAAATATTTAAAAAATTTTATCGACCGATAAAATTTATAATTTACTGAATTATTTCGAATAAGAGACAAAGATCTTTTAATACGTATTTACTCGATTCTAAACTTCCGGAGTTCTCAAAAGAAAATTCAAGTTATTTAAATCTTCATGTATACGATTCAAGCAAGGATTATTTAGCAAGGAGAGATTACTGGCCGGGCGTTGAACTGAACCCGGTTAGAGGGTAGTAGTTGGGTATCTCCCGGGTTGAATCGTCAAGATTCCCGCCCTCCGGGCTACTACATCCACTGACCCACTCCCGGGGTTAACTTAACTTACATTTTGGGCCTCGAAACATCCATTTCTCTCAACCCTCAAATTTCAACACCTTCGAGAGAGAGGAGAGAGACAGAGAGATGGCAGGAGCAGAGTGCTGCGAGAACCCACCAACGCTAAGCCCACGCTGCGGCGCAGGCCACGTCAAGGAAATCTCCGGCCTCCACTGCTACGTTTCCGGCCCCCTGGTTGCAGCCTTGCTATCATCCTTGTCTCCGACATCTTTGGTATTCTCATAATTTCTCTCTTCTTTGGACCCCCAAATAGCTGAATTTCCATTTCTCTGTACACTCCTGAAGCGTCTGTCTAGGATTTTGCTTGGTGGGTCAAATTTCATTTTTTTTAATTTGATGGGTATTTTTTTCTTTTTTGATTTTTCAAGTGGGAATTGGTTGGGTTTGTCTTGGATGTCTTTACCCTTTGTTGTGATCAACTCTGTTTGTGTTCTGACTTTATGTATCGGAATTTCTTTTTGCAGGGTATGAAGCTCCAAACTTAAGGTGTGTACATTTATGGGCTTATTTTTATCTTGACGATTTATTGCCTTTGAAATTGGTCTTAAACTATCTTATAATCGTTGTGTCGTATGAAATATAAGGGATTTATCTGGACAAATTTCCTTAAATCAGAAGTTAAACAAATCTGTTTGGTGTGAGATCAAGTTAGCCATGGCACTTCTTGTTACTAATTAACATTTAACGACGTTTTGATTTCCTTAAAACTTCCTTAATAATCTGATGCTCCTCATGTAGGAAGCTCTCAGACAAACTAGCAGCTGCTGGCTTCTGTGTCCTGGTCCCGGATTTCCTTCACGGTGATCCATATCAACCTGAAAAACCTGAGAGGACACTACAAGAATGGTTGAAAGATCATTCACCGGTCAGATTTCGGACTTTATTATGTATATGATTCTGAGATGTTGCCATTTGCTCATTGATTCTCATTATAGACCCCCTCCCCCAAATATGTCTCGATGCTAATCGTATTTGTCGAAGTGCACAAAGCAACTATCAATCTATTCAAGCGTACAGACTCTTACAATTTGCAAAATAATAAATCAATCTTTGAAACTTTTGCTTATTTTCATAGGACAATGCAGCTGAAGAAGCAAAAGCAATCATCGAGGACCTGAAACGTAGAGCTGTGTCCAAAATAGCAGCGGTTGGCTTCTGCTGGGGAGGTGAAAACTTCTTTCTCCTTGCAACCTTCGCTTATCAATATGGATGCATAGTTACTCTGTAGTTTCTCTTTGCTTTTGTAATTTTGAGACTTGCAGATATAATTTGTCGTCCATGCATTCATATAAATGTCCAGAAAATTAGAATGACATTCTATCGTTTCTGTGCAGCTAAGGTGGTTGTGGACCTAGCTAAGCCTGATTACCTTCAAGCTGCAGTGTTGTGTCATCCTTCCTATGTTACTGTAGATGATATTAAGGGTATGGCTCTCTGTGTACCTTCTCTTCTATTTTGTGTAATATTTTCGGTTTTGTGGCGTTCCTATGCTTGACTGTTTGAGGGGTTTTGATGTTGGAACCTCTTGGTACAATCACATTTGACATCATAGATTTGACCTAAATTGACAGATGTTAAAGTACCCATTGCCATTCTTGGAGCTGAGCTTGACCACATCTCTCCACCAGATCTATTGAGACAATTTGAGGAGATACTGAATAATAATACTACGGTATGAAAACATGAGGAATTACTGGTATGTTTGACTTCAGTGTCTTCTTCTGCTGTGCACTTTTAGTGAATGGCATCCTGAGGTACAGAAATGTGAGTAACTACTGGTTATGTCTGGGTTCAATGCCATGTGCACTTTTTACTATGATAATCCTGAGGTATGAAAATGCGAGTAATTACTGATTATGTTTGGCTTCACTGCCTTCTTGTGCACTTTTCATCTCTGCTTATTCCTGATTAATTAGATGCACGCAGCTAATGCATTTGCCTTTTGACCTCCCTGGATACTGCTTTAATGAGATCAATGTCAGTCAGGTTGCTTCTCATGCATCTTGTTTTAGTACACTAATATGATTTTGAAGCTATAAATGGTGATTATCCATCTCTTTTGCACATTTCCTCTTGAAGGCTGAATATTATGGTGTTCTCACGAAAAGGAATCAATGTATATTGACTGTCAATAAGCCTGTAAAAGATTTACCTATAAAACCCAATTGGGATATGTATAAAATGTGCTAAGAATTGCAATTTCTTTCCAACATTCTGAAAGACTCATCCCACTTGAGACTTTCAATTCATCTTTATCTCTGCTCTGAAGTCTGAACTAAGATGCCTTGGTGCTGACCTCTTCACTAGACAACGCATTTCACTGCACCCCACTAGTATAAGACAAATCGATGCCTATGAGCTACAATTACACTGCTCGAACTTAGCTATATTCATGCTAGAAGGTTAAGTACCTGACATAGGTCTATGAATCAAACTCAGACACTTGACACTGTCTATGTACCAAACTCAAGACATTTTCCTGAGAATTTCACTGTGCTTTTAGTCGAAAACAGGCCCAACATTAGATATCCATGTATTCTGTCAAATAACCAACTCACAAATATTCGAGTATAAAACAAAGGAATAGTTTGTTTGAACGAGAAGTACTTGACAGTAGAAGATGAATCATAGATGCGCTGCAAGACATTGATGGATATGTTACACAATGGGCTTATTGTATCATCTGGTTGTGCTTGACTTCACAGGTTGATGGCTTGGTTAAGATATTTCCGAATGTTTCCCATGGATGGACGGTGAGGTACAACCTAGAAGACCCAGAAGCAGTGAAGGCCGCAGAGGAAGCTCATCAGGATATATTGAACTGGGTTGTTAAATATCTTAAACCAGAAACCCTCGAGTGATATCCTTTCTGAAATGCTCTGAACTTCAACCCACAAGGTGTTAAAAAGCAAGTGAAAATGACATTGTATACTCCTATGAGTTTGTGTCTGTATATACAAACAATTTTGTGGGTCTATCAGAAATGCTCTTCTCATGGGGTCATGTTGGCTATATCTATATCTCTCGAACCCTGTTCAGGCAGGGTACGTAGTGTGTGGTTGTGTGTAATTCTGTGATTTCTTCACATTTGATAAGAGGAACCCAGCATAATTGTAAAAGCATTGGAGGTCGAATATGCTGAGTTTGTGAAGGACTTTAATTGATGTTCTCCTAAGCTTTAGGAATTTAATGGCTTTTTTAGAGGCCAGAAATATTAGTATTGGGTTTGGTCCCCCATACTTTGCTGTGAAGCCATTACTTTCAAGGATGCCAAATTGCACATTGAATGTGATTGCCAACTATTTTTTATTTATTTTATGAGAGGTGGTGATGTGCCCTTTTGCACAGACCAAAGTCCTCTAGTATTAGCCACTCAAAATTGGAGAGAAAAATTTCAAGGCAGAGCTTTTTTTTTTTTTTTCAAGGTAGAGTTGAGCACCTTAGGTTAATTATTATTCTTGTTCAAGTACTTAAATTCGATTCAATAATATGTCGTTGAGGTCTCTTTCTGTAAAAAAAATAATAAAAAATGTTACTATTTCTATAAGCAGTAGAAAATAGTGTCAGGAGTTATAATTATACTAATAATCTTTATTTATTTTATTACTTTTTTATGATGTAATTTTTTTTATTGTATTTCATATTTTTTTTAAAGGTTAGATGGTCTAATTTTATGGTGTTTATCTCGTCTCATGATGATATGTGTGCATTTTTATGAATTCTGCACACTTGAAAGATTTAAGGAAGTGAGCAATGTAAGATATAAGTAGGTTACCAAAAAAGTGAGACACAGAGATAGGTGGTTGGGGGGTGTTGGGAAGATTTTTACATAGTTTGTAATTTGTGTAGAGTTCTTTCATTCCTTGACAAAATTATGTTTTGCAATGACGAAATTAGAATCAATTGGATTGAAAGTTTTTTCAATTAAAACTTAATTTAATCAATTTTAGGATATTTTAAAATCATGTTTAGCTTTACATGATATTAATTTAGAACTGAAATAAACTTTTTTATATGATGAAAAAGTGAAGTCGATAATTATGTTTGACAAATTATTGAAACCAAGCATGCACACACATAAAAGTGCAAAATTCACCATAAATAAAAAGATTAGGGTACATACTATAATAATAATTGGCAAATAGAGGTTAGATTTCATGAGTTGTATGTATAGACTTCAATCCCATGTGGTGCACATGCTAAGAGGATGACAGTGAAACTTAGCCTGGCCATGTCCCTGTCCCTGTCCCTTCTCATAGGAAGCAACCTTAACATAGATATATACCCTCTCAATTACATATTTATTATGGATAATTCCTCCGGATGAAATCTTATTTAATTTAATTATCTAAATTTATTTAAATTTTTAAAAAATGAGCATAGTTTTAGATTTTCGATTCCTATTTCAAAATTTTTCTTTAGTATTTGACTTTTAATCTAATTCAAATTTGTAAATTAACTTTTTATTTTTGTCAATTTTATTTTTTAATGCTTGATTTTGAAATGGATGTATGATGTCGTGCAATTCATTCTAATTGGGATATTCCATACTTTTATTTGGGGTTACTTTGTATTCTCTTTTAGTTGGAGGTGAAAATGAGTTGAACGGAATTGAAAGTAGGATAAAGAAGTCGGAAGAAATTGAAAAAGATAGGAAGTAGTTATAAATGGTTACAAAGCTGGAAGAAGTTCCAACAAATTTGAAGGAGGTAGGTAAAAAGAGTTGGAAGGGAAAAGCTCATACTGAGACGCCCTTACGCTAATAAGGGATTTTCATCAACCTTTATTGTTATTCGTCAGTCCCCAATAAAAAATACGGTGCATTTTACTTCCATACCTAATAATTTATTACATATTACTAATTTCCTACATATAACAAGCCATAGTATTAAAGAACATTTTGGTATTATTTTTTTTATGCAATATTATAATGAATAGCCAGTGTTACTTTATTTATGATGAAATTACGTATTCTCCCTCTTTTGTTTGGAATCATGTTCGTCTTTAAGTTTCAAGTTATCATTTGAAATTAGGGTTTTATTTTGCCATTTTGAATCTTATTTTCTAAGATAATTTTTTCTAAGGTATTTGTTCACATATTTTTCTAAAGTCTCAATACTTTCCTATTTTTCAATGTTTAGGGTTTCATTTTTAAATTAGGATATCATTTCACCATTTTCAAAACTCCTACATCTCAAGATTTTTTGAACTAAACTCAACAACTACCTAAAATATATATATATAGGCCCTATTTGTTTGGCCAAATTAGTTGTTTGAGTAGCGGATAACCTGTTTAGGTAATTGTTATCTATTAAATTTTAAATGTTAGCGAGATGGATGTTCAACTAAGCCGTTGAATAAATGTATTCGGTAAATTTAGTGGTTGAGTTAACTATTTTTGTCAAAAATACTATGAAACGCTACTTTTAAATGTGAAAAACTAATATTCTTAACTTTTTAGAAAAACTGCTTAAAATATTATAAATTAACACAAACGCTAGTTAAAAGACTATCTTAACGAACACTAATATTTAATTGGTGTCAAAATAATAAACGTTACTCCAAACGCGGTTGGCGAACACGACCATAGTCTATTACAATTCATTTAGTTACAATTAATTGTGCTACAACTCTTTGAAAAAAATATCCAATTTCGTCAAATTTTATTTGCACAGACAAATTATATATGCCTTTAATGAACATCATCCTGCAAATATAAACTCAGCAAATCTTTATAGTAGTTGTATTAAAAAAATGCAACCACCACATATTAGTTTAAAATGGTTAATTTAACACTTATTTTTCTTAATAAGATCAAATTTAAATTTTATGATGGGTGAAAAATATGTGAAAAAAACTATGTTCTTTATGTACAATAGTAACTTGACTCCAATAATACAAAATATATATGTATAAGCGTGTATTTTTTTGGCCTTTAGACCTTTGTTTATATCAATTGAGGTATTGTTCGCTCATAAAATTATAAAAAAATAAAATTCTCCAATAATATATTTTCTCCATACAAAATATATATATATATATATATGCTTAAAAATCTTCTGTTTTTTATCTTCTCTTTTCTCCTTGGGGTGCAAATCTTGTGTTGTATTCGTGCAATGTGCCATGCACATTTGGCTAGTCCTGCTCCTGCACCCCTATGCTGACCTTTCAACCCCTCCCCCTCGAAAAAAAAAAGAAAAATTGTCCTATAAATAAAAGATTCTGCCATGTTTTTTTTGTTAATTTTTAATTTTTTGTGTGTTTGAGGGGTTTTATGTTTTACTTTTATTTTTGCTTATCATCAGCTGTCCTTATCCACTGTTAAAAATTTGTGGAGTACAGTTGCAGCTAAAATAAATACTGTTGTGCTGTTTAATTATAATTTTCTTCTCTCTCCCTCCCTCTCTCTCTCTCTCTCTCTGTGTATGCCTTTTCCTCCAACTCTTTTGCTTGAAGCAGAATCACTATTCACGGACCTTCAAATCTCTCTCTCTCCTCTCTCTCTAAAGATCCAACCCAGCGGGTCCTCCAACCACGAAAATCCCATTCTAACTTCCAAATTTCTCCGAAAATCTCTTTGCTTCATAGAGTCCAACCAAGTACCTAAAGGGTTCACTTAGATTTTTTCTGTTACCTCAGCACTACCCATCAACCAAAAAAGAAAAAAAGAAAAAATTGACCATATAATTTGTTCTTGTGCCCCTTCAATCAGTGCTGTTCATCTTCTCCATTAGATCCTCAAGCGTTCAATTTCTCTGCTCAAACCTGTGGGAAAAAAGAAGGAAGCTTTTTGGAAAAACCCAAGATAAATTTTGGAAAACCCCTTTGTTTTAGGTGGGTATTTTTTCTTTGGTGAGGAATCTGGGTGAAGCAAGCCCAGCCGACAGTCGTTGATTTCAGCTGTTGATCGTATTCTTTTGATCTTTTGCCTTTTTAAGAAGCTCTTGAGATCTAAGAATTTAGGGTTTTAAATCTTTTGTTAGTTCCAAGAACTTGCGGTGGTTTTGTTTCAGCTGAAAGGGTTCTTCTCTGAGTTGGATTTGAACCATTTGGTGAGAATTTGGTCCTGTTTGGATTAGTTTGGGTTGAGAAGATCGAAGCAAAATTGATAATTTTTTAGCATATTCGGCCTAGTTCTGGGCACTTCTGATCTGGATCTGGGTACTTTTTTCTGAGCTGGTTCACGAACTCATCAGCTGGGTTCAGTTTATTGATTTTTTTGGGGCAAAGGGATTTTAATGCTTTGTGAGAAAAATGCAACCTGATCAGCGGAGAAAGGTAATTGTTACCTTATCCTCTCCCCCTTCTCTCTCTCCTTGATGATCCATTGCTTCAAGGAAGCTTGTCTTCTCAGTAAAAGATCTAGCTACTTGGCAATCGGGACAGTTTTTGATGTGTTTGTTGCAGTCTTGCTTGCTTTTAGACTAGCTTATCTACCTTGCTGTGGATCACATAAGTTGCATTTTAAAGTGTGTAAATTTTTTATGCTTAATGTTTTCTCCTTTGCCTTGTGGCATATGCATTCTGGCTCTTGGTATCATCATTACAAATTGGGGACCCCCTTCTGATTGAATAGAGATTATAGTTGAATGGTGCTTTGCGGCCTCTTCGATTCATCAGTTGATGTAATTGTTTGACTGAGAATTCCCTCCTAGATTATGACCTCTTTGATCACCTTTTTATTTGCAGTTTGTACATGTTTTTCTGTTAGTTATTTGTTTGGAGGAAGTAATTATGCTTGCAATTCATCTCTTGGCCCCTTTTGTTTGTCGTTTCCGTCATATTCCATTTTTGGAACAGTTCTACTTGGATGATGAATTTCCTAGTAAGAAGGATGATCCAGAATTTGTGTATCATACATGCTGTTTTTATGATCTATTTCTACACTTGTACAGAAATTTTACCATTCAATTATATAGCATGACCGATTTTTTTCTTTCCGAAGGAGTATGTACTACCAACATATATGTTCATCCTCTTTTCTGATGAGTTACACTGTAGCTTGTAATGATATGCCTGGTTTTCATTATGCAGTCATCTGCGGATGTGGACTTCTTTACAGAATATGGTGAGGGTAGCAGGTATAGAATTGAGGAAGTGATTGGTAAAGGAAGTTATGGTGTTGTTTGTTCTGCATATGATACCCATCTGGGGGAGAAAGTAGCAATCAAGAAGATAAATGACATCTTTGAGCATGTATCTGATGCTACACGTATTCTACGTGAAATTAAACTTCTGCGGCTTCTGCGTCATCCAGATATCGTGGAAATTAAGCACATTTTGCTACCTCCTTCGAGGCGAGAATTTAAAGACATATATGTTGTTTTTGAGCTGATGGAGTCTGATTTACATCAGGTCATTAAGGCTAATGATGACTTAACCCCGGAGCATTATCAATTTTTTCTTTATCAGCTGCTTCGAGGCTTAAAATACATCCATACAGGTGTGTGATTTGCAATTAGTGTAGTGCATTTATGCGTGATATAGTAAGTACTAGAATTTTGAAGACAACAAACCAAAGTACCAATGCTGTGGAGGCAGGGTGTCAGTTTGTCAAATTGTGTGGTCATAACTGTGATTTTAAATGGAAGCTTTTTTTAATGGACCCTACAAGTAGAAAGGATTGAGTGCTTGCTACTCACTAGTATGTTGGGAGCTACTACATACTCAGGAGTGGATCTACATTGATTTCCCTGGTGTCCATGGAGCCCACTGGCTGATTTTTTTATTTATTTAGAAAATTTTATATAAAAATTCTTAATTTCAAAAATTTTATCAAGGACACCCAAAAATTGCATTGATACTAGTCAAATTTAGTGAAATTCAAAATTGGACACCCATACATATAATTTCTTGATGCACCACTGCACTTATTAATTATAATTATAGAGGATATACTTGATCCTGGGCTCAGAGAAAAAAGGAGGATGGGGGTAGTTATCAACTTCTGTTTGTATTGAACATCTCCCATTATTTTGCAGCAAATGTCTTCCATCGAGACTTAAAACCAAAGAACATCTTAGCCAATGCTGATTGCAAGCTTAAAATTTGCGATTTTGGCCTTGCGCGGGTGGCCTTTAACGACACTCCGACTGCAATATTCTGGACAGTATGTTTCATCTTTCTTTTCATTAATTGTCTCTCTTGTTCTCCTCATTTCTATTATGCTAGTTGTGTTTTCCGTCCTGTACTTATTCTAAAATGAATATGTGGTGATCCTTTGTTCTTGTACACGTAGGATTACGTGGCGACAAGATGGTACAGAGCTCCTGAGCTGTGTGGATCGTTTTTCTCCAAGGTACATATTTGTCTCTCGCTTGCCACTTTGCATTTCATAGAATTGATTTATGGGAAATGGTAGAGGAAGTTTAGCTCCCCATATGCATCCCACAAGCTCTCTAACAGGGGAAAAAGAGGGAGGGGGATAGAAGAGATCCTTGATCCTTTGACATTCCTCAAATCTGGGAACTCAATATCAGAAGAGGTTTCAATAGTGGCTTTGGGGTGGAGCATATACTGTAATCACTCTGTTTATGAGAAGTATTAAATGAACCGAAAAAACAAAGTGGAGGTGGAAAGAGGCTTGTGGATCCCCTGTATTGGTGCCTTGATTAGCAACGAATGCGGAGGATACTGAGCTATATTCCTGCGTGTGATGCTTGGAGTCTTGTAACAAACACATAAGTGCTGCAGAGTGAAGAGTCAAAACGTTAATATTCATGGAAAGCTGTTATAGATTCCATTTTCCCTTAACAAGATATATGAGAAACTTCAATAGAAGTATATATCTTACAAAATGGTATTGCATGTGAATTTGATGGCATTTGTCTGTCCAGACGTGAAGGTTTGCTCTTGTAATCATATTGCTGTAAACATGAGATGGTGATGTGTACAGTGTAGACTAAGAGTCCTGGATGTCTTTTGGCATGAATTTTTGTCTTTTCAAATTTTGTTCTCTCTCTGTTTAGCCTCCTCTGTGATGTTTGGTTTTGTTAACTGGTCATCTGGAATTCAATTTCTTCTAGGACAATGTTATCACCTTGCAGAGTGGTGTTTAAGTCAATAAGTGAGTTTGCTGAGAAGTGGAAGGTTTCTTTGTTGCAGTGATTATGAGGGTATGTGTAATAGAGCAAGAGACATTGTAGTGAGAATGAACCTTGAATTTCAGCATCAAAAAATAATTTGCCTCTTCATTGGATCATTTATGTGAGTGACACAAAGCCATCTAGCAGGACATATGACCATTTATTTTTGCATCTAGTGTTTCCTGGGGACTTGATTGGACAATTAAGTTATTACTAGCTTTGCGATAACAATAGTAGATATTTGTATTTGGACAAATAGCTTATATGCTTATCTGAAGGAGCCTCTTAAGTCTCAATGACGTCTTGATATTCCCAATTCTTGCTAATGGTAGGGTGAGGATCCTCGTTTCCTAGGGATAACTTTGTCGATTATTGGGAATATGTTGATGAATTCTTGGTTGGCTACATATTTGATTACTTTGCTGAGAAAATATAAATATCCAAATCCAAATTCAAATCCATACCTCTCAGGGGTAAACTGTAGCAGCCTTACTCTGGATCTTAGAGAGGCTATTTCAGTTGGACCCGAGAGAGTGAGGAGAAAATTTATGTGGCTTCCAAAAGTGATTAGCTACCCCTTTCATTCTGCAGAATCAGACACAAGTGCATGCAGTATTTTAGGAATGGTTGTTTAGTTTCTGATTGCTTTGGCATTTCAATAATCCATTTTGCTTACTACTCGATCTCCCTGCTTGTTCAAACGAAAGCAATTTATGGCAAGCATGGGACATGAATGGGAACATTCTGTTTTTGTGTTTGAATTCTAGTTTGTGAAGTTGATCAGCTAGCATATAGGCACCTGGACAAGTATGTGCCTCTAAAACTAATCTGGCTCGAAAGGCTGCACAATGTTTTAGTTCACAACTTTACATTAATTGCTCTGCAATATTTTTCATCAGTCAGATTATAGCCTCCTCCTCCTCCCAAAGTGAGCATTTCTCAATTACTCTAGATTGTGGTTTTGAGAGGTGTTTTCATGCTTATGTTTCTCTTCTTTCTGCAGTACACACCTGCTATAGATATTTGGAGCATTGGGTGTATTTTTGCTGAACTTCTTACTGGAAAGCCTCTGTTTCCTGGAAAGAATGTTGTTCACCAACTGGATCTCATGACTGATTTGTTGGGAACTCCATCTCCTGAAGCCATTGCGAGGGTTGGTTTCAATAACACTCCTGGAGTTTTAGTATGCCTATCAATTGATGGGGAATTGCCTATTTGAACTTTGTTTTCCTGATCACATGAAATTTTCCTTTAATCATTTGCTCACAGATACGCAATGAGAAAGCTAGGCGATACCTGAGCAGCATGCGCAAGAAAAACCTATTCCTTTCTCCCAGAAGTTCCCTAATGCTGATCCTCTTGCACTTCGTTTGTTAGAGAGAATGCTCGCATTTGAACCCAAGGACCGGCCTACTGCTGAAGAGGTATTTCACCTGAAAATCCCAGCAGGTTAAGTCTTTGCAAGTGATACTGGGCAATGGGGACCTAGGTTCTGGGCATGTTTAAGTTGGGCATTGTACCTCCTCGACACCCTCAGAAACTCTATATTCTGTGAAGTATTTTTTCTAAAACTTCATTACCTGATACTAATAGTTGTATAACTGCATTTTCCAGGCTCTTGCTGATCCATACTTCAAGGGCTTGGCGAAGGTTGAGAGAGAGCCTTCTGCTCAACCTGTCACAAAAATGGAGTTTGAATTTGAGAGGCGAAGAATGACAAAGGAAGATGTGAGAGAGCTCATATATAGGGAGATTCTTGAATATCATCCGAAAATGCTGAAGGAATACTTGGAGGGTTCAGAACCAACTAGCTTCATGTATCCAAGGTACTGCTGCATCAGTTTGCAGCCCTTGTTGTTCATTATTGTTTTGTGCTTGCCTCTAGTCTGTTGAGATGCTTCTCATACTTCATACCATTTGAATTTTGAGAATCTGGCAATTTTTTAGAAGTTATTTATATGAAATTTGGCATTACATATACGTTGATGATTTAGCTATTGGGTTCTCACCAAGTGAATATTCTATTATACCTTTAAGAGTTTCTTTCTATTCTTTAATGTTTGTAGTGCTGTTGATCACTTCAAAAAGCAATTTGCTTACCTTGAGGAGCACTACAAAAACGGTTCAACTGGTGCTCCACCGGAGAGGCAACATGCTTCCTTACCTAGGTATTTTTGGATGCACTTTTCATTGGCTTGTATTTATCCTTGCTTCCATACTCCTCAAGAAGCCTACTTTTATGTTTTCTGAGTTATCTTGAATCTCTGTGATGTCACCATGCAGACCCTGCGTGTTGTACTCGGATAACTCAGTGCACAGCTCTGCTGATGTGACTGATGATCTCTCCAAATGCCGAATTAAGGAGGTTGAGAAGACACATGTGGACAGAAATGGTGCTATTCCAATGACAAGGCTTCCTTTACAAGTTCCTCAAAATGTGCCAGGTATGAGTTAACTATGTCTGGAACTATCATATTCAATGTTGTAATTCTCTTTTGCATTCTCTCTCGGTTGCTCATGACCTTAGTTTAAAGGTCGCGCCTAGGCGCAGAAAAGCCCGAAGCCCACCCCTTGCGCCTTGCAAGGGGTGAAGCTCAGCCCCTCCAAAAAGCCCTCTGAGGCGCGAGCCTCAGTCTGCACCTCAGTCAGGGCGCAGTTGCACCTCATGCGCCTTGCTTGCCTCAGTAGGCTTTTTTCTATTTTTTGCTATTTCTCTCTCTCTCTCTCTCTTTCTGTCTCCCCCGCTTTCTCTTGTCTCTGTCTTTGTTAGACAATTAGTAAGAGTGGGTAAATTGCCCCATTTTTTTCAATTTGTCCTATTTTCTTTTTTTGCTTGCTTTTTTGGTTAAAATCGTAGAGAGTTCATTGTGTTGTTACAATCTAAGACTCTTTGTAGTATTTTTCGTAGTACAATGATATCTAATCACTTATTTGATGTCATCACCTGGCAAATTCGATCAAAAATATTGCTTAGCCTTGATTTTCAAGCATTTTTAAGTAAGTGCACCCCGTTCTAAAAAGCCTGCCCCTTCGCCTCAAAGCCCGCGCCCGGGCCCCAGGACCCTTTGCACTTTTGTGCACCTTGAGCTTTTTAAAACTAAGCTCGTGACTGTCTGTGAAACGACGCAGGAAAATTTTGGTTTTCTTTTGGGTGTCTATTTTATCTCTGCAGGCAGTTTGTCGAAATAGTTGCCACTCACATTAGTCGCATCTAGAGATGCCAACTGAGTCATATCACCCCATTTATGTTGAGTTCACGCATTTGGTTGAATATTTGGGTTAGATTTGGTGGGTTAATTTTGGTTTGCTCATATTCTGGTGCATTGCTGTTTTCCAATGTGCTTCTCAGGAAAATAGGTTCGTTGTAAAATTTGTGACCATTCAGTTTGCTCTTGTTTATTTGATTTGGGTCAAAATTAGGCTACCTAATTGCATGTTTTTGTTGGGTCTATAGCTTTCATGTCATCCAACTTGGTTGTGCAAGTCAATACGTCAGATCATAAGTGCATCATTTTTGTTTTGTTGGGTGGGGGACTTTAGCATATGAAAAGAGAACAGAACATTACCATCTACGACAAAATAAATCGACTTTTATGTCTTCCAGGAGCTGCTGCGAGGCCAGGGAAGGTAGTCGGTTCACTTTTGCGGTACAACAACTGTGGGGCAGCTGCTACAGCTGAGGTAATGGAGCAGCGGCGTATGTCCCGGAATCCATCCATTCCTGCTCAGTATGGTGCCCCTGGTTGCTCGTATCCAAAAAGGAACCCTGGGTGCAAAAATGAGAGAGGGGAAGATGAAGGGATGGAAGGGTCGAATGGGCTACAACCTAAACCTCAGTACATAGCCAGGAAGGTTGCTGCAGCTCAAGGTGGACCTGGGACTCACTGGTACTAAACCCGGGTCTCCGTGTCTGCTACTTGGAAAATTCATCTGCCTATCTACTCAATGTCGGAGCTCATGTATGATGAAAGTGGTAATCCCATTATTCATGGGGCCGGATGAATGAAGATGGCAAATCCGACTTATATGCTTGTCGGGAAGAAGGTTCCGGAAGGACTAAAAGGCCTCCGATGAACTGAATTTGGTATACTGCAGGTGGCTTGGTGATGAGATGGTATTGAAGATGAACTGGTAAGGGTTTTAAGGGCCAGATCATAGATAATGCCATGTGATGTTGGGTTAGAAGTTGGTAAATTTGCAATCTCTTTTAAAACTGTTTTTGTTCTCTGTGCTACTGTTGAACTATGACACTATCTTCCCCCTGTAGGAGGACACTAGAACTTTTATTTGCATTTTGCAATGTATTTTTACCTCCAAAATTGTAATAAAGGCCCTCTAGTTTCTGCTCTTTCGTCGAAAAAGAATGTGACCCCTAGGTTTTATGGAATGACTTTTTAAGTGTAATTGCAAAGGACAAACATCTTCTTATTTTGAGACCAAGACTTCTATTACTTGTGCCATTGTGTACTCATCATCGCTAGATTTTATTGGTCAACTGTCGGTAGTAAACTGAAGCCTGTACCATAACATATTTAAACTTGTCCATACGACGAACACATGTATGATTTCTCAATACTTGAAATCACTTACAGCACATAACCCTTAAAATTGTATGCATTGAGGAGTTTAGAAATTGGTATCCGAGTTTGATCTCAACGGTGCAAAACAAAAGACTAGATTGATGACCATATTCTCCTTTCTGGACCGATAAAACTCCTATATTGAGCGCTTCACAAAGAAGTGAAGCGAGTGCTTCTGGACTGTGATTTGTCTTTCAGGGGAAAGGTGTGAGACTTGAAACTCCTAATACTTCCATAAACCCCGGTCTATAAATTCAAGGCATGTTAAGGTCTACATAATATATTGATGACTACCTTATAATTTGTGTGAAACTGCATAGAGAACATGATACTAGAAACTCCATAGACAGCACCCAAAAAACAAAAAAGGTAGTCCGTAAAGAGCAAATGAGCAGAGTAAATGAACATCTTTGCAACGCTCGCTGCTAAGCTCCAGCTCTGAGCTGTAGTATCCACTTATGCAAAACAGTGGGTATACCGTATATTCCCTCTCCAGTCGCCCCCACCCTTCTTCCCCCAGAGAAGCAAATTAAAGGACAAAAATACGGAAGATGAAGAGCAATAAAGGGAATCTGCATTTCGTCGAATTCAATTTACATGCCTGAAAGGCTCAACATCTCACAACACCACAGACACAGACACTGCAGCTCCAGGAACAAACATGCTTGGCAGGGAGAAGGGAAGATAGAGGGAAAAAAGGGGATTGGGGTCAGAGAGAAAGAGAGAGATGGCATATATGATATTCAAGAATTACCAGATCAACAAATCTTCTGAGTAATGACACTGTTTAGAACATCTAACAACCTAATTTTATTAGGTTGGACAAACTCTAATTCTACTTTGACATTATTCACTCAGTATATCCGCTGCTTCACCCTTCTTCCATTCATGTCACCTCCATCGAGCATATTGGTCTCATTGCCATACGTAAAAGAGGACCGAGAATGCTCACTGATCTTTGCTACATATTCCAGCAGTTCGGTGATGACTGAGGGGCAACTCACTTTCAGGTACTCGAAACCATCTGTCTGCATCACAGCTGAATCCAACAATTTACAGGTTTAGCAAACAGATCAAACATACACAAAATTCTCTGTACTGCCAATTACTCATCAGATAAAACTTAAAAGTAACGTCTCGAACCCACAAAATATGGATTAAATAGCCTGAACCATTCAATCATTGTTCATGGAAAACAGTTGCACTAACATATGATTGCTAAACTTGCCTTTCTGGTTATCAAGAAGTAAACAAAGATTATCAGACCAGTCGTTATATTATATTTATGTCTGACTAACCTCTCAGATTTTCACGCAATGCGACAAACTTTAGGCACTCAGCTTTCAATTGTAAACACTGATGTTGCTCAGCCAAGGCTAACGTTGTTGCTACATTGTTTATAGCAACATCCTCACAGAGTTTAGCTTCACACATAAGTTTTAGCCTCTCAAGTCCATATCGGTCAGCTGCGGCAAGCATGTGCTGAGCCATTAAGGTTGAAGCCCCTTTGGAATTCAGACCAGTGAGCTCTTGCATCTCTGGCAACTCATCGCAATATATATAATGCAGCAAAGCCTAAAGTCATACAAGAAGACAAATACGAAAGTTCATTAAAAAAACAAATATCTTAATATAGGAATACAAATATCAGCATAACATCTGAGAAAGAGGCATAAAAAGCAAATAAAAATAAAAGAACCAGATGAGAAAGTCTAGTGGATTTTCAAAGTCAAAAGCATCTTCCACTATGCAACAACTATGATAAGAAAAAAACCCACAGGCACTAATGCATATGAATTACCCTGTCTACAAGGTTTGGGCAGAGAAAGAAGATGGTACCTTACCCTGCATGTAGAGAGGGAAAATCCCCAAGCACTAAAGATTATGACTTCATAACTCTCTCTATATGATACAAAAATAAATTGCAGCAACAGTAACAATTGCAGTAACATTTGCTATATACAGAATCAATGACCTTATTAATCTGTCAACAAATTTTCATATTTCAACTCAAACAATTTTTGAGTTTCTACACCACATTCCGAAAGTAATGTGGTGAAATTATTCCTATATTATTTTTCATGAGTTATGAGGTTCTAAACATGCCAAAAGCCCAAAGAACAAGAGACAATGTCATTAGATTTGGGATTTTCAGCATCTGCGTTATGTTTGCACACATCCACGTGGTTGAATACAGCCTCTAAACTTAACAACATAATTGTTGGTCACATAATGATTAGCTAAATCAGTCCTTGCGGGGGTCATCTGACAAAAAGTGTCCAAACAAAAAAAAAACAGAGCAGAAAAATTCCTGGATATAGTACATTGCATTGCGTCTCTTTTTTATTTTTTGAATTTGAAAATTTGGAAGGGGGGTTTGCAGTTGTTGCATTGCATTGTGGATGGCCTTAATTTGATTTGGATCTATGGCAAAAACAATAAGTAAGAGGGAGCAACAAAACACAATCTTCCTTTTCTTTATTTTAGATGAGTAAACAAAAGATATGTAAAAAAATACCAAAGGGACATCACCCATGCACAAAGATCATCTTTCCCTGAACCATAGTCTGCTTGACTCTGGATTTAAAAAGCATTCACTGCCTACTACTATATGATAAAAGAAGTTGACGACATTTAGTGGGACTTGCGTTTTCGATATAATCTTAATCTAAAACCAACAAAATCGAGCAAAGGTGAATTTCATTTGACAAAAAGATGGAGTGTGATTTCAACTGAAATATAAAAATGGATACAGAGCAGTATCTATAAATGGGGCACATCCTGAATTCGGTACTCAAACATTATAGTCCGCAGGTGAGAAAACAGGAGGATATTGTCAAACACAAGATAACCCTGAAGCTAAAGACACAGCAGGAAAAGCAGGAAATTAAAAAAAAAAAAAAGCCCTCAGGTTACAGAAGGGCACAACAGAGGACTGCTGCCACCCCCACCCCCTCAAAAACAAAAAGAAGAAGAAACCTACAATATGGGACTGCTTAATGCTTATACAGTGATTGATGTCTATGAGTTCAAGGCATAAAATTGACACTGAGATGATTTGCAAATGGAGCACAGTATCTACAGCAAAGGTTTTTAGATTTTTGGAAGTCAGAAATCACAGGGTCTTCATAAATCAGGAGAAGAGTACAAGTCATGTGGTCGGTCCTTGGCTTAATTTCCAGCTTTTTATAGGTTTAGTTACAAAGTTGCATGATCTACTTCTTTGGTTTGATGATCTCATTTTGGCACTAATGAATCACATGATTCATTTCAACTCATATCAACATGCTATAGTGTTCTCCTTGAAAATTGAACTTCAATTTAACAACATTCATCAATATCAGGGGCAAAATATCAATATAAGGAAATAAGATTACATGAGTCAAGGCAAGAAAAAGAATTCTGCAACCTTAACATGAACTACAATCTTGAAATCTGAGCAAATGCAACAGAGAAGACACACCACTATGATGCATTATTTACTCCAATGCGTCAAATTGAAACGAAGGAATATTAGACTTCACTCACTAAAAACTCTCATTGACCTCTTCCCTGCAAGAAGTTTCTTTTCTTCTAGAAACAGGAGGACCGGGCATTTCTTTTCTTTTTTTTTTTTTTGGGGGGAGGGGGAGCAAGTTGCAGTTGCAGTTGCATTATTACCAGGTCATTAGTTTTGCCAATACTATGCTAACTTCAAGATGAGTAATAAATTAGAAACCCCTTACTAAAAAAAAAAAAGGAATACCACCAACGTTCTCCACCCAAATGGACTACCGATTAACTAGTTTAGATTTAGAATTACAACAACTCTCGGTGTGGGTCCGCTTGCAGGGGGATATCCAAATGTAGGCAAATCTTACCTTTGCAAGCATCTCTACCACCACAGAGACTGTTTCCAAGAGACACACATTAAAATAAAAATAAAAATTTGAGAAAATTTTTGGAGTTGAAATTCCTTTGAAACACAAGGTAACATACAAATTAAAAGTCAGCATTCATTAACATTATGTACACAAGAAAGGTTAGTGCAAAACATTTAAAAAAACATTAGTTAGATGTAACATGGAAAAAGGGTGGGTGGGGGGGCAGGGAAAGCACATATGCCTGTGATCATACAGAAAGAGTGAAGAGACAGTGAAATGAGGATGCCAGTACCTTGAACACTGGAGCTTCCATGTCATCAACCTTTATGTCTTGCATATTTTTCTCCTTCATGGGACCAAAAAGTTGTGCCTTAAACACAGGCGATCGTGCAGCCAGGACTAATTTGTGTGCTGCGAAGATCTCCCCATCAACTTCAAAAGTTACATCAGTACCCCTCTTACTCTCCAGTAGTTGCCCATATTGTTTTCCTATATCAGAGGGTGGTACCGGTATAGCATATTCTTTAGGTCCCTCAGTATGTGATTTGACAACACCTACGGTGGCTGTGATGATAAGGCAATCATCTTTAAGGTAGTCAGACGTCTCCAATGAAGTCCTTTTGTAAAACCGTTTATAGCCCCTGAGATAAATCAACAGGTTAGGTGCAGCACCAGTATGCTTACTATCAAAGTGAATGCCCTTAAAACTAAAAGAAAAATATAATGCATAAAATCCCCAAGAAAATGAAACCCCGCAGCCTCATAATGTCTTTCCTGCAGTAAATGAGCATAAAAGACAAACTCGCCAACATAATATCCCTTCGCACAGAACATGGATCTCCAAAACACAAATAGACATTTAAAAATCAAGTACATTAGTAGATAACCCTCTGAGGTGCATCTGTAAAATACAGCTGACCCTGGATGGTATGCCATTATATTCCACCAAGGCAGAAAGGATGGCAATCAATACAAACAAGAAAAAAGCAATGAAGGGAACACACAAATAGCCTGGCATGAGAACAAAAACTTGCCCCTAATGACGTAGATCATGTAAGAAAAGGCAACCCAACAAAAGAGCCATTTGATGTTCACATAATACTCCAGAATCTCCTCACCAGCATGGCTTTCCTTACATTCTTTTCCTACTACTAGTCTTTAATCTTTCTAACATTTGTCCATCAAACCAATAGCTTGTGTTTGAAGACCACACCAGAATATAATAACTTACATCCAAGTAATTACTATTTATCAATGCTATTCAACTTGGTGGAATGGAGCGCAACTCCATCATATTCATGCCAGATTGTCTAGTATCTAGTGTTGCCTGTCTATTGTGTGTGTGTGTGTGTGTGTGTGAAGGGAAAATATTAATATGCTTTTAGTCTAACCTAAACAACTTAGTCTTCATGGCCATGTCAAAGTGTTCAGTACCAACATCAACATATGAAATGGATTGACGAGTCCATGAAACATAACCCCTTTTTTAGGCAAGGAATTTATTAAAAAATTATAGAAACGAACAAGAATGTTGTGCAGATCAAACATGCTAAAAACACTTGTTGCATTCTGTAAAAGATTATTGACAAATCATTTTTCTTGTCCCAAAAGTTCAAAATCTTAATCGACTTGTCCTTAGGTGCTCAACAAGAGTTTAAAGTCTTTCAACACCAATGAGAACTCTTCTATTTATTGTCATTAAAATAATTCAAAAAATGACATGAGGACCGTTCTTCTACCCACCAAGATGGCCTGCTCCTTGATGAGAGAGAGGTTACTGCTATCCAGAGGTTTAAATCTCAAATGCCCCAGTATATTATGTAACTGTTTATATGCAACTGATTCTTTTGCTCCTCCCTCCCAAAAACCCAAAAAAGAAGGAATGAACCGAACTCCAGAAAGCACCCAAGGCAAGAGATGATTTTAGCCAAGATGTCAATCTCTAAATGAAAGACAAGGAAGATGAAGATGACAATGTTTCAGCGCAAGTTCCTTGAGATAAAGGAAGGGAAGGATGACCATCAATGACAATCTTCCGTATAACTTGAACCCCAGAAGTGGCTAAAGCATAGGGTTTTCAATGCCTTTTAAAAAACAACCACCTGCAAGCCTGTTGCCAATACTCTGTCAAAAGCTCAGCAGTATATCTCATTTAAATATATACCAAAGATCAAGATTGAGATAGGCACCCAATGCATCCCCCTTACTAATTCTTGTGTTTTTTCTCCCCCTACTTCACTCACTCTTTGAACTACATTCCATGGAAATGATCCCATGAACAAATCTCTTACAGTTTAAGGGCTATTTTCATCAACACCTAGCAAACAACTCATCAGCACTCGATAAAAGGCCACAGATTTGAGAATTTTGGAAGGCACCCATGTCATCCATCTATCCTCATAATTAATCTCTCACATCAATCAAATTCCAAATTATCACGCAACCCTAGTCATGGGAACACATATTGCTGGCATTCAAAACCCATGGCACCAACTTACAAAAGCAATTGCCCAATTTTTTCATAACTCATATCATTACAACAAACAAGACCACAACAATAACATTTCCGAATTCCTACGGAAAGAGAAAATTAAGCTTACCACATACTCCCACGATACTTAAGCGTGTACGGGCCGCTCTCGAGCAATCGACCGAAATGCGAATGAACTTTATGATTCCCTTTCCCACTCTGATCTTCAAGTTTCAACTCGAACAGGGCCCTAACATCGGTGCCGTCGCTGGCCAAGGCGATGAAAAGCGATACATAGTTAGCATTATCTTCGAGGCTCTTACCATCAGGATAGAAGTAGATCGCCCACAAGTACCCTCCCACCATGAACGTATCAGAAGCTATGTACTTTCCAATCTCGTGACCCTTCGATAAGGAGTAGCCATTGATCTTGAACTCGTGGGTTCCATTAACGGTTTCAATTCGCGCGGTGGAGGAGGAGATTCCGGAAGATGACGAGGGAGAGGAGGTAGAGGGAGCTGAGGGTTCTGCGCAAACCCTAGAAATTCCCATCAAACAAAATTTGGGTCCAAGCAATCCCGAATTGAGGGAGGGATTTCGTGATTGCAAGCTAGTAACAACCAGAAAAGAGGGAATTCACCGGATTTGGGAGGAATATGGAATAATTTGGATTGGAATAGAGGGAATTAGGATCGAATCGAGGTTTAATTGGGGATTGAGATGGAGAGAGAGACAGAGAGGATTCTTGAGGGTGTTTTGTTAAGGGTGTTGACTGAGTTTTTGAGCCGATGGTTGGATTTATCGGTCGGAGGTGAAGAGGAGAGAAAGAGAGGGGGTTAACCGCACCGGCTACGACTTTTCCGACTTTTTCGCACGCGCATCTTTTTTTTTTTTTAACCACCTTCGGTCCGATTTTTTTTTTGGATAGAATTATTGTTTTTAATTCCATTTTTTACCATAATTTTAAAAAAATATTATTCTGATGAATGCATGATGAATCTATCATTCCGAAATGCCCCCTTTCAATATATATATATATATATATATATATATATATATATATATATATAAATTTTAATTTATTATATTTATTGCTCCTTTTTATTTAAATTACATGAATAAAATTATTATATTATTATTTTATATAATTAAATTTTATCTAATTTAATTTTAATAAATCGTCAAATTCCATGATTCCATTTAATTATTTGATTCTGTTTCTTCCCCTTCGGCCTTCGCCACCCCCATCCTCTCTCTCAGACACACATGTTCTTCTCTAGCTTTCCTTTTACTTACTTTTTATTAGTTGAGTAATCCCAAATTATAGGCATATTCATATATTATAATATTTTACTTAGTATTAAATAATTTTTAGAGACTACAACTTGGACAAAACTAAAGTACCACATTACTGCACTATTTATTGTTCAACTGTCAAGTCTCGGTTTATAACAATTTTAGCACGTAAGGAAATTATACTCTTTATGTTTAGCTATTTCTTTTCAAAGGTGGTATTAAATTTGAAGTTATGAAATAATGATTGTGATAGAGATTTTATTATTTTAGATTATTTATCTCAATATTTTAATTTTTTTAGATTTCGGTTCATCTTTTAATTTATGTATTGGATGATGTTTTGTTTGATTAATCATTAGAAGAACTAATATAATTTTTTGGTGTAACATTATGTATTGGATATGCAAAAGCTATTATGTATAGGTTTCGACCTAATTTTCGGTAATAAGTCATCCATCTTGCATTGCAATTGCTCTAAGTAATAATATGGTAATCCTTAATCTATCGAATCAAATCACAAAAAGTCAAAAGAAAAATATGTTTTTTTAAAAATATTCCAAACACTACTGCTGTGCTCCCCTTTGCCTGACACGTGGCAATATAACTGGTGGTGACTGGTGAATAATCCCCCAATATATATTTGGAATTTTTTAAAAGTTTGTTACCATATACATTAATTAATATTTTTCTTTCCTTGATCCTGACAATCCTTTTAATATAATGCAGTCCAATTAGATGGAACATATCATCTTTAAAATTTTAATTTTAAAAATTAAAATTAAAATCAATAAATCATAATGTGACAGTGTATTTTTAATGTAAATTTTATTGATGCCAATATAATTTTCTTAATCCTTACATAATAATGACAACAATATTTTTTATTTTTCATCATTTTCTACTTAGTTATTTCCTTATGCATCACACGCGGGTAAAAGTACTACAACATGTTTCTGTTATTTCCACACCCCCCCAACAAAAAGCAGTATTTTTACAAAGAGACAAGTGAAAGCATGCAAAAAGGGTTGTATGGGCATTAATAACGAAAGATGTAAACAAATTTCATTAGCAAAGAGAGGCAGACCCAATGGAAGCATCCCCTGCTTCCCAGGATTAATACAACATATACAACAATTAGAAAACACAAATGTACAACAAGAGCAAGAATAGTTGACATGTCTATGAAAATGTTACACAACAGAGGAGATCATCAAACTAGTTTAGATCCCTCAGAATATTCTCTGCTTCACTTGTCTTCCGTTAGTGTTACAGCAATCCAGCATTGGGTCATTTTGGGATCCTGGTACTGACAAAGTATGTTCACTGATCTTCGCCACAAATTCGAGGAGTTCGCTAATTACAGATGGGCAACTCACCTTCAGGTACTCAAACCCTTCAGTCTGCATCACAGCTGAAACCAAAAAACGAACAGACTTGTTAATTTCCATTATCAACCTTGAGAATGTACTCAGCTACCGGCACTAATACGTGCACACATGATTCCCCCTTTCCTCATGTAAGTCTGTTTGTGTACGTGTGTTTTTTACTTTTCTCCCCTGCCTGGGGGAGGGTGTTCGGACAAAGTCCTCCGAAGCCAGTCCAATATTGGGGCCAGCTAAGTGTTAACTTGTTTTCATATGAACAACATGTATTCCTCATGACTTCTCGAGTATATAAATGAATCATAATGTTGGACTTGTATTTGAACATCCAACCTGAACAGAGTAACCGATGAACCAACAGTAAACTAAATAATTGGCTGGATCCCAACCAATCTGACCCAAGTATTACACCATGTTGTTCTAACCTGATCGATCCAAACAACAATACATCTTTAACATTACAAGGTCTGATTATTTAAAACCATGGAAGTGATTGCTTTGTAACAATAGCATTACCTCTAAGATTCTGACGTAATGCAACAAAGTTCAGGCACTCAGATTTTAAGTGGAAACAGTGATGTTGCTCAGCTAGTGCCAAAGTTGTTGCAACGTTGTTTATGGCAATGTCGTCACAGAGTTTTGCCTCACAGAGAAGTTTGAGCCGCTCGAGTCCATACTGATCAGCTGCAGCTAGTAAATGCTGAGCCATTAATGTTGAAGCCCCGTTGGAGTTCACAATGGCAAGCTCTTGCATATCAGGCAAGTCATCCCAATAAATAAAATGAAGCAACGCCTACAGATCACAGATTCAGGGGGTAAACAATGAGTTTTATCCTTGCAAGGTTACTAATCAGATGATAATTAGGGCCCCTGATAACCTTAACCGGATAATGAAATCAAATCAAGAAACTGGACCTGAACAAGATAAAGAAGCCCCATGAAACAAGGACAAGTGCCTTTTCAGCTGCAATAAGAAGTCATCAGATTTCCCCTTTTTATTGGAATATGTCTATTCCAGGAAAATGGAGCCAAGAAGCTTGAAATCAAGCATGACGGTAGTCTATACCTAAATTTTTGCAGGCTATTTCAAACACACAACCAAGCCACATGCTAGAAATTATTGGAGCCAGAAACCCATTAATAAAATAAGTTCCTGGATAATAGGGTATCAAAATTCATGACTATTATTATCCAGCTCAATGTATTTTAAACCAAGTAGCTTTGCAAAAATCAGTGGACAAAACAGCTACCTGTCATAAAATTCTCCAGTGCTTGGTAATGTTCATGTCCAACAATCATCACAAAAAAATCGTTTTAGGAATTTGCCACAATTGAAGAATCTCAAGATTCTCAACCAAGAACAACTGTTTCTAGCAGGATCCTAAAGCAGATTTGCACTTTAGGCTGCTCCTATATGCATAAAGAACCAGAGGAGCCAGTGTCATTTTGTGTAAGACTACAACTACAATAAGAAAAAATGTAATTCTAATCTCAACTTATGAGTTCTCCCAGATGGTCCAATATCTCATGAAGGTCCACGTTGATCGCATATGCATATCAAGACATTATTTAAAGGTAACATTGCCACAAAGAGTTATAATCCACAACTAGCTGTTTACTCTACCTTTCCCAGTATTCTCAGCTTTTATCCAGAAAGGAAATAGACTCTGTATTGAAGGACACAAAATTAAATCTTCCGTATTATATACATTATGGTTCATAGATAACTACATTTAATATGACAAATCACCAAAAGAGAAGACACCATGTATACGACTAAAAGTGCACTCTCGCACGCGAGAGCAGATTAGCAGACACAGACACTAAATTCAGGGGTATTACAAAACAAAGGATATGGGCACATGCAAATAACATCTTATACAGCACAGGAAGGTGTAGAATAGTATGTTATAGCATTATATAGCATACAATAAAATAAAGGTAACTTGGCAAGTTTTTCAACAACATTCAAGTATTTTCAGAATTTATTGAAGACCACTTTTTATTTAGCCATCGATATGACTCTCAAAGAGTTGAACAGTGAAATAACACACACAAAACACCATGAATCAATCTTATCAAAATCAATAGATCGCGAACCATATCTACAAATGCAAAACTACATCCACACGTGTCCAACATGTATGTGTATCCAACATAAACCAGCTACAGGTATTGCAGCTTCACATAGATATTGCACCTTCTAAATTTTCAACATGCAAAAGAGGGGATACAAAAGTAAACCACACCAGAAACATTAACATATCTTACTCTAATAGAACATTAATATGAAAATTTAATTGGTAAAAAAGAATCTACAGACAAAAATGTGCATTTATATTCATGCATAAGAGAAGGATAGGATGAAGTGAATACAAGTATCAAAGACAAATTCAACTATCTTGAACTCTACACAATTTGCATCAGTCACTAGTCCCACCAAAAAATGAACGAAAAAGAAGCAACTATACACAAATAGACAATTCAATCAAGAACATTAAACAGAATATATGCAACAACGAGCACATACAATAAGAGGAGCACAAATAAACCTTGAAAACAGGAGATTCAATGTCTTCAACTCTTATGCACTGTGTGTTTCTTTCCTTCATTGGACCAAAAAGCTGTGCCCTAAAAACAGGTGAGCGTGCTGCTAATACCAACTTGTGAGCAGCAAAAGTCTCTCCATCAACTTCAAAATTTACATCAGTTCCCTTGTTAGTTTCTAGAAGTTGGCCAAACTGCTTTCCCATATCTGAAGGTGGCGAAGGTATTCTGTATAGCTTGGGTCCCTCTGTATGTGTCTTGACAACACCGACAGTACACCGGATCAAAAGGCAATCATCTTTAAGGTAATCTGATGTCTCCAAAGATGTCCTCTTATAAAAGCGTTTGTACCCCCTGAGAAAGACATCAACATGGAATAAATCTTGGCAATACGCTATACAGCAATATAAGTTCTGTAACAGGACACACACACACCCCTCCCCAAACAAAAAAAGGAAGAATTATAAACATCTCTTTCGCCAATTTAGCCTGAAATACATGATCATTCAAGTCAGCCCCCTACCCTTTTTCGGGGCTGGGTGGAGGGGTTAGGTGGGTATGATGAGTTCATTTTACATCTTTAATTCATCCCTCAAAACAGCTAGACAAGGTAATTTTTCAACCACCGGCTTGAGCAAAAATCAAAGAGCCAAACGGAACCATGTGCAAATAAATGTTTCTGTATAAGAACCCAATTTCTTATATCCTCATTTCCGAAGTACTGAAGTATAATTTTGAATAAGGAATTATTCTTGTACAAGTTACAAATAAAAGTTAAGCACCCAAATCAATTCGCAAAATCAACCACAAGCCAATCTTTCAAGGTCATCTCATGTTTTATGTTTGCTGGAGACTAGCACTCAAAATATATGAAATAGCATGAGAATAAACATGACCCATCATGTATCTGCCCCATGTAGAAGGCCAAAACACTCGTGAACATGCATAAACAAAATAAAAAAAGAAAAAGTAGATGATGGTCAATACCTACTGAAACAGAACGTGACATGGTTATGGACATCTAAGAACAAGACTAATATCAAGCTTAAGTACTAAAAAGAAAACACAGAAACTATATTGGATTAAATATTTTAAGCTGGTCTATTGATTACAGCCCTTGCCCTATGAAATCAGTAGCCTTGGTTAAGACTTTCTTGAAGTTTATAGTATACTACAACATGGAATTGTAAGAGGAGCAGCGAGAAGGTTCAAGAGGAACTGGGGGAAAAAATCTTATATGAGAACATAACAGTATTACACAAATACAAAATGGAGGATAAATTGTTCTGACTAGATCACAGTGATACCCACATGCACACTGATTAACTATTGTTAAACACCAGCAGTTCACCTTCATCTTTTACAACCATAAAAGATTCTCTCATAAATATTAATGCTTCCAGTAAAGAATCATGACTATTCAAGATGCAGCTGTCTAGTAGACATCTTTATGAGTAAACTATCTATTGAGTAGTTACACATTACAAAAAACAATCCTGCGCAATTCAACCATTACAGTTCATCCTTTGCCTGCTTTTAGGACATTGTACCTTTAATGCAGTAAGGATTTTTTTTTGCGGGGGTGTGCTGTCTATTATGTCCTTGCAAATTACTCGTTCACTAATTTGCTTTTTCACCAATGACATGTTGGATAAATGCTTCTAAAATTACATTCATATTCCACATATTCAAATTTTAACCTATAAAGTTTGCTTGTTCCAATAGTATTGTCAAAAGTTCAATTGCAGTTTTTCACTATGCAGAGAGTATCCCTTATTACAAACTAAACCAAGTACTTGAAAATCATCCCATCACCAGAACAACATTCAGTCCTACAGCATTCTAAATCCGTACTTTGCTTCACATCATAATCTCCAGGGGATAATACAAGTCCATAACATTGTTGATTGCCTTCACTCTCCCCAGAACTGATCAAACAAGTATCATATATTGTCCCCATATCGATGTTCTCTTTATTTCATATTCATGCAGTCAAAAACCAAGTCTTCC
Organism: Talinum fruticosum; assembly: GCA_021018815.1. Lineage (NCBI taxonomy): Eukaryota > Viridiplantae > Streptophyta > Magnoliopsida > Caryophyllales > Talinaceae > Talinum > Talinum fruticosum. Next base: position 3,601,173 of record JAITYX010000059.1, read on the forward strand.
AAGTTTGACAAACTCAAGAACCTTCCCAAGGCATGGTGACTTAGAGACTTATGCATCACCGTAGGTCGATAGGAAGAGGGCGTTGTAGCAAAAACATACAATGAACAAATCAAACACAAACCAAGCTTAGGTCATCCCAGTGAAACCTTTAATCATACAACAATTCCTTCAAACATACTTCCATAATCCGAATTATCCCATACACATACGAAACTACGTACAGCCTGCTCGGTCTGAATAAACATGAAAGAAACAATATTGACACTACTAAAAGGTAAAATAGTTCGTTAATTGTTATAACCAAACTCTAGGAAGTTGCTATTTCATTCCTCTCCTTCCCTTTATTCCGCATTCCTCTATCATTCCTCCTTTCATCCTATTTCTTAACGAAACATACTTTTAATAGTGTAACACAAACAAACTTGATCATCATGAAATAGAAAACCCAAGGATGCAAATATCAATCAGAGAAAAGAGCAACCAACACTCACCACATACTACCCCTGTACTTGAGGGAGTAAGGTCCGCTCTCGAGGGTCCGACCGAAATGGGTATGGACCTTATGCCTCTCTCTCCCACTCTGATCCAAAAGGGACAACTCGAACAACGCTCTAACGTCTGTCCCCTCGCTCGCCAACGCAATAAACAGCGACACATAGCTGGCATTGTCCTCGGCGCTCTTCCCATCCGGGTAAAAGTAAATCGCCCATAAATATCCTCCCACCATGAAAGTGTCGGAAGCCATGTACTTGCCGCTTCCTAAACCCTTGGACATTGAATACCCCGTGATCTTGAATTCGTGCGACCCATTTACAGTTTCCATCTTAGCAGTGGACTTAGTGACCGGCGAAGAAGGCGACGGCGACGGTGAGGTCTCCGAGTTCGAGGGTTCTAAGCAAACCCTAGAAATTCCCATTTTATATCTAATTGTGAATTCTTGGTTGATGTTGGCGAAATGGAAAATGAGAATTAGATTGGTAGGGGTTATTTATAACTTACCGGCGGCAAGGAAATTGAGATATGGGTTGAAATGGGGCGAATTAGGGTTTGATTACAAAAAGGAGGGGGATTTTTGACGGGGTTTTTGGGTATGGATGGGATTTCAGGAGAGAGAGAGAGAGAACGAGAAAGAGAACGAGAGAGAGGGGGTAGAGAGAGAGACTGTGGTGGGCGTGGGGGATGGAAACGGAAGGTTCTCATTCCAGGAAGAAAGAATGGAAAGACGGTACATAATAATGCAGACAATAACGTTCACGTCATTGGATACTTTTCCTTTGGTTTTCCACCCTCTCAACGGCACCGTGCCTGGACTGAATTATTAAGTTTACTTAGAAAAATATAATTTATTTATGTTTTATATTTGTTTACACTATTTTATATTCATTTTTGTTTATTTATATTTATTTATTTTCGTTTATTTTTGTTCATTTAAATTTATTTCTATTTGTTTAAGTTTATCTCTATTTGTTTATATTCGTTTTTTATGTGCGTTTTGTACGTAAATTTAAACAGACCATTCTTTAAGAGGGAAAAAAATGGTAAATGAGCTCCTGTATGAATTAATATGACATATAAGATTGTTCGGTTTAATTTCAAATTGAATCATGTTCAAGTTAATAATAGGGGTGAGCAAAACCGGTTAACCGCGTTTCGGTTAACCGATTTTCGGTTAATCGGAATTTCGGATAGTTAAAACCCCAAACCATAACCGATCCGATTTTTCCGGTTAACCAACGTTTCGGTTAACCGAGTTTATGGATCGGCAAAATCCTGATCCGTAACCAAACCGAAAAGTTCGGTTAGCAGGAAAAATCGAGATCGGTTTACGGTTAAACGAGGTTGCAAAATAAATTCGATCTTAGTAGCAAGTTGCGAGCATTAAGTCCAAGAATTCGGGCAGCATCGGGTGGCAGCAGGCAACACCACCACCACCACCGGAATGAGGACAGAGGGGGAGGAAAAGAGAGGGGGAACCTGAGTCGAATGAGCGTCGCCGGGCCGAGTGTCGTCGGTAGGTCGCCGTTCGCCGCAGAACAAGGACGAAGGGGAGGCAGAGGGCGAGAGAGAGGAGGGGAGCGACCATTGAGCAGATGAGAGAATGAGAGAATCGCAACAAGACAACAAGAGCAGCGGCGCACGACTAAGGTTTCAACTTTCAAGCATTTTATATTTTTTATAAAAATCGGTTCGGTTAACCGAAAATTTTCCGATCGCGAACCGTATCCAAACCGTTAACCGAAAAAAATTTGGTTCGGTTAACCGACCCGATTTTTATAAAAAATTAATCGGTTAACCGCTTTTTGGATCGGTTTTTCGGTTTCGGTTTTTCTGCACACCCCTAGTTAATAAGATTCAACACCTTTTTATTTTGATTTTAAATTGAGTTATGTTCAGTTCAAATAAATTATATAAATTTGTTTTTAAAAAAGAAATTGTGACGGAAAACGAAGAAGAGAGATTAAACATGTGAAGTTTGATTATTTGAATAGTTAGAGTTTTGATTTGGTCAAAACGTTAAATGTTACTCTAAACGTCTGTTATCAAACATGAAAAAAAGAGAATGAATGGTATGAGGAATAAATAGAAAAAAATGGTAGGAACTAGAGACATCGTTAGATTAAATAGGGAGAACTTTCCTCTTTAACCATTAGAGACCGGATGACATTTGAATAGCTCAACCTCTATTGCTTTTGTTATACAATTAGGGAAGTAAATGGAGAGATTAAATGTAAGACCCGTAATTTTAGGTTAGGTAGTTATACCGGTTAAAGTTAATTATTTAGCCTTGATTAAATAGAGTAGGTCGAATGACCGAGTTATGTTCGTGGTTTGATACTCGTAAATTTGTTTGAGCGAATTATTATTAGTTCGCGAAATTATTATTAGTGAAGCGTAGTAGTTCCTTCTTTTGAATTTTCCATCCGACCTAGCTAAATAAAAACTCGAGATCGCTTATACTACGTTTGTGGGTTTAGTTATTATGAGGATTTAGCAAATGAAAAGAAAAAGAAAAGTGAGAAGGAGGATTAAGGGGTTAGCTAGAGACTTGATTAGTGTAAAATTTGGGGTGTGTCTGGCAACATTTAGTGAAGCCACACAAGGAAAGAAAGAGGAAATTAAGTGAAAAGAAGGAAGAAGGACTCGATGGGGCCCGCGCAGTAGGGAAGGAGCGAGCGAGAGAAATAGAGGGAGGGAGAGAGAGAACGTGTGGGAGCTAGGGATGGCAGTGGGTCCTAGACCCGACCCAGACCCGCCAGACCCGACCCATTTAATCGGGTTTGGGTCCAAAAATTTGGACCTAATGGGTCTAGGTCGGGTCCGGGTCTAATCTGTCTCGGTCCGAGTCCGGGTCCGGTCTCAAAAATAAGACCCGGATCCGACCGAGACCCGTTTAAGACTCGAACATTAATTTTTTTTTAAAAAAATTATAACAGCAGATATTCATGCGATTTGGACCCGGTGCAATTTGGAAACCCTTCCCACAATTTGTTGTTAAGCTTTGATGGACTTTGAACTTTGTGGTGTCAAACTTTTATGAACTTTGTGTTTAATATATTGGTATATTTGGTTTGTATGAACTAAGTTTTTGGTTTGTACAATAGGTTGGTTGATAGATAGGTTAGTACAATGCTAAAGAGGTTATATGTAACAAAATTACTTGTAAATTTATAATAATATTAAAATAGGGCACAAAATACTAATTTTTAAACTCATTTATGATAAAAATTATACTAGACCCGTTTAAGACCCATGGACCAGCCGGGTCCGGGTCCAAATTTCTACAGACCACTGGGTCCGGGTTGGGTCTAGGTCCAAGTTTTAAAAGTTAAATGGGTCCGGGTCCGATCGGACCCGACCCGGATCCGACCCATTGCCATCCTAGCGAGAACCGGAGCAGAGGTCGGTGGCTCGCTCGAACGGCGAGTGGCGGGTGGGCAAGGCCGAGCAAGGGCTCGGGAAGGCGAAAGGAAAAGAAACGGAGCAAAAGAGGACCGGGCGGGAGGAACCGAGAGGAGAGAAGGCGAACGGTGCGAGGACCCGGGAGACCGGGGGACCGGCGACCACCGCAAAACCGAAGGTGGCGAGCTGCGGCGCGAGCGAAAGGAAGAGAGCGAGGGACTAGGACAGAGCAAGGGCGGAAGGAAGACCCGGAGTAGAGACAGAAAGCGCGAGAGACTAAGACTAGCCTCGAGGGACGGCGAGAACGGCGAACCGAGCAAGGCGAGAGGCGAGGAAAGGGAACGAAAGCAAACGCGGGGAGCAAAGGAAGCAAGAAATGAGAACCGAGAGGCGGGGGAGCCAACCCGATTAGAAACAGAGCAAGAGGAAGTGGGCTCGAACGGGTGAAACCGGGGACCAGAGGCGAGAAAGCGAGAGGCCGAACCCGACACAACGCGTAATACTCAATCCGATTCCAAACCTTAGAATTCCGGTGGGTAGTCTTATACTATAAACTATTAGTAATTTCGAAACCCAAATGAGTTTTATTGTGATTATTGAATGTTGATGTGATAGAATAAAGTTAGGAAGTGGTTAGGACTCGAATTAGGTTACAAGAAAATCGAATTGAACTGTTAAATCTGAGTCGGGAACCCGGAGGAGCTTAGTAGTTGGTTAAGGCTGAGTTGAGATGTTGAAAGTTAGAAGGAATTAAGTTGTGTAGGTATAAAGAGTATTGGGAAGATTTCAATTAGCACTTAGAGATGAAGAAATGATTATTTGGGTCTAAACCGTGAATTAATGCTTCGTTGAACCTTAGAGATTTCCTAAATTCTTTGCGTTGGAAGGTAACGACTTATATTGTCAAATAATGAGTTAAGCATAAAAGAGGAGTGTGAATTCATAGCGGGTGTTGCACAATTGAGGCATGGGAGTGAGGAATGGGTGAATGTTGGGATAATTGAGTTCAAAAGATAATTAAATCCATGAGTTTGAACTAAATTCGAAGATAAGCGAATCTAGCGAAGTAAAGCGATAAAAAGGAATTAAGGACTCGTATGATTGAGTTAGTCAAGAAAGAACGATTAATGGGATAGAAACCTAAGATGAGAGCAAATTACACTTGGAGATAAAGGGAATTAGAGGGATTTTAGTAGTGAAGTAAGAATGAGAGTTATATGACTAAGTATGAGTAAGAAGAGGTTGATTAGTAATGTGGAGGCGTAATCGGAAAACATGGAAGCAAAGATGGTAAAGTGTGAGAAGATGAGTTATTAAGTGGAGGCTTAAAATGAGGAATTGAGGTAAAGACAATGAATTGTGAAAAGTGAAAATGTCGAATTAGATAATATCTCGCTTGTGGTTATTGTGGTTCGGAAAATGGAAATTAATCATACTAAAGTGATGGATTGAGAAAGGCATAGTTGGAAAAGAGGTGAGAATGACTGCTTGCAATGAATGGTGGCTATCCGTGTTAAGTGATTGCTTTACGTGATATTCAAAAGTAGTTCTAAGAAGAGTTTTGTATTTCGCGTCGGATGATTGCTTCGAATAATGCTTGAAAGTTGGTTTTGAAAAGAGTTCAAATGTTTACGCAAAATGATACCTGTGTATGATTCTTGAGGAATGCTTTCGAACTTGAAATGTGTTTTAAAGAAGCGAAACTTGTTTGAGAAAGTAAATCGGATATGAGAAAGTAAATTTAGAAGGGTGACACGTGTGTCATGCCTTCTACGATGATAAATTGATTGAGATCTTAGTTAGAAACCAAGTTTGATAAGTGATTGTGATCACTTCGGTTTAAATGGATTTTGGGCTAAGATTGTTTAGACCAGGAGGAAGGAGGTGGTCGTGCGTATTAGGCCACGAGGTCCTTGCGTATCAGGATGCCCATCAACCAGAGAGGTTGATTCTTTCCTGACGAGGAAAGCGGAGCCTTCCAGTGTATTTGACTAGAGATAGGTCCCGGAACTCGAGTCGTGGATCGCGCCTCGAGAACCGCCCGGTGCTAGTTCAATCGTCGAAAGCCCCTAAAGAGTATTTGAAAGAAAGTGCAGATGGTTCCACCTTGTTTAATATGATTCAATTCCCAAAATGATTACAATCCGTGCTTTTGAATGATTGAAGTGTCATGAGTTTTATGTTGCAAATGATTTCAAGAGATTTCATTGAAAAGTATATAGATTTGTATTATATTATTACGCTTTCGCCGATTTTATTATTATAAGTAATATGTGTAAAGAATTTCCATTTTAAGGGTGTAAGACTTCGGTGAGCCCGTGGTTTATTGCTCACCCCCACAAATTCCCCCTTTTTCCTCCCTAGTGTTGCATGTACATTTTCGTAAAAGTATGATCTACACTTGGCATATTTCGGACTCGCCGATTCGTCGTTTGTCGCGTATCGAGTGATTCGAGTCAAGAATATGCATTTCTTATATTTCTCAAGCATTGTAGTTTATAATCTAGTTCATATAGTTGTACCAAATGTATAATGAACCATTTAGATTGTTTTAAGTTTTATCGCATGATTGGTTGGACTCCGGCGTGTGGCCGTTGAGTTGTATACTCCGAGCGTGTGACTCATTGAGTTATGTTATGCTTTTTATGCAGGGTTTAGGGCTTTAAGCCTAAGGGTTAGTCCACATTACAAACGAATCGTGCCAAAATTTTTAGAAAATCTCGGATTCTTTTGAAAAACCACCCTTATTATCTTTAAGTTGAGTTTAGACAGACTAAACCAACACCGAGAAGAGCCTTGGGAGTTCCTTTAAGGAACTCCAGCGATGTAATACTCCTAGGGGTGTTTTGGGGTGTTACATTAGATGACTATTGATTCGAGTAATTTATTTTCTAGTCATTTTTGTTAAGTCTAATATGAACTCTACGTTGAACTCGTTTAAATATAATAAAAATTTATATGAGAGATGACACGTAAACTAGTATAAAATAAATCAATTTTATGAGAGCAATAATGAGATCATCTTACTTGAACATTAGCATCCAACTAATTCTACACATATTTTTAGGACCAAATAGAATAATATGACTTTTTATCCAATCAAAATGTGTCTCCTTAATAGTGAATAAATAACAATATATTCCTCCGACAATTTGATCAAAATAAATGTAATAAAAAGAATGTGTTTGAGCAAGCACTACACTTTAAATTGTAATTATGTTAAAGTAATCATTTTATGGTTAAGATAAATTTGGATAATGATTAAATAATATATTTAGTAACTCTAGGAGAGTGGAATTACCACAAATCATAAAATAAATCGTAGTATTAATATGAAGGTTATTTGACCTTGGTCCTTTTTGGGAAGGATTGTGTATAAAAAAAAAATAAGGTCATAAAAAATATGTACACAATAACCCTATTATAAATCACAAAATTATATCTGTATTATTTCTAATTTTAATAGGTTTAGTTTCTGGATCTACCAGTGTCACATGTTTAGGCATTTGGTGGGCAAATTAGGGTTTTGTGGTTGTCTAATTGCAATTTCTGCGGAGTCGTACATCGAAAAGTCGAGAACAAACGATAAGGGGAAATCGAATAACCGTTATCGTTTGAAGGCAATTAGTGACTGGAGAAAAGGATAAACCCTAACTGGCAAAAATCAACAAATCATATCCCCAAATTGCGAGCTCATTCTTTTGGGTGAGTTCGTTTCTTCTCCATTTCGCCATTCTTCAATTTAATACAAGCAAAAGACTCTCTTAGATTCCCAAATTTCCGTTTTTCTTCAAATTCCCTATTCACTGGTCTCTAACATTGACACATCTCACTCTTTCTCTCCCCTTCTTCTCTTCTCTCTCGGTCTGTCTTATCCTCTCACTATAAGTTGTTGCAAATTTACATCGTTATATTCGATGCTTGTTAGGAGATTCTGCCTCACCTTAGCTCGTTCTGAGACCTACCCATTTTGCAAACCTCCTAAATTTCACAATTTCCAGCCAACCCATCCTACAATCGCTAGAGTTTTCCCCAAAATCCTCCCAAATTGGCTCTTCAAGGCCCTACTTCTGTGACCCACAAATTCATTTCGTCGGATTCTCAAATGGGTGATGCCCGGCGACCTTCCTCTGTCCCGATTCCCGACATCAATAAGGCTGACCGGGCTGAATTGCTCTGTGCCCTCCAATCCTCACTGGGCTCATCCTTCAGTTCTGACCCATTGGTGCCTCCGCCGCACCCTTTGATCATAGTGATCAGCGGGCCGAGTGGGGTGGGTAAGGATGCAGTGATTAAGAGGTTGAGGGAGGTGAGAGAAAATATACATTTTGTTGTTACTGCTACCAGTAGGCCAATGAGGCCAGGGGAGGTTCATGGGAGAGATTACTTCTTTGTGAGCAAGGATGAATTTTTGTCAATGGTTGAGAAGGATGAGCTTTTAGAGCATGCTTTAGTGTATGGGGATTACAAGGGCATTCCTAAGCAGCAAATTAGGGAGTTTATGGCCAAAGGGTGTGACATTGTGTTGAGGGTCGACATACAGGGGCTGCCACATTGAGGAGGATTCTCGGGGATTCTGCGGTGTTTATATTCGTTGTGGCGGAGAGTGAGTATGCAATGGTGAATAGGTTGATTGGTAGGAAGACAGAGACAGCTGAGATGCTCTTGGTTAGGATTGCCACCGCTCGGGAGGAGGTGAAGCATGTATCGAATTTCGACTATGTAGTGGTTAATGCTGAGGGCCAGCTTGAGAACGCGGTGAAGCTGGTTGAATCTATTATTGATGCGGAGAAGGCAAAGGTCAGACAAAGAAGGGTTGAGATTTAGTCTATCCAAGCTAACTTTGGTCCAGGGGAGCTTATTGTTCTTGTAAGGTAAAACTTCCTTACTATTGGATGCGATAACTAGCAGAAAAGAAAGAAGGTTTTATTTTGATTAGAAAGTTCTTTAGCTTTGCCTGTTATCAAACTTGCCTTTGCGGTTAGTATTGATGATGCCTAATTCTATAAGTCTAAATCACTGCTCCCCTTGCAGTTTGTTATTGCTCAATTATGTTGATTTTAGGACTAGTTTATTGATTTAAGGATTTGGCTATTGGCATCATAATAAAATTTCTGAAAGAAATTTAAGCAAAAGCAAGAGCTAAAATCCTTTCGTTGTACTACGCGTTTTATTTATATTTATACTTTTTCTCTTATGGACTTGTAATTGGATATTGTAAGATCTTAACTTCTTCTATTGGTGGTGCTGAGAGAAACCTTTTTTTTAAATATTATTTTTTGGAGTATTATGCTATTTGACTCAACTCTGTTGTGTTAACTATTTAACTGTATTGGCTACGGTATGCTATATTTGTAATTTTCTGCTTTACTCACCTGCTTCATTCTTCTTCCTTTGAATTATATAAAAAGAAAGTGAGAACAGAAAATAAAGAGAACAAGGAAAAGAGGGAGAAAACGGGTGGCATTTCTTAGTTTAGGTTCATTTTTTTGTCCTTCCTCACTTCCTATCTCTTGGTGTGTGGGAAGCATTGTTATTGATATTCTTTAGTTTTTAATTTTTTATGCTGAGGGAATGAGGATGCTCACAGTAAATGTAAATCATTGGTAAGACCATGAGGCACATTGAGGAGCTCAGGTGATAAAGTATTCATATCTTGATCTAGAATGGTGTATTATTGTGTGGCTTTGCCTCAGCCACAGTTACCGATGATCTTATCCTCGAAGTACAGCTTTTATATGCTCAATTTATCTAACCTCTGCACACTTGTCAGTTATCTGCATTAAGACATGGTATGAACAGTTGACACTTCATTTAGACTAAAATTGTTCCTAATTTCCGGAAAATGCAGTTGTGCATTACTTGATTACTTCAACTAGTTGTTTTGAAGTTTGAGCAGTCTGGTTTCTCTAGGTTGGCTCATCCATCCTGACCTAAATTAATTTTTCTTTGGATGTTCTGATATAAAAATGGACGCCATGCTATAATGCTGCCTTGACAATTTCAAACTTTAAGATCTCTTTGACTCTACATCATCTTCATTCCCTACATCAAAGCTGAGAAACAAGGAAATTAGAGGACCACTCTTTGCTGATGCTTTTGGCTTCCACAGATCATCCTGCTCTTTGTATTTTAATGTGTCGTTTGGTGTGAGTAGTGATGGAGAAGAGTACATTACAGCCATCTTTAATCCATGTGAGTTTCTGTGATCATTTATCCCTGAGTTTTTCGTGCTGGTTCTTGTACAATTCCTGGGAGTCATTGCATCTGACATTCCTTTGACTCCCTTCAGAAGTTTGTGTCCTTGTCCTTTCTGCAATAAAACTCTTCAGCCAAGATTTGTTTTAGCTTGTCATGGTGAGCTTATGCAGAAGGATAGCCTTCTGATCTCAGCTATAGCATTCTCATTGGTGATCTTTACTCTTTAGTTTGTCTTGCCCATTTAAGGGGTCACGTCAGAAAGATGAACTTTAGTGAAGGTTGCAAGTAAAGCAACATATTTAGGGTTGCTTTTTTATTTTTTGTACCTTTTTTGGGGGTGGGGGTGGGGAAGGGGAGTTGATTCTTCTGTTTATTTTTTATGGTCCTCCTTTCTCTAGAGGCATTTCCTTGAATTCCATGCCATTTTGAACGAACCAATTCCATGCCATTCCTTGAATCAGTTGGTATTGTGGACCACACAAGGCTTTTGTAAATGATCTCTGGAATTTCACTTTTCTCGTTTGTACTTTGCCTGTGTATCTGACCTCAGCATATCAGAAACCTGAACTTTTAAAAAATGGTAGCACTAATCTTAGTTTAAAAAACCTCAAGGCTCACAAAAGCGCAAAGGGTCGTGGCCCGGGTGCGGGCTTTGAGGCGAAGGTGCAAGTTTTTGAGAACAAGGCGCATTTACTAGAAAATGCTTGAAAATATTGCCAAACAATATTTTTGGTGGAATATGCTAGATGATGACATCAAAAAGTAATTAGATATCATTGTAACTACAAAAATTACCACAAAGAATCTTAGATTGTGATAACACAGTAAAGTCGCTACGATTTTCACCAAAAAGCAAGCAGAAAAAAGAAAAAAACATAGATTGAAAAAAGGGGTAACTGACCCACTTACTCACAGTCCAACAAAGACAGGGACAAGAGAAAGAGGAGGGGGAGGGGGAGACAGAAAAACAGCAAAAAAACAGAAAAAAGCCCTGGGAGGCATGTGAGGCACAACTGCCTGCTGGCTAAGGCGCAAATTGAGGGGCGCACCTCAAAGGGCTTTTGGAGGGGCTGGGCTTGACCCTTGCAAGGTGTAAGGGGGTGGGCTTCTTGTGTGCCTAGGTGTGCCCTGGGTGCGCTTTTTTAAACTAAGGCATTAATTCGATCTATATGTTGCTAAATTTGGACATTATTGATGGGATAGACAGGAGGCTGCATGACTTTGCTTGGCCCATATTGTAAGATTTAATCACCTGTCAAAGTCCAGCTTGTCAGTCTAACTATAGCCGATGAATGTCTCATGACTCAGGTTTCTCGATGTTAAGTTCTGACTTGGTTCCCTGTTAGTAAGTCAATTGTTTGCAGTGATTACTTACCTGGTTGTGTAAGTAATATGGGACTGTGATGATTTCTTACTTTGCCAGCCTGGTGTACTTGTCTTTGTGATAATTAGAGTCTGAAAACCTTCTCTGTATTTGATTATCTGACTTGAACTCCCCAAAACAAGAGCTAGGCACCCATTTTGAAGGCTGAACGCAAAATGGTCTGATTCACTACTGAATCTATATAGAATTGCCCTTTCAATATTGGCTGTGTTTTCTGTTACAAGCTTATCAGAGAGACGGACAGTTTACCAAATGTAATTAGATTTAGAAATGGCACCTGAACTCTATAAAATTCCCTCAACCCATTTGGAAGTTAACCTGTCTAAACAATCTATTTGTCAGGTCTATCAGTTTATCATCTTTCTTAGTCCGTTTTATTTTCAGAATTTCGAGTTAATGCTACTCCTAGAGCCTGAAAATGAATGTGCCACTGCATTTCATCTATCTGATTTGCAGTTGCTGTATAGTTACCATTGCTTGTTGGTTCTAACTGAAGTTCCTACAGGTAATGATCTCGGTCCAAGACGTGAAGTGAAGTGATCTAAGTTTGTCTGGAGGAAAGATGCTATTCGGATCACAATGCAATTAGTAAATGAAATAAGCAAGAACATGCAAACAGAGGAACATACCAACTAGCTCATTCTTCAATATTGTTTTCTGGGTTATGAAGCTTTAGTTGTTCTAGGCGTTCTTCTTGACACGGGATGCTATCCAAGCGATGATAGATTTTGTTTAACTCATTCCATATTGGAGTTGAATACATTTGTAATTGTAAGATGTAAATTATGCAATGCAATTATCAGTTTTTTGGGGCATGAGGGTATGAGTTCACTGTGGGTAACATGGGATTTTTTAATTTTTTGGGTTTTAAAAATGATGTTGTTTTGGTTGAGGCATCATTGCCTCAATCTTAAGGTTTCGTGTTTGGGTTATATACGATTTTCTCGTGGTGTTTGGTCGTATATAATGTAATGCAATCAACCTTATTAGGTAATCATGATTACATAATTTGTGATAATTACAATTGTATGATAGTTTAATTTCAATTCTCTCGTATGGGGTTGTTGACGAGCCAAGCCAATCCCGAGTCAGTTGGGCCCAGCTCGGTTATATTTTAGCTCTGTTCAGGGCTCACCGAGCCTTTCAAGTTTAGGCTTGGGTTCGGCTTGGATGGCTCGGGCTCAAACTTGGGCTTGACTCGTTTTTTCTATTTTTCTCGCATTTGCTTAAAAAGTTTTTAAATTTAAGGTTATAATTGAAATTTAATTCTATATTTTTGTATTAGATTTAAGAAGTAAAGGTTTAAATGAAATTTTGGTAATTTTATACTCTTAAAAAATATTTTTTAAAAAATAAACTATTTAATCTAAATCGAGACAAGCCGAGCCTCGCCTCGCCGGGCTCGAGCTCTAATAGGTATGTCTATGAGTTGGCTCGGACTCGGTTCGGTTACAACCCTACTTTCGTATAACCAAATAAGATGATGAAAATATAATTACAAACTTATTTTCATTATATGGTTGATTACATCTAATCAAACATGACATTAAATGACACTAAATTCAGCTCTTAAATTGGTGAACAATTGATCATCAATCACAAAGAATGAGCATTAGGCATTAATGATGATAGAGGATGAAAGTTATTTCCAAAAGTTTAATGAATTGTATATGCTTGAAAACATGGCGTAACAATTTCAATAATGTTTTGGACACTTCGTAGATTTGAAATATATTCTCACTTTTTTGAATTTTTCAAAATAGAGTTACTTCAAATTTCAATTTTATCTCTCTTTTAACGTAAATGAAAAACAATGTACTCATATAATAACAAGTTTTGTACGACACTATCTTCAAAGATATTAAGGGACAAATTTGCTCAAGTAACTTTAATAGTTCTAGAAATGACCAATAACATATTTACAGTGATTTATATAGAAAAAAGTCACTCTCCAATAAATTTTTAGACATCTCTAAATTAGACAGCTACTCTAAAATAATTATTAGTCACTCCGTAACTTTTAAAAATAATTCCTTATTATAACGTTTTTGTAAGACAGTCTCACTCAAAAATTTATGCTCATAAATCCCTAAATTTCTATTATTACCTATGTATGTTTTTTTTTTTTGAAAGGGAGTGTCTAAGAGAATAATACTTCTAGCTTCCTTCAATAATTAATATTTTCTTTTCTTCTTCACAATGATGTTAGTACCTTGATTCTGGCACTAAAGACCATTAAAATCATAATATTTGTAAGGTGGGAGTAGTTAGGTTAAGTGTTCAAAGCTAATATAATCTTTTTGCTCGATATATTATTTGTTATGTGAATCACTATTTTTCCAAAAGAGTGGCTCATTAGCTGGCATTTTATTTTTTATTATTCCAATTTGAACTCACAACACAAAGCAAGCAAGTGGCCTCAGAAACTAAAACCACTAAAATATCACTACTCCAATAGAGTTGAAGTCTCTCATTGACTTCAAGGACAACCACAGTACATGTTCAAAGACATGCCTTCAACTGTGACCTGTAATGCTCTGTCTACTCTGACATTGTATTGTCCTTTTCTTTTTCAGCAAATTTGGCTTCATCAAAGGGGGATGAGAAATATTCTAGTGATGCTAGCATTTCTATGTCAAAATGACCATATTTATGTAAAATTCTTTGTTAACTGTATGAAACCGTGGAAGAACATAGAAATGACAAAATAAATCCAAACATAATGTCACAACTTAATATTCAATTCAAGTAAGGTCATTTGACTTACCTAACTCTAAAATAATTCGACTCAAATTAGTAAATACTCGAACTCGATACTAGTAAAATAAATAAATAGAAAAATGATATACGTACATTGAGTGATGATAAAAATATCGCTGAAAAGCACATTAAGAGGGTGAAATATAACTAAAAGTATAAAAATAATAATAAAAAAGGAACTCAACGATAACTTTTTCTTTACCTGGAAAAAAGGCAGGAAATTAAAAGAAGCAAATATAAGTTGTTTATTACATCTTAAACGTGCCTCCCAAGTTCATCACCTAACCTTCTAGCTTTATGATCAATCCACTTGTTTAATTGTTAGTTTGGATGCCAAGCAATCGTCAAACCAAACAAGAATTCAGAATTTGACCCATTTCAGAAACACAAAAACCCAAAATAGATTACGTTCTTGCTCCAACAAATTACAGTTCCATACACATGGAAACCAACAGTACTTCTGAGGATGGGAGTAGGAGTGTTCACCTGCAGATAAAGGAGCTCAAATCGATCAACGATGATCAGTCTGAGTGCACGGACACCATTTTGGAGTCTCGAGTCAATAGCATTGAGCATACAGAAAGCACTGCTAAAACCTCGTCGCCTCCACTGAGCCCTGTGGTTCGTGCCCCGGAGAAGAAGCTGACCCTTTTTGCCCTCCGGCTTGCTGTGCTTGAGAAGTCAGCTACTGGTTTAGGAACCCTTGGGTTCATCTGGGCAACTGTGGTTCTTCTTGGTGGGTTTGCGATAACCTTAGACATAACCGACTTCTGGATCATAACAGTCATCCTCCTGTTTGAAGCAACCAGGATTTTTAGCAGGAGTCATGAGCTCGAATGGCAACACCAATCCACATGGTCTTCTGAGATGAATGGAGTTCAGCTTCTGAAATCAAGCTCAATTTCGATCTTGAGAGCTCTGAAATCCATTTTCAGACGCGGTTCATCAGGAATCAGATATGATAAACAGAAAAAGGAGGGTGCCAATGGGATAGAGAGGCGAGGAAAATGGAACAATAAACACTTTGTGACAAGAAGATGGGAAAGTTCAGAAGTACCTATCTTACCTTATGCTCCATGGGTTTTCATGGCAAGAAACATCGGCAGAATTCTTCAATGCCTTCAGATTGCAGCTGCGATTGCCTGCATAGTTCTCTCATTAATGAAGCTGATAATGCGTAACTATGGAGAGATAGAGAAAGGTGATACTGACAAGAGAAACAGAAAGGCTGCTTTAACTATCTTCTATAGCTTAGCATTGGCTGAAGCTTCATTGTTCTTGCTAGAGAAGGTTTATTGGCAATATAAGGTGACCTGCTGTAGAATATTGGAAAAAGTGAATAAAGAGAGTGAGTTGGGGGCTTCGGGTATACTCTCAGTCAGGAGATTCTTCTATGATGCCTACTCGAAATGCATCGATGGAAGCATTTTCGATGGGTTGAAGATGGATATGGTCTCTTTTGCCATGGAACTTCTCGGCTCAGATTCACCTGATGAGCAGCTCATGGGAGCTCAGATTCTTCGAAGATTTTCAGTAAGCGAGCAGTTTTCTGATGATACCCTGCAAAAAATAGGGATGAGTTTTTCAACAGTGGAAAGATTGGTAGAGATGTTGAACTGGAAACACCCACAAGAAGAGGAGATCAGGCAATCAGCAGCAGAAATACTGTCAAAGCTCGCAGGGAAAAACAGAATTCCCTTCGGGTTGCTTGGATTCCCGGTGCCATGGAATCAATTGCCTCCCTTCTTTACAGTCCTGGGACCTCAAGATCAGAAACTGTAGAGAAAAACATGATTTTCAACCAGGAACAGGAGGCTTATTGGGTTATCAATAATCTTGGACTCCTTATCCTTGAGAAGCTAGCTCGAGACCATGATAACTGCGAGAAAATAGGGAATGCTAGGGATCTCCTACCAAAAATTGTAGACTTCACACATGCAGAAGAGAGGGTGTTGAAGAGTGATGATGTTAGAGCACCTCAGATTCAGATGGTAAAAAGATCTCTGCAAGTGGTAAAAAGGCTAGCAAGCTCAACAGGAGACACCGGACAAAAACTTCGAAAAGAGATATCGGAAAACGTATTCACAATCACCAACATCAGAGACATATTACAGCATGGAGAGAAGCACCCAGAATTGCAAAAGCTAGCAATTGGTATACTCACAAGTTTGGCAATGGAGGATGATGGAACACAAAAGATTGAAAGCACTGGTGGAATTCTTAATGAGTTGTTGAATATTTTTTTCAAAGATGAAGTTCCAGAAGAGCAGGGCTATGTTAGAATTGCAGCTGGAGAAGCACTAGTCATGCTAGCATTGGAAAGCACGAACAGTTGTCATCGGATAATGAAACTGGGCGCACTGGAAAAGCTCGTGAAAGCACTGGAAAACAAGTTACTTTGTGTAAATGCAGCTGGGATTTTAAGAAATTTGTGTACCTACAGTCCAGAGGATTACTTTGAGGAATTAAGGGTAGTCACACTGGCAATGCCCTTGGTAAGTCCAACTGGTTCACGCTTCTGTTCTACTCATTTATTTATCTGAAGAGGTTCAGTTTAACAATAAGTTCAGTTCAGCAAAAATAAGTTCAGTTCAGTTTAATTCAAAAAAACTTTAGAATTTATCAGAGATAGATACAGCAAAGACAAATAGATAGTTGAAAAGAAAAGGCCTCAGCTCCCAGGAAATCTTGTATTACATTCATAATTTTACCCAAATGAAACTTCCCAAGACTTAAGGAAATACATCAGTTAGCTTAGTTGAGAAAAGGCTTATGCCTTGTTTAGGCCAAGTAATTTCAAGTTTGTGTAGATTTGCTCTCCCTAATATGTCAGGTTAGATCCGGTGCCAGCGGACTAGCCTTTGCTGAGTCTAGCCCTTGCATTTATTTGAATAACAACCATCACCAGTTCACCACATATAAGAATCAAATCGGTGTGGTTTGGATGTAGTCACTAGGCATAGTTTGATATCAGGGGTACAGTCTACCAACATCAAGTGGGATAGGTTGGCTTACTTTAAATGAGATTACCGTATTTCCAGTAATATAGGGGTACATTCCCACTCTTCTGCGGTGAGTTATCAAGCTTGGATCACCCAGGCGCAAATTTCCTATTTTTGTCTTTCATTCATCCAGGTAATCAAATGAACAGCAAAGATAAAATTGTCTTGTTTGTTTTGCAGGTTCTCAAAGGGATTGTTTCCAAAGAGATAGAACTACAGGAAGCAATGGTTGGACTAGCAGCAAGTGCTTTCAAGTTCATGGTTTGGGAGGAATCATGTGTCATGTTTGAGCGATCTGAAGTAAAAAAGATGAGATAGCAAGGGCATTAGTTGAGATACTGCAGAACCATCAATATCCATGCATCAGATTTCCCAGGATACGAAGGTTTACAATCGAACTTGTAATATGGATGATGAGAGACCAGAAAAACACCCACATTTTCAAGAATCTAGGATTGGAGAATGAGCTGGAGAATGTATTGGACACCACGTCAGAGGCAGAAAGCTTCAACATATTATTAGGCTCGGTGGGTTTAAGCAGGTTTAAAACAAGCATGCAATCATTGGTTGAAACAGCCCTAGACTTGCTTATGAACAGGTGAATGCTGGAGGCTACTCATCGATCCATTTTCCTCTACCATTTTGCCCTTTGTTTATTATGCATTTGGGTTGGGTGTTGTCAAATGAGTATTTTTGATCAAGCAAAATGAGTAAGTTCATGCATGAAAGAAGATTGCTCCTCATTTGAAGGGTAAACAACTGTGAAATTAATATTCAGTGGCAAATCTTTCACTTAAATTACTCTGAAGGTTCTGTACTGCTATTTTACTTGCAGCATTATATGACATTCACGAGAACATACTTACACGAAGAAGTAGTATTTCATTTAGAAATGATGAAAATCTGGCTGGCTTTTCCCTTGCGATTTTAGTATCAAGAAGACAGGTAAAATTCTCAAGTCAGAACCTCCCAACTTTTAATCAAGAGTGAAGAAACAATCACAAATCTATAAATTGCACAATATATCAGAAAAATTACACTATATATATATGCCCAAAGTTGATCACATATTTCCTCCATAATTTTACCAGCATTTTACTCAAACTTGGCAGCCATACCCAGTTAGCAACACAGGTCTTGGTACTAGACTCTGACCATTTTCTGAAGTTTCATGAGCCTTAGCATAAAATGAAGGGATAGGTGTCCATACTCAAGTGAGAGTATCAAATATGACATGACAAAGGATACTGGAGGTAAAATGAAGAGCCTGCGTTATGTAGATCACAAGGGAGTTGGGAGGCTGAAGAATGTGCCACTTTTCCTGTAGAGATGGAAATCCTACTTATAAGAATCCGAACATAAATTCCAGAGTTCTGATGAACAGCAGTCGTTTCTGATGTCTAAGTTACAACTTCGATGGCTGACATTTAGTCCACAATTTTAGATATTAGATACCATTTAAACAACATACCCCAAACCCCTACATAAAGATCACTGCAAAATATTTGACTGCTATAAACTAAATTTATTAGCCAAATTTTCAATTCAATTAGATTGGAGAGGATTAAGTACCAAAGTGCAGGAAAATTAACAGTCTATCTTAGACTACATACTACAGAAGAATGCTCTATTCTTCAACTTACAAGCACAAACAGAAGAATAGTCTATTCTTCAATTTATAAGCACAAATAAAATTATATCAAATTTAGAAGAGAGGGTGGTGGGCTTTGATTAACTCAAACCATCATAAAGTTATATAATGTAGCTTCACAGTTAAAATCAAAGTTCAATTCAGAAGAAGAAGAAAAAACCCTCATTCCCCCCAAAAAAAAAAAAAACACAAAAAGAAAGAATTGAAGAAGATTAATAAGGAAGAACATGTGATTGATTAACTTATTGCCAAAGAATTTCCAGATTCACAGAAGCCCGAGACTGTAGAAAGAAGTTTATAATCAATTGTTAATGAAACACAAATTCGAAGGTGAAAGTAGTACAACACTACCTACATGTTTATTAGTTAGTAAGCGTAGATGGGGTAATTTTTTTGAATGTGGGGACGGGTGAAAATGGGAAAGTTTTGGAGATTAAAAACAAGCAGTGGGGTTAGTTAGATCAAAGGTTAAGATATAATTTTACGTAGGAGCATTGCTCAAGGAAGAAAAAGAAAGCTTATGTAGATATGATATGCCTAAAGTCCATAACTATTATAGGCTCAATTTTGTCATATTTTTTGATATAGAAGTCAAATAATAATTTGGATAGCTAGTGATGATTCCATTCGGGTCATTTGGGTTTGGATTGGGTTGACTTGTAATCAACCAATTAGTTTGGTCCAAAAAAATTACCTTATAAAAAGAAGTAACTCGTTGAAATTTCGAGTCGAGTTTGGTTCGCTCAAGTCTATTTGAATTACGGATTCACTTTCACATGAACATGTTTCGAGTGTCGAATTATATATAAGCCCGGATCATTCGGTTCGCTTTCGGATATCAATTCGATTTTACTAGGTCTACTTATCCCAAAAAACCCACTCAAGCAATCCTTGTTGATTATTAAAAAAGAAAGAAAGTCCCTGGTCCTCAAATGTGGGTTACCATGAAGTACGGTATTAATGCGAATTTTCGTGGTACGATATCCAATGGACTAAACTAGTAGATGACATTGGTAGGTGCATATAATATAATTGGGTGATCAAGAATTCGGAAACAAAATTAAAATAGATGTTGGTAGTGACTACTCAGATATTCCTTCAAATGATATTTGTTTATGCTCAAAGGGTGGCCAAGCCAACTGGTGCCCTTTTTATTCCAACTTCTACTCTTCAAATACCAATTCACATCACATACACATACACATAGTTTGTCACTATGCATTATTAAATTAAAGTCTTTGGTGCAAAGAGTGCTCTCACAATTAAGATTTAGGTTTTAAATGCATTAGATTTCTTGTCAACCGTTACTTTTCCTTTTTATATATGTCATTGTTGCATTGTAATGTTGGTGTTGGAAACATTCCTTCGATTTTAATATCGATATCCGTTGTACTCTGATTTCTAAAGTCGAGAGTTTTGAACAATTTGAAAAGAAAACCAACCCGAACAAACCCTAAGCCCGACTAGATTAAACTTTTATTTATTTTTAAAAAAACCCCTTAACAATGGTACATGACCAAACTACTTGATCTAAATTGCTATTGACTATGTCTTTTTGTTATGAAAAAATATATCACCTCAATACTTAAATGAAAACTATTCCGTTACAATTCCATTAAAATTAGCTCGTGTCATAAAATAATACTAAGTAGTTTGAAACAACTTTTTGGAATAGGCCTTTCTATTGGTAGAAATGCTTTGAGAAGTAAAACTATTTACATCATAATCTCCTCAGAAGAGCAGAACCCACACAAAAAGTTGTACTTTGAACTAATTCTTATTTCTATTCTTGGTGATATGTCAATATCAATGATGATACTAGTAAGATTATTATGAATTTTGGATTTTATGTCGAATCCAAACTTTTTAAACTTGGAATAGGTCAAACCGAAAATATGAAATTCTTTAATTGAGGACGGAATCAGATTGGAGGTTCATACCGCAATGGTTTACCAGTCACACATAAAAGTAACACCCCTGAGCCAAGAGTTATACTAAAATGTCACTAAATTATTTTGGAATGTCAAAAATGTCACTAATTAATTTGATAATTAATGATTGCCATTAGACTAATTATTAACGGTTAAAAATACCACTAATGAAATTTTGTTCAAACACGTGTCACTAGACTAGTGATGTAGAAACGGATAAAATGAGCTACCGTGACATTTTTGACCTGTAATAACTAGTCTAATGACAATTATTGAACATCAAATTAATTATTGACATTTTTGATATTCATAGATAATTTAGTGGTATTTTAATCCAAATCCCTTTAAGACATGACACATTTTAACAGAGGAAATTTAACTTTGTTTAAAAAAGGAGAGTTATGGAAATAGGAATAAATTTTAAAAAAGTAAATAAATAACGATCAGGGATAGATAACTATATAATTTGTACGCATGAACTCCATCCTAAAGGAAAACCTCCTTTTCTCTCATGAGTTGGCCGAAAAGAAAAAGGGGGCTTTCAACGTTAAATGCCGGTTAGCAATTAAAAAAATAAAATTGCGAGCACAAACAGCATACTTACAAGCATCAATATGCTTACAAGCAACACTAAAAGAGCCACACCACAAATCTAACAGAAAAACCAACCTGTACAAGGCAAAAAACGGCAGCAAAGGAAGCAATATAAATTATTTACATATTATTTGCACTTACCATTATCATGCCTCTCTCTACCTTAAAACGTGCCCCCAAGTTCATCCCTCTACCTCTTTCTTTATAACCGATCTCTTCTTGTCTTATTTCTTAATAGAAATCCAAGCACTTATCCAGCCAAACAACAAGCTCTTGGAACTCAAATCTCAATACATTTCAGAATTCAAAAAATCTGATACAAATTCATGGATCACAATAGCACTCCTGAGGACGTGCATGGAAGTGTTCATTTGGAGATATCCGAACTCAAAAGGATCAGCGGCGATGTGCATTCTGAGAGTGCCACCATTTTCGAGCCTAGACTCAGTAGCATTGGGAGGAGAGAGAGCGACGATGTATATCCCTATCCAGCATTAAACCCAGGGGTTCGTGCCCCAGAGAAGAAGCTGACTCTTTTTGCCCTCCGGCTTGCTTTGCTTGAGAAGTCAGCTACTGGGTTAGGAACCCTGAGCTTCATCTGGGCAACCGTGGTTCTTCTTGGTGGGTTTGCGATAACCTTAGAAAACACGGATTTCTGGTTCATAACAATTATCCTCTTGATTGAAGGGACTAGGATTTTCAGCAGAAGCCATGAGATTGAGTGGCAACACCAGGCCACATGGTCATTTACAGAGTCTGGGATCAACAGTTTCCGGTTTCTGAAATTAAGCTCAAGCTCGGTCTGGAAATCTCTGACATCCATTTTCAAACCCATTTCATCAGAGAGCACAGATGATAGAAAGATAAAGGCAGCAGCTCCCACCAAGGGCGAGAGCCCAAAAAATGGGATGGAAATCACCTCTTGACAAGAAGATGGGCAACCTCAGATGTGCCCGTGGTGCCTTATGCTTCATGGGTTTTCCTGGCGAGCAACATCAGCAAAATTCTTCAGCTGCTCCAAATTGCAGCCGCAGTCACATGTGTTGTTCTCTCATTGATCAAGCTCATAGTTCAAAACTATGGAGAGATACAAAAAGGCGATACTGATAAGAGGAACAGAAAAGCTGCTTTGAGCATTTTCTATGGGTTAGCCTTGGCTGAAGCTTCATTATTTCTGCTTGAGAAAGTTTACTGGCAATATAAAGTAATCTGCTGTGAATTATTGGAAAAGGTGAAAGAAGAGTGCGAATTAGAGCCTTCAGGTATAGTCTCAGTCAGGAGATTCTTCTATGATGCATACTCAAAATGTGTGGATGGAAGCATCTTTGACGGGTTGAAGATGGATATGGTCTCTTTTGCTATGGAGCTCCTGGGTTCCAGTTCACCTGATGAGCAGCTCATGGGAGGCCGGATTCTTCGAAGGTTTGCAATGAGTCCACGGTTTTCTGATGATACCCTGCAAAAAATAGGAATAACTTTTTCAACAGTGGAAAGATTGGTAGAAATGTTGAACTGGAAAGAGCCACAAGATGAGGAGATTAGGAAAGCAGCGGCAGAAATCTTGTCCAAACTTGCAGGGAAAAAGCAGAATTCCCTACGAATTGCAGGGATTCCGGGTGCTCTGGAATCAATTTCCTCGCTCCTTTACAGTCACAGGACCTCCAGTTCAGTAGCTGAGGAAATCGGAGAAAAGAACATGATAATTGATCAAGAACATTATGACTTCTGGACTATCAATAATCTTGGACTTCTCATTCTTAAGAAGCTAGCTCGTGACCATGAAAACTGTGGGAAAATAGGGAACGCAAGGGGACTACTTCCAAAAATCATAGACTTCACACATGCAGAAGAGCGGCTTTTGAGAGGTGATAATGTAGCAGTATCTCAGATTCAAATGGTAAAAAGATCTCTGCAAGTGGTAAAAATGCTAGCAAGCACAACAGGGGCCACAGGGAAACTACTCAGAAGAGAGATATCAGAGAACGTTTTCACAATCAGCAATGTCAGAGATATTTTACGGCATGGAGAAAAGCACCCTGAATTGCAAAACCTAGGAATTGAGATATTGACAAGTTTGGCCATGGAAGACGATGCAACAGAGAGGATTGGAGGCACAGGTGGAATTCTTAAGGAGCTGCTGAACATATTCTTCAAAGACGACATGCCAGAACTGCAGAATTCTGTTAGAACTGCAGCTGGAGATGCACTAGTCATGCTGGCACTGGAAAGCAAGCCGAATTGTCATCGCATCTTAAATCTGGGTGCACTCGAAAAGCTTGTGAAGGCTTTGGAAGTTAAATTACTTTGTGAAAATGCAGCAAGGATTTTAAGAAACTTGTGCACCTACAGTGCAGAGGATTGCTTTGTGGAGTTAAGGGAAGTCATGCCAGCAGCACCCACAGTAAGTCCCACTGGCTCCTCCAAAGACAAATTATTTATTGACTGGCGAAAACCATTCAATATGCCTAGAACATATGAACTGACCAGTATGGATGCGTCAAAGTGGGTTAATGCTATATGTTCACTTGGCTCCAGTTGGGCCGAGCCATTTCTAGTTCGAGTTATTTTCATATCCATAATATTTCAGATAAGGTGTGGTACAAGTGACATCACTAATTTTAATTAGACAGCTACTATCACTAGAAGTCAGGGTCAGATAGGTCCTATTTGGCTGAGTAACCAAGGATCAACTATAAATCATAAAAGTTCCACCTAGAAAGGGGTGTTTGGGAGGGGGTGTCAGATGTAGCAACCTTAACCCAGATTAAATAGAATTGATTGCCTAATACTCTATAGAAAGGATGCATAGGGCAGTTTAGAGAGGCATGTGCCATTATCAGGTTAGACCAACATCAGGTATGGTCCAATTGGGTCACATTATAATAGGGTAGAGTTGAAACTTGAAATCAGATTATCTTGTTTCAAGTTAAGTTCAGGTTGGTATTTCAGGTACAGTTACCGTGTTTTGAGTTTTATCAGCCTAGTTCATGTTGACTCACCATGTCTGAATATGCTTATTCATTCGTTCGTCAAGCTCAGCTAATCAAATGTACGGCAAAGGACAAGTTCATATTCCTTATCTGTTCTGCAGGTCCTCAAGGGAATTGTTTCAAAAGAGGACAAATTACAGGAAGTAACGGTTGGGCTAGCAGCACGTGCTTTCAAGTTCATGACTTACGAAGAATTGATTGAGAAATCTGGAATAAAAGAAGAAAAGCTAGCTGAAGTATTAGTCGAGATTCTCAAGAAACATCAATATCCTCCTACCAGGTTTCCCAGAATACGCAGATTCACAATTGAACTTGCAATTTGGATGATGAGGGACCAAAAAATATTCACATTTTCAAGAATCTAGAACTGAAGAAGGAGCTGGAGAATGTTCTAGACACCACATCAGAGCTAGAGAGCTTCAACATATTTTCAGGCCCAGTAGGTTTAAGCAGATACAAAACAAGCATGGAATCATTAGTCAAAACAGCACTGAGCCTCCTGGAAAATGAGTGAAAGCCAAAGGCTTCAAACTACATGTAAACAGTTCTGTTTTCCCTCTTTCTTTCTTGATTCATTTATTTATTTATTTCATTTATCCACTGCTAAACTTCAAAGCAATTGTGACATTGATCACACAGCATTGGCAAACTGATGTATGTAGGAGAACCCCCCCAAAAAAAAAAGCAAATCTGTTTTAACAACCAAGACAATGTATTGTGTCAACAGTTAAATTTAAAATTCTTTGAATTTTATGTATTGTTATTTACAGGCATAACCAAAACAGATGGTTGACAAGCACAGACTCAACATGAAATCTTTTAGAGTTTTGGGGTTATTTCACTAGAAAAGAGGAAAATTTGTGCACTTTAATATTTAGGTTAATAGTGGTGTAACATGTGTAAATTTCTCAAGGCAGAGAACTCCTATTAGGAATGAAGAAATCATGATAAATTCGTAAATTGCATTATGATGCAGAAAATCAGCACCCATGTACATTCATGAAGTTGACATGTATATTTTTTTCTTTTGGCAAGGGTAAATGCTGTAAATGATTTCGATATATGTCCCTTCTTACCCAACTTCTTCACAATTTCCCTTTCCCCCAATTCATTAGAAATTTTTACCAAGAACCCTTTTTCTTTGTGGGGGGTTGGGGGGTGTTGTAGCCTGTTTGAGAGTTTGCTTGGGTCAATTGGAACACCTCTTTACTTATAGGGTTAAGATTGTCTATATATGGATCTCCGGACACAGTACGATGTCAAAACACAGAGCAGGTGGTTGTGATTGTATTATAAGCAGCGTTACTTGGACCAGGCCATAATGATATCCAATTGTATGGACACGAGTCTATGTTTCATGTCCTACCCTTTTTTAACAATAGTGTTCTTTGTCTGTTGCATAACGCTGCAGTGTACTTCAAGCAATGTTTACAAGGTGATCGCAATAGACCTGGGCAAGAGATGGGGGTTTAGGAGAGAAATTTCAAAAATTAAGAAAGGGGAGGGCATCATAGTGTTGGGTTCTATAAACCTAGGATTATGATATGCTTTGCTAGTAAAATGATATAATTTGTATACCCAAGGTGCAGATTACAAGTGAGTTAGAAATCCTAGAACGTGTATATCCCTTTCCCCAGTAGAGATGCCACCCATAATCAACTAACTATACAACTCCACATCAATCAAACAGGAGAACAAAGAGAACCAATAAAGATCACACAATGCCCATCAATTGGAAAGTCAGTCTCAAAAACCCAGAAACTGGATACTACTTAAACAAGCTAAATTCCAATAGTAACTCTGAATTGTAATGAACAGTATTTTTTTGCCAAAATTTTCGATTATAGATTAGATACATAACAATCTATCATAAATTACATTATTATATACTCCCTAATTTCATAAGCAGAAGTAGGAGTATATATACAAAGTTTCAGTTCATAGAAATTGAATTACATATAAAAGATCATGAATCGAAGCCATCCAAATGCGAAAAGACAAGAGAAAGCAATACCTGAAAAATTCAAATTGATTTATCAAATCAGTAAGACTGGATTCCCGATTTCGCACTCTCCAATTTTAGTACCCAGAACACAACCATCACTATTCACTTCTCTCACTCCTTTCAACAAAGTTCCATATTATGTTTTGGAGAAATTTAAAAAGCATAATCCGTTGTCGTCCAGCGGTTAGGATATCTGGCTTTCACCCAGGAGACCCGGGTTCGATTCCCGGCAACGGAATTTTTATTTTGTTTTTCCCTGGGATAGACCTAACATTCAGGTTATTCAATTCAGTTTCGGGCTGAGTTACTCCGTATCGGGTTCTGTTTCAGGTCACTCCTTTTTTGATCCAATAAGCTTGCCTTGCAAAGAAAATCAGTATGAAAAAAAATGTCTAGTTTCGATTCGGTCCAGTGCAGATCGAATCTAATTTAGGTCAATTTTGAGTTTGTTATTTTAGTTGTTTCAGGTGTCGCGTTGAGTATGAATTTAGGTCATTCAAGTCGGGTTAGTTTTGCGAGTTAGTTTTGCGAGATTTATTTCGGAGTATTTGCTTGGAAAAGGTAGGTGTATTTTTCAAAGGAGATTTGTTTTGGGAGGAGCAGTGGGAAAATTTTGGTTTATTTTAAGGTGTAATAGGCAACTTTCCTCCCATTTCAAAAAAAAAAATAAAAAAATAGGCAACTTTCCTTTAGTTTAACCCAACGGAGAAGGGGGATGGTCGAGTTTCACGGTTGAACCTCAAAGACTAATTATGACTGATTTTATTCTCGTCGTATGAAAATTGTAATCTTACATGTTTTAAATTTGGATCTTTCTGTCGGGGAAGCACCACATGACCATTCCAGCTTCCTAAATCAGAAGTTGGATTGATTAGTTGAAGATAAAACATTTTAAATATAAGCAATGGATTTTCTTAATAGTTTGGCCTTTTAAAGGTCATCAAAGGATAATATGGGGAACGAGTTATGTTTGCCCCAAATTCTATGATTGAATGGATGGTAGATTAGAGACTCGGTCCAATTCTTCACTTCAAAGGAAAGACTTTCTCTGCAACTAAATACATTCTTTAATCATTATGTATTCATCCTGACTGAGGCATTAAGATTTCCATGGTTAGGGTTTGATGTATGAGATGCATATACCATCCTATTAAAATGTGTATATCTTGATGCTGAAAGCATTATCATTGAAGGTGTCAATGTTGCAGATCTCATATTTCTGTATGGTGAAATCCTTCATGCGATAAAAAAATGACACTAAAAATGTCGTAATTCCAAATCTATAAATCTGGGCTACCATATGGTAAGTTACTTTTATCTTCAAAAGGAACTAGATTCCTTCCCCCTTCTTCGCTATCTTAGCGGATCCATTTTGATTTTTCAACCAGTTGGAAACACCCCACCACCACAGTGAAGTCAGCTACATTTTTGGTAGCTAACCTCTACAATCATGCCGTGCAATCACTAAAAAGATCATGCCTATTCTCAACAGTGAACTATATACTTTCAGGGCAAGGGGTGGGTGGGGGAGTGGGTGGAAGGAGAGAGAGAACAGATGCTCAAATTATGAGTTGGATAATAATCAAACTCCAGGTTGTTTAATAGTCGTACAAATAATAGCAGCAGCATTCAAGAAAGGTACAATGGGCTGAAAATTCCAAGTCCTTTCTTCTTGACATTCAAACACAGACTCTGCAACAAATTAAAAAATTGGATACTCTGAAAACGCCACAAGCCTGCCTCGGACTGGGACAATGAAAAAACCAAACAATATGATTTTGTGGAAGATTTAGATTTCTCTCAATTTAAGCATCACTAGCAGGAGCCGGGGCTGGCGGCTTCATCAGGGGCTGAAGGGCTTTCACCACAATGCTCATGTTCGGCCTGAACTCTGCTTCATACTGAACACAAAGAGCCGCAACAGCAGCCAGCTGCATCACATTATAACAAGTTCCCACAACATTTCAGCAAAAATAACCAAATATCAATCATCATAATAACAAGCTCCCACACCGTTTTAGCAAAAATAGCCAAATATCAATCATAATAACAAGCTCCCACACCGTTTTAGCCAAAAAACCAAATATCAATCATAGCGCCTTGGAAAGGGGAATGCAAAGTGCAAATCTAGCAATAGGTTGTACAATTCAGATTCAGGACCAGTTTTTGGCTTCATGACTCAAGGCAGTGTAGTTATAATTGTGGTCGAGTTGATGGAAGTCCAAGTTTACCATGACAGGTACGAGCAATTGGTGCTGAAACTTCAAGTTGGGTTGACTGGAGTTCAAGTCAAAATCAGTTTGACCTATTTGGGGCCAGGCTTCAAGTTCTTTTTTTGCATGTGTGTGTGCAGTTGTTTTTTTTTTTGGGGGGTGGGTTTGCACAGAGAGAGAGAGAGAGAGAGAGAGAGAGAGAGAGAGAGGGAGACCTTAGCAACTCCTTTAGCAGGGTAATCCTTCAATCTTGGATCAACACATTGCTTAACTTTGTCTTCGCTCAGCCTTGGAGTCGCCTGATGACATAAGAAAGACACATTAGCACAATGAACAAGATGGCCAATCTTAATTTGAAAAAGACGCGCTACTGACCCATGTGACCAAACTTTGCTGACCACGAGGCATAGTGTGATCCACAGGTTTACGGCCAGTGAGAAGCTCCAGAAGAACAACCCCAAAACTGTACACATCGCTCTTCTGTGTCAACTGTCCAGTCATTGCATACCTGGAGACAATTGTAGATGGTTCAGTAAAATCCCAGATAGCCAAGTAGCTATTAGTGAAGCAAAACACTGTCTACCGAAAATTTTGGTTTCACAAATTACTCTATAGAAACAAAGGATCTATAAAACCCCCAAAAGGTGATTTGCACACATTATCAGCTGCCAACATAACTACATGAGCTTCAATTAAAATATGCCTGCTTTTCTTATGAGGGAATCAAACCACAAAGATTAAATGTAAAGATAATCACTCTGGTGCATGGTAGCCAAAGGTGCCCAAAACTCTGGTAGAGTGGAGACGAGCAGCCATATCAGGAGCCTGATTCGAAAGGTTGAAATCAGCTATCTTGGCCCTGAAGTCCTCAAACAAGAGCACATTGCTAGATCTGATATCTCTGTGAATGATACCAGGCTGAACTTTCTCATGGAGATACTCCAATCCCCTTGCAGCATCAACTGCAATTCTTACTCGCTGCATCCAGTCAAGCACTGGACCAGGTTGTGCACCTTGGACACCTTTCCTTCCTGCAATAAAAAGTATTTAAAGAACAGTTTTTTGATTATATTACCAGAAGCCTTATGAAAGTGATGGAGATGTCAATCAACATTTGAAAACATATCATACCATGCAAAATATCATGCAAGGATCCCATGGTAGCAAACTCATAAGCTAATACCCGCATATTTCCCTCCACACAGTAGCCTAGCAGCTCAACAAAGTTCTCATGTTTCAGTGTTGAGACCCTAGCAACCTACAAAGACCAATTATTACAGGAAACACAGTTAGATTGAAAAACTACTACATCAGTATCAAATATTGCAGTAATAGTCACATATGTTAACTAATTTTGGGGAAAATAAGGAGAAAGGTCAAGTGCAGTCAGGCAGACCTGAGCTAAAAACTCCGAATTAGATTCCGGCTCTTGTGAAACATCAAGCTTTTTCACAGCAACTGCCTTTCCATTTTCCAATGTCGCATAATATACTCGTCCATAGGAGCCTTCTCCTATTAATGCTTTGGATCCAAAGTTGTCAGTTTTCTCCTGAAGCTCATCTAGGGACAAGGCAGGTACTTCAATTGGAGGTGGTGCTGCCTTCTGAGCTTCTTCTTTTACTGGTGCTGTAGCCTTTGGGTTCTTTTGGGCTTCTGATATTATCAACAATAAAAACATAAAGTTAGAAGAACATCAATCATCTGTATGAAAGCAACACAGGTTTTTTTGGGGGGGTTTGAATCTCCACCCAAATGCAACCACCAAACACTACATTGGAGAAACGGAAAGTCATTTCAGTTCCAAGTAACCATAACCTTAAAAAAAGGGCTTCCATAAGTTGTATTTGAACTGACTATTGACTGAAGGTGGTGCATACCCCATTAGACCACCTGTTTGGTAGTTTATTAAATCAATCTACTGCAACAGGACAAATGAACATGTTCTCTTCAAACATTATCTGTGTACCTTTAGAAATTCTGTCAACAGCAATTCCAAGACAAAGATGCTTTCATTTATATTCTCACTCAAATCAGGAGGATAAGGAGCTAGAGCCAAGCCAAAATTATAAGGTATGGAGGAAGACAATTGTATCCTGGGGGTTTAGATTAAGAGAAAGGAGAGAGAATATATCAAGATAGATGTCTTGATTCAGCACTTTTAATTTAAAAAAATTCATATCTGACTTTTCCGCCTAAGCACACAAATTGAAAACTGAACCAAGTCAAAGGCTTAGTGTCATGAAAATAGTGTGTCAATGCAATTGAAAAGTGCACAAATGCAGCATGAGTGCAATAACGATATGTTATTTAGTAAGCACACCACAAGTGCATCTTTAAAGATATCAAGCATATCAGATATGTGTAAACTTAATAGAGAAGCATG
The DNA here is from genome assembly GCA_021018815.1 of Talinum fruticosum. Classification (NCBI taxonomy): domain Eukaryota; kingdom Viridiplantae; phylum Streptophyta; class Magnoliopsida; order Caryophyllales; family Talinaceae; genus Talinum; species Talinum fruticosum. Next base: position 3,632,187 of record JAITYX010000059.1, read on the forward strand.
TACCATCATGAACAGAAAATCTAGCATTTGTGTTTTACAACTCGCCATGACTAAGAGTGGTCTAAAAGAGCTTATCAAGAGCAGAATACCAAAGCTGAGCTCACAACTCACAAGCCATTCTCAATGACGCTGAGCTTGTACCATTCTGTGTTATGATCCTCAGGCCTCAAGAAAATGGCATGCCAAATGATACTATGAAACGAGCAAGCAACTAGTATTGACATGACAATATCATACAAATTATAATTGTGGCTAGCTACAAAACCTAGGTTACAAATCATATCACCTCAAGTTCCCCACCCAAACACATGACAATCCAACATGAGTAATTGCAGTTGCCTCATCATTTTGAGGCTAAGACAAAAAGCTTCTCACAAAAAATGGCCAAGTCCAACAAAGACACTCATCTCAATGTTCAAAGCACAAAGCTCAAACGTGGGTATGACTGAGTTTTAATTACTAATACAGCCTCAAAAACTGACTCGAAGTTCCACAGAAGTGGTGCCACAAAAAAACAGCTCATAAACATTCTAGCTTCAAAAATTTCATCATTGTTCACCATAGACAAAGAAAGAAACAGAATTAACACACTCAAACATTGTTAATTCTTTAAGCCATTAAAAACATAGAACATACTATCCACATTGGTGTTTGGGATTTTAAGTTGCTCGTCACTTTGATGGTGAGACTCATCTACTTGACAAGTACAACAGAGCCACTTCCGCATCCTTGATGGCCTTCTCAAATGCAGATCGTCTTTTGTGTTTCCGTCCAGTCGTACAAAGTAGCCAGGAGGCGGTGCATGTGCCTAAAACCATCAGACCAAAATCTTCTCATCAGTCGAATTTACTATAATTCCAATTAAATAATATGAATACACCAAATCACGAATGATAGGACATATCAAAAACCATAGAACACACATATTATTGCAACAAATTGACGGATTCACATGAAATCACATACATAAAATCCCTAATAATGATTCGCCCATTTCACCATCTTTCAATTAATCAATACTATGACAAACAAAGACAATGATTTTGACTGATAAACAGACGAATTTACACATAAAGAGCAACCAATGAAACAAGAAAAAGAAATGTCTAATCAGAAGAAAGGGGATCCACTAATCCTCACCACATAACCAGCACGTTTCTGAAAGATATCGTCCATCAATAACCACGGATTCCCAATTCACAAAATCAAGAATAATCAAACAACTTCTTCAAGGGGGTATCCGAAATTCCGAAGTAACTTTTCAACTGTCGAAACTTTGTCAAGCCAAAAGCAAATAAAAATACCTGTGAAATGATTCACAGAGAACGGGAGAATTCCCAAAAAAATACAAAACCCAGAATCGAATTTCCTTCGTAACCCTAAAAACAAAATCCGAAACAATCAAAGAAGATTCCAATTGGAATCGGGACCCCAAGAAAGCAGAAGGGCAGAAGGGGAGGGGGAATAAGACACGTTAAAACGAAAGCCCTCGACGGAGAAGACCCAAATAACAGAGAGGAGAGAGAGTGACATCGAATATGAGTTGGATAATCAAATAACAAACAGTACTTTAAGAGAAGCATGCATACCTGGTCTGGCCAAGGGGGTAGAGAGAGAAAGGGACAGAGGCAGGACGGCAATGAATTGGAAATTAGAATTGAATTTTTGGGGTTTCAGCTTTTGGGTAAGCAAAGGAAGAAAGGAAAGAAGGGAGGAGAGAGAGAGAGAGAGAGAGAGGAAGGAGACAGATGGGCAACAGTAGACAACAGGGCGGCCAAGGCTTTAATTAGAAGCAAAATACAAGCCAAGCCAAACCAAAGGCCAAAGGATGGCAAAGGAAGGAAGCAAAGATGGGGTCTTTCTCTCTCTTGCTTTATATATAAAGAGAGAGAGGGAGAGGAGAGAGAGTGATAGAGTCCAGAAGGATTACTCCAACCTTGAAGCCGGTGGTGGTGGTGGGTAGGAAGGAACCGAGCTGTTCTGAAGAGGTGGAATCTTTTATCATTGCTCATCAATACCCATTTGGGTCACCTCCATAATTACTAAACTTTGACCATTTTTCTAGCCGTTATGTAACTTTCGTGTTTTTAGCTTTTCTATTTTCTTGCTTTAAGTACAATTGAGCATGGATCATATGTACCATAAACACCACTCCAAATGGGTCATATATACTCTCAGTTCTGAAATTAGAATAATAAAATTTGTCAAATGATTATAATCTAAAATAAAAATTAATTAAATATGTATGATTATGATTCTTAATTTTTTAAAAACAATCTAACTAGAACAACTCTTAATTTTTAAGAAAAATATATGAAATTAAAATTATAAATTGATCATACACTTTCTTTCTCCAACTTGAAAGGTCTTACTCGAATTTTTACCTGTTATAAACGATGAACGAGTAAATATCTTAATATTTTTAAAACTCATATCAAAAATATTCTCCCTCTTAATAACTTTGGTGCAAGGGCATGTAAGCATTTGCTAATGCTCGTCTTTTATTGCTAATCTTTTTCCCCTTTTGACGCTTCAAGTTTAATTTTAAAGATAACAAACACTTACAACTGTTTGGAAAATTCATGTTTAATGCATGTAAGAGTCTACACAATGTGGAAACCCAACATTTAATCATTTTCAGTTTTAGAGATTTGGTCTCACAAATTTTCATTTTTCAAACTTTTTAATTTATTTTTAAAGTATGTGCAATCTAACTTTAATTTGTCGACAATTCTTAAGGCCCATGTGTTCTTATTAAAAGAAAGAAAAATATTCTGTTAACCACAGAGATCAAATACATATATCAGTGTAAAAAAATTAAAAAAATAATGAAAAAAAGCCAATATGATCTTTAATTGCCGACTTTTAAGTTATTGGTTTTTTCTATGTAACTTGAAATTCTGAAAAATATATTTTAGAACCACCACCAACATCGCCTCCGCCCCCTCTCTCCTCCGTCATGCTCATGGCCATGGCAAATTATCGACTGCCGTTGTAGGATTGACATACAAAACAAAGCAAAAAAGAATAGGACCTAACAGAACAAAATCCGAATACGAAAAAGCCTACTACAATCAATCGATTTGCCCGGCCTTGCCATGGCAAATTATGAGTTTTTCCCCGAAATTATCCCTTTTGTGTAAAATAGAGGCGTAGAGGTGAATGTATCCTATATGTGAAATTCAGATCTAAAAATCTACCTACAATTTTTAGAGACTTTTATCAGCAGAATTAATTGACACCCATAGAGTTTTGGTTTTTTAACAGCAGCACATTTGACTAAATATGCAAAAGAACAAAAGTACGAAACTATTTAAAAGTACAGTGATGAGCAAAGAACTCAATTTGTTAATGAAAAATAAACAATAATCCATTTAATAAACAAAGAATCGTATCTGAACGAGACCTAGTCAATTTGGCATGAAAATAAACATACATTTAACAAATAAAGGATAGTATTAAGATGAGACATAGTCAAGGGAAAAGGGATTAAACAATTTCCCCTGGGGATTTCATTTGCTTTCTTTTACATTTCTATTGATTGTGCCAAATTAACATTAATACAATGACAAATTGAATAAATTAGAATAATGGGATCATGATCATTTGTTCCTCGGGAAACATATCACCAATTCACCAGAATACCTCTATACCCAATTTTGGAGCATTTTCAATGCTTGTTTTGCAAAACATGTACATTTGCAGCAGATAAATTCCTCTGGATAATCATTACAAGCAAATGTTAAAGAAACCACAAGAATTTGTGACAGAAACCTTTCCTGCATTAGGAGAAAAAAACACTCATCTCAATCCAACAGATTTACTTATATGCAAATTCTTGGGTGAAAACTGCCAGAAAAACATACTGTAAGACAGTTGGCATGGTGCGTCATAAGCAGGTTGCGAATTGATGTTGTATTTGCATCTCACAATAACTTTTTGTGGATGCAGCACAAGAAAACTAAAAACAAAGAAAAAGAAATCCCACACCTGAAAATAATTTTCAAAGCAATCGGCGAAGCTGGTCATTTTCTTGCCTTAGAGCCCGAACTTCTTTCATTAGTGCAGCTTGGTTATCAAGGATTGAGTTCATAGCATTCGACATTTCCATCTGCACATCGATACACAAATCGATCAACTTGGAGAAAATGGTGATAAAAGCACTGCCAAGAAGATAGAATCCTTGTTTCCGGGCCAAAGAAATAGTAATGAAATAAAAATAAAAGCTCACAGAATTTCAAGACCTGGTTATGAAAGTACCTCTTGCATATGGAATTGCCTTAGAATTTCAATATGAAGGTTTCGCACATCTTCATGGATTGATTTCTGGAAGGATGCAAGGGTTTCATCAAGTGCATGTTGGAACAGTTGAAGGGTGAATGATGGGTTTCCTTGCTGGAGATCAGCCTGGGATGTTCTCTGGCTCAAAGTTGATGTTCCCTGGGGTATAAAGACAATGATGAATGATTTTAGCCTCGCAACATGTACATAATTACTTGCAAGGATCAACAAAACAATCAGCCAAGATGAAGTTCAAGAAGAGCTGGGTTTTTGGATGTGCATTACCTGACTCACCAAAGCCAAAATAAGGAAACCCAATTTTGACAGAAATGCTAATAAATCCAACTGAAAAGGAAACAACCAAAAATTTGCCTGCCCAATTATGATTGCAGTTTTTTTGACAAACTGACCACCAGGCCTAATAGGAGTCCAACCTAAATATTTGCAGTCCTTAAATTGATAGTGTCCACCAATTTTACCAGGCCTAATGGAGCTCATCAGGAAAAAATAAAAAATAAAAATTGGACACAACCAATAGAAATGTAAAAGAAAGCAAATGAAATCCCAACCTTTATTTTATGAGAAATGCACATGAAGGAAAGCAAGTTACTAGAGTAAATCATCTAGTTCTTACATTTGCAGACTGTGGTACCCCAGATTCACCAGCCATTGATGTATCTAATCTTAAGGGCAGACTGTTCAAAAGTTCTTCCCGGGTTTCTGCTCCTGTCTTCTTTGTTTTAGGTGAACCCACCAAAGCAGAGACTCCATCAACAAAAGATGCAGAAGTGCTTATTCTTTCAGCATAGGAGTAAAATCTCCGAGGCATATTGAGAGAAGAGGATCCAGCAACTTCTGGATTTGCCTGGGCTTTAGGGGACTTCGCCACAACATTTTGAGGGAGCGCGCTAAAAGGAACATGCCCTGTGATTCCAGGTAAAGATTCCTGACCAGATGAGATGTCTTTTGCTCGCAAATTAGCAGAAGGAAGACTAAAGCCTGTTGAATAATTCATAGTTGACTGGCTGGATGAAGACGGATCATGCAGTCCAGAGAACATTGAAGTTGAAGTAGTGGAGCTAGCAGATGTTAACATGCTGAAACGGGAAGGCAAGGATCCCACCTGACGATGAACTGCGAATTTGTCTGACAGTCTCTCACCTCCCCAGGATTCTGGAGGAGTGATAGATGAGATATCATCACTTTTGGAAGATGCATTAGAAGTAGATCGAGCAACAGGAGAATGGATGTCATCCTGAGAGATCAGATGCATCTAAGTTAACATCCACATAGCAACAGAAAGTTCCTTTTTTTTTTTTTTTTGCAGTCAATAGCATGAAGTAACACTAAATATCCATATATTTTTGAGTAATAGACCTGTCTCCCCCTCCCCCTAAAAAAAAAAAAGAAAGGACAAAACCTACCTTAGTCAGGATGCTCACGAAATTGGTTTGGGTTGGTTTGCTTTTAATTTAGACCTGGCCACTGACCAGGAAATGGTCTCTAGGAAGACAAGAAAAAAAATCAGCTTAAACCTTCAGCCTGGGAATAGACCTGTATTTATAGGCATATTAACCTAGGAAGAGTACGAACTACATACATACTGAATACTGTTTTATCAAACCTTAGAGACTTGAAATGGGAGTGGTGGTGTCCTGCATACACGTTTTTCAAGAACTGAAGAACAGAGCCAGATATTTTTAATCAATTTGGGCTTCTACTCAGGCCCAAAAAGATTACAGAAGTTTCACAAAAAGTCGCACTCTAACTTTTGACGTATGAACCATGTACCCCCTCTTTTGATTTGTTTTTTCCCTTCGACTAGCTGACCATGTAATTTTGTTACAAGTGTCTTTCTAAATGTTAGAAAGGACAGACAGCAATAAACTGCTGTTGAAAGTCTTATGACCAGCTTGAAAAGATTTGTGCAATGCTACAATTTATATGATCTTTTTTGCAATAAGGAATCCATTCGCAGTAGTTATGGCAAGATTAAATCCAATCATATGCAGGCTCCCAAAATCAGAACAGGAGAGAAATATGAAACCTGTTTAGAAACTGGACTGACTTTCCAGTCAAAAGCCGGATTCATGTCATTGACACCATCAGAGATTGAGAACTTCCGATTCGCAAACATTGAAGAAGTCTTTTTTCACCAGGTAGATCATGTTTGGATCCATCGCGATCGTTCCAGAGCTTATCGAGTGAGGGTGTAATATGCTGGACTTCCATAAGTGGAGAAAAGACCTTCATATCATCCTCAAGATTACAGCTTCGGGTAGCATGTAATCTTGGCAACATTTCACCTGGCCGCATCAAGCTCTTATGAGGGGTTTCCTCTAAAGAAGACAAATTTGTAAGTGATTCTCCACTTGTTGAAGCAAAATAAGACGGATCTCCAGAGGAAGAGCGTCGAGGACCCACAGAAGTTGTGGTCTGTGAAACACTGGATAAAGCAACGGAAGGTAGTGGGTCAGGCATCAAAACTGAGTTCTCAACGGCCCCTCCTAAAATAGCAACTTCAGCTGTACAATTTTTCTCATTTACGACAATCGGCTTTGATCTTTGCCAACATAGACTTGCAACAGCCTACAATTAATACCACATTGGCCAAATTAGGAACTTTGACAAACAAATACAAAACAGATATCAAAGCTCAGTTTATGATCATGTATATAAGAAAATTCATTTGTCAAAAGGTAAACTGGGCTTTTACAGGAAAACAAATTAAATCTCAAGGATGATTGAAATAGGATTAGGATCCTCCCCAACCCCCCAAAAAAAAAGAAGAAAGAAAAACCCAAAACAAATATCTTCTAAAGTAAATTAGATTGTAGACCTGCCACTAGAAGAAAGTTCCAAGTAGAAACACTACACAACAGCAACACCCAATGTAGATCTTGCGTGAATAAGGTTTAGCGCGATTCAGATGTAGGCACTCCTAATCCTACAAATGAAGAAGTTGATTGCAAGATACTAAACATATCATAACATTACCCTGGCACCTTCATTAAGGCTCCTACCCACAGCCAGTGGACATCCTTACAAACTGCAATTTTAACAAAATAATCTTTAGGTAAAATTCAGCACACCAGAAATGTGAACACATCCAGGCAGCAATAAGTTCGCAGGAAATTCTATCAGCAATTTGATCAGAGAGTTTCGTTCATACTTGTTACTTGAGGTTGAAAATTGGAATTGAACTAAAGGCATTTAACCCTTTTTGATCCGCTCTTCTGATCTTCCCCATCATATTTACTTAATTAGCTCTACTAATATTATCCTGTCCTTACTGATATCGCACCATAGAAGCCAAAAGTGTAGCCTTCTATATTTGGGATCAGTTTGGTGATACAAGATACCAAAACACAAATATTGTAGCAAGACAATTAATTGCTCTTCCATACCTTGCTTCATCTGGAACCCCATGCTCAGGCAGACCAACCTTTTGCTTTACATAGGAAAAACAAGAAAGTTCCAAATACTGAATTGCATTACATGAATCAAGTTTGCATAAACAGTGATATTGTATAAATTACCTCTGAATTGCTGTAAGCACGAAGGACAGTGAAAGGTTCAGGTTTTCCACGAACATCATAGAATACCACTCGTCCATTACTTGTGCCAGCAGCCAATATCCATCCATCATCTCTAAATGCCAACGAAGAAAAAGGGGCTTCATAAGGAATGCAATTCGAGAACCTTCTCGTACCCGAGTCAAAAGTGTAGAGCTTTTTGTCCAGACCGACAGTAGCAATTACCTGCCATGAGAACGGGCCAAGCATTACAGTTAGCCAAGTTGCCAAGTTTCCCTCCTGTAACTTCGAACTTTAGAAAGCAGTTCAAGCAATATAACTATACCTTGTCATTAGAAGGAGAAAAACTAAGACCAACTGTTGGTGCTGAATGTTGCTTCAGCCAAGATACCTACGAAAACAAAAGGGGAAAAAATTTAGCACAAGATGATAGTCATATCTACATGTACGCCATAAGGTTACATACATATAAATCTCCCCAAACTCCACTTCAATTGGATTCACATCGGGCTGCTGTCGACAGCACTTCCATACTGAGCATTGAAAATATATTACAGACAACAGATGGTGACAGAACAACACGACATTAAGATGTCAATAACTCTGCTACTCTTTTGATATTAGAAGGCTAAGAGCAAAGCATCAACACAGATGTGTCACAGTGAGACAAGCAAGCAAGTTTTGCAATCGCACACAGGAATGTAACAGTGATGATTCAATAATGAAAAGAGGCAGCACCATTAATTCTTAAATATGAATTTCAACAATGTTAGCCATAATTCATTAGAAGATTGTTCAAACTAGAGGTTCAAATTTCCCCATATATGGATATACACAAATGCAATAGCAAACCCCATCGTAACATAGCCACTAAAATATCCTGAAATAGTAACATGAATTAGATATCCATAGTCCATCTCTTCACAAGAATAACACAAACATTTTCCACCCACAGCCCAAATAGAAAATCATGTTCAGATAAGAATAACGATAGCAAGAAAAACAAATCATACATGTTCCTCGCACGAAAGGCATTATTATATTACAAACCTTTGGACTTCGACCAGTTATATCCCACATATGCACAGATCCATCATCACCAGCAGCTGCCAAAAGATGCCGGCTAACCCGCGAATAGTCAAGTACTCTTAACACCTGGTCTTGAGACATTCCTAAGTAATTAGCATAGCCAAAACAGGACATTACTCACTGTGGAGTAGATTTGCAAAACCAACCTGTGCATAAGGATCCTTCAGTTCAGCAGCTTTTGCACCAGAGGCAAGGTTGTGAACAATGAGGTCCCCATTTACACTAATTGAAGCCAAATGCTCATCTTTGCAATTGTATGTAACACCTGATATTGAACCAGTATGACCTTTCAACCATTTGATACAGCGTTTCCTCTGTAGGTCCCATATCCTGACAACTTGACCACTCCCCCAGAACACAAGTACCTAGAGGTCTTGTTGCTGAAGCTGATAGATGATATGACCTCCTGTAAGACAGAAAAATTTCACAGTAAAACCCAAGGTATGATGTAGTAGGGCTAAAAATTGAGTAGGGCAAAAACTTCCTGTTTAATAATCCACTTAAAGCTTGAACAGCCGACCACAGTGTTTTAGGATATTTGACTTATAAAGTAACTTAGGTTGTTTATGTTTTTACTTGCACAAATTATATCTTTGGACAGTTGTACTTTCTAAACTCCACAAATTTGTAATAATGCACTCAAACAGTTAAATCCCAGTTACTAAATAGACAAATAAAATCAATTAGTCAAGACAAGGTTGGAGTTTTTTCTATTTAAATTGGGTCTATTTATGCAATGTTAAAAGGGAAAACACATTAATGGCAAGGATAAATAAACAAATTGGCTGCAACTAGAAATTATCCAATTTTAAGAATGATTCAGAGCACATTTCAAACAATATACAAAATAAAAACATAATTCATCTAAATCTCGAATATCAATTCTTGGGAAAAATACAATTCAACTTGAATTCCAATTTTATGTATCAAACAATAGTTTATCAAATTTGCTGTCTTAAATAGCCATCTAGAAAATACCTGGTCTTTTAGCTGAACAACCCATAAAAGCAGAATAACCCATGAAACCCATACCACACATCTCATGATTGTAGACACTAAAAAATGTCTAGATTTGTTCTTTTTAATTGTCCGATGATGAAGCTATGATTCTATCTATATGCTCGAGAATCTACATAATTAAGCAAAGTAAAATAAGCTTACGTCAGCCAAAGATGAGCCCAAATTGGACCAGTTTCCACTTTTGGAAACCTGACCGATTTCTTATTTTCGGAAACCCATCGGATTGGGTTCCTCTCTTGCCTCTATTTCTGTGCCATGAACCGGACCGGATTTTTCTCTTCAAAACCAGATCCGGTGCCCAACCTTCTCTTGACTGATTCAACCGCTCCTAGCTCTTTGAGTTTAATATAGTTTAATAATTTAAAATTGTAGATTTTCTTCTGATCTTTAGCTGCATCATCCCATCAATTTCCTTTTTGTTTTGGTGGCTTAGTTAAGCTAAACTGTTTCTAAATTCTACACAATCTATACATCTCAATTTCACCTACACATTCCCACATTCCTTTTACACTCCGCACTCCTAATTCTCATACTCATACTCTCATTCCTATTCCCTTCATTTTATTAGCAACAAATGGCCAACCAAAATTCACAAATTACATACAATTACTTTGTCGAGTTCAATAGGTGGATCACCTTGAGGGCCACTTAATTCCGATCATACGCTTTTAATTCATTTCATGTTTTAATTTCATTATTACGTTGTTTGGTTTACAATTTTATTTAATTCGCAACCCCTCCGCCCGATCTAATAGTTTTAATTTCGATTTCCTCGAAGTCCAATGTCTATATCCGAGAGGATGTGAGACGATAAGCAAGGAGGAGTCATCGACTAAAGAGAGAAGATGCCGAGCAATGGTTCCGGCTGGTAGATCCGAGGTGCCTGGAGAAGTGCAAAAATACCAAGGTTTTGGATTGTGATAGGTCTATAAAGCCATCCGAGAAGAAACAATTCACCAATAGCAATATATGTGATTCCACCAAAAAAAAATATATCAATTGGTTAAGGTATATTTTTTCTTGTTTGTTAAGACTCAATAACCAACATTCCATCAACTTCTCATGTTTGTTAAGAACAAATAAATGCAAGCCGGATAAAGAGAGGAGAGAAGAAGATAGCGATGAGCGAGCGAGAGGAGAGCGAGAGGACAAAGACATAGGAGAACGATTGAGGTCTCGGAGAGAGAAAAAGACACGAGAGGAGAGATAGCGCGGGAGATTGAAAAAGATGTTGGGAGTTAGCGAGTTTAAATATTCCCCTTAATGCCCTAAAAATATCTACAATTAACATTCAAAATAATGGACACAAATGTAATTTTGGGGCGGGGAAATGAGGACGAGGCAGGGAATAATCCCGGTTTGGATAACGAGGCTAGGGACGAGAGAAGAATTTTCCCCTGTCCCCACCTCCGCCTCCGCTTGGAAAACGAGTTGCTCCGCCTGCCCCCGTTCCCTTCCCCGTCAAGGCTAGGGAATTTGCAATTTGAACCTACAACCAGTCTTTGCCTACTCTACAACAGTCTTTGCTATTTGAACTCGAAAGCCCCTATGTAGTTTTGCATCGGGGCATTCCATTCTGTTTTACTATCTCAAGGCTCAAAATCATATCCGAAAATTTAAAAATTTTATTCCTAATTTCTTAATATGCACACCCTATTCAAATCCACACACTTGTGGGAAACCGCACACTACGGCCGAACACCGATGACTCCACTAGATATACTTCTTAAAAGGATAAGACTTAAATGTTAGTTTTTAAAGCTTTTTGTTGCATTTGTATTATGCATTCTCACTGTTGCCTCATAAGGACAATAATGTCACCTCTTGGATGAAACCAATTTTACCTTCTCGAGAAAATAAGTTGCTATCTCGGAAGGTCTATTCGACTTAAAACTAGGCATGTTCAACTCTCCCGATCCATGATTAAGCGGAGCAACGGGATATTCTAGTCCTTCCAAGCACACTATGGAGGATGAAGCATTCGGACTCCAAGGACACCATGTTAAACCTACCTTAAACTTTCTTTGACACGTCGAGCCTATGCATAAATTGGAATACATTTGCTTGCTTGCATGTGCTTTATCTTGCTTGACCCCTTTTGTGAGCCTACAACCAAACTAATTGAAATCCAACTAAACCTAATCACTTTTGCATTAGTGCAAAATTCCTATATAAATTTAGTACTCCAGGCATATCTTGCATAATAGCCGAAAAAAAAGAGTAGGTTTTTATAGGTTGGTTCGCTTGTATTTGCATAGGAGTAAAAACAATACATGTGGGTCTCCTTCTCGGCCAGCAACCCAATCTGGTTCCTTTGCCCTAAAATCGGTTCAAGTTTTTTTAAAGGCCCGACCTCAACATCGAGTCCGTTTAGGAAACGGGTAGGTTTCGAGTCACCTAAACACCATCTTTCTCATTTCGGTTAGTGCATTTTCTTTTTGCATAAGTCTTGTGTTGCAAAGTAAAAAAAGGCTGAGTCAATTTCATCTATGAATGTCCATCTAAGTTTTCGGTTGTCCTAAAGGTCATTTGTTAGCACTAAAGCCCTAAACTCCCTTTGAATTTCCTGAAGAGCTAGCCTTGAGCACCTCTTCTCTAAAACTTCGAGGTAGATGATCAAAGAGCTAAACCCACAAACAGACTCATTGCCAAACCCACCAATTCAAATGGGCAAATCTTCTAACACTCTATCAATCCCATTGATGACTATGATAAAAGAATTTCACAAAAAAATGGAAGCTAGAAGGGAAGATCAAGATAAAAGGATTGAGGCATTAGTTGGTGTCATCCAAAAGCTCTTGGTGACAACCCAACCATGAAGAAAATGCAGATCTCTCGGTAGGTAATAAACCTTCTACAACCGAAGGAAAGAAGCCACCAACTTCGACCATTGAGTTAATGACAATCAAAAGTTGCTAAGTGAGTTTTTGATATTTAACAACTATTTTCCGGACCATGCAGAATTCAGTTCAATCCCTAAAGGAAAAAGGTCCCCCTAAGTTCACTATGCCAAACATTAAGTTTCACGAAACTAAAAATCCTCACCTCCACTCGATGAATTTTGTGGGGTAATGTCTTTAAAAGATGTATTTGCAACTTATACTACATTAGGTTTCCTTAGAAGTTTGACAAGGACATGTTGAAGTGGTATAACATCATTGACCCACGACAAGTCACAAAGTGGGCCAACCTTTGCAATAGAGTTCTTCCGCCATTACTCCTACAATGTTGATTTACTTATCCGAGATTTAGAGTTGGTAACCCAAAAAGAAAAGGAGGTTTTACCGACTTTCTCACTAGATTGAAGGCAAAAGTCTCCCACATGGTGAACTCGATGTTCGAAAAAATCGGATGAAGCTTAACATACAAAATTTGATACCTACTACCGACGTTTGAGGTTCTTGCCTATCAAAACCATCAAACTATTAACATCAAAATATTACGAGATGCTAGCATGCTAATAGAAGAAGACGAATCATGAGCGGCCACTAAAGTCACGACCAACGTCACGGGATGATAATTCATTCAAACTCAACACAAGTTATGCGCTAGTAAACTTCACTTGAAACCCTTCGTAGCTTGCTAGTAAGCCTTAGAAATTGCTTAACTTAAACTTGAGAGAAAGCTAAGTAAGAGAACACTTAGAGAGAGTTAGGGAGAATGTTTCGTATTACTTTGCTTGGAAGCTTCCACCCCTCAATGAACGCTCGGAGATTGATTTGATCTTACATTCTACATCCACCCTTCGGAATCCTCTCGTACAAATATCCATGTTTCCATACAAGTGTGGAGCATTATAGAACATTGTGGAACCTTATAGAACAACAAAGAAAATTCTAGAGAATTTCGGGTTGTTCCAGAGAGTTTAGTGACATCCTCCCCCACCTAACCTCGCAACATCCTCGTCGCCTTTTTGTCATTTGAATGCTTGAATGGTGTTAAGGAGACTTAACGAACCGAGCTTCCTTTCCTCCTTTTGCCTCTTGTCTCTCAAGACAAGAGCTCCGCTCGGACACTCAAAGACCGGATAAGGTCCGTCAAAATAAAAAAAGAAAAAAAAAACGACGGATATCTTCCCCTTAGAAGGCGCATCCTCCCTACATTTTCCCTTTTCCTTGTATGCGTAGGGCTTGTCTTTCTCAGGAGACTAGTCCCGTTCTACCCTAACTTTGTTGTCGCCATTTGACTCCTATCTTGTTCTTCACAGGGCTTAAATTCATAAAGGATCTGCGGCGTCATATATCACGGGATGATAATTTCACTCAAACTAGTCACTCGTGGGCGTTAGCAAACTACATTTGAACCCTTCCTTAGGTTGCTAGTAAGCTTTGAAAGTTTCTTGACTTAAGCTAGGAAAAAGCTAAGCAAGAGAAGACTTAGAGAGAGTTTAGGAGAATGCTAATGAATTACTTGGAAACTTTCTCTAGATTACTCTTGGATGGCTTACAAATGAGATTGATTTGATCCTACGAGTCTAAATTTATTTTCTAGAATTCTCTATACATATATATCTATGTTTCTATACAAGTGCGGAACATTATAGAAGGTCGTGGAACCTTATGGAACAACAAAGAAATTCTAGAGAATTTAGGGTTGTTCCGGAGCATTCCATGACACATAGTAGAGACAAGGTCTTGCACTCCCCGCCTTTTAAGCTCCATCTTGGCCCATCCATATAGGCAATCAAGGAAGCAAAATTGAGCGTCTTGCTCCCCCATGATAAGAATTTCCAAGAGTAGTTCTTAAAACTCCTTACGTAATCCCGAATGTGATCCTCTTTGTGTTGGAGGCTTCAAAGTTTGACCCTAGCTTTGTGTTCATTGAAGTTGGTCACTCGTTGGCCATCCTGCACAATTTAACTTATGCCTTGAGTTCCTCCACTTGCTCTCATTGGTTATCGAGAGCAGCCCTCGAGGCCTCGAATTTACCATCCTTTGCTTTGTTGTGGCTTAGGCTGCCATTTCCTTGGCGAATTCTACGGCCACCGCATACAAGGCCCCTAGCGTCTCTCCCTTGAGTCCCAAGTCCATCCCCTCGACGTGTTAGTCCATGGTCTCGACTAATTCCTTTAAGTCGGACATAGCTAGTAAGCCTTAGAAGTTGTTGGCTCCCTTTTGTGATGCTTGGATATGACTCTTCTTGCCACCTTGTTCCTTGAAAGTTGTTTCTTGACTTCTCTTGACTTCAAAGTTTTTCCGTGAAAGCGGAAAACACTTCCCTTGACTTCTCTTGACTATTCTTACCACCTTGTTGTTGGCTTCTCTTGAATTCAAAGTTTTTCCTTGAAAGCGGCAAACACTTCCCTAGACTTCTCTTGACTCTTTTTGCCACCTTGTTGTTGGCTCCCTTACGTGATCGTTGGACATGACTCTCCCAAACTTTGACTCGACACCAATTGTGACGGTGATAATTCACTCAAACTCTACCCCAGTGCGACACTTTCACTCGAAATCCTTCATAACCGGCTAGGAAGTCTTAGAAGTTGCTTGACTTACACTTCATAGAAAGCCAAGTAAGCAACAAAACACTTAGATAGAGCTTGGAATATTGCTTGTATATTACTTTGTTTGGAAGCTTTTGTGGTTAATTTACAAATGAGTGATTATAGAACATCGTGGAACATTATAGGCTCTCGCTAGAGAGTGATTTGAACCTATTGTCTAGATTCATCCTCTAAAATCATCTACACAAATACTCATGTTTTCATACAAGTGTGGAACATTATAGAACATCGTGGAACCTTATGGACAACAAAGAAAATTCTAGACAATTCCCGGTTGTTACGAAACATAGAGTAAAGACAAGAAAAACTCCAATTCCACCACCAAGGGTGAAAAAGTGAATGTTCTTAACCACGACACCAAGTATACTCCTATACACACCACGTATGCTCAAGCATTAGAACGACTTCTCTCTAAATCCAATCAAGGCCGAGTTTGGAAGCACTAGGATGTCTAAAACTTAGGATCCGAACAAATTTTGCGAATAACACCTAGCTCACATAGCCCGATGACATGACATTGACTATTGGACTTTAAGGACATTGAGGTGTGAGTCAATTTTGGCACTTGTTGTCACTTAATTTTAGCTCGAGCATTAGATGGCACTACCGTGCCAAACTAATCATTAACTCAGATTTCGACTTGTATAAAAAGATTATTTCACCTCCGAAATTGGAGAGGTCATGATTTTTTTATGTTTTTAAGGTTCTTATGTGTAGTTTCTCTCTCAATACTCTTAGTTTCTTTAAATTTAGTTTACGTAAGTTTAATCTTTTAGGTTCCTCTTGATTCCTTAGTTCATTTCATGAAGTTTGATGCTATTTTCTCTCAATTTCATCCATGTTATATTTTTAAAGCCTTAAAAATCCACCCCAAATCCACTTGTTAAGTGTAAGATAGGGTAAAAGAGAGTAAATACTTGCCTCTAAGAAGGTTGAGATCTTTTCTTCCCTCTTACAATCTCACACATTCCATTAATCAACGAATCGGCAAGCTCCAAATGCATATAGGAAACCACTTAGGGTCCTCAAACATTAATTAGCTAGTCATATCAAATGTCAAAAAACAAAGCAAGGAACCACTTGTCAAAATAAACATCCAAGCACGACAATTGGTCAAACTATGACCAAAATACATTTTACACATCACCCTACCTAAACATTGGGTCGTCTCTTACTTTTCGAAAAAATTGAGGGATTGGTGTGGGGCAAAGATTCCATCAACCTACAACTTCAACAAGGTCATGCCTTTCATGAACTTGACGAATTGGTAGCCTACGAGCTCAACCCATATAGGTTCACTACGCCGAACAAGTCCTAAAAAAATTATTAAAAACATAAATTTGCATCAATGATACAATATTACTCGGGTACCATGAAGCTTAGTCACCTTTTTCACCAAGGGAGTAGGACTACGAATGCAAATCATACTGGTTCAGCATCAATAAAATGCATTTTGACTAGCCATATGCAGTAGCATCTACATTTAAGACATGTATAGTATGGTCTCCATATCTAGCATAAACTCTACAAAAAAATCATACAACATGATAAAGCAACACGGACATCAAAGAAAAGTCATTGATCTACTTGTCTCCCCTACCCGAGAACCCACCCTCAACAAGGACAAATAGTGGGAATGATGCACACCAATTAGGGCATGACACATAATATACTAGAAAAAACATCAACAAAAGAAGGGCCCATTACCCTGCCAAGAATCAGCATCAAAGAATCTTTAGGATAAAAATCTTGTCAATAAGCAAAGTATAATAAGAAGGGGCACATGACTATATTTAGTCAAAAATCTACATCAAGGATCATCACGATTGAAAGCTCGAAACAACATAATAGAAGCATTCGTAAAAAACAGAGCAAGCACATGACCTTTACCAATCACAAATATTTGACTCACGAATCATCACGATGGCTACTTTATCACCGCGGAAACCACTATAACAAAAATGAAAGGGACACAACCTTGATTAACCATAAATGATCCTCATGGTTGCATCAATAATGGTCATGTATAACATCCATACTTTGACCATCTCCTCATTCAAGCCCGCTCAAACTGGGGATACACCCTCGATTCAAGCACTTATGCCCCAACATTATAAAGGGGTTCATCTATATTCAATAAGGCTTAGTGCAAACGTTGTAAGCTGTAATTCCAGCAGGGAAGCCATGTATGACGCTCCCTGAACTTTGAGCTCTGAAGTTGCCAAATGTGAACACCTCAACAATCCTCCACATCTAAAAAAGGACAAAAATCACATACCTAGCAGAGACAAAAGTTGAACTTGAGGTTCCTAAAATAACCACTTTCAGGCACCCTTGCCGACTTTCGGACTAGTTTCGCTTATATGCAACTTTAGTAGAGTTGGCAATCAAGCGGGTCGAGGCCAAGGGGATATCACCCCGCCCTCACTCCTCCCACCCCCACCCCGGCCGAGGGACCGTTATGCTCGAGGTCAAATTTCAAAGACCAGAAATTCAAAGTCCAATATTATGTTTTAAGGCCCAATTCATTTTTTCTATGACAAAATCTACACATATAAGCATATAATTTTAAAAAGCTCATGATGACTAATTATCATCTAGAGTAGAACAAACCAAACAAAAGCTTTTGGGTACAGTCATTCTCATAAATCAACATCTTGAGTAGTAATATGAGCTCAAAAGGATAAAATATCGATCAATTAACAGAGAGAAAAGCCTATTTGCATATACCAAAAGAAAACATCACGGCTAAGGAAATTTGCAAATACTCAGATCTGAGATCTGAGAGGATAGACGGTGGCAGGCGAGGAAAGGAGAAGAAAGCGGTGGCAGGCAGTGGACTCAGAAGCCAAAGCCCAGAGGAGAGAGGGAGAGTATAAGAGCGTGATAGCCAAAGGGAGAGTAGAAGAGAGCAAGAGGAGTGCGAGCAAGAGGACTGAGGGAAACCCACCAAAGATTTGAGCACATCGATAAAGGTCCAAAATCAATGTTGATTGTGCTAAGATTCACACAAATTTCCATATACTTCTTGCAAATATTTACTAAGTAGGATAACTAGATCCACATCATGCACATACTCCAATTCCATGAATTACACTAATGGTAAAGAAACGACAATCAATAGACAATAGAACTTCTAGATTATCACCATTTGCCAACTTTTACTAGTGAAAAATTTTGGAAATGTGAATGGCTTTTAGTCAAGGACATCTACACTTGTTTTACATTCTAAGATTTGCATTCAAGGTTCCCAAAAATAATCTATGATTCTTCACCTAATTCCTCATGTTTCTCATAGTCATAGATAGCCACTTCAAATCCATGGCTTCATACTTGCTACCACAGAAAACTTATTGCAGCCATACAACAAATATGGTTCCCCCTCCCCCAAACAAAATCAGTTAGCATATAGAATTTTTTCACCAATTTTGAAGGCAAACCTCTACAGAAATGATAAGACAAAACATAACAAGGAGATTTCAACTATTTTATTTTTCTACAAGTTCTCATCCTGCTAAGCAAACATAGCAAATGTAAGTCTTACATAGTTATACACATAAATGTTACATAGTTATACTCATTAATATTATATTACCTAAATAGTGGTAGAGCGCATAATTTACACACAATGATGTTGGTTAAGATCACATAAAGAACCATTAATATATAACAATGACTGCTAGCCAATGTGGATTATGTCTAAAGTCTAGACTCTAGTGAAGCCCTGCAGGAATTCAAACATACAGATTCTTAACCTTCACAAAGAGTAAGACTTAGCAAATCACAAAGGTTGTTCAAGGAATGTTGTCAAGGTCAATTGTATGCGTTTTGGCCAGAATGCAAGTTGCAAGACGCATTTATGCAAAAGGAAATGGAAAAAAATATTGTTTGGGCAGCTAAATTAACAAGCACAACAAAATGAGATACATAACTGACATATTAGATCATCAACATTGTGAACAGATATTTGCACGAGTTTTAGCCAATTTTCAGAACCAAATAATGAAAATTTGAGACCAATAACCCGTTCTTATTGGATCCCACAAAATTCATAAAATGGGCCATCGCAAACAATTAGTCAGTTACTCACATCCAACCAAAATAGTTATTCACAGATTAGCAACGAACATCAAGCTTACAATCATAAGACAAATAAAGTGCAATAACCACGGTTATACTCAACATTTTCAAACATTAAATAGTCAAGCATGTGTATGGGAAATACAAATAGCATGCCAATTTATGCTAAAACAAGTGCAATTTTCAGAAAATCGCCCAATCCATAGGATCAAGAAAATACATGTAAGAGATGATATAGTGGAGATTAGAGAGCAATTATGTTTCATTGATTATAGAAACTAATATAGAACTCCCTTCGCCCCATTTAAAATGCCATTCGTTTTCTATTTCAGTCCATCCCAGTGAGGATGTTATAACAGTAACATGCCCAACACTCAGAATTCAAAGACACGAGGGAAAAAGCATAAATTCATCATAAACAAAAACAATCCAAAGAAAACAATTACAGATCGAACTTAATTCATTCCCAAATTAACCAAAAGGAAGAACCAAAATTCAACAAAATCAAGCGGATTTAGGAAGAGCTCACCTCAATATTATCTCCCGAATCAGATATAGAAATGGGTATTGTTCCCATGCTCTGTCCATTCTTACGGTGGAGGGTAATCTTCTTGTCATCTCCGGCACTCGCAACTACCAAATCTGCCGCGGCAAGCGCCACCGAGAAGTTCAAATTTCAAAATTTTCAAAAGATCAAAGACATCAAATCAATTTCTATGGATGGGTATAAACACAAGTAAATAAAACCAAAGAGGGAGAACTCACTCGTATGGTTCCACTTCACCGTGTTCACTTGGTAACCCGGCGATGGCGTGTAACTCAATGTGCAAGGATCGCCCGAGTCCACCGAGACATCGAAAAGCTTCACCGTGTCTCCTCCACTTGCCGCCAGCAGCTCCATTCGCAGAACCTCTCTCTCTCTCTCTCTCTCTCTCTCTCTCTCTCTCTCTCTCTGGTACGCCGGAGGAAAAGGAAAGCACTCGACGGAAAAGTTATTGAAATCTCAGTGTGAATTTCCGAATTTTGAAATTTGAAATGATAAATGAGTGTAGTTTGGTTTAGAGTTTAAGCAAACAAGACCAAGCTCATAACTGATAAATGTGGGCCAAAAGCCCAAAAGGCCGCAACCAACTGTTTTTGATCCATAACGTTACTTTGTTACGAATTAGTAGATCGGGTAAAATTGACCCAAACCGAATCGGTCAACTAGAACAACCCGAAATTCAAATTTAACCGAGATCCGAAACAATTGAACCGATTTTGACCCGAAAATCGAAATGAACCAACCCGAACCGAACTAACCCGAAATCTAATAAATCCGATTCCGACCCGAACCAAAATGACTCGAACCGACCCGAAATATGATTTACGAACCGAACCCAAAATGACCCGAACCGAATCAAACCTGAATCGATTTAACCTGAATAAAAGTGACCCAATCCACATTTTTTTTTTTTGCGGGTCTTTCAAGATGGACTTTTGTGCCTATAGTGGTACAATTTTTTTGTTTGGTACAATTTTGAATTGATTTTGACCAAAAAGTGACCCGAATACGACCTGAAGTTGACCTGATCCGAAATTAACCCGAACCAAACCTGAACCCGAACGAGCTTGACCCGAAGTTAATTCGAACCGAAACCGAACCGAACCCGAATGAGATCGACTCGAAGTTTACCCAAATCAAACTAGACCCGAATCAAATCCGAACCGGACCCAAACGAGATCGACCCGAAGTCGACCCAAACCGAACTTAACCATAATCGAACACGAAATGAATGACCCGATTGCCAAGTCTACGAATTAGTAATAGCAATATAATTTTAATCTCCGTTCTATTTTATATTCCTAAATATAAAATGTATACTTTTTGTAAAAATTATATTATTACTAATAAAAAAATATATCGATATATTGTAATTGGTTGATTCTAAATTTATTATTAAAATTTTATATTTTTAAGATGATACTTTTGGGAAGCAATTGGTTCTTAATCGAGTAAAATAACAAGTATTTATAAAATCTCAATTTTATCAATATTTTTGCGTTATTCATTCAAGTACTAAAATCTTGATCAATTTTCAATATAAGTAAAAACACATATCATTTCATTACCCCGCACTGCGAATTGATGTATTATGTCCTTTACTCGTGATACAAATTTCATCTTTTTACTCAATACATGTTATTGTCAAATATATTTGATTATTAATCTCAATATAAGTAATTGTTATATGTTTGATTTATTAATTTTTAACTTCTTAAAATTATTATATTACTTCGTATATAACACGGGTCTAGATTAATTATAAAAAAATATTTTAGTGGAAGCTTATAGATGAAGGACGGGTATCCTATAGAGGATTATCTCTTAGTCTTATCTCATGGTATCAATTATATTGTCAATTTTGTCAACAGTATTCATTACTCTAGTGCCATATTGTTATTAAAGTTTTCTTTTGCAAATACTCAATATTATTTTTATTGGTTAAAAACTCATTTCATATAAATACATTTAATATTTAATTTCGTATTAATTAGCATTAAATACGAATATGCAATGAAGGAAGTAATTTTTATTCATCGACCTATAGATCACTTAAACCGGATGGAAAGGGCACATCATTTTTAGGTTTAACGTGGCAATAAATTAGACTTATTATGAACCCAAAGCTTATTTTCAAGCGAAATTCATGAAAAAATTTCAATTACCCTCATCGAGGTTGTGTGTGTGTGTGTGGGCATTAGGACTTCTAACAACAAGACTTCAAGCTAAGACCAATACCAATTAATGTTGAAACATTTTATTTAACTGGTCTGCCTATATAATTTATTAGAATTAAAAAATTTGGCTGATAGAATAAAAAAAGTTGTTTTTGAATTTCAAGTTTAGACATAATAAATTTTTATTTTTATTTTAAAGCTCAATTTGGCTCAAATTTAACTGGTTTCAATTTATACGATTTTAAATAATTAGATATTACTCCCTTAGTTTCACAATACTTGTCGTTTTTGGATTATGAGGGAATATTAAGAAAATACAAAATTTATAACAAAATTTCGTTGAAGGACTGGTGTCCCAAAGTTTTATTAAAAATAAAGAAAGTGGATGAAAAAAGGAGATAAAAAATACTCCATCCGTTTCAAAATATATGTCACTTTAACTAACTTTTCTCGTTTCATGATACTTGTCACTTTACAATTCCAATGACATATTAATTACTAGTTTACCAACTTTATGTTTATTAATTGCTTTGTTTCTCTTCTTCTTTCATTGATTTTTTTATTTTCAATAAAATATAGGGACAACTTAGTCTTTAACATAAAATTTGTCATGAATTTTGTGTTGCTTTGGTATTCTCTCATAACTTTAAAACGATATGTATTTTGAAACGGATGAAGTAATTAATTAGTATAAAATTAATAAATTAGTTATTTAATATGTCATTAAGATTATAAGTAATAGATATTATGAAACAAAAAAATTTAGTTGAAGTAACAAATGTTATGAAATGGAGGGAATATCAATCATCCAAGTAAGAAGTAATTAGAAACACATTTCCTAGTTCCAATTCGATGATAATGCATAATGACCATGATAGATTAAAGTTCCGATCCGATGATAATGCATAATTAATTATTTCTTTAATTTTCTTTATTTTTGATAAAATCTTAGACAATTTAAACTTTTAACACAAATTAATGTGACGTTGACTGCTCACAAAATCATGCGCCACAACTTCTTCATTAATGATAGCTGTGTCCGTCAAGAGAGTTTGTTGCCTGTTTTTCCCGTCGCAGTTTGTGCAAGTTTGATGCTTTGGCTTATGTGATTAACAGTTTCTTGACAGCTTTGGCGTAAATTTAGAAGACCAATTTAACAAGTCTATGAAAAAAATTTAGTTGTAAACAGCAAAACCCAACTGCTTAGCTAGCTTGATTCCTCTATGATTTGAATCCTGCACCAAATTTGATTGATAATCAACCTTAATCTTCTCCAACAAATGTTACATTCATTTCAAAAGTATTTCCTCAAAGTACAAATACTTTGCTAATTAAAACTCTCATAAATGCACCTCTACTCGATCCAAGTGAAGAATGTTTTTGAAATTGCAAATCGATATCTATTTTATTAGTGTATTTAGCATGTTTAGTTTCTAAACTCTTTATTTTGATACTTAGTCATTAAAACTTAATTTACCATCAGCGTATTGCGATATATGTCCACTAGCGAAACACTCGATACCAATATAATTTGGTCGCGGCTAACACTTGTTCTTGTTGAAGAACGTTGAGTTTGTGAATAGAAAAAAACATATTAAATTTAAAGTTGAGTTATAAACTAGCAATATTCTCGACTCTAGTTGACAAAGGATTAAATACCAAAATAAATACATAAAATAAACATATAAAATATACTGAAACAATGGAAGCCTTTTATTGAGTAGTAGTTAACAGAAATTTGAGACAAAGACAAAGACAAAGACAAAGACAAATTTAGGTATCAAGAGAATTCCATCCGCCCAGGTAGGGCTAGTCTTGGTACTCCAAGCAGAAGCATGAAAGAAAACCGGAGCAAAGGGCCCTTGTCTGTCGCAATCAAGGTGGTCACCAGGGGAAATCCGTAAGATATCACAGTATCTTTTGTAGAACCCGATTCAATCTAAACTCTTTGGATTGGGTCCGGTGCCACATTCAGAACCACCGGCAAGTACATTGGTGGTCACACCAAATCCAGGGAACCGCCGCGCAACAATGTCTTCGTAAGATGGCTCCCATTTTCCATTCATAACGTTGGCACAAGATGGTTTTCTCGATGGAGAGTTCATCCAAAGCCAAATGGCAGTTTTGAAGGAAACAACTGGATTGGTTTCCACGAGATCCGGATCAGATAGAAGATCCAACGCTAATGCTTCTCCTACTCGTCCGTATTGGTAGTTGCTGCATTATGTTATAGGAGTATGTTATTATTAATCGCATATCAAATTATCATTATTTGTATAGCCTAAGATAATTCGATCCGAAAAGAAAAGCAATGAAATTTGAGAGGTGGTGACATACTAGCTAAGTTGGAAAGTGCCACGGCCGTAGTACTGCTTGCCAGGAACACAAGGCCAATCATTGCTGGGAACACAATAATCCGCGGGGTTCGGTTCAGCCTTGAAACAATACCCCCAGGAATTGGCTCCGTCTGGTGCACCTGACCATCCCCCTTGTTTTTGTTTTAAACAGAAAGAGCACCATGTCAATATATATATAAAATCTAAAGAGCACCGTTAACTAGCTATTGCTAGCAAGGCATGTTTCCAAAACATTTAAAATTGAGATAAATAATCAGTATGTTACTAGAAATAATATACTAATACATGCCGGTAGTGGCATGAGAGGTTTGGGCAAGAAAAGCCGCAATGTCCCTCATCCTAGTGGTGTTATCCCCGACATTCCCAAATTCAGGGAAGAACTTGGCAGCTTCAATGAACGCCTTGTATGTATAGAACCCAGAAGCAGGGCACCCTGGGTTATTTCGGTGCAGGAGCATTTCCTCGAACTGCTCTTCCGAGATGAGGTTGCTCAGGGGCATTGGCTCTGACAAGTGCCAATGCCGCAGTAGGCATCGGAGGTGCCGCACCATCCCCATTTGCTGCAGCACTCTCCCACCGGGCACGTCTTCCTCCTGCTTGCTCCCCGCATTGGAATGCCTCACCGTGGTGACCTTGCAAGAGGAGCAGGAGGGGGAGGAGGAGAGAGAATTTCATGGGTGATGGTATTTTCATGGCTGGTACTCTTATGGGAGGCCTGTGTATGAGAATTGGTGAATTCAGTGGGGATCGGTGTCTCTATTTATAGGGAGTTTATGGCTTGGGTTTCATTAATTATTAAGCATTTTACTTTGTTAAATTATGGGAAATTAAATGCATGTGATTGAAACCATTATTATATTTCTCGAGCATCACATGCATATATAGTACTCCCTTCGTTTCGTAAAATTTGTCAAAATATATATTTTTTGATGTTCCAAAATACTTGTCAAAATTAACATGAGAATTGCATAATAATTTATTGCTTTCTTGAAATTGTAACTTTCATATTCCCAATACTATTAATATACATTACTTGTATTTTTTTAGGTACAATATCAACAATTATTGAAATAAAATTGCAGTATTTAAAAAAATTATGGAGTAATTGAGAGTAATGATAATAGAAGAACTTATTGACAAGACTTATTGATGATATTGTTTGCGGCAAAGCTTGGCCAAATTCAATTCACAGTTTCTCTTTTTTGTTTTTTTTTCTTGGAAATATTGTTGGATAATGAAGGACTTATTGATGATTTTCATTGATAATAGCATCATCTTCAATATGTGTAGTAATTAGAGACAAGACTTCCTTATTTTTGTATACTCCCTATATTTGACAACTTTTACAAAACAGAGGGAGTAGTTTACTAACTTTGAAGCATTTACAATCTCTTTAATTGATATTGAAAGATGGGATTAGCTAGTCACTTCCTCCTAGGGATGGCAACGGGCCGGGGTTCCCCGTCCCCGACGGGGCCCCAATTGGGGAAAATTCCCGCCCCTAATGGGGAACGGGGAGCGAAAGCTTCCCTAAGCGGGGCGGGGATGGAGATGGGGTGAAATTTTGCCCCCGTTCCCGCTTTTTTAATAAATCTTCGTATTTTAATGCTAAGGGTAATTTTGTAATATCCCCCTCAAACCCTAATTATAAAACTCTATCATAACCTAACTTTTCTTCTCCCTCAGCCGCTCTCTCTCTCTCCCTCTTTCTCTCCTATCTTTGTCCTTTCGCTCATCTCTCCCGCCGGCTCCCTCTTCATCTCTATCTCAGCCGTTCTCTCTCTTTTCCCCGAGCAGCCTCTTTCTCTCCTCTCGCTCGGTCCTCTCTCATCTCTACTTTGGCTCCCTCTCTCACTATCGGTCTTAGATCCTCTCTCTTTCCTCTCGCTCTCGGTCTCGCCCTTCAACTTGAAGGTGGACCTCGAGACTCTCGACGGTGGTCTCGGTTTGATGGTTGCCGAGAGAACAGGGCGATGGTGGTAGGAGAAGATTCAAAATTCTAATTTTAGATTTGGATTTTAGATTGTAAATCTGATTTTGTTTTACTTGAATACGGGAATTTTCCCCGATGGGGATTGGGCCCCATTGAATTCGGGGTTAGGGAAAGGATTCATCCCTCGAAGCGGGGACGGGACGAGGCAAGGCCTTGGTAGCGGGGCGGGAGGCCAGTCCCCGACCCCGACCCGCCTCGTTGCCACCTCTACTTCCTCCCCATACCTATCTCCTTTTTAAAATATTTATCATTTTAAGATTATAACATAATACTAATGAAAATTTATATTAAATATCAAATATCTTAATATTTATTAAAAATAATAAAAAAGGAGAGAAAAAATAATCAGTAAAAATAAAATTGATAAAAAAATCATTAATATATTATCAAAATTGCTAAGTGATAAATCTATTGTGAAATGAAAAAATTAATTAAAATAACGTCTATTATAAAATAAGAGGAGTATTTTATTGCACTAAAATGAATGTATCTTAAGGGCAAATGTATCCTTTTCCAAAAGCAATACACTAGGACTTAGGAAGTTTGACATGTAATAAAATTCTTATAGTCGACTAATTATTACAACAGAAAAAAAAGGCTGATAAATACCAACAACGTAACTCTGTGAAAAATAAAAACAAAAAAATAAAATAAGATTAGTGAGCATATCTAGCAAGCTAGCCATTTGTGCAGGCCGCGCCTAAAAGCGCGGTTCTTATACAATCACAATAACAAACACTACTCTTATATGGTAGTAACAGAAGAGGAACAATATTGATATATTCCTTTCGTCTCAATTTATTTGTTGTTTTAACAATTTCTTTTATTATTTCACAATTTAAAATCCTAAAATTAACCCACCCATGTATGCCCTCAATAGATTAAAATAGAGGAAGTATGAATGAAGAGATAAATAGTTAGAATACAACCAACAAAGTATTGGTTAAGGTAGTGTCGGCATCACCCAAATAATAAGGAGATATAAGTTCTAATACTCAAAAGTGTACTTATTCGGAGATCTTTTATGTTAAAAGCTCGCGGGTTTAAAAGGATTACATTTTTCAAACAAACAAAAACTTAATACTAAAAATAGAAAAGGAAGAAAAATCATAAATTATAGGGTAGTTCACGATTATTTGAACTTTGAAGGCTATAGGTAAATGGTTACTCTCATTATAGACGTTTAATTTTTGTTTTTTTTTTTTTGTGATCGATAAACTATTTAATTGTTGATTAATGCACGCACACAACTAATTAGCTAATTTGGTAAACGATAATAATTAGATAATTGCATGATGTCCTCGTTGAAAGGCGGGAGCTACCCTTAATTATGGGAACTGAAGAAGATCTGAAATGATTTCATCCCGTTATTTTACTTGCTTTCTGTGCAAGATGAGCATCTTTCAGAGATTTATCGCAATTGTTTATGGCTGACCGAAGCCAATAAAGAAAAAGATTAATCTTGGGTTATGATGTTCTTGATTATTAAATTTTTAATTTATGCACGCTCATTGATGGAAATAACAATTATTATATGACAGTTTTTGTTTTTTTTTTAATGCATGTTTGCTAAGGCTGAGCTTGAGCAGTGGAATTAAGTATTTGATTTTAAATCTAGACTTGATGGATTCAGATTCAGATCGGGTTCAATTTTTAAGATTTAGTTATAATTGGGTCCGGATTAGACAGTGAAAATTTGGATCCGGATCCTTTACATGTATAACCAGTTTATATGTTTTTCTTGTTTAATTGTTAATGTTGGATTTATGACTTTCTCTTTATGTTAATGTTGGATTTGATATTTTTTTTATTTTTTTCCATGATATTTTAATGTTTAAAATTGTAATTTGATATTTTTGTTGCATGTGGATTTGAGACCTTTTGTTTTATTATTAATGTTGAATTTGAGATATTTTGTATTAGTCACAATTATAGGATTGCATGTTTTGCATTATTAGATTGAATGCATTAGAAATATTTGATAATTATTAACAAAAATATTAAAAAATTAAGAAGTAAAAAGTCATAAAAACCCAACTATGTACCAGTCCCGGACTCGGTTTCCATTGAATTCAAAACTGGATCCAGATTTTAGGACCCGATTCTAATCGGATTCGAAACCGGGTAGACCCCAAAACCAGGTACCCAATCCTACTCAGGCCAAATGTTTGCTCAAATTTAGGTTGAGCTCAAAGTGGTCGATCTACTACTAGTTATTGTTTCTTTTTACAAATAATAAATACAGTACAAATTCTTTTTCCTTTTATAATAGCTATTAGTTATGATTCATGTTTCTCTCAACAGCTCCTGATGTGCTAGATGTGCTAAGTCGTGGTGTCATATATCAAATAACTGTAATCGCTCAAATTTAAGAATTAATGTTGAGTTTATTACGGTTCTTTGGAAAGCTTTAATTAATTGAACTAATATGATCAACTTGAGCCAAATAAATTGAAATGGAGGAAATAAATGGAAAGGGAGGAAATAAATTGAAATAACGGTAAGTCAACTATTTCTTCCATTTTACTATACATGTTACTTTAACTAACTTTTCTCATTTTATAATATTTGTTACTTTACAATCCCAATAATATATTAATTACTAGTTTATCAATTTGTGCTTATTAATTGTTTTGTTTTTCTTCTTTCTTTCATTAATTTTCTTCATTTTCAATGATATATAGGAACAACTTGGTCTTTTAACATAAATTTGTTATGAATTTTGTGTTTACTTAATATTCCTCGTAACTTTAAAACGTCGCATATTTTAAAATGGAGGGATTATGGTTCTTTGGGAATCTTGAAATACGATAAATCCCTTCTTATTTGGGAAACCTAACACAAATTTTTCCGTCCTAAGTGATAGGGTCATCTCCTTTGTTAGAAGCTTTCTTGAGTTCGGCGATTTTGCTCATGGTGTTTCGATCGAGCTTGAGTATGTGTGGAGGCCTCCACAAACGGGCTAGATTTAGCTCAATTATGATGGAGGAAAGATTGGGGAAGAAGGAAGAGGTTGGGGCATGGTGGTGAGGAATAGTGATGGGGATGTTCTATCAGTTGGTGTTCAATGGAGTATGGGTTTTGCAAGCCGAGAAGTTAAGGAAGCCGTGCCTGCCTATTCAGTCTCCAATGCTGCATAGAAGATGGGCACACACACTTGATTATGGAGGATGATTGTTTAAGTCTCTTTCACAAGCTTAAGAAAACGAAGCCGATGAAAATTCTATTGATTTTATCATTTCATATATTTTTGTACTTTTAAACTCGTTTGATTTTGTTTCTTCTAATTTTGCTAAGACGGAGGGAAATAAAATAGCTCATGATCTCGCCCATAGACAACCCTAGATTAAGATTGTGAGTCAATGATGTCCCTGACTCCCGAACAGTATTCTTAGACAAGCCTCATATGATATCTATGCCTATATTGATTCAAACCTCATATAATCATCTCTTCCCTTTTGCTATCAGAAAAAAGAAAAGTTAATGTACGAAAATGTACAGAACTAAAAGCTCGAAAGCATTTTTTATTAATCCCACTACAAAGTAGAAACAAAAGTAGAAGCAGAACATTATTCAACCATTTAATCATATCTCCACAGTAACGATATCAAAGATGGTACCAAGTCATAGTACTCTAAATAGATGCTCGAGAGAGTTTAAAACCAAAAGGCGGTTGATGGTAGCAATCAAGGTTTTCACCGTAATCGATGCCATAAAGATCACAGTATCTTTTGTAAAACCCGATCCGACTTTCAACCTTCTCATGTGGTCCGCTCCCACCGCACTCGACGCCACCGTTGATAATGTTGGTGCAGAGACCATATCCGGGAAGGCGCCCACCAGTCGGCTCCCATTGGTCAGTCATGACTTCATGGCAAGACGGCTTGGGCGATTGTGGCGTCATCCAGAACCAAAGGGCAGTCCTGAAGGAAGTAAGCGGATCGGTTTCCACAAGTTCTGGGTTCGTTAGAAGGTCCAAATCTAAGGCTTCTCCAGCTTGTCCATAATTGAAGTTGCTGCATAATAATTGTACACCCGAACAATTATGATTGTGAAGATTATACGGACACGAAAGAAAAAGTAAAAGAGTTAAAGTGAACATACTAGGAAAGTTGAATAGGACCACGGCCATAGTACTTCTTGCCAGGAACACAAGGCCACTCATTGGGCTGAACACAATAATCCGCGACGGCTCCGACTTCGGACTTGAAGCAATACCCCCATGCATAGGGTCCGTCTGGTGCTGCTGGCCATCCCCCTGATTATATTCATAAAATGTAACAAAAAAGAGCATTATATATGTCAATAAAAGGTCGTTTTACATTAAGCATGTTTCATTTGTCTTAAATATCTATTAAATAAACGGTCTTATAAGACCTAATAAATAGTGTAATATTGTTGCAAATTTAAAAACAATGTAAATTAATAGATACCAGTAGTTTCATGGGAGGTTTGGGCAAGGAAAGCAGCAATCTCTCTCTTCCTGGTGGTGTCATTGCCAAAGTTCCCAAAAGCAGGGAAGAATCTGGCGGCTTGAATGAAAGCCTCGTAGGTGTAGAACCCCTTACCCGGGCAGATTTCAGCATTACGGTGGAGGAGCATTTCCTCAAAGAGTTCTTTCGGAATGATGGAGCTGATGTCCCAGTCCTCACTCCCGGGGGCGGTGCCACCGGTGGCGGAGGAGGAGATGGGGGCGGCGGAGGAGGGGACGGCGGAGGGCATTGGCTCGCGCAGTTTTCGGGACTACAGTAGGCATCGGTGACCCCACAGTATCCATGTTTACTGCAGCACAGCCCCTCTGGACACAGTGGCCCTTCTGGCCCACAGTTCCCCTGTGCTTCGCTCTCTCCTCCTAGGAGGAGAACAAGGAGGAGCAGGAGACAGAATTTCATGGGTGTTGGTATTTTCATGCCTAGTTTTGGGTTGGCGTTTGATGGAATTTGGTTGGTGGTGAATGCAATGGGGATTTGGGTCTCCATTTATAGGCGAGTTTAGGGCTTCGATTTTGCCTGATTACTTAATATTTCACTTTTTATTATATA
The DNA here is from genome assembly GCA_021018815.1 of Talinum fruticosum. Taxonomy (NCBI): domain Eukaryota; kingdom Viridiplantae; phylum Streptophyta; class Magnoliopsida; order Caryophyllales; family Talinaceae; genus Talinum; species Talinum fruticosum. Next base: position 3,663,809 of record JAITYX010000059.1, read on the forward strand.
TTATGTAAATTCAAAAAATGCATGTGATTCGAACCAATATATATATATATATATATATATATATATATATATATATATATATATATATATATATATATATATATATAATTAATTAATTCTTGGGAATCACATGCATATATAATAGTTTACTAACTTTAATGCATGATCATACATTTACGATCTCTTTAATGACTTAAGAAGATGACAACACCTGGCCACTTGCTGCAAATATCATTTTTAAATTAATTATATTACTATTGTAATTAATTTTTCTCATCTCGATGTATGCGTACACCTTACGGTTAGGCCTCAGGGAAAATGTGAATTTTTTTAATACAAAGAACATTAATGAAAAATTATACGTATCTACAAAGATAATATAAGTATAGAATAAATTTAAAATATTAAAATAAATATTTATTTTCATAAAATTAATATTTCCTTTATTGTAAAATACATGTCATTTTAATTTAATTTTTTAATTTTATAATATTTATCAATTTACAATTTCTTCGACATATTAATGACTAATTTATTAATTTTGTACTTATTAGTTTCTTTATTTCTCATATTTTCTCATTGATTTTTTTCATTTTTAGTGAAATCTTGGGACAATTTGATCTTTTAACACAAATTTTATCATGAATTTAGCTTTTTCTTGATACTTCCTTATAACCTTAAAACGACAAGTATTTTAAAATAGAGAGAGTAATAAATATAATTCTATTCAGTCCCACATTTACAGCATTCAATTTGATCAAAAAATAAAGGATGATTGAAATAAGATTAGGATCCTTACCCCCTCCAAAAAAAGTACAAAAAGAAAAAAAAACAAATATCTTCAAGATTAAATTAGATTCTAGATCTGCCACTCAAAAAGGTTCTAAGTAGAGACACTACACAACAACACCCAATGTAGATCTGGCTTGAATAACATTTGGGGAGATTCAAATATAGGCACTTTAATCCTACAAGCGAAGAAGTTGATTTCAAGAGACTAAACATATCATAACATTACCGTTGCACCTATATTAAGGCTCCTACCCACAACCACTAGACATTCTTAGACATTGCAATTACTAAGAGTTTGCTTTAGCAAAAATAATATGTGCATGAACCGAAAGGTAGTTTTGGAGCAAATTATGTGCCTGTCACTCGAAATAGGTGCCCCAAGTAGAGGTTGAAGCTCCTCGATTGTCTTAGGCCGAGAGGTTACAAAACACCGAGAGAGTCGCTCTAAGATGCAATCCGGAAGCAAGTGTCCTCATACCGTATGTTTCAAAGATTCCTAAAGCTGGAATATGTCTAAATTATGTACCCCCGCTCGAGAGGGATGAACAACTCTTTTAGAAAATCAAACTTTCCGATATTGAAACCGAGGTAGAATGTTGATAGTCAACTCTTATTTGTCGCATTTTAAGGGGCTAATCCTCCTTTGGCTGTCACATAGAAGGTTTCCTGAATTTCATTTTGTTGGACGAGGTTCTTAAAACGGCCACTTAGGCCCGTTAACTTCCGCTTAATTAGTCTCCCTTCTTATCCAGGAAAGGTTCCTGGATAAGTGGGATGGCAAATGAAATTGAGATTGACTCAACTTCTCAATAATAAGGATAGGAGCGGATGCTCCTATTTAATCTGTAATGGGATATACAGAGAGATACGCGCGAATACGAGAGAAACGAATATACAACATAAGTTGCTTCTCTCGGATTCTTCCCGTAAATCCTCTACTCTTCCTCACGGTTAGACCTACCATCTTAAGGTCTTCGGGTTTGAGACGTGGCTATTTCCGCCGACTCTAGTAGCCGTCGGATATACTTGTTCTAGGTGACACCGGTAGAACCGGACTTCGGATATAACCAGCACTTAAAGTGTTCGTGACACGGGAATTCATTTGTGGGCTATCGAACGACAATCGATCCATTCGCTTCCGCAACTACCAAGGTTAGTCCTTATTTACAAATATACCTACAAGTGGTATCGAGCTTTGGATTGCTAGTTCCTAGCCCCGATTAGTTATTAGCCCGACTAGTTTTGGCCGCATAATTTGTTAAGTACAAATTTAAATCCCGTTTAACTAAGACCACCCGATTAGTTTAGGCCGCATAATTTGTTAAGTACAAATTTGAATCCCATTAAACCCCCGACTCGGACTCTCGTCAAAATCGCCCTACCATGGACAACTTTTGTGGCGGAACAAATCCGTCCACCCCTTCGGCCTTAGTGGCGCAAATAAAATAAATAAAAAAAAGGGTAGAAGAAGAGTAGTTATCGGACTAACCCATCGGACCGCCGGAAGAGAGGTGGCGCGTACCAACACGCGCCGCCGCAAAGATTAGTTCTTCTTCTCTTTCGACTTCTCCGACGCCGATAAACGTCCACCTACTTTTTTCTTTGCGAAAACAGCCCGGCGGTGGCGCGTGTAGGTCACGCGCCACCACGCTGTCACTACCACCGCTCAAGATTGGTGTAAATCGGTTGCTTGGCGGCCGATCTACATCATGCCGGTAGTATTTTTGTCGAAAAAGGTGGGACGAGGCTTGTGGGTCTCAGTTTTTGGCTCGACGGAGAAAGGAAGAATTACATCATTTGGGTATTTTTGAGACGCCGAAAAACGAAAGGCAAGGCCGTGGCCTTTGCTTGGTGTCGCCGAAGATAGTGGAAACAGGCCGAAGCTTTTCTCCCGTAGCCATGGCTACTCACGGTGGAGAAGAAGTGAGAGAGAGAGACTCTCGATCGAGAGACCGAGAGGACAGAGAGACCGAGAGGGAGAGAGGACAGAGAGCTGGAAAATATAACTACGTGTGAATAAATGAAAGAGGAACGGCTAGCGTGAGAAATCAAGGGCAAGCGTGCCCTCTCAATTTCCTTTTGTTGTTTCCAAGCCCCGGTTCCAAACCCGAGGTTTTCATTTTTCCAGCTTCTTGTTTTTTCCTTCCCAAGCACGCGTTTTCGTATCGCGAGATGATCCACTTTATTAAATTAATTAGCATGCCAATAATTCTTAATACGTTTAGTACGTAAATTTTTATTTTTATTTTGTGTAAATTTAAATTAATATTAATCTGATTTTATAATTTTATGTAAGTTATTTTAATCAGTTAATTTTATGAATATGTTTCATATTGTGTAAATTATATAATTATGTTTTATGTAATTATTTCGTTTTTGGCATGTTATTTGTGTAATTTCGTATTACATGTTTTAAAGTGGACAATTAGCATGAGCATTATATAAATATGTTTAATATAGTGTTATATAAATTAGTTTTATAAGAAGCAATATCTTTGCTCTACATACTATGCATATATATGAATTTGTTTCATGAAGTCATATTAATTATAAAATTAGTTTTTATATAATATAAATTAAGTGATATTATCTATAAATTAGTTTTTAGAATTAATGTGAATATGTTTCATGTGAATTAATAATATCGCGTACAAATTTTTCATGTAAGTTAGTTTTACATCTTAACTACCTTTGTGGTATGTAAAGTTCAATGTTAATTCGTTTAATGTTAAAATTCATATGAATATGTTTTCTATGGAATTAAAGTGTCAATTAATTTTTCTAAAATTTCTAGTTCATTTCATATGTAATGATTATCAGCTTAGCAAAGTTTTCGATCATATGACTTGAATAAAGAATTTTGTGAAAATTTTAATTGTTTTAAGATGTGCCTAAATGTCCAAATTTTTACTTGTAGATATGGCAACGAAACCTATGACCGATATGACCTCTACCGAAAAGTTGGTAGGGTCCAACTATGACATTTGGCATCGGAGGGTTCAATTCCTTCGAATGAACGAGAACCGCTAAAGTTCTTGATCGCCAAAATGTATCCCCTGCTACTAAGGACAAAGATGACAAGGACGTTGATACTAGTTCTCGCATAGTATCGAAGGATTTGAAAGCATATCAGAGTGGTTCAAAAGGGATCGTTCGACGCGGTATGCCTTACTAAACCTTATGCATGATGACTTAATCGGTGAGTTCGAGAACTCGTCCCATGGCTAAAGATATGTGGGATCAACTTAAGATCAAGTTCGGGCAAACTTCGCTACTAAGCTCCGCCAATTGCATCTTATGTGGATGCAGTACACTTTTGGCCCGGAGCATAGTATAATCGAACATATACGAACATTGAGTGCAATGGTTCGTGATCTTAAGGCTGGAGGGATCGAGATCTCCGAGCGTGATCAAGTCACGAATGTGATTCGTGCTATCCCATCCGAGGATCCTTGGAAAACGTTCAAGACCCCGATGGTGCATACTGATCACCTCCGCATCGTGGACGATATTGTTCGTCATCTTGAACTTGAAGAAGACCGCATGAAGTCACATGCTCCTCCCGCTTGCATTAGTTGCTAAAGGAAACAAACCTAAAGGCAACAAGTTTGAACGAGGGAAGAAGAAAAGTTCTCATCCCTCTAAGAAACCCGGGCTCGCAGTGGAAATGCCAAGAAACAAAGATAAGGCTAAGGGCAATAAAGAGAAAGTTATGGCATGTGTGAAGTGTTATAATTGTGGAAAGAAGGGTCACTATGCTAGGGATTGTCCCGAGCCTCAAAAGGTGACCCCCTCCATTAAAGTCTCTGAATTATTTGTTTGTTCCCATGCATTAGTTGCTAACTCTCTTCCTAATTGGATTGTAGACTCGGGAGCAAGCAAGCACATAGTTCAAGACCGAGCTGGGTTTGTAGAGTTTCACCCTTATCCGGTGGGCATACAAACCGTGACATTAGGGAATGACACAATTGAAGACATTCTCGGTGTGGGAACGTATCGGCTCAAGATATGTGGAGGAAATAAGTTACTTCTACTAAATGCTCTCTATGCGCCCGGGGTGCAATGTTCCCTCATTTCCTTTGTCTCCTTAGTTAAAGTAGGTTTTCAGTTTGTTTCAAAAGAAGATGGTTTAGAGATTTATTATGGTGGCAATTTGTTTGGCCATGCAAGTTTTCAAAACAATTTCCCTGTTTTGGATTTAGATGTTTGCTATGATAATTCCGCATTAGTTTCATTTGTTGATTCCAATTCTGAATCTGTTAAATGGCATACAAGACTTGGTCATATTGGCCAAGATAGAATGACTAGACTAGCAAAAGAAGGTCTTCTAGACCGGCTCACTAAGGTTAGGTTGCCTAGATGTGAGCCATGTTTAGTCGGTAAGGTGACCAAGAAGCCTTTTGGTAAGGCTTCTAGGGCGTCACCTCCCTTAGAACTTATTCACTTCGACATATGTGGACCTATGAATGTCAAAGCACGTCATGGTGCTAGTTATTTTCTCACTTTGATAGACGACTATTCACGATATTGGTATGTGTACCTTTTATCACACCGTTATGAAGCTTTAGATATGTTCAAACGCTTCGTAGCGGAAGTAGAAAACAAATTGGAGCGTAGAGTGAAGTCTCTTCGCACCGATCATGGTCGTGAATACCTTTCTGATATGTTCAAAGGGTTTTGTGAGGAAAAGGGCATACGCAAGCAACTTACGATTCCAGGCACTCCTCAACAAAATGGAGTTGCCGAGCGACTGAATCGAACATTACTTGACATGGTCGGGACAATGATGGCCCAAGCTAATTTGCCAATTAGTTTTTGGGGGATGCGTTGCTTACGGCAACTTACATCCTGAATCGAGTGCCTAGTAAGAGTGTTTCCATCACTCCATATGAGTTATGGAATGGTAGAAAGCCCATCTTGGACCATTTACGCCCATGGGGTTCGGCTGGCTATGTGCACAACCCAACTCATCAACATGGGAAAATTGGTCCTAGAGCTACAAAAATGGTGTTCATTAGGTATCACGAAAATTCAAAAGGATATGTCATGTATGGAGAACATCCAACTCGGCGGCATGAAGGAAATAGAATCCCGAAATGTCGATTTTCTTGAGGATGAGTTCCCAAGTATTGGTGAAATTAAGAAGGACTTAGAGTTGTATGAGTTACAACAATTATCTCTCGGTGAGGGGGAGGATTTGTACACTCATCATGTCACCGAGGATAATAGTTTTCCACCGGACAATAGAGATAGTGGGAGAGGTCCTACCATCTCTAATGATGGAAATGTGTCTACACAGAAGATCCAACAAGAGAATGAGGAACGTCCTCAATCTCCAGTTTCCTAATCACGAGGTCGGTCCTCCTTCTCGAGAACCCTCATCCACATCCCAAGGGATTAGTGGGAGAGATTCTCCTATTACTCGAGTCCCACACCTCAAAGGAAAAGGGGAGGGATCCCGAGCCTAGTCGACAAAAGAACCAAGTCCTAAAATTATTCGAAGGAGCGAACGAGGAAAAGTTCCCCGACGATTTTTTCAAATCGAAGAGGATATCTTCTTTTGCATGCCTTTGGAAATAGAAGAGCCAACCTCTTATGAGGAGGCTATAAACTCACCAAACCATACGGAATGGATGGAAGCCATGAGAGATGAGTTGGACTCAATGGCAAGGAATGAAGTTTGGGAACTGGTTGATCTTCCTCCCGGACGTAAGGCCATTGGAAACAAGTGGGTTTTCAAGGTTAAACGTCGAGCAGATGGATCAATTGATAAGTTCAAGGCCCGACTAGTGGTGAAAGGTTTATACACAAGTTGAAGGTGTAGATTATGAAGAGACTTTTTCTCCTGTGGTGAGAATGACCTCTATTCGCCTACTTCTAGCCCTCGGTTGCTCATTTGGACTTGGAGTTAGTCCAGATGGATGTAAAGACTGCCTTCCTCAATGGTAATCTAGAGGAAGAGATTTATATGGATCAACCTATTGGTTTCGTATCAAAAGGACAAGAGGACAAAGTTTGTCGTCTTAAAAGATCTATATATGGTCTTAAATAGTCTTCCGTATCATGGTACTTTAGATTCCATGAAGCTATAACTTCGTATGGCTTAACCATGGTTTCGAAGACCATTGTGTATATGTCAAGAGGACGACAGTAGGGATTATGTTTCTTACATTGTACGTTGATGACATACTACTGGCTGGAAACAACCTGGAAATGATCAACGCTACTAAGAAGTGGTTGTCTTCCGTCTTCGAGATGAAAGACATGGGTGAAGCCAAGTATGTCCTTGGTGTGGAAATAATCGGGAACCGTTCTAAAAAGCTTCTTGGTTTATGTCGAAGGCATATATCGAGAAAGTCCTGGAACGCTTTCGGATGCAAAATTCCAAACCCGTTCGACACTCCAGTCGATAAGGGTCTTACTTTAAGTCATGAACAATATCCTAAAACAGATAAAGAAAAGTAGAATATGAGTAGTGTTCCCTACGCTAGTGCGATAGGAAGCTTGATGTATGCCATGTTATGTACACGGCTTGACATTTGCTTCGCGGTTGGATTGGTGAGTCGTTACCAAAATAACCCGGGACCTCGCTCACCGGCAAGCCGTCAAAAGAATAATGCGCTATCTTAGTGGAACTACCGACTTGGTACTTTGTTATCAAGGAGGGGACCTAAAACCGAGGGGATACTCAGATGCAGATTGGGGTGGTGACCTAGATGAGTCCAAGTCAACCTCGGGATACGTTTTCACCCTTGGTGGGGAGCCATATCTTGGTGCAGAAGAAGCAAGACTACATAGCTCGTCAACTATGGAAGTGGAATATGTCGCTAGTTGCCTTGCCACTCAGGATGCAATATGGCTAAGGAGTTTTCTCCAGGATGTCAACCTTCCTCCAAGAGTTGACGATCCTGTCGAGATGTGGTGCGATAACACTGCTCGCCATTCAATATGCTAAGGATCCTAAGTTTCATAGGAAGGCTAAGCATATTAAAAGGCGTTCTCACTTTGTGAGGAACGCTATAAAGTTGAAAGAAATTGTTGTCAAATACTTATCTACTAACAAGATGATCGCTGATCCCTTGACTAAACCTACTCCTAGAGATGTGTTCAAAACTCATATGATGAGTTTAGGTCTTCAGTAGAAACATCTTGCATTTTTGCTTTTGGACATACATTTTAGATGAACTTTTTCATTGAAATAAAGATTGGTGTTTCTTTTTCTTTGAATGTTCATAAATTTTTTTGGTTGCATGATTTGGCACATCTCGAATGTCACTAGGCTTCGATTATCTTATCACACGTATAATCAACCCTAATGCTCGAGTAGCGGTTAGGATGAGACTAAAATCATATTGGCACTAGGTGTGTAATATTGATTTATTTTTCGTACTCGGATAAAGTATGAAAAATATACATGAATAGTCGCCTTAGTAAGTCTAAGATGAGATTTAAGAAAAATCGAATATAACACAACCTTATATTGAAGCCTTTTAGCTGAATTTAAGTGTCGGGATTACGTTGAGTGCGCTAATCCAAGTGACTCAAGTCGGTTTTGGGAAAAACTTGGACTTATAATTCGTATGATATAAAAGTGACATGCTCACCTTAGTGGGATTTATATCATAACACACACTTCATACTCGTGTGTGCTAAAAAGACGACTTTGTGGAGTGACAATAGTTTCCCTTCCTTGTTACTCGTGTGATCCCGAAACATTATTGTTTCAAAACACAATTGCCTTTGACTTAGGACTATGATGTGAAATCTAAGTTAGATGTTGCTACTTTAATGTACACTCCAAGAGTTATAGAAATATACAACTCAGCAGAATACATTAGGAAAGCAATCTTACCGAGATATAACATCATGAGTGGTTAAGGAAAACCATTTCGTATTCACCATATCATCCCGGCGATTATATTCGGAATATAATCATATGATATATCAGTAGGCATAAAGGGATTATATATGCCACAGGTGATGTCTTGAATGGTTTGGGGAGTTGTCCTTATGAAAGCATCATGTTAGTTAGATGGTTACTTAATATGACACTACTGGTTACTTTTTGGTCGCATGCTTAATTCCCGGTATGAAACGTGAGGAGATGTGAAAGATTAGAGATTTTGTTTTACGGCCTACGTGGCCGAGTAGGAGCTGTTGGACGAGGTTCTTAAAACGGCCACTTAGGCCCGTTAACTTCCGCTAATTAGTCTCCTTCTTATCCAGGAAAGGCTCCCGGATAAGTGGGATGGCAAATGAAGTTGAGATTGACTCAACTTCTCAACAATAAGGATAGGAGCGGATGCTCCTATTTAATCTGTAATGGGATATACAGAGAGATACGCGCGAATACGAGAGAAACGAATATACAACATAAGTTGCTTCTCTCGGATTCTTCCCGTAAATCCTCAACTCTTCCTCACGGTTAGACCTACCATCTTAAGGTCTTCGGTTTTGAGACGTGGCTGTTTCCGGCGATTCTAGTAGCCGTCGGATATACCTGTTTTGGGTGACACTAGTAGAACCGGACTTCGGATACAACCGGACTTAAAAGTGTTCGTGACGCGGAATTCATTTGTGGGCTATCGAACGGCAATCGATCCATTCGCTTCCGCAACTACCAAGGTTAGTCCTTATTTACAAATATACCTACACATTTGATGGGAAAACTTTGATCGATAAAGTTTTGAAAAATGATCACGGCACGTTTATTGTACGGTTTTATGCTCAGATGGAGAGGTGATCAAAATCTCCAACAAAATATCTACTATTTTGATGAAAAGCCCTTGACATAGTGCTGATACTACTTTTCTTTATAGAGAGTTAAAATGATTTCACCTAATATTATTATGGAAAATCAGTCAACTTTTGTTTCCAATAGATTGATCCTTTATAATGGGCTGATTTATCTGGATTTAGTAAGGCATTATAAAAGGATAAATATCTCCCCAAAATGCATTTATTGAGATAGATATTAGAAAAACCTATGATACATTTGATTGAACTTTAATGAAGGATATGATACATGGACTTGGCATACCTAGTAAGTTTGTGCATTGGATATTTGAATGTATGTCTTCTGCAATGTTCTCTATAAGTTATACTGGGTGTTTACAAGTTTTTTTTTTTTCAATATCGAAGAAGTGTTAGACAAGAGGATCTTATTTCCTCTCTCTTATTTGTTATTGAGATGGAATATCTATTTAGACTGATCAACAACATGGCAGAGGACCCCATATTCAACTATCATCTTGGCTGTAAAGCAGTGAGATTAAATAGTTTAGTTTTTGCAGATGACTTGTTGGCTTTTGTAAGGGTGATCCTCAATCAGTTGCTTGCTTATGGGAAGTATTCCACAGTTTTCCGAAGTATTTGGTTTAAAGGCTAATTTCCAGAAATCACAATTTATTATAGCTGGTGGTTATTGAACATGAACTTCTGCTGTTGACAGGCTTTGAGAAGGGGCCTATGAAGTATTTGGGTGTACCATTGAAGCCTGATAAGAAGAATTTTTAATGATTTTTCTCTGATGGCCTGTAAATTACAGCTAGATTAAAAAGTTGGAGGGGCCAAAAAAACTTAGTTATGCTGGTAGAGTCCTACTTGTTAACTCTGTCATGCTGAGCATGCATATATATTGGAGCTCCATTTTTTTACTGCTAGGAAGGGTCATTGAAGAAGTGGAACTATCTTTGGGGTGATATGGCTGGCTCTAGCAAATTCATCCTTATGGCTAGGGAGGAAGTATGCTTTTCGAAAAAGCAAGGTGGTCTAGGCATAAGAAACTGAAACAAAGCTATTGTTGATAAACATCTTTGGCATGTAAATGCTCTCCCAGAAAGCCTCTGGGTTAAGTGGATACATGGTATATGTATAAAAGAGGATGATTGGCAAACTGCTCAACCAAAGACTAATGCTAGTTGGTACTTTCAAAAGAATTATGAAGTGGAGGAGACACTTGCGTATGTGGTTTGATAGCCATCAACTGGATTGGATAGTATAAAAATTGGGGCAATACCATGTCAAAGCGGCTTACGATGCATTAATTACAGGCTCCAAAATCTGAAGTTAATTGGCGGAAGTTTGCTTGGCACAAGTGTAATGTGCCTAAGTATACTTTTTGTTTATGACTTGTCCTTAAAAGAAGCTACTGACAAGGGATATAATCCACATTGGAGGCCTCTGGAGAGCATTCAAGCTCTTTCTGTGAGCAACATGAGACCATTGATCATTTATTCATGCAGTGTTCCGCTGCACAGGTTGTTCTTACTAGTCCCAGAATGCAGAATTGTGATTCAAACGGGAGAATCACTTGGAAAATCTGGCTGCAAGGAATAGCTTTCGCTCATACTAGACTGGCTGTTATTGTCTCTTTAATTGCTGATGTTGTTTACAATGTATGGCACTAGAGAAACATCATAACCTTTCAGGGGAAAAGCAAGACAAGTGAGCAAATTATCAAGGAAATTAAATGGACTCCCAGGCACCATTTGATCCATAGAAAGTAAATAAATATATAGAGCTTGGATAGAAAGATTGTAAATCTTGTTTTTTCTTTTTGGGTATGCCCAAAATTCTGTGTAAATATGAGTTTAGTTTTATAGTGACAGCTTACCCTTTTTAGCAAAAAAAAAAAAAAAGAAATCAAATCTATATTTTGATGAAATTGGTAAATATATTTTCGTCCAACTCCATACTTGCAACATCAATGGAGCAACAAACTGCATTTTTCGACTTTAATACGTTTTTCTCAAATGTCGGTGAGGTATAGTGTAACTTCATATAATAATTAATACATATTTGTGCGGTATAATAAATTTAATATGAAAGAAACATCACCTTGAGCCATATGAAATTTCATTACTCAATAATTCAATCAGAATCAAAGTATTAATAGATAAAATTATTATAAATATAACATCTAATTGAATCAACCACCCTTATAAGACTTGCACATATAGACAACTAATACTATGATATTTTTCCTAAAAGTAATATGGTAGAACCGTACAAGGTTTAAAAATATAGCGTTTTAATTTGACCTAGATAGTGTTAGAATTGGAAACTCACTCACAAACAATAAAACAAAAATAAAAGAAAGAATAACACGGGGCACAAGATTTAACGTGAAAAATCCAAAAGTGGGAAAAATCATGAATGATGCACTAAAATTTCCAGTAGCTTTATAAGGAATTTTCACTCAAACCTAACTTAACTTTACACTTTACAATTCTGCTACATACACAACAATGAAAGAGGATACATTGATTTATAGCCAAAACCGTGTATTAATCGCATTAAACACAAATTAATCCGAGTATAAACAGCAAAAACTGACAAATCCCAAGGGGCTGCTCTTCTTCCTTTCGTCCTGCACGCCCCTTCTCGATGTTCATGGGTCGTGCTCGTCGTTCTTTACCCCGCAACGCAATTTTCCGAGTCTGAAAACATTTATTAGACTCCATATACCCACCAGGTAAGTATATTGTATGATATAAATTCATCAAACTATCAATGTACTCAACTAATTGGGTGTTTGGCCTAGATTTTAAAACTGTTTTTGAATTCTAAAAACGAAGTTAGGCCAAACACTAATTTTTAAAAAATTAAAACTATTTTTCAAAAACGATTTTCAAAAAAAAAAAAACTTCTAATTTTTGGAAAAATTCCGTAATAACCACCCAAAATCCCATTATCTCTCTGTCTCTCTTATCTTTTTACGTTATTTTAATTTTTCTGTCTCCTCTATCTTTATCTCTCTACTCTCTCTTTTATTTTGTTTTATCTCTATCTTATTTCTATTTTTCTAAAAATCTTGGCCAAACAAATTAATTATTTGAAAAATACTTATATAAAATTTAGGCCAAACATTTCAAATTTTTCTTCAAAAATAATTTTCAAAAAATACTTTTTAAAAACAAAAATATTTTTTTAAAAATTAGGCCAAATATGCTCTAAATATCAATATGTCGATATGACAATTTGCTGCATACACTGATGGGTACATAAGTGATCTTATAATAAAATCCACCTATTAGTGAAAGAAGAATTACAATATAATCTTATAATTATGAAAATGTGTTGGTAATTAACATCCTCAAAATTATTGTAATACTTTGTTGTAATTAAAAAGTGGTTTGACACTCATTTTGATTTTTAAATAAAATTTTAATTTTGAATTTTGTAAATAGAGAATATTTATAAGGAAAAAATTTCACACCTTATAGAACTATCATATTAAGGTAAACAAAGGTCCAAACATCCAAAAAAATAAAATAAAATAGATGCACATTTTCCTAGCTCCGATCGGATAATTGTGCACATGATACTATTTCGTAATACATTCAAGTTTTTTTTTTTTTTTTTTAAGATAATGATCAATTAATATAACGTCGACGGGAGCGAGCTTCTTTAAAAAAACAAATAAATTAGGGGGATTTTCAAAAAAAGTATTTTAGTGCAACTTATAGATAAAGGACGAGCTAATTTGTAGAGATTAGGAAAATGATTCATGTCTTGTATAAGATATATTTTAAGTGTTTTATCTAAACTTAAAAATTATAATGTCATGCAATAAATTAAAAAAGAATGGTATGATAGAATAGTAAAATTGTTTTACAACTTATAAATTATGTAAAATCACCATTTTATTCATCATTTTTCATATTTGTAGAATTATGTGTATGATACACCTTTTAGATAGGGTTGATCCGATTATGTGTCATTTACAACTTGTCGGCATAGTCGACGATTATTAAAGTTTTACCTTAATAATTAATTATAATTATTTAAAAAAATAATAATTTTAGATTATAAAATATATTAATATAGATTAAGACAAGACATTTTCAAAGTGTCTTTATACCAGACACATATCATCACCATATTTATTATAATTTAGAGATGAAGTTTTGTAATTTAAAGATCCAATTTTTCCACTTAGGCGAAATGTTGTAGTGCTAATGATATATTGCCAATTTTGTTCTGGTTACGCTAATTTAATCATTAACTTACTTTTTAAGAAATACTTGAGTGGTAACTCAAGGTGCTCGTTCTTATTAACAATACCCCCTTTTAAACTTAATATTTTATTTTTTGTTTAGATAGACTCAACCTTAATATTATTGTTATTATAAATCTACTCAATACCACCCAAAGATGATGCCGTTGAGCCTTATTTATAGAGCATCTTAAATGCTTCGAGAGTATCTACTTTTCGCCATATGTCACGAGATGGTTGAACAAACGGCGAAATAAAATGGATAATGGGCATAATCTTTATTTCTCTCTTTTGGGAGTATATGCTTCGAAAGCATTTCAAAATTTGTACCTTATTTATGTGTTGCCGAAATTAAGCTCTTGATGATGCAATTTTATCTTAGTTTGTGCCCTTGGTCCCATATTTATTGTCAAAAATATGCATATCGTTGTCAAAATTCGTTTTTCCAAACACTTAACAATAGTTTTATTGAATAAAAATACATTTCAACAATATAAATACTTAATTTCAGGTATTCCTTAAAATTAGCTATGAATATCGGATGGATGAAGTATTTTTTATTGATCAGTCACTTAAACTGGACTGAAAGGGGACATCAATTTTAGGTTTAACATGGCAACAAATTCGATCTATTATGAACACAAGCTCATTTTCAAGCTAAATTTAACGGTGAAATATGTTGGTTTTAAATCAAATAGTGGAATATGTTTTTTCTTGTAATTTCAGAAGGATATGCACTAAAGCATTGAATATAAATTATATTATTACTAAGAAGGCGAAAATGTTTTATTAACTTCCCCAGAAAATCGAAAAAAGGTGGGTAAATAAAACACTATAGCAATGCATTCATTATTGAAGCATTATAACCGAGATCTGATTGATCATTTCATCGGAGGTTACAGTGAGACCGTAGTACTCTAAATAGATGCTCGGGAGAGTTTGAATCCAAAAGGCGGCTGATTGTAGCAGTCAAGGTTTTCACCGTATTCAAGTCCATAGAGATCACAGTATCTTTTGTAAAATCCGATCCGACTTTCAACCCTTGGATCTGGTCCAGCGCCACCGCACTCGAGACCACCATTGATTATGTTGGTGCAGAGACCATATCCGGGGAGGCGCCCGTCAATAGGCTCCGTACTGTCAGTAGTCATAACTTCATGGCAAGATGGCTTGGGCGATTGGGGCGTCATCCAGAACCAAAGGGCCGTCCTGAAGGAAGTAAGCGCGTCGGATGCCACCATCTCTGGGAAGGATAGAAGGTTCAAATCTAACTCGTCTCCAGCTTGTCCGTAGTTAACGTTGCTGCATTATATGATTACATGTTAGATTATTAATATTATTCTCTAATATATATACGTAGCACCCCAAAAAATATGATTCCTCAATTAATTAGAAGCAAATTAAATAAAATCAGATTATATAGGGAAGAAATAGTCAAGTTAGAATGAACATACTAGGAAAGTTGGATAGGACCGCGACCATAGTACTTCTTTCCAGGAACACAAGGCCACTGAGCGCTGGGCCAACAATAATCTGGTCCGTTTTCGCCCCCAACTTCTTCCTTCCAGCAATATCCCCATGCATAACGTCCGCCGGGTGCGCCATCCCATCCCCTGAATATTGTTTAATTAATAAAACTAATTAAAACAAAAGAAACGTAAAAGCTAGAAAAGATAATATGAGTATATATATATGTTGTTATATACCAGTGGTCTCGTGAGAAGTCTGGCCAAAGAAAGCAGCAATCTCTCTCTTCCTGGTGGTCTCGCTCCCAACATTCCCAAAAGCAGGGAAGAATCTGGCAGCTTGAATGAAGGCCTCATAGGTGTAGAATCCTCGAGCCCCGCAGGCCTGGTCGTTGCGGTGGAGGAGCATTTCCTCGAAGAGTTCTCTCGGGATGAGGGAGCTGATGTCCCAGTCCTCACTTCCGGGGGAGGTGCCACCGGTGGTGGAGGAGGAGATGGGGGCGGAGGAGGTGGTGGAGGTGGTGATGGAGGGGGCGGTGGAGGGCATTGGCTCACGCAGTTTCCGGGGCCACAGTAGTCATCGGTGTACCCACAGTATCCATATTTACTACAGCACATACCCTCTGGACACAGTGGCCCATTTGGCCCACAGTTCCCCTGTGCTTCACTCTCTCCCCTAGGAGGAGGAGGATGAGGAGGAGTAGGAGGAGAGAGAATTTCAGGGGGTTGGCATTTTCATGCCTAGGTTTGGTTGGTGTTTGATGTGATTTGGTTTGATGGTGAATTGAGTGGGGATTTGGGTCTCTATTTATAGGGAGTTTAGGGCTTGGGTTTGATTGATCATTAAGAATTTCCCTTTTATTAAACTATGTGAAATTAAATGCATGTGATTGATTGAAACCATTATATATATATATATATATATATATTTTCCCGGGGATCACATGCATATATAGTAGTTTACTAACTTTGATGCATGATCGTGCAGGCGTTTACGATCGATTTCTGTAATTGTTGATTAAAAAGGATGGGAACAGCTGGCCACCTGGTCCCAATATCATTTATTCTTTTAAATTGTAATACTATTATGTGTGTGATAATACGTATTACTTTAATTAATATTTTTATTTTAAATTTTTTTATTTTATAATTTTAATAATATATTATGATTAATTTATTAAATTTATTTTTATTAATTATTTTGAGCTATATAAAAATACTAAAAAAACACAAATTTATGAAAAAATTTGTATTAGAAGATCAATGTATTCTAAGATTTTATTGAAAACGAAAAAAGTTAATGAAAAAAGGAGAGAAAAAAATAATTAATAAATATAAAATTGATACATCAATCATTAATATATAATTGTAATTATAAGGTGACAAATATTGTCAAACGAAAAAATTGCTTAAAGTAACAAATATTGTTATATGCAGGAAGTAATTTTTTATATTTAATAAATACTTGATTGATCCATCTAAATTATATCAAAAGGGGAACTTTTTACACCCTTATTTGTAAGACCCCGAAATTTCGGTGTTTGCTTGCTAGTGAATCAAATTATTAAATTAAGTGAATTAGAATTTTTCCGAGTCGGAATTAGAAACCCGAGAACCGAAACCGAGCATGGGCTAGCTTATTGGGCCTTGAGAAGCTAGTTGGGCCCAATTAAAAAAAAAAAAAGAAAAAAAAGAAAAAGGGAATGAGAATGGGGATTGCTTGGCAGTGAGGAGGAGCTGTCAAGATTAAGCAAAGAGAGAGAGGGGGTCCAATTGGAATTAGGCAACAAGCCCATTGTGTGTAATTAGGAGAAGAGGAGAGAGAAGGGGGCTGAGACATTAGAAGAGGAACGAAGAAGCGAAGCGGGAAAAGAAAAGAAAAAGGAACGGGAAAGCAGAGCAAGGGAAAGCAAGAGAAGGGAGATCGGGCGAGGGCGAGCAGAGCGAAAGCGAGAGAGCGAGGAGGCCGGTGGCCGCCTGAACGGCAAGGGCGCCGTCGCCGGTGGGCAAGGGAGAGAGGGGCTCGGGAGGCCGAGCAAAGCAAAAGCGGAAACAGGGGAAGCGAGAGGGAGCAGAACGCACGGAGGGAGAGGAAGAGCGAGTGGGCGCGGAACGAGAAAAAGCCGGAAACCGGCTGCCGGCGGGCACGGCGAGCCCGAGGACGAGCGCTGGACGAAGGAGAAAGGAAAAGGGGAGCGAAGGAAAGAAGAAGCAGAGCAGAGACAAAAGCAGGGGCAGAGCGAGAGAGGGAAGCGAGAGGGACGAAGAACCGAGAGCGAGAGATAGGCGAAGAGAAAGCAAAACCCAAATCGAAACCCAATCCGAAACCCTGTAGAACTGAATTCTTAGAACCTCTAAGAATTTAAGGTGAGTAGTCTGAATTCATCCTCTGAAATAAAATGAATTAGGTGGCTTGAACTTGAATTTGATTCATGAAATTGGAAACCCTAAGTTAATAGAAGAAGCTAGAGGCCTAAATTCACGAAACTAAGCAACTCATGAATTGAAAAGCATGTTGCGATTTATGCCTAGTTTATGAATTTAATGATATTTGAGCATTGTTGAGCATGATTATGGAGCTGTGTGATTGAGAATTTAGTGAAGTTAGCTTGAACGGAATTATTGAGAAAAATCAGAAAATTGAACATCATGACTTAAGTGCAGATTTTTCATGAATTTATCCTGCTGTCTGGATTATTGCGAATTCATGTGCAGCCCAAATTTCCTGTAATTTTTACTGCAGCTTCGTGGCAATTTATGGGGATTTCCTGTTAAATTTCGTATGCATTGGATGAGTAGATTAGGAGATATGCAATTTTGAGTGAAAATGTTCTGTTTTGGGCTAAATCGCATCTAACCGAGTAACTGAATCAAGAACTGAGAATTAAGAAGCTATGTGGCTAGATTAAAAGATATGTATCGATTAAGAAAAGTTATAGAACCACAAACCACTTATACGCGATATTACGCGAGCATGAAAACGATAAATTCGTCGATTAGAAATCATAAGTGGTATGCTTATGGGATTGTGTGTTTACTTTGAATTGCGTTGATTATGAATGGCATAAGCATGCGTATGTGAAATGAATTGATTATACTTGAGTTGGAACTTGCTTATGTGAATTGCTTGTTTTGAAGAAGTTATGCATGAACGTGTGGAGCATGAATCATATGAATTAAGTGCATCGCTTGAATAAGTAATAAGAAGTTAATGATAAATAAGAAACATAAAGAACTAAAGAAGGGAGAAAGGATTGTGTTATTGATCTAAGACCCCACGAATTAAAGAACCCTCTGAAGCTATGGCCATAGAAGTGTCCGTCAACCCGAAGCCACGAATTGAATTGCTTCCACTAAGAATTGACGAGTATGCGTCCTTCGGGGATGGGAGGCTGCCTCGAGGCCACGAATTGTTATGCCTCGAGGCCACGAAGTGTATGCCTTCGTGAACCGAGCCCACGAATTGTTTTGGCTCCAAGAACTGGGTCTTTAGAGCAGTGCATAAATCTTCTTTCCATTCGAACTAAGAAAACTTAAAAGAAGTATGATATGAAGAAACGAATGATCGTGCATATCGAACCGTAAAGAAAGAATTAATGATTTATGAAATGCACGATTGAACTCAAGAGGAAGAATAAGAAGGAGATCGAATCCTGTCTTCATAAGAAATGAATTTGATAAGAAGCAAGATATAATTTAGGTGATGAATGCCTTGCATGATGAATGATTTACTTGATGAATAACTTACTTGATGAATGATTTACTTGATGAATAACTTACTTAAGGAATGATTTACGTGACGAATGATTTGCTCGATGAATGATTATATGATTTACTTGCGTAGAAAGGCGAATGATGCATGTTTAATTGAATTCATGAATAAGTGATGTCATTATGATTCTCGGCAAGTTGGTAAGTTTAGAATCTCGCATGTCTTAAGCATGTATGATCCGAATCGCATGTTATGAATGAGTTATGAACTTACGTGTGTTTGTTAATGAATTAATGTGCAAAGTGTAACCGGGGTTGGGTTTGGGTTATTCACTGGGCTAGTGAGCTCATGACATCACCAACATTTCAGAGTGCGAAGTTAAGACTCCCGGAGTTGCTTTTGGCGATTAGAAGAAGCGAACCATCGGATAGGACTTCTCCGGACTTCTCTGTACTTTATGTTTTTCATGCTTGTAAAGATTGGTTGTATGTGAACTTAAGTTTGATTATGAATGTAAAAGCCCTATGTGAATACTCCGAGCGTGTGGCTCGTTGAGTTGTGTTGTGTTCCTCCGAGCGTGTGGCTCGTTGAGTTTTAGATTGTGTTTCGTGCGGGGTTAAGGCTTTAAGCCTATGGGTTTAGCCGGTTTACGGAGGAAACTCTGCCGAAATTTCCAGAAAACCCTTTGAAAACCCGGACCCGCGCTTCCGCTAGATTAAGAAAGGGTTAGTAACCCCAAGTTGAGACCCTAAGCGGCCTTAGGGGTTCCTCTCGGGAACCCCGGCATGTAATACTCCTAGGGTGGGCCTAGGGGTGTTACATTATTACTCCCACCATTTTCACAATACCACTTGTTTTTGGTATGTCATAAAATACCTTTTAAGACTTTGAGTCACTTGCACTAACCGATGGTTTAATCACAAGACACCTTCGGGTATGCGGTATCATAATAAGGATAGGTTGGGTTTCACAACTTTCATTAACTAGTGGGGGATTGTTGAATAGTTAATCAAAGTTAGTGAATTCGACTAGTGTCCCACATGGATAGATTACTAAAGCTTCTAGCTTTTGAAGGAAATAAATAGGTAGCTCTTAGTTTATATCCCACATGGAGAGAATATAATATTCTCTCGGCTCTTTATTAATTGAAGAGTAATGTGAGCTTATAAATACATAAGCCATAGAGTGGGGTAATATGTGCTTGCATTAAGGTTCAATGCGGAGCATTAAACCGCACACGCGAGCGCGGCGTGGGCTGTAGGGCGCTAGAGGCGCTTTGGCGCTTATTAGGCGCACTTGGCACTTAGCTCGGAGCGCGAGAGCGAGATAACACAATTTCCTATTTATTTTAATTTTATATCCAAATACGATTGGGACGAGTTAGGATAGAGTTTAACCGTTTTTACCGGTTAAATTCTATCCTACATAACTGCTACTCTATCCCTACAGATTTGATAACTGCTCTATCCAATCTAAGCCTAGGGGATTGATTATAAATTAGAATCAATCCAGGAGTTTTGGTTGTATCCTGGAGACACGATTTGCATAAGGGCGCGAATCTTATCTTAAAGAAAGTGATCCTATTCACGCCTCAAAAACTATAATCAATCCCATATTTTCCTAACAATTTTAAGACAAGATTATCCATGGCTGATTCGGACACTACCGTCGAGAATCATGAATCGGGATCTCGTTCGGTTGGACAAATTCGATGGCACAAACTTCATGAGATGGAAGGACAAGATCATGTTCATGCTGACAGCATTGAGGATTGCATATGTTCGGATGATAAAGCTGAAGGATTTGCCGAATCCAACGAGAGGAAGAATGGGAGAAAATGAATCCTGCGGATGCTCAAACACTGAAGGAAGCAAAGAAGAAGCGTGAGGAGGATGAGTTACTGTGTAGAGGACACATTCTGCAAACCCTCTCCAATCGTGCTGTACGAGTTGTATGTCACATGGACATCACCAAAGAAGATCCGGAAAGCCCTTGAAGAGAAATACAACACGGAAAGGCAAGGTATCGACAAATTTATTATGATGAAGTACTTTGATTTTAAGATGTCGAGATGATGTTCCTATTCTAGACCAAGTGCATGAGTTGCGGGTCCTTGTTAATAGACTTCGGGATCTTCAAGTCACGGTTTGGAGTCACTTCAAGTGGGTGCAATCATTGCAAAGTTGCCACCCGCTTGGAACGACTACGAGGAAGAAACTTACGCATATGTCGGAAGATTTCACGGTTGAAAAAATACTTAGGCATCTCGGGATTGAGGAAGAAAATCGCAAAAGAGATGCCGTGTATTTATCAACCACCTCTAAGGTGAATGTCGTGACGAGAAGAGAAATTTAAGAGGAACAACAAGTCCCTAAAGGCAAAGAAGGACAAGGCCAATTTCAAGGGTAAGGGTACCAAGAGTACAAAGAAGCGAGAATAGTTATTGTTACTATTGTAAGGGCAAGGGACATTACATCAAGGATTGCAAGAAAATGAAGGCTGATCTTGCAGCGGCAAAAGGCTGCAGATTCTTCCAAGGCTAACATGGTAGAGGAGGACTTGAAGGACTTGGTGGCCATGGTATCTAATCTTAATTTAAATATGATTACTGAGATACATATGGCTAACGTAGGCAAGCCTTCCGGTTGGTGGTATGACACAGGCGCCTCTATTCATGTTTGTTATGACGAGTCACAATTTAAGACTTATGAAGATGTGGCGGACCGTGAGGTTCTCATGGGGACAGCACTCCGGCCAAAGTCCTTGGACTAGGGACGGTAGAGTTGAACTTCACATCGGGGAGGAAACTCACATTGGTCAATGTCTTTCATGTTCCAAACATGAGGAAGAATTTAGTTTACGGAAACATTTTATCTAAGAAGGGTTTTATGGTTTTAGTTGGATCTAGTCGGATTATTATTTCTAAGAACCATGTGTTTGTTGGCAAAGGCTATGACTTTGAGGGCATGTTTAAACTAAGTTTGGTTGAAATAAATAAAGTACCTAGTTACTGCTTATATGGTTGATACATATTCTGTTTAGCATGCTAGGTTAGGTCATTTAAATTTCAATTCTTTGAAGTTTATGATTAGGGATGGATATTTCTCTTGTAAATCAGATGCAAATTTTTCTAAGTGTGAAATCGCATTCGAGGCTAAAATAACTAAGAAACCTTTTCCTAAGGTTGAGAGAAATACCCAAGTTCTAGACTTAGTTCATTCTGACATTTGTGAAATGAATGGAATGCTGACTAGGGGTGGTAAAAGATACTTTATCACATTCATTGATGACAGTTCAAGATATACTTATGTATATTTACTACGAACTAAGGATGAAGCATTTGATATGTTCAAACGTTATAAGGCTGAAGTTGAGAATCAAAAGGAAAAGAAAATTAAAATTCTAAGGAGTGATAGGGGATGGGAGTATTTCCCAACAGAATTTGATGAATTCTGTGAGAACCATGGTATCATTCATCAAAGAACAGCCCCTAGAACACCTCAACAGAATGGCCTTGCTGAAAGGAAAAATCGGACTTTATGCAACATGGTTAATTCTATGTTATTAAATGCTGATTTGCCAACAAATTTGTGGGGAGAGGCACTCTTAACTGCGTGTCATGTCCATAATAGAATTCCATCTAAGAAAACAAAGGTTTCACCATATGAGGTATGGAAAGGAAGAAAGCCTAACATTAAATACTTCAAAGTGTGGGGGTGTATTACCTACTATAGAGTACCCGATCAAAGGAGGACTAAGTTAGGCTCAAGAGCAATCAAGAGTATCTTTGTAGGCTATGCTGAAAATTCCAAGGCATACAGGCTGTTGGACTTACGAGTCCAATGTGATTGTAGAGACTAGAGATGCGAGAATTTTTGAAAATGCTTTTATTAAATCTAATGCATCTCAACCAACACCTACAATTGGACACCCTACTGATATACCATCAAGAAGTGCTGCTTACGGTTCCGAAAATAAGGGAGATGAACTTGATTCAAGTATAGAACCAAGAAGAAGTCAAAGGGCTAGGAAAACTAAAGATTTTGGACCGGAATTTGTTTCCTCCATATCGGTTGTTTTTCTAGTAGAGGCTAGTAGAACAAAAGTATTGGATCAAATACCCATTGTACTAAATGTTGATGATGACCCTAAAACATTTAGTGAGGCTATGGCTTCCAGAGATTCTGCATTACGGAAGGAGGCAATAAATGATGAAATGGATTCAATATTATCTAATAATACTTGGATCTTAGTGGATTTGCCTCCGGGTTCAAAGCCTATAGGGTGTAAATGGGTATTTAGAAGGAAATACAATACTGATGGTTCTCTACAAACCTTTAAGGCTAGACTTGTAGCTAAAGGTTTTACTCAAAAGGAAGGTATCGATTACTTTGATACCCACGCTCCTGTAGCTAGAATTACATCTATTAGGATTACTGTTTGCACTG
This sequence comes from Talinum fruticosum, assembly GCA_021018815.1. Taxonomy (NCBI): domain Eukaryota; kingdom Viridiplantae; phylum Streptophyta; class Magnoliopsida; order Caryophyllales; family Talinaceae; genus Talinum; species Talinum fruticosum. The sequence goes on from JAITYX010000059.1 coordinate 3,687,227, forward strand.
GCTTCAATTTTTAAGCTACATGTGCATCAGATGGATGTAAAAACAGCCTTTCTAAATGGAGAGTTAGAAGAGGAGATTTATATGGAGCAGCCTGAGGGCTTCATATTACTAGGAAATGAAAGGAAGGTGTGTAAATTGGTTAAATCCTTGTATGGATTGAAACAAGCGCCCAAACAGATGGCATGAAAAGTTTGATGCTGCGCTTCTTTCGAGATGGTTTTCTCCATAATAACTCGGATAAATGTATTTATTCGAAGTTTACAGATTCTTATGGAGTTATAATATGTCTCTATGTTGATGACATGCTCATTTTTGGAACCAATTTACATGGAATAAATGAAACTAAGAAGTATCTCACCTCTCAATTTAAGATGAAGGATCTTAATGAAGTTGATACTATCTTAGGCATAAAGGTTAAAAGGCATAGTGGGGGTTTTGCCTTGAGCCAATCTCACTATATTGAGAAGTTGTTGAATAAGTTCAAACATCTCAATATAAAGGATGTCAAAACTCCCTATGATCCAAGTGTTCACTTAGGGAGAACACGGGAAGAGTGGTTGCACGGTTGGAATATGCTAGTGCTATAGGAAGTCTTATGTATGCAATGCACTTGTACCGGACCAGACATTGCATTTGTCTGTGTGCAAATTATCTAGGTATACAAGTAAGCCAAGTACGGAACATTGGAAAGCCATTACTAGGGTACTTGGATACTTGAAAAGAACAGATTGACTTAGGACTTTTTATAGTGATTTCCCATCTGTTTTAGAGGGATTCACATATGCTAGTTGGATAACTAGCTCTAAGGATAATAAGTCAACATCGGGGTGGATATTTACCTTAGGAGGAGGAGCCATTAGTTGGGCCTCTAAAAAGCAAACATGTATCTCACATTCTACTATGGAGTCCGAGTTCATTGCTTTAGCAGCAGCAGGTAAGGAAGCAGAGTGGCTAAGGAATTTATTAATGGATATTAAGTTGTGGCCACAACCTATGTCAGCCATTTCCTTATACTTGCGATAGTCGGGCTACCATGTCTCGAACTTATAGTAAAATCTATAATGGAAAGTCTAGACACATTAGTTTGAGACATACTTACGTGAGGCGGTTGGTTCAAGATGGTGTAATCACTATCATTTATGTCAAATCAGCTCTAAATCTAGCGAGATCCTTTAACTAAAGGTTTACCAAGGGATTTGGTGAAGAGCACCACTGCTAGAATGGGTTTAAAATCCTTTGATGTATGATCTGTTGTAACGGGAACCCTACCTTACTCTGGTGGAAACTAGTTATAAGGTTTAAAGGGTAACAACAAGTTACATTATGGTCAAAGGAGCACTATGAACAGGATATAGTGCATTTACTTAGTTAGGAGGATGAGTTTGCTCTTAATGGAATCCGTATAGGTATGGAATCCACCTATGTGAATATTAGAGTGTGGCCGCTCTAAACAAGAGTTTTATTGGATTTTAACTCTTGTACATATTCACAGAACCGGGATGAGCACAAGGCCATAATAGTGCTACGAGTAACAAGGCTTCTTTGAAATAAGGGTAAGGTATGGTGGTGTGTGTAATGCCTCCGGTCTTAGTATTAAAGGTTTTGGTTTAAGCTATCTGGTCACCAAATACCTTTTAAGACTTTGAGTCACTTGCACTAACCGATGGTTTAATCACAAGACACCTTCGGGTATGCGGTATCATAATAAGGATAGGTTGGGTTTCACAACTTTCATTAACTAGTGGGGGATTGTTGAATAGTTAATCAAAGTTAGTGAATTCGACTAGTGTCCCACATGGATAGATTACTAAAGCTTCTAGCTTTTGAAGGAAATAAATAGGTAGCTCTTAGTTTATATCCCACATGGAGAGAATATAATATTCTCCGGCTCTTTATTAATTGAAGAGTAATGTGAGCTTATAAATACATAAGCCATAGAGTGGGGTAATATGTGCTTGCATTAAGGTTCAATGCGGAGCATTGAACCGCACACGCGCGTGCGGCGTGGGCTGTAGGGCGCTAGAGGCGCTTTTGGCGCTTATTAGGCGCACTTGGCACTTAGCTCGGAGCGCAGGAGCAGATAACACAATTTCCTATTTATTTTAATTTTATATCCAAATACGAGTTGGGACGAGTTAGGATAGAGTTTAACCGTTTTTCCAGTTAAATTCTATCCTACATAACTGCTACTCTATCCCTACAGATTTGATAACTGCTCTATCCAATCTAAGCCTAGGGGATTGATTATAAATTAGAATCAATCCAGGAGTTTTGGTTGTATCCTGGAGACACGATTTGCATAAGGGCGCGAATCTTGTCTTAAAGAAAGTGATCCTATTCACGCCTCAAAAATTATAATCAATCCCATATTTTCCTAACACTATGTGTATTTGGGACATTGTTCAATGCAATATTGTGAACACTAAATGGCAAGGCATATTAGCTGAGAATGAATTTGACTGTTGAATTACATTATTTTGAATATGATAAAACATTCTCTTTCATCTAGACTTGTTTCTCATGTAATGATGTAATGGAGTGTGATTTTTTTTTGTTCATCAGATTAGTTGTGATGTCCGACTGGAATTTCGATGGGCCCGTCAGTCAACCACATTGACGAGTGAAATTCCAATGGACATTTCTGTCGAATTTCCGTCGAAATTTGACAAATTACGTTGGAAAATCCGTCGATATTTTAACTTTTTTTAGTGTTATATCTAATGAATTTTCAATCTATGGATATAGAAGTCTTACTATAGAGGGAGGGAGAAATGAGGAAGAGTTGAAAGTAAATAATGTGTAATTTGATACTAGTTGAGAATGACAAGAGTAAGAGAGAGAGAAGGGGCGAAGAGAAAATTATTAGAAGGGAGTTATTTTACTAAGAAATAAGCAATGAAAATATGAAGGTTTTTTTTTCTTTCATTGCATACATTTTGAAATTAATTTAAACAAGTCATGAAGCAATTTAGGAATAAAATAACTTATCATCGATATTTGGTACTCTAGTTATGGGTCATAATTAAAACATTTTTAACTTTGACAAGATTATTTTGGTAAAAATATTAGCATTAGTTACTTATGTATAACCATCAATATGTTAGTTATAAGTGAAGATGTAATTAATTTAACAAAAAAAGTAAATGTATAAAAACATCTTCATATATTTGAATTATTCACACATTGAATTAAAAAGACATTAACATTTTGACTTACAAGTGCACACGCACACAAATATATATATATATATATATATATATATATATATGTAAGTCATAATATTATGCATATAAAATTCTTTCCAATTCCTTCTAGCAATTTTTAAGTCCTTCCAACTCCTTTCGACTCCTACCAACTCATTCTAGAGGTGTTCACGATTTTTTCTATTTTGTTAAACTTTTTAAATCAATTAACTGAATTTAATGGTTTGTAAAAATGTAAATCGGAACCGTAACTGGATAAATCGGAACCGTAACTGGATAAATCAATTAACTAAAATTATTGTAATGGCTACTAAAACAGCAACCATGTTGACCATGAAAGATACAAAACGATTAAAGAAGTTAAGCATACCTCATACTCTCAAACTCCTAGTAATTTTAGTAAATATTGCAACTTACTCTTTTGTGAAGAATCTACATTAAATTTGTTTTCATCATTTGTCATGTTTGATACCTCCCTCTTATAATTGATCTTATTTCTTGTTATCTTTTCAACAGCTTGAATATTTGATTTAATATATATGATTCAATAAGAATGTTACGGTTATTTCAGGGCCTTCAAAATCCTTTGCACCTTCTACGGGAGATTCAGTCTCACTATAAGTAAATTTGCCGTGTAAATTGGATAACTTTCTGCGCGTTACCAACTGGTTGAGAATTACTAAGATTCAGAATCATTCTTCATCTATTATTTGTTATTTATGAGTTTGACCTCCTTACTTACGCTTTCAATTTTTTTTTTTAAAAAAATTAAAGGTCCATTAAAGTTACCAATTGGTTTTGCTTCAACATTTGCAGCATTTATTTTATTTATTTTTTCTTCTTTTATATTTTTCTATTTTGTCCAATTTTAATTAATTCAGAATTCTATAATCAACTATCTTTTCTATTACATTATAAATTTTAATATTTTTCACACTATAAATTTTATTGGTTGTTAACTGTCCTTTATTGAAGCCGTACACAAAAGTCACAACCATTTGAGTACCATCTTTGTACCAATTGTGGTAATCTTCATACTATTGTCACTTGAAATTCCCCTGGATCCCAAAATACAAGTATTCTTCCATTCGGGTGATGAGTATTTGTGATGAAGAACTGCCGGTTAGGGAAAAACTTCTCGGTGACATTATGATCCTTGATCTTTGTTTCCACCAAAGCCCCTAATCCAGGTTTTATTTTCTACATAAAGACTTTCACGTCCTCTTGCTTATTAGGCCCATTCAGGCCCCGAACATTCCAACATAGTATTTTCATGTAGGGTCTCTTGTCTCCACAGTTTGAAAACAATCAAAGCTATTATCCACACTTTGAGCGAGCATTCACTGTTGGAGCCAAGTTTTTGGCAATAGACTTTCTTGGGACAGGTATCAAGTGGTCTGTCTCTTCATCGTGGGTCCGCATTGTTTTCATTGCCGGTGAGGATGTAACGGTAAGGGTGCGGTTGGGTCCGTAGCTTTTTGAATAGGCTGCCAAACTTTTTGGTGACTTTCCTTTTACAATCAACTTCCAAATAGCCAAACATCTTGCAAAAGGCACACTTATCCGGTTTCCAGTCATATTCTACTTCTCATGAAACCAAAACCCTTTTTTCGCTTACAAAATCAATGGTATCCGGGAGGTTATCACCTATTTTCACCTCCACTAATAATCGACATAATTCGGAGCGGACTTTTCCATAGTTGGTTTGTCGGTTTCGATGGGCTTGCCTATCATGCTTCCCAGCTTGCTTAGACTAGCGAGTCCCCAATACTTGACGTCCGGATTTGGGAATTGAATCCATATGGGCAATTTTTCAATCGTGTTCTCGCTTGAATTCAAGGTTTTCACTCCATGGTTTCATCATAACAGCTTTCTTATCAAAAAATATTGGCCCTTGTTTAGTATAGCATCTCTATCTTCCATGTTATGGAATCCGATCGAGAATAAACCATTCCGCATAGCGACAATCTTATGAATCTTATACACATCCCAAATTCGATGCGGAAAATCGGCAAACACTTTGTATGGAGGATTTGCTTCGGCAACACAATAGACAATCGAAGTAGACCAATATTCGATTTCATCAGCTATATCAGTTTGATCTATCACAAGCACACTTGACTTCTTGAAATTCAATACGGTGAATGTAGTCTAAGACCATACCTTCGTTATTATCCACCTTTGCAAGCATATGTGGTAACTCCGGGCAATGGAACAAGTAGGCTTGTCTTGATCCAAGGTACCGATTCGTCCAGCTTGATGGGCCAGTTGTACTCAGAGCTGAATTAATTCCTTGAATCGGTTCAGTCATTAATTAAATGTTATTGATTGAGGTTGAAACCGCCGATTCAAATCTGGAATCGAATTTGCATCCATTGGCATTTCTTCCATTGATTGTGGTTGTGAAATCTCCTGTGATGGGGAGTCTCCTAGTCTTCTAGATTCATCGGTGTTTGCGGAGCCGACCGGGTAATCGGGGGCTCCAGTGAATCGGTGAGGTGCTCGGTGTTGCTTTTGTTGGCCGAGGAAAGCCAGGTTTGCATGGGCGATCCCATTTCGCCATTGCTATCGCAAAGAGGTGGGTTCTCCGGGCTAAGGGGTCAAAGTGAGATAATTCTTTTACAATATATGTTACCTTAATTAACTCTATTTGTTTTATAATATTTTATTTTATAATTTTAATGACATATTAATGATTAATTTACTAATTTTATTCTTATTAATTATTTTGAGTTGGAAGGAACACTAAAAAACACAAACTTTATGAAAAAATTTGTATTAAAAAATCAATGTGCCCCAAAATTTTATTAAAAACAAAGAAAGTTAATGAATAAAGGAGAGAAAAAAATAATTAATAAATATAAAATTGTTAAATTAGTTATTAATATGTCATTCTAATTATAAGATGACAGATATTATCGAACGAAAAAATTAGTTAAAGTGAGACACATGAAATACTAGAAGTAATTTCTTAAATTTAATAAATATTTGATTGATCTATTTAAATTATAGCGAAAGGGAACTTTTACATCTTTATTGCTCCCACAATTTCAAAATACTTCTTGTTTTATACTGTTATATAATACTAAGGCAACACAAAATCTATGTCAAAATTTGTGTTAAAAAATCAAGTTATCCCAAGGTTTTATTGAAAATGAAGAAAGTCAATGAAAAAAAAGAGACAAAAAAATAAATAATACATACAAAATTAGTAAATAAATTATTAATATGTCATTAAAACTGTAAAGTGGCAAATAATATGAAACGAAAAAGGTTAGTTAAAATAATATTATTAATTTTTTTCTCACTACTTACCTGTTTTTCAATAAATTTAGGAACATTTTTATCTTTTAGTATGTTAATTTGTCTTAAAAGTAATTCTATCTCAATATTTTTGTATCAAATTTCCTCGTTCATTCAAAACGACAATTTAATTGAAATAGAGAGTGTCACTTTATTCGCCTCTTTAGGTGTAATATCCTACTTTCGGACCAATTTGTTTTTTAAAATAATGAAAATCATATTATAAATTCCTATCAGATCCATCAAAAATTAAAAAAAAATCCTATCAGATGCTCAAACGTGCATACAAAACGAGTAAAATAATAATAGTATATGATAAAATAATTTTAGATCGATCTTAATGCAGCTTCTGTCATGAAAGTTGCCATCATCGATAATGGAGATCATTAATGAAGATATTGTCAAAACGCGTGCCTGTATTTAATTTAGGAGATAATGCTAATTAAAAAACATCTACAATTCAAAATTACTACTCATACTCCATTGATTTTACAAAATTTATCTTTTTGAATGTAAGGGAATGCAATAAAAGTATAAAATTTATGATGAATTTATATGAAAAAATTAAATTATTTTAATATTTTATTAAAAATAAATAAAATTAATAAAAAAGAGACAAAAAATAATTAATAAGTATAATTTGATAAATTAGTTGTTAATAGTCATTAAAATTATAAAGCGATAGATATTATAAAATAAAAAAATTAATTAAAATAAGATATATTGTTAAATAAAAAAGTTTTTAAGTAGTTTTAGTTAAATGTTGTTGAGATAAGATCAAATTCCGTACAAGATATGAATATTATGAGACGGAGGAAGTATCGATAATTAGACTAGCAAGCAAGTAATTAGATGCACATTTTCGTAGCTCCGATCCGGTGATTATGCTTAATGACCATGATAGATTAAAGTGTTTTTTAGATAATTATTAATTAAAGTTGGGAGGAGCAAAATTAATTTAAGTTTGGGAAATGGCGAAATATTTAATTGTAATATTTTAGTCGCTTCTATGTAGGACGTATCTTGGACAGGATTTGCTCGTCTTAATGCTACCATGACGCCAATTTCGTTCTGATTATCCATTTTTTTCATTAATTAATTTTCGAATACTTGATTTTTTTTTTTTTGTTTTTTATGGCCTCGAAGGCTTGGTTAGTAACTTAAGGTGTTCGATTGCTCTTGATTAACAAGGCCCCCACAACCTCAATATATTATATCGGGTGATAGTACGTATATTGTAGCAATAATCTTTTCTGATTCATTTTAAAAATAGGACCCTTTATTTAAAAATTATGGATAATAATAGTATTTTATTAAATTTTTATCTTCTCAAAATTTAAAAATCTTTTAAAACCAAAGAAATTCATAATTAGTTGAGAATGTATTTGATTCTCGAATTTCATTGTTTTGAATATGATAAAGCATCATCCTTCATCCAGACTTGCTTCTCATGTAATGATGTAATGGAGTGTGATACTTTTTTTTATTTATCAGATTAGCTGTGATGTATTTTCTTGATATAAAAGTTTCCTTAGAGAAATACTGTTAAAATGAATCACTATATTTATATTTGGATGAACGAGAAAAAAATTATTGTTACGACATTACCTGGGTCTTAGTTAGTTAAAAGTAAAAATAATGTAGGGTGGATATTAAATAATGTAGGATGTTTATTCTCGAGCAAAGTAGGGAAAAAATTCCAAAACTGTACTCAGTGGTTAAGTTCAAATACTTGATCACAAAATCTGATGTACTTTGAAAATGATCCCTGATTCTTTTTCAGGGTTGCTAGTGGTAATGAAAAATTTAATTTTCTACCAAAAAAATAAATTAACATTGCCTTATCATATCCAATGGATTTTTGATTTATGGATATAGAAATTTTACTATAAAGGGAGAAATAGTAATGTAATTTGATAGTAGTTCATAATGACAAGAGTAAGAAAGAGAGAGAAGGGTGAAGAGAAAATTGTTAAAAGGAGATTATTTGCCAGGAAATAAGGAATGAAAATATGAAGTTGATTTTTGTTTCATTACATACTTTTTGAAACTAATTTAAAGAAGTCATGAATCAATTTAGGAATGAAACAACTTATGATCGATGGTGGGCAATTTGGTACTCTAGTTATGGGCAATAATAAAAACATTTATAACTTTGGCAAGATTATTTTGATAAAATTGTTAGGCCTGATCAGCAAATTGAGCTGTTTAAATAGCGGATATTTATTTGTGTAACTGATAACTATTTACGTAATCGATACCTGTTAGATTTTAACCGTTAGCAGTTAAGCTGTTTAACTGAGCGGTTGAATAAATTTGATTAATAACTTCCGCTTACAATTGATGCTTTTTATCTTTTCAACAGCTTGAATATTTGATTTAATACATATGAGTCAATAAGAATGTCACGGCTATTTCAGGGCTTTCAAAATCCTTCTGCACCTTCTATATGGGAGATTCAGTCTCACTATGAGTAAATTTGCTGTGTAAATTGGATAACTTTCTGCGTTACCACTTGGTTGAGCATTACTAAGATTTTCTGAAACGTTTTTCATATGTTGTGTCTCTCTCCTTCATGCACGATATCTTGGAGGGATTTCATATAATATCTCAATCGGGGGAAAATATTTTCTCAAGAAATTGGAAAATAAAATTTTCAAGGAAAATCATTTTTTACCCATATTTTTCTTTGTTTGGTAGAAGGAAAATAATTTTCTAAAATAGCTACTTAAATGCAAAAACCAACCATAAAAACTTCATAAATATGAAAAGAAAAGGTAAACAACTAATTCAACTTCAAAACTCAAATATATATATATATATATATGTTAAGTACCTAAATTTGACAATTTGTACATCTCTCTATGATCAAACTTTTTCATGTATAAAATAATAGAAATTAAAAAAATATTGTAAAGAACTTTTCATTTATGAACTTTACAACAAAAAAGGAAAAAAGATAAGGACAAAACTTGAAAAAAGAAATTGAAGGTGGCGAAGTAAGAGAAGCTTAGAACTTGAACTGCCAATAATAAGACTTTATTTTTCGTTGATTGAGAAAGAGGAAAATTAACTTCCTTCCTCATAAAAGGAAATTTATTTTCCCTTGATTGAAGGAAATTATTTCCCTCCAGAAAATATTTATCCACCACTTATGCTACCAAATACCGGAAAATAGAATGATAATTTTCCGAGAAAATATTTTCCACTTGAAACAAACACACCTTAATATTTTCCCTTTCCTACTCCTTAGTAAAATTGCCCCTAGCTACATATGGGTATTAGTATCTCGAACAAGAGGCGTACATCTCTTTTTTTTTCTTTTTTCATTTTCAAAATGTACGCAATTAGACATGAAAAAACTAATCTAAGATCTGAAAGCTAGATTGAATGGCCCCTATCAAATCCATTTCGATTTGGATTAACCTGAACCAAACTAAATCCGATCCGATCAAATCAAAAAAATTTTATTAAGTTGTTTTTTTTTGTATGATAAACTTAATGAAAATCATCCGACCCCAACTCAAATCGAATCGAAATGTAGTTGGTCCAAAACATGACCTGACCCGAACCAAATCACTTATTTGCCGGTCTTTGGGCAATGAAACTATTCGGGAGGGCATGATGGGGCGAGGATGCATACATAAGTGATAGACTGAGAAGGAAACTCTCTCGTTTTATATGATATGAAAGGTATGTAGTGTCCTTTTACGAAATTATCTGTATGACTAACTATTCAGTACTTCATCCTCGTGAATATACACAAATTGGACTTGCTGAAGTCCTCTTCTTACAGTTTCTTGTCTTCGTATGTAGATTGGAGTAAAACTATAACGTAGTTTTTGGTCTATCTTGTTTGGAAAGCCAAGAGACATAAAACCCTTTTTCTTTTTCTTTTTAATCTCCAAAAGTTCTCCTATTTTAATCAAGATCAGCGACCAATCCCTCAAAAACCTTCTGAGATTTGCATTAACAAATTAATGCATGGCGTCCATTTATGCTAAATTGGTTTCACAAAAACTAACTAAGAAAATGAAGACGTTTTATTGAGTTCACTGCATCAGTACATTATTCAACCATTCTATGAGTGATCGGGGCCTCTATATGAGAGATGGCACTGAATAATACTCTAGATGGATGCGCGAAAGGATTCCCCGAAAAAGGCTGTTGATCGTAGCAGTCAAGGTTTTCACCATAGTCGATTCCATAAATATCACAATACCGTCTATAAAACCCGATTCGACTTTCAACCCTTCCATCTGGTCCACCCTTACCACATTCAAGGGGGCCGTTAATTAAATTGGTGGTGGCACCATATCCGGGCAGTCGTCCTGCGACAATGTCCGCATAAGACGGCTCCCATTGTCCAATGATAATTTCATGGCAAGACGGCCTGCCCGCCTGTGGAGTCATCCAGAACCAAAGGGAAGTCCTGAATGCAATAGACGGATCGTTTTCCACGAGATCTGGGTTCGCTAGAAGGTCCAATCCTAATTCTGCTCCTGCTTGTCCATAATTATAGTTCCTGCAGTTTACAATCGCACCACAAGAATCCACAAATCATTGGAAAAAAATTAAATTGGGGTATCTTACATAAAAGAAGAAGCGGAGCAAAAATGAAGGTACCAGGAGAGTTGGATAGGACCACGGCCATAGTACTTCTTTCCCGGAACACAAGGCCATTGTTCACTGGGTTCACAGTAATTTCCAGGGTTCCCCATTTCAACTTTGTGGCAATAACCCCATGAAAAACGCCCTCCTGGTGCCCCATCCCATCCCCCTAATTATTTTAATTAAACAAAAACAGAGCATTATATATGTCAATCTTTAATATAACTCAAATTTAAAAACAGAGCATTCAGATAATCAATTCAAGTCGAGATTCATGATAAAATATCCATACCACCAGTCTCATGAGATGTCTGACCAAAGAATGCTGCAATCTCTCTCTTCCTGGTGGTCTCATCACCAACATTCCCGAAAGCAGGGAAGAATCTGGCGGCTCGAATGAATCCCTCATAAGTGTAGAACCCTTGAGCCGGGCAGGCTAGGTCGTCACGGTAAGGAAGCATTTCATTGAACAGGGATTCGGGGATGAGGGAGCTGATGTCCCACTCCTCGCTCCCCGGGGGCGGTGCCACTGGTGGCGGAGGTGGAGGTGACGGCGGCGGGCATTGCAGTTGGCAGTTGCCGGGGCCACAATAGTCATCGGTGGTCCCACAGTATCCCCAGTTGCTGCAGCACATCCCATCCGGGCAGAGTATTCCTAATTCGCCTCCACAGATTTTCTGTGCTTCACCCTTTCCTCCCAGCAAAAGGATGAGAAGGAGGAAGAGAGAGAACTTCATGGGCTTTTCTGGCATTTTCATGCCCAGATTCGGGTTTTGGTGTTAATTTGATGTGAGTAGGTGGTGAACTAAGTGGAGATTTGGCCATCTATTTGTAGGGGAGTTAAGGGGCTTTGTTTGGTTAAAATAGTCCTCCGATCCCTCCAATTATAATTAAGATTCAAAAATACATATTATTAGTGTCATATATTCATATAACATATGGACATGTGTTATATATCTTTGTAAAGCTTATTAAAGTCAATTATAAGTAAGATAAAAATAAAGTATTATTCCATGAGTACTATCTCTCCTCAAAGATGACTCAACTTTAAATACTTCATTCGTTTCACAATATATGTCACTTTAACTAACTTTTTTCGTTTTATAATACTTGTCACTTTGCAATTCCAACTATATTTTCGTCACCACTTTTTCAATTTTACCCTTCTTAATTAGTTTTTTATTTTTAAAACTTTATCATTTGTAATAACTAGTTTGTACCCGTGCTTTTGCACGGAATTTTCAATAATAAAAAATTATCTATAAAAATATAATAATTTTACTTTTAAGTGTATATAGTTAGAGCTCCATCCATATAACTAATGCTAATTTATGCTTTTGTTCTTTTATAGTATTTTAAATTTAAAAAGTAATTTATATATAATATAACACATATTAAGGAAGAAAAATAATTTGATATTCCTAAAGTGGAATATAGAGTAGTTACTCCCAAAGTGGAGAAAAAAATACATAATAGGAAAGATAAAATGATAGAAAAATACAATTAGAAATAAAAATTAAGAATTGCTTAATAAAATATATAATTATCATAAATGATGTTTTTTAATCATTTTAATTTGGAATAAATATAACATAAAATTATTTAGAGATATTAAGATTTGAAAATAAATAAACGCAAATGATGTTTTGCTTAACCATTTTAATTTAGATTTTTGATGAAAATAATACCAACTTTAGGACTATTAATAGAAAATAATATGAATTATTTTATTGGACGTTAGTGTTATAAAATTTAACCCCATTAATGTCAATAGAAAAATAGTGAGTTAAAGAGTTGTGAGTCGGTGTTGCAATAACGTGATAAGCTAAGTAGCCGACGTGGATGACATAGTTGAATATTTAACGTTGATTTTTTTATTTATATCAACAAATTTAAAAAATTGTTAAACAAATCATGTTGAAAAAATTAAATGACTCGCCGCCTAAATAAGCAACATTATTTAGCACGTCATCACTTTATTAAGTCACAACCCCTTAACTGGACAATCTTATGTTGACGTTAAATAAACTTAAATTTCATACTACTCGTATCGAAGAAAAAAATTCGTATTGTTTTCTTTCAATAGCCTAAAATTTATATTATTTTCATCCAATCCTTTTAGTTTTGTAATCTTAAAATATTTAATAGCTTATATCATTGTTTTCCTTGAAATTATCCCGAAAAAATTAAAAATTTTATATGATATACACAAAGTTCAACCATGTAATATTTTAAAAGGTTCCTTTGTGTTTTACAAAAGAAAACGATATTGAGGTCATAACATTATATGGGAAAAAATTACTCAAGTTCTTAGAATGATCGAATCATCTATCCATATTTTTTAAATTAAGAAATTTTTTTTATTATTCAATATTCACCCTAAAATTATAAATTATATTGTGAACCTAAATTTATATCGCAGTTACCATAAATGATTAATCACTCGTTATTTTTAATATAAGAATCGTTTCGCAACAAATAATTATATATTTGAATAATTATTTCATTTATTCATTATATATTGATTATAATTTATTCGCTCATATCAAACCCCCTCTCCCCAAAATAAATAGTGGTTGTTGCCTTGCCTTGTTATTTAGTACCTTTGTCCGTTTAAATTACCTATCGTTATCAATCACCTCACTACTACAAAAACGTTATATAGCGATGGAAATTAGCGACGGAATACGAGTCCGTCGCTAACTAGCGACTGAAACTGACATTTTTCAAATAAAATTAACTTAGCGACGGAAAAAAATTTCATCGCTATTTTACTTATTAGCGACGGACCTAACGACAGAAATGGAAAAAATAGCGACGGATTTTTGAAATTAATATTTTTAATAATTTTTATTTAGCGACAGAATCAATCGTCGCGATTCCGTCGCTAAATCTTAATTTTTTATTTTTTTACTTAGCGAGGGAATCGAGTCCGTCGCTAAATCTAATTTTTAATTTTTTTAATTAGCTACGGAATTATTCCGTCGCTAATTCAAAATTTTAAAAATTTTAAATTTGCAACCTATTTTAATTTGATAAAAATATAAAAATTTTCAAATTTAAATTAGCGACGGAATTTTCCGTCGTTAATTCCGTTGCTAATCCAAAATTTTCAAAATTTAAATGTGCCGCCTATTTTCATTTTTCAAATATATAAAATTTTTCAAATTTTTAGTTAGCGACGGTCTAGTTCGTCGCTAACTCAAAATTTGAAAAATTTTAGGTTGGCGAGCTATTAAATTTTCTCCAGTTTTGAAATTTTAAAATTTTTTAATTAGCGACGGACGGATTCCGTCACTAATCTGTCGTTATTTTGCAAATAAAAGCCCGACTTCAACAAGGTTCGGCAAAATCATAAGGAGAGATAGATTGAGAATTAGAAAGAAGTGAGAGAGTGAGAGAGCAAGAGGCCACCACCGCCACCGTCGCCACCGCCGCCAACTAACGACCTTTAACATCTTGTAGGTATGCTTTCTCCATTCTCCCTCATTGTTGGTTGTATTTATAATTTACTTTGTTTACTATAAAATTTCAGATTTTAGAGGATTTGATATAATTTATTTTGATAGGCATGGTTGGAATGAAAATGAGGTAGAAGGTGAAGATAATGAGAAAGAGGAAGAAGAAAAGGAAAAGCAAGATGAAGAACATAATTTGTGTTTGTAAATAATGTAATACTCTTTTTTTTTTTCCAATTAGTTTTTATGGATGTTGGTGAATTGAAGTTGGATTATTTACGACTTTTGTGTTTGTATATGATTTTTGTGTTTGAATTGAAGTTGAATTTGAGGTTGTTATGCTGCCGGATTATTTGAATTTGTATTTCGTTTAAGATTTTTGTATTAAACACTCAAAAATAAAGAAAATTGTTAATTTTTTTAAAAAATTGGCGATGAATCAGTGACGGAATCAAATTCCGTTGCTAATCCGTCACTAATCAGCGACGAAATCGCAAAATTCCGTCGCTAATTTTTAGCGATGCGAAAATCAGCGACGGAATTTTTCCGTCGCTAATTGTGAAATTCCGTCGCTAAATTACGTTTTTCGTCGTTGTTTCCGTCGTTGTTTTCGTCTCTATATGGCGATTTTCTAGTAGTGCCTTCACCTTAACCATCTATATAAATTGGAACATGTGTTTCAAAACTAATTAAGCGTACATAATATCCACAATGAATCAAGAATATTGGTAGAATAATTGGAAAGAATTGTATGCCTAATTAAGGAAAATAAGAGTAATAAATTAAGCCATTATATTTAATATGATAATTAAATTTTAAATCATCACATTCTTTTGAGTAGATCTTCTATTACTTAATTTAATATATTCAAATTTAAAAAATAATACAAAAAAGGGAATGAATTTGGGAGCATTTGTTTTGGCGGGATTAAATGTGGTGTAAGAAGTAATTCAAAAAAACGTTTCAATTATAATATTAGATTAGATATCCTAACATATTTAATTTTTTAAATTATTTTACTTCTTTTTATTTACATGAAAATGAAAAAGAAATAAAAAGAAAAAGAAAAAGAGATAGAGAATGAGATATAGAAAGAGAGAGGGTACAGGGAGGAGAGAGAAACTATTGTGAGGAAAGAGATTTTGTTATATTAGGAAACCGGGAAGAGAGAAAGAGAGAGTATCATGATAAAAGAGGTTCTGTGAGATTAAGAATTTGGGAGGAGAGAGAAAAAAAGCGAAAGAGGTACAATTTTACTGGAAATAAAAAAGGAGATAAAAGGGTATATTTGATATTTTATCACTTAACTAACTTCCTTCTTAATTTTCTCTATCCTCTTAAAACGAAAGGTCATTTGAAACGGAGGGAGTATTGTTTCTTAATAGAGATTTTTGAATGAAAATATTACGAATTTTAGAGTAGTGGACGAAAGTACGATAAATTTTTCTTGGACGCCATAAATATGAACTTTAACCTTATTTAATGTCAACGAATATTACTGAGTTAAAGGAGTCTAATTTGGTTGAGTGATGTTGTAGCTAGTGAAGTCGTTGATATGGACGGCGAACTTCAAGATCTTACTTTAATTTTTTTCTTGGTTGAATAAATGTTTGCTTATGTGTCAATGCAAATAAAAAAGTCAAAGTTAAAGTCAAATCCAACTCCAACATCCATGCAGGGGAGCTCTTTGAGTTCTATGGGTATCTCAAAGCACCCATAGCAAATTTTTATAAAAAATTTATATTAAAAATTATAAAAAATTCATAAAATTGTTAAAGGGATTGCATCCATGTAAATGATTTCACCTCTCACGTATCGCTATGTCGAATCACAATCTCCTTAATTCGGTGGTGTCATGTTGACGCATTAAATGGTGTTTAAATTGTTAAGAAATTTTCCCCACTCTATACCTCATTTTGTTACACGAAATTAGAGCAAGTATGTGGAAGCAATTTAGGATGACAAAAAGAATATCAATAATTTAATGGAAATCAACAAGTACATAAACACATATTTAATGTGTAAAATCAAACTCGGGAAAGATCACAGTGGCACGAGCACAAACAAATCTAATATTATGAGAGAGTACAAGAACGATCTCAAACCACGAGACCTTCCCAAACCCGAGATATATCTCAATTTCACCCCACTTTCCTTATAGCTAGGATAGCCATGGACGCCCTCAAGGGCTTCCACCTAAGTGATTCTATTTAAAGGGAGATTGTTCATCTTTATAGATCATCTAAGAATCATCCAAAAATATCCAATCATATTAGAATTAGGGTTTTGGTTAGTGTCACTTGCGGGATATCCAATTGAGTGTGCTATTGTAAGGAGAGTGTTGTGAGATTTAGAAATCTCAGATTTTTGGGAAGATATCTCGGGTTTGACATCGTTCTTGTACTCTCTTATACTGCTGGAATTGGTTTTCTTGTCCCGATCGTGGTTTTTCTCAATTTTGGTTTCCACTTCAAAATTCTCGTGTCCATTGTTATTTTGTTTTCATTTTTTAGTTTTTATTTTCGATTAACTTGTTCATCAAAAAAATCTTCTAGATTCAAGACGGTCGATTTCCTAACAAACGGTATTAGACCTGGATTTAAGATGTCTTCCATTATGAAGGCTGATATTCACAAGTTTGATGGAGAGAATTGCTTTAATCTCTAGAAGGTTCAAATGAAGGCGATCCTCATCCAACATGGGTTATGGAATGTTCTCACATCTGCTAGAGCCAAACCCGAGACAATGTCTTATAAATAAGGAATTGCATACAAAAATAAGAAACAAGGGACAATGACGGATGGTGATTGGGAAGAGTTGGAAGAAAAGGCTCTTTTAGATATCCAGTTGTACTTGGCGCCTCATGTGCTGCGAGAGGTGCTTGATAAGACAATTACGGTGGAACTTTGGCATCCTGGAAGAACTCTACATGACGAAGAGTCTTGTCAACAAGATTCATTTGAAGGAGCGTTTGTATACATTTTCTATGACTGAAGGTACTCTCGTTCAAAAATATCTAAATAATTTTAATTCAATTCTTATTGACTTAGAGAGTTTATATGTGAAAATTGAGGATGAGGACAAGGCTATTATGTTGGTTATGTCTTTAACCACATCATATAAGCATTTTAAAGAAATCCTATTGTAAAGTAAAACCAATATTATATCTTTTGACGATGTTAAGGCTAATTTGCTGTCTAAGGAAAAGTTTTACCTTGATCTGCGAGGTGAAAGAGCTGAAGGCTTGTTGGTAAGAGAGAGTACTATAAGAAGGTTTCAAAGTACAAGTTTGAGGGAAATTGTTATTGTTGTAAGAAATCGAGAGAATAAGAAATCTGAATGTAAGAAACTTAAGACTCTAAAGGAAAAAGAAAAAGAAAGAGAGCAAGAATCTCATAAATCTTAAAATGGTAGGGTGAGGTCGATTTTGCAATTGCTGATAATAAGTCGGATGGTGATGTTTTGCTTGCTTCTCATAAAAGGGAAGCGATTCGAAATAAGTTTTAGATTCTAATTGTACGTTTCATAAGTGTTCTAACAAAAGTTTGTTCTCCACATATGATAAGGCCAATTCCGGTGTCATCAATTTGGGTAATAGTGTCCAATTCTCTATTATTGGAATTGGTGAAGTCCAAATTAAAATTCATGATGGTGTCGTAAAGACCTTCACTAAGGTTTGGCACGTTCTCGATTTAAAATGCAATATGATATCTTCGGGTGCCCCGGAAGCTAGAGGGCTAAGGTATTTGGTTGAAGGTGGAGTCTTAAAGGTGTTTAAGGGTTCCAAGGTGTTGTTGAAAGGTTTGAGGAATGGAGGCCTCTACATTCTTTAAAGATCAATTGTGGGTTTAGCGAGTTTCGGGTAAATTGACAAATGATGCGCTTATTCGTTTCTTTGATTTGTGGTTGGAACATGTAAAGAAGAAGGGGTTGATGGAGATGACTCCTTTAGCTATGTCCAAGGGAGGCTTGTATTTTGTGAGTGGTGACAACTTGTGATTTCCCTTCGGGTTGGAGCCCTCCGCGATGCTACTTCTCGGGAAGGAGAGATAGGTTGAAGGTGACAAATAAGTTTTTAGATTTTGGTCTAAGGTGGAGATTGTTAGGAGATGGCTCAAAATCATGCTCGAAGCTCAAAACAGCTAGCACCAACCAGGGTAGCAAGGAACAAATGCGTTTTGGCCAAGATGAAACAACAAGCGATACGAACCCGTGTCGGTTGACATGGGCAGCCCGCGTTAGGGGGCAAACCATGTTGGTCGTGCTGCTTTTTCTATTGTCTGTTTTGCGCATTTTTAAAAAATTTTGCTACTTTGATTGTTTGATATTAAGGCTTATAATTGTAGTGCAGTCATTATAGGCTTAGGGGTGCTACCTTTTCTATTTAAAGGGAGCTTGTTCATCTTTATAGATCATCCAAGAATCATCCAAAAAATCTAATCATATTAGCATTAGGGTTTTGGTGAGTGTCAATTGAGGGGTATCCAATTGAGTGTACTATTGTAAGGAGAGTATTATGAGATTCAGTAATCTCAGGTTTTTGAGAAGGTCTCGGGTTTGAGATCGTTCATGTGCTCTCTTATAATAGTGGAATCGGTTTTCTTGTGTCAATGGTGGTTTCTTCCTAATTTGAGTTTCCAAGTTAAAATTCTCATGTCCATTGTTATTGTGTTTTCATTTGTTAGTTTTTGTTTCTGATTATCTTGTTCATCCAAAAACACTTCCGCATTCAAGATGACGCTCGATTTTCTAACAAACCACGAAGCCCTATTTCCTACCTTTCTCTCTAACGTTTTCAACATCGAAGTTGATTATGAAGACACCTATATCTGAAGGCTTTCACCATGCCCCAGATGTTTCTACCTAGCCTAGACCTCCTCACCTTACTTTATCATTGCCTTGTAACTCCTCAGAAAACTAATAGAGCAAGCCCCTTCCCTCCTATACCATTTAACAACGTTTAGGGTGTTGTAAAGCATCTCCGATGGTGTGTCGAACAAGGGTGTAAGGGGGAGAGAGATGCATGAAGACATGTTAACCATTGAAGTAAAGGGGTGTAAATGATGTCAAAGTTTGACATGGACAATAGGCGTTGAAGTTTTTGACACTCCATTCCTCTACTCTCTATCTCTCTCCTCTCTCTTCCTCCCATGTTTGCCAAAAGTGTTGTCATGAAATGGAAAAGAAATGTCAAAAAGCATCATAAGAGAAATGAGTATAAACAATATGATGATGTAAGGAGAGAGATTCCCTTCACGACACTAAAATAGTGTCAACCATTATGGATGCTAATAACTTTGAGCTGCCTTTTAGCTATATATGTAGTACATTAGTGAGTGCATAGGGATGCCAAAATACGGATTTGAATTTAAACTTGTCTGTTTTTTTATCGCACATAAAAAAAGGTTTTGTTAACCAGTCCTAAGGGCAGTGGTTAAGAAATAATTAATGCCACATAATTAGTTGTATATAGATTGTATTAATGTTTCTATTTCATAATATATATCACTTTAATAAATTTTTTTGTTTTATAACATTTAATTACTTTACAATTTTAATGATGTATTCATAACTATATTACCAATTTTATCCTTATTAATCTTTTTTCTCTTTTTTTCATTAATTTTTTCATTTTCAATGAAATTTTAAGACATTTTAGTATTTTAATACAAATTTTATCATAAATTTTGAATTTTCTTAATATTTCATTGTAATCTTAAACGATAAGTACTTTGAAATAAATAGAATATTCTTTTTATTTTAATGTTAAATTTAATTAGCAAACCATATTTATTGTTTCTTACCACTGCTCTTAGGGCAGTGGTTAACAAACCTCAAAAAATATTTTGTTTTGTTTTCGGTGGGGCATTATGGTCTGCTCAATTAATACAATGTGAAACGAATCATAATATTGATTTTTTTAATTTAAAAATATATGTGAGGTATCTAACTTAATTTAAAGAAAATTATGAAACCTCTATTACCCTATGGATCCCGGAGACACTCAAAGTAATTAGATGCACATTTTTCCTGCTGCCGATCCGATTATTATACTTAATCACGATGTCCATGATTAATTAAAGTTGGGAGGAAGCTCCTCAAAAATAATAAAATTAATTAAGCTTGGGCTAACCAGCTTCGAAATCATAAAATTTACAATTTAAAAACTTTTTTTTTTTGCAATTTGAAATTGTATTACTTTACTCGCTTCTATCAACATGGATATCTTCTACAGGATTTGCTTCAAGTAATTTAAGGTACTCGTGCTTTACACTGACTCCTACGACCTTAATTTATTGGTGATCTCAAAAAAAAATATTTTACTGTTTAAATCCAGCTACATATCTACATAAGTATGGGCAATAATTTGACGTGTTACAATAATTACGATTATATGTTTATTAAATAATTTTGGCACCAATAATTACATAGTTGAAATTCTTAAATGAGTATAATTCAATTTTTAAATTTAGTGTCTTTCATGCGAATTTTGTGATATTTATTTTGAATATACAGTACTACTATTAAATTAACGATCCTTTAACTTGTCAACTTGATTACATGTTTTTTAGGAAAAGATCACGATTTTATTAATAAAATGTCCAACAACACTTACAATGAAAAACGTGGATCTAAAACATAGATATAAAATTTGACTTTTAAATAACTAATATAAATCTTATTAAGTTTGACTGCGAAACCATGACAAACTTCTCATAAATAATTTTCAGTGACTCGATATCTTTCATATTGATGGAGAACCTCACAATCTGTAATATAATGATTTGAAAGTAAATTTTCATCCATTATCTTGAACCATACCAATTAATCATAATTCTCATATAAAAAGAGACTAATACTCCCATTAAAAGGTAAGAAAAGCTCTTATAAATAAAGTGACGAAATTTTATTAATAAAAACCTAAAATTAAACTAACAATTAATGTAAAAATTACTCGGAAAGAGGCTCACCATGATGGCAACCCTTCTCAAACAAAGAAAAGATGGAGACCAGGGTTTTTCAACTTGATTACATGTTGATATATTTGTCGTGTGTGGATTATATATTTTCAATCCTTTTTTTCCACCACCACTAGATACGTGTAATAAATAAGTTTATCACCTCATTACTTCCTGAATTTCAAGACGTATGTGTTTTAGTTATATATAACAATATATTACCATTGAGTCATAGATATTTTTATCACTAACTTTAATTCAATAACATTTGGTGCAAGAGGAGTCACAAATGCGGTATAAGTAAGGGTGGAAATGAGTCGAGCCGAGCTTGAGTTTGGCATGTTTGTGGCTCGGCTCGTGAACTTTTTACAAGCTCAAATTGGCTCATGAGCTTGCCGAGCTTGAAAATTTGGACTCAAGGCTCGGCTCGCTTTAACTCACGAGCCTTCACGAGCTTTTCGAGCCTATACTTCGTGTGTTCTCACTAGATATATTGTTACGATCAAAATGGTCAACACTGAATTCAAATTCTTGACATTGAAGAAAAAAGTTATCATAACTAATAATAATATAAGATCGAAAATAACTATGATTAGAGAATGATAATAATGAAAAATAACATAGTTCATAATCGTAATGAGTACGATATATCATTTTTACTTTATAATATGTATAGGAAAAAATGAGTGATTGATGAAATAGGTCCTAATTTTATTAGTCAAATATATAATTTAATTCTTAAAATTGTATCATAGGTCGAGCCTAATATATATGCCTCCCTCCTCTTTACGAACTTAGCGAGCCGAGCTTCCTCATGCTCGACTCGACTCGTTTGTATAATGAGCTCGAGCCTGAGTTTGCTCGAGCTTTTCGAGCCGAGCTTTTTGAATTTTCCTCCGAGCTAGCTCACGAGTGGGCTCAGCTCATTTCCACCCTTAAGTACAATACAATGGAACAGGGAATCAAATATGAGACCTAATATACTCAAAACTTTAATCTTAAACATTAAATTATGACCTCTTTAAGTGAATAACATTTTGCGTAATTCTTTGATTACAACGTATCTTACTTATCATTTGTGACTAGACCTCAGTAGGCGCCTGATCCACTTTCCAAATTTGAGGGTTAGGTCACCCTTTTTTTTTTTTTTTTTTCAAACCAAACCCAGCCCCTAACGTGAGGGTACTTGCATTTCATGAGGGTCAAGATCGGGTTAAAGGTTCCCCTCAGATCCGACTCATTGACCCTCATGTTAGAAAAACTAAAAACAAAATAAACTCTGAATAATAAAGTCAAAGACCTAGGGTTTCTTTCTCTTCAATCCTTCCTCATTCTTCACTGAGACATGCCCAATGCCTCCCTTAGGTCGAGACATGGATCTGGCGGGGTCCATGGGTCCTAATCGATCCAGTTATTACCTGTTGAAAAAGTATTTAAAAAATTTTATTTTTATGTCCTATTAATATTATTACATATTTATAAGCAAACAAATCTCGTACTCTTTTACACGTACACTTAGTATATAAATTAATAAATTGAAGCAAATAATAAAAAATCAAACAATTTAAATTAATTTAGAAAAGAATGTGAGAGCGTATGTTTGAAAGTTATCAGCAATATATGATGAGGGAAGGAGGCAAGCAGCGATTGAGTTATTTACGGGAGTTAGGGCAAATTAAGTTTAAGTCATAGTTTTAAAAACATAAAAACATTTAATTTGGTTCCTGAGTTAAGTCTAGGTCTCAAATGTTAGACTAAGACCCGGACACATACCCGAATATATACCATTTGGACACATATCCATCGAGTCTAAATTTTTTAAACCCAAACTCATAAATTTGAGTTGGATCTAATAAAGTTGGATCGAGTTTATGACCCATTGCCATCCCTATAACTAGACCCTTATCTAGAAAAGTCCAATGAGGATGTGATCCTGTGAAAGGCTAAGGGGAGGAGGAAATCGACAGACATTGATGCTTCCTTGCATTACTTGCATATATATGTGCTAAGAGCACTTCGACATGTCAAAATTCAATAAGAATGCCCGCCATAGCGAACATCAACAGTTGAAAATTGTACCAACGTCACTTAAAGTAGCCAGAAATAAGTGAGAGTGTAAATAGCTCTATTCTTATTAAGCTGTAAGAAATTGTAAAGTTAGAAAAAGTTATAAAGTTAGTTGTAAAAGTTATAAGGAGCGGTAATTCGATGTAACGAGAAGTAAGAAAATATGAGCTAAAAAACAACGCTATTCAGATAATGCGGAGGGGTATGTTCCTCCTCTCATAAAAAAAAAAAAAAAAAAGTTCATATATATTGCTTATAGCACTATAATACTTTCTCTTTTAAATTGGCTATATTAAGATGACTAACTCTGCACCCATTTAATAACATTATATTAACATCGTGTTTCATGGTGTTTGACCCGACTGAGAGCTCACGTGACTACTGGAGATCGGAAATAAATTTTTGTATTTTTTAATTAGATAACTAGAAGTAAGAAATATATTATTGAATTGCGAGACCTTCTCCATATTTATTTTTTAATTAGTACAACCAGTGATATTCAGATACAACAATAATTGGGTGACCAGTCATCCCACTTGTCTAATAATCAATTGAGGAGATAATGCAAGATCATGCATCGAAGTCATTTAAAAATTAAACTTTCTGTTATACATGTGGTGCATATGAATATATAATATTTTTTAATAAAAAAAAATAAAATAATATTTCATCCGTTTTAAAATATTTGTAACTTTAAAGTTACCAGAGAATATCAAGAAAACACAAAGTTTATGTTAAAAGATCAAGTTGTGATAAGATTTCGTTGGAAATAAAGAAAATTAATTTTAAAAAATGATAAAATTAGTAAACTAGTCATTAATTCGTCACTAAAATTATAAAATTGGTAAATTATTAGTTATTAATACATCATTAAAATTATAAAGTGACAAATATGAAACAAAAAAAAGTTGGTTAAAGTGTCATATATTTTGCTTCGTCCATTTTAAAATACGTGTCGTTTTAAGATTATGAGAGAATATTAAGGTAACACAAAATTCATGATAAGATTTATATTAAAAGACTAATTTTTCTAACATTTTTTCATTTATGAAGAAAAATTAATGAAAAAACAAAGAGAAATAAAAGAAATTAATAAGAATAAAATTAATAAATCAATATTAATACTTCATTAAAATTATAAAATAAAAAATATTTTATAATAAAAAATAAATTAAAGTCATATATATTATAAAACTAAGGAAGTAAAATGAATAGTATAGTTACAATCATGTGATTCATTTAATGTTCACACAATAATATAACAAAGTGAAATGACTGTCCTAACCAAACAAACATCCTTATAAATAGGCACCCAAATCCCCAGAGAGGTCGCCACCAAAACAAACAACATCAAAGACCAAAACCCAAAACAAACCAACCATGAAATTCTCTCTCCTTCTCCTCCTCCTCCCCCTCCTCTTTGTGGTAAGTAGGGGACGAAGTGAAGATGCACCTCAGTGCGGGCCGAATGCAGGGGGAAGCAGTGCCCAAGGGGGCAGTGCTGCAGTAGATGGGGATTCTGCGGCGAAACCAACGCTTACTGTGGTGTAGACGACTGCCAGAGCCAATGCCCAATCAGCAACATCATCTCAAAAGAGCAGTTTGAGGAAATCCTCTTGAACCGGAACGACCCACGTTGCCCGGCTAGTGGGTTTTATACCTACGAGGCTTTCGTTGAAGCTGCCAAGTACTCCCCTGATTTCGGCAATTTTGGCGATATCTCCACTAAAAAGAGGGAGATTGCTGCTTTTCTTGCCCAATCCTCTCATGCAACCACTGGTATGTATAATATGCCTACAACTCTGAGTAATATAAATTGATCCCGTTAAAAACTTACCCAAATCAAATTTTTTAAGCGCGTACTGGTCAGGATTTTTTCGCTTTCCGTATATCATATTAAATTTAAATATTTATCCTGTTTTAAAGTTGATAAGATGCATTAATGTTGCCTTATGCTGACATCGACGTCTTTTGTTATAATTAAATTAAAACAAGGGACATGGGCTAGTGAATCCGACGTACCCTATTCCTGGGGTTATTGCTTCAATGGGAGACCCTCCAGTCTCAATTACTGTGTTCCCGATGATCGCTTTCCCTGTGCTCTTGGCAAGGAATACTATCCTCGTGGCCCTCTTCAAATTGCCTTGTATGCCTCTTTTACTCCCGAACTTTCTTCGTTCTTTTTGTTTTTCTTTTCTGATCCCCCAGTTATCTGGAAGTAACCACTGCGACTAACAATATATGTATAATGCAGCAACATAATCTATGGAGAAGTAGCGGAAAAAATGGGCTTGAATATTCTATCCAACCCGGATCTCGTGGAAACCGACCCAGTTATTGCCTTCAGAAGTGCCATTGGGCGCTGGATGGCTGATCTATCACGCGGTCCATCTTCCCACGATGTAATTGTCGGAAAGTGGGAGCCATCTTTTGTGGACCTTATTGCAGGGCGACTACCTGGATATGGTCTAACCACAAATGTACTTACTGCTGGTGTCGAATGTGGTAAGGGTGAACCCAATCCAAGCGGTGAAAGTCGAATTGGGTTCTACAGAAGAATTTGTGATATCTTAGGGATCACCTATGGCGACAACCTTGATTGCTACAATCAATGGCCTTTCATCAAGAGTTCCTCTGGGGCTTCTATTTAGAGTACTAAGACTAGATGGAATTTCTAATAGCTAAATAATGTGTCTACTCCGTCGTATCAACTATCCTTCTTCATTTCAGCTTTCCGTTCATTTTAAAATACATGTCGTTCTAAAGTTATTATGGAATACAAAGAAAATACAAAATTTATGATAAAATTTATATTAAAAGACCAAATTGTCCCCAGGTTTTTTTTTTAGAAATGAAGAAAAATCAATAAGAAAAGAGAAACAAAGCAATTAATAAAGCCAAAATTAGTAAAATAATCATTAATATTTTATTGGAATTGTAAAGTAACAAATATTTTTAAACAAAAAAATAGTTAAACTGACTTGTATTTTGAAATAAAAAGAATATTATTTTTCTTTTGATTTGTCTGATTCTTCGTAACTAAAGTTGAGTAATTGTTTTCATGCAGGAAAAATTTCAAACATTATCATATATATACATGTCTTGTAAGACACATATTAAATGTCTTGTTTAAATCTAAATAAATAAGTTGCCACGTTGTAAATTACCAATATTTAATATAATTATATTTAATTATAAATTATAAAATTTTAGTATCTATTGATTACACCAACTTGAACAAAATGAAAGTTCTATTCACCTCAGAAGCCAAAGAGGTTTTAAATCCATGACAAGTACCTAGTTAGGATTAGAAATTTTAAAATCAAGTACATCAAATCTTTGACAGACAAATTTGTAATAAATTAATGATTTTTGTTTCCTTGATGAATTTTATTGCAATAATAATTAAGTTTCG
This sequence comes from Talinum fruticosum, assembly GCA_021018815.1. Classification (NCBI taxonomy): domain Eukaryota; kingdom Viridiplantae; phylum Streptophyta; class Magnoliopsida; order Caryophyllales; family Talinaceae; genus Talinum; species Talinum fruticosum. Next base: position 3,714,243 of record JAITYX010000059.1, read on the forward strand.
AAAATATGCCTATACTTGTAAATATACATCATCTTTGTGTAATTATCTGATCATCAACCTTCGTGGCTGTCAAATAACGCAGTTGATAAATCTGTTAGGAATTGTAATAATCTTTGTTGCTTAATTCTCAATTATTGGTAATTATTTATCAGGAATAATTAACATATTCATTTCTAAAACTAGTTTGAGCCTGTGCCTTAGCACGGGTTTAAATTAAAAAAATAGTTATTAAAAGATATGATGTTTAATTTATTAGATATTAACAAATCGAGCCGGTTTTTATCATCATTTGTCAAGAACTTAGATAATGGATTCAAAATTTTATGAGATTTATTGAATATTCATTAATTTTTAAGAGTTTCCTTGAAAATTTTTAAATGATTTTTATTTATTTTTTTAAAAAATCAACAAATAAGTGTCGGATCACTCCTGTTGTAGTACATCCACCTCCAATCTTAAAAGATAAAAATTTTATTAAACATGACCTATAAAAATAAATATAATGCTTATACTATATTTTCTTACAATAATTTATTATTGAAAATTCTCATGTAGATTATTTAATATTAACTAAACTTATAACTTTAATTTTATTAATATTTTATTAATGTTATCTAGATAAAGGTACATAATATTTTATATTTAATAATAATATATAGAAAATTTTTTAATAATGTGTCTTACTATTAAAGTTAAAGAAAATATTCTATTAATGTTATATAGATAATGGCATATAATGCCAAAAAATATTATTGTTGGACATGATTGTTATGGGCAAAGCTAGATGGGGTTAATGTGGGTCGTGGCCCCACTATACCCAAAATTTATATATTGGAATATTCTAACTAAATTAAGGAAAAGAAGTATTATGCAGATGAGAATTAGGCATGTAAAAGATGATGATTTTATTTTGTTATTTCGAGTCTCCTTAGTTATACTTCTAATTTTTATTTATTAAAAATTTAAAGGCCCGTTAAATTTACCATTTGGTTTTGCTTCACAATTTACATCATTTATTTTATTTATTTTTCCTTCTTTTATATTTTTCTATTTTGTTCTATCTTAATAAATTCAAGTTCTATTAATTTGTTAAACTCTTTTTTCTATTATATTATGAATTTAATATTTTTTGCACTATTAATTTTATCGGTTGTTAACTACCTGTTTTTGTTATATGAGAATAAGATAATATTAATTATTTTAATGAGGATTTGTAAAGATAATTTTATATGACTTATTTTTGAACCCCCAATTTTGTTTTCATATCTTGTTAAGGAGTTAAAAAATCGTAGATTATTTAAAAGTCGTATATTTGTGTATGTGTATGCGCACGCGTGTGTGTTTGTTTGTGTAGAAATAAAAATATTTTTAACATTCATAAAGATTTATAAAAATCTAGTGCAACTATACTTTGTAGAAAATTTTGATACAAAATATAATTATCTGTACCTACTTTATGAATTTTATTTAGAATCGTGAAATTAAATTCTAATGAATCGAGAGTCATAGAATCGTAGAATCATTTTATAATTCTACCATGCATTTTTGAATTAAATTAGGATCATAAGATTCCAATGAATCGTAGAATCATAAGATTGTTACATCCGGATCGGGAGTTTAATAACAATTATTAAAATGTTTATACATATGAGTATAAATTATCAATAATAGGCTGACATATATCATTACAATACTAACAAACAAAACTCCACTTCTACCCTCACAATAAGACGAATAGATATTTACCTTGAAAATAATCCATTTAAAATTATAGAATTTATAAGCATATAGTTTATATAAACACATAAAGGAGTACATTTCTATTAAAGTTTTCATACATATAAATATTATACCTTGGTAGTCTAATTCAAATGAATGTAGTCTTCCAACATTATAAAAACATAAAAAAATTTTAAGGAGTATGTATAATTCAACTATCATAAAATTCAATGATTTAAAATCTACAATAAAGTTTGAAGACTTGTATTTTTATTGGTAATTAAAATTAATAATAAATAATATAATAATATAATCATACATTGATAAAAACTTGTGGCCTAAAACGGATTATACCATCGGCCAAATAAAAAAAAATACACACATTGATGAATGTCAAATATGAACTAAAGATTAGACAATAATGACTCGTTAACAATTTTCTTTTTACATCCATTGATTTATTTGGAGAGAAATATAAGTAATATTACATTTTTAGAATATAAAAATATATCCAAAGTTTTAGAATATAAAAGTATATCAAAAGTTGGAAATACTCACAAAAAAAATGGAAATAAAAAATTTTAATTCAAAATATTCAATTATAAAAATTAAAATATTCAAATATATTGATGAGACAATATACAACATCATGATCATATTTATGAAAAATTTTATGCCCACTTAAATACTGTCTTGTGGGGTTGTTGTCATGACATGATAATGATATGAAATATAAAATAAAAAAATCATAATTCAAGTAGTATTAAAAGATATAATAGCTTTTAACTAAAATAATATGAAATTTGAGTTAAAATAAATAATTTTACAGCATAAAGAGATTCCATCTCAACAATGGCCTAATTAATATGTAGAGAGTAAGAGATGAATATAATTATACTAATATATTTAAAGGGAGAACTAATTTAAAATAAAAGAATTAATTTGAAAGGAAAATGAAATTTAAGAGCAAATTAGAGGGAAAAATTATCTATGTTATATATTTGTTAAGGAAGAAATTTTAAATTTTTTTTATCAAGGACTAATTTTTAAGTTAGATTTACTTTTATTTGAATGATAATTTAAACTTGATAACTGCATAATTATTGCTAGTCATATAATATTTTGAATAGTTAGTTTTTTATAAACAAATATTTATAATAATATTAAGTAAAAATTCTTAGTAATAAACTTTATTTTACGGTTAATTTTCGATTAAAAAGCTGACGTGGTAGCTAAATTTACAACTCTCACATCAGTTTTTTACCGGAAAAAAATTTTGTTTCCAGAATTAGTCCCTCATAATAATTAACCAATTTTATATACGTCATAATTATTTATCTAACATTGTAAGTTCCATAAATTATTATACCAAAATACAATAAACCCATAAGTAATTTTTTAGGGTAGAAAATGAAGGATTGAAGGGAGTTTTCATATTAAAAAAAAAAGCAGCATTAATTACCCATCATGGGCACGGGTTAGATAATTCCATAAGATAATATGAAATCCCTGTAAGATGCTAATCGTGCATGCATATAAACCGAGTAAAATAATACTCTTCCGTTTTAAAAATAATTATCGTTTTAAGATTACGTGGGAATATCAAGAAAGTACAAAATTTATGACAAAATTTATGTTAAAAAACTAAATTATCCCTATATTTTATTGAAAATAAAAAATATTAATAAAAAAGAAGAGAAATAAAGTAATTAATAACGCCAAAGTTGATAAACTAATAATTAATATGTCATTAGAATTATAAAATATCAAATATTATAAAACGCGAAAAATTAGTCAAAGTGATATATATTTTGAAAAAAAACTGAGGGAGTAGGACGAAATAATTTCGGATCTCTTATTTCAGCCTCCCGTCATGGAACCTACCACCAGTAATGAAGGGCCTATTAATTGAGGTGTTCTCAAAAACATGTGCCAATTAAACGCCTATAGTTGACCATTATTAATATTATTTTTTCATTTTATAATATTTATTGTTTTTAAATTATAAAAATACCGACCTACCAGCTTGTTCCCAACTTTAAGGCCAAGAGAATGAACATCCAAAAAATGTGGATTTAAAAATGCATTAATGAAGGTGTGTTTGGTTGAAAGGATCATGGGAAAATGAATTTTCAAGGAAAACCATTTTCCATCCATATTTTTCTTTGTTTGGTAGAAGAAAAATAATTTTCTAAAATAATTACTTAAATACAAAAACCAACCATAAATATGAAAAGAAAAAATAAATAACTAATTCAACTTCAAAACCTAATATATATATATATATATATATATATATATATATATATATATATATATATATATGTTGAGCACCTAAATTTGATAAGTTTGTACATATCCTTATAATCAAACTTTTTATGTATAAAATAATAGAAATTAAAAAAATATTGTAAAAAAATTTTCATCTATGAACTTTACAACAAAAAAGGGAAAAAAATAAGGACAAAACTTGAAAAAAGAAAATGAAGGTGGCAAAGTAAGAGAAGTGTAGAACTTGAACTCCCATTGATAAGACTTTATTTTCCCTTAATTGAGGTAGAGGAAAATTAACTTCCTTCTTCATTAAAGGAAATTTATTTTCCATTGATTGAGGAAATTATTTTCCCCGAAAAATATTTATCTACCACTTATGCTACCAAACGCCTGAAAAATAGAATGATAATTTCGGAGAAAATATTTTACACTCAAACAAATACACCCTAAGTGTTAATATTTTTGGTTCATTCCAATTTTAAGGGGACTAGTATCAAACAATGTATTTCGTTGGTACTATACTGTTACTGTCCTCGATTTTAATATTGATTTGTCTTGAAAGATTGTTAGCCAATTTTACTTTCAATAATTCGAATTTTAAGTTGGCTACCGAAATATCTAACTCTAAACTGAACCTATTTAGTAATATTATGTTTATAAAATTAAGTTTCAAGGTATCAATAAAATGTTGATTGGGATATATTGGTCTCACTCATGTAAACAAGAGAATGTAAATTTTTTTAAAAAATTTATTACGTAGAAGTAAGCAATGTATTATTGAACAACAAAACCTCCTCCATCCTCTAGTCAGACACCATATCTGACTCCTTATATTTATATACTTAGCTACCCTTGTCTGACCCCTTTTAATTTATTATATTTTAATCTCAAGGTATATGTTCAGACTTAACAATATTTAAGTTAAAATATGATTTTATTGCATTATCTTAGCACTTATTCTAGCCTCTTTCTCAAACTAAGATTATATTTCCTTATTTACTCAATTGTCGATCCGCATGTTAAGGAAATAATTTTGGTAAGCATAAATTCCACAAATCTTGGATTTATTCTGGTTATATTTGAGCTAATTTTATTTTGGAAGATTTTATCGTTTCCACATATTTTCTGATGTTTTATTTTTGGAAGAATCATCAAATTACGCCATTTATAACTACACGTAGTATAAGTTAGCAACTACAAGAATTCTAAAGTATTTGAAGGGTGTTAAGACTGGATGAGTATCATTGATGGAGGAAATTTCGGAAGAAGCCTAAAAAGAAAAGAATCAATTTTAAAGGACAAGTCAGATTACAAAAAGATCCTCATTATCAAGTCAGACTATGAAGATCAAGTCACCAACTATAACATTTCTAAGAGCAACGGTATTGAACATGAAGAATACTTTGTAAATGTCCAACATAAGAACAGAAGATACAAGCCAGCGAACTTACATTCAATTTGATCTCACATTCAATCTATTGTAATCTCAAATCTCAATCATATTCTGTTTGTAACAAAGAGTCTTAAGTGAATACTGCTTTGTAAGTTGTTGTAGTACTTAGTGAAGTGTGAGGTAGGACTTTAAGAGTCGAGTGTACTTAAGATATCAGTTAGAGAGTTAAGTGAAGAGCTCTCTTGACAGTAAGATGATAAGAGAAATAGTGGTTAATCGTAAGGAAATGATTCTTAGGTGGTTAGTGGTCACGAACCTAAATATTTAGATATGGGTAAAGATCGTGAACAAATAATGTGTTGTCTCATTTCTTTTCTATTTATTTGTTTCATTTCATAATTTGACTTCACTTCAAAATAAAAAACAGTCAAACAATTTTAAAATTTTTAAATATTCTATTCAACCCCATCTATGATATATCTGATTCATCTGAAAATAACACATCCCACCACCATTAATAACTTTTCAAATGCATCAATAACTGGGTGACCAGCTGATCCTCCTATTAATCTGATCTAATCAATTCATGATCATGCATCCAAGTCATTAAACATTTAAACTATATTTTATGCATGCGATCCACATGAATATATAATAGTTTCAATCACATGATGCATTAATTTTCACATAATAATATTAATAAAGTGAAAAGACTGTTCTAACCAAACTCAAGCCCAAACCTCCTTATAAATAGACACCCGAATCCCCACTAAGTTCTCCACCAAAACAAATTACATATCAAACATCAAAAAACCAAAACCAGCCATGAAATACTCTCTCCTCCTCCTCCTCCTCTTCTTTGTGGTAAGCAAGGGACAAAGTGAAGATCCACCTCAGTGCGGGCCGGATGCAGGGGTAAGCTGTGCCAAGTGGGGATGTGCTGCAGCAGATGGGGACACTGCGGCGAAACCGACGCTTACTGTAATGCAAACGACTGCCAGAGCCAATGCCCAATCAGCAACATCATGTCCGAAAAGCAGTTTGAGGAAATGCTCAAGTACCGTGACCATCCACTTTGCCCGGCTCGCAAATTTTACACCTACAAGGCTTTCGTTGACGCCGCCAAGTTCTTGCCTCGTTTTGCCAATGTTGGCAATAACTCCACTAAGATGAGGGATATCGCCGCTTTTCTAGCCCAAACCTCTTTCGAGACTGCTGGTATGTGTCTACAATATGGGCGCTTCATCTAATAATTGAGTATCTCTGTCACAAATTTAAAACTGATCCAACTCGAAAACTCAACCCAACTCAGGGTCTGCCTTGATCAGGAAGTAAAAAATACACATTAAGACAAGGTTTTTCATATAGAGTAGTGATTAAAATGGGACTTATTATTCATAAATTGTCTCACCAACTGTTATTCATTGAGTGCACGCACACATTTGCAATGTAGAGTTGTACTGTTTTATTGACATAGTGCTTCTTGTTGTTTTAATTTTGATTAATCAAAACCAAAACCAGTGGTATTGCCGAGTATACTGGAGAACCGCTACGTCTGGGGTTATTGCATCAATGCTAAACATTCCAGTGAAGATTATTGTATTCCTGATGATCGATGGCCTTGTGTTCCTGGCAAGAAGTACTATCCGCGTGGCCCTTTCCAAATTGCCTAGTATGATCCTAATTCTACTCTTGAATTCTCTTTTATATATCACGAACTGAATGATTATTTGACATGCGACTAACACTATATGTATAATCCAGCAACATAATCTATGGACAAGTTGGACAACTATTGGGGTTAGATCTTCTATCCAACCCAGATCTCGTGGAAACCGACCCAGTTGTCTCCTTTGCAACTGCCATTTTGTACTGGATAGCAAATCAACCAAGCAGACCATCTTGCCATGACGTTATGGCTGAAAAATGGGAGCCATCTTATGAAGACCTTCTTGCAGAACGACTACCTGGATTTGGTCTGACCACAAATATACTTAATGGTCCTGCCGAATGTGGTAAGGGTGAACCGAATGCAAATGGTGAAGATCGAATTGGGTTCTACAAAAGATACTGTGATATCTTAGGGATCGCCTACGGTGACTACCTTGATTGCTACAATCAACAGCCTTTTGTCATTCCTTCCACTGTGGCCTCTGCTAGAGTACTAAGAACAATGGATGGAATCTCTATTAGCTAAATAAAGCGTGTACTCCATGGGATCAGCTACCCATAGATTTCATCTTTCAGTTCAGTTCTTAATAAAAAAAAATTGCATATTTAATTTCAATTATACATACGGAGTATTCATTATTGTTATTTTTCTTATGTTTTTGGTTACATGACTGCACAACTAAAGTTAGACTTGTAATTGCCGATTGCTAGCCACACCTACACCGCACTTGCGAAATTCAACTTATCAATTATACATCAAAGATAGTCAAGTGCATAGCGAGGAGGACTAATTTATTTTTGTGAAACATGTGGACATATATTTACATTGGAATGTATTCTTGAAGATAGCTATTGGGTATGTAAGTGGTGGAGACACAAACAACATTATTGTTGGTGCAATTACATTTAATTAGGAACTATATAAGTTTTAGCATCCATGAGTTAAAAAGCCAACGGAACAAAATGATATCATAATTGAATCAATCATATTCGTAAATTTTATAAATGTGAAAAATTGTGTAGAAAATCATTATACTTAAATTATAATTATAATTAGGGATGAGTAAAACCGGGTACTCAATCCTTTTCGATAGACTTGGTCCCGGACCTAGTTAGAACCGAGTCCTAAATCTGGACCCGGTTAGAACCAGGTCTTAAACTCTGGACCTAGTCTTGGACCTGTTGGAACCGGGTTTGGGACTCGGATCCCTGAGTTGTTTTTTTGTGAATTTTTATTTCTTAATGTTTTAAAAAAATTTCATCTATAATTAATAATTATCAAATATTTTCAAAATACTCAATATAATAATATGAAGGATGCAACCCTGTAATTATGACTAGTATAAACAGTCTTAAATCCAACATTAACAATATCAAACAAAAAGTCTCAAATTCACATGCAACACAAATATCAAATTACAATTTTGAACCTTAAAACATCATGGAAAAAACATAAAGAGAAAGTCTCAAATCTAACATTAACAACCAAAGAGAAAAAATATATAGATTGGATATACGGATAACAAATTCGAATCTGGGTCCAAATTTTCACTACCCGGTCCTGGATTCAATCGGGTCCTGAAAATTGGACTCGGTCCCGGACTCGTCGAGTCCAAACCGGGTCCCAGTATGGAGTCATATAATTGGTTCCGCTCCTTGGTCCTAATTATACCATAATTATAATTTTCAATTATATCATTTGTTTCAATGTAATATATGATAGTATAACTTTTAAGTGAAAAAAGAAAAAATGTAAGAGTAGTCCTGTAGCAAGATATATATTATTTTGCCTGAAGTGATTGTTTAAGGAGAATTTTATATTTTTGCTGCTAGCTAAGATTCTATTGGGGAGTTTATGTGAAACTTTGTATCTTATTTGAGAGTAAGAATTTTTGACAGCAACCTTTTTGTTGCCAAAAATCACTATTTGTCCACTACGAGAAAATAAGACCACAATACAAGTTGTTGCAAATATACCGAACAGCTATGCCAAGACTACTTGTTGCTAATGCTATTACTCAATTAAAACCTAAAACCCCAGCCCCCAAGAACCGGCGTGGGTTCGGTCCATGCCGTTTGGAACGGCTGCCCGTGTTGCACTTCTGCCGTTCTACTAAATTTGTGATGATGTTTAACATGACTACCTATTAGACCCGATAATCGGGTCATTCGGTTTGGGTTTAATTGGAACTAGGTTCGGGTCGGATCAACTTTGGTCCAATGTCGTTCGGGTCGGGTTCAATTTAGATTTGGGTCAAATTAGGTTCGGATCGGTTTCGGGCCTATTTTGTTTGGGTCGGGTTTTGGTTTGGTTTCGTTAATTTCATATTCGGTCAACTTCGAGTCAATTTCGTTTGAGGCGAGTTTGAGTTTGATTCTGGTCAGCTTTGGTTCGATCTCGTTCGGATCGAGTTCGGAGTTAATTTTTTATTTTCAAAGGTGCTTAGTATCACACCAAAAATCATATTCGCAAGTGGAACCACTACACCAGTTCCACTCAATCTACGCATGCTCAAAATCTGGAAACCAATAGGTGATTATGAGAATCATGTAAAATAGGTCACTAAACCAACACAATACTACCCGATGCACCATCATCCTTAGTATGGATCCGAGTTAAATAGGATTTGGGGAGACAACCAAAATTATACCACAACAAGTACAAAAGTCCATTTCGGGTTAAACTCGGTTTCAAGTCAGTTTTATTTAGGTTGAATCGATTCAGGTCCGATTCGATTCGGGTCATTTCGGGTTCGGGCCTTAATTGGGTCAATTATATTTCGGGTCGGTTCGGTTTCGATCGGGTTATTTTGGTTTGGATCCGAATAATCGGGTTTATCAAATTTCAGGTCGGTTCAATTTCAAGTGGGTTCAATTTCGGGTTTCGTGTCAAAATAGATTGAACTGTTTCGGATATCCGTTAGGGTTGGATTTCGGGTCATTCGGTTCGACCCGTTTGGTTCAAGTTAGTTTTACCAGGTTTAATACTAATACCTATGCTTGCCTTCTCACTCCTTGTGCAATTGATCCTTATTTCCGTGCTTGAATCTTGGGATATTCTCGATTTAAATTATTTCTTATAAAAATAAATAAAAAGCCTTTGTATTTTTATTTTTCATAATATTATTATTACGAAAATGAAACCCAATTTCTTCTACTCCCACTATTATTAAAAAACAAAAAGGCAAAGGACATTTTAGTCGTTGTAGGGCCTGTAAATCAATTTGTTCAAATGCTAAAAAAGTTATAAATTATTTTTAGTGTTTATAGGTCCTATAAATTATTGTGCAGAAACTCGATAAATCAAAATGCAAAATTTTTTAATTTGTTATTGAGTCAGAATGATGACTAACTTACCAAATTTTTTTCTTATTAATTACCTTTTTTCTCATTAGTTATATTATTTCCAATGAAATTTTAGACACATTCTGTTTTTTTAGTTATTAATTTATCTTAAAATTAACTTTATCTTGATATTACTTCGATAAATTAAAATAACATCGCTTTATTCACCCTCCAGAGTGTATCCTACTTTTGGATCAATTTTTTCAAAAAATAATGAAGCCCCAAATATGATAATATCAAATTCCTAGAAGATGCTTGCTCATCGTGCATACAAAGCGAGTAAAATAATATTATGATGGAATAATTTTGGGTCGGTCTTAATGCAGCTTCTGTCATGGAGGTTACCACCGTTAATAATGGAGATCATTAATCAAAACGCGTGCTTTTATTTAATTAAGGAGATAATGCTGATTAAAAACCTCTACAATTCAAAATTACTAATCACTAATTATTTTTAAGTGTTTTTTTTGTACGTTGCGAAGATAAGATCATATCCCATACCATCATCATCCACGAAAGCGAGTAAATTATGACTATTAAACATTTTCAAAGTGAAACCTTTTGATCCCCAACATGGCCAGCTCCTGACTCTAATTTTTTTAAGATTTGGATTAAATTTAGATTGGATGTATTTAGATTAAGATAAAATATGATTGGGTGTATTAAAAGTTTGCATCGGTAAAATACAGGCATATATAATTTGATTTTGTGGGTCTCGAGTTGGCCCAACAGGTAAAGTGACTTTTTATTGTCAATATATTTAACCTGTGTGTGTGTGTGTTTTTTTTTTTTTTTTTGTAGTTTTCAAGATTGTACATATAATTATTTTACATTCAAAAATTTGGATTTTCTGATTAAGAAAAAAAATTGATTTAGATTTACATTGAGTTATACTCAAATCAATGAAGTTTAGCACATAGTTTTATTTGAGTCCAATTCCGTTAATTTTTGATAAAATTTATACTAAACTTGCTTTTAAAATATAAACAATATTGGTTAAGACTTCAAGAAGATATACTCATCTCAATTTAGTTGACTTTAATAAATTTTAATTAATTGAGTTATCCTATTTTGTCTTAGAGTCATCTTGTTGTCGCTGGAATGCTAATTATTCCATAAAAAAGCTCATTATTAATTATTAAATATTATAAAGGCTCTGTTCGGCAAAATGAACTGTTTGAGTAGCGGATAGTCTGTTTGTGTAGCTGATAGTCTGTTTAGGTAGTCGATAGCTGTTAGATTTTACCTGTTAGTGGATAGTCTGTTCAATTGAGCGGTTGAATAAATGTGTTCGGTAAATTTAGCGGTTGAGTTAGCTGATTATTGTAAATTGACATAAAAAGATACAAATAATTTATCAAATATAAATGAATGAAGGGTTTTTTGTCAAAAAATATGAAACGCTACTTTCAAATGTGAAAAGCTAATATTCTTAGCTTTTCATAAACACTACTTGAAACGCTAAAAGGTACTGCAAACGCTAGTTAAAACACTACCTTACCGAATGCCAATATTTGGTTGATTAGTGTTTTGACTTGGTCAAAACGCTAAAAGTTACTTCAACATTGTTGCTCGAACAGGGCCAAAGTCTCATTCGTACATATTAAAAGTGTTTGCCCAGTAAATACTGATAATAGTAGAGCAATTGAAATCCTATTTGTAATTTGTAAGTATAAATATTCATTAATACGTACTACAAAATATTCGCTAAAAAATCAAGTAATTGTTCATTAATTTAAAATAAATTATAATTACCAAAAATACAAACCATATAATCAAACAAATATAACATTTATTAGAAGAATGTTTAATTTAATTCAACTTTGATAAGTTCATCAATAACATTAATAAATTATTGAATAAGTAAGATAATAATGGTATTTTTTTTTCAAAAATACTATCGTTGACATAATGCGTGTAGTCCATATATTGTAAAATTTGACATATTATTAATCTAATTTTTTTAATCCCGCCAATAAAATAGTTGCAACAAATGATATACAAATAAACCAATTGAGAGATAATGCATGCATGATTATGCATTGAAATTATTAAATAAATATTTAAATTATTATGTTATGCATGTGATTCATAGGCATAAAAAAATAGTTTCAAGCACATGATGCATTTAATTTCTCAAATAATAATTTAATAAAGTAAATTGAAATGACCGTACTAACCAAACAAAAGCCCAAATCCCCTTATAAATAGACACCCAAATCCCGAGAGAGTTCACCACCAAAACATATCAAACACCAAAAACCAAAACAAATTAACCAGCCATGAAAGTCTCCCCCTCCTCCTACTCCTCCCCCTCCTCTTTGTGGTAAGTAGGGGAGACAGTGAAGATCCACCTCAGTGCGGGCCGAATGCAGGGGAGCCCGGTGCCCAGTGGGGCAGTGCTGCAGTAGATGGGGATTCTGCGGTGAAACCGACGCTTACTGTAATGTAAACAACTGCCAGAGCCAATGCCCGATAAGCAATGTCATCTCCGAAGAGCAGTTCGACGAAATGCTCTTCTATCGTGACACCCCACGTTGCCCAGCTCGCGGGTTTTACACCTACAAGGATTTCGTCGAAGCTGCCAAGCTCTTCCCTGATTTTGGCAATGTCGGTGATAACTCCATTAAAAAGAGGGAGATTGCTGCTTTTCTTGCCCAATCCTCCCATGCCACTTCTGGTGAGCATACAATCGACCTGTTCTTTTGGCCATATAAGGAATACAGCCCACACTATTTACTTAATCGAAAATAATTGGCAAACCACTTAAATCGACCTATTTTGATATTTTGATTTATCGTTTTGACCAGTGAGACGGCTGAGCAATATTAATGCACCGGAAACACCCTATGCTTGGGGTTATTGCTTGAAGGCTGAACCCAACGACAAATTTGATTTTTGTATTCCCGATGATAGCTGGCCTTGTGTTCCTGGAAAGAAGTACTATCCCCGTGGTCCTCTCCGACTGGCCCTGTATGCACCTCTTAATCACAAATTTTCTGAGACTAATTACGGATGATTATTTCGCATACGACTAACAAATATATGTTTATCGCAGGAACACAAACTATGGACAAATAGGACAGGCATTAGGGTTGAATCTTCTATCCGACCCAGATCTAGTGGAAAACGACGGACCTGTTTCGTTCAAAACTGCCATTGCACTCTGGATGGCCACTCGACCAAACGCACCATCTTGCCACGACGTTATGGTTGATAAATGGGAGCCATCTTTTGTAGACCTTATTTCGGGCCGACTCCCTGGATATGGCTTGACCACGAATGTTCTTTCCAGTGGTATCGAATGCGGTAGGGGTGAACCGCATCCAAACGGCGAGGATCGAATCGGGTTCTACAAAAGATACTGTGATATCTTAGGGATCACCTATGGTGACCACCTTGATTGCGACCATCAATTTCCTTTATTCGGGCGTTCCTTGAGGGGTTCTGCTTAGAGAACTAAGATTGGATAGAATCTCTGAATATCGCTAAATAAATGTGGGTACTGCACTGTATCAATCAATACCCATCTTCGTTTCAGTTTTCAGTTAATTAAGTACTTCATTAATAAAAGCTTCGCGTGTTTTCAATTAACACATTCATTGTTGTTTGTTGACTTTTGCTCTTTTTTTGGTCATTTGATTCTTCATTAACTTAAGTTGAGCAATTGTCTGGTCAGATACAAATTTTCTCCATTTACAAATTCAAACCTTGTTTAAAAGGAAGAAGAGACAAATCTTGAACTAATTAATATTGATCATGATTTTTCATTATGGGGATGTTTTAACTTGAAAATTTTGGCTACTAGTCCATCTAGGTTTAGTTAATTATTTATGAGACTCATTCATTTTAAATAAATATTTCTAAATCCATTAAAATTTGGATAAAAAAATTATAAATTATGGAGAAACCCTTGACCAGTCATCATGGTATGGCCAATTTAATTTAACCTTAGTTTCCATTACACAAGAAGTCAACTTAAGTAAGGCTAAATTGATCATTTTATGATGTCATGTCATCTTTTCGTCTAGAATCCATAGTTTTCCTTTAGTTTCTTAGAAGCAGATACGTAGTCAATTACACTAGAAAAGAATGATCTAGTGGACAACTCATTCATGAGGATTAAATAGTTATTTAGTTGTGGAAGAGTACCACCTTTCGTATAAAAAGAAAGAGTTTAACTCTCCAATTATTCTTTTTGATGAAAATGGTTTTCAATTTCATTTCCCAGCATAAAAACATAACTATACAAGGTATCTATAAGTAAATATCACTAAAACACGCATTGTGACCCACCTTCTAGAAAAGATTGCCACAATTGCATTTGTGTGGAAAAAACTGACAATTATCTAATCAAATATTCCAGTTTCACTCTATCTACATTCTTCATTTTGTGTAGTATTATTCCTCGTAGCCTAATCTGTATATCCCTTTTATCTTACTAGCCAATTGCTCCACCTCAGTGCTGCCTCCTATGAAAGTTGTGCTGCATGCGCCTTTCAAGCCAAATGTAATATATAATTGCTGAGTTTATTACATACACCACTCTCCTTTTAGATTTGACCCTTTTGTTCTTACCATCCTTCTAGCCCACGAATCCAGGAATCAGAGGCATCCCAATACCTGCCCAAGAGCATATATTATCTGCATAACCTCCTGACAGTATGAGAACTCGAAAAAGAGATGAGAACTATTTTCATCCTCATCTTTGCAAAACAGACACTTTGAATAAGATATGTGAATTCCGAGTCTCATCAATCTTTGCTTTGTGAGCAATCTCTCTTTCATAAGTAACCAGAAGATAAAATTGTGTTTAGGCAAGGTTATATGACACCATACCATCTTACCGTAAAAGAAGGTTTCCACCTGCCTTTTCAACCATTTATAGCCAACCTTGACAGTGTATCACTACTACTACAATAATAACTTTTAACAACGGGACTTTAACAACATTTATAAAGAAAACCATTATAAAAAATGAAGCGGTGACATTTTTTGTAATAATCAGAAAAAAGGAACTGACTTTATCTACTTTTCCAGGAAAGAACCGTAGTTAAAATTTATCTCTTGGTCTATGACTATGGTTCTTTATAGGAACCGTTGTCATAGTTCTTGTTGACTTGGGATATACAACCGTTGTCATAGGTCCTGTGCATATTTTTTCTATTTTGCTCATTGTTTGAATTATTGTGACTCTATGAGTAGTTCAAAATTTCTGAAATTTTTATTGAAGATTCATATAAATTTGTGACAATTTTCTATATTTTTGCTGAATTTTGGATGAGCAGATTATGTGTTATGAATTTTTCTGTTTTGGAAGTAGAAAGTTCTATTTAGGAGGTGAGATCTATGATAATGACCAACCATTGTCATATGTCACCTATGACAATGGATCTTTATAGAAACATTGGCATATGCTTTATTAATATGGTGTGCAGATTTTTCCTATTTTTTCTACTGTTTGAATTTTTATGACTCCAAGGATGATTTAGAATTCCTGAAATTTTTACTACATATTTATATAAATTTATGAAAGTTTCCTGTATTTTTGGAGAATTTTGGGTGAGTAGATTCTGTGATATGAATTTAGAAGAAAATTGTTCTATTTTGAAAATAGAAAGTTATGTTAAGGGGAGTAAGATCTATGACAATGGTTGGTTTAACCAACTGTTGTCGTCACCTATGACAACGGTTGTCATATATTTTATTACTACGGTGTCATATATTTTTTCGTTTTTGCTTACTCTTTGAATTTTTGTGACTCCATGTATAGTTCACAATTCCTGAAATTTTTACTGCAAATTCATTTAAATTTATAATAATTTTTCGTATTTTTTGTTTAATTTGCATAAGTAGATTCTATATTATGAATTTTTGAAGGAAAATTTTATGTTTTGGAAGACGTAAGTTCTATTTAGGGGGTGAAATTTATGACAACGATTGGCTTGAACCATTGTCATAGCTCATCCATGACAACAATTCTTTATAAAAACCATTGTCATAGGTCTTATTATTATAGTGTGCATATTTTTCCCATTTTTGCTCATTGTTTGAATTTTTGTGGCTTTATTGATGGTCAAAATTTATGAAAATTTTATTGTAGATGCATATAAATTTATGAAAATTTTCTATATTTTTTGGTGAATTTTGGAGGAGTATATTATTTGTTATGAATTTTTGAAAGAAAATGTTCCGCTTTGGAAGCAGAAAGTTTGATTGAGGTCTAGACATGACCTATAACAACGGTTTTGTGTTAGGACCCATTGTAATAGGTTAAAAAAATCTCTTTCTCGTTCCCTCTCTATTCATACCTATCCTTTCTATCTCTTTTTCTGTTGTGTTTGCCTATCTTATACTTTTGAAAATAATTTCTCTTTTTCTCTCTTCTTAGTTCTATACCTTATTCCCTATCAATAGACTAAGAATCCCTTTCTTTCTCGCTGGTTCGCTCTAAGTTTGTTTTCCGGGTCTCTCTATCCTCTTTATCTCCATCTTCATCCATCTTCACCTTTTCCATCCTCTCTAGCCCCCAGCTGATCCATTAGATCTAGCTTTAAATATCAACCTCCGGAGATTGTAAGGAGATCTCGTACACTTTTTAGCCTCTTTCATAAGTTTTTTAGAATTGTAAAATTCTTTTTCTTCATTTTGTTTGTGTTTTGCTTTTATTTTCTGATATGTAAAATTCGACATCTTATTTTAGATCTACCTTGTTATAGGCACCGACATCGACTTTGAGGCATGCATTTTAGGATTCAAACGAGGATTTTAAGGAGGAGAAGGCGGACAATGAGAATGAGATGGAGAGCATACGATGAGAAGGAGGTGGAGAGCAGATGGCGAGAGGCATCAAGTTCTAAGTTTTAAGTTTCAGGTTTTTCTTCAAATTTTAGTTTTACATCTCAAAATTTCAGTTCTAGATTTCACTTAGTATAATTCAATTTATTTTCAAATGAATAAAGAGTCAAATATGCAAGCTTGATTTTATGTGTAGATTTTTCCCTATTTTTGCTCATTATTTAAATTTTTGTGACTTTATGGATGGATCAAAATACTTAAACCTTTTACTATAGATTAATGTGAAATTATATCAATTTCTTCTCTTTTTTGGTGAATTTTAGATGAACCATTGTAATTAGACCTACTTTGGTCAGACTTTTAACAACATTTATTTTATTACAATTGTTGTCATAGTCTTCACCTATGACAGCAGTTGCAATGTAAAACAATTGTTAGAAGTCGTTTTTGACAAAGATTGTATAAAACCATCATCAAAGATACTGACTTACAACAAGACACACCTAAACAACAGTTGCCAATTGCTAGAAATCGTTTATCACCATTGTTATAAAAACCATTTTTGTAGTAGTGTATTCTTTGCCTGCAGTATCTTGCTATACTCCTTTGTCATAAGCTTGCCTGAGTTCTTCCTTAATTTTGTTCAGCTTGTTCTAATACCAATATAGGCCAGATGATAGTGCTAGAATTCCAATTATTTTAAATCTGCTTATAGAATAGACAATAAATTTATACTTACATGACATGATACAATCAAAGCTAAGACTTCTAATTGAACTGCATTGGTGGTTTTCCTCTTTGTGCTTTCTGTTTGATTCAAATGTTTCGCTCTTAATTTAATTCAATTTATTAATTATCTATAAAATCAAATATATAAAATAAAAACTTTCAAAATATATTATTTTATAAGATAACAATTTAAAAAAATACAGTTATAAATATAATATTTACGCCGAACAACGATTAATCTTATTACCCAGTTCTAAAACTTTTTCTAAATTTTTAAAGTTGTAAAATATCGCCTTATTGACCCCGTAGGTGAAACATCTTACTTTCCTGCCAATATTTTTTTAAAAAATAATAATGAAGCCTCAAATAGGATAATATATCAAATCCCTATAAGATAAGATGCTGAAAAGGAGTAAAATAATAGTATGAGGAAATAATTTTGGATCGATTTTAACGCAGCTTCTGTTATGGAAGTTACCAACCGTTAATAATGGAGATCATTAATCAAAATATTGTCGAAACGCGTGCCTGTATTTAAATAAGGAAAATGTCTAGAATTTAAAATTATTCGTCACATTTTTTAAGTGGGTTTTGTTAAAAATTGCAGAGATAAGATCAAATCCCCTACAGATACCATCATCATCCACGAAAGCGAGTAAAATACTACCATTAAACATTTTCAATTTTTTTTTTTTTGATCATAACATTTTCAAATTGAAAACATGGCCAGCTCCTAACTCCAATTTTTTTTTTTTTTTAATCTTTCCCAACTTTAATTAATCAAGGACATGACCCATAATCATTGGATCGAAGCCAGGAAAACGAGCATCAATAGACGTGGATTTAAAATATTAGTGAAAGTGTTAAAATTTCGGTTTAGTGTAATTTTGATGGACAAATATCAAACAATGTATTAAATTCAGGAAAAAAATATTTATGTAAATTCCTTCAAAATAATTTTAAGTATTATAAATGAGTGGATTACCTTATCTTTTATTTAACTATATGTTGACGTGTTCACTCGGAGGGGTCAATTATATATGGATCAAACATATTTGAGTTCGGATAAAATAGTATATTATAAGTTTGGATAGAATACGAATGAATATATTTTTATTTTTGTGGGTTTCTGACCAGTCCAACGAGTTTATAGTAATTTCTTTTATTAAATGTAAACCTATTATGTTGCTTCTTAATTAAATGGATAAAATAAACGTGCTTTAAAAATATCCATGAGTTAATACATTTTTATCAATTAAGGGTGACAATGTATACCCGCATGATCATCTATGATCATCTTTTGATTTTGGATGAATACTAAGAAAATCAAAATTCACGATGAAATTTATATTAAAAGATTAAGTTACCCTAAGGTTTCATTGAAAATGAGAAAGTCAAAGAAAAAAAGAGAAAAAAAATTAATTACTAATATATCATTGGAATTGTAAAGTAATAGTTATTGTAAAATGAAAAAAGTTAGTTAAAGTTACATTATTATGAAACGAAGGGAGTATAAATTAAGTATGACTGATAGGAATATAATAGCAATCCTTTCGTTTTAATTTATATATGGCTTTAACTAACTTTCCTTATTTTATACTCTCTCCATTTCAAAATACATGTCACTTTAACTAATCTTTTTCATTTCAGAATACTTATCACTTTATAATTTTAATGACGTATTAATAAGTAGTTTACTGATTTTGTCTTTATTAATTGTTTTATTTCTTTGAAAGAATGAGCTTGTCATCACATTCAATGAGACTTCCAATATCTTATTTATAGTACAAATCCATATTGCTGGACTATTGAATGAAAACTCAATTGTTAAAAATTAACATGACCACTAGTGCATATAATTGTAATTTTTTAAAATTTTAACAGATACAAAAAGGGGGATGTGTGTTCTTGTCCAAAAATAAATAAAATTTTAGTTTCCAATTGCAATATATCAAGCACATCCCATTGATTAGTTAATTTCTACCAAATTTATAGTATTTTATTTGATAATTAGAATCTATTTAATAAAATGAAAAAAAAATGAATAGTTGTGATTCAATCATGATATGTGTACGGTCATAATTCATTCAACTTATGTTGATTGTCATGATTGTAGTATAGCAACAATCACTATAACTTTTTATGTAATTATTTATTTCTTAAAAATTTCAATGACATATTATTGACTAATTTATCAATTATACCTTTATTAATTACTTTTCCTTTTTCTACGTTTTTATTATTAATAAAGTTGTAAAGACATTTTAATCTTTTAATCATCAATTTTTTAAAATTAATTCTAACTTAATAATTAATCGATAATTAAAAGCAAAAAATAAAATGAAATGAAGGGAATAATCTCTAACTATCAATCACATGGCGCCTTTAATTTTCAGGTAATAATTTAATGAAGTAATTTAAATGACTGTAACCAAAGCCAAGCCCTAACATCTTTAATCCTTATAAATGGACTTCCAACTGGCCACAGAGTTCACAACAAACAAATCAAATCAAACACCAAAACCCAAAACTAATCAACCATGAAACTCTCTCTTGTCCTCCTCTTCCTTGTCTTTGTGGTAAGGGCAGAGAGTAGTGAACTTGAGTGCGGGCCGCAAGCAGGGGAAACTGTGCCCAGTGGGGTCGTGCTGCAGCAAATGGGGATACTGTGGCTCGACCGAGGCTTACTGTGCTGAAGGCTGTTGGGTGATGGAGCCTAATGGTCGGGTTGGGCTCGGGGTTTTGCAAGCAAATGAGATGGCATGGTCACGAGAATGATGGCATGAGCATGACAGCCTTGGCACGGTCAAGACGAACAAAGGAAGCTGCAGGTTTTGGAGACCGAAAGGGGCACGGTCGAAACCGTGCCACCAGGCACGGTCATGCCAACATGGCACGGTCGTGCCAAGTTATGGCATGACCATGCCATGTGAGGTGTTGCTTCGGATGCTCGTTTTCTTGCCGTTTTCGTCAGTTTTTGTGTTTAATGCCTTGGGTAATTGCTTGTAAATGCTGTATTGACTGATTAGGCTATTTAATCAGTGTTAGAAACCTCCATTGATATGCAAGTGAGTAGTGTATTACAAAGTGAAGCAAGTGAGTGCTTGAGGGAAAGTCTTTGTAAATTATTCAAGTCTAGTGCATCGGTTTCGTGGTTTTTCCCAGATTTGGGTTTTCCACGTTAAAATCTTGTGTCTCAAATCTTCTTTATTTTCTTTTGTCCAAAGTCTCATTGTTGTGAACCCCGATTCCTAACAAAGGCAACTGCCAGAAGCAATGCCCAATCAGCAACATCATCTCCAGAGAGCAGTTTGACGAAATGCTCCCGAAACGCGACACCGTGTTTTGCCCAGCTCGCGGGTTTTACACCTATGAGGCTTTCATTGAAGCTGCTGAGTCCTTTCCTGACTTTGGCAATGTTGGCGATTTCTCCATTAGGTCCAGGGATGTTGCTGCTTTTCTTGCTCAAACCTCTTTCGCGACTACTGGTACGTACAATATTATAAGTTACCAGCTACCTTGCTTATTTTCAAATTACATTTTTTGGGTCCAGAATTTTCAAATTATATAGACATGGTTAGTGCATCTTGTTGTTTTAATTAATTAACTAATTGATTGAATAATCAAAACTAAAACAAGCGAGATGGAGCGGTGGAGTAATAGACAAATCTTATATCTGGGGATATTGCTTCGAGGCTAGACCTTCCAACGACGATTATTGTCTTCCTGATTATGAATGGCCTTGTGCTCCTGGGAAGAAGTACTATCCGCGTGGCCCTTTCCACATTGCATAGTATGCACCTTTTACTCTCAAATTTTACTCAATTTCCTTCTTTTTCTTCTTTTCTGTGACGACTAGGCATGATTATTTGGCATGGGACTAATAAAGCGTATCATATATGCAGCAACCGCGACTATGGACGACTAGGAAAAATCTTGGGGTTGGATCTTCTATCTGACCTGGATCTGGTGACAACCGACCCAGTTGTTTCCTTCAAAACTGCCATTTTGCTCTGGATGACCTCTCCATCACGCACACCATCTTGCCATGACGTTGTGAGTGGAAAGTGGAAGCCATCTTATGCAGACTATGTCGCAGGGCGACTACCTGGGTATGGTTTGACCACAAATATACTTACTGAGGGTTCCGAATGTGGTAACGGTCCGAATTAAGATGGTGAAGATCGAATTTGGTACTACAAAAGAGCTTGTGATATCTTAGGAATCGCCTATGGTAACTACCTTGATTGCTACTATCAACACCCTTTCGACAAGCATTCCTTGGAGGCTTTTGTTTAGAGTACTAAGACTAGATGGACTCATCTTTGTTTCAGATTTCAGTTGTACTACTTAATAAAACCTTTGCATGTCTTCAATTAGACATGTTTGTTATTGTTGGTTTTTATTTTTCGTTATCACTTGTACCAACTTGTATTAATACTAATAATTATTATTAGCTTTAGTTATATGCATGTTTTAACCCAAAAATTACCCCAAAAAGCTAATCTCTTGCAGCTGCCATATCTTTTTCATAAAAGCGATCTTATTCAAGAACTCCTCGACTTTGAGTGATATCAGATACGTAATTCCAATTAAAAAAATAAGAACTAAAATATGGGAATGAGTGATTCCATTTAATCATGATAAATTTCACATTTTTTATTATTCGGGTGATGATATGTGTCTTATATGAACACTTTTAAAGTATTGTTGAGAAAATATTTACCGCAAGTGCACGGTGTAGCTGTAGTTAAGAATCGGCAAGTACAGATCGTGTCCACAAGGAACTCGTTTTCAAATACTAAATCCACTTAAAAACTCTAATCTAGGTAAAAACTCAGTTCGACGAGTGATTTGGTTTTGGATTCAACTAGAAATAAAATAACTATGAGAGATCAATGAATAACAAGCCTTAGATTGAGATTAATTACACTACTATGTCTGAAATCAACATCAAATACCGCTTGAGATTTGACTATGCTAGTATTATAGAAGGGGAGATACCAAATTAAACCTATCTTCGCCTACTTTCGAAGGTCAAAGATTAATCTTGCACAATCTAATCACCTATTTTCATAGGATTAACAAAGGAGAAAAATCATAAAGAAAAATCTCATAACCCCGATTTAAACCTTAATTATTTTCATAATAAAGTTCTAATCGCTCACAACGTCATTCTAGGTAAGTTTTCATCTTTCGATGTTTACAAAACCCCAATAAAAATATATGAGTCCTCTTTCGAGGAAATCAATGAAAAAGTGATGAGCGAAGTGAATTCTAACCTAACAAGCATAGAACAATTCAATTGGCATTCAATTCATGATTATCAAGGCATAATAGGGATCAATCCTAACCTAAGTAGAGAAATTAGCCCCTAAACATGATACTAAACAATTGACAGAATTTAGGGAACATAGCCATGGAGAAACGAAGAGAAATTGTGAAGAAAAGATAAAGAGAAGAAATTACGATTACCGAATAAAAACTTGAAGCCATTCAATCATACAAAAACTTGAAGTAGAAAAGTAGAATTGAGTGTTCTTTAGTCTCTTCTTGGGGGCTGCCTCTCGAAAACCCTAGCTAAAATTTAGAATTCTGGAAAAGATCCCTAAAAATTACAATTTGGAAACTTAAATATCCGCGGAAACAGATAGTCGCACGGCCGTGCGGGGTCGCACGGGGTACCGTGCGGATTTCTGCGGCGGTTTCGCACGGTCGTGCGGGTCTCGCACGGTCTACCGTGCGAAAACTCTGAACTCTCCGGACAATTCAGTACGGCCGTGCAGATTCTCGCACGGGTGCTGTGCACGACTTCAACTACGTAACTTCTCGCACGGCCGTGCGATATGCGCACAGGGGTCGTGCGGCCTTTCTTGACTTCGGACCCTTCGCTCGATGATTTGCACGGCTGTGCGGATTCGCACGAGGGGCCGTGCAAGGTCTCTTGGTGTGCTTTAGGCTTCTTCTTTGCCTCCTCTTGGGTCCGAACTCTCCTCTTCATCGCTTTTCATCAAATTTGTCTCGAATCACTCGAATTTAAGCCCAAAAACCCGAAATAAAGAGATTTACGAGCTTAGGTGACGATAAAGAGTAAATAGACAAAATCTAACCCAAAACTGAATAAATATAATTGAAATCATTACGGAATTGGGTTAAATAATGTCTTAAAATCCAGTAAAAACGAGGTTTAACAACTCCCCATGCATAGCTCTTGCTTGTCCTCAAGCAAGACTATCAATTAACGATCCGGGGTTAAAACCTTGTATTCACCCTCCTCAAGTAACGAGTTAACAGTTCAATACATAGGGATGACCATACATAAAGACAACTTATTCAAAGTATTATACTTCTATGAAAACTTGCCTGAAAACTTCAATGACTACAATGCTTGGTTGCAATGCACAATTGTCTCATGTTGAACTACAATCACACTCATGACGCCCTCAAACAAATGACTTTTTATTCAGACGTGAGAAATAGTAGAAAAACAACATGATAAGGGGAAATGATTTATTTAAATAATTTTCTTTTGAGAAGGAAGAAATTAGTTGCTTTTTATTCATTAAAAGTTTAAGATCTAATATTTCCTTCTCAACTATGCCCTCCAATGGCGTAATTATTACTTAATTAGACTTTTTGTCAAATTGAAAAATAAAGTTTTATACTCCCTCCATTTTAAGATAACTATCGCTTTAACTAACTTTTTTTATAATATTTATCATTTTATAATTCCAATTACATATTTACGTAGGCTTTGGATAATTTGACTAAGAAAAAACTACTTATATAAAGGGCATAATTAAAAAAATCAAAATTATGATATTAGGCATAGCAAACATTTTGTTTTTAAAATAATTATATTTGGATTGGGTTCTTCACAGAAGGAGAAAATGAAGAAAATATAAATATAAATATAAATATAAAAAAACCTTCTTTCTTTATTTTTTAACCAAACTTTTCCTTATTAATTGTTTTTCTTCCCTCTCTATCTTTCATTGACATTTCCTATGAAATAGTGTGGGCAATTTGAATCTTTAAAGTTAAAAATTATCCTATAATTTGTGTTAGAAAATTTGTGTATTAAACGTAAATTAATAATTATTTTTTTGGTGCAAATGTAAATCAATAATATATTTTTATATACTGAGATTATTATATGTTGATATAAAATTTAAATAAACTTCTTACTCTATTAATTTTGTTTAAATGTTTTGGATAACATGTTTGTTGAGACCACACAACAGATGAATGATCAATTTTCAAAGATAAGCAGTTCAAGCAGAAGCATAGGTTCACTTATTGATGAAATTCTTATGAGGAAAAATCTATGACTGTACCAATTACAAGAAAAGACCTCATGATAGTGAATATGGTCCTTACCATCCATCCATGCATAACGTTGTCCAGAGCATTTGCAATTCGTGATCCAAAATTTTGGATCATATGTTGAGAGCCTAAACCGTCTACCTCATCCCACAATTTAACTTTTTGGAATTTAATTTATCACCTCTACACCTCTTGGATCACCAAACATATTTAATTTAGTTTTTAGTATTTTTATTTTTATTTTTCATGCCAAATACATTTTCCAATGACTACAAGTGACTCCATAACAAAAAAAAAAAAACTCCTTAAACTGCGTGCAATAAATTTGGATTATGTGATCCCCATTACAAATGCTCTAACTTATTGTTAATTTAGACGGTGAAGATGTTATTAATTGTGAGCCAATATTTGGGTTATTTATAAGGGGATGGAAAAAGTTACTGAAAACCTAACAATTATATAACATTTGCCTTATGTAACATGTTGGAGTTATTAGCCACTATGTTCACCGAAGCAATAACGGTACATAGAGCCAAACTATTGATAAATATTTAAGTACCCAAGAGAGCTAGCTATATCAGAGTGATTATGCTAGACTTAAGTCCTATAATTTTTCATTTGTTATGGCTCGGCCCTTTATGGAAAATTTTGGTGCGTAAAGCCTCTTCTTTTATATTTTCAGAGAAAGAAAATTGATATATAATTTATTCGAAGCTGTTTCAAATATGAGAATGATGCATAATATGTGCAATTCTTTTTTTCCCTCATGGAACATGTGGAATATTCAGTTGGTAAACAACTACAAAAAAAAAAAAAAAAAAACCCCTAAAAGACAGGTCTATTAATTGAAGAACCCGTATCTTAAAAACAGTCCCTAGTGAGACCAAAACTTCTGGTTAAGTGCGCCATCTATGAACTACCGCTCATATAAACTAGGTGTATAAAACAGTTTCTATCGAAGAATTAATAATGAGCTTAGTCTCCAAATTCTTCTGAATTACAGACTACATATTATGGTCTCAAATTGGGTGGGGAATTATGTCGTTCTCTTACTGAGATATGACAATACGGACCCTAATTGGTCTCAATTGGAGAATGCGTAGGGCCCGTCTCCGATAGAGTCCGAATATCTTGGTCACTAAGGTCGCTTTGGACTTGAGATCAAGCGATAAAAATCGGTCTCTAAGTTTAAATTGTAGTTGTAGGTTTTGGAATGAATTGTTAGAATATAAATCTATTTATAAACCTTTAATTATCAATTTAAACTTTTTGTTGAGTAAGCTCAAAAGTCTTTTTAAGTTAAAGATCTCATAATTAAATTTTAACTTTCATATTGATTATTACACAAGATAAGGAGGTGCTGCATCCACACTTTAAGCCCAAAGAGTATACACAAGGTAAGACAATGAAGATGTTATTAACAACCTCCATATTGTTGGAGTATAAACCTATTCCAGGGACTTGAGTCATTAACTTAAATTTTTAATTGAGTTGGTTTTTCAATATGAATATTTTCAATTCCATTCTCTATTAATTAACTTGTAATATGATTTTGTATTTTAGAGACCAATTATGTGTATGCGCGTATGTATGTATGTATTTTTCATATGTGCGTATATATTGTATATACAAGTTCAAAGCATGAAAAGTTTTTATTAAGAACTTAATTGAAATACGAACTAATGATGGTGAAGTTGATACAATGTAGTATGCCGGTAGACGCATTTATTAGCTACCTGTTAGAGATAACATAGATATACTCTTAGTTAGTACCCTAAATGGAAGCCCGAAAGAGGTCCGGACCGAAAGGCTGCTGATTGTAGCAATCAAGGTAATCACCGTGGTCGATCCCAAGAATATCACAATATCTTCTGTAGAACCCCATCCGATACTCACTATCTATATTCCAAATACCTGTACCACATTCTCGAACACCGTTAAGTATATTTATGGTCACCCCATATCCAGGTACTCGCCCTGCGTTAATGTCTGATTCAGATGGTACCCATTTTCCGGACATAACATCATGGCAAGATGGCTTGTTCGATCGGGAGGTCATCCAAATATAAATGGCGGTTTTGAAGGAAATAACTCCGTCCGTTGCCACGAGATCTGGCTCGGATAGAAGTAGATCATCCAATCCTAATGCTTCTCCTACTTGTCCATAATTATAGTTGCTGCATCATATCATTAGCACATGTCGAATCAATCAGCATCTTAGGTTCACGTGGAGGGCTAACATGGCAGAACCAACAAAGAACAAAAAGATAGGAGATTTGACACAAGACCACGCCTTTGACTCCTTGGGGAGGGGGCTTGACTCAGCAAAAGGAAAAAAAAAACTAGAATTGTATGACACAGTAATTACATGAAAAAAGATATAGTTGTATCAGATTGTGCAGAGGTTAAAATTTTACATAATTTGGCCTTGATAAATCAAATATTACATATAAGTTCAAGTGAGATTTGGTAAAGCCAATTGATTATGTAAATATAGGAATTTACTTTTGTTGATTATTGACATAACAACAAGAAGAAGAAGATAAACTGGAGTAAAAAGGGACATACTATTGAAGTCGGAAGGGGCCACGGGGAAAATATCTCTTTCCAGGGACGCAAGGCCAGCGATCATCGGTAACACAATAAGTTGGACCGTATGGTGGAAATAAGCAATACCCCCATGAGTACGGTCCGTCTGGAGCTTCGGGCCATCCAGCTGTTTGAATTTTTCATTTTTTAAGAAGCAAAAAGAGAATTGTGTCAATTTAGTAGTGATTATTATAATTGTATTGTATTGCTTTTTATGATTACTACCAGACTAAAAATACAAAACAACCATAACCCTCATTCTAGTGCGGAGTTATTCCGGTCACTTTTATTCATGATTTCTCGGTTAGGTTCAGGTTGAAAAATTCGTGATTATATGATTATATCTCAGGTCAATTTTTAACAATTTATTCAATTTATTCGATCATTGATAAGTCAAGTAGTATATATAGCCAAGGCATATTAGAGAAATATAGTCACATACCATTAGTCGTGTAAGAGGTTTGGGCTAGAAAAGCAGCAATGTCCCTCTTCCTAGTGGTGTCATTCCCGACATTCCCAAACTCAGGGAAGGATTTGGCAGCTTCAATGAAAGCCTCATAGGTGTAAACCCCTTGAGCTCGGCAACGCTCGTCATTACGGTGCAAGAGCATCTCCTCAAACTGCTCTCTGGAGATAACGCTGGTGAGGCCCTCATCTGGGCATTGTATCTGGCAATTGCCTTCACCACAGTAATCATCGGTGTCGCCACAGTGTCCCCAGATGCTGCAGCACAGTCCCTCTCGGCACCGCTTTCCCCCTGCTTGCTCCCCGCACTGATATTCTTCACTCTCTCCCCTTCTTACAACAAAAAGGAGGAGGAGGAGCAGGAGATAGAATTTCACGGGTGGTGATGTTATCATAGCTGGTTTTGGTTTTTGGTGTTTGCTGTGATTTGTTTTAGTGGGTTTGGGGTGTCTTTTATAAGAAGGTTCGAGCTTACTTTTTTAGCTTATGTAGAATTAAATGCACCATGTGATTGATAATTCTTTTATATTCATTCCTTTGAGCTACATGCATGATCATGATCTCTTGATTTATCAAGGAAAAAAAAAAAAAAAGGCAACTGGCTGTCACCTTGGAAGTTGGAAGGATATTCAATTCGAATTGTTGTATTTGAAATATCATTTTGTTGCTATATTTTTCTATTTTAAAATACTTGTTACTTTAAAATTATAAAAAACATACAAAAACATACAAAAATTATGAAAAAATTTATATTAAAAGACTAAATTGTCCTAAGGTTTTCATTGGAAGTGAAGAAAATTAATAAAAAAAAGAGAGAAAAAGCAATTATAATAAGGATAAAATTGGCAAATTAGTCGTTAATAAATCATTGAAATTGTAAAATCACATATATTATGAAATAAAAAAAAATAGTTCAAGTGACATGTATTGTGAGACGGAAGGAGTACCACGTTAGTTTTCCATGGATAGTGAATTAAGGGCAAAATCTGACTGCTCCAAGTAGTTGTTAATGCTAGCGGAGGTATAACTCCTATGAAATAATATTCTTTTCATTTTAAAATGATTGTCACTTTTTTTAACTATGGGTATATTATTTTAGTAAGATTTAGGTGGAAAGCGCCAAGCAGGAACACGTTGAAACTTCTATATGAGAAAAGGTTTTAATGTTGAACCCTCAATAAAATGCTCAAATGACCTTAATATATATCAAATATCCTAAAAAGAATTTAGAAAAATAATGAGAAGAAATAAGTTTAGATCTCTTGTGTTCCCCATCAGGGTAGCTTCCACCATTAATCAAGGAGATAACGCATTTATCATCTGCTAAAGTTGTCAAAATCAATGTGTGCCTCATTAATTAAGAGTATTTAACGTGAATTTCTTTTCCCTTTAATTTGTGTGGGTGATGATATGTACAGTATATAGCAAGAAATGCCTTGTACTTTTAATTTTAACTTAAATTAATATATTATATAATTTAAAATAATACCCCTTCCATCCTATATTGTTTGTTTGTTATTTTTTTTGGATGTCTTAAATTATTTGCTTGATTTCTATTTATATACATAAAATTAAGACTTCATTCTTTAAATGCCCTTATGGTAATAATAACACAATAATTAATAATTAAGGTATAATGGATAATTCATATCTTGTTGACTTATTTCCTTAAAATTCGTGTTTTGTCAAACCATACAATTAAATTGAGACGGAGGGAGTAAAATTTTAATTATTACATTTAATTATCAACTACAAAATTTTAATATTAATCCGTTAGTCAACGAGTTCAAAATGATACCCTAAATGGTTTAAATCTTGTGAAAAGTTATATGTAAAAAGATGATATCACACCAACGTTAAGTTGTAACGCTATTGATCAAGTGAGTGTTGGCGTAATGACAAGCACCTTTCACCCTCTTTACTAGGGTTTGAACCTTGAGATAGACAATTTTTAATAAAATGCATATCATTTTGCAATTTGTTTAGTCAAAATGAATTCTATTATTTGTGTCCTCTAACACTTATGTTTTTCTCCTTTTTTAAAACTTGAAGTACAACCTTACTTAAGGAGATTAATATTAATTTATTTTAATGAATCTACGTTATAACATATTTTATAAGTCCTCTAACACTTATTTTATACGAAGATTAAATAAATAGTTTTAACAATAAATATAAAATATGATCGGGAAAGTAGCTAGTTCGCATGATTGTGGTGCCAAAAAGTAAAAGAAAAACGTTTTTATGTGCATGTTGAAAATAGTTTTGGCATTTACGGGCATGTTGTACCATGAAGAAAGTCCGAGGGATAAAAAGATAAAAGTAATTAATTCGGATATTTCTCGGACAGTTCCAATTCACCCGCCACGTCACTAGTTAGCTGTGCCTAATCAGTCGGACACACTACAAAAAAACCTGGCCGTTAGCGTCCGAATTTAGAGACAACCTAAAAATCGACACTAATAGTGACGTATTTAGCATCGGATGCGAAGAAGACGCTATTTGCATCGGAAAAAATAGAAAGACGCTATTAGCGTCGGATATTAGCATCGGAAGTAGAAAAGAGACGCTATTAGCGTCGGATTTTAGAGTCAAACCAAAATTCGGACGCTAATACCCAATTTAGGTTTAGAAAAAAGGGGTCGTGTATTCGAGCCCCGAATCCCTAAAATTGCTTTTTCCCTGCTACCTCCCCTCCTTCTCTGGCGTCCGTCCCCCTCGTCATCAGCATCCGTCCCCTCCCTCATCGAGCAAACTTCTCCGGCGACTTCCCTTCCTCACTCACCTCGTCTTGCCAATTTTCGGTATGTGGCTACATCTCCGGCGTCTCCTGCCTCCATTTCTCTCTCCTCCAAGAATTATCCATGCCAGGTATGAATCTCTTCTTTTTCTCTCTCTCTCTCTCTCCCCTCCATTGTTTCTTCAATTTTGCTGGTCCGTTTCCTTGCTTCAATTCAAGCCTCAAATCGAGGTGTTAGTTTGATTGTTCTTCGGAGACCTCCATTGTTTCTTCAATTTTGCCGATCCGTTTCCTTGCTTCAATTCAAGCCTCAAATCGAGGTGTTAGTTTGATTGTTCTTTAGAGAGTATGATGCGGTGATTGTAGTACGAATTTGTCATCTGGAAAATAGCATTCCGTCACTGGAATGTTGTTTAATGCAATTGATTTGGCTCATTTTAGGCGACGAAATTGGTAGAACATTTAATCCGAGAATTGGATTGATTTCCTTGTTTTTCCTGGCTCATTTGTTAAATTCACTTAAAAGCGCACATTAGCACAAAAGTTTAGTATGAATTTGTCCTGTTTTTCTTGTCTATGCCGGTGTTGAAGCCAATTTTTTCGTTTTTTGTAGTTTTGTGGATTTGTTCGGGTGAATCTGATTCGGAGGTATATGTAATTTGTTCATGCTAGATTTTTTGTGCTACCTACACCTTATGGGGGATGGAGAAAAAGCTATTACTAAATCCGATTCACAGTATGTTTGGAGCTAGCTGTCATGTTGAGCTTCTTGTCTTTCGCAATGCTAGCATTACTTCAGCTCCTGTCCTGTGGCGTAACTACCCTCCCCTCTCTCTGTCTCTCCATCTTCTTTCGGAGAGCAAGTCTTTCCCATTTCAATAGGCTCCTACATATTATCTAGAATATTACTACTAAATCTCTATTTGTTCTAGAAATAACCTGGATAGATGATGTGTAAATCCACGAGAAAGAAGAGAGAACTTATAAGCTTTTGCAATGCACGTATCTAATTAGGCCTTTATTGCCTTACGTCTACTGTTGGTAATATTAGATTTCATATGTGGTTCCACACTAAGAAATCCAAATTAAAAGCTAGATGGTGCTAGGTTAGTGCACTATTTTATTATTTTAACTCTTCTATACCTTGTTGAAACTTCGATTTGGAGAATGGAATTCAGGAAAACAAATATTAAATATTGTGTTCGAGCATTGGGAGATTTTTAAAGTTTGAATTCCTCCCATCCAATACCCTCAAAGTTCATATTATTTGCATCCAATAACCCTTTTGTCGAGAAATTATGGATGCAAATAATATGAACTTTGAGGGTATTGGATGGGAGGAATGTCGAGAAAAGAAAATAATGATAGAACAAATAAAGGAAGTATAAAGTGTTATTTGATTGGTGGAATGCTGCTTAAACAGATTTTCAGTTCCGATATCTTTGGTTATTGAATGTGAATTGCAGGTTGATCTACCAGTTGTTTATGTTTGCGCTGACGGAAGAATATATGATGCCACTGAGTGGTATGTTTGTGAGGTATATCTCCATGCTCTTAGAAAGTCTTCTGCAGATACATGGAAATTGCTCTGTTTGGGAGGAAAGTATGAATGAGAAAAGGAGGAAAAAAAGGGGGTTTAATGAGCTTGACTATTAACTTCGTGGGGTTTCAACTGTAGGGCATGAGATGTCATGCCAACTCTCACAAACCAAGCTTCCACGTCAACACAAGCGTAACAAAAAACAATTTAGGGAAAGAAACCAACTTCATCTCATAGAGGGTGGACCCTCGGCCTTCAACGTGGAGGAGAACATGACCGAGGAAGAGTTTTTCGAGTGGTTACATAATGGAATGTAGTCAGGAATGTTTGAAAATAGTCCCCAAGCGGGGGCCAGAAACAGCCCCAAGGCCGGACCCAACACTAGTGGCAGCAGCAGCAGCAGTAAAAGGAAGAAAAAGGGTAAGAAGCAATGGTGAAAACTAAAACGTTTCACCGACTTACATCATATTTATTACTTGGACTTGTTACTGGCTATGTAGTAGGGAGGCAAGTGGGAAAGAAGACAAAGCAACCTTTGTAATATGCCATGAAAATTTACACTGCAGCAGAAAGAGGCATGAAATGGTTGTATAATTTTGTTGTTGGTGATGGTTTAGAGCCATCTTAGCGGTTTGCTCATTATATACATGTGAGAAATGGAAAATTTTGTTTTTGAGCATATCTTTCCTTCCCCACCTCCTTTTTTTTTTTTTTTGGGTGGTTGCAGAGGAGTGGTTGGGACATGGGATCCCAATAATTAGAACTCTCAAAAAAGAAGTTAGCTTTTAACCGACTTAAAAAAACACAAATTTTGATATGAGACTGTTCCACGTAATAGTTGTGATATGGTAATACATCATTGATCCACATAGTCTAACCTTAATTATTGCAAAAATCGTCCTTAATTACCCTTGTTAAAAAAAGAAAATAAAGCAAAATGCGTGTAAATATGCATGAAATATATATAAAAGGGAATGCCAAAAATAGCAAAAATTATTGCAAACCGAGTAAAAATTTAGCGTCAAATATTAGCATCCGATCAAAATTCAATGTTGTTTGAGTCAAAAAAATCCAACACAATTTTATCTTATCCGACACTAAAAAACATATATTAGTAGCAAATTGTTAGTGAAATTTAGTGTCGGATAACAATCCGACACTTGTTAGTGTCGGAAATATTTGACGCTAAACTGAAAGAGGCGACGCTAATAGCGTCTTATTTTTGTTTGACGCTATTTAGCGTCGGACAAATCCGACGCTAAAATCTGACGTTATTTAGCGTCGGATGCTAAATCCGACGCTAAATTTTTTAGCGTCAAGGTGTTTAGCGTGAGATTTTTTCGTTTAGCGTCGGATTTTATCCGATGCTAAATGCGAGTTTTCTTGTAGTGACAATGGAGATATCAACCTAAACCAAATCTTAACAGGTCGGGTAAAAGCCCAAAGCCCATTAGGCTAAGGTTTTCCCTAAATCACGGTAAATTACTACCCTACCCCTATAAAATTTTCCTATAAATACTTACCAACTTTCACCCTTAAGGGACATATTCACATAGTCTCAAGCTCTCAACATCAATCCCAAAGTTTTCCTCTCTAGGAAAATTCCATAAAACCCAAAAAGTCTTACTTTTCAAGCACATCGAGGAAAATTTCCTTGATCCGCTCATTCGAGTTCATCACTAATTTGAGCGTTAGATGGGTGTTCCCGAGATTCACCCCTAGTGCTTCGCCTTTTGCAGGTTCAACAGCCGCTACGTAGAATCTCTTCGATCGCGCCACGCCCTCGCAACCGAAGTAATAAATCCTTTCTCCTCTCGAATCATCATCCACATCATCACGCAAGTTTTTCTCCCAAAACAGTAATAATAAGCTATTTGTGCATGTCACTCGTTTAGGCATGAAGCAAAATTTACATTGTGGTTCTATGAGTTTTTGCATAATAGTTTTTGGGACTCATGTTAATTGGAAATATTTGGGAATCATAATAATTGGAAATAATTTAAAAGTCTATTAATATTTGAACAAGTAAATTTTATTTTTAATTTTTCATAATAATAATAATAGTAGTAGTAATGACAAAAAAAAAAAACTAACTCAAAATCTTAACTGAAAGCCAGTGGCTAAGTCGAACACCCAAAATAATTAACCTGAAATACGCCTAAAATCAAAATTGGACCTAACAGAACCAAAGTTGACCGTAGCATTTTCCTCTATACTTGTAGCTTCTTTGAAGGGTAGATGGCTGGTAATAAAATTTCTCACATATTATCGGAAAAAGAAAATTAAAGACAAAATTTGTTTTTTTTTTTTTTTTGCTTAAAATGAAAGGAAAACATAAAGAACTAAATTATAGAGCTTAAGTATTATCAAAATATCATATAATATAAATAATTGTGAAAAAATCTAAAATCAAAATTAATAAATTTACTTTAAACTTATATTTTATAATGTTTGTAATTTTCTTTCCTTTAGGGGGTACTTTTTATTTTTTCATTTTTATGGGGATGATATGTTTCTGGTAGACACTTTTAAATATCTTGCCTTAACCTATATTAATGTATTTTATTATCACTATTTTTTTATGATTATGATTAATCATAAATGTAAAACTTTAACAATCGTCGGCTAAGCTAATAAGTATGAAACGACAACATAATTGGATTAACCCTAAACAGAAGGTGTGTCATACACCTAATTTTATAAATTTGAAAAATCATGGATAAAATGGTGATTTTGCATAATTCGTACTCCCTCTGTTTCAAAATACTTATCGTTTTAAGGTTGTGGGGAGTATCAAGGAAACACTAAATTTATAACAAAATTTATGTTAAAAAACCAAGTTGCCTCAAGATTTTATTAGAAATGAAGAAAACCAATAAGAAAAAGAGAGTAATAAAGCAATTAATAAGGACAAAATTGGTAAGTTAGTCATTAATACGTCATTGGAATTAATTGTAAAGCGATAAGTATTGTAAAATGAAAAAAGTTAATTAAAGTGATGTGCATTTTGACATGGAAGGAGTAAGTTATAATAATTTTAGGGCTTTGATTGATATATATATATATATATATATATATATATATATATATATATATATGAGTCAAAGCCCTAAAACTATTATAACTTACTCCCTCCATGTCAAAATGCACATCACTTTAATTAACTTTTCTCATTTTTTTCTACAATAATCCATTTATTTTAATTTTTTCATATAAGATATGAGAGGAGAGCTAGTAACCTTTTGCTGAGATTTTTGGTTTGATGAAGGGTGAAATCCGCTTCAAGCCGTTAGCATTAAAGGTAAAAGAGCTTTTAATAAGTACACTTTATTAGAGGATGCAAATTTGTATTCTTTTTTTTACCGGCGTTAAACTACTACTGTTTCGACCAATTCTTTATTGGTTAATAATTTGAGATTGAATGTACATATGTACATGCATGTATAGTACATACAAATGTGTATTTTCATATGACAAGTTATATAGTTATACGGGTAATCACCGTGAAACTGACTTTTTACAAGGATAAGAGCACATCTCTTGTAAACCAATCCAGGACTATTCCAGAGAGGTACCATATATTGTTCGAGGGGTACAGAGGATATTGGACTCATATAGTCCAACTTTATTTGCTTATTCTTCATCACTTTATTTTATTTTTATCAGACGACTTTATTAGAGATTGCAACACCATAGTTGGTCTAGATAGAGGCATGGGAGAGACCCCAACCAAAAGGGCGCTGACTGTAGCAATCAAGATTATCACCGTAGTCGATCCCATAAATATCGCAATATCTTTTGTAAAAACCGATTCGACTTTCAACCCGTCCATCTGGTCCACCAAAACCACACTCAAGACCGCCATTGATTATGTTAGTGGTGAGCCCAAGTCCAGGGAGCCGCCCCGCAGAAACATCGTTAGTAGACGGCACCCACTCTCCAATCATAACATCATGGCACGATGGCTTAGGTGCTTGAGGGGTCATCCAAAACCAAATGGCGGTCTTGAAAGCAATATCAGGGTTGTCTTGCACAAGATCCGGGTTATTCAGAAGATCCAATCCTAATGCTTCCCCAGCTTGTCCATAATTATAGTTCCTGCATTACAAGTCGAAACAAAAAATGACAAAAACGTAAAAACGTGCTCTAACTCAAGATCGAACTCGGATGGCTGACGAAGGTAATGACCATCACGTTTATCACCTCGTGGGTATTTATGTGATTGTATCATGTACAGGAGGGAAAGTGCGGTTAAAGATAAGCATATATACCAGGAAAGTTGAATAGGGCCACGACCATAGTAGCTTTTGCCAGGTACACAAGGCCAACGAGTACTTGGTTCACAATAAAGGCCAGGAATCCCTTCTGCCCCCACTTCAGCCTTGAAACAATAACCCCACGAAAAGGGTCCATCTGGTGCAGTCGGCCATCCCCTAATTTTGTTGAATTAATTCATATGTTCATGGTTAAGACAAATTAAAAGAACGGTCAATACAGCCGCATAATAAAATGCAAATTTAAAATTAACCTTTTTAATATATGTGTATTTTATACCAATGAGGTATTGGTCTATAGTTAAAATGAAGATCTTAGGTATACTAAGTCTCAGGTTTGATTCATCTCTGTGTTATTATGTTATACTGAGATTCTAGTTATACTAAATTTGAAGTTCGATTCACTCCTTCCCTATTATTGTAATATCCTTTATGACTCATTTCTTAACCAAGAAAAATATAGGTGTATCTTATATCCGTATTTTATTTGTTTTGAAACACAAAACTCAAAATCCCATGAATTAAAAGGGTTATGTATATACATAGAAAATATATCTATGTACATAAATTATGAAGGTGAGTTAATTATGTAGTTAAGAAGAGTGATCAGTAACATAATTTGAAAGCATATATACCAGTAGTCTCATGGGAGGTTTGTCCAAAAAAGCAGCAATCTCCCTCTTCCTAGTGGTCTCATCCCCAGTATTTCCAAACTCGGGGAATTCGTTGGCTGCTTCAATGAAAGCCTCGTAAGTGTAGAAGCCTCGAGCAGGGCAGGCTCTGTCGTTGCGGTGAAGAAGGAATTCATCGAATAGGTTTTTGGGAATTATGTCGGAAAGGTCACCACCACCAGGCTGAGGAGAAGGAGGAGCAGGAGGAGGAGAAGGTGTCGGGGATGGAGGGGTTGGAGGTGGGGATTCCCCAGGGCACTGGCTCTGACAACCTCGGCCGCAGTAAGGCTCGGTATTGCCACACCATCCCCATTGACTGCAGCACAGGTTGTTTCGGCACAGTGCACCCCCTGCTTGTATCCCACACTGAAACGCTTCACCCTCATGGCCTTGCATGAGGAGGAAGATCAGCAGGAGGAGGAGAGAGGATACGGATGTTGGTGAGTTCATCGTTGATTTTTTTGGCGTTGGATGTGGAGCAATGGGTGGGAATTTGGGTCTATTTATTATAACTGGTGTTGTAGGATGTACGGAACACACCACTTGGTTCAATGATCTGTTTTATGTGAAAAATTAAACCACATTTTGATCGTGCTCAATTTACTCGAAAAATTCTAGAGATTTTGAGTTAATATCAAATTATTGTCTTAATTTTCTCTAAATTTATATCATACATGTCTAAAATTATTAAATTATTGAAAGTTTCAATTATCGATAATTAGGTTGGTGTTTGTTTTTTTTTTTTTGATAGAAAGGCTGGAGGATTTATAGGTTATGGATACAAAAAGACCTAATAAACCGAACACATATAAAAGAATATAAAGAATTCTATGTATCATTTGTAACTCACAAATAAAAATAATTTAACAATTTCGTATAATAAGCAATTACGTACAACTTTGAACATACTTCAAATTAAACAATCATGCATATGAATGCATAATATATCAGTATGTTTTTTTGATAGAAAATGGGGATAATATATCAATATTTAAACTAAGGACAAAACATTTTGTCTTGAATTTAAGATATTTATTATTTTGTCAATAAGAGTGTTAGTTAACTAGTTAAGATTGAAGCCAGCTTAATTAGAGCCACTAACTCTAATATGCCCCCATGCCTCCTCACTAAATGATTTTTTGGTTTGATAATTTAAGAGCAGATGCTATAAAGGTTCCCCTAATCTTTTCGTAATTAGTTAATATAGACGTTGAGATTTGAACCCAATGTCTCTTTCATATTAGCTTCCGATATTATGTACAAGTGGGGTTGGACAATGGACATTTCGGGTTGGTCCTGTTAAAATAGGTGAAGGCCTGGTTAGTTTTTAAATAGGGCGGGTCCTTAATGGATGGATGGAAGGTCCCATACGTCCATGTTCGAGCAGCGGGGCCAAGCCACTAAACAACCATAGCTTAGCAGAAGAAGTATCAATCATCTCTCTTCATATATATAACAAAAACGAACAAAAAGAATGGAAATGAGACACAAAAAACAACGAAAAACGAACGGAAAATAGAAATAAATGATGATTTTTATGTAATTTCAAACAACCCTGAATTTCTAATGAAAAGATGTCGGGTTTGATCCCTTATGGAGAATCCATTTACTTTTAAAATTCTAATTCTTGAGTCATTTTTTTAAGGTAAGAAAGATAGAGATGATATTTATGGAAAGATTTTGGTTTGATTTTCCATAGAGAATCTATTGCTCTTTCTTTGATGTTTTTTCATAGAAAAAGATTATTGTGATTGATATGTGTAATTTTGATTGTGAGGTTAAATTGTATAGTATAACTGAAATTGTTGTGTTCGATTTTATGTGGCAATATGGAGGAATTCTTTTTCTTCCTTTGGGAGAAGAGAGAGAAGCATTCGGACCGTGGGATGGTTATAATTAAAAAATTAAGTTGATGACTGAAAATCCATGAATACTAAGTAATGGATATCATAAGACGTTGCTCTTTGGTTTAAAGTCATCCTCATTTTGTCAAATGTATGCATGTTTTAGGTCTTTTCAGTAACGAGCACTTAAGATGGTTTCTCAAGATATGCGATATTAAAAGTACATTGGTGATCTTGACCGTAAACTCAAGGAGATTTTCACTGTTACTAATTTATTTTAAATTTGAATTTCATAATTTAGTATATATCACTCAATTTGTTTAAAGCCTAATTGACATATACGAAAACTTAACGACAATAAAATATAATTAACACGTAATTAAGGCTAAATAAAGTGGGAAACTTTTGTCTTAACTTATCATGGCTAAATCGAAAGTAGACAACGATGAGTGCAGATGACTAACACATATGTGGATCCAAAAGAAGTCACAAGAATTCCTTGTCACACAATTATGGTCACGAGTATTGCAACTTTGTCACACACATATAATTGAACCAATCGGTCAATACATCCCAAAAAAAGAATGTGACAAAACAAGTGTAACTAGAAACAAAATTAAACACAAACCATGAAAGCACCACCTTGCTATAATCTTCGTAGAAGATTCGTGATGCTACGTTTTTGTTTTAAGTCGACATACCATTTGCCAATGGATCTCCACTCAAATTATCTTCAACATAAAAGTGATGATGACACCGTGATCTTCCCAACTCCTTTTTCGTCCCTTCATTTTTTACTGTTAACGTATCCCTTTGTCTCACTTTCTCACCTTTTTAATATCTATTTTTCTACCTTAAGGCCCTTTTCGTTTCAAGGTGTAAGTCCCATGAGGTCAAATATACTCTAAAGGGGTGAATATGGTATTAAAAGTTTTATGAGTTACCTGACTAAATTATGTTTTTGAGTGAGGTTAGATTGTTTGAGTGAGGTTAGATTGGAAATTGGAACAAACAAGCAGAAAATTAAATGAGATAAGATATGTTGTTTATTTAAGATCTAGGCCCGGATCCAAATATTTGAGTTAGTAACCGCCTAAGGTTTCTTCCCTTAGGATTATCCTCCACTTCTCTTATTGTCGGACTGTCATGAGAGCCTTTCACTTAACTCTCCGATCGACTTTTCAAGTATAATTACTCTAGAGGTCCTTCACTCACACTTCACTTAAGTTCTACAACTCACAAAGTAGTCTTCCCTAAGACTCTTTGTTACAACAACTCATAAAGTAGTATGTCTTTCCTTAGACACTTTGCTGTAAATACAATGTGATTTTGAGATTACAAGGGATGAATATGATAAGATTGAATGTGTGCTCTCTTGCCTATGTCTTATGGTCTTGAGCTTGGATTTTTATAACTTTCTCTTTATATACATGACCGTTGTGACTTCAAAATGTTACAGTTGACATTGTTCTTCTATGTCCGACTGGATAATAGAATCTTCACTCGAATCGACTTTCTCTTTATAAGTTGATACTTTTCCTTTTTGAGATTTGTCTGAAATTTGTGTCTATCACTAATTCATAGCCATCCATAACACCCTTCAATCAATGCTGATTTCTTGTGGTTGTCTCTTCTAGTTCTTGCAACCTTAATTGACATAATTTGAGGTCATTCTTTCCAAAAAAACTAAGACACAATAAAATCTGGGGAAAGAATTATAATTTTTAGGATATAATGTTACAAAGATGTGATCATAATAAATTTATAATTTTCTGAATATAATCTTGCAAAATTATGATCATAATAAATCTATAATTTTTAGAATATAATCTTGCAAATATACTATCATAATAAATCCATAATCTCTAGAAATAATATTCACCAAAATCGTTCCTTAACATGTGGATTATGATTAAAAAGCCAAATAAGGAAACAAAATTCGGATAAAATAGGTCAAGGATAATATAATCAGTAAGATTATTAGTATACTTTTCAATTACTGAACACATACCTTGAGATCAAAATTTATTATACTAAAAGGGGTCAAATAAAATAATAAAGTGTATATGTTCGACTGGTAGATATAGTGTCTAACTAACACAAGGTCTATTCGAATGAGCG
Organism: Talinum fruticosum; assembly: GCA_021018815.1. Classification (NCBI taxonomy): domain Eukaryota; kingdom Viridiplantae; phylum Streptophyta; class Magnoliopsida; order Caryophyllales; family Talinaceae; genus Talinum; species Talinum fruticosum. Next base: position 3,755,742 of record JAITYX010000059.1, read on the forward strand.
TCTATAAAAGCATTTATAACCGCAAATAGCTCATAACAACTCATAACAGTCATTAACCACTATAACAACTAATGTTTATAATAGTTATAATTGCTAATCATAACCCCATATATTATTATTATTATTATTATTATTATTATTATTATTATTATTATTATTATTATTATTATTATTATTATATTGAATGATATAAAAAACATTCATATACATTGTAATTGCATTTTTCACTTCATGAGATAGGTATTACTGTGACCTATTTTTCTCACAAAAAACATTTATATAAAAATTACGATCACTATAATTTGTAGCCGAATAAAAAATAATTGATTATCAAAAATAAATTGCCACAAAAATTCATTATTGAACAATGTACGTTGTTTATCAAATATACAATAAATAATACTCCCTTCGTTCATAAAAAGTAGTCAAATTTTGGGAAGGTAAAAATTTAAGAAAATATCATTTATTACTCACACAACTTTCAAATGAAGTGTCCCTTTTTCTAACTACATAAAGAAACTTTGACAATAATTTTGGGACATCTAAAACAAAAAATTTTAACAATTTTTAAGCGAAAAGGGAGTATTGCTAATGGTATCAGCAAAGTTTGATAACTGCTTATAACGACTCATAACATCTCATAACCCTATAACATCACATAATAAGTATAACGACTAATCATAACAACTCATAAATAGCTAATTGCTAACCATAACATCTCATAATAACTCGTAACAGTTATAATGAGTTACAACAACTTGTTTTAACAACTCAATGAATAGACCCTTAGTTATTAAAACTAGTGGTTAACGATTAGAGGTTATTAGCGGTTATAATTAGTAATTAACGGTTACTAAAATGTTACAACCAGCGGTTAGCGGCTATGACTGAATTCAAAAGTCTATCGGTGTACTAATAATAATGATAACAATGAATAATGAATAATGAATAATAATAATAATAATAATAATAATAATAATAATAATAATAATAATAATAATAATAATAATAATAATAATAATAATAATAATAATAATAATAATAATAATAACAATAACAACAACAACAACAATAATATGAGGTTATGATTAGTGGTTATGATTATCGGTTATAATTAGCAGTTAGCATTTGCTATTGATTACGGTTAGCGAGTTAGTGGTGTGGTTCCGATTAGCGGTTAAAAGCTCCCAAAATATGCTTTGTTTTGTCCAATTATGATCATTTTTGAACCCGGAAATGTTAATTTCTTGCTCTTCCGTTACTTTGGGAAAGCTTTCAACCCATTATTTTATTTCTTCCTTTGTATAACGACGAGGAGGACCCGAATGTACGGTTTTTCCTTTTGTAAACGATGTGCTATTCCTTCGGAATGCGTGACTTCGGGGCAAAAACCACCGATGGAAATCAAACCATGAAAATATTTCCGCCATTTCTAAGTTTCAATGCTTTTTTTATTCATACATACCGGGCATGACATGGCACCATGCGTACTCCATCCGGACAACATACCATAGGCCGGGAAATCATTAATGGTCCACATCAATGCAACCTTCATGACAAAGTTCTCACTTTTTGAAATATCATATGTTTCAACACCATCTTCCCATAGTGTTTTCAACTCATCAATAAGAGGCTGCAAGTACACATCAATTTTATTTTTCGGATTTGTCGGCCCTGGTATGATACATGTCAAGAACATATAAGGCGTCGTCATGCATAACTCTCGTGGTAGATTATAAGGCGTAACAACGATCGGCCAAATTGAATAAGACCTTGCAGGTTGGCTGAATGGATTAAACCCATCCGCGCACAAACCAAGTCTTATGTTTCTAGGTTCGATAGCAAATTCGAGGTGAACTCTATTAAAATGTTTCCATGCTTCACCATCCGAAGGATGACAGAGGACACCATCGTCTCTTACATTCTCATAATGCCATTTCATGTGCTCTGCCGTGGTTTTTGAAGCAAACAAGCTGAAGGTTTGCTCGGGGAGAGTCCGAGTCACCCTAGAGGGGGTGAATAGGGTGATAGAAAATTCTTTGTGGAAACACACACTTTTGACTAGAAAAGAGACGGATACTGATTCCGAGTCTATCAACGAGGTCGAAAAGATTGAACTCGAAGGCTATCAATCGGAAAGAACAAGAGCGATAAAGCGCATGCGAGTCTAGAATGAACTCGGAAAGATAACACTTAGATTTTACGTGGAAACCCTCCTGGGGCAGAAAACCACGGACCGTGTCAATCCGGACACGAAGTCAAATCCACTATTTTGAGTCCACAAAATACCGTGAGCTGACTTAACCCGAGTTGCTCCCTTAGACAACTCTATACAAGTTTTCCTAGACTCAAAAATTCCCTTATCCGATCTAGTACTTCCTAGCTGAGATAACCCTTACAGCTAGGGACAACTAAGCTGAGTTAACCCTTACAGACTTAGTCAAGGGACCTTACAAAGAATGTAAGAAGGAGTTTATAAGCGAGTACAAGACCTTACAACTTAGAAAGTAATGAATTACAGAGTGGGAGTTGTAAGTTGAAGATTGAAAGTAAAATACAATAACTTTGAGCAAGTATGTGTATAAACAATATGTTCGGCAATCTTCAAGTCTTGTGAAGTGGCTTCTATTTATAGATAACCAGGCAGAGTAGCCGTTATCTTCATCTGCTGACCGAGAGTCTTCCGTGACCGTTGATAAAAGCTTTCCGAGTCACTCGAAAGTATCCATTGTAATGTGGATGTTGGACAACGGTTTAACTCTCTTGGAAGTCCCAAAACCATTGGCGGTGTCTTGAGAGATAAGGTGGAAACCACCGTTAAGCTTGGCGTTTCGGTTTTCCAGATTTGGAAACAGACGACTTCCGACACAATCTTCCGGGACTGAAGCGAGGAAGGTGAAAAGCCATGTCTGCTCGGTGATTTGACGTTCTAAAGCCGGCTACTTTTGTGGTTTGAAAAAGGTGTATCCTCGAATGAATAACCTACAAAAGTAAATTAATTCTGGTTCTCAAAGTATAAAATACTTTGGTCCAAAGGTAGACACGAGATAATAAAATAATTATGATAAATAAGTAACTAAGTATCCGGGTCAGAAATGAAGTGGAATTTTTGAGTCCAATATCCATGAAACTCATAATTCCATCTGACTTAGTCTAAGCAATAAAACAAGTTCCATAAAGAATATCAGATTGAGATAACTTGATATGGACTGAGTGTGAAACAGACTAAAGATATTGACTCTAACGAAAATAGAGCTTGTAATCGGAAGTAAGATTCGAGTAAGGAAAGACGAAATACTAGTGTATTCAACACGCGATAAATCTAAATGATGCTTGGACTCGGAACAAAGAACCACTTTTACGAGTCTCTTACGGATAATCAATAAATGTAATGAGTGAAAGCCGAATCACTCGGACAAGATACTATTTTACCGAAAGAGGTTTCTGCGATACCGAGAATGCCTTGGAATCAAAACTCTAAAAGCATGGGATTGTTATACCGACTTGTTTAGTGCGACTCGAAAGGCATTGAAAAGTGTCCGAGTCTTCACAAGCGTTGAAGTTTTGGTATTAACGGCAAGTAATGCATCCTTGCAAATGGAGTTCTTTGACTTTTGCCCTGTCTTTCTCTTTGACGCTTCCATCTCGCATGACCACAAAACTTGCATGAATCAAGGTCGTTGTCCTCTTTGTAGAACAACATGCAACCTTGTCGACAACAATCAAGTTTTTGAACATCCATCCCAAGATTTTTAATGACCTTCTTTGCATGGTGAATGTCACAAGGAACTCGGTTATCAAGCGGACAAATCTCCTTCATAAGTTGAGCAATTTCATTAAAGCAATTTTGAGGCATGTTGTAGTCGGACTTAATGCTCAACATTCCAACGGTGGCGGACAACTCGGTGTGAGTTTCATTTCCTACCCACAAAGGTCGTTGCGCAGCCTCAACCATATTAAAGAAACTTTGGGCATGGGTATTTGGAGGCTCACTTGTAGAGTTTTGATTTGAGATCATGGCATCCGTGACCATATCATTCATACGGTCGATATTTGTTTCTACATCGCCGTAGTTCATATGATTGGCGCCACTTTCGTCGTTGAATATGTTAGAAACCATTGTTTGATCCTCATGTAAATGAGGATCTATTTCTTCATGACTAGTCTAATACCAATAATTTGGAAGAAAACCTTATTGATAGAGGTGCAACTTAACTTCATCGGGATCCTTATACTTCCGATTTACGCATTTACGACACGAACACCTATATTGTTGATTACGTACAAATTCCGATTGGCTTATAGCATGTGTATCAAACTCCTCAACCCCGTCTAATAACCTACGATACATCCATCTACGATGCGTAGGCCCGTTCATATATATTCTGATTGACATTTAACAATTTATTAAATTATTAGTTAATAATACCAATACATGGAGATGTTATATGATTACATATTTTCTATAACGAACATAATCTATATATAACCATTATGCATATATATATATTTTTTATTATACATAAATTTCTTTAATTTCTATATTTTACTCGTAAATATTTATATCATAATTAAACTAATCATACCTAATTAGCATAAATAAACTCATATAAATATAATTAAACTAATCATACCTATAATCATACCTAATTAGCATAAACAACCTCACACAAATAAACAACAAACAATTACACATATATAAATCACAAAAACCATTTCCCTCAACTTCAACAATAATGTCCAACAAATCCAACACAATTGCACATTTTTCTATTCAAATTCATCCACAAACAACATTAATTTCCACCAAATTACATATATTCGTCAATTTCAAGTTACATTTTTTAAAACCCTAAATTTAACTTCAATAACATTTACTCCATAAATAACACAATTGCACATTTTTCTTCTCAAATTCATTCACAAACAACATTTACTTTTCCACCAAATTACATATATATTCGTCAATTTCAAGTTACATTTTTTAAAACCCTAAATTTAACTTCAATAACATTTACTCCATAAACAACACAATTGCACATTTTTCTTCTCAAATTCATTCACAAACAACATTAATTTCCACCAAATTACATATATTCGTCAATTTCAAGTTACATTTTTAAAACCCTAAATTTAACTTCAATAATATTTACTCCATAAACAACACAATTGCACATTTTTGTTCTCAAATTCATTCACAAACAACATTAATTTCCAACAAATTACATATATTCATCAATTTCAATTTCAATTTCATAAAACCATAAATCTAAAAAAATTCAACAAAATCATACCTCAAAACTATGGGCGGCAACGGCGGCGGCGCGGAAGGACAGGCGTGTGGCGACAGCGGCGGCGATGCGTCGGCGGCGTCCTCCACCTAGGCGGCGGCAGCAGCGGGACACGGGTCGGGCGAAACTAAGAAAAATGCTGGTTACTTCGGCCTTCGTGTTCCTCAAGTGGCGGAGGAAAGGCGGCGGCCGGTAGCGAGGGACGGCGTGCGGGCTGCCGAGTCGCCGGCGGGAGTGGGTGTTGGCGGTGGTGAATCGGCGGGGTTAACGCTCGGCTCGGAGGAACCTCGACTCTCTCTCTCTCTCTTTGCATCTGCGAAATTCGGTCTAGCCGAAGCCGGATCCGAATATATTCGTAATTAGCGACGGAACAGTCCGTCATCTGTTCCGTCGCTAATTAAAAAATTTTCATCGGCGACGAACCAGCGACGGAAAATTCCGTCGCTAATTACTAAATTAATTTAATTCTTTTTTTGGGTTTTGTATTATCCGAAATATGGGACGCTCACTGGTGACGGCTCGGCGACGGAATATTCCGTCGTTAATCGTCTCGGCGACGGAATATTCCGTCGCTGATCTCAAAATAGCGACGGATGCCATGTTCCGTCGCTAATTCTGTCGTTGTCCGAAATAGGTGTCATTTTTTGTCGGTGTCCGTCGCCGATTCCGTCGCCAATTTCCGTTGCTATTTTACGGTTTTGTAGTAGTGACTATAAATGCAGTTATAAATGCTAAAATGAACCTACCCTAAATTTCTCTCTATCAAATTTAGAGATAGGAATATTTGTCACACACAACAACATGTCCATAACTTGACTTGAAGTTACTAAGAGAAACATGAACTCAAATGGTGCTGATTTTGACCGGAAACCAATACAGACTGATTGTTTACATTAAAATCTTGTTATTTTCAATTTTTGAGTAAATTTAAACTATTTTGAAGATCGACATAAATTGACCTAATTATTAACTGGTCGACCTAACCAACCCATTTGCCACCTCGAACCATATATTCTCTCTTTCTTGTGGATGTCAATTAATTCAACTTAAAAAGTCTTTAATAATTATTATTAGAGTAGACATGGATTCGAATCTCGCTTACATCGATTTTTATATCTGATTTGTACCAATTGCAAAAGATATCTTCTCCCTTTCTTGGTGAGACTACTTCTTCATTACGTTCCCCTTCTCGGTAGATGTTCATAGGCTGGGAATGATCATGCGTTGATGGCCTTTCTAAATGGCTTGCCAAGTCCGGGCTCAACTTATTTAGTTATCCAACTCCAATTCAAATATTTGGGTTCCTCAGCTTTCAAGCGTCAAGTACTCGAAACACGAATAGAGTAACAGACGCAATGTATCCATCTAGCATATACTATAGCCCAACCTGCCCAACGATTTTTATTTTGGCAAAATGAGGATCAAGTCTCTTTCTATTTCTATGATTGAAAAGTTAAAAAATCATATATAATAATCTAAAAATTGCAATACAAAAGAAAAAGGGAGGTTTATGATTGTTCAATCTTTTCTACTTGGTAATCTAGCATCTTTATGCATCAAGGTAATCAGTTCGGTTATTGTAGTTGGACTCTATTATGAATTTCTGATCACGTTCTCTGAAGGGCCTTTTGATCTCTTCCTTCTCCGGGCTCAGTGTTATGGAAGAAGGAGATGTTTATATTGATCTATTATACTTCTATCTAGCATTGGCTAGTACCTTTCGATTGAGTAATAGACAACAAACTCGTTTTTCCGCTGATGATGGGGAGATTTTGTTTATGTTTTATACTATTAACTTTAACAATTCAATTTCGACTTTTAGGAATGAAAAAGGAGGTTAAAATAAGCGAATAAGAAGGCTAACTCTGGTGAGCCAAGCTCGGATCGAAACCTCAGAAGAGGGAAGTCCAAGTTCAAGCCATGTATGAGTTGAACTCATCAAGATCGATGTTGTCAAACTAGGTGAGCTGTCAGTCGAGTTTTAAATGCAAGCTCACCAACTGACTTCTGAACCTCCTAAATTCGAACTTTGACATGTCTGGGGTACACCCTAATAAATAATGCAAATTATATACTGGAACCACGATTAACGGTTCCGGGCCATTATAATAAAAACAAATAATTTTTAAAAAATATTTTTTTCCTTTGCTCAAATGCCATACGTGCTGCACCCTATTTGAATCCCGATCAGATCCGAACCCCAACCCATCCAAATGTCTAACGTTAGAATATAAATGACCGAATGTCTTGAGTTTAATATTTAAACTATTGAAATTTTGACTGAAATTATGTGCACAATTAAACTAGAATACGAATTTTCAATGTCAAAATCTGGTTGTTCAAATTTTTTATTGAAAATTTCCTGGACCAAAATAATACATAAACTCGAAGGATCAAATATCTAACTATTCAAATTTGTCTGAACTCAAATCAGCCATAAAATTTTGAATGTCCAAATTTAAATTGTCAACTCAATTAAAAGCGACTCTAATTTTAACTCGGATATAACCGATAAAATTTGAAAAAAGATTTTATAGCCTGAACTGATTTGTTTCAGGCTAAATAAATATGAATAATTTGATGAAACGAATTTTTTAAGTGCATTAACATTTTCTAATAACTAAAACAATTGTTATTTTGCTTCAACCAAAAGAACTATTAACAATCACGTCCTTGCCAGAAAATAGTTGTGACAATTCAACCCAGCGGTCCATGCATGCACCACATTTCTGTCCTGGAATAGGAAGAGTGGGTTTAGAGGGGACCCAAAAAAATTATTTTATCTATAATTTATGAACATACACTCCAACAAAAATAAAGCACAAGATTAATTGTCATGGTACGTCGTTGTTTTTGTAAGTCATGTCCATAAATGTCTTTAAGTTTTTTCCACGTGACATAATAAAATGTACACATCAACCTCTTCATTGCTAATAATGCCAACTAATTTCTCAATTTTATCTTACATTTATTATTGAAATTATTTATTTTGTCTTCATACAAGATTGTGATGCTACGCGTTTTTCGCCCCATGTACGACATGCCAATTAAATGCTGTATATTTTTTTTCAAGACAAAATATACTCTTCGCGTTTTACAACGTATATTACTTTAACTAATTTTTTCTCGTTTCATAATACTTATTATTTTATAATTTCAGTAATATGTTGATTATTTTATGATTTCTTTTTTGACTCATATATAGCATGCCTATTGATTAAATGTAACGTATTGTATCATGTTTTACCCTTACTTAAGTTGATTTTCTATATGATGAAAACTAAAGCTAAATTGATTATTTATAATGTTACAGTTATTTTTTAGCCCACAATTCATAATTTTCTGTACGAATTGGTTTAAAAAATATTTATCTAAATCTTAATGAATCTAAAAGTATTTATTCAACACATCAAAAAAATATTTATTCAAAATTAGGGAATTATATAAATAATTATCCAAATCTAGTAAACAATTTTTTTGCCAGCCAACAGGGCACTTTTTTGACCTAGTGATTTGATATTATTTAGTATTCCCCCATTAAACTTTCCCATAATATTATAGTAAAAGGCCACACTACATATAACGGGTTTGTAAAATTCATATATTTTACATATATATTAAAAGAATGAAAAAATAGTTGGATTGAATAATCAAAGATTATAATTACATAGATATTAAATTTAGTTGGATTGAATAATCAAAGATTATTATTACATAAATATTATATATAAGTCGCAAAATTCGTACAAGAATCAATTTAACAATTTAAAATGATGGCTGAAAATTCAAGATGTTACATATTTTCACCCGGGCATCCTCATGCGAATATCATTTAGGTTTGAAACATAGTTGGTGCAAAGAAGTCTCCTAATTTTGTGTAATAAATTAATAGAGAAGTTGTTGATATTCAAACTTAAAACATCTGACTCAGAAAGGTCTCAATATTGTATAATTCAATCAAAAATTGAAGCTATGGTTGAAAATCGACGGCATTTTTTTTAATTTTTTTATTTTGATCCTACATTTTACTAAGTCGAAGTTACTATTGGTTCACAAGAGATTAGACCTGGCAAAACCGACTGACCGAAAATTCGACCCGAACCCGCCCGAAAGTTTTGGGTTTTGGACACAATTTTCTTGACCCGAACCCGAAAAAACCGAACCCGAAAAACCCGCAAATTAGCGGGTCATACCCGACCGAACCCATTTGACCCGTTGGGTCAAGGCAATAAAAACAACCATTTTAGCTTTATGGCTTGTTGATTGAATGTTTCATGCACATTATATGATTTTTCCTTCAATTTATCATTCTTTTAATAATGGTTATTTATCATATCAGATTATTTAGAGAGACGTTACATATTTATTGCAATCATTTACGGACGAAGATCGATACGGTTTCATTTCTCAACTTCTTCCCCACAAACGAAAGCCATTATATACAAAAATTATGCATAGTTAATTTCAATAAAAACATATATGGATTCAAATGGTGTAATATATTAAAATACTACAAGTGTACAAGTTATACTTGTTGTATTTTTGGTGAACTGAGTATACCTAGTCACATCTAATTAATATACTTTTATTTTGTAGAAATAATATTACTATAATGATTTAAAAATTTGATGTTATAATTAAAAATAATAATTTTAGTTTATTATAAATCTCTAATTCTTATTTATTTTAAATTGTGTTTACTCTGTACTGAACCGTAACTCCTAAGGTAGGCAATAAGCCAAACTAAAACAAAGTCAAATTTTTTCTAGTGAATAAAATGGATCAATTAAGCCTACCCAAGTCAAAACTTTCTCGATTTGTTTTAAAATGCATATAAACCCCTTAGTATAATATAAACGGTGAAATAAACATCGTAACCTTAAACTAATAATTACAGAACAAGTCATTATTATTCAACCCATTATTAACCCAATCTTTCGTTGGCCTTATTTAAACGGGTCAAGCGGTCAACCCGCTCGGCTCAATGGGACCTTAAACAAATATCATAATGAAATTTTTGAATATTTTTGAATATTCCTTTTAGAAAAAACAAATACTATACTTTTCGTTGAATTATTGGCAATTTTAAGCAAAAATTATGCTTAATTTTTATAATTAAAAAAGAAAAATAACTGATAAAAAAGCGTTCTTAACCCGTTGGGTCGACCGAAACCCGTATAACCCGATATACGACCACCCGTATTTTACCCGAACCCGAAATACACCCGACCCGTATTTTACCCGAACCCGAATACACCCGACCCGTATTTAACCCGCCCGCCCGAATGGACGAGGTCTACAAGAGATAGATCTTCCATCACATATTACAAAATTACATATTGAATCCCTTTTTTAGGAAATAAGTCTCATTCTAAACCTCACTTTGTTATGTGAAAATTAGAGCAAATAATGTGGAAGCGATTTCGATAACAAAACAATATCAAGAATTTAGATGGAAATTGACAAATAGAGAGGATACAAGGATTTAACATGGAAAGCCGAACTTGAGAAAAATCACGAGCGGCACAAACACAACAAATCCACTGTTATAGAAGAGTAAAAGAAATTATCTCAAACTCAAAATCTTCCTAAAACCCGAGATATCCCAATCTCATATCACTCTCCTATATCATTCTTCAATTAGATTCTCTCTAATTGATTCTCCTTAATTAGAAACTTCTACAATTAAAACTCACTTTTTTGACAAGATTTACAATCTAGTTATGCTTACAATGAGATGCCTTTCATCTATCTAGGCTTACCAAGAGAGGCCCCCAAGAGCTTTCACCCGGGTGATCCTCTCACCCTACTTTTGTTTACCCCTTATATTTTTCACCCACCACACTCGAGATGTACACAAGCCCTTCTTTAAATAAAAAAGAAATAACCCTAGGCCTGCATTGAGTCTCTCTATATTTATAGATCAATAAACCTAGCAATCAAAGCAGAAAAAGGGATGAAAACGGACGCAAACGAGCAGTAGGCGAAGAGACACGGCCAACACGGCCATGCTCACTAACGAGTGCCGTGTCGCCTGTCGGTTGCTGATTATATATAGTTAAAAGTAATTAATTTGCGTCCGTTTTCCTTCTTGAGTCGTGCTAGTGCTAGATGTTCTAAACCTTGAACTTGATTCTAAGTCATCTTCTAACACTTTTCAATCGACAGGGTTAGTCAATTGGTTTATATATACTTTGCATCTATAGCCCATAAATTTTCCAACCTAATATTGATCATAGTTAATTAATTACTTGTAACGATATATAATTTGGTTATTTTTTATCATCTAATAATATGTAAATTTAGGCCGGATCAAGTTAAATTTATCTTTTATATATATACATATGAATGAGATACAAAACATCTGCCATAAAAAAAATAGATTCAAAACATAATATATGTATCTTGTAGTGAGAACTTTGTGATCACAAGCATGACATAATATATGTTTTAGTTATCAATGATTGAGACCCAAGCATTAATATTCTTTAGTTATTGTAGATTTTTATTAGTAATATTTATAAAGTTGAAATGAAGATTAATATTATTAGTTATACAGAGGATGTTAGACTTGATTATTACATCAAGATCTCATTGGTATAAATTTTAATTTTTATTGATTATAAAGTTGAAACGAAGGTGGATATATTCCATACTTATAGAAATGGAAATGTCACCAGGTACTTCAGCACAATGAAGATGGATAGGGGAGACCTTGCAGAGCAGTGCAAATCATTATTTAGGTGCTAGAAATTGCGCATATTCGTAGTCTCTACATAGACGCATGAGAGAGCATCAAACCGAAAGGGTGCATACGATAACAATCAAGGTTGTCACCGCAGCTGATTCCCAAGATATCACAGTATCTTTTGTAAAACCCGATCCGGCTTTCGACCTGGTCATCTGGCCCGTTCCCACCGCATTCGAGACCGTCGTTAATTATGTTGGTGGTCATACCATACCCGGAAACCGACCTGCATTAATATCCGAAACAGAGGGCTCCCAGTGCACCGATCATAACGTCATGGCAAGAAGGCTTAGGTGGTTCCGGAGTCATCCGGAACCAAATCGCAGATCTTGAAGGAAATAGCAGGGTCGGTTTCCACCGGATCTTGTAACAACCCGACCCTAAATCACATTATTTATTTTATTACACTATTTATATAATTGAGCGCGTGCACTTCAATTCGATATTTTGTATTTACATTATCCTTATACATGTGTTATGCAGCTAAGGCGACGAAGTGGCCTTAATAAAAATCTCATAATAAGATTTTAATTTGTGAACATCGTTATTAAAAACAAAATTAAAAGTAACAATAAAAGAAAACAAAGTAAATAAATAAATAAATAAATTAAAATAAATCAAAATAATAAAATAAATGAACCAGATTTTTTTAAAGAAACATCCGAAACGTAAAAACAAAAAAAAAAAAAAAAAGAAGGAAAGGCGGTTAAGATCGAAATAATTAGGCAAGCTCGGCTTCAATTGCTCCCCGCTTCCTCCCCTCGTCCTCCCCTGCCTCACCATCTCTCTCTCTCTGCTGCTTGCCTTCCACTCCGGCCACCGGACGCCTCCCACTCCGGCCGAAGTCGGCGCTAGGCGCCGCCCGGCAGCGCCCTCCCACTCTCCCCTGCGCTATCGCTCTCGCCCTCCCTCGTGTGCTCTGTTTTCCTTTTTCCGCCTCCATCCGTGGCTCGCTCCCGGCCATCAAGCGCCACCAACGCCGAGCCGGCGGCCGGCGCCGGCGTCGTCCGGAAGAAGCCCGCGCCTCTCGTTCACCTCCGCCTCGTCCCTCACTCGCGCTCTCGCTCTCCTCTCTCTCTCGCGCGGGCGTTGTTCGTCCCTCGCCGCGGCCCACTCTCCGACCAGCCTCCAGCCGCAGTTCGGTCGCCGGGAGTAGAAGCCGGGGTTTCCCGGTGGTCGCCGGGCAGCCACCACGCACCACCGTCTCCAGCCTCCGTGAATTCGAAGGTAACAACCCTAAACCTTAAATCATCAAGTTCATTATTTATTTGAGCAATTATAATTGTGAAATTGAATTATTTGATTTATAAATACGTTGTGGAGTGAAGTATATGATTCAGACAATATGTTGTTGTGTGAATTCGAAATTGATTTGGGAAAATCCGAATTGTTGTGAACGATTGAGGTGTGGCAGTTTGATGGGTTAGTTGGCGTATGAATATGAACGAATATGATTCCTTTGGGAAAACTGTGATCTAGTGAACGAAATTAGGGATGTTTTGGTTATATAACGGAGTAATTTGATAGATTTTGTTATATTAGAAATAGTTATAGTGAACGAACGAAGGCGAATAAATGTAAGTTCTTTTGTAAAATTATGATTCAGTGAATTGAATGGGAAGTATATTGGCGCGTATGTGAACAATTTGATGGGCTAGTTACATTTTGCAAATAGCTAGAATTGAACACAAAGGAAGAAAAAAGTATGCAGGGAGGATGAAGTCGGATAATAGATTGTGTAAGAGGCATGGGGGACATTTGAACACTTGGTATGCTTAATTTGGTTATGAATACGAGTGCTGTCGAGGAAATAACGCTTAGGCACTTAAAGTGGTGTATATATGAATTTTGGACGAATCGGCAAAATTGTGAAACCTCCTGATGGAAGGGCATTTACCGGATTAATTAATTACATAACTATGGGATTTGAGTGCGAGAGGAGGGAGGAGTGAGGAATGAATTAAAAATAAGTGTTTGGGCATGTATATATATATATATATATATATATATATATATATATATATACACCATTTTCAATCCAAATCAGCTAACAAATTGAATTCCGTCAAAATCAATCGAGTATTCGATCAGCCTAATCAACTTCTCTAATTAATATAAATTGTATTCAATAAACGCAGTAAAGCTAAGTAATACAAACATTAGTTTAATCGATCTTCATACGAATATAGAAAATTAAACAAATTGTTAAAGCTTATACAAATTCAAGCATTAAAACTCAAGAAAACATTATTAACCCTAGAAATCCATTTTAAACGAACAGAGGTCACTTCCGTTGCCGAACAGTTGGTGACTCAAATTTCGCAAAAGGGAGAAACAAATATTCTCAATTCGAGTACGTTCATTGCACTGTACCTTTCGAAAATTCACATGTTTCATCAAATCTCAACATTTCTCGTATATACAAATAACAATGAATCATTTACAAGGCAAGTTTTGCCACCTAATTAAGTGGTCCTCGCCCAATTACCAATCATCGGGGCTTAGGCCCACCAATTACACCCACGCGCGGCGTTAACTCGGGTTATCGGTCGGCCGGGGTGAGCACCTGTTCAACGATCGTATCAAATACCAAGGGGTTCCACTTCCGGATAATAACCGGCAAGCAATTTTACTTATATTCTCTCCCCCGATTTCAAACTAAAATGAATTGAAATGCGCGCGCTCAATTAAAATATGTTTCAAAGTTGTTTTACAGTGCAGGGAATGTTCGTACCGAGTTTCGACTCACTCTTTCAAATATTTTACTTGTTTTTGTTTTAGGAAGAAGCATTGGTGAACAATCAACCATTTCCTAAGTCCGATGAAGGCAAACCCTAGCCAGCCACGTGGCATTCGCAGATCCGAAGGTATATAGACGCTCACAGTGATTTTACCTTCAACCAGGGTTAGGTATGGCCTTGGGAATTACTGTAGGTTGTATAAATATTATGTTGCTAAATCAGTAAACTATACTTTTGGGATGATTTAGCTACCTGGGTAATAAGTAGTTACTTCTAACAGGATCAATGGAAATATAACAGTGGATGCATAAATTGAATTTCAATTTTATTTCATATATTTAGCCTTGTCCTATCCTTAGGACGGCGGTAACATCTTCGATCGTTACCTTCCGCTGCGACCTTACGTAATAGTCCCTAATGAAGGGATCATTAAGTAATGGTGATTGGGGGCGTTACAGATCCGGGTGCGATAGAAGGTCCACACCTAGTGCTTCTCCGGCTTGTCCATAATTATAGTTGCTTGCATTACATCCATACATGCCAAATCATTATAATTGGCACTAAATAATACTTATTAAAAAAAAAGTAAAGCATTAGAATTGATTAAAAAATATTGGGTAAACTCTTAGGCCCTTTCCAATGCTAGACTCGGCAAAACTAACGCAAGACCTAAAACCCGAACCCGTACCCGACATTATATCCAAAAGTGAACCGGATATTGAAATTGCCCTAAACCGAACCCGATCTAAATTTCCAACAAAATTAATTATTTTTATAAGACAAACTCATTGAAACAAAGATCATTTAACCCAAAGTCAATCCGAACCAATCTAAACTAAACGGTCCAAAAATGATGTGAACATGACTTATATCCGAATCAAACGAGCCGTTTGACAGGTATATGAAGGCTAAATATTCTTGGCTTTGAAATTAGAATAGTAATTAATAAGCATATATATAGAAGAAGTGGAGAGCATGTTGAGAAATTAGGAGATCAAGTAGTATGCTACAATGAACACTTTTATTATAAATTAGGAGAAACTTACAAGACTTTTGATAGACACTCAAGAGTATGTGGGATACCTCACTTGCTCTCTTAGGAGCTCTCACTCTTTCATGTGGTGGATGCTCTCATTTTTTGTGGATGCTTACATAGGTTGGCCATTCCCATATTTGTAGTAGTTCCACCTCCTTGGTGTATGGTAGAGATTTGACCAAGTGTCAAAATCCTAATACTCCTAAGATAATTCTAGAATACAATAGTATCTAGATATTTCCTAAGATAATTCAATAATTATCTAGATATTTCTACGCTCTAGATTTTTCCTATATAGAAAATTCTAGAGATTATTTTGGTGTCTTTATTCTAGAAAGTGGGTAATGATTTTCTCTTCTTTTATTTTAACACTCCCCTCATTACCCACTTTTCTTCATTATCATCCTTGGGCTTGAGTACTAGCTCACTAGTCTCATTCCGATTCCAAGGTTGTATTTCTTCCTCCATTGCCTTTTTCCATTCCTTATTTTGGCATGCTTCTTCATAGGTGCTTGGTTCCTTAATGCTCGGGTCCTTCTACCAATGCTGCATTAGCAGATTTAGGATTTTGCTTCCGTGTCCTCTTGGACCTCCTTAGTTGTGGCTCTAGAGCTTCTTTTACCACTTGTCTCTTCGAGTTGGCTTGGCCTCTCTTCTTCCGGAGAAGCATGATGCACACCCTTCTTCCATGGACTTTTGTGCCTGCTTCGGTGTCTCTTCTTCACCTCTTCTTTCTTTGGTGATTTCTTGTTGTGGTGTTGTCTCGCTTGAGTCTTTCTCGTCATCTTCTAGCCTTTGCTCCAACTTTTCCTCGATCTCCTTAGAGTTGGGAAGTGCTATTGTCTCGTGATGACCACCATGAATATGCTTCGTTGAACACCACATTTCGCGATGTATAGCAACGTCCCGTTGTCGGGTCACAACACCTCCATCCTTTTCTTTCATTATCATAGCCCACGAAAATACAGACGCATTGCCTTTTTGTCGAACTTGCTTCATATGTGGTCGGGGATGAAAACATAGCATACACACCCAAACACCTTGAAATGGCTTACCGTGGGCTTGACATTCCATAACTTCTCATATGGAGACATAAACCCGAGCCTTGCTCGCGGTAGTCTATTGGTGACATAGACCGCTGTCTTCATGCACTCGGCCCGAAACGTGGCGATACATTCTTGGCATGTAGCATGCTTCGCGGGTCTCCGCAAGATGTCGATTCTTTCGCTTTGCCACATCATTCTGCTGCGGTGTGCTAGGACAGGTGAATTGGCGTCGTATTTTATGTGCTTGTAGGTATTCCGAGAACTCATCCGATGTATATTCTCCACCATTGTCCGTACGTAGGCACTTTACTTTATGCCCTACTTCACTTTCGGCCTTACTTATAAACTCCTTAAATTTATCCAAAACCTCCGATTTTTCTTTCATAAAATCTACCCAAACATATCTTGAGAAATCATCGATAAAGGTAATCATGTACTCGCATCCGCTGATGGATGGTTGTTTTACTCTTCCAAAGACATCGGAATGTATGAGCTCAAGTGGCGCCTTAGCTTTGTATGAAGACTCCTCGTAAGGAAGTTGATGCGCCTTTCCGTATCGACACCCCGCACATACTATGTTCTCCCGAATCTCAAGTTGCGGAAGGCCCTTCATCATTGACTTCGCATCATCACCTTCGACTTGTGATAACTCACGTGACCGAGTCTTGCATGCCATAAGTCTGCCGTCTCATTCTTCCTTGTTTTGTCAATGTAAGCATCTTGGGCTGACATTACATAGACCGACTCGAGGCGTCGTCCTTCCATAAGTGGCGGCGACGTAGGCTTGAGATCTGCGATATACTTTGACATCGTTGGGACCAAAGACCACGTAGTTCCCCGAAGATGTCAACTGCGATACGGACAAAAGGTTTTTCCTCATATTAGGAACGTGATAGACATTTTGCAGCTGCACTTGATGCGGACTAAACCGAGGAGCAATCAATGCATTGCCAACATGGGTTATTAGCATTTTAGAGTCGTTGGTCGTTACCACGACCCGATTTCCTTTATATTTTGTCGTGTTGTGTAGGTTGTTCATATCTCCTGTCATGTGGTTCGAGCAACCTGAATCCACTATCCGATCGTATTGATAGTTGATGGATTCATTGCTCATCATGACAAGAGCGGTTTCCTCTTCCGGCTCCTCGACACATGATGTAGCTAATTCTATACCGAGTGTAGCATTGTTCTCTTCTATTGCAAAGGATGCCTGTAAGTCCCACTCTTCTTCACTTTCATTGTTTTTGAAAGTGACTATGTTACCTTCCTCTTGAATATATCTGCAGTCTTGAGCATAATGTCCTTTCTTGTCGCATTTGTAGCATCGATCCTCTTGTCGACGATACTTCGATTCTTCCCGATCACTTCGAGCTTGGTGTGCTCCCCTCGAGATAGACCCCGTCCACGTTGTGCTTGTCCGTACTTGATTGCCTCTTTTTCGAGTAATCTTCATTTGTGATATATCTTCTCCCGGACTTATCTTGGCCTTTAGGTGCTCTCCTTCTTGTAAATAGAGCTTTCTCTTCCTCCTTTATTGAGACCTTAGACATTTGTTTGTCTAGGTCTTCTTGATTGACCAAGATACTTTCTAATTTTGTCAAATTGGGTTGAATGGCCCATCCCCGAGTTGCCGTAATAAGGCCACTATATTTGGGGTCCAAGCCTCGGATTATGATTTGACGCATTCTAAACTTGTTGATTGCGCTTTCGGGGTCTACCTTCTCTATTTCACCACATATAAATTTAACTTTTGTGAAGTATTGGCTTACCGTCATGTCTCCTTGTTTGATGGACATGAGCTCATTCTCCAACTGTTGTAGCTTAGCTTCATTCTTCTTCGTGAAGAGTGTAGCTAAGGTATCCATGCTTCTTGTAGTGTCGTGCAATCCTTGATCCGATGTAGGAACTCGTCCTCCACGGTTCACGACGGAACATACATAGTCTTCCCTACCTTGATCTCCTACTTCTTTTTCGATTAGGGTCCGTTGGAGCGACTTTCTCCTCACCGCCAACGATACCCCACAAATCTTGCCCTTTCAAGTAGTACTTGATACGTGTGCACCTAGTACTATAGTTGCTCCCATTGAGCTTCTCGAGTGAGCTAGCCGATGCTGATAGATCCGCCATAACAACTTGGTAAGCACCTAGCACTTAACCGAGCAAGATGTGGTCCCGGACCAAAAGATTTCACGAGTCCCCGATCGTGTCGGCAGAGTTTCTTCTATAATCCGATCCTTGATTGTGTAAACAACAATGCTAGCTCAAGACAAGGTCACCAAAACCTTGCTCGATACCACTTGTTGAGAAATTAGGAGATCAAGTGGTATACTAGAATGAACACTTTTATTATAAATTGGGAGAGCAATCTTACAAGACTTTTGATAGACACTCAAAAGTATGTGGGATACCTCACTTGCTCTCTTAGGAGCTCCCACTCTCTCATGTGGTGGATGCTCTCATTTTTTGTGGATGCTTACATAGGTTGGCCATTCCCATATTTATAATTGTTCCACCTCCTTGATGTATGGTGGAGATTTAGCCAAGTGTCAAAATCCTAAGACTCCTAAGATAATACTAGAATACAATAGTATCTAGATATTTCCTAAGATAATTCAATAATTATCTAGATATTTCTACGCTCTAGATTTTTCCTATATAGAAAATTCTAGAGATTATTTTAGTGTCTTTATTCTAGAAAGTGGGTAATAATTTTTCTTTTCTTTTATTTTAACAGAGCATACTAGGAAAGTTGGATAGGACCACGGCCATAGTAGGCCTTGCCAGGAACACAAGGCCAACGAGGGTAAGGAACACGATAAGGGAAATCGCCGGCCCCGACTTCAGCCTCGAAGCAATACCCCCATGAAAATCGTCCGTCCGAGTGCTCCATCCCATCCCCCTAATTTTTTTTTGATGAATTTATATATTCTCAAAGATGTGGGAAAATTATTCTCACGAACCAGTTTTTATCACCCTTGTTGAGCGACTCAAGTACATTGGAACAAGTTGGGCTTCATGGAATGAAAATTCTAGAGATTACATATCCAAAGGTACTAGATAGTACTTCATCTGGTTCAATTTATTCATCGATTTAGGCTACTGACTGAATATTAGTACAGTGGAGATAACGTTAAGACTAAATGACTAGAATTTTCTTTGAATTTTATTAGAAATAACGGAAATAGAGATAGAAAAAATAATTAATAAAGACAAAATTAATAAATTAGTTACTAATATATTATTGAGATTATAAAGCGATAAATATTATAAAATAAAAATATTAACTAAAGCGATAAATAAATTAAAATAGATAAATATGTTTTAAATGCATTTGGAGGAAAGGTGGGTTGGTGGCAACAAGTTAGCTGCCCTCCTGCTAGGATGTTAAAGCCCCCACCTTGAGACTTGTTTACCTACTAGGTGTGGGGTCCCACTTACCCTATCGAAAAGAAAGGTACACTTATATAAAGATGTATTTTTTTATACAGTGACTATGAGTTTATAAATTTGAAATATTAATAAGGAAAAAGAAACCCTTACCCTCAAATATTCTCTCCACTCATTCTGTTGGACACGTGGTCTTGGACTATAAGTTTCGAATACACGGTATAATGACTATAGGGTGTGGGGGCCAATATATTAGTCTTTAAGAATTGATTGGATAATTGCGTTTAAATGGTTTGTCGGTAACTACCTGCGTTTCCAGTTTGATGTTAAACGCTCAACTAACTCCTCCTTCCACGATCCTTTAAGTTTTCCTTTTCCTGTTTTTCATGTGTTTATTTATTATTTTTAAAATATACATTATTTTCAATTTTCTATTGTTTTCCATTTTATGTGTATCTAATTTTCATAACGTTACTACTATTATTGGTTATATAAATTATTTTAAAATGCTCACTAATGGTTACTACTTGTTAGAATATAAACTTATTCCTAGCGCCTTCAACTATCAACGTAAGCTTTTGTTTGAATTGGTTCTTGAACATGGTATCGAGCGCTTTCGAGCGAGAGGTCTCGGGTTTAAATCTCAACAGACCTCCATATTAATTATTGCACAAGCGCAGAACGAGCCTTTGTTGCATCCACGCTTCAAGCCCAAAGGACATTCGTGTGAGGGACGTGTTAGAGTATAAACCTATTCCTGGACCTTCAACCATCAGCTTAAGCTTTTGGTTGAGTTGGTTCTTGAACAACTACTAATGCTCAATAAGTTTTTAAGTCAATGTTCATAAGCTTTTAAATAATAAAACAGCAAATTATATTTTCTCAAACATAATTAAAATATGGAGAGGAAACCAATAAAAAAAATGCTCATTAATTTTAAGATAGTGAAACAACATTGTTGTATTATATAATGAATATTTATATATTTTTATGATGAACGTTTGCATATTTCAATTATTTGCATGATCCCAATTTTTTTAATTTATAAAAAATACACGTGGCGTAATCCTCCAAATAGTTTGGTAAAATTTTGTCCGACTTGATTATTTAAAGTTATCCGATTCGGAAAAAATTAGATACGATCATCAATTATTCATCCGAATTTAAAATTCGTATATAAATTTTGTTATCCGGATTTGATGTTGACCCAAATTTAGACTTGTTTGAATTGTCCGACTTGAGGAAACTAGGTATTGGACAAAATATTTTGAACAAATTTTAGATATTAATTGATTTATCTGACCTGAGTTTTTACTAACGCTAGACCCAGGTCCGTCATAAAATTTTTGGTATGTAAAAATTTAGTTTTATTTTGTCAGAAATATACATATATATGCCGGTAAAAATCCCGAACAATTTGTAAAAATTTGCAGCAATCCATAAATATACATATGTAGACAATAAAAACACAACTATATATGAAACATTATAAGAATATGCATATAAGAAATCTGTATTGTAGGATTTCGTCATAAACATTTGAATTAGATGGCGAGAGAAAAAAAAATCAAGGCATAATTACCAGTAGTTTCATGAGATGTCTGACCAAAGAAAGCAGCAATCTCTCTCCTCCTAGCGGCGTTATCCCCAGCACTCCCAAACTCAGGGAAGAACTGGGCAGCTTCAATGAAAGCCTCATAGGTGTAGAACCCTCCAGCCGAGCAGAGGGGGTTGTTGCGGTGGGGAAGCATTTTCTCAAAGAGTTCTTTGGGAATGATCTCGGAGAGGTTACTGCCGCCCCCGGGAGTCGGAGCCACTGGTGGTGGTGGAGGAGGAGACGGAGGGGAATCCCAGGGGCATTGGCTTTGGCAGTTGCCTAGATCACAGTAATCGGGGGTGGTGCCACACCATCCAATTGTGCTGCAACACAGCCCCTCGCGGCACAGTGCACCCCCTGCTTGTCTCCCGCACTGAAATCCTTCACCCTCATGAGCTTGCATCAGGAAAAGGAGGAGGAGGACAGAGAAAATGGATCGGGTTTGGGAAGATCTCTGGGTTTGAGATCGTTTTGTACTATCTCATAATAGTGAAATCATTGTGCTTGTGCCATTCATGGTTTTTTCCGGTTTGGGTTTTCCACTTTAAATTCTTGTCTCGTTTCTATTTTTATCTGCATCTAACTTTTTAGTATTGTTTTTGTCATCCTAAATCGCTTCCGCATCTTTACTCGAACTTCATGTAACAAGTAAGGTTTAGAGTGAGGCTAATTTCCTAACACACATACGGTGCTTTCATTGAAGCTACTAGGTTCTTTCCTGATTTTGGCAATGTTGGCGATAATTCCACTAGATTGAGGGATATCGCTGCCTACCTTGCCCAAAGCTCTTTCGCCAGTACTGGTATGTACAATACGTTCTTCATACTCGTTCACAAGCTAATTCACACAACCTTATTTGCTAAAATTTGGGGTCAAAAATTGCTTAATACAAGTTATCATAAGACCGTTTTAAACAAGAATGGCCTATAATAACCAAAACCTGAGGTAGATAAATGAAAATACTGTATTAATTTACTTGTATGGTTACATTGACAAGGTGCTTTTTGTTGTTTGAAACAATTAAATGGTTAATTAAAACTGAAACCAGCGAGATGGCCCCACTACAACACAAGAACCCTATACCTGGGGTTATTGTTTCAAGGCTGAACCCAGCGATTTCAGTTTCTGTACTCCCGATGATCAGTGGCCTTGTATGCTCCTGGCAAGAAATACTATCCCCGTGGCCCTCTCCGACTCGCCTTGTATGCACCTCTTTATTCTCTCTCTCTGTCTCTCTCCTAATTTCATTCCTTTTGTTTTTTCTTTCCCCAGTTGTATATCTGTGACTTTGTATAAGGATGATTATTTGGCATGCGACTAATATAAATACTGTGTATATATGCATAACACAGCAACAACAATTATGGACGAGTAGGAGAATCATTAAAGTTGGATCTTCTTTCTGACCCGGATCTTGTGGAAACCGACCCGGTTGTTTCCTTCAGAACCGCCATTTCAATCTGGGTGACCTCCCTCGATCAAGCACGCCATCTTGCCACGACATTATGAGTGGAAAATGGGAGCCATCTTATATAGACCTTATCTCAGGGCGACAACCTGGATACGGTGCGACCACAAATGTAATTTCTAATGGCTTTGGATGTGGCACGGGTGAATCTAATCCAAGCGGTGAAGACCGAAAAGGATTCTACAAACAATATTGTGATATCTTGGGGATCGCCTACGGTGATCACCTTGATTGCTACAATCAATGGCCTTTTGTTGGAGGTTCCTTTAGGGCTTCTATTTAGGCCATGTTCGGCAAAATGAGGTGTTTGAGTAGCGGATAGTTGTTTATGTAGACTGATAGCATGTTAGATTTTAGCTGTTAGCGGATAGCTGTTCAATTGAGCGGTTGAATAAATGTGTTCGGTAAATTTAGCGGTTGAGTTAGCTGATTATTGTAAATTGACGTAAAAGGATATAAATAATTTGTCAAATATAAATGAATGAAGGGTTTTTTTGTCAAAAAATATGAAACGCTAATTTCAAATGTGAAAAGCTAATATTCTTAGCTTTTCGAAACACTACTTGAAACGCTAAAAGTTACTACAAACGCTAGTTAAAACACTACCTTACCGAATGCTAATATTTGGTTGATTACTATTTTAACTTGGTCAAAACGCTAAAAGTTACTTCAAACGTTGTTACTGAACAGGGCCTTAAAGTGCTAAGCCTAGGTGGAATATCTAATGGCTAAATAATGGTGCACTACACGGTATAACAACTACCCATCTTAGCTTCGACTTTGAGTTAATTAAGTACTTAATAAAAGGTTTGCATGTTTCAATTATACATGTTCATTATTGTTAGTTCTTTCTTTTTCCATCATCTGATTATTTATGAACTGAAATCGGGCAATTATCTTCCATGAGGGATAGAATTCACCTGATACATATTTTCTCTATTTACAAATTCAAAGATTATTTAAAACGAACAAGTAATGAATCACTTCAACCATTTAATACAGTTCAGTTTTTCGTTATGTGCATCTTTTACCTCATAAGTTCTCTATCACATAAAGTACTCGGTCTCTACAATGAACATATACATATCGTGTCATGAGCATCGATATGCCAATGAATCTATTGTTCATGAACTTGTGATATGCAGTGAACTTCTTAGAAGCATATACATGTAAGAAGATGCTTTACGATCAAGTCGATAATACATTGGAAAAGATTTGTGTACAACATACTCATAAGCAGGTGGCAGATTAATATGCCCAAAATATACTGAAATGAAAGATGTCCGAAAATAGTTATACAGGTGATGATATAGAAGAATGCCACCTTTTCTATAAAAAGAGAGTGTTAGTCTATCACATATAACCTTCCGTTTCTCTCTCATGCCTTCCCTAGTAGTTGGATTAGGCTTACCTCTAAAACAAAACGAAAATAAACGGATATCCTGATCATGTCTGAGATACATTCGATCCTTAATTAGCAAGAGCTATATTTTAATACTAAGGTTGAGTTGGCCAGTGCAAAACACCATCTTTTGACTCGGTGAGAAGTAGACGTGGATAATGCTTTTGAATACATCAATGGTACATCTACGAAATTTGGTGGTTTTTTCTTTTGATTTGGTTGAAAGAGGGATTCTATTCGATTTGGGGATTTAACTTTTGCAAGAGTGAGGAAAATTAAGTATGTGATGTGACAAATTAAGTCTGACATGTCTGCTATATTTCAAAAGTCAAACAAATACAACGAGTCACCATTCATGTCTACCAAATTGTAATTTCCAGGTGAGTCAAAGATGGTCAAACTCGATAGTGCCTTGACAAAAAAATACCCCTATAGATCATATTATTCACCTTCAAGAAAAAAATACTTATTTTTATCTGATTGGTCCACAAATTGATTTATTTTCGTCCAATTTTTTAATAAAATACTCATATATAACCCAAAAATATTAAGAGGAAAGGAAAAACAAAGGTATATCTTGGACTAATGGGATTATACCAAATCCCCCATAAGATCCTCACCGGGCATAGAAGCGACAAAAATCAAGTTACGTTTATAATATTTGTTTAAAAATTATAACATCTATATTATAAAGACCAACTCAAACAATATCCAATTAGGCATTTTTTATTAAGCATGCTCATACGTGCAATTCCTGATCTCATTAATTGATTGCACTACCTAGGGGAGTAACATGACATGAGTTATATTCTCCCTTGTTTCACGGGATTCTTTTTAACTTATTATAAATATTTTTCATCCGATTTTGAAAGAATAAAAAATACTATTATATATAATAGTATTTCTCTTATAATTTGTAGATATAGAACTGTCTTATAATTTGTATTTCTCTTGAATCCTCTCTATATGACTCTTTACTCTTAGGGTCGATTCAAAATAGTGTTTCTAATGATATTTATAACAGTTTTCATCTCATTTCACCTATAATAAAGCTAATCATTTCAATTCATTTCACCTATAATAGTTAACCCTTTCAGCTCATAACAACTATAATGAATAATCATTTCAACTCGTTTTAATTCATTTCTACTCATTTCATATAGAGTAACTTATTTTAATAGTCATTTCAAATAAACTTTGATTTAATTTGTTTGACTTTGATCTCATTAATTGATTAAAATAAGCAGGATCAACTAGCTGGCCACGTTGAAAGGATATTCAATACCAATATCATTTTGTTTTTCTACTATTTTAGTTTGCCAAATTAAGGGAAAAATCATTTTGAAGAATTTTTTTAATAATTTACATAAATAATTTTCTTTTGAGAAGGAAGAAATTAGTTGCTTTTTATTCATTAAAAGTTTAAGATCTATTATTTTCCTTCTTAACTATGCTATCCAATGGGGTAATTATTATTTAATTAGACTTTTTGTCAAATTGAAAATTGAAAAGATCTATTATTTTCCTTCTTAACTATGTTATCCAATGCCATTATAATTATTGTTTTAACTAATTTTTTTATAATATTTATCACTTTATAATTCTAATTGTATATTTGCATGGGCTTTGGGTAATTTGACTAAGAAAAAACTACTCATATAAAGGGCATGATTAAGAAAATCAAAGTTATGATACTAGGCATAGCAAACATTTTGTTTTTAAAATAATTATATTTTGATTGGGTTCTTCATAGAAGGAGAAAATGAAGAAAATAAAAATAGGAATATAAAGAAACCTTATTTCTTTATTTTTTAACCAATTTTTCCTTATTAATTGTTTTTCTTCCCTCTCTTTCTTTCATTGACATTTCCTATGAAATAGTGTGGGCAATTTGAATCTTTAAAGTTAAAAATTATCCTATAATTTGTGTTAGAAAATTTGTGTATTAAACTTAAATGTATAATTATTTTTTGGTGCAAATGTAAATCAATAATATATTTTTATATACTGAGATTATATATGTTGATATAAAATTTAAATAAACTTCTTATTCTATTAATTTTGTTTAAATGTTTTGGATAACATGTTTGTTGAGACCACACAACAAATGAATGATCAATTTTTTCAAAGATAAGCAGTTCAAACAGAAGCATAGGTTCACTGATTGATGAAATTCTTATGGGAAAAAACCTATGACTGTACCAATTACAAGAAGGAATATTGGATCGGAATAATACACACTTTGGGGGTGTTGGCCAAATTTAATACGAACAATTTCTTTGACTGCGAACGGAACCAACTTTGGGGGTATTTTCCAATATCGAACGCCACCGAGTTGTATAGGCGGCGACTCGTCGGAAACGTGACTTGGCAATAGCTTTTGACACGTATACGGCGGAGTCAATTTTTTACTACATTTATGATATATTAAATGCCACCTATGCAAGGATTTTAATTTTTTTATAAAAAAACTGAAAATCTCTCTTTTCCTTCTCTCGGTCTCTCTCGCTCTTTATTAGGGTTTGAACCTCGAGGAGACAATTTTTCAATGTCTTGTAATAAAATGTCTATCATTTTGCAATTTTTTTAGTCAAAATGAATTCTATTATTTGTGTCCTGATCCTTTGTTAATCAAAATGAAACTAATGTTGTCTCATAGTAATATAATGTTTTTCTCCTTTTTATAAAATTTGAAGTAAAACCTTACTTAAGGAGATTAATATTAATCTATTTTAATGAATCTACATTACAGCATATTTTATAAGTCCTCTAAGACTTATCTTTATACGAAGATTAAATAAATAATTTTAATAATAAATATAAGATATGATCGAGAAAGTAGCTAGTTCGCGTGATTGTGATGCCAAAAAGGAAAAGAAAAACGTTTTATGCGCATGTTGTACCATGAAGAAAGTCTGTGGGATAAAAAGATAAAAGTAATAATAAGCTATTTATGCATGTCACTCGTTGAGGCTTGTAGCAAAATTTACATTGTGCTCCTATGAGTTTTTGCATAATAGTTTTTGGGACTCATGATAATTGGAAATAATTTGAAAGTCTATTAATATTTGAACAAGTAAATTTACAAGTCTTAAAATCACCGAAATGCCCTTTTTATTTTTAATTTGTCATAATAGTAGTAGTAGTAGTAATCACAAAAAAAAAAAAAAAAAACTCAAAATCTTAACTGAAAGCCAATGGTTAACTCGACACCCAAAATAATTAACCTGAAATACGCCTAAAATCAAAATTGGCCCTAATCTCCTCTAAACTTGTAGCTTCTTTGAAGGGTATATGGCTGGTAATAAAATTTCTCACTTATTATCGGAAAAAGAAAATTAAAGACAAAATTTGTTTTTTTTTCCTTAAAATATAAATAACAAAATTGTAGAGCTTGTGAAAAAAATTTAAAATCAAAATTAATAAATTTACTTTAAACTTATATTATACAATGTTTGTAGTTTTTTTTTTCCTTTAGGGGTACTTTTTATATTTTCATTTTTATGGGTGATCATATATTTTTGTAGACACTTTTAAATATCTTCCTTTAACCTATATTAATGTATTTTATGATCACTATTTTTATAATGATTATGATTAATCATGAATGTAAAACTTCAATAATCGTCAGCTACGCTAATAAGTATGAAATGACAACATAATTGGATTAACCCTAAACAAAAGGTGTGTCATACGCTTAATTTTATAAATATAAAAAATCATGGATAAAATGGTAATTTTACATAGTTCGTACTCCCTCCGTTTCAAAATACTTGTCGTTTTAAGGTTGTGAGGGAGCATCAAGGAAACACTAAATTCATAACAAAATTTATGTTAAAAGACCAAGTTGCCTCAAGATTTTATTAGAAATGAAGAAAATCAATGAGAAAAAGAGAGTAACAAAGAAATTAATAAGGACAAAATTGGTAAATTAGTCATTAATACGTCATTGGAATTAATTGTAAAGCTCTTAATAAGTATACTTTATTTGATGAAGGGTGAGATTTTAATTTGTCTTCTTCTTTTCACTGGCGTTAAACTGCTACCGTTTCAACCAATACTTTGTTGGTTAATAATTTGAGATTGAATGTACATATGTACATGCATGTATAGCACATACAAATGTGTATTTTCATATGACAAGTTATATAGTTTTACGGGTAATCACCGTGAAAATGACTTTTTACAAGGATAAGAGCACATCTCTTGTAAACCAATCCAGGACTATTCCAGAGAGGTAACATATATTGTTCGAGGGGTACAGAGGATATTGGACTCATATAGTCCAACTTTATTTGCTTATTCTTCATCACTTTATTTTATTTTTATCAGACGACTTTATTAGAGATTGCAACACCATAGTTGGTCTAGATAGAGGCATGGGAGAGACCCCAACCAAAAGGGCGCTGTCTGTAGCAATCAAGATTATCACCGTATTCGATCCCATAAATATCACAATATCTTTTGTAAAAACCGATTCGACTTTCAACCCGTCCATCTGGTCCACCAAAACCACACTCAAGACCGCCATTGATTATGTTAGTGGTGAGCCCAAGTCCAGGGAGCCGCCCCGCAGAAACATCGTTAGTAGACGGCACCCACACTCCAATCATAACATCATGGCACGATGGCTTAGGTGCTTGAGGGGTCATCCAAAACCAAATGGCGGTCTTGAAAGCAATAACAGGGTCGTTTTGCACAAGATCCGGGTTATTCAGAAGATCCAATCCTAATGCTTCCCCAGCTTGTCCATAATTATAGTTCCTGCATTACAAGTCGAAACAAAAAATGACAAAAACGTAGAAAAGTGCTCTAACTCAAGATCAAACTCGGATGGCTGACAGAGGTGATGACCATCACGTCTATCACCTCTTGGTTATTTATGTGATTGTATCATGTACAGGAGGGGAAAGTGGGGTTAAAGATAAGCATATATACCAGGAAAGTTGAATAGGGCCACGACCATAGTAGCTTTTTCCAGGTGCACAAGGCCAACGAGTACTTGGTTCACAATAAAGGCCAGGAATCCCTTCTGCCCCCACTTCAGCCTTGAAACAATAACCCCACGAAAAGGGTCCATCTGGTGCAGTCGGCCATCCCCCTAATTTTGTTGAATTAATTCATATGTTCATGGTTAAGACAAATTAAAAGAACGGTCAATACAGCCGCATAATAAAATGCAAATCTAAAATTAACCTTTCAATATATGTGTATTTTATACCAATGAAGTGTTTGGTCTATAGTTAAAACGAAGATCTTAGGTATATTAAGTCTCGAGGTTCAATTACATCTATGTGCTATTATGTTATATTGAGATTATAGGTATACTAAGTTTGAGGTTCTATTCACTCCTCTCCTATTATTGTAACGTCCTTTATGACTCATTTCGAACAAAAAAAATATATAGGTGTATCTTATATCCGTATTTTATTTGTTTTCAAACATAAAACTCAAAATCCCATGAATTAAAAGGGTTATGTATATCCATAGTAAATATATCTATGTACATAAATTATGAAGGTGAGTTAATTATGTAGTTAAGATGAGTGATCAGTAACATAATTTGAAAGCATATATACCAGTAGTCTCATGGGAGGTTTGTCCAAAAAAGCAGCAATCTCCCTCTTCCTAGTGGTCTCATCCCCAGTATTTCCAAACGCGGGGAATTGCTTGGCTGCTTCAATGAAAGCCTCGTAAGTGTAGAACCCTCGACCAGGGCAGACTATGTTGTTGCGGTGAAGAAGGAATTCCTCGAATAGGTTTTTGGGAATTATGTCGGAAAGGTGACCATCACCAGGCTGAGGAGGAGAAGGAGAAGGAGGAGGAGGAGGAGAAGGTGTCGGGGACGGAGGGGTTGGAGGTGGGGATTCCCCAGGGCACTGGCTCTGACAACCTTGGCCGCAGTAAGGCTCGGTGGTGCCACACCATCCCCATTGACTGCAGCACAGGTTGTTTCGGCACAGTGCACCCCCTGCTTGTATCCCACATTGAAAAGCTTCACCCTCATGGCCTTGCATGAGGAGGAAGACCAGCAGGAGGAGGAGAGAGAATACGGATGTTGGTGAGTTCATCGTTGATTTTTTGGCGTTGGACGTGGAGCAATGGGTGGGAATTTGGGTCTATTTATAACTGATGTTGTAGGATGTACGGAACACACCACTTGGTTCAATGATCTATTTTATGTGAAATATTAAACCACATTTTGATCGTGCTCAATTTACTCGAAAAATTCTAGAGATTTTGAGTTAATATCAAATTATTGTCTTAATTTTCTCTAAATTTATATCATATATGTCTAAAATTATTAAATTATTGAAAGTTTCAATTAGCTATCGATAATTAGGTTGGTGTTTTTTGTTTTTTGATAGAAAGGTTGGAGCATTTATAGGCTATGGATACAAAAAGACCTAATAAACCGACCACACATAAAAGAATAAAAAGAATTCTATGTATCACTTGTAACTCGCAAATAAAAAGAATTTAGCAATTTTGTATAATAAGCAAGTACGTACAACTTTGAACAATCATGCATGTGAACGCATAATATATCAATATATATTTTTTGATAGAAAATGGAGATAATATATCAATATTTAAACTAAGGACAAAACATTTTGTCTTGAATTTAAGATATTTATTATTTTGTCAATATGAGTGTTAGTTAACTAGTTAAGATTGAAGCCAGCTTAACTAGAGACGCAAACTCTAATATGCCCCCATGCCTCCTCACTAAATGATCTTTTGGTTTGATAATTTAAGAACAGATGCTATAAAGGTTCCCCTAATCTTTTCGTAATTAATTAATATAGACGTTGAGATTCGAACCCAATCTCTCTCTCATATTAGCTTCCGATATTATGTACAAGTGCGGTTGGACAATGGACATTTCGGGTTTGTCCTGTTAAAATAGGTGTAAAGGCCTGGTTAGTTTTTAAATAGGTCGGGTCCTTAATGGATGGAGGGAAGGTCCCATACGTCCATGTTCGAGCACAGCGGGGCCAAGCCACTGAACAACCATAGCTTTGCAGAGGAAGTATCCATTCTCTCTCCTAATATATATATACTAAAAACGAATAAAAAGAATGGAAATGAGAGGCAGACAATAACAGAAAAACGAACAGAAAATAAAAATTGATGATGATTTTTATATAATTTCGAACATGTCTTGAATCTCTAATGAAAACATGTCGGGTTTGATCTCTTATGGAGAATCCATTGACTTTTAAAATTCTAATTCTTGAGTCATTTTTTTAAGGTAAGAAAGATAGAGATGATATTTATGGAAAGATTTTGGTTTGATTTTCCATAGAGAATCTATTGCTCTTTCTTTGATGTTTTTTCGTGTAAAAAGATTATTGTGATTGATATGTGTAATTTTGGTTGGGAGGTTAGATTGTGTAGTATAATGGAAATTGTTGTGTTCGACTTTATGTGGCAATAGGGAGGAATTCTTTTTCTTCCTTTGGGAGAAGAGAGAGAAGCTTTCGACCGTGGGATGACTGAAAGTCCATGAATATTAAGTAATGCATATCAAGTATTTAATAGGATATCATAAGACGTTGCTCTTTGGTTTAAAGTCATCCTCATTTTGTCAAATGTATGCATGCGTTAGGTCTTTTCAGTAACAAGCACTTAAGATGGTGTCTCAGAATATGCGATATTGAAAGTATGTTGGTGATCTTGACCGTAAGTTCAAGGAGATTTTTACCGTTACTGATTTATTTTAAATTTGAATTTCATAATCTAGTATATATCACTCAATTTGGTTAAACCCTAATTGACATATACGAAAGCTTAACGACAATAAAACCTAATTAACACGTAATTAAGGCTAAATAAAGTGGGAAACTTTTGTCTTAACGTAAGTCACGTATCATGGCTAAATCGAAAGTAGACAACGATGAGTGCAGATGACTAACACATATGTGGATCCAAAAGAAGTCACAAGAATTTCCTTGCCACACAATTATGGTCACGAGTGTTGCAACTTTGTCACACACATATAATTGAACCAATCGGTCAATACATCCCAAAAAAAAAAATGACAAAACAAGTGTAAGTAGAAACCAAATTAAACACAAACCATGAAAGCACCACCTTGCTATAATCTTCGTACAAGATTCGTGATGCTACGTTTTTGTTTTAAGTCGACATACCATTTGCCAATGGCTCTCCACTCAAATTATCTTCAACATAAAAATCATGATGACACCGTGATCTTCCCAACTCCTTTTTCGTCCCTTCATTTTTTACTGTTAACGTATCCCTTTGTCTCACTTTCTCACCTTTTTAACATCTATTTTTCTACCTTAAGGCCCTTTTCGTTTCAAGGTGTAAGTCCCATGAGGTCAAATATACTCTAAAGGGGTGAATATGGTATTAAAAGTTTTATGAGTTGTCTAATTAAATTATGTTTTTGAGTGAGGTTAGATTGGAAATTGAAACAAATAAGCAGAAAATTAAATGAGACAAGATATGTTGTTTATTCACAATCTTGGCTCAAATCCAAATATATGAGTTAGTGACCGCCTAAGGTTTCCTCCCTTAGAATTATCCTCTATTTATCTTATTGTCTGATTGTCATGAGAGCCTTTCACTTAACTATATAACTCGACCTTTCGAGTAGAATTACTCTAGAGATCCTTCAGTCACAATTCACTTAAGTGCTACAACTCGCAAATTAGTCTTCCTTAAGACTCTTTACTACAACAACTCATAAAATAGTACGTCTTCCCTAAGACACTTTGCTATAAATACAATGTGATTTTGAGATTACAAGAGATGAATATGATAAGATTAAATGTGTGCTCTCTTGCCTACGTCTTATGGTCTTGAGCTTGGACTTTTATAACTTGCTCTTTATATACATGACCGTTGGGACTTCAAAATGTTACAGCTGATATTAATCTTTTATGTCCGATCTGGACAATAGAATCTTCACAGAATCGACTTGCTCTCTATAAGTTGATACTTTTCCTTTTTGAGCTTTGTCTGAAATTTGTGTCTATCACTTATTCATAGTCATCCATAATACCCTTCAATTAATGTTGATTTCTCGTGGTTGTCCCTTCTAGTTCTTGCAACCTTAATTGGCATAATATGAGGTCATTCTTTCCAAAAAAATAAGACACAATAAAATTTGGGGAAAGAATTAGAATTTTTAGGATATAATGTTACAAAGATATGATCATAATAAATCTATAATTTTTAGAATATAATCTTGCAAAGATATGATTATAATAAATCCATAATCTCCACAAATAATATTCACCAAAATCTTTCCTTAACATGTGGATTATGATTAAAAAGCCAAATAAGGAAACAAAATCTCAATCGGATAAAATAGGTCAAGGATAATATAATCAGTAAGATTATTAGTGTACTTTTTAATTACTGAACATATACCTTGAGATCAAAATTTTTATACCAAAAGGGGTAAAGTAAAATAATAAAGTATATATGTCCGATCGGTCGGATATAGTGTCTAACTAACACAAGATCTATTCGAATGGGCATCTATAAAAGCATTTATAACCGCTAATAGCTCATAACAACTAATAATAACCCTTAACCACTATAACAACTACTATCTATAATAGTTATAATTGCTAATCATAACCTCATGTTTTATTATTATTATTATTATTATTATTATTATTATTATTATTATTATTATTATTATTATTATTATTATAATATTGAATGGTATAAAAAAACATTCATATACATTGTAGTTGCATTTTTCATTTCATGAGATAGGTATTAATGTGACCTATTTTTCTCACAAAAACATTTATATAAAAATTACGATCACAATAATTTGTAACCGAATAAAAATTAATTGATTATCAAAAATAAATTGCCACAATAATCATTATTTAACAACGTACATTGTTTATCAAATATACAATAAATAATACTTTCTTTGTTCCTAAAAAGTTGTCAAATTTTGAAAAGATAAAAATTTAAGAAAATATCATTTATTACTCACACAACTTTCAAATGAAGTGTCCCTTTTTCTAACTACATAAAGAAACTTTGACAATAATTTTGGGACATCTAAAACAAAAAATTTTAACAATTTTTAAGCGGAAAAGGGAGTATCGCTAATGGTATCAGCAAATTTTGATTACTCCTTATAACATCTCATAACCCTATAACAACGCATAAGAAGTATAACAGTTAATCATAACTCATTATAACTAATTGTTAACCATAACATCTCATAATAACTCGTAACAGATTATAACAACTACAACAACTTGTTTTAACAGCTCAACGAACAAACCCTTAGTTATTAAAACTAGTGGTTAACGAGTTAAAGGTTATTAGCGGTTACAATTAGTAATTAATTGTTACTAAAATATTACAATCAACAATTAGCAACTATGATTAAATTCAAAAGTCTATTGATGTAGTAATAATGATAACAATGAATAATAATAATAATAATAATAATAATAATAATAATAATAATAATAATAATAATAATAATAATATGAGTTTATGATTAGTAGTTACCATTATCGGTTATAATTAGCAGTTAGCACTTGCTAGTGATTACGGTTAGCAATTAGTGGTGTGGTTCTAATTAGGGTTAAAAGTTACTAGCAATTAGCAACTATAAATGCAGTTATAAATGCTAAAATGAACCTACCCTAAATTTCTCTCTATCAAATTTAGAGATAGGAATGTTTGTCACATACAATAACATGTCCATAACTCGACTTGAAGTTACTAAGAGAAACATGAACTCGAATGGTACTGATTTTGACCGGAAATCAATACGGACTGACTGTTTACTTTGAAATCTTGTTATAGTAAATTTAAACTATTTTGAAGATCGACATAAATTGACCTAATTATTAACTGGTCGGCCTAAACCAACCAATTTGCCACCTCTAACCGTATCTTCTCTCTTTCTTGTGGATGTCAATTAGTTCAACTTATGAAGTCTTTAATAATTATTATTAAAGTAGACATGGATTCAAATCTCGCTTACATCGATTTTTATATCTCATTTGTACCAATTGCAAAAATATCTTCTCCCTTTCTTGGTGAGACTACTTCTTCATTACGTTCCCCTTCTCGGTAGATGTTCATAGGCTGGGAATGATCATGCGTTGATGGCCTTTCTAAATGGCTTGCCAAGTCCGGGCTCAACTTATTTAGTTATCCAACTCCAATTCAAATATTTGGGCTCCTCAGCTTTCAAGCGTAAAGTACTCGAAACACAAATAGAGTAACAGACGCAATGTATCTATGTAGCATATACTATAGCCCAACCTGCCTAACGAACAAATAGCTTATTAGTTTTTATTTTAAATTCTATAATCTTTTACAAGATTGAGCAGTTGTAGATATGTAATTAATGGATTGGATATTTGTTGTTACTTTCAAAAATTTATAATTTTTGTTAGATAATTATTTTAGCAAAATGAGGATCAATTCTCTTTCTATTTCTATAATTGAAAAGTTAAAAAATCATCACATAATAATTCTAAAATTGTAATACAAAAGAAAAAGGGAGGTTTATGATTGTTCAATCTTTTCTACTAGGTAATCTAGCATCTTTATACATCAAGGTAATCAGTTCAGTTGTTGTAGTTAGACTCTATTATGGATTTCTGATCACGTTCTCTTAAGGGCGTTCTGATCTCTTCCTTCTCCGGGCTCAGTGTTATGGAAGGAAGAGAAGGAACTGAGAAGAAAGTATCGGCAATAACTGATTTTGTTATAGGACAACTCATAATGTTTATATTGATCTATTATACTTCTATCTAGCATTGGCTAGTACCTTTGGATTGAGTAATAGACAACAAACTCGTTTTTCGCTGATGATGGGGAGATTTTGTTTATGTTTTATACTATTAACATTAACAATTCAATTTCGACTTTTAGGAATGAAAAAGGAGGTTAAAATAAGCGAATAAGAAGGCTAACTCTGGTGAGACAAGCTGGGACTCAAAACCTCAGAAGAGGGAAGTCCAAGTTCAAGCCCTGTATGAATTGAACTCATCAAGCTCGATGTTGTCAAACTAGGTGAGCTGACAGTCGAGTTTTAGCCCAAATGCAATCTCACCAGCTGACTTCTGAATCTCCTAAATTCGAACTTTGACATGTCTGGGGTACACCCTAATAATGCAAATTATATAGTGGAACCACGATTAACGGTTCCGGGCCATTATAATAAAATAAAAAAATTTAAAAATATTTTTTTGCTTTGCTCAAATGTCATACCCGTGCACCCTATTTGAATCCCGATCAGATCCGAACCCCAACCCATCCAAATGTCTAACGTTAGAATATGAATGACCAAATGTCTGAATTTAATATTTAAACTGTTGAAATTTTGACTGAAGTTATGTGCATAACCAAATTCGAATACGAATTTTCAATGTCTGAATCTGGTTGTTCAAATTTTTTATTGAAAATTTCCTGGACCAAAATAATACATAAACTCGAAGGATCAAATATCTAAGTGCCCAAATTTGTCTGAGCCTCAAAATCTTGACTGTCCAAACCTAAATTGTCAACTCAATCAAGCCTGACTCTAATTTTAACTCAGACATAACCGATAAAATTTGAACAAAAAATCTGAGTTTTTAGGCTAAATAAATATGAATAATTAGATAAGACAGAATTTTTTTAAGTGCATTAACATTTTCTAATAACTAAAACAATTGTTATTTTGGTCCAACCAAAAGAACTATTAACAATCATGCCCTTGCCACAAAATAGTTGTCACAATTCAACCCAGTGGTCCATGCATGCATCACATGTCTGTCCTGGAATAGGCGGAGTGGGTTCAGAGGTGCAAAAAAATAAATTATTGTATCTATAATTTATGAACATTCACTCCAACAAAAACAAAGCACACCAACCTTAGGAGAAAAACACCCGCGATTCTTCGTACAAGATTAATTGTCATGGTATATCGTTGTTTTTTAAGACATGTCCATAAATGTCTTTAAGTATTTTCCACGTGACATGATAAAATCTTGACAGCAACCTCTTCATTGCTAATCATGCCAACTAATTTCTCAATTTTATATTACATTTATTATTGAAATTATTTATTTTGTCTTCGTACAAGATTGTGATGCTACGTGTTTTTCGCCCCATGTACGACATGCCTATTAAATGCTGTATATATATATTTTTTTCATGACAGCATATACTCCTCCCGTTTTACAACATATGTCACTTTAACTAATTTTTTTCGTTTCATAATACTTATTATTTTACAATTTCAGTAACATCTTAATTATTAGTTTAGTAATTTTGTCCTTATTAATTACTTTATTTCTCTTTTTTTATTAATTTTCTTCATTTCTACTGAAATGTAGGGGGTAATTTGGTCTTTTAACATAAAATTTGTCATTAATTTTGTGTTTTCTTAATATTATCTCATAACCTTAAAATGACATGCATTTGAAACAGAGGGAGTATTTCCTAATGAAAGTTATTATGAGCTAAAATTAAATTCTTGAGTAAAAGTTATAGGCAAACTATCCATAATACTCTTACTTAAGTTGATTTAATTAATGTCATTTACCTAAAGTGCAAAATATCCATAATACTCATACTTAAGTTGGTTTAATTTGTCATGAATTTTCTTAATATTGTCTCATAACCAAATTAACCGTGGATTGGATTAATTAATGTCATTTACCTAAAGTGCAAAATATCCACAATACTCGGACTTAAGTTGGTTTCCCACATGATGAAAACTAAGACTAAATTTATTATTTTAGGATTCCTTTTTGGTCTCATATATAGCGTTCCTATTGATTAAATGTCACGTATTGTATCATGTTGTATCCTACTTAAGTTGATTTTGTATATAATGAAAACTAAGGCTAAATTGGTCATTCATAATGTTACAGTTATTTTTTTGCCCATAATTCATAATTTTCTGTACGAATTCATTTAAAAAATATTTATATAAACCTTAATAAATTTAAAAATATTTATTCAAAATTAACGAATTACATAAATAATTACCCAAATCTAGATAAACTAGTAAACGTTTTTTTCCCCAGCCAACAGGGCACTTTTTTTACCTAATGATTTGATATTATTTAGTATTCCCCCATTAAACTTTCCTATAATTTTATAGTAAAAGACCACACTACATATAACGGGTTTGTAAAATTCATATATTTTACATATAAACTAAATGAATGAAAAATAGTTGGATTGAATAATCAAAGATTATAATTACATGGATATTAAATTTAGTTGAATTGAATAATCAAAGATTATTATTACATAAATATTATATATAAGTCGCGAAATTCGTACAAGAATCAATTTAACAATTTAAAATGATGGCTGAAAATTCAAAATGTTATATATTTTCACACGCTTCCTCATGCAAATATCATTTAGGTTTGAAGCATCTTGGTGCAAAGAAGTTCCCTAATCTTGTGCAATAAATTAATAGAGAAGTTGGTGAGATTCAAACCTAACACATCTTGCTTAGAAATGCCTCAATATTGTATAACTCAATCAAAAATTGAAGCTATGGTTGAAAACCATGGCATTTTTCTTTTTTTTTTTTGATTTTGATCCTACATTTTACAGAATCGAAGTTAATATTGGCGCGCTCACAAGAGATAGATCTTCCATCGCATATTACAAAATTACATATTGAATCCCTTTTTGTTATTTCCTAAGTGTCATTCTAAACCTAATTTTATTATGTGAAAATTAGAGCAAATAATGCGGAAGTGATTTTAATGACAAAAATAATATCAAGAATTTAGATAGGAAGTGACAAATAGAGAGGATACAAGGATTTAACGTGAAAAGTCAAACTCGAGAAAAACCACGGGTGGCACAAACACAACAAACCCACTATTATGGAAGAGTAAAAGAAATGATTTCAAACTCAATACCTTCCTAAAACCTGAGATATCCTAATATCTCACCACTCTCCTATATCATTTTTCAATTAGATTCTCCATAATTGATTCTCCCTAATTAGAATCTTTTATAATTAAAACTCACTCTTTTGATGAGATTTACCATCTAGTTAGGCTTACATGAGATGCCTTTCATTTAGCTAGGCTTACTAAGAGACGCCCCCAAGAGCTTTCACCCGAGTGATCCTTTCACCTTGCTTTTGTTTGCCCCTTATATTTTTCATCCACCACACTCGAGGTGTACACAAGCCCTTCTTTAAATAGAAAAGGAAATAATCCTAGGTCTGCATTGAGTCTCTCTACATTTACATATCAATAAACCTACCAAAGCAGAAAAAAGGATGAAAATAGACCCAAACAAGCAGCAGGCGAAAAGACATGACCAACACGACCATGCCCACTAACAGGGGCCATGTCGCCTGTCAATTGCTACCTCATCCTTTGCTTCTTGGGGTTTTTTCTATCTGGCCGAAACATTCGTGCCTTGTATTCCTTGAGTCGTGTTAGATGTTCTAAACCTTGAACTTGATTTTGAGTCATCTTCTAACAATTTTCAATCGACAGGGTTAGTCAATTGGTTTATATATACTTTGTATCTATAGCCCACAAATTTTCCAACCTAGTATTGATCATAGTTAAGTAATTACTTTTAATGATATATAATTTGGTTATTTTTTATCATTTAATAATATGTAAATTTAGGCCGGATCAAGTTAAATTTATCTTTTATATATATATATATGAATGAGATACAAAACATCTGCCATAAAAAGAATAGATTCAAAACATAATATATGTATCTTGTAGTGAGAACTTTGTGATCACAAGCATGATATAATATATCGTTTAGTTATCAATGATTGAAACCCAAGCATTAATATTCTTTAATTATTGTAGATTTTTATTAGTAATATTTATAAAGTTGAAATGAAGATTGATATTATTAGTTATACAGAGGATCTTAGAGTTTATTATTATTGGTATAAATTTTAATTTTTATTGATTATAAAGTTGAAACGAAGGTGGATATTCCATACTTATAGAAATGGAAATGTCACCAGGTACTTCAGCACAATGAAGATGGATAGGGGAGACCTTGCAGAGCAGTGCAAGTCATTATTTAGGTGCTAGAAATTGCACATATTCGTAGTCTCTACATAGACGCATGAGAGAGCATCAAACCGAAAGGGTGCATACCATAACAATCAAGGTTGTCACCGTAGCTGATTCCATAGATATCACAGTATCTTTTGTAAAACCCGATCCGGCTTTCGACCCGGTCATCTGGCCCGTTCCCACCGCATTCGAGACCGCCGTTAATTATGTTGGTGGTCATACCATACCCGGGAAACCGACCTGCATTAATATCCGAGACAGAGGGCTCCCAGGCACCGATCATAACGTCATGGCAAGAAGGCTTGGGTGCTTGTGGAGTCATCCAGAACCAAATCGCAGTCTTGAAGGAAATAACAGGGTCAGTTTCCACCAGATCTGGGTGCGATAGAAGGTCCAAACCTAGTGCGTCTCCGGCTTGTCCATAATTAAAGTTGCTGCATTACATCCATACATGCCAAATCATTATAATTGGCA
Source organism: Talinum fruticosum (assembly GCA_021018815.1). Classification (NCBI taxonomy): domain Eukaryota; kingdom Viridiplantae; phylum Streptophyta; class Magnoliopsida; order Caryophyllales; family Talinaceae; genus Talinum; species Talinum fruticosum. The sequence continues at coordinate 3,796,978 of JAITYX010000059.1, forward strand.
CTAATAATACTTATTAAAAAAAGTAAAGCATTAGAATTGATTAAAAGAATATTGGGTAAACTCTTAAGCCCTTTCCAAACCTGGCAAAACTAACGCAAGACCTAAAACCCGAACCCGTACCCGACATTATATCCAAAAGTGAACCCAAAATTGAAATTGTCCTAAACCGAACCCGATCTAAAATTTTCAACAAAATTAATTCTTTTTATAAGACAAGCTCATCGGGCCAAAGATCATTTAACTCAAAGCCAATCCGAACCAATCTAAACTAAACGGACCAAAAATAATGTTAACATGACCTATATCTAAATCAAACGAACCGTTTGTTAGGCATATGAGGCTAAATATTCTTGGCTATGAAATTAGAATAGTAATTAATAAGCATATATAGAAGAAGTGGAGAGCATACTAGGAAAGTTGGATAGGACCGCGGCCATAGTAGGCCTTGCCAGGAACACAAGGCCAACGAGGGTCAGGAACACAGTAAGGGATAGCGCCGGCCCCGACTTCAGCCTTGAAGCAATACCCCCATGAAAATCGTCCGTCCGGTGCTCCATCCCATCCCCCTAATTTTTTTTTTATGAATTTATATATCCATTGACAAAAACAAACGTCAGTATAAGCGATCTGTATGTTTGAACATGTTATATGCTTATTTATCGATTTAGGAGAGGAAAAATAATTAATAAAAACAAAATGAATAAATTAATTATTAATATATTAATGAGATTATAAAGCGATAAATATTATAAAATAAAAATATTAGTTAAAACGAAAAATAATTAAAATAGTTCAAATATGTTTTAAATGCATTTGGAGGAAAGGTGGGCTGGTGGCAAGAAGTTAGCTGCCCTCCTGCTAGGATGTTAAACGCCCCACCTTGAGACTTGTTTACGTGCTAGGTGTGGGGTCGCACTTACCCTATCGAAAAGAAAGGTACACTTACATAAGATGGATGTATATTTTTTATACAGTGACTATGAGTTTATAATTTCCGAATATTAATAAGGAAAAAGAAACCCTTACCCTCAAATATCCTCTCCACTCATTCCGTTAGACACGTGATCTGGGATTATAAGTCCCTAATCCACGATATAATGACTAGAGGGTGTGGGGCCGATGTATTAGTCTTTATCAATTGATTGTATAATTGGGTTTAAATGGTTTGTCGGTAACTAGTGAGAGTTGTAGTCCTGATCCTGCGTTTCTAGTTTGATGTCAAACGCTCAACTAACTCCTCCTCCCACGATCCTTTAAGTTTTCCTTTTCCTGTTTGTCATGTGTTTATTCATTATTTTTAAAATATACATTATTTTCAATTTTCTATTGTTTTCTTTTTTATGTGTATCTAATTTTCATAACGTTACTGCTATTATTGGTTATATAAATTATTTTAAAATGCTCACTAATGCATACTACTAATGCTCAATAAGTTTTTATTAAGTCAATGTTCATAAGCTTTTAAATAACAAAACAGAAAATTAAATATGGAGAGGAAACCCAATAAAAAATGCTCATTAATTTTAAGATAGTGAAACAACATTGTTGTATTATATAATGAATATTTATATATTTTTATGATGAACGTTTGCATATTTCAATTATTTGCATGATCCCAATTTTTTTAATTCATAAAAAATACACGTGGGGTCATCCTCCAAATAGATTGGTAAAATTTTGTCCGATTTGATTACTTAAAGTTATCTGATTCGGAAAAAATTAGATATGATCATCAATTATTCATATGAATTTAAAATTTGGATATAAATTTTTTTGTTTTTGTTATCCGGACCTGATGTTGACCCAAATTTAGACTTGTTTAAATTGTCCAATTCAAGAAAACTAGGTATTGGACAAAATATGTTGAACAAATTTTAGATATTAATTGATTTATCTGACCTGAGTTTTTACTAGCTTTAGACCCAGGTCCGTCATAAAATTTTTGGTATGTAAAAATTTAGTTTTATTTTGTCAGAAATATACATATATATGCCGGTAAAAATCCGGAACAATTTGTAAAAATTTGTAGCAATCCATAAATATGCAAATGTAGACAACAAAAACACAACTATATACGAAAAATTATAAGAATATGCATATAAGAAATCTGTATTGTAGGATTTCGTCATAAACATTTGAATTAGATGGCGAGAGAAAAAAAAATCAAGGCATAATTACCAGTAGTTTCATGAGATGTCTGACCAAAGAAAGCAGCAATCTCTCTCCTCCTAGTGGCGTCATCCCCACCACTCCCAAACTCAGGGAAGAACCGGGCAGCTTCAATGAAAGCCTCATAGGTGTAGAACCCTCGAGCCGGGCAGGCGGGGTTGTTGCGGTGGAGAAGCATTTCCTCAAAGAGTTCTTCTGGAATGATCTCGGAGAGGTCACTGCCACCCCGGGAGTCGGAGCCACTGGTGGTGGTGGAGGAGACGGAGGGGGTGGCGGAGGGGAAGGGCCGGGGCATTGGCTTTGGCAGTTGCCTTGATCACAGTAAGGGGGTGGTGCCACACCATCCCCATATGCTGCAACACAGCCCCTCGCGGCACAGTGCACCCCCTGCTTGTTCCCCGCACTGAAATCCTTCACCCTCATGAGCTTGCATCAGGAAAAGGAGGAGGAGGAGGACAGAGAAAATGGATATTGGTGTTCCCATGATTGATTTTTTGGGTTAGATTTAATTTTTCTTGTAGGAGTGTGAGAAAACGGGTGAGGATTTGGGTCTATTTATAGAAAGAATTGACAATTTAGTCCACGGAATTTTTCCAATAATAACTTTTAGAACCTGCAAAAATCGTAACACATAGATTTATGAGTCCTAAAATGATCAAAATGCCCCATATTTTTTATTTTTTGATGATAATAATAATAGTTATAGTATTACCTTGTAATGGGCCTTTCTATTCACTTTAGACTCCGCTTAACTTCGTTTTTTATTGTGATTGGGTCAATTTGAATTGTTTTGGTCTCAGATTCACTTCGGGCCATTTTCGGTTTGATCTAGTTGACTTCGGGTCACTCAACTTTTTATCTAATTAGCTTATCACACAATGAAAATACAAGTTTAGAAAAAAAAAAAAAAAACATTCGGGATGGGTTTGGTTAACTTCAGGTCGACTGTTTTGGGCTTCACGTTGGCCACAGATTGAGTTATCCAGTTTGGATTTCAGGTTAGCCTTTCTGTTATGCTCATCATTATTATTATTATTGTTGAAAAGTAAACATATGAAGGGCATGTTGATCATTTTAAGACGTATAGATTCATTTGTTTAAATGTTGATACACCATGGAACTTTAAATTATTTTCAATTTTTATAGGCTCAAAAAATATCTAGGGAACTCATTGGACTCGAGATTTACAAGCAACGAAGATGGCATGGTCACGAAAAAGGTGGCACGGACATGACAACATCGGCACGGACAAGGAAAAGCGAAAAGAAAACGCAGGAAATTGGGCAACATATAGGCACGATCCAAGGTGATTTTAGCCCGACTGGTAGATTTCTTTGGTTTTGGCCATTTTGCTTTGGATTCCTTGTGTATTAATGCGTGGTTAATTACTTGTAAATGCTTGTATGACTGATTATGACTATTTAATCATTACTAAACCTCCATTGTTAATTAAGAATAGCAAGAGTAAGGTATATAAGCTAGTGAGAGTTTGAGTGAAAATCCTTGTAAAGCTATTCGATTATCTAGTACATCAATTTCGTGGTTTTTTTCCCAATTTGGGTTTTTCCACGTTAAAAATCTCGTTGTCTCAAATTTGTTATTTCTTTTGTTCAAAATTTCATTATCCGAGAGCTCCCCTATCCTAACTAACAATTGGTATTAGAGCGTGGTTAGATTGAGAGTTCAAAAACATGGAGGGCGAAAAGGTAAAAATTGAGAGGTTCGATGGCAAAGATTTCTCGTTCTAGAAAATGTAAGTTGAAGACTTGTTATACCGGAAGGAATTATATCAACCTCTTGGAGAGAAGCCTGCAGACATGGATTAAAAGAAATGGGAGTTCGTTGGATCGAGTAAAGCTCTTGGGACGGTGAGATTGACGTTAGTGTGGAACATGGCTTTTAACGTGATGGAGCAAACAACGACAAAGGGGTTATTGGCGGCATTGCCCAACTTGTACAAGAATCTTCGACGATGAATAAGGTATATCTAATGCATCGGTTGTTTGACTTAAAAATGGTAGATGACACAAGTATAACGGATCATATTAATGAGTTTATTAATATGATCATTTCTAATCTTGCTTCGGTAAAAATAAATCTTGAGGATGAGGTTAAGGCTCTAATTTTTTTGTCTTCGTTACCCGAGTCATGGGATACCATAGTGTTTGTCGTTAGTAGTGTTAGGTGATCCAATGCATTAAAATATGATGAGATTCGGGATGTTATCTTGAGCGAAAGTATTCGTAAGAAAGATTCAAGGGAGTCATCGGGAAATGCTTTTCATGTAAGGGGTAGGGAGACGCATGTGAAAATGGGTCGGTCTATCCAAAGCAAGGGGTTTAACCCAAAACTCGGGGGATGTTATGTTTTTGGGGCTGTGGGGATAAAGGACATTTTAAGAAAATGTGTCCTAAAAAGTTTGATGACCGAAATTCTTTAAATTCAATGGAAGCACTTGTGGTTAGTGCGGAAAATCCTATTGAGTCTTGGGTAGTGGATTCCGGGGTTTCATTTTGGGTCTAGTAGAAGCTTGTTTCATAATTTTGTTGTGAGAAACTTTGGAAAAGTATTTGTAGCAAATGGGAAAAGTTTAGACATACTAGGCAAGGGAGATGTGAGGATCAAAACCTCAAGTGGGGGTTTTGGACATTGCATGGTGTTAGGTATATCTTATGGTTGACTAAAAATCAGATTTCGGTGAGTCAATTGGATGAGTCAGGATACCTAATTAAATTTGGCAATGGTAGCTGGAAGATCATAAAAGGGGCATTGGTTGTGGTTAAGGGTATAAAATCGGCTTTTTATACTCTAGCAGGGGTTGTAGCGACTTAACTTTGAATGTCGGGGTTAACGGTTCCCATGGGAGTCTTAGGGATGAAAGACTTGGTGTGAGTTCTACTAAAGTGGGAGCTAATATGGATGACAGGGTGTTTGTTCGGTCGACAAATGAGTCATTGGGTACTCCACAAGGTAAAGTGCAAGAACCGGGGTTAATGAAGAAGACGGCGTTGTCAATGGGAGGTAAAGCCCAAAGGTACAAAATTTTTCTTCATTATGTTTTATTGACTAATGCCGGTGAGCCAGCTTTTCATGATAAAAGTGTGCAAGAGGTTGATCATTCCAAGTGGGAGTTTATGTCGGGTAATGGTAATAGGCTTGATGGCTTGGATAACGGGAATCCGATAAAGGAGCAAGTCCAAGGAGAAGGTATCGAAATGGTGAGGCGGTGCAAGTCTTCGGTTGGTCTCTCATGTTGAAGGGGTCGGGTTTTCGGTGAACTAGATGGGTGTAACAAGGAGGTGGGCCATTAGTCTCCAAGTGGGAGCTTAATGGGTTAGGCTTGAAATTTACAAGCAACGAAGATGACATGATCACGGGAAAGGTGGCACGGACATGAAACATCGGCACCGACAAGGAAAAGCGAAAAGAAAACGCAGGAAATTGGGCAGCGATAGACACGGTGATGACCATGCCTAATGGCACACCCGTGCCAAGGTGATTTTAGCCTGGCTGGTAGATTTCTTTGGTTTTGGCCGTTTTGCTTTGGATTCCTTGTGTATTAATGCGTGGTTAATTGCTTGTAAATGCTTATATGACTGATTATGGCTATTTAATCAGTGCTAACCCTCCATTGTTGATTAAGAATAGCAAGAATAAGGTGTATAAGCTAGTGAAAGCTTGAGTAAAAGTCCTTGTAAAGCTATTCAGTTATATAGTGCATCGATTTCGTGCTTTTTTTTTCCCAATTTGGGTTTTTCTACGTTAAAAATTCTTGTGTCCCAATTTTATTATTTCTTTTGTTTAAAATTTCATTGTTTGAGAGTTCCCATATCCTAACCGATGTCATGAAGTAGATAATTAATAATTATACAAATACCAAAATAAATATAGTTTGTCATGTAAAAAAATGATAAATTATTAAATTACGTTAAAAAAATACTATCCAACCATCGAAACTCTACAATACTACTCGTAATAATTATGTATATGTCATAAATGAGTAATTTAGCAAATTATTATTGAAAAATAAAATATGCAAATTTCTAACAAATACATAATTTTAATTATAACGAGAGTAACGAAGATAAGATTTTTTTTTTTTATACATAGAATGCAATATATTGCTATTTAGCAAGAATAAAAAGTAATCTCTATTAGTCGGACGCTTCATCCGACCGAGTTAGACATATATACTTAGCTACTTTATCCGACTCCTCTTTTGATGTATTGAATTTTGATCTCAAGGCAAATATTCAGTTAGTGTAACTATGCTAAAAATCTCACAAATTTTATTCTTCTCAAATTAAGTTTATCTGATTTTATTATGAGATCTCATTTCCTTATTTGGCGTAATCTTAATCCATATCTTAAGGAAAGAACATGGCATATTGTAATCCAGAAAATTATGGACATATTGTAATTATATTTTAGCGTGATTTTATTCTGAAAAATATTAATCTTTCCCCATATAATATTGAGCTTATCTTTGGAAAATATACAGTCAAATCACGTTATTTAGGGTTGAAAAAAAAGAAGTGGCAACCACGATTATTAATCATTGATTGAAGGGTGTCAAGGTTGGTCAAGTATCAATAATGAACAAACATTTTGGAAAGAAGATAAATTTGACAAGAATCAACATTTTGGACAGCAAGTTAGATTATATGAAGATATAGTTACCCAGTCAGACAACAAAAAAGTTATAAAAAACAAAGTCAAGACCAAAAGCAAGGAAACAAGAGTGTACACATTCAATATTATCATACTCATCTCTTAATCTCAATTATATTTTCATCTTGTAGTAAAGTGTCTTAGGGAAGATACTTTGTGAGTTGTAATAGCAAAGAGTCTTAGGAAGAATGCTTTGGTTGCGGTAGCACATGATTAAAGTGTGAGTGAAGGGCCTCTAGAGTAAGTGTACTTGAAAGATCAATCGAGTGAGTTAAGTGAAGTAGAAGATAATCCTAAGGTAGGAAACCTTAGGCGGTTACTAACCCAAATATTTAAATCTAAATCAAGATCGTGAAGAAACAAACTTATCTTGTCCACTTTATCTTTTTTGTTTGTTTGTTTATTTTCATATCCGACCTCCTTCTAGAACGCAATATAGTCAAACGTTTAAAAATTTAAAATACCCTATTCACCCCCTAAGGTATATCTAACCCTCTGGGAACTTACAATCTCGATATTTTTAAAATTGTGAGGAAAATTCTACTTAGTTATAGCTCTCCTACAATTGCTCATAAAAGAAACAATTGAATTTAAAACTATGGAAACTTTAAGAAATATTATTATACTTTTTTAAAAATTTTGTATGAAAATGTTATTGAAATTATAATTTTTTAAAACCTTTTGTATGAAAATATTAATGAAAGTAAAAACAAATTTCACCTGAAATCCGACAGTTCAAGGGTGTTGAACCTCGTATTTGTCACTTTATATGGTAATATTTCATTCAATTTCGTGATTATTTTCAAGGATATATGAAAAGTGCCTAAAATTCATCAAGTTGATCACATAGGCAGTTGTGCGAAGGTGCACAGATGTGCAGAGATTCAGAAAAAAGGCATAAACTCAGGGAAGATCGCACAGTCAACGGCACAAAACCTACATAGCCGTGCAAAAAACTACAGAAAGTTGATGTCGTGTACAATCGACCATGCTGATCCTACACATCTGTATAGAAGCGTTGAAAAGAGGCAAAAAGTCTAAGAATTTTGCATGATTGCCTATGCGAAACTGCAATAACGTGCTAAAGTTGCGGTTAGGAAACTTGCATGGCTACCCTGGCAAAGCTACTCAACCATGCGACTTCTAGTTTTCGTAATTTTTAATTAGTTAACAGATTTTTTTCAGGATATCTTTTTCCATTTGAGTTTTTGTTAGGATTTTCTTATTAGAACTTTCAGAGAGCACTCAAGAGCTTTTGAGGAATCATTGTGATTTGCAAGACTACTTTCAATTTAATCACATCGGATTTCTATTCGGTAATTCAAATTCTACCTTTTCCTTATTCTTCGTAGTTCCTCAATATCTCTCATGTTTGTTTTCGTGGAAGTTTGCAAGTTATTTAGCATGATGTTTAGGGGCTAGATTTCTCATTTAGGATGAGATTAATCCCTAGTATGTCTTGATAATTATGAGTTAAATATCCAATTGAGTTATTTTTATGCATGTTTATTTAAAATTCGCTTCGCTCACCACATATGTGATGAAAGTCTCGAAAGAGAAATCATCTAATATTATTCAGGTTTTGTGAACATTAAAAGATTGAATCTTTGCCTAGAGTGACATTGTGAATGTTTAAGACTTTGATATAAAAAATAATTAAGATTTTAAATCGGGGCTTTTGAAAGGCGTACCACTGTAATTTTATTACTTATTAATCCCATGGAAATAGGCGATTAGAATGAACAAGATTAGTGTTGGACTTTCGAAAGTAGGCGGAGATAAGCTTAATTTACATTTTATCCTTCTAAATTGCAAACATAGACAAATCTCAAACAAAATTGATTTTGATTTAAGGCATAATAGCGTGATTCTCAATCTAATGTTTTTTATCATTCGATTTCTCGTACACTTATTTTGTAAGTAGTTGAATTTAGTTATCAAATAACCTTTATCGATATGAGTTTTGCCTAAATTAGAGTTTTTAAGTGGATTTTAATACTTGAAAGCGAGTTCCTCGAGGACACGACCAGTACTCGTCGGTTGCTACTTACAGTTACGGCATACTCTTAAGGTATTTTCTTAACAAAGGGGTATAAACCTAGTAATTAATAAAAGTTGAGTACATGTTTTGTTTGGTAGATAAAGTTCTACTAGTTAATATTTTTTATATTTTTTTAATTAAAATTTATTTTTTAATATAAATAGTATGCATGCATTTAAATTACATTATATTAACTAAATTCACAAAATATAACCGATTCATAAAATTCATTAAAAAAAAACTAAATTCATAAAATTCATTTCATAACCAATTTTTACAAAATGTGAAGTATAGGATAGCGTACACTGATTATGCTCATGCATGAATGAACTAAATGAATGAATGTGCTTAATGTGCTCATTCATGCACTTGTATTGGTCGACATCGGTTTCAATTTTATTGGTTAAAATTACAATATAGTTTTCTTAAATGTTTTTTCGGTACCTTCTTAATTAGGTACGTGTAATTTGTCAAGGAATAATTAGCTAAATTTTTAACTTTTTTTCCCACATATACATTTTAGTTTTCCATATATACAATCAGTACACATATAGTTTACGTTTTAATTTTAATTTAGAATCCATTATGTAAATATATTTAGAATAATTATAATTGAATTTTTATCATATATACATCTAACAAGAAGGCAAAAATATAGATTTGAAAGGGCTAATCTGCAACATACGTACTGCAAAAATTTAGAATAATCACTACCACACCACCAGTGATTTTGCCAATTAAGCAAGCCATATTTATATTCTTAAACAAAACTAAAGGCAAAAGCCAGCGTATAATAACCTCAATTAGTTGAACAAAAAATTATCAAATTGTTAATTAACCCAAACAACGACAACCATAATGACCCCAATCGATTAAATAACCGATAAGAAATTATCAAATTTATCAATAAACAACAACAAATTGTAGTTTGATTGTGTATTTTAAAGTTACGCTAAGGTTGTGTCAAATACTGAATCCTGAATTTGTGATGTCGACTTATTATATTTTAATAATTATATGTAACCCGATTATATATTCTAGATCGTTTTGATCATAATTATTGTAGAAATTAAACTAATGATGCATATCAATTTTATAGGCAAATTAGTTATATATTATACATATCAATTAAAAAAACCATTCATCACTTATTTACAACAATCATATCAATAAATATATTTTTATTATATCCGAAATTAAATAAATACACACTACAATTACTCACTTGTAAGCCTTAATTATAGAAGCTAATTTAGTATATTTTAGTAACTTTAAGCACATTTTAACATATTTTAGCAATAAACATCAATAAATTTAATTCTAATAAGTCTAAAAAAGAACATTTCTTTAGTTTCTAAGCACTAATTCAACGTAGACTTCACAATTAAAACTTTCCCCTTTTTCTTACAAAATTACAGTAATTAACAAAAAGAACTAGTAGTGTAATATTAAATTGGGCCCAAATCTCAAGTATATTATTCGATTTTCAAGAAAAAAAAAAAAAACCAAAAGTTAGGCTACTCTATTTGTCCTTTCTTTCCGCAGTGGAATCAAGCGGCTATTTTGCAATCTAAATTATCGTATGTGATGATATATGTCACCTTGCATTAAGAATTAACCACTTGCCTGATCATTATGGTTTTACAAAACTATTTTTTAATAACTAGTTTTTATCCGCGCTAGAACACGGGATATATTAATATATAAAAATATTAAAAAGAAATTTTTACCATTTAATAGTCGAAATTTTAATGATAGTTGTTGCATCAAAAAATAAATTCTAAATGACATAAAAATAGTTTGTAATAATAATTTAAAAAATAATTTCAGAAATAAAAAATTACGTAAATCCTAATTATGAATAATGTAATAAAATATCGTCTCAAAATTATTACTATTTATTCTATAACTCATAATAGAATGCATAATATTTATTTTATAAAAATAATACCCAATAATGTAAAAATAATACTTGGGGAAAAAAGTCTCATGATATGAGCCAAAAATCTAATCGGCTAATTAGCTATATATATATATATATATATATATATATATATATATATATATTATAACCTATTAAAATCAAGGTCTGTTAGAATTGATATCTTAGTTAAAATCGATTTGAGGGGGATGGTTAAAATTATAATCATAGAATTGGATCAATGATCGTAAGATTCTAATATTTGTTTGTATTAATAAAATTATTTTTTATAAAAATAAAAAAATTGTAACATTCATAAATATTTATAAAAATCCAGTGCAACTATACTTTGTCGAAAATTTTGATACAAACTATAATTATTTGTAACTATTTTATGAATTTTATTTAGAATTATGGAATTAAATTCTAATGAATCGAGGATCGTAGAATAATTTTACAATTCTACCATACATTTTATGAATTAAATTAGGATCATAAGATTCTAATGAATCGTAGAATCGTAGGATAGTTATATCCGGATCGGGAGTTTAATAATCATCATTAAAATGCTGATACATATGAGTATAAATTATCAATAATAGGCTAGCATATATCATCACAATACTAACACACAAAACTTCACTTCTACCCTCCCAATAAGATGAATAGGTATTTACCTTGAAAATAATCCACTTAAAATTATAGAATTTATAAGCATACAAGTTATAACAACACATAAGGAGTACATTTCTATTAAAGTTTTTATATATATAAATATTATACCTTGGTATTCTAATTCAAATGAATGTATAGTCTTCCAACATTGTAAAAAATAAAAATAAAAAAAAAGAACCTTTAAGGAGTACATATAATAAACCCATCATAAAATTCAATTATTTAAAATCTACAATAAAGTTTGAAAACTTATATTTTTATTGGTAATTAAAATCACTAATAAAAATTATAATAACTTGTGGCCTGAAATGGATTATAGGCCTGTTTGACTTTACATGAAAAACATAATCTATTTATATTTATGTTCATTTATGTTCTTTTATATTCGTCCGTGTTTGTTCTTTTCTTATTTTAACAACTCATTTCTATTCGTTTATGTTCATTTCTATTCATCTATGTTCGTTTTTGCTCTTTTATGTTCATTTCTGTTCTTTTATGTTCATTTATCTTCGTTTATGTTCATTTCTGTTTATGTTTATGCTTATGTTTATGTGCGTTTTGTATGTAAGTTCGAATGCAGACTCTATATCATCGATCAAACAAAAAAACACGCATTGATGAATGTCAACTATTAACTAAAGATTAGACAATAACGTCTCATTAACAATTTTCTCTTTACATCCATTGATTTATTTGGAGAGAAATGTAAGGAATATTAAAATTTTAGAATATAGAAGTATATCAAAAGTTGGAAATACTCATAAAAAAACCAAAAAATTGAAATAAAAAAATTTTAATCAAAATATTCACTTATAAAAATTGAAATATTTAAATATAATGATGAGATAATATACAGCATCATGATCATATTTATGAGAAATTTTATACCCACTTAAATACTATCTTACGGGTTGTTGTCATGGCATAATAATGATATAAAATATGAAAAAAATAAAAGATTATAATTCAAGTTGTTTTAAATCAATATGGAATTTGAGCTAAAATAAATAATTTTTACACATAAAGAGATTACATCCCAACAATGGCCTAATTAATATGTAGAGATTAAGAGATGAATATGATTATACTAATATATTTGAAGGGATAACTAATTTAAAGTTTCATATTTATAAAAATGTACATCATGTGACAGTTGTAGGCTTGCCTTCCTCACTGATTATGTCAGGTTATATAATATTACAATCACATGAATCACGAATATATAATATTTTGTATTCTTAGAAATTTTTAGATATTTATAAATGATTTTAAAGCATCTCCAAAATAATGTTCATAAAATTCAATCAAGAGATCCGCAAATTAGAAGCAGGGATGCGATAAGATTACTTTGTTTAACCATTTTAATAACCTCAATGAAGATGCCCTAATAAACTTGCTAACTAATGAATGAATTCCGAGCTACAATTATCCACAATATTCGGAACTTTATGAAAAAGTTGAAGACAAAGTCATAAATTGTAGTTTAATTGTGTATTATAAAGTTTGTTAAGACTGCGTGACATATTAAATTCTAAATTTGTAATGTCGATTTGTTCTAACAACTATATGTAACCCGATTGTATATTCTCGGTAATTTTAATCATAATTATTGTAGAAATTAAACTAATGATGCATATCAATTCTATTAGTAAATTAGTTATATATATTATATCTATCAATTATTAAAAAAAAAAATCATTCATCATTATTTACAACAATCATATCAAAGAATGTACAACTCATTAGAATATATTTTTATTCTATCAGAAGTTAAATAAATACACACTATTAAAATTACTCACTGGTAAGCCTTAATTATAGAAGCCATTTTTAGTATATTTCATTTTCAATATATTTTGGCAATAAAGATCAGTAAATTAACTTCTAATAAGCACTAATTCAACGTATACTTCACAATTAAAACTTTCCCATACAAAATTAATTAATAATAGTATAATTTTAAATTAGGCTAAAATCTTAAATATAATATTCGAATTTCGAAGAGACAACTCGGGAAAAGAACACAAACAAAAGTTAGGCTACACTATTTGTCCTTTCTTTCCCTAGGGGCCAAGAGGTTATTTTGCAATCTAAATTATTGTATGTGATAATACGTATCATCTTGCATTAAGACATTAACGTCTTCCTATCAAAAAAAAAAAAAAAAGACATTAACGTCTTGCCTAATCATTATGATTTTAAAATATTATTTTTTAATAATTATATTTAATTATTAATATTAAATTTTAATATTATTTATTAATTATACCGATGTATTAAATAACACCATAATTTAATTAACCTTATTCAAAATAATTATCATATATATATTAAAAGGATGATTTTACACTATTTATATTATTCATTTATATTATATTTAATTTAATAAATTAATAATATAATTTTTAAATTGAGATAAAACACCTAAACAATGACTTGTAGTTTATTGTATTATGCTTAGGTCATGGGGTCCTCAAAACACTATTTTGTCAACACCACCTTCCCAAAAGGGATATATATAAAGGATGATTCTCCATATTTCAACTAGCATAATTAAAATCAATGTGAATCGTTGATTTTTTCTTTAAAAATTTAAGTAATTGATTAAAATATAATTACTTGCCATAACTTGTAAATCACAGTTGCAGTTATTTTTCCAAACAACATCCACTTTCTCTTTCTTCTCATCTTTTCAGATTCTTCCATAGACTATTGTTGACACCTTAAAATTTTCCAAACTATGACTCTCTTTCCCCGTAATCTTCTTTTGATCATCATTCTGCTACTTTTTTTTTTCCCCTTGGTGCTGTAAAACCCAAAACCCACTCTGCTTTGATGATGAACTTATGATGTATTCTTGATCTCTGTTGATACCACAATCACCATACCTATGTCGCCTTTTATTGTTGAATTTACCTTCATAAGCCTTCTAATTATGCTATTCTAAATAATGAGATGAAAATGAAGGGAGAAAGGGTGAGCTTTGAGCAATTGACTCTCTTCAAAAATGGTTTAGGAAGAGAGAGATATAGCAGAAGTCTGAAGAAAGAGAGATGATGAAGAAGGAAGAAACAAAATAAATGGAAGACGTGGCATGAAAATAGGAATGGAAGAGAGAGAATGGAAGAGGTACTGCTAACAGTGTTACAGTGCTACCAATTTTGAACGATTCGATTTATTCCTTCTAAATCAATGGCTCATATTTATTAACTACCATAATTGAAAAAAGTTTCAACTATGGCAGAATTTTCATATATATAAGTTGATCTTCTTTCTCTCTCATTTGTTTTTTTTTTTTTTGTCTTTTTGTGAATTTAGAACCGCAGCAGTTGAAGCGTGTCTGCTTCACTGTGATTATGAATCAGGGTTTATAATGGCTTCAATCACATGAATCATGAATTGCAATTTAATAAAGCGAAGAAAATAAGCCGACCAAACTAAGCGCTAATATTAACACACCCACAAATACAATCCGCGCCATTATAAAAGGACAACCAAATCCCCAGTGGGTTCTCCACCAAAACAAACCAGTCAATTAACCAGCTATGAAAACACCAAAGCTTATTTTCTCTCTCCTCGTCCTTCTCCTCGTCCTTGAGCTGCAAGGTCAAGAGGCTGAAGCATCTCCCGATCCGTACATGTGCGGAGAGCAAGGAGGCGGAAGGCGCTGCCCGGAGGGTCTGTGCTGCAGCAAATGGGGATGGTGTGGCTCCTCCGATGCTTACTGTGGCGAAGGCAATTGCCAGATGCAATGCCCAGATGATGATCAGGGAGTCTCACCAGCGTCATTTCCAACGACCAATTCGAGGAAATGCTCCCTGAACGGAACAAGCTATGGTGCCAGGCTCATGGATTTTACACCTACGAGGCTTTCATTGACGCTGCCAAGGCCTTTCCTGATTTTGGAAACGTTGGGGATAACTCCACTAGAAAGAGGGACATTGCTGCTTTTTTCGCCCAAACCTCTTTCTATACAAGTGGTATGCATAATACGCCCTCCCTACGTTCTCCTCATCAGTACTATTCAAACAAACTTAACACACACACCTCTTAAAAACTTAACCCGACCAAAAAAAAAAAAAACCTGACCAAAACCTGACTAGGATCTAAATTGAATCTTTCAACCCAAACCCAACCAATTCATTGGCCATGCCCAGGTTAACACAATCAAATCAATAATTTTATATCATATTGATTGACATGGTTACTGAACAAAATCTCTCTATTAGAGTTTGGTTTGCCTTGCCAGCTGTCTTATTTCATATTTAATTGTAATAAATATTAATTATTGCATGGTTATATATTGACATGGTGTTGTTTTTTGTTTTTAATTGATTAAAAACTGAAAAAATGTGGATGGTCTCGTGGTCAGCTGATGGAGGTTATTCTTCTACAAATGGATACTGCCAGAAGAGTTTTTACTGGCATGATACCTACTGTGTTCCCGATGATCGTTGGCCTTGTGTCCCTGGCAAGAAGTACTATGGCCGTGGCCCTATGCTAACGTTATTTGATACGTATGACTCTCTTTACTCCACTTTAATCTCACCATTGGTGTTCTTCTCCACTTTTCATCTAATTGGCATGGACTTAGAATGTAATGCAGCAACCAATTGTATGGACCAGCTGGAGAAGCATTAGGGTTGGACCTTCTGTCTGACCCGGATCTGGTGGAAACCGATCCGGTTGTTTCCTTCAAAACTGGCATCTGGCGCTGGATGACCTCACTCGAGCCTTCTGAACCATCTTGCCATGAAGTTATGTCAGGAAAATGGGTACCATCTGCTGAAGACATTAGTGCGGGACGAATACCTGGGTTTGGACTTACTACAAATCTACTTATTGGTAATGGTCTTAGGTCATGTGGTAGTACACCGAATCCGGGAGATAATAATCTGGTCAGGTACTATAAAAGATATTGTGATATTCTCGGGGTCGACTACGGCGACAACCTTCATTGCTACAGGTTACTGTCTTCTTCTGACCACAGTCTTTTTCAGGCTTCTATGTAGTCCAGTAAGAATAGGTGGAATCTGTAACGGCTAAACAGTAAATAATGCATGTACTGCATGGTACCAACAATCCCATGTTGGTTTCTACTTTCATTATTAAGCGCTTAATAAAAGCTTTTTATGTTTTCACGTGTTCATTATTGTTAGTTTTAATTACATGCGTGAATTAACTCATTTTATCGACACAACGGGGTGTGTGTGTATACATAGTAAGGGTGACGATACGCTATATGATATGTTACATTAAGGAATTGTTTCCATGCTTTTGTACCCCGCCCTCCTCATCTAGCTCAGGATTGCTCCCAAATTATCGGGGAGAGAAAGGTTCACATCAGACCTCCCCATGAGAAGACCCTTGACCCCTAGAGTCGAGCTGATTACGTTTCTTTATCATTCGTTGATCAACAATATATTCTGCTGGTTGCATTACATTCTCATCCAGCAGGAGCATGCCAAATAGTGGTGGATATACATTGGATATATCATAATACCGCTTTAGCAGGGAATTAAACAGGAAAAGAGTGGCGTATCTTGGATCCTAGGGGTAGATCGAGCTTGTACGCCACAGGTTCACCTCAGCTCACGTATTGTGTTAGACCCCAAATATTGGGTTTCTAGCTTGTGGCTGTTGTGTTCTGGCAATGAGGTTGGCCTACAAGAGACCAGCTTCAAGTAAACTTCCAACCCAACAGAAAACTCTCCTTTAGTGATCTGTGCGTCCGCATGTTGCTTCATTTCATTTTTGGGCCTTGGTGAGCTGCTATTTCAGATTTTCAACAGCAAGTTCCATAGATAGATATAGATTTCCTCTCTTTTTCTACAATAATGACCCCAATCATCTAAAGAAGAAAATTATAAAATGTAAAATAATCTACATCTTGATACAATATCATATATTAAACTTTAAAACTAATTTAACTAAAATGTATAATAATATTATAATTTATAATTAGTGTCATATTATTTTTTAAATATAATTTTTTATAATTATAAGATCACGATTGCGATATATCTTCACAGAGTTAAATGAATTAGGGTTTGAGAATTTAACGTAGACTTCACCATCAAAACTTTCCCTTTATTTTAGCAAAATTAACTAATTAATAGATTGGGCCCACATCTCAAATCTATTATTTGAATTTTAAGTAAAAATAATACGCACTCGTTTCTTAGTTTATAAATTATCAGGAGACAACTCAGCAAAAGCAAACAAAAAATTAGGAAACAATACGCACTCGTTTTTTTTTTTTTTTTGGATAAAATTAGGAAACGACTCAGCAAAAGCACTCTAAATTATTAAAAATTGCATTATCCTTTGGAGTGCATAATCTAATATCTCCAATTGTTGACACAAAATTTTTAGAATATTTTATATCTTTTTATAAATTATCTTAAAAGGAAGGACTACAAACTGCCAAATTATTGTCTATATGATCTTTTTCCTTTGGTTTTTCTTGGGGATAGAGCGATGAATTATATTCTAGTTGAAACGTCAATTAAATCAAGAGATTTTACATTAGTTTATTGTATTGGGCCAAGGTTATGAGGTCATCAAACACACTATTTTTTTAATGGTAATAATATGTGTCTTATATAAAAATCTTTTTAAATGTCTTTGTTTTTAACCCTTTAAAATTGCTTCACTCTTTTTTCCATCCTTTTTAAAATTTAAACTAAATTGTTTTTGTTTGTTAAAAATGTCGAACACATATGCATAATTTATAGAAAAATGATACCTATATATTTATGAACATTACACTAACCATTTATTTACTAAACTTTTCCAACCATTATAAAAATAAAAAATATATTTTACTAAGAAAAAAGTTGAATAAATAACCATGAAAAATATTATACGACTTGCAATATTATGCAGTTACCGTATTTAATTATATATATATATATATATATATATATATATATATATATATATATATATATATATATATATATATATATATATATATATATATATATATATATATATATATATATATATATATATATATATATTCCATATTAAAAATTATCATTCAAATAAAAATAAAAAATTTACATTATCATATTAAAAAAATCTTCATTTTTTTTTTGAAAAAAGTCAATAATTATCATTCAAATTTTCCAAAAGTAGGAGAGATCAAGTTAGTGCTGGAGCTTACACAACTATAAGATTATCCAATTTAACAACGTACGTATCCGCTCTTACACTACATATATGCTGAATTTGCCTTACTATCATAGCTACTGATTGGAACCTTTGCTGGAATTTTCGTAGACATCTCTTTCTCCATAATTCGTATATTAATCTTGCAAGGATAATCCTCACCCACTTGTTTCTATGTGTATTCCCTTTGCAGCAGTTGGTGAACCATTGTATTTCTTGTTTAAAATCCCATCTTCTTGGCCTTACGCTTGACCACTCTGCAAGATTTCACTCCAAATCTCAACCGAGAAGGTGCACTAGAAGAATATATGTTGATTGTTATCCATCCCAATCCCTCCACACAACGAGCGAGTTACTTTCCACTATCATGCCTCTTTTAGTAAGTAAAGCGGCAGTAGGGATCCTTTCTTGGCAAGCTAGCCATAATATCATCTTGTGTCTCTCCCAGGCCTAACTCTTCCATACTATTTTCCACCACTGGATCTGTTGCATGATTTGATAGAAACATTGCATAATTAGCCGATGCGAGAAAATTTAGGTTGTTGTCTGCAGCCATTTCTTTGCTTTCTCCATATCTCCACACTGTTGGACTAACTCATTCCGAATTTAAAGCATTTTTCTCCACCCCATGCATCACCACAATGACTTTGAATAGAAAGAATCCCCCTTCCTTGTAACATATATGTTTTTGCCCATCTAGTAAAGATAGTGTGTGAATGAGTCGGTTTCTATAGCCACTTAACACACGGTGCTTTGTTCCAAGCAAGAATTTCTTTGAAATTAAGCCCCCATTTTGACTTGGTTGACATATGTTGTGCCAACTCACTAGAGCCATTTTCTTACCTTCGATGTTGCCACTCCATAGATATTTACTGCAAAGAGACTCAATGGTATGGATTGTATCGTCGTGGAAGTAAAAAGATCGGGGACCGAGAAATTGACCAGGCCCGAGATTATGGTAGCCTCGGAGTCTCCCTGTCCGCATAAGATAAATTCCTTGCTGCCCATGACATAATTCTTTGCTTGATCTTAT
Source organism: Talinum fruticosum (assembly GCA_021018815.1). Lineage (NCBI taxonomy): Eukaryota > Viridiplantae > Streptophyta > Magnoliopsida > Caryophyllales > Talinaceae > Talinum > Talinum fruticosum. The sequence goes on from JAITYX010000059.1 coordinate 3,816,664, forward strand.
CAACTAAAAGTTGGCACATACTATAAAAGAAGTCTCTTGGTTGAAAGAGGTAATTCCGAGTACCTAAATGGGAAGCTTCCAAGTGAAAACCCCGTTAATTGCGAGAATGTTATGCTAGTTTTGTACACTCGCCCAAGTAGATTTCAGTTTTTTCCAGTTAGCTGCAAGCCCTGTCATCGAGGAGAATTCATTAAAACAGTCCTATAAACATTGAATTGAGGGCCATATCCCCCGGAAAAGATAAGCACATCATCTACAAACATTAGATATGTTAGCTTAATTCTTGCACATTTAGGATGAAAGAGAAGGCCCTGTTTTGTGCAACCAACTTCAACCTCCTTGATAACACTTCCATGCAAAGATCAAATAGGTACGGTGAAAGCGGATCACCTTGCCTCAATCTACAAGGCTCCAGGAAAGAACCCTTTTGACTCTCTATTAATATTTATTGAAAATCTTGCAGTGGAGACACAGAGTCATTGTTAGGAAGAATTAAGTCTTAAAGTTATAACCGCAAGTGCGCGGCGTAGTTCTAGCTAGCCGGCAAGCACGGGTCGTGTGCACGAGAGTTGTGTTTCAAATATCAAAGCTGACCTAAACTTTCTAATCTAGGTAAAAAACTCAGTTCGACAATGATTTGGTTTTTGGATTCAACTACTAAAATAACTAAGAAAGATCAATGAATAATAAGCCTTAGATTGGGATTTATCACACTACTATTCCCGAAATCAACATCAAATACCGCTTGAGATTTGCCTTATGCTAGCAGTTTAGAAGGGGAGACACCAAATTAAACCTATCTTCGCCTACTTTCGAAGGTCACAGACTACTCTTGCACAATCCAATCACCTATTTTCATGGGATTAATAAAGGGCAAAATCATAATGAATGCACCTCACAACCCCGATTAAAACCTTAATTATTTTCATATCAAAGTTCTAATCGTTCACAACGTTATTCTAGGTAAGTTTTCATCTTTCGATGTTCACAAAACCCTAATAAGAGCAAAAGAGTCCTCTTTCAAGGTAATCAATGAAAATGTGATGAACGAAGTGAATTCTAACCTAACAAGCTTAGAACAACTCAATTGGTACTCAATTCATGATTATCAAGGCATAATAGGGATTAATCCCAACCTAAGTAGAGAAATTAGCCCTTAAACATGATACTAAACAATTGACAAAGATTGGGGAAAATAGCCATAGAGAAACGAAGAGAAATTGTGAAGAAAAGACAAAGAGAAGAAATTACGATTACCGAATAAAAAGCTTGATGCAATTCAATCATAAAAACTTGAAGTAGATAAACAACAATGAGTGTTATTGAGTCTCCTCTCGAGCTCTCTCGAAAACCCTAGCTAAATCTCTACATTATGGAATAGAATCCTTCAACAAATATAATTAAAAACTTAAATAATCACAGAACAGTAGTCGCATGGCCGTGTGAAAGTCGCACGGAGTACCGTGCAAGTTTCTGCGCGAGTTTCGCACGGCCATGCGAGGTTTCGCACGGGTACCGTGCACAATTTCAATCTCTGTAACTTCTCGCACGGGCGTGCGAAATGCGCACGGGGGCCGTACGGCCTTCCTTCACTTCGGGTCCTTCGCTTGATGATCCGCACGATCGTGCGGTTTCGCACTGAGGGTCGTGTGACTTCTCTTGATGTGTTTTAGGCTTCTTTCTTGCCTCCTCTTGGGCTCGAACTCTTCTCTTCATCGTTTTTCATCAAATTTACCTCGAATCTCTCAAATTTAAGCCCAAAAACATGTAATAAAGAGATTTACGAGCTTAGGTGACGATAAAGAGAAAATGAGCAAAATCTAACCCAAAAACTAAATAAATATCATTGAAATCATCTCAGAATTGGGTTAAATAATGCCTTAAAAATCGGCAAAAATGAGGTTTAACAGTCATAATCAGTCCGATGTAGTCAAGAGGGAATCCAAAATGTGCTAATATATCCTTCGGAAAGTCTCAGCTAATCTGTATCATCCGCTTGCGTATGTCAATCTTCAACATTGCTCTTGGCAAAATGCCCTTCCTCCGATAGTGCTACATAAGTTGCTTGGGCCATGAAGATGTTGTCTATGATATCTCGCCCTTTTACAAAAGCACCTTGACTCATATCAACAATGTCGGGTAGAACTAGCTACAACCTAGTTACCGAGTGTTTTTGTTATGATCTTATAAAGGATATTGCATATAGCAATAGGCCTAAAATCAGTGACCTATGAAGGATTAGGCTTTTTTGAAATAAGGGTAATCAAGGTTGTATTTATTTGTTTAAGCGACTTACTATTCTAGAGGAATTTTATGACTGCATTTTTTATATCTACACCGATGATTCCCTATGCTTTCGAAAAACCCTACCGAATACCCATCCGGGCTTAGGGCTTTGTGAATATCCATGTTGAACAATGTTGTCTTTACACTACTAGAAAAAAGGTTTCTAACGACGAACAAATTGGTTGTTAAAAGTACATTTTATTGTCGTTAAAAGTGTTTAACGACCAAAAAATTTTGGTCAGTCGGTTGTCGTTATTGGTTCCTTCGTTAATACTTTTAACAATGACTTTAAAATTTTCATCGTCACTTAAAATAACGATGAAACAAAATGTCATCGTAATTAGTTGATTGAATAACGATGAACTATATATCATTAACGACCAAATTTTTCGTCATAGATTTAAAAGAACTATAAATACAAAAAATTAAAATCATGATCATTAACAACCAATTTGGTTCATCATTATTTCTTTAACGATTAACATTTTCATCATTAATAATATTATGGATAACCTAAATATATAAAGTTTGCCAATTGTCTTTAAAATAATGTAATAAACAATTGATCACTAACATATAGTAACAACAAACTCGAATTAATATATATTAATTCCTTTGAATACCACTGGTATGCGAATACACGATATAAAACATAACCTAATACCAAAAGTATCGTAAACTCATAATCTAAAAAACAATTGAGGAAACTAGAAGTTCTCATAGTAATTGATATCCGAGTACAAGAAATATTAACCAAAAAACTCAAAAAAATGAAGTCATCCAAATGATTTAGAAAGTATCTTTATCAACTACTCATAAAAGGTAAGGAAGTCACTCCTACAGGAACCACTTTTAATTACGGGTCTTTAACGTCGGTTAATATGACAAACCATCATGAAAAATGGACCATTAACATTTTTGTAAATATGAGGCATGTTTAACACATATAACGATGGTTCTAATACGATAACCATCATCATATGTATTGATGAATACATTTAACGATGGTTCTTTGTCACATATGACAAGCTGTTCGATGAAAGAACAATCGTCATATGTCTTTTAGATGTAATTTAAAAGCCCGAGATTCTAATTGTGTTATTTATATTTTAATTTTTGTCTAATTTTTGTTTAATTTATAAAAATGTCCTTGAAAAGTTTCTATATTTATAAAAATGTACATCATGTGACAGTTGAAGGCTTGCCTTCCTCACTGATTATGTCAGGTTATATAATATTACAATCACATGAATCACGAATATATATAATTTTGTATTCTTAGAAATTTTTAGATTTATAAATTATTTTAAAGCATCTCCAAAATAATGTTCATAAAATTCAATCAAGAGATCCGCAAATTAGAACCTGAGATGCGATAAGATTACTTTGTTTAACCATTTTAATAACTCAATGAAGATGCCCTGATAAACTTGCTAACTAATGAATGAATTCCGAGCTAAAATTATCCACAATATTCGGAACTTTATGAAAAAGTTGAAGAGGAAGTCACAAATTGTAGTTTAATTATGTATTTTAAAGTTATGTTAAGACTGTGTGAAATACTGAATTCTAAATTTGTAATGTCGACTTGTTCTGACAACTATATATAACCCGATTGTATACTCTCGGTAATTTTAATCATAATTATTGTAGAAATTAAACTAATGATGCATATCAATTCTATTCAGTAAATTAGTTATATATATATTATATTTATCAATTATTAAAAAAAATCATTCATCATTATTTACAACAATCATATCAAATAATGTACAACTCATTAGAATATATTTTTATTCTATCAGAAGTTAAATAAATACACACTATTACAATTACTCACTAGTAAGCCTTAATTATAGAAGCCAATTTTAGTATATTTCAGTAACTTTAAGCACATTTCAATGTATTTTAGCAATAAACATCAATAAATTAACTTCTAATAAGCACTAATTCAACGTATACTTCACAATTAAAACTTTTCCTTTTTTATTACAAAATTAATTAATAATAGTATAATTTTAAATTAGGCTAAAATCTTAAATATATTATTCGAATTTCGAAGAGACAACTCAGGAAAAGAACACAAACAAAAATTAGGCTACATTATTTGTCCTTTCTTTCCCTAGGGGTCAAGAGGTTATTTTGCAATCTAAATTGTTGTATGTGATAATGCGTATCATCTTGCATGAAGACATTAACGTCTTCGTGTCAAAAAACAAATAAAGAAGACATTGACGTCTTGCCTAATCATTATGATTTTAAAATATTATTTCTTTAATAATTATATTTAATTACTAATATTTAATTTTAATATTATTTATTAATTATATTGATATATTAACCTCACTCATAACGATTATCATATATGTATAAAAAGATGATTTTATACCATTTATATTATATTATATTTAATTTAATAAATAATTATATAATTTTTAAATTGAGATAAAACACCTAAACAATGACTTTTAGTTTATTATATTATGCTTAGGTCATGGGTCCTCAAAACACTATTTTGTCAACACCACCTTCCCAAAAGGGACATATATAAGATGATCTTCTTTCTCTCTTATTTGCATTTTTTTTGTTTTTGTCTTTTTGGTGAATTTAGAACCGCATTAGTTGAAGCTTGTCTGCGTCATTGTGATTGTTAGTCAGGGGTTTATAATGGCTTCAATCACATGAATCATGAATTGCAATTTAATAATAAAGCGAAAAACATAAGCCGACCAAACTAAGTGCTAATATTAACATACCCACAAATACAATCCGCGCTAATACAAAAGGACAACCAAATCTCCAGTGAGTTCTCCACCAAAACAAACCAGTTAATTAACCCGCCATGAAAACACCAAAGCTTATTTTCTCCCTCCTCGTCCTTGAGCTGCAAGGTCACGAGGGTGAAGCATCTCCCGATCCGTACATGTGCGGAGAGCAAGGAGGCGGAAGGCGCTGCCCAGGGGATCTGTGATGCAGCAAATGGGGATGGTGTGGCTCCTCCGATGCTTACTGTGGCGAAGGCAATTGCCAGATGCAATGCCCAGGTGACGATCAGGGAGCCTCACCAGCGTCATTTCCAAAGACAATTCGAGGAAATGCTCCCCTAACGGAAACAGGCCAGTGTGCCAGGCTCATGGGTTTTACACCTACGAGGCTTTCATTGAAGCTGCCAAGGTCTTTCCTGATTTTGGAAACGTTGGGGATAACTCCACCAGAAAGAGGGACATTGCTGCTTTTTTGCCCAAACCTCTTTCGTGACAAGTTGTATGTATAATATTCCCTGCCTACGGGCTCCTCATCAGTACTGTTCAAACATACTTAACACGCACACCTCTTAAAAACTAATCCGACCAAAAAAACCTGAGACCCGAACCTGACTAGGATCTAAATGGAATCTTCCAACCAAACCAGACCAATTCATTCGCCATGCCCAGGTTAACACAATCAAAACAATAATTTTATATTATATCGATTGACATGGTTATTGAACAAAGTCTCCCTATTAGAGTTCGGTTTGCGTTGCCAGCTACCTTATTTTTCCGATTTAAAATTATAACAAATATTAATTATTGCATGGTTATATATTGACATAGCGTTGTTTTTTTGTTTTTAATAGATTAAAAACTGAAAACAAAATGTGGATGGTCTCGTGGTCTGCTGATGGAGGTTATTCTTCTACAAAGGGGTACTGCAAAAAGAGTTTTTACAGGCAGGATACCTACTGTGTTCCCGATGATCGTTGGTCTTGTGTCCCTGGCAAGGAGTACTATGGCCGTGGCCCTATGCTGACATTATTTGATACGTATGACTCTCTTTACTCCACTTTAATCTCACCATTGGTGTTCTTCTCCACTTTTCATCTAACTGGCATGGACTTAGAATGTAATGCAGCAACCAATTGTATGGACCAGCTGGAGAAGCATTAGGGTTGGACCTTCTGTCTGACCCGGATCTGGTGGAAACCGATCCGGTTGTTTCCTTGAAAACTGGCATCTGGCGCTGGATGACCTCACTCGAGCCTTCTGAACCATCTTGCCATGAAGTTATGTCAGGAAAATGGGTACCATCTGCTGAAGACATTAGTGCGGGACGAATACCTGGGTTTGGACTTACTACAAATCTACTTATTGGTAATGGGCTTATTATGACATGTGGTAGTGGACCGAATCCGGGAGATGATGCTCTGGTCAGGTACTATAAAAGATATTGTGATATTCTCGGGGTCAACTACGGCGACAACCTTCATTGCTACAGGTCACTGTCTTCTTCTGACCACAGTCTTTTTCAGGCTTCTATGTAGTCCACTAAGGATAGGTGGAATTTGTAACGCTTAAACAGTAAATAATGCATGTACTGCATGGTACCAACTACCCCGCGTTGGTTTCTACTTTTATTAAGCGCTTAATAAAGGCTTTTTATGTTTTCACGTATATAGTAAGGGTGAACATATGTTATGTGATGCGTTAGTAGTAAGGAATTGTTTCCATGCTCTGTGCCGCCCTCCTCATCTGGCTCGTGATTGCTCCCAAATTATCGGAGTGAGAAAGGTTCACATTAGACCCTCCCCCATGAGAAGACCCTTGACCACTAGAGTCTAGCTTATTACTTTTTCGTTGATCAACAATATATTCTGCCGGCCGCATTACATTCTCACCATAAAAACCACGACCGTAAGACCACGATATCTTCACAATTATAAGAGCACGACTACGATATATCTTCACATATAGAGTTAAATGAATTAGGGTTTGAATTTAATGTAGACTTCACTGTAAAAACTTTCCCTTTATTTTAACAAAATTAGTTAATTAATAAGATTGGTCACACATATCATATCTATTATTTGAATTTTCAGTAAAAATAATTCCATGTTCTCTCAATCACGACTTGAGTATCACGTCGTAGTTTATAAATTTTCAGGAGACAACTCAATCACTCTAAATTATTAAAAATTGCATTATACTTCTTGGAGTGCATAATGTAATATCTCCAATTGTTGACACAAAATTTTTAGAATATTTTATATCATTTTAAATTCAAAAATGTCAAAATTTAAATTTATTTTCACTTACAATTCATGTAAAATATAGATCTAAAACATTATATCTCCACAAATCAGAAAAAAAACTAAAAAATTAAAATAAATCAGGGTTTGGAGGAGTTGATTTCATCCTTGAGTATCTTCCATTAGGTAACGCCACCGCGGTGTGTGGTGATGACGGAGCAGCAAAGTGGACGACAAAAATTCTTGAAGGAACTTCAAAGTTCAGAGATGGAGAAGGAAGAGGGGGAGAGAGATGAGGGAGAGGATAGAGGAGTGGAGAGGAGAGAGAAGAGAAGGCAGCGAGGAGACAGAAGAAAGACGGACGAACCGTCTGGAGAAGAAAGGGGGCGAAGGAGGAAGAGGAGGGGGGTTTGTGGAATGAAGGAGGCGGAAGTGAAATATGGGGTTTTATATCTAGGGTTAAAATAGTGTAAAATGTCTAAAATATCCTTCACAATAATATTATAAGTTATTTTAGAAAACGGGAAACAAGTCGGGGATCGGGGATAAAAGAATCCCCATCCCTGACGGGGATGTATTTTTTCCGTCCCCACCCTGTTCCCCATTTGGAGGGAATTTTTCCCGTTTCGGGGCAGGGCGCCGGCGGGGCCGAGGAATCCCCGCCCTGTTGTCATCCTTAAGTTCAACAAAAGGTCAAAAAAAGTTCACCGAAAAATGACCAGATTGGGTGGATGGGAGTAGAAATAAAATGGCAAAGTTTAATTCACGGCGCCTCAGCCAAATTCATCCCTTTGTTATAATTGAGCTTCAAAGCACCTTAAAATGGGTAATTATTTGCCCAAAACAAGAGATGTTTTTTTTGGATGGGGGGGATGGTAGAAGAAAGTATAAAGCATGGCTAGGCTGGTCATGGTAGTTGAAGACTGCCGAGATTATCCGCAGTGTCATCAGCGCCCACCGTTCAATTTGCTGCAAGTTCTCGTTAGGTCCGGATTGCTGGCGAGAAGTGTCCAGGTTTCCTTCCCAGTGCGTTTTAGTCTTTGGGGGAACGGAGACAATTGACTAGGGTTGTGGGTTTGACTAGCTACACGACATGTGTTGGTTTGTTGATGGCAAAGTTCACTGCGATCAATCCATTGGACTCAATGGTGGGAGCATAAACAACATATTTTATACCCTTTTAGCACTTGTTTTTGGCTCATAAATAATATAATTTTAGGATTTTTATTTGTTTTATTTACTTTTGCAGGAAATAAGATAAATTCAATGAGTCGCGGAAAACGGAGCAAAAACGATAGAATAACGACAAATCGGAATACAATTATGCAAGTCGAGTAATTGTAGTTACCTTAAATGAGCTTCGCTATTCGAGATCCAATTTTGGAGTCTTCACGTCTAAGCATTCATGTCCAAGAGCACAAAGCGACGTATATACATGCTACCTGAGACGTAGCGATGCCACCCAATGAACTTCAATGGGAGAAGAGACCAATTAGAGGTCCCTTGGTCTTGCCCACCTCACATGGTCCAAACCGTGGGGTTCTTGTCAATTTGCATACAGAATGTGACATGCTCATGTCACTCTGCTCGTGTCGGTTTTAGGAGCCTGTGTCACTTCCCATGTCATTTTGACATGCCCGTGTCACTTCTCGTGTCATTTGACATGCCTATGTCTTTCTAGATTTCATCCGGAAATAGACATGGTCAATCCTGTGTCACTTGACACGAGTCATGTCATTTCGTGTCATTTAGACATGTGTTAGGAAGAATTAAGTCTTAAAATTATAATCGCAAGTACACGATGTACTTGTAGCTAATCGGCAAGCATGGGTTGTGTCCACAGAGACTCGTGTTTCAAATATAAAAACTATATTAAACTTTTAGTCTAGGAAAATCGAAAGGAGGGATAATTATGATAATTAAACTAATCCTAGAAAGCAATAAAAGAAGTACTCGAGTTGTGATTTTACCTCTTAATAAACTAAATAATCAAGTCAAGCCTAAACTCGCCCAAGTTTATACAAGTATTTAGGAGTGGTCGATTACACCTTCAAAACCTACTCAAGTCACACTTTCGACAGTCATGAGTTAGTCTAATTATTCTAACCATCTACTTTTGTGGGGTTAGCCAAACTAGACCATAAAAATAACAACCTCGAACCTAGTTAGGATTCAAGCTATTTTCTTGTCAAAATCTCAACTATTCTCTCTACTCACGGTAGTAAATTAGCTCCACCTTTCGGTGACCAACCGCCCAAAAATCAAAATGAAAAACCCTTTTACGTATTTCATCAAACACGTGATGGGCACGAGAAGCGATCCCAAATAACAAGAATAAATTAGGTGAGTTAAGACCTAAACGAGATCCATTAGCCGTTAGAGAGGCTAATAATCACAACCAAATCAACCAACTTTAACAACTAATTAACATTAAAATATAAAATAAATCTAATAACTAAATTGAAGAACAGACTAACTAAATTGAAGAACAGACTAACACAAATCGACATGAACAAGAACATAAACTAATTAATTAAACTCAAACATAAAATTAAACAATTAATATAACCACTAGTAACAACAAAAGATAAAAATCGAACTTTTAAACTAAACAAAACAAACTAAAGAGAAAGAAGAGACAAAAGGAAAGAAAGAGCGAATAGAGTTGAATCTGAAAATTAACAGGAATTGAGTTAAATAGTTAAAACTAAAATAATTATTAAATATAAATTATTGAAGTCCAAAATTTACATGAAGAAAACTAAGAACCTAAACTCAAATTAACCTAATTTATTACTATGCTATTACTTCAGCTGCCGCTCCCCGATCTCATCGAACCCTTTTTATACATCTTTACCACCACCTTCATCAATTAGAAAAACCTAGTATGATGAAGTTTGATCATGGGCTGGCCTCAGTGGCTGGTTCATCAATTAGAGAAAGCCCAAAAGCTTGATTTGCAAAGAGAAAACACGTGATCAGCACTAGCAATCCAATATCAATTACCTAATGTATTCATGCACCAAATTTCTTGCTCATTTTCTGAGCTTGGCCTTCACAAATGGATTTGAAAAAATAGAAGTTACTAGTCAATATGAGTTACATGCTTGTTAAGAGCAGGCTTGTGACTTGACTCGCCAAGTTTGATCGTTTCATATTTCAGTTACTCGTCTAACTCAATTTATTACCTAAAAAGTAAATAAAATTACGAGATAAAACACTAGATAAATAAGGATATAAATAATGTAATATCCGGACCTAACAACATGCCCGTGTCATTACTTGTGTCACTCGACTGGGCTCGAATTGCGATTTTGACCGATTTTATGCCTATTTAAAGCCATTTTTCACTAAAATTTGAGGAGGTCTCGGGCGACAGCCCTTACTTAGTGTTTAGGAGTTGGATTAGTTTTATAGTTAGCTGAAATAAAACTCTATTAGAGAGATTGATTAGGTTAGATTAGTGTAGATTTGGGTTGAAGATTGTGAACCATGGAGCTTAAATGGCTAAACTTTCTTCTTCTCTGTCTCTTTATTTTTTACTTTGTTCTTGTTAATTTTGTTAGACTAATGTTAGTTTAGTTAATGTTTTGTTTAAATATTTGATTTTTGTTTATGATTTATGTTTATTTGCTTGGTTTTTTCAAGTTAGTCTAATTTTCTCATGTTTAGTGAGTAATTTGGTTGGCTTTGGTTGTGATTACCCCTTTGGTGGCTAATTAGTCATGTATTAGGCTTAGTCAAACCTAATTTATGGTTGTAAATTTGAGTTTTTAATTATGCCTACCAAGTGTTTGATGAAATAGTTGAAAGAACTTTTCATTTATATTTTTGGGTGATTGACTTATACCGAAATGTGAGATTGATTTACTAGTGTATGAGAGTTGAATAGTCAAAATTTTGGCATCAAAATTGGCCAAACGCAAGTTAAGTCCGAGGGTTGCTAACCTTGTGATCTATTTGGGCTAAACCCATGGAAATTGGTGGTTAGGCCATTTAGACTAGCTCATGTCCCATGAAAGTGGCTTTGGATGAGTTTTCTCGATGCAACCAACTATCTCAATTTGTTAGTTTAAGTTAGGTAGGTTAAGACCTTGTCTTGGCTATTAAGATCATTAATTGGAAAAATTGCAACTGAGCTACTTTTTTACTTCCTTTGCTTTAGTTTCCGTTATTCAATTTTCCACATATTTAATTTAGTCTAACGTGAGATACTCAAATTGGGTTCCAATACTTGAAACTGTATTACTCGTGGTTCAACAACACTGAGTACTCACTTGAGGTCATTTTTTTGTAACTCGTAGAAACTACGATAAAAACTCAATCTAAGCCTTTAAATTCAAATAGATGGTTATAATTTGCTCTCGTCACTCTTCATCATATCATGTTGGATAGTGTCCGAAAATTTAGTAAAATCTCATGTTGAACCCCGATTAATGCCCATGTTGAAGCCTAAAATTGTGCATTCATGAAGGTTTCCAGCTCTACAGGTGGCTCATGGCTAGGCCCAAGGTCCGTGGGGGTCTCAACGTAGATGTTATGTATTATGATCGCCACCATGGGTTCGTAGTGGGGAAGCCCTCAACCGTGGTGGCTCGCTACAGAAACACTACCCAAGTTTGTGAGAGGAGAATGTTTAGTGTGAGAGTTACAGTATATAAGGTATTGACTCTCCCTCATATAGCAGATTTCATTATGTTCGTTGCCACCTGTGATTTTTTGTAAGTTGGATTTTTCACATTAAAATCTTTGTCTCTTACTATTTATTAATTTTAATTAAATTTTCGTTATTGTTTTGCTGTCCTTTTTGTTTCCCCATAAATGTTTTAATTTCACCAAACAAATGGTATTAAAGTGGGAGTTTAATTCCTAACATATATTTTCTCACTTGATTCGTCCCATGATCACTCATATGTTCAACCCGTCCCAATACCTATAAAGAAAAGAATAATTTATTGAAAATTCTACCGTACTTGAAAAAATTTTCAACTATCATACTTGACAAATCTTAACTGTCGATTAAAAATAATTGCTCCGTGCCCTTAAAAATTCTACCATTGATAAGAAGATATAATACAGAAAAAGAATCAACTTTTGCGATTTAATTAAACTATAATAGTTGAATTTTTTTTTTAATTATGAAAGAATTTTCCATAACTTATATCCCGCCATTGACTTATCTCGGATCTATTACATACCCAGATTAAGTATCCAAACTACTAAATAATTAAAATACCCTGCGACCCCAAAAAAAAAAAAAGGAAAAGAATTCTTAATGCCATAATAAGGATAAAGTTGATGTGGTGGCCCTTTGCGACGTGGAAGTTAAATACTTGAATTGAATAGAGGGTGATAGGTGTATTGTATGTAAGGCTATAAAACAAAATCGTACGAAAAATTAATTGTAATGGGACTTTCTCGTTGTTATTAACGTGACAAGATAGATTTCGTTTACTTGCTTAAGATTCCATATCTTCTTCGAATGATTCTTCCAACTCCCTTCACTGGTGCATGATTGTTAAACTCTCGCTATATAGATGTTACTATCCTACGATTTTATAATTTAAAAATTCTCAGTCGATTTAATTCACATTAAAATCTTAAATGTATTAGAATCTTATCATTTTAATGCAGTTTAAAAAATATGTGGTATGATCGTAATACAATTCTACGATCCCAAGATTTGATCCACAATCTTAAATAAGTTTCATAAATTGCTGACACATAATTTTATTTAAAAATTTATCACAATAGTGTGCTTTTGAAAAAACATCTTTGACAAAGTATAGTTACATTAAATTTCTATAAATCTTTATAAATATTTGCTAGAATTTTTGTTCATATCAAAAAAATTTCACTATTACAAACAAATATTAGAATCTTATGATCCTTGATTTGATTCTATAATTTTGATTCTAACCACCCCGATCGATCCTAATTAGCTTTCCGATTCGAAGAACCTTGCACTAGTGGTACCCAAGTCTTGATTTTTTATGTCCCTATCCACATAGAGTAAAAAATTATTTGACGTGAAAGTAAAGGAGCTATAAATGATAATTTGAAGTGGTTAGGATTTGTACAAAAATATTTTATTTCATGAAAAAGGACGATCTTATGTGCTCAGTTTTAAGCTTTTTTTAAAATTTTATGATATTAAAATAGTTAGGGTTGTAAGAAATAGCTAGTCCGTTTCCACGAGGTCCGGGTTATTTAAAAGGCATAACCCTAGTCCTTCCTCAAATTGCCCATAATTATCCTTCCTGCAATGTTACACACCAAAGTGTATTATACTTTGCCGGTTTAATAATTGAATGAAAAAATTAAAGACAATTTAAATCATCAAGCAAGTGTTAGAACAGCTTGCCTCCATTGATGAACCCAGAATGTATCGAAGTATGAGAGAGAGAGAAAGAGAAAAGAAAGATGGAGAATCATCGTATTGTATTTACTGCAAATGTGTGTGTTATTATTACAACTGAATTAGGTATTAGAGCAGAGCAGAGAGGAAATAAGTACTTATCTAATCCCTCTCTCACCTATTTTTAGGTATAATTACATAAATACCCTCATTTTCATGTAATTACACAAATGCCCTTAACTATCTCTATCGGTGAGTAAATGCCATAAAAAAAAAAAAATCAAGGTTAAGAGTGTTAAACAGAGAACGACAATTAAGTTTGTTTTTTAAGATTTTATTTCATAGGATGGATAGTGTATCTTTTATGGAGTACTCTATACTTATTGCATTACTTATATCTACAGCTTTACCCACAATCGAAGAAAAAAAAAAGAGTGAAGTTAAACAGATACTCTCATATAAATATAAAACGTTCTGGGAATCCAAAAGGCATAACCATGATGTATGGATATGAGACGGAGAGGATATATTATGATACTTATTTTTATTAATTTTTCTTCGTTTTGAATATTTATTATTTTATAATTTTAATGATGTATTAATATTAATTTTATTTTTATTAATCGCTTTTTTCTGTCTCCTTTTTTAATTTTCATGAAATTTTTGAACAACTTGTCTTTTAACACAAATTTTGCATTGAATTTTATGTTTTCTTTATATTTTGAAACCAAGGTAATATTGTAGGTAATAAGGAAGGGAGAAGGTTAACCTATTAAAAACAAAGTTATCAGGTGATTATTATCAATGGTTGAGACTAGTTTAATATGTATCAAGGGTCTAGATTTATTAATCACGGTAGTTGAAAAAAGTTAATTACCATAAACATTTTCTAAGTTAACCACAAATTGTATTTAACAATTGTTCTCTATAGTTTCATCTCCTCTTTTTCATAGTTGTGAATAATTTACATCCACATTTACGAATGAAGATAATAAGAAATGTCACTATGAATAATTTACATTTACAAATAAAGATAATAAGAAATTTCTTTATTCAGTAACGGACGGTATACAAAATAATTTAATTCTGGGATTATGTACACCCTATGTACAAATTTAATGATTTTTAGACCTTATTGGAAGTTAGGGACTACCCTATATCTGGATCCAAAAGAAGCAACAATCACGTCCTTGCCACAAAATTATCGACTCAATTTTGTCACATAGATATAATTACATCTAGTGGTCCATATACATACACCCAAAGATGACGTAAATGCGTGTCAAAAAAAAAAAAAAAAACACCGCTACCCTTGCAATCTTCAGGCACGTTTTTTGTGACGGTGCACGTTTTTGTGACGGTAGACGTTTTTAGCCCCACCAGTTACGACTCGTCATGCATGATTGTCCAAGCCAAAAATAAGGCTGATATAGTTGGAGAGACACGTCAAAAAGTCTGACAAAGACAACGACAGCACAGCGCTACTGAACGACCAGCCAAGTATCATTGATGATGATCAAAATAATTGTGAGGCAAGTCAAGGTCATGGTGGGTGGCCACGGCTTTGGCATAGTTATCAATGGAGGAAGGTGAATGGCGTAGATAATTTTGTTAATTGTTTTTTCCCAATCTTGTTCAATCTCAGTCTATTAACACTTTCTAGACCAGAAACGACATTATTATGTATCTTAAGTAATATCAATGTCAGTCTCCTTTCTCTGAAAGCTACTCAGACTCTAGCATCTGAGCTATCATTCAAATTTTGTAACAGCTCTGCGCAAGTTCCAACTATGAGGAATTATCCCCGCTCTAAACATCACTTGTTAAGTGAAGTTAGATCAACGATGCTGAAGCTATTTAGGATGAAAAAATAATGCGAAAAATTTAATAGAAATCAACAAACAATAAGGAGACAAGGGTTTAATGGGAAAAATCCAAATAGGAAAAACCACTGACAACTCGAAGTACAAACAAATTTACTTATTATAAGAGAGATATAAGAACGATCTCCAACCCCGAGATCTACCCAAATCCGAAATAAATCTCAATCTCACACCACTCTCCTTACAATAACGACTCTATCATCTAGCTAAGATAGCCATGGGATGCCCCCAAGGGCTTCCACCCCGGTGGTTCCCTCACCTCCACTTTGTTTGCTCATACCCTCACCATCACAAGGCGTACATAAGCCATCCTTTTTACGGTTTGGAATTCTAATAACAACTTTCCAACAAAATCTCTTAAAACCTATCAAAACTCTTACTCCTAATTTTAATAGGTACCAATTACCTATTATAAATATGAAACAAACTATTATCTAAATACAATTAGGTTTAGGATTCTTTCCTAAATCTGAACCAAACAGACTTGGACAACTGACCACCACCACGAGCTGACCAATTTAGGCTTAACTTGGGAGCGTCAACTAGGCTTAAACACGAGATTTTGGGACACCACCCAACACTACTCATCCTTTCAGTATGTCTATCCCCAACGCCCGTTTGAACAAGGTTTGAAGTAGAAATACCTTAAGGCTTTGTTCCATTAGTTGCCACTAATCCTACTGTTGGACCTTGTATTTACCACTTTTTACCCCATTACTTCACCAATTTCCATAACACTTGTGAGGATTTATGTTTGGATTTGGCTTGGTTTTTTCTTAGTCTCTCGTAATCGTCATCTAAACTTGTAAAACTCACCAAGCCACGTCACACAGGCACATGTGCAAAGGCGCACAGGTGTGAAGACCTTATCAGAAACTAGACCCTATGGTCTGTAGCACCTTAAAAACAAGCCCCCAGATGTGAGAAGCTAATTTCTCCCTGTGGTTCATACACCGGGTAAGGAATCTACAAAGTTGCGTGTTGGGTTTTATCCCAATTTCATTGTAGAAAATACTATTTTTCCCTTAAAGATTTTATCTTTAACTCCAAGTAGTTGATTGCAATTAGAAGACTTTCTGGGTGTCTCAGAGGTTTTCTATATATACTAAGTTGTTCTTAGTTAGATTTGACACATGACATAACTAATTTGTGTGTCTTATCACAGCGTACAATTATTTCCCCATTCCACATACCTTGTATCAGTTCCACAACCTTGTGATTTTGTCATGACTCACTATATAAGTTGTATGTCTGATAGATAACGATGTTAGTTTTTTCTTTTTTTTTGTCCTTTGGCTTTTTGAGTCGATAACGGTGTTAGTTTATTGTTTCTGTGTGTTCTTGAATAGGTAGGAAATTCAAGGGTACCATGTCTTACATGATGATAGATTAACTACTGCAACAAATATACCTAAACTTGCTTATGCTACGTTTATATATTTAGATTAGATACGAGCTTTCCATATAGTTAATACTTGATGCTTCTATTTGTGATTATCTCAAAGAACTTCCCAGGTTCTTTTTGCTTATCACTCCTCTATCCACTTCAAAATTTTCGCTTCTTTTGTGTGAAGAATTTAGATTTTACATTTGTTTCTACACCGCTCAGTTCTTCCCACTCCTCGTACGAAAAATCTCTTTCTGTTTCACTCCTTCCCACTTCTTTCACTTCTCATAAAAGGATTTTGTGAGACAGTCTCATCAAAGACCAGCATATATATTCATCTATGTTTTATATAACTAAAAATTTCACTACCTTTGATTACTTTTATTTGAAACTGAGGTGACAAAAGCAGATCGATATATATCATCTACTCTACCTCCATGGTGACATACTTGGTCATTAAGACTGGTAGACGTACATGAACAGGCAATACACAACTCTAAATGAAAGGTCTCACAGCTTTATAATATGAGACGACAGTCTCATTCAAAACAAGCTCTTAGGCATTGTCTCGAAGAGGTTCTCCGGGTGAGACAACGGTGGTCAGGTCTTCAATGCATTGGCTCTGGCATTTGGGTTTGAGACAGTGCTCGTTGGACCAGCCACACCACCCCCATATGCTGCAGCACAACTCCTCGGGGCATTTGGCACCATCAGCTTGATACCCGCACTCTTCTGCCTCATGACCCTGCACGAGGAGGAGGAGGAGGAGGAGGAGGAGGAGGACAGAGGGAAAAGGTTTTGGTGTTTTCATGGTTGGTTTTAGGTTTGGGTTTTGCAATGAGAGGGTGGACAGGAAAAGGGAAGGCCTTCGTCAGTCTATTATAAGGGGTGTTCTATGAGTCTATGTTCTGTGTGACAAAACAAATTCTCGATATGCAATTTTTGTATGGTTTCATCAAATCAAATACAAAAAGAAAGTAAATCATTGCCAACACGAAATTGAAGTATGTAGATACAAATTTGTGGTGTACCATTACTATCAATACGTAGAAAATAATTTATAATCCTAAATTAAACATTAAATTCATACATACATATATATATATATATATATATATATATATATATATATATATATATATATATATATATATATATATATTTTGGGCACTCGTCGAACCAAATCCTCCTGATTATCAAATTGTTTTATAAACCTCGGCAATCGAGTCATTTGGTTCGAATTCAATTCGGGTTAAGTTCGGTTCGAGTTAACTTCGGTCGATCTCGCTCGAAGTTAGGTTCGGTTTCGGTTCGGTCAACTTCATTTCGGTTCAACTTTAGGTCAATCTCGTTCGGGTCGGGTTCGGGTTCGGGTTCATTTAATATCGGGTCAAATTTGGGTCGGTTCGGTTCGAATTGGATCAATGTCGGTTCTAGTAGGTTTCGAGTATGGTTTCGGGTGAACCATATAAAATATAATATTATCTCGGTCCACCACCATCCCTTGGTATGGACTCACTTGAATATGATTTGAAATCGATCAAAATTGTATCACTACAAGCACAAAAGTTCATCTTGAGAGACCCGCCAAAAAAATGTAGGTTGTGTTAAATTCGGATTCGGATCGGTTCGGTTCGGGTTTGGGTCACTTTTATTCGAGTTTGGGTTTGATTTGGTTCGGGTTGTAATCCGTTCAATTATATTTTGGGCCGGTTCGGTTTCGAGTCGATTCATTTCTGTTTTGGGGTCGAAATTGGTTCACCTGTTTCGGATGTCGGTTCGGTTTGAATTTCACGTCGTTCGGATTGATCCATTCAATCGAGATCAGTTTTGCCAGGTCTACTATTGGAGATGGGAAAAATTCATGTTCGAACCAATGCAATTGTGACAAGGATAAAGTTGATGTGGTAGTATTTTGAAAGGTGGAAATTAAATACTTGAATAGAATGGGGGAGTCAGACTCATAGGCTACTAGACAAAATTGTACCATAATAATAATAATAATAATAATAATAATAATAATAATAATAATAATAATAAAAATAATTTTGTACGAAATATTAATTACAATGAGCCTTGGCTTTTTATGATTGTTCTGTGGTTTTCACTAGTGTACTTTTCTTGATTCATTACTACTGCACTTCTCTGTTTGTTTGTATTATTACTATTATTTTTTGGTTGTGATGCATACGTACCACTCTATGACAAGCAAAATGTGATCTCGTCTCCATAGTTTTGTGGCAACGATACTCTTCAACAAAATCCCAACTAATAAATTAAACTAAGGTCGAGGGTTCAACCTAAGTTATATACTCTAGTACGTTTCATACATATTACTAAATGAATTGGCCTGTCCTATTTTTATTTCTATTTTTTTTATCATGATAAGTTGCAAAAAGTCTAATAGTGTTACGCATTATTAAAACAGTTAACTCGCTTGTATAATGCACAATCACCTACGTTGTTAACTATATAGTGCGGTTCCTGGAACCTTAACTTGTCAACCTGCATTGTTAACTATATAGTGAGGTTCCTGGAACCTTAATCTGTCAACCTCCGGTGTATGAGGCAGGTTGATCAACCTGCTATGTTTCCCACCTCTATTTGTGCATATAGATAGTCATTTAGCGGTACTTATTTTGTCACAAATAAATCCTTTTTCATTTTTTGGCCACAAATAAATTTAATTCAGCTCCCTATTGTCTGCTGTTTTCCCTTATTGCTAGTGAGGTCGACTGACACACCTTTTGTAATGTTCAACCCCTTTCCGGTCTGCAAATATTACTAGGAAAGACTTCAAGGATCAACAACTGCCTGCACAAATCACCACAAGCCTTTCCAATATGTTTTATTCTTACTCACATGTTGCTTAAGAAAACATCTTAGGAAGTCATCCATACTCAGATTACTCTAAACCAAGCACACTTAACTATAGAATTATCAAGAGTGATTTTCCAGATGAGAACATGCACATTTGATGATATAGGTAGTTATTTTAACCCTTTCATCCACACTTGAGATACTACATGAAAGACTGCCAATGGCTCTCTTGTCTATTGGCACAGTTCATGATCGTGGGTTTGCTCTAAGACCATCTATAACGCCGTGACTCGTCGGGTCGCAAACATTATTGAGAATAATTTCAAGGATCAATAATTATCCCCACTGTCAGAAGCCTTTTGTTACTTGCTTTTTCCTTACTCAGAAATTGTATGGGAAATCTTCCTAGAAGCTCACCCATTCTCATACTACTCTAAACCAATCATGATTAATTTAGAGTTCTCAAAAGTGAGCTCCTTATTAGAAGTTTCACCTTTAGTGACATAAAAAATCATTTCAAATTCTTTAAACTGCACTTGAGATATTACACGTTCTCTTTGGTGACTGGTGGCAACCACCCCGAACCCCCACCCCCGCCCCCCAAAAAAAAAAACAAAAAGGAAAAACCCCAAAAATATTCATATTGCCGTAACAAGGCCAAAGTTGGTGTGGTGGAACTTTGTGACGTGGAAATTAAATACTTGACTTGAATGGGGAGTGATAAGCCGATACTCATACTATAGATCGGCATTTATGAATAGAACAATTAGAGAGAAAGAAATTAAATTTTTTAAAAGAGAAACCATAAAAATAGGAGATTGGTTTTAAAAAATTAAAACAATATACTATTAAATGTAATTTAGGCTTATAAAGCTGAATTCATAATATAATTTGTAGTGATAGACACATCTTATGTAAGGCTGCAAAATAAAATGTACACCCACATTCTTGAACGAAATATCTATTTCAAGGGGACTTCCTCGTTTTTATTAACGTGTCAAGAGTGATTTTGTTTATTTGTTATTTTTACTATTATATTCTTGCGGGATGCATCCAAGAGGCAAATTATTCTAATGTTGTTTGGTTTGATGATTGGTGAGTGGTGATTATGATTCGTGAATAGTGAATTACTTTAAATTAGTTGATAACTTGATATTAGTATATTGTTGAAAGGAACACCCATAGATAAAAGTCATAGCTCCGCGTCATGCATCGGCCACTTGTTTAGTTATAATTGTGATTTTTTTGGGTAGAAAATTATGGGAGTAGTTGTCAATATGACAATTAAAAATTGTGATACTCATGCCCGCCCATAATATCGTGAATACGACATTTACAGTTGATCTTTTCGGATCCATGTATAAATTGGTGTTCACTCCATTGTTATCTAATTCTGAACCTTTTTGTTATGACAGAATTAGTGTCTTTAATTGTTAAACCTATATATATCTATATGTGTGTTTAGTATCATTTAACAAAATCCAATACCACTCAACTTTTGTCATACAAACAGCGACGACATAACTCTTCAAGTGTGAGTTCCGATCACACAGACTCTGAGGAGACGCAGATGAGTCACTATCCAAACCTCCTAAGCTATTTTGAAGGTTAGATTATCGGCATTTAGACCCTTTGAATTTAGATTATTATTTGTGTCTAAAACTTCCTTTACACCAAAAAAGAAAATCAGACTCCCTAAAATAATTAATGCGACCACTTTCGTCGTATAAAGATGGCCAAGCAAGGAGGATGTGTAACTAAAACACAAAGCAGAATCATTTACAATACA
Source organism: Talinum fruticosum (assembly GCA_021018815.1). Classification (NCBI taxonomy): domain Eukaryota; kingdom Viridiplantae; phylum Streptophyta; class Magnoliopsida; order Caryophyllales; family Talinaceae; genus Talinum; species Talinum fruticosum. The sequence goes on from JAITYX010000059.1 coordinate 3,838,192, forward strand.
CTAAACCTTTGTCATTGACAATTTTCGCTGGGAGCCCAAATAGAAACCAGGGCCGAAGGCCCCAACAAAGAAAGGTTAATAATTTGAAGTGGAGGGAGTAATATAATTTTCATGAGTAATTCCCATGAAATTAATTTACTTTTTATTGAACTCTTACATGGTCTGGACATATTCAAAAAGCAAACGTGGAATTTTAATAGACTCTTATATGGTCTAACGTCATTTCATTTTCTTCCACGGCTTTATTTTTATTTCCATCCCACGACTTTATTATAATATAGATAGATCGCAGCATCTCCTCTGCATCATCTAAATGATGGCGAGGCTGGAACCACGATTGAAAGGGCGCTGATTGTAGCAATCAAGGTTATAACCATATTCGATCCCATAAATATCACAATATCTTTTGTAGAAACCGATAATCGCTTCATTCCACCATTCTGGAGCAGGACGTCCACATTGAGTTGGGGCAATTATGTTAATGGTGGTACCAAGTCCGGGCAGCCGCCCAGCTTCAATGTCGGTTTCAGAGGGCTCCCAGTTTCCGATTATAACATCATGGGGTGATGGCCTAATTGACCTTGCGGTCATCCATATCCAAAAGGCAGTCTTGAAAGAAATAACCGGGTCAGTTTCCACAAGGTCTGGGTTACTTAGGAGGTCCAACCCTAATCCATTCCCGAATCGTCCATAATTATCGTTCCTGCAATGTTACATACCGAAGTGTATTATACTCTGCCTATTTAATAATTGAATGAAAAAATAAAAGCCAATTTTCTTTTAAAATATTCAATAAGTAAGTCGATACCATAAAAAAGTCAAAGGCTAAGAGTGTTAAACAGAGAACGAAAATAAATAATTTATATGGACGTATGTGTACTAAAGAAACAGTGACAGTTAAGCTTGTGTTTAAGATTTTGCTTCAGAGGATAGTGTATCTTTTATGGAGTATTCTAGAGTAGAGGATGCTCATCATCACATCACCTGTATGTACAGGTTTACCGACTATCGGAAAATAAATAATAAAAAAGAGTGAAGTTAAAATTGAGTAAGCATATATACCAGGTTACTTGCACAGGACCACGACCATAGTACTTCTTCCCCGGGACACAAGGAAACTCTTCACTTGATCTACAACGAGCGTTATTCGTATCCCCATGAACCTTCCGGCAGAATCCAAAGAGTACATTTGCTGCCGTTCGTCCTAATTTTTTGAATTAATTCATATTATTCATTGTAATAAAATCAATATATACAGTGACTTAATTTGAAGGGATTATTGTAAATTAAAGCAGTAGGGAGCAAAGAATATATGTTATACCAGCAGTCTGCGCGGAGGTATGTGCTAAGAAAGCAGCAACCTCTCTCTTCCTAGTGGTTTCGTTCCCGGTAGACCCAAACTCAGGGTAGTCCTTGGCAGCTTCGAGGAAAGCCTCGTAGGTGTAGAAACCACGGCCATTGCAGCCGGGGTCATTACGGTGCTTGAGGAATTCCTCGAATAGTTCTTTGGGGATGATGTACTCGAGACCGGGACATTGGCTCTGGCAGTTTCCTACGCCGCAGTAAGCATCGGATTCACCACACCATCCCCATCTGCTGCAACAGAACCCTTCTGCGCAACGCCTTCCTCCTCCTTGCTCCCCGCACCGGTAATTTTCCGCATCATCTGCCACCCCTTATGACCTTGCACTACAAGGAGGGGGAGGAGGAGGATGAGGAGAAGAGAGAAAATGGATTTTGGTGTTTTCATGGTTAGGTTTTTGGTTTTGGTGTGTAGAAGTGGGTGGGAGTTTGGGTCTATTTATAGACTGCTTTTGGGTGCATGTATGGATTCCTTGGGCGAGTGTACGCTAATATAGTATAAAATATCTAGTGAAATGATATGTGTTTTGAAGAGATATTTTAAATGTTTCTTCCGATTTAAAAATTATTATATTAAACAATAAATTTAAAAAGGTATAATTTAATAGTATAATTGTATTATAATTTATAAATTATTTAAAAGTATCATTTAATTTATATTTTTTTATATTTTAAAATTATGCGTATGACATATTATTTGGATAGGATTGATCCGATTAGATTATCATTTGATACTTGTCGGTGTAGCCGACGACCATAAAAACTTCACATTTATAATTATCATAATCATTAAAAAACAAGAATGTGGTTATAGTGTCAGTAGAAGACAACCATCATAATTAGACAAATCTCAACCTTGCACATATCATATAAAGATCTTAACCATTGAGTTTTTAACCTAATTAAAATTTCTGCATTAATTATCAAAAAGAATACTTGTAAATTCAGAAAAAATAATAATTTATTATAATGCTATTGTTTGGATGCTCCATTAATAATCTTTTAGTTAAGAGGGGACGTGGAAAAATTAAAAAAAAAATATTGAAGGATCCTCTTCCTTTTTTTTCTGTTCCCTACAGTAGTTATCCTGTTAATTTTTACGGCCATCTTTCTTGGCTTCATAAATTCCGGCGAAAAGCGTCCTATTTCATTAGAGACAATGCCGGCCCCTTCTCCTCACCATTTTCCAGCGAGTTCCAGTGCATCTCTTAGCCACCTTGTTGGTACTGCTTATATAATAATTAATGACACTCAGTTCAATTATAACTTCATCAAAAAAGAAAAAAGCACGGTGAACCACAAGCCATATCCAATCGCTAACCGAACGATTCCTCGGCCACTATCGGCGAATAGTTCCGAGGAGATTATGCCTTTATCCCCTAAAGAGTAGATTAAAATGGAGATTCTTAATTCTCGCAGTAACACGGATGCCATCATCAACCATCAGTAAAGGTGGACCATGGACATATGGTCGGAGGAGGAGATGAGTGGGAAGAGACATATTTCCGAGCCATTTGAAGGAACAAACTGCTGGAATTCATGGTGGCCGACGAGTTGGCTGGCAATAAGACAAGTGGCATGTAGCTTCTGCCACAACTTTCTGAGATGGACAAGGAGAGACACTGACGAGATAGACCGAGATAGTCTTCTATTGGGTGGGTAATCCAATAACACAAACACAACCCAATTTAATTATTTAAATGAAATTTTAGAAATATTGGTTTGATTTTTCAAATCCCATTTTTAAAATCAATTTTTAAACATAATTAAAAGTAAAAAAATTAAGCGGTTGTGATTAATCCAAAACACATATATGGTAAAAACGATTTAAGTTATGATGATTGCTGTAATTGTAATATAGTGACAATCACTAAAAAATTTTAATTTATTATTAAAAAGTCTAAGATTTGATTCCTCTCTTCTTTATTATATTATATTATCCTTTATGATTTATCTACACTTTAAAAAAATATTTATCCTCAAAAATAGTAGATGGACACTTCACAAGTGCTATAATAATTTGTTTAAGTGTTGAATATTAAGGGTTTTTTTCATTGTGCGTAATTGACTTTAACTTTTTATGGTTGTTTTTTTGGGTAATTATTGTCTTTTTTTTTTTTTTTGTATTTATTTCGTTATGATAGCTAATGGTGATTAATACTCCATATATATAGGTTTAAAGAAAAGAATTAATGCTCCGAGCATTAATTTAAAAAAAAAAATCGTGGCAGTGTTATCCTTTTACATATCCAATCACACCCTTGTAGAAAATTGGTATTAAGTATGTAAAAATATAATAGCCGATACTGTCCCACATATTGATAAAATAAATTATTTTAAGAGTGTATATAATAATCTTGTGAGTTACTCTTCGCATGACAATTGATTGTGGAATGGAACTTCACTTAACTTACATGCATGACTCTGTTAAAATAAGGCTCAGTTTATGACATGGTATCAAAGCAAAGTTGCTTGATCTTGGTTTGCCACCACCATCCAATTAATGTCACGTGTTGTGCCTTGTCAAGAATCCACACATGAGGGAGTGCGTGAAAAATATATAGTGAATATTGTCCCATTTTTGATAAAATTAGTGGATTTGAGACTGTATATAAGTTTATAAGTTATTCCCTATGACTAATTGGATTTTAGGACGAAACCTCACTTGGCTTATTATATGCATGGCTTGGAACCAGTCCATCCAGGTTTCGGTAACTATTTATGTGGCCTACTAATTTTAGTTAAAACATTTTTGGAATCACTAAGGCTTGAATAAATATTTTCTTTAACCAATTCTAACGAAAAACTATAAATTTCAGACAAAAATATAATATGACATCATATAAAACGACTAATTTAGTCTTAGTTTCCATCACACGGCAACTAATTATAACCATTTATTTTCTTAAATGAAACAATTCCTTTTTTGTTCTATCATAAAAAATCCTATTTTTTAGGAAGATTAAAAGCGAGAAAACAATTAAGAATTTTGTCACATACATAATTAAATCGTGGAAATATGCGCCCACCCTATATATGGATCCAGAAGAAGCAACAATCACGTCGGTGCCACAAAATTATGGACCCTATTTTGTCACACTCATATAACTAGACCTAGCGGTCCATACGTACATCCAAAATGGCAAAAACACGCGTTAAGAAAAATCAAATTAAACACAAGCCATGAAAACGCCACACCCTTGCAATCTTCGTGCAAGATTTGTGATGCTATGCTTTTTGAGCCCCAATTACGATTTGTCGAGCATGATTTGTCCAAGACAAAAATAAGGATGTTCTCCTAAATTAAAATCATTGTTAGAAGCATATTTCCTAAATTCAATTTTAGCTCCTAATATTTTTTAAAAATACGTACACATACATGCATTGTGTGTGGAGTAGGGGAGTGGCAGCACAAATAAGTGTGAATAGTGGGAGAGAGGCGTCCAAAAGCGCGGCAAAGGCGCGACAGCACCACTGAGCAACCAACCACGTACCGCTGATAATGATAGAGTGATTGTGTGGGAAGTAAAGGTTACGGTGGCTGGCCGGCGCTGGTGCAGTTATCAATGGAGGAAGGTGAAAGGTGTAGTTCGGAGGCCAGAGATTGAGAGAGTCTATTATAACTATAACAAAGAAGAGAAAGGAAAATATATTAGTAATAAAGAGTGAGGTGTGTGGTTGAACTTATATAAGGTCCGTTCGAAATTAAATAAAAAATACACAGATACAAATAGAAACAGAAACAAACAGAAAAAATAGAAACAAATAGAAAAGAACATAATGAGTAATAAAAAATAGAAGAAATGAACAAAAATGAATAAAACAGAAACGAACGTAAATAAACAGACAACAAAAATAGGTAATGATTTTTATATAACTTTGAAAGGACCCAAAAATATAAACCAACTAATCTTGGACTAGCCCAGCTTGGTGTTGGAGTTAAACACCAAGCTTAAGTTTATGTATTGGGTGAGTTGAACTCAAGTTTGACTCTGTCAAACTAGATGAGCTGTCAGTAGAGTTCTAGCCCAAATACAAGCTCATGACCCGAGTTTTGAGTCTCACGACTCGAACTTGACTTATCTGGATTACATTTCAATAAAGAGGAATTTATAAATATTTTAATAACTTAAACATTTATTATTTTGTTTCACCAACAGAGTTAACAGTCATATCCTTGCCGCACAATCTACATTGAACTCAGTGGTACACACACGTATAAATGAAGATTTTTTCATAGTGAAAAAATATTTCAACTATATAATTAAAATAACTGTAAATCCTTCATTTTTTTCTTGAAATCTCAACCATTTATTGAAATATTTTATTTTATTATATTTTAAAAAATAAGCAATGTAAACTTGAATAGGTTGAACATAAAATTATTTATAGCAATTAATTATTGGTAAGAACTAAGTTTTAAATTTAAAATCGCAACTGTATGACGGAGTTTCTAACCAATAAGTATGAGGTTGTGTCCACAGATAGTTATGTTCCAAACAAAACAAAGTTATCTTAAACTTTCAAGTTAGGCAAATCAAGAGATGTGGGAGATATGATAACTAAACTAATCTTATTAAGTAATAAAAGGAATATCCGGGTTATAATTTTACCAATTGATAAACTAATTAATCTAGACAAGTCTAAACCTACCCAAGCCTCTACAAGTATTAATGGGTGGTCGATTACATCATCAAAGCCTACTCAAACCACGCTTTCGATGGTCATGAGCTATAATTTAATTGTTCACCTGCTTTCGTTAGGTTATCCAAATTAGACTATAAGAGTAGAAACCTATAGACTTAGCTAAGATTCGGGCTATTTTTATGCCAAAATTCCAACTATAAGTAAATTGACTTCACTTTTCAATGATATGCCAATCGCCTAAAAGGGAGACCAAAAAACCCTTTCAAGTATTCATTGAACATGCAATAGTCATAAGAAATAATCTCAAATAATAAGTATAAATTAGGTGAGTTAAGGCCTAAACGATATCAGTTAATCATTAGAGAGGATGATCACAACCAAAGCAACCAACTGTAGAAACTAATTAATATAAAAATATAAAATAAATCTAATAACTAAACTAAAGAACAAACTAGAAACAAACGGACTTTAATAAAAACATAAACTGATTAATTAAGCTCAAATATGAAAAAAATAATCTACTTAAAATTAATATCTAAACTAATAAAATCGAATTTCTACACGAAATTGAACAAACAAAATAATAAACGCAAATGTTTCCGTTCGTAAGCTTTCAAGCATGAATAGACAGACCCAAGTGCAGCATAAACTAGCCATTATTAAAGTAGAATGAGGACCAAGTAAGATTGAGGTAGAGACAACAAGCCCATGGTTTTTCATTGATTTTATTTTATGTTTTGCACTATAAACCTTCCAAGGAAAAAGTATATCTCGATTCTCGACTATTAAATTCTAGTTTTTGAGAAGGAAAGAGGATTTTCAAATAAGTCGGCTAATCTTCGACTAGCCAAGCTCGGAGTAAAACACCAGGCTTAAGCTTATGTATTGCGTGAGTTGAACTCAAGCTTGATTTTGTCAAATTCGGTGAGTCGTCAGTGAAGTTCGAGTCTGTCTACTGAGCTCAAGTACAAGCTCATGAGCCGAGTTTTGAGTCTCACAACTTGAACTCGACTTGTCTTAAATGCATCTCAATAAAAAGAAAAATATAATTTATTTAAATATTATATATTTTTCAATAACTTAAACGTTACTTATTTTGTTTCACCAAAAGAATTAACAGTCATATCCTTGCCATAAAATTATCCTTTGTCTCTCTCAATCATTAAACTCAGTGGCCCACCCAAACTCTCACAAAAAGAAGAAAAGTACATCGTTAACGAGAACCAAACACGTACCAATCATGGAACGATAACACATATTGCATTTGCATTCTTATACAAAATATATCCTTCTTGCTATAAGATAAAACTTAAGTGTACTCTTTTAATTTTAAATTTATAATATTATATATTAAATTGAAAAAAATTATGCAATTAAAGTCTTACAACAGTGATATCACTTATAATTGATGCAATGTCATCTTTTTATAAATAATATTTCACAATTGTAAAATTACATGTATAATACGTTTTTATAAATTGAATCGATCCAATTAGGATATTATTTTATTTATGTCAATATAATTAATACATATTAAAATGTTATAATTAATAACTAAATATAATGGTTAAAAATTTCTTAATTTTAAACCATATAATATATAAATTTGAGTTAAAACAAGAATCCTACAATGTGTCTTGTACAAAAGCACGAAATATATTAATATATATAAATATTATAGATAAATTTTTACCATTTAATAGGCAAAATCTCAATAATAGTTGTTATATCAAAAAATAAATTTTAAATGACATCAATTTTTTTGTAATAATACTTTTAAAAATAATTCAAGAAAGAAGAAATTACGTAAATCCTAATTATTAATAAATTAATAAAAAATATCATCTCAAACTTATCGCGATTTATTCTAATAATTCATAATAAGATGCATAATATTTATTTTATAAAAATAATGCCCAATAATGTAAAAATAACATTTAGGGAAAAAAATTTCATGATATGGGCCAAAAATTTAATCGGCTAACAATATGTATTATAACGTATTAAAATGCTTGTATACATGAACCTATATATATATATATATATATATATATAATCATCATTAAAATCAAGATTGTTAGAATTAATATCCTAGTTAGCATCAATTTGGGGGATGGTTAACATTAAAATCGTAAAATTGGATCGAGGATCGTAAGATTCTAATATTTGTTTGTAATAATGAAATTGTTTTTTTAATAAGAATAGAAATATTTGTAACATTCATAAAGATGTATAAAAATCCAGTAACACTATACTCGGTCGAAGATTTTGATACAAAATATAATTATCTATGGGTAATTTATGAATTTTATTTAGAATTATGAAATTAAATTCTAATGAAGTTCGAGGATCGTAGAATCGTATAATCATTTTACAATTCTACTATACATTTTTCAAATTAAATTAGGATCATAAGACTCCAATGAATCATAAGATTGTTAAACCCACATTAAAATGCTTGTACATATGAGTATAAATTATGAATAATAGGCTTGCATATATCATTATAATACTAACGTACAAAACTTCACTTCTACCCTTCCAATAAGACAAATAGATATTTATCTTGAAAATAATCCATTTAAAATTATATAATCTATAGACATACAATTTATAGGCACACATAAGGAGTGGAGTTTTATTAAAGTTTTCATACATATAACCATTATACCTTGATAGTCTAATTCAAATGAACGTAATATTCCAACATTGTCCAAAAAAAATAAAATTAAGTAGTACATATAATTCAACCATCATAAAATTCAATTATTTAAAATCTACAACAAAGTTTGAACACTTATATTTTTATTGGTAATTAAAGTAGCTAATAAATAATATAATAATGCATTGATAAAATTTTATCACCTGAAACGGATTATACCCTAGGTCAAATGTAAGAAATATTATATTCTTAGAATATAAAGTAGAATTACTCACAAAAACCCCAAAAAATATAAATAAAAATTCAATTCAAAATATTCACTTATAAAATTTGAAAAATCTAAATATATTGATGAGACAATATACAATATCATGCTCATGTTTATGAGAAATCTTATACCTACTTAAATACTGTCTTGTGAGATTGTTGTCATGACATGATAATGATATGAAATTCGGAAAAAAATCGTAATTCAAGTACTATTAAAAGATATAATAACTTCTAATTAAAACAATATGGAATTTGAGCTAAAATAAATAAGTTTTACGCACAAATATATTTAATCGCAACAATGGCCTAATTAATATGTAGAGAGAGTAAGAGATGAATATGATTATATTAATATATTTAAATGAAGAACTAATTTGAAGAAAAAGAATTAATGTGGAAGAAAAATAAAATTTAAGAGTTAATTAGAGGGGAAAGGCCTATTTGTGTTACATGTTTATAAAGGAAGAATTTTTTTTTAATTTTTTTTATCAAGGACTAATTTTTAAGTTAAATTTGCTTTTATTTGAATGATAATTTTAAACTCGGTAACTGCATAAATATTGCTAGCCATATAATATTTTCAATGGTTACTTATTTATAATAATATTTAATAAAACTTTAGTAAATAAATGCTTAGTATTACATATATAATTTTTCAGATATTTTTAATAAAATAAAAATAATTTAGTTTGAATTTCAAAAAGATAGAAAAAGGAGGGAAGCAATTTTTATATGTTTGTAAAGGAAGATTTTTTAAATTTTTTTATCAAAAGACTAATTTTTAAGTTATATGTTATAATTTTAAATTTGATAACTGCATAAATATTGCTAGTTATATAATATTTGCAATGGTTACTTTTTTATAAATAAATATTTATAATAATATTTAGTAAAAGTTTAGTAAATAAATATTTAGTAATATATATATATATATATATATATATATTATGTTTCAAACATTTTTAATAAAATGAAAACAATTTAGTTTGAATTTTAAAAAAGATAGAAAAAGGAGGGAAGCAAATTAAGAGGGGGTATTTAGACAGGATTTAATGTAATGCAAGTAACAATTCAAAAAAAAAAATATTTCAATTATAGAATTAGATATCCTCCATCTCGGAAAGAATGTCTCTTATTCCTTTTCTCGATGTACCAAAATTATGTTCATTTTCCATAAATAAAATCCTTTATCAATAAAATTTTCTAACAATTAAATTAATACATAAAAATTATTATTTTTATTAATTACTTTTAAAAAGTTTAAAAAAAGGGAATCGACCAAACGGTGATGTGTGAAGTAGTGAGCTTACAACAAATCCTTCACTTTTGACAGAGCATCTATTATATATAGGGCTGGGTCACGGTCCGGGCCGGGACGGCCCATCACTATAAAGGGTCGGGTCGGGCCAGGGAAAAATAAATGGGTTGGGTCGAGTTATGGGCCAACCGACCTCGACTCGCCCATGACCAGTCCATGGGCCGGAGTTAAACATTTGATGTTAGTGCTTGGTTTGGTAGCATGTAAGCTACACAAAAGACCAATATAATATAATTCCCAAAAGCTACCAGGAAGACAAATTCGTTCCTTCCAATTTCATGAACGGGTTGAGTACATTTGGGACAATCTTCAAGTAAATCGGATATAGAACACATATATTCAATAGAAGCCATACTCTAATGCACAAATATCACCTAGAACAACTAAGAAATGATTCCTAGCTAGCATCGGACGACAAAGGCCTAGAGGAGTTTGGAATATCAATACCGAAAATCAAGACTCCGGATCTTATATCGAGTGAGCGATAATGGTGAGTTTATCTGTCTATGACGAAGCTGTTTTGATTTACACTCTGCTTGCCCCAGCCAACTCCTTTTGTCCTCCGGCAGTAAGCAAGTCACAATCCTGCATATATTTGCCAATGACGAGTTAGTATGAACGACGTAGTTGCCTTCTCTTTTTTTCCCTTTTCTTTTCATTGTGATGTTTCGTGGTTGGAGTTGACAAGTGGAACAAAGGCCATATAAATAGGATTTGAACTCGGGTATCGGGCACTCAACCCAAAGATTTCAATAACTAAGCTAGCCGACGCTTTTTTAAAACCTTAGAGATGAAAGTCCGACAAGGATTGGTTGAGTTGAATCAATCAATCAAACTAGAAAATCTAGCGAGTAAATCACCATATTTGGTAGAAGTTTCTAGTAAATATTACATGTACAATAGCCTCGTGCACGTAGTTTCCCGTAAAGAACGGCACCTTCCATTGAAGCTAAATATTTTTGCTTCGTGCAATCTCCGGCTAAATAGAAACCCTCCACCGGTGATCTTTGTAGTGGGCGGCACGGTTCGCAGTTTGGGACAGTCTTATAAACAGACCTGCACAAGAACCAGGTGGTCGGTGACTCGCTATGCAAGGACAATCTAGTTCGCCTCACATCTATCATTGCTGTGCACGGATGTATACGAGAATATTGTTCATAATCTCGTAGTATATTCATCACGACATGAAAGGCTATCTTGCTCAAAAAGGTGTTGAATAGATATGCATACAAATATACCAAGAATCGTTTTTATCCATTCCGCAAAGCAATCAAACAAACAAGTACCCAAAACTAAACTCCCAAGCAATCTATTCAGTTTTTCACCCTAATTTAATTATTAAAGGGCCAATTGCTCAAACGGGAAGTACTTGAAAATTCCAAGTATATGACTCATTTTTGTCATTGGGTTGCCATGCACTCACAATCAGACCCAACTGGAAGAAATCAAAATTCAAACACCATGCTGCAAACCCAAAGAAAAATGTAGCAAACTTGTCCAAAATGAAGGCAGTAAAAGGGAAATCAAACCCTCCAGACTTCGAGTACCATCCATAAAGAATATACGAGATAATGAATCAGCTATCCTGGAAAGCCGTAGGGGAGATTCACCGAGCTATAACTAGAATTACTAGTTGCATTGCTCCTCTCCAAATTACACAAGTCATCCTTAATATCTCCAAATTACACATTGTGACAGTGATAAGCAAACTAGACTCATCAATGAAAAGCAAAACCCAATTCAAAGCAGAAGAGAACCAAAACCCAATTCAAAACAGAACAACAGAAACCCAATTTCGAAAAAATACAAAGCATGTACCCGAGGAGTGGGAGCAGAAGGAAGTAGTGCCGGCCAAATTAGGGTTACGGCGAAGCGAGAGAGAGAGAGCGAAGGTGGCGAAGGCTTCGGGCTCCGGTTCACCGGCGACGGTGGCGAGATGGTGGAAGAGCGACGGTGAGAGAGACAGGGCGTGCGAGAGAGAGAGAGCGATGGTGGTAGAAGGCTTCGGGCTCTGGTTCACCGGCGACAGTGGCGAGATGGTGGAAGAGCGACGGCAAGAGAGACAAAGCGTGCGATGCGAGAGAAAAGAGAGAGAGAGAGAGGCGAGAACACGATGGACAGAGCGACAGGGGCATGCGAGAGAGAGCAATGGCGAGATCGGGCGTGACCGCGTGAGAGACAGGACGAGATGGGTCTCCCGAATTGGCCCACGAATGGCCCGTGTATGACCCGCACATGACCCTTTTTTGGGTGGCCCTTTGGGCCCGACCCTCTTACTAAACAAATGGGCTTTGACCCTCTTTTTAGGCCCGGCCCCGAATACCCATAGGGGCCCTCGCCGACCGCCTGTGCCTAATTATATACCTAAAAATGAAGCAAATCAATGACTTTTAAGAATAGGGGATTTTGTGGGCCAAAAGTAATGATGTGTCACCTAAAATTATATGCTCCCATGTACATATAAGAATTTGTACACTTTTAAAGCAAATCAATGAATTTTAAGAATATCTATATAATACTCCATCCATTTCACAATACATGTCATTTTTAAATAATTTTTCTCGTTTCATAATACTTGTCACTTTATAATTTTAATGACATATTAACTACTAGTTTACCAATTTTATCCTTATTAATTGCGTTCTTCATTTCCAATAAAGTATAAGGGTAACTTGGTCTTTTAAAATAAAATTTATCATAAATTTCGTATTTCCTTGTTATTCCCACATAACCTTAAAACGACATGTATTTAAAATGGAGGGAATAATTCGATAACTACTATTTTGATTTTGAGCTCAAAGTGTCATTAATTTGCATTTAATTTTAATGATATACCCTCAGTCACGAAAAGAATGTCTTTTGTTTCTTTTTGGGATGTACCAAAATTATTTCCATTTCAATAACAATAAAACCCTTTATTAATAAAATTTTCTTATAAACCGCTCTTAATTTTGAATTCGCAAACAATGATCATATGAAATGACATTTCAACGTACATATTTGAACTCAAATTATTAATGGCATTATTGATACATTATTTAGAGAGTTTTAGCTTACTAATACTTCTTAAAATGCGTACTCGTACAAGACAAAGAGGACATTTTTTTATTGAAACGAAGGTGACCAACATATCGATATGCTTAGTACCTGTAGTAGGATACATTATTACTGACTGAATGTACATAGATAAAACACATAATCTTAAGGAGGGTCTCACATACTATCTCTGTGAGACCAACTTATTTTTATTTCTGGACTGTTATTACGTCTTACAGCTTTATAACATGAGATAGCAGTAGCATTTAGAACAAACTCGTAGGCAACTCGAGAACGGAGGACCCAAAATGGCCGCCAAAAGGCACCTGCTTGTAGCAATCAAGATTGTTCCCATAGCTGACACCCAGGATGTCACAGTTTCTTTTGTAAAATCCGATCCGATTTTCGCCCCTTACGTCTGGTCCACGTCCGCATTCAACATCTCCGTTAATGACATTGGTGGTAGTACCAAAACCGGGGAGTCGCCCAGCGTTGGCATCTGCATTAGATGGTGTCCATGTTCCCACCATTACACCATGACAAGATGAGGTCCTATTTTGCGGAACATTGATTCCGTGCCTCATCCAAAACCAGATTGCAGTCTTGAAGGAAATCACGGGATCAGTTGCCACCAGATCTGGGTTAGACAAAAGGTCCAACCCGAGAAAGCTTCCTGCTCGTCCATAATAAGTGTTGCTGCACCCCACAATTAATCGTGTAAGTAAATCCGCCTACTTATTAGAGTATTTCTTTGGCATTCATCCATCAACTTAGGCTATACTTTTCTACAAACTGTGAATAAACAAGTTACCTTGTTCTCAAAAAAATATTTAATTTGAAGAAGAAGATATATATATATATATATATATATATATATATATATATATATATATATATATATATATATATATATATATATATATATATATATAAAATAAGAGTAAGGAGGCATACTAGGCAAGCTGGAATGGTCCGCGGGGGTAGTACTTCTTGCCGGGAACACAAGGCCATTCGAGATCATCAATGCAAAAACTATCTTGGGTGTTATTGTCAGCCAAGAAGCAATACCCCAAGCGTATCGTCCACCTGGTGCACCAGGCCATCCTCCTGTTCATTTACAGGGATTCACAGTCGTTAAGGTCGGGTAAAATAGAGTATTGTCGCCTATAGTACATTGATCACAAACTCTAATATAATACCTTTTACATAAAAATTATATATGATGAGACATATTTCTCTAGATAACTTTTCAAAGGTATTGGGATGATTGAAAATGACTAATTATAGTCATCCCTATATATGCCAACTATTAATCACCTCATAATCTTTAAAAGTCAATCATATAGGTGTCCGTCTCACGAAACGTTTCATTTAAGTGTATGTATGCCTAAGCTTTTCTAGTTCTTTTTTCACCCCTTCCAACTTTTCAAATTTAGGTTTAAGAGGAGCAAGTGATGAGTATGTTTACTTAAGTTAGATGATTTAAAGGTTAAAACTAATACCATCAGTGACATGAGAAGTCTGAGCAATGAAAGCAGCAATTTCCCTCAAGCGAGTGATGGTATCCCCATCATTGCCAAAAAGAGGGAAGGTGGACTCGGCAGCTTCAATGAAGGCTTCATAGGTGTAGAAGCCTCGACCCTGGCAAGCCCAGTCATTACGATGGGGAAGCAAACTCTCGAAGAGCTCCTTGGTGACGACCTCGTGTAGTTCCCCGGCAGGGCACTGGCTCCGGCAGTGTCTGCCACAGTGACTCTCGAACGCTCCACACCATCCCCATATGCTGCAGCAATCCCCGGGCATGCACCTGGCATTCCCAAAGCTCGGCCCGCACCGGGTAAATGCTTCCCCCTCATGACCGAGCATAAGGAGGAAGAGGAGGAGAGAGAAAATAAGCAGCGGTGTTTTCATGGTTGGTTTCTTTGGTTTTATTATGAGAAAAGAGGCAAGGACGAGGGTGTATTTATAAGGGCCTCTGAGCTTTGTGACGAACAAATTCTGAAGAGCTGCGTACAAAGCTAGCATATTTATTTATTTATTTATTATATATAATTTTTTATATTGTTTGATAGAATATTATAGTTTGAAAATAGGTTTACTAAAAATTATAAATAAAATTTATTAATTATTGAAAAAGATACGAGATAGTTAATTAAAAAAATTAAATAAATATAAGACTCAATTATCAACAAATATATATTATTATTATTATTATTATTATTATTATTATTATTAACAACAACAACAATAATAATAATTTACAATAATAATATAAAATAATTTTTAAAAAACAATTTTAATTTTATCCCATGGTTAACAACCAAACAACAAAAAGTGAAACTTGATTTCATTCTTGTTTTCTACCAAATACTTGAAGAGAATATTCAAGTTCCATACCTAACCCCTCGGTATCATTCATTGATTCCATTCCATTTCAATTTTGTATACCAAACAGGGCCTAATTGTTTTCTGAAACCGCCAATAAATACAATCCATATCCCAAAAAACTACTTTTATAAACATTGATCACCGGGGTTCTTATAACAACTTTAGAGGTGGTAATTAGGTCAATTAATTGTGTTTGGGTTACCTCATTTAGGTTGGGTCATTTTTGAGTCAGCATCTTGTCGAGTCATGATGGATTTGAGCCGGGTGATTTTAGATTCGGGTGAAATACAGGTTAGTTTTTAATTCTTTATATTTTAAGAGCTATAATCTACGAGTAGTCGACCTACAAGATCACCTCAACTTCATAATGTTATGCCCCATTCTCAAGCCTACTTATATAAGATATATTTTCTAAATACAACATAAATATATTAGTTATTAGTTTCCTCATTTTCACTCATTTTCTTGTTATTAATCCTTTTATTCAATAATAGGTCAATTTGGATCAAGGTAATTTTCGAATTAATAAGCCTTAAATCAAGTTATTTTTAGAAATTGGATTACTTTTGGGTCGAGTAAATATCGGGTCCAGTCAACATAGGTCGAATCATTTCAAGTTCGGGTTTAAAATTTTAGTTAAATTTTTGGTTCAGCTTTGTCTTTCAGTTGCAATTGTTGGGGTCCGATTGGTGGGTCGGGTCACTTGTTGCCACCTCTATTTATAATACATCCATCAAAAGAGATCCACGAATATGATATTATATGTTCTTGGTAATATATCTGTTGATCTGATATATAGTTTTCTGGGAAGAGATATTCTGCAGATTTAAAATGCCTCACTGAAGTGTTGAATTCTATTGAGGAGCCGCTTTGTCTTTCAGTTGCAATTCTTCCCTTGAAGATAGAAGAAGAAGATGGGCAGACGAATTTGGGAGGGCGTTGGTGGGAGAAGGGAGATGGCAGTTACTTACCAACGTGAAGCGAGTTGGGAGGATCAATTATGATGAGGAGCCCATCTTTTTTAACACATTATTACTCCCTCCATTTTATAAATTTCTTCCTAAATTGGAAAAGCATATATTTAAAAAAATTAGAAATATTAACTAATAAATGATAAATTTTGTGAAAATAATAAAATATAATTGGTGAAAAGCATATAATCGGCAATTGACAAGTATCAAGTTACATCTTAATCAAATCAACAATACCCAAAAGGTGCATCATATACGTAATTTTATACATATAAAAAATTATGGATAAAATGGTGATTTTACATAATATATAACTTGTAATACAATTTTACTATTCAATAATGATACCATTCTCTTTTAATTTGTTATATAATATAGTAATTTTTAAATCGAGAAAAGATATTTAAGGTATATTTTGATGCAATATACATATGGTTTCACTTTGTGATTTAGGAATAAAATTATAAAATGGAGGAAGTAACATTAAAAGAGAGGTTAACGAAAAATGTAGCAAAAGTTGGGGATAGCCATGGATCAGGTTTTGAAAGATTGTTTCAAATTGACTCTGAATTTTAGTTCAATTGCAAAATTATATATATATCCATATCTCAAAACTCCCGTCACCGTACCGGGTGCAGGGGTTTAAGTAATAATCTTACTTCTAAATTTGCTGATTTTTTATAAAATTGCGGAGCAATTAATTCCGACGTATTCTATATTTTTACAACACCGTTAAATTATCTACTACTCTATAGAAAAGCAGCAAACAAAATTTAAAAATCCATTTTACTGTAACTATTACGATCTAAGCTACGAAATTAAAGCAAAGAAACTCACTTTTATCAGGTACTCCCTCCATTTCACAATAAATATTATTTTAACTAACAATTTTGTTTCACGATATCTATTACTGTACCATTCCAATGACATATTAATAATTAATTTACTAATTTATCCATATTAATTAATTTTTTTCCTTTGCTTCTTTCATTGATTTTTTTGTCCTCTAATGAAATATTGGGACAATTTGATCTTTTAACATAAATTTTTATATTATATTTTTTTATAGAGAGGGAAATTTCATTAGTAAAAAATTTATACGCCATCTACAAAGATAATTTTCTAACAAGGTAAATCTAAAATATTAAAACAAATCTCTATTTCGACAAAATTAATCGTAAATATTCTTCCGTTCAACTCTATACTTGCAACATCAATTTGGCCACAAATCATGTTCTTCGACTTCAATATGTCTTTCCCGAACATCAACTAACTATTGTACAACTTTATAGAATAGATTTTTGTGTGATATAACAGATCCAACATAAAAGAAAATATCACTTTGATCGAGTCATATGAAATTTCATTATTGAATCATTTCCAACCAAAATCAATGAAACTAATTGATAAAAATATCAAAAATATACCCTCCAATCAAATCAATAACCCTAAAAACTTGCACGTATTAGTAAGAGAAACAAACTCTTATAATAAGGAGAGAAACCCAAACTCTCACAAAAAATAAGAGAAATCCAAACTCTTACAATAAAGAGAGAAACCCAAACTCTTACAAGAAGAAAAGAAATTCAAACTTGCACAAGAATTACTAGACAGAAAATAATAATATCTTTAAATCTTGATTCGGTTGAAAAATTAAAATAAAAAGGGTTTATCAAAGAGTGTAATTACGTCAATAGCAACCCTAATAATATAAAAAAAGAAAAAAATAATTGATACAGAATGATAGAGAGGAATAAAGGAGAGAAGAGAAGAGAGGACTAAGAAAACTCTTTTAAAAGTATTATTAATTAGTATAAATTTTATATTTTTGTAATATTATTTTATAACCTTAAAACAAGATGCCCACCTCGGATGATTGAGGTTGTGCTTTAATTTTGTAGCATGTGAAAAATATTTTAGGGGTTTACAATAATAATTTATCCGACAGGTATGCCATGGTGCTACTTGTTTGATTGGACGGCACTACAATATCGCAATCTTCCCCTGTGAAAATTTTATCCGACAGGTATGCCAGGGTGCTACTATTTTCATCTTCAGATTCAGGATAACTCGTATGGCTATGGGCATGCAATGTGTCTAACGTTCCATCGACATATTTTTAACGCGATACGTCTAAACACACCGACAAACACATGTTCAAATTAACATCGATGTGTATGCCTCGATGTTCAAAGCATAATGCCTTCTTTTACTTTCAGTTATCAGTTAAGTCTTTTAATTAAGTTGGTTTTTAATATAGTATTAAATAGGGCTGAACAGGATGTTCAAAGTATAATACCTTCTTTCACTTTCACTTATCAAATTAACATCTATGTATATCATAATTAACTTATTAATATAAGATGTGAATATATGTTTATGATAATACAAATTTAATATATGCTAAGACTATGTAGAAAAAAGGGAATGAAGTTCATGTGTGTATAGGATTATTGTTTATGTGTTACGTTCTAGAGCGTTGATCATAGAAGTGATTTTTCTTTATGTGTTTCAAGTCGCCTATTGAATAGGTTTTACCAATCCACTACGATGTGATTTTCGGCCTTTATGGTATGTGATATGTGTAGATCCATATTTAAAACTTGTGATAACTTCGTTCGATTTACCAAGATGTGAATTATTGCTCCATAATTTATGATTTTAGGTAGCCACGTTCTCTCGAGCGATGAGTCCTTGGTTGGTATCTTGTGTTGACTTCAGTCAATCCATCAAGATGTGTTTATAGCCCTTGAATTTTGTAATAGTTCCTTGTATTAGTAATGAGTGAATTTTCGTAAGATTAAGAAACTCAACGACATAATCAAAAATCTGATTTATATATTAAATTATAACTAAATATGATATGATATTTGTATCATTATAAATATTGATTACACCCGTGATGAAGGAAAACTTCAATTCATTCTATTCACCGTGATATGATATTTGAGGTTGTGCTTTAATTTTTTAACATGTGAAAAATATTTTAGGGAGTTACAGTAATAATTTGTCCAACGGATACGTCATGGCGCTACTTATTTGATTGGACGGCCCTACAACATCACAATCTTCCCATGTGAAAATTGCACAAATTGTATGACGTTTAAGTATACTTGACAATCGGGTCATTTGGTTCGAGTTCGGTTTGGGTTAATTTCGGGTTGATCTTGTTCAGGTTCGGATTTTGGGTTCGGGTCAACTTCGGTTCGGGTAAACTTCGAGTCGATCTCGTTCGAGTTCGTTTGGTTTCGGTTTGGGTCAATTTCGATTCTGTTCAACTTCGGGTCAATCTCATTCGGGTTCGATTCGATTTAATTTTAGATTGTGTCGTAATCGGGTCACTTTTTGGGTCAAAATCGATTCAAAATTGTACCACTATGGGCACAAAAGTCCATCCTCAAAAACAATATGGGTTGTGTCACTTTTATTTGGGTTAAATCGATTCGGGTCCGATTCGGTTTCGGTTCTGTTCGGCTTCGATTCGAGTCGGAATCGAGTTCATTAGATTTCGGGTCGGTTCGGTTTGGGTCGGTCCATTTCGGTTTTCGGGTCAAAATCAATTCAATCTGTTTCAAATGTTGGTTCAGTTTGGATTTCGGGTCATTCAAGTTGATTCGTTCGGTTCGCGTCGGCTTTACTCGGATTTACGTTTAAGATTTAGGATAACCTATATGGCCATGGGCATGCAATGTGTTCAACTTTCCATGACATATTTTTAACCCAATAATTCTAAACATAGCAACAAAACGTATATCAAGTTAACATCGATGTATGTGACTTAGCTTTACTTTTTGGGTCCCCCGATACATTTTAGATTCTTGTAAAGAATTATTATGAGATAAGTAACATGTCGCATCAGATTATGAGATAGGTAACATGTCGCATCGGGTATAAAAGAGAGGTTAGGGAAGAATGTAGCAAAAGTTGGGGATAACCATGAATCGGGTTTAGAAAGATTGGCTCAAATAGACTGAATTTTAGTTCAATTGCAAAATTATTCATATATCCATATCTCAAAACTCCTGTCACCATACAGGGTGCGGGGTGTTTAAGTAATAATCTTACTTCTAAATTTGCTGAATTTTTATAAAATTGCGGAGCAATTAATTCCAACGTATTTTATATTTTTACAACACCGTTAAATTATCTACTACTCTATAGAAAAGGAGCAAGCAAAGTTTAAAACCCATTTTACTTTAACTATTACAATCTAAGCTACGGAATTAAAGCAAAGAAACTCACTTTTATCAGATACTCGTTCCATTTTACAATAAATGTTACTTTAACTAACAATTTTGTTTCACGATAACTGTCAATATACCATTCCAATGACGTATTAATAATTAATTTACTAATTTTATTTAAGAAAACTCTTTTAAGAGTATTATTAATTAGTATAAATTTTATATTTTTTAATATTATTTTATAACCTTAAAACAAGATGCCCACCTCGGATGATTGAGGTTGTGCTTTAATTTTATGGCATGTGAAAAATATTTGAGGGAGTCACAGTAACAATTTATCCGACAGGTATGCGAGGGCGTTACTTGTTTGATTGGGCGGCACTACAATATCGCAATCTTCCCATGTGAAAATTTTGTCATAAATTGTACGACGTTTCAGATTCAGGATAACATGGCTATGGGCATGCAATGTGTCTAACGTTCCATTGACATATTTTTAATCCGATACGTCTAAACACACCGACAAACACATGTATACAATTAACATCGATGTATATGCCTCGATGTTCAAAGTCTTCCTTCACTTTCAATTATTAGTTTAGTCTTTTAATTTAGTTAGTATTAAATAGGGCTGAACAGGATATTCAAAGTATAATACCTTTTTCACTTCCAATTATCAAATTAACATCGATGTACATTATGACTAATGTAAGATTTGAATATGTGTTTTCTTGAAAAGAAAAAAATATGATGATAATACAAATTTAATATATGCTAAGACTGTGTAGACAAAGGGGAATGAAGTTGACGTGTGTATTGTTTATGTATTACGTTCTAGAGCCGTGATCATAGAAGTGATTTTTCTTTATGTGTTTCAAGTCGTCCGTTGAAGAGATTTTACCAATCCACTACAATGCGATTTTCGAACTTTGTGTTATGTGATATGTGTAGATCCCTATTTAAACCTTGTAATGACTTCGTTCAATTTACCGAAATGTGAATTATTGCTCTATAATTTATGATTTTAGGCAGCCACGTTCTCTAGAGCGATGGATCCTTAGTTGGTATCTTGTGTTGACTTCAATCGATTCATCAAGATATGTTTATGGCCCTTGAGTTTTGTTATAGTTGCTTGTATTAGCAATGAGTGAATTTTCCTAAAATTAAGAAATTCAACTACGTAATTAACATTCTGATTCATATATTAAATTATAATTAAATATGATATAATATTTTTAAGATTATAAATATTGGTTACATCCATGATGTGGCCATGGGCATGCAATGTGTTCAACTTTCCATGACATATTTTTATCCCTCATAATTCTAAACATACCAAAACATGTATCAAGTTAACATCGATGTATGTGTCTCAATTTAAAAGCGGTTCCCAGTTCTGTTGCAACCGAGTTCTCCATTTTTAGAACTGGTGTTGGAATTAGTGGAAGCCATATCCCGTACCGAGTATTCACTTGGTTGCATCTCTAACTTAAGCTTTTTTTTTTAAAAAAAAAAAAACTGGACATTCTCTTCTTCTTTTTCTGTTTTTTTTTCTTTTTTTCTCTTTTATGCATACAATTTTATTCCAAACTTCAACAAAATAAGCACATCTTCTTTGCCATAAAATTAAATAAAAAAGTGTTGCTTGTTTGAACATGGCATTTGGGGTGGCAGAAGGTAGACAAATCTCTCTCTCTCTCTCTCTCTCTCTCTCTAGCTAAGACCCGTGCGTTGCGACGAATTAAATTTTTAAACAAAATGATGTATTGAAACATTTTCTAAATATTCACTATTAGATCCCGATTCTCAAAGATTTATTTTTGTCTATAATACCTATTACATCAAGAATAATGAGTTCATCCTCAATCAAAATACATCATAACTAAACTAATGGGAACTCTCTTTTAGGTGGTAACAGGGAAAAATTCACAATCACCTAGACTCAATAACCTAAAATATAAGAGTTGATATTGATGTAAACAATAGTAGAGATAAAGTTTAAAGTATCATTAAAAACACTACATAAGAGTAATATAAGGTAATACAATGAAAATAATGATGGTTAAACAATAACATAACCTCAATCAAACTTTACTTCCTTATTTATTTTGGATAAGTCTATTTATCGATACCAAGTAAAGGCATTTTATTTGGGTAAGTCTATTTATCGATGCCAAATAAAGGCAGTTTATTTTGGGTAAGTTTATCTAATCCATATACTATTATTAAAACCTATAATGTCCGATCATATATATAAATCACGCAATTCAATTATACCTTAAAAGATAAAATCAACAACTTATTTTGATCATTTTGCTCATTATATTGTACGGTATGTTGAAAGTAAGAAATGATTAAATTGATTTTTTAAACCCATATCATCGAGCCGTGAGATGATTAAAAAACTCTTTGCTACATATTATTAAGTTTGAAAAATAAAACACTATACACTAAAATCCCGTTGGCATATCACATACAACTTAAGAAACGCGCTTTAAACTTAAGCTCCTACCTAGCTATTACATTAAACATATGAGGTACAAATAGCTCCAACTTGGATTGCACACTCACCAACTCACCACCAATTGTACCTTCAGTTTGGAACGCCCATCCATCAACTCAAAAGTTAAACTCTTCGACAATAAGCTTCAATATCACTAAACACAACTCCTTTCCCTCCCCAAAAAAGGGGTGTCAAAGTTGTTGAAGGTCTTGGAGTTGTAAAGAGAAGGTATGCTTTCAAAAATTGCAAAATAATCAAAACAAAACCATTAAATTTGTCAATTCGACCTCAATCTCCCACTTCACAAATTAGTGAGACATTGATGCACCATTATCCCAACACCTTCACATTACGAAATCCAATCTCTGTCCCTCTTGAAATTCATAAAATCCACCCTTGCCACCTCGAACCCGCAAAGAGGGAGAGTGATATTGAGAGGAGGATCTTTCTTGAGAAAAATTACACCAATAATGTTGAATGTACGAAATGAAGAAAATGAAAGACTATAATGGATAGATAAAAACTACCTAAGACTGCTACCCTTGCACTCGCTGCGTAGCTATGGACCCTCACCGTAAAACAAAGTAAAACCTAATTACATCCCAACCGCATAAAACACATAAAAGAACCTAAAACACTGTAGCAACATTCTTATTTAAAAAAACTTCAGCAAAGTAAAACCTAATTACAACCTATCAAACACAAAAAAACCTAAATTAAAAAAAAAACTTCAGCAAAGTTAAGAATCTCAAAACATGATGTTCACAACTTCAAAAACAAAATATGGGTTGCTCCCATATGATAATTTAAGTCCAATAATCCTAACTCATTGCAAATAGTCACACAAACATATTTCCCAAATTTATCAAATAGTTATAAACACAAAAACCCATTCAAAAAGGATACCAACAAAATGCCCACAACTCAAAATACAAAATAAAATCACCAAAAAAATCGAAAACCTAACAGATTGCAAATCTACCTATATAATCACATATCCATAGTAACACAAAATAACTAGATCATCAATTATCATTTAATATAAAAATAAAAAACAAAATACCTAATAAAGTAGAAAATTGATGCAACTCTGAAAGAACAGGGTTGTGAGATATGTAAAGAAGCCACAGAGCCTCAATCCCGAACCGATTCAACCTCCAATCCCTAAGTTGCTCTCATGATCGAAAACAAACCCAAAAATTGTTAGAAAAGGAATTTCTCACAATTATGTAAACAAAACTTCAATGTTCAATCAATCTTCCCCCCAAAAAAACAAATAAAGAAATTACCGCATTTTAGATAACCTCGCCCGTCTTAAAATCCTCCTCCCCACAACTTGAGACCATCAATCTTGAGTCTTTCCTTTCGGATAAACATAGACCATAGAATACGAAATATGATTGTTAAACCCATAGAATAAGAGATGATTTTTGAGGGGAAGAGACCAAACTCTAAAACAATAACCGAACCTTTTCCACTCGGAGAAGTTTAAATTAGATAGACAAATTGAACCTTTTCTTCATCTTCAATCTCTCTCACTTTCGCTCCTCGCTCACCGATAAACCGGAATTTTACGTGCTTTTCCACTCCCTTATTAGCTAATTTCGACACTTCAAAGGCCTTCTCACCTAAATTCTTATCTGATTTTGCTTACTTTCTTCATTTATGATTAAAGTGTGCGAATTTATATGTTTTGAGGTAATCCCGCCTTTTATGATGAAGAATACATCTTTCAAAGTGCTAAGGAAAAGAGCGGGAGGCCATAGAAGGTCGGAGAGCGAAGAAAAAGGTCAAACCAAGTCAGCCCTGGCTGTAGCACTCGGCCGTGCTGAAGAAAAGAAGGAAAAGGCACCTAGCACAGCATCGTGCCGAAGCGTAAGAGGTCAGCACGAGCCATGCTAGGAATTCGGAAATTAATCGAAGGCGCCGTGAGCTTGCACGGGTTAAGCACGGTTTCAGCACAGGCCATGCTAAGAATTGGGGATTTAATTGAAGGCGCCGTGAGCTTGCACGGGTGCAGCACGGGTTCAGCATCGGTCGTGCCAATCGGCAGTGTACGTTTTTCGCATCTTTTATTCCGAAGCTGTCATTTTTCCGGAGAGACTTTTTATGCTGCGTTTTTTAGACTAGTTTCTCTCTACTTTTAAGCACTTATTTCCATTGTTAAGGGATCAAAGCTTGGAGTTATTTTCATCTAATCGCAAGTTAATTCAAGTTTACAGTATTATTATTCTTCTCTCTACTTCCATCTTGCATTCTTTTCAGTCTTCATTCCTCAATCTGTTGTCAAATGCCATGAATATGTGTGGCTAAATTTCCAACTTAGGTTGGGTATTTGCCACTAATATGCTAGTTTAATCGTAATTTATGCTTTGATATTAATTTGCAATTGTTTGATGAATTTCCGACTTGTTGATACTTATTGAATTGGTGTGAGGTTCGAGAGAATCCTACCTTTATTGTTTTTGGGAATTGAGTAGACTTCGAGAGAAGAGACTTAGTTCTACTTCAACTTGTTGGATGATTACAACTTAGATATGAGAATAATTTAGGTTGTTATTAAGGGAAGAGTCGATAATCATGTAATTCTTTGGTTTTAATTGTGTAAGAAGAACGATTAATTCAATTGAGTTAGCTTAATGACCTTCGAGAGAAGGCTTAGGTGGTTTAAACTGCATCGATTCCCTAGTTCATCGCAATTGTGAATAGTGTAGAAGCATGTGATTAAGATTGTTGGCATGTTAGCTTGGTAAATCCCTACATAAGGTTTTCTTTAGTTGATTTCATTTCGTTTTGTAGTGCTTGCGTTACCAACCAATTTGAATTGTTTCTTTACTTAGTTCATAAGGACATTGACCTTAGACTTGTACGAGACCTAGCTCCCCGAGACCGACAACCGTACTCTCATTAGTACAACAACAAAATGGCGCCGTTGCCTGGGAGCTAGCGCCACTCCTTAGTTTAAGTAATGTGACACTTTTGAATTGAGCTTTTTATTTTTCTTTGTTTTTCTTCTTCCTTTTTGTTTTTATCTTTGCTTGAGCCTACTTACGCTTGGTATAGTTTCTTGAGTGTATGCTTAGGAGGAATCATAGAGGTGAAGAACTAGCACCTCTTGATCTCGAAATTGAAGCAACTATCGGGCGCATAAGTGGTGCAGCTCGCAGGCGAAGAAAGAAGCAAAATATGGATGGAACTCCACCCCTACCTCGTACCCTTCAATCCTACTCAGCTCCTTCAACGGGTACAGGAGGTTCCGCTATTGTGTTGCTCGATCTACCGGAGGGAACCAACTTTGATTTCAAGCCCGGTTTCATCCACCTCATTGAGCAGTAATCAATTCAGAGGGTCACCGGTGGAGAACCCCATCAAGCACATCAACTCATTTCTTGAGCGTTGCGGTATGATCAAGATGGCGGGAGTAAATGACGAGTACCTTAGGTTGAAGTTCTTTCCTTTTTCCCTCACCGATAAGGCAAAGAACTGGCTAGAGAACTGTGCTCCCAACTCTTTCCGCACATGGGCTGAGTTGAACCTTGCCTTCCTCAATCGGTTCTTTCCACCGGGCAAGGCTTCCAAGTTAAGGCTTGACATCCTCCAGTTCAAGCAACATTCCGGAGAGTCTTTATTTGAAGCTTGGGAGCGGTTTAAAGGGATGCAGCGAGAGTGCCCTCATCATGATATTCAACCATGGATGCTCACTCAAATTTTTTATGAGGGGCTTTCGGACTCGGTGCGATTATCTGTGGACAATGCTTCAGGGGTACCTTCATGAAGAAGACAATAGAGCAAGCTGATGCTTTATTAGAGGAGATGGCCTCCAATGCCTACAATTGGGGCGTTGGAAGGGATGATCGTGAACTAGTCAAGCATAATGTGGATGCAGTGGCTCTTTTGGCCAACAAGGTAGAAGCTCTCACGTTGCAAATGGAGAAATTTGTGGCAAACCCTTCAATTGGCACTTCCTCTTCTTCCACCGCTCAAGAGATGGGATATTCTTGTGAAGCATGTGGCGGTCCTCATCCCCATTTGGAGTGTCATTCTAGCTTCTCTACATCCGAGCAAGCTAATGCTCTCCACAATTTCCCTCCTAGGCCACCACCACAGAACAACCCCGACTCTCAAACTTATAACCCCGGCTGGAAAAATCATCCCAATTTCTCCTACCTCAACAACAATCCTCATCCCTACCAAAATCCATCTCAGCTACCCGGTTTCCATCCACCACCACAAAACCGGCCTCCCATTTCATACAATCCTCCTCCTCCACCTCCACAGAAATCTAACCTTGAAATTCTCATGGAAGGTTTCATCCAAGCCCAAACCAAGACTAATGAGCAATTATCCACTCATCAAAAGATGTTAGAGACCCAAATTGCACAAATTGCTCAACAAGTAAACCACCTTACCCAATCCCAAGGAAAGTTGCCAGCACAACCTCGAGCCAAATCCTAAGGGGCACATCAACTCTCTCCGGAATTGTGTCGGTCGCTGCTATATATTATTACATGTCAACATGACTTATCCAATATCCATTTACCACTTAAAAAGTTTAAACCTTATGAAAATATACATCTAGAATTCAACGAAAGTATAGAAGAAATGAAAAACACTTTATAGTCGAACTCCCACCGTAAGTTAAGACTCATCATATCTCCCACCAATTTCAGCCACCACCATAACCAATTCACATGTGCCATATTTGATAAAATTCCCCACTACCACAAATATCAATTCTCCCAATGATCCCACTACCACCGCCCTCCCCTCCAACCCCTATCCATATCCATTTCTCAAACACCACCTTATCCAAAGCTTCATATAAAAAAAGAGATAAGATTATAATTGTAACGCCCTCAATTACCATTACTTAATAATCCCCTCATTAGGGACTATTACGTAAGGTCGCAGCGGAAGGTAACGATCGAAGGCGCTACCGCCGTCCTAAAAATAGGACAAGGCTAAATAATTTGAAATAAAATGAAGTATGATCTGTGCATCCACTGTTATATTTCCAATGATACTGTTAGGAGTAACTACTTATTACCCAAGTAGCTAGGTCATCCCAAAACATAGGTTACTTGGTTTAGCAACGTAATATTTATACAACCTAGACTTTTGTCTAGTCCACAAATTAATATACGACGTACAATAATTCCCAAGGCCATACCTAACCCTGGTTGAAGGTAAAATCACCGTGAGCGTCTATGTACCTTCGGATCTGCGAATGCCACATGGCTGGCTAGGGTTTGCCTTCATCGGACTTAGGAAATGGTTGATTGTTCACCAATGCTTCTTCCTAAAACAAAAACAGTAAAATATTTGAAAGAGTGAGTCGAAACTCGATACGAACATTCCTGCACTGTAAAATAACTTGAAGAATATTTTGATTGAGCGCGCGCATTTCAATTCATTTTAGTTTGAAACCGGGGGAGATAATATAAGTAAAATTGCTTGCTGGTTATCATCCGGAAGTGGAACCCTTGGTAATTGATACGATCGTTGAACAGTGTCACCCCGGGCCGATCGATAACCCGAGTTGACGCCGCGCGAGGGTATAATTGGCGGGCCTAAGCCCTTGGTAATTGATAATTGGGCGGGGACCACTTAATTAGGTGGAAAAACTTGCCTTGTAAATGATTCATTATTAGTTATATATATGAGAAATGTTGAGATTTGATGAAACATGTGAGTTTTCGAAAGGTACGAGCAATGAACGTACTCGAACCGAGAATATTTGTTTCTCCCCTTTTGCGAAATTTGAGTCACCGGCTATTCAGGCAACGGAAGTGGCCTCGGTTACGTTTAAAATAGATTTCTAGGGTTAATGATGTTTTCTTGAGTTTTAATGCTTGAATTTGTATAAGCTTTAACAATGTATTTCATTTCCTATATTCGTATGAAAATCGATTAAACTAATGTTTGTATTAATTAAAGAAGTTGATTAGGCTAACTAAATACCCAATGATGTTGGTGTTATTCGATTTGCTAGTTGACTTGGATTGAAAATGGTGTATATATATATACATGCCCAAACACTTATTTTTAATTCATTCCTCACTCCTCCCTTCTCTCGCACTCAAATCCCATAGTTACGTAATTAATTAATCCGGTAAATGCCCTTCCATCAGGAGGTTTCACAATTTTGCCGATTCGTCCAAAATTCATATATACACCATTTTAAGTGCCTAAGAGTTATTTCCTCGACGTAACTCGTATTCATAACCAAAATTAAACATACCAAGTGTTCGGATGTCCCCCATGCCTCTTACACAATCTGTTATTTGACTTCATCCTCCCCGCCTATTTTTCTCTTCCTTTGTGTTCAATTCTAGCTATTTACAAAATGTAACAATTCCACCAAATTGTTCAATTCGATAATAAAACATCCTCAATCTCATTCACTAGTTCATAATTTCCCAAAAGAATCACATTTGTTCATATGCATACACCAATTAATCCATCAACCTCGCCACACCTCAATCGTCCACAACAATCCCAATTTTCCCAAATCAATCTTTAAATTCACTCAACAACATATTTCTAAATCATATGCTTCAATTTGCAATCACAATTACTTAAATGAATAAGGAACTTGATAACTTAGGGTTTAGTAATTTACCTTCAAATTCAGGGAGGAGGGTTTAAGAAGGACGAGCAGGGGTGGTGGCACGGCGGCTACGAGGCGGGGTTGGTGACTGCTCCGGCGGCAGCTGTGGCTGAGTTGGCCGCTAGGTGGCTGCGGCGGAGGGATCGCGACGCAGGGCAGCAACACAGCTCCAGCGAGAGGGGGAGGTAGCGACACGAGAGACGCCGAGCGTCTCCCGACGACGCCGACGCCGACGCCGACTGCTGGCCGGCGTTGGTGGCATTTGGTGACCGAGAGAAGACAGCGGCGGCGGCGGCGAAGAAAGCCGAACAGCAGGGAAGCAAGGCCCCGCGAAAACGAGAAGAGCACAAGCCGCGACGAGAGAGAGAGAGGGAAACAGATGGCCGGCGCCGGTTGCTCGGCCGGCGTCGGTCGCGTTGGTGGCCGGAGTAGCGGCACGGACATGGAGGAAGAGGTGCAGGAGGGCAGGAGAAGGAGCGAGAGGGAGCAGGGGAAGTGAAATGAGAGAGTTGAGAGCCCGAAGCTTTGCCCGACATTTCTATCCCTCATTCTTTTTTTTTTTTTTGTAACATTTCCAGATTAATCGATTCTGGATCTTTCTTAAAAATCTGATTAATTCATTGTTTTTTTCGTAAAAATCCGTTTCTGGATTTTTCCTTAAAAAATCTGGTTCATTTATTTTATTATTTTGATTTATTTATTTATTTACTTATTTTGTTTTCTTTTATTGTTACTTTTAATTTTGTTTTAATAATGATGTTCACAAATTAAAAACCTTATTATGGGATTTTTATTAGGGCCACTCCGTCGCCTTAGCCGCATAACACATGTATAAGGATAATGTAAATACAAAATATCGAATTGAAGTGCACGCGCTCAATTATATAAATAGTGTAATTAATAAAATAAATAATGTGATTTAGGGTCAAGTTGTTACAATAATAGGCAAACGCGTGGGTCATACCAAAAGTTGATGGTGGTAAAAGAAACGAATCAAATCGAAACTCAAATCAAAATCTTATCCCCAATTATTAAAATACTTGAAAATAACCTAGACGAAGAATGACTTAAAAATTCAAAATCATATGAACCAAATCAAGGGGAGGTAGATTCAATGTTTACATCTTTAGATTTTCCCGATTTCGTATCGGTAGGAACCCAAATTCCCAATTTTAAGAAGATAACACGTAACTAAACATACAATGGCGTAAAAGAAGCGAGTGCCACTTGCCTTGAAGTCGGTTTGACCCCATTGAACCCAGGCTTGCATCGAACCAAAGGAAATGTCCTACACAGAGATATCCTAACAATCAAATCCTAATGATAGTAATCGGCCACAAAAATCCGTTCCAGATTGTAACAACCGAACCTAAAGTGAAAAGAAATAATAAAGATTGAAACCCAATCATAAGAACAACAAAATTAAATATAAAACCAAACCTCTTACTCGAACATTATATTATACGCAAATTTAATTTTGAGACTAATTAATAGCAAAATTAAATTAAACAACAAAATTCAAAGGAAGACTCCACCAGAATCGAAGTGATATTTGAGCAATGCTCGTGACTTCAAGGGATTGGAGAGGGAGAGAGGGACACATACTCACCGAGTCACCAATCCAGAGACAGAGAAACCCCCGCTTATATTCCGGATTGTCCCAATTTATTTCACATTCGATCATCGCTGAAAAAAGGAGATAATTAGCTCAATAATTATGAAGTCCAAAATAACGAAGTTAAAAAGTAAACCAAGCTTACCTTAATCATGGTTTACAATATCCTCGACTAATCGGATTCTACAACCAAACCGAACAGAGCCGCATTTCTAATTCAAGGTTTGAAAATTAATTGGGGAAAAATAAGGAATCTCGTACTTCTCTCCCCAGTGATTTCATATAGAGATAGAAAATAGAGACAGTAAGGGGACATGACAAATGGAGCCGATAAGAGACAGAACGGGAAAAGAGATTTTGTGGTTAGGTTCATTAACCAGCACTCTCTCGGCGGTTTCGGACTCGCTTAATGTCTCAAAGTAGTTGAAGGCGGATTTGTTGTTGGGGGCTTCTTCATCTTCGCCCGAATTCTGATGGGAAACTTGCCCTCGACGGGTTTGGTGTCGGAATCCGGCCTTGTGTAGTGTGGATTGCTCTACTTCGAAAAATCGGTTGTATGTCTCCTCCATGGTGGGCCCCTCGTCATCGTCGTCGACGTCCTGCACCGGGTGTGGGTCGGATTCAAGGGATGGGTCGGCGGGGCCGGAGGTGGATGGTGGTGGGGGCGGTTGTTGGTGATTTTGGAAGAAGGGTTAGGGGTGTGAATGTAGGAGTAAGAGTTGGGGAAGGTGGGGAGTTAGGGGGATGACGGGAAGAGAGAAAGAAATACAGAGAGGGTTTTGAAATTGGGACCCCATTTTAGGGTATAGGAGGGAGAGAGGGGGAGGTGACTGCTTAGGGAAGAGAGGAGAGAGAGGGATGTGCCTCCGGAGGGAAGCATGTGTGAGAGAGGGAAGAGACATGAGAGACGTGGGGAAGAAGTTACCTCTGAATCGAAGAAACTCCAAATATAGAGAAAGAAAGATAAGGGGAGCAAGTGTGAGAGAGACGGTTAAGAGGAGAGAGAGAGAGGGTTGAGTTAAAAAAAATTAAGGGCTAAGATCAATCAGAAAATTTAATCAAAGGGTGAAAATCATTTTAACCCCTACAATTAAGGGGAGGAGAGTAAACCCAACTCTCCTTTTATATATTAATAGATATATATATATATTAAATATGGACTGGGTACTCGATAATAGGGTTCGAGTTCGGGTTTAAATTTTTACTATTCAGTTTTGGACCAATTTTAATTGGATCCTAAAAATTAAAATTGGTATCAAACCTAGGGTTTGGAGCCTCTGAATTTGATCCTAAAAATGGGTACTCAATTTTTCTACTCAACCCTAATATTAAAATTTTTAGGTAAAAATTTTAAGCTAGAATCTCAACAATATATGTCCACAAACTTCATATAAATCAATCTCCCTTATAAAAAATCGTGAGACTTGTAGTTGTTCAAGTTTTCAAGCCAAGCGTGCATGGGTTGTGGCCGAAGTTTTCGTTCTCCTTAATTCATCTAAAGGCTAAGAATGTATAGATAGTAGAGAGTTACTTATATAAGGTTGATTACCATAATCACGAACTTCCATAAACTCTAAAGGCTAATACAATTGCCTCATCCCAATTCTTTTTAGGTCTTTCTCTCCTTCTCTCATGCTACAAAATGTTAGCCCGCACCTCAATGGCGCATTAGCGACCTTCTCTTTACATGTCCAAACCATCTTAGCATTGCTTTTTGAATCTTATATACTACAAACAAGGCTACTATTTAATGTATTTAATAAAGCCTTTGAGAAAAATGCATGGGCCTGATTGAATGAAGTTCAATTTCCTTGTATTGTTGTGTGTTAGTTGTTAGGAAGAATTAAAGTCTTAAAATTTATTACCGCAAATGCACGACGTAGTTGTAGTTAGTCGGCAAGCACGAGTCGTGTTCATAGAGAGTTGTGTTTCAAATATCAAAGTTAACTTAAATTTTCGGTTTAGGTGAATCAGCATAGATGAGAAATATATGTTGATTAAACTAACCTACAAAGTAATAAAAATATGCTCAGGTTTTGATTTCACCACTTAATAAACTAATTAATCAAGTCAAGCCTAAACCTACCTAAGTTTATACAAGTATTTAGGAATGGTTGGTTGCACCATCAAAACCTACTTAAGCTACACTTTTGATGGTCATGAGCTAATCTAATTATTTTAACCACCTACTTTCTTGGGTTAGCCCAACTGGACTACAAAAATAGCAACCTCGAACCTAGCTAAATTCAAGCTATTTTCATGCCAAAATTCCAACTATTCTCTATATAGCCACGCTGTAAATTGGCTCCACTTTTCAGTGATAGACCAATTACCTAAAAATCAAGATGAAAATTCCTTTCGGACATTTATCAAACACGTAGTGGGCATGAGAAACAATCTCAAATAACAAGCATAACCTAGTTGGGTTAAGGCCTAAATGAGATTAATTAGCCATTACGGAGGCTAATCACAACCAAAGCAATCAACCTTAACAAATAATTAACATAAAAGCATGAAACAAATATAAAAACTACACTAAAGAACAAACTAACACAAACCGACTTGAACAAGAACATAAACTAGATAATTAAACTCAAACATGAAAATAAGAAATTAATCTAACTATAATTAACATCTAGACTAATAAAAATTGAATCTTGAAACTAAATTGAACAATCAAAGTATTAAACTAGAAGTAAAGAAGAAGAGAGAAAGAGAAAACTTATGGTTGAATTGAAATTGAAGGTTTGAATCCAAAATCTTGTACAAAACTCGACACTAATCTCCCCTAATAGGGTTTTATTTTGGCTAAGTATGAACCCTAGGATGTTCCCTAAAATCCCTAAAAATCGAGCTCCCGAAAATAAGAGCCAAAACTGTCTTTTTATAGCCAGTAAAAATTGAGAAAAATCAAAACCGGGTCATTACACGGCTGTGTAGGTTCTACACGGTTACTCGTGCAAGTCTCCGAAAGTTTCGGTTAGGTTGCAAAGCCGTGCAAGTTCCGCACTAGTACCCGTGCGACCTTGCACAACCGTGTAGAAGCTACATTGCTGCCTGTGCACACCATTATCTTCCTTGTTTTGCTTCCTTTTTGGCTCAAACTTTTTCCTATTAGCTCAATTTCAACTTATTACCTACAAAAGTAAATAAATCAAATAAAAATCCTCAAAATTATATTATTTTACAAGCCAAAAACTAAGTAAATAAGGGTATAAATTGTAACGCCCTGAGTTACCATTACTTAATAATTCCCTAACTCGAGAATATTAGGTAAGGTCGCAGCGGAAGTTAACGATCGAAGGCGTCACCGCCGTCCTAATAATAGGACAAGGCTAAATAATTGGAATAAAATGACTTACGATTTATGCACCCACTGTTATATTTCCAAAGTAATTACCCGTTACCCAAATATCCAAGTCATCCCACAATACAATTTCCTTGTTTTGAACATAATATTTATACAACCTAGACTTTTGTCTATTCCACGATTAATATACGACATACAATAATTCCCAAGGCCATACCTAACCCCGGTTGGAGGTAAAATCACCGTGAGCGTCTATGTACCTTCGAGTTGCGAATGCCACGTAGCTAGCTAGGGTTTGCCTTTGTCGGACTTAGTAAGCGGTTGATTGTTCACCAATGCTTCTTCCTAAAACAAAAATAGTAAAATATTTGGAAGAGTGAGTCGAAACTCAGTACAAACATTCCTGCACTGTAAAATAACTTGAAGAATATTTTGATTGAGCGCGCGCATTTCAATTCATTTTAGTTTGAAATCGGGGGAGCGAATATGAGTAAAACTTGCTTGCCGGTTATTATCTGAAAGTGGAACCCCTTAGTAATTGATACGATCGTTGAACAGGTGTCACCCCCGGCCGATCGATAACCCGAGTTGACGCCGCGCGCGGTATAATTGGCGGGCCTAAGCCCTTGGTAATTGATAATTGGGCGGGGACCACTTAATTCGGTGGAAAAACTTGCCTTGTAAATGATTCATTATTAATTGCATATATGAGAAATGTTGAGATTTGATAAAACATGTGAATTTTCGAAGGGCACAGGCAATGCACGTACTCGAATTAAGAATATTTGTTTCTCCCCTTTTGCGAAATTTGAGTCACTAGCTATTCGGCAGCGGAAGTGGCCTCGGCTCCGTTTAAAATAGATTTCTAGGGTTAATGATGTTTTCTTGAGTTTTAATGCTTGAATTTGTATAAGTTTTAACAATTTATTTAATTTCCTATATTCGTATAAAGATCGATTAAACTAGTGTTTGTATTACTCAGCTTTACTCGCGTTTATTGAATACAATTTATATTAATTAAAGAAGTTGATTACGCTAACTAAATACCCAATGATGTTGGTGTTATTCGATTTGCTAGTTGACTTGGATTGAAAATGGTGTACATATATATATATGCCCAAACACTTATTTTTAATTCATTCCTCACTCCTCCTTTCACCGCACTCAAATCCCATAGTTACGTAATTAATTAATCCGGTAAATGCCCTTCCATCGGAGGTTTCACAATTTTGCCGATTCGTCCAAAATTCATATATACACCATTTTAAGTGCCTAAGCATTATTTCCTCGACGTAACTCGTATTCATAACCAAATTAAGCATACCAAGTGTTCGGATGTCCCCCATGCCTCTTACACAATCTATTATCCGACTTCATCCTCCCTGCATATATATTTTTTTCTTCCTTTGTGTTCAATTCTAGCTATTTGCAAAATGTAACAATTCCACCAAATTGTTCAATTCAATAACAAAACATCCTCAATCTCATTCACCGATTCATAATTCCCCAAAAGGAGTCCCATTCATTCACCTTCGCACAATCGGTTCATCAAAATACCAAACCTAAATCCTCCATCCAATTCGAATTTTCCCCAAATTAATCTTTAAATTCACTCCACAAATATATTTCTAATCATACTTCAATTTACAATTGCAATTGCTCAAATAGATGATGAAATTGATAATTTAGGGTTTAGTGCTTTACCTTCAAGTACACGTCGCGGAAGCCGGGAAGGAGCGGCAGAGACTTGAGACGGTGGTGCGTGGTAGCTGCCCCGGCGACCGTCGGGCAAGGGACGGCGGCTGGCTCCGACAGCCGCCGCTGTTTGTGGGTGGTCGACGGGTGGCTCACGGCAGAGGTGAGGCGGAGTGCGCACTCGTGCGCGAGCGAGGCGAGAAAGAGGGAGGGTGCGGTGGCGAGAGAGGCGTCGAGCGTCTCCCCGACGACGCCGGCGTCGGCCTTTGGTCGGCGTTGGTGGCGCCCGATGGCCGGGAGCGAGCCGCAGATGGATGCGGGGAAAGAGCGAAGGCGCGCGAGGGAGAGCGAGACGAGAGCGATAGCGTGAGGAGGGAGGCCGGTGGCCTTCGGCCGGTGTCGGCGCCGGCTACGCCGGCGTTGGCGGTGTCCGGTCGCCGGAACCGGCGCTACTGAGAGAAGGCGTGGGCGGGGAGAAGCGAGAGGAGAGGAAGGGGAGAGGAGGCGAGGGGACCGCGAGGAAGCTGGAGGGAGAGTGGTGAGAGGACCCGTAAATAGCCTCGATGAATTTCCTCTCGATCCTTCCTCATAAAAAAAATCTCGATTTTTATTCCGATTTGATTTTGATTTTTTCCTAATTTTGATTTTTTTTTCTCATTATCTCAGTTTTATTATTCACGTTGTTTTATTTTATTTTATTTTACTTATACTATTTCATGCATCCAGTTTATATTGTTACTATTATTATTATTATTATTATTATTTTGTCTAATAACACTCGTAAATAGATTGCACGATCTGTTTTAATTGTAGCGCTTTGCTTGAAATATAACCTTTAATAACTTTATAACAACGTCTCTTCACATTTATACCCGTTATATACTTATGCGAATTTCCAAATATTCTTTTTATACATATTTGTAAATTTATAATTGTTAATATGAAATGTTATTGGAGGCCACTTCGTCACCTTAGCTGCATAATTCACGGATAAAAAAATAAGTTGAATATAAAATACCGAATTGAAGTGCACGCGCTCAATGATATTAGTCGCGTAATTGATAAGATAAATAATGTAATTTAAGGGCGGGTTGTTACATAAATAAAGTAATATTTGGACCGAACAAGTAGTGCACATATATATGATTATTTAGGGTTAGTTCATTTTGTATGTAACTTGTTGTTTTTGCCTATTCCTTTCTCTACTTCATCTAATTGCTCTAGTTATTCATTTTTCAAACCTTAATAATTCACTTTGCTAGTATGCATAGATCTTATTAATTCATTTTGTTATTTTTAGGAAATGTATGATGATAATTTCACTTCACGATGATGTCGGTGATAATGATGTTGAGGATTATGCTTAGGGCAACAATCCAAACAACCATTAATATGATGAAGATAATCCCCAAGAAGATGAAAATAGTAAACAAGATGACAAGTTCGGCATAAAATGATTTCCTTAATATGAATTAACTATTAATTATGAGTTTTTATTTTGACCGAGTAAAATTAATTGCACATACTATTTATAATGAATTGAATATTGAGTTAAACTTTTTAGCACATACTAATTATAACGAATTGAATATTTGAACTTTTTTATATATAGACAATGAGTTTAGTTTGATTTTGCTCATGTTAGGTTTATGTTATTATGTTAAATAAACTTGTGTGATTTATTTATTTTAAATATATGAATTGTAAATCATCGGGGATAATAAGATAATTGCAAACAGGATTATTGCCGACAAATAATGTTTGCAAGGAAAATTTTCTATTGGCAGGAAATATTTTCACTAACAGATATTTAATGTTTGGAAATAAGTAGTTGGTAGAAACATTTTCTATTGGCGGAAACATTTTCACCAACAGATATTTAAATATTGGGAAGCAAGTAGCCCCTGGAAACACAAGTCCAACAAATTTTTTTGTTGGTAAACATGTATTAATAGTAACAATCACCATTTATTGGTGAAAAGTTTACATTGCCAATATAACCTATCTGTGGGTATTAGCCCACAATTCCAACAGAAGATTTTATCCGTCGCAAAAACTTTTTACCATCAGGTTTTTGATCGACAATTTAGGGACAACTAATTATCTATTGGTAAAATCTTTTACCAACATTTACACCGTCTATACCAACAAATATGGCCAAATTGGTAAAATTCACCTTCTTTTTTTTTAGTTGTAATACGCTGTCTTTTACTACGATTTTGAAATGTAGTAAAAGATACTTACCTGCTATACATGGCACAAAAGGCTATTCATGCTGATCCACTAAACACTGACCTCTATCAAGCTGAAACAAAAGGCTATACATGGCACAAAAGATACTTACCTGCTATACATGGCACAAAAGGCACAAATAATGTTTGCAACGATTTTGAAATGTAGTAAGGTTGAACAAATGTTTCTACTCCAGCAAACAAAGGAGACATGGTTAAAGAAAGGTGATAAAAACACTCCCTATTGCTTTGCATGGTAGCTAACAGGCAATACTCAGCACGACTGAAGGCTTTAGAGAATAATGCTGGAAAGTTGGTTCATGAGCAAGACAAGATGGGGGATATATTGGTGGTCTATTTTGCTAAATTTCAGGAACATAGGAAGGCTAATCAACATGTATCATTTGAGGTCATCATGCAGGAAGCATGTCTGAAATCTGAGAAGCAAGCAATTCTCTTAGCTCCAACTAATGATAAAGATATTAAATCAGCTATGTTTAGCATTGATTGTACAAAAAATCCAGGCCAGATGGACATGGAAGCCGTTTTTTCAAAGCCAGCTGGAAGATAGTGGGGCAGGACATCTGTAAGGCAATGAAGGACTTAATTTCTACAAGTAAATTGTGAAGGCGAGTTAATGCCATTGGTTTGCTATGATACCTAAGTTTGCAAACCTAACCACACCAGTGGATCTACGACCTATAGTCTGTTGCAATAGCCTATACAAGTGCATCACTAAGATTATATGCAATAGATTGAAAAGGGTTTTGCCTGATGTGGTTGATCCAACACAGGGTGCTTTTATTGATGGGGGTCAATATTGCATAATGTGCTAATATGTGCAGATTTGTTGAGATTTTATAAAAGGAAGGGGATCACACCCAAATGTATGATGAAAGTTAATTTAATGAAGGTTTATAACTTAGTTAACAAAATTTTTTATAGAAAACCTACTACTTGGTTATGGCTTTCCTTACAAGTTTGTGAAACTTATAATGTGTTGTATTACCACCCCAAGTTTCTCAATTCAAGTCAATAGGAATCTCCATGGATATTTGTAATGGTTATGCACATTAAGTTTTGCTCCATTCGTCTTTGTACTGGTTATGGAATACCTATAGAGCAATCACAGTTGCTACAGCTTAAAAAGACTTCAAATACCACTCTGGATGCAAGAAAATGAAGCTATGCACATTAAGTTTTGCTGATAATTTGTTACTCTTCTGTAAGGCAAAACCAAAAAGTATAAAGCACTTTCAGGCTGCCTTCCTGCATTTCTCAGAAGCTTTAGGACTTGAAGCTAACTTGAAAAAATCACAAATATTGATAGCTTTTGTAAATGACCATGAGGCAAAATATTTGACAGAATTGACAGGATCATGATAAAGTTTACCGATTTTTACTTCTGTTTAAAAAAATCCAGCCCCTTCTCTATCTCTAAACCCATTTAGCTTCCTTATTATTTTGCTCCCTTTTTGGGCCTATTATTACTAATCTTTTACTCAAGTAAATTTTACACATTAGTAATTCTTTGTCCATTTTTCTCCACGCCTAATATAACTCTTTTATTTTATATATCTTTATCATCCCATTTTGAATTAAAGGAATTTAATTTTATACTAATAGCATTGAATATAAGTTATGCGATCATTTTAAATAATACAATTCACTTAAAATGGATTATTTTATCCTTTATAACCATATATTTGCAAATTTATGTTTATATATATTTATATAAATTCTTTAACTTTTATGATAAGCATAAAAGTAAATTTGCAGTTACTATTATGAAATTTTAATTAGAGGCCATTTTGTCGACTTAGCCGTATAACACACCTAAAAATATAATTTAAATGTTGAATTGGAGTGCGCGTGCTCAAATTCGTAAATTTTAATTAGCGGCATAAATAATATGACTTAGGGACGGGTTATTACAATACTTCGAGAAGAATCAGAATTATGTGTTCATTGAAATAATTTACATGCATTAAAATTGTCTTTGTTTAATAAGTTACCTAGTCACATAAAATTGGTCAAGCCAAAGTCAATGTCAAGTCAAGTCAAATTTATACTTAGTAATTAAAAAAAATAAATATAAGCCAATTGTTTTAGCTTGTATATGAATTTTTCAAACCATGGTTTTGTTTAATCAATAGTTTTTGTCTATAGAAATAAAATGCACATGGTTTAGCCAATGGTTTTTAAAAAATAATTTGACAAGTATCATAATTTTATTGGTTTGAAATTCCTGTAAACATAAGTTGATTCTCCTCTCTAAAAGCACCAAAAAGAAACACAATAAAAATAGAGAGAAGGAAAAGAAGAGTTTGGAGACTTTTGCTTGATAGATTAAGAAAAGGAAAAGTTTGAATGCTTTTGCTTGATAGATTAAGGAAGTGAGGAAAGATTAAAAGAGATCCATTTGGCTAAAATGAAAAGAGTAATTCTTATCTTTGCTTTTAATTAAAAATAGTTAGGAAAATCTAATTAAAAATAAATAATACATGAATATGATAATCTAGAATTAACTAAAGAGTTAGAAACTTAATTTCACTAAATTAGAAAGTCATCTTAATTTTATGTTATGATTAATTTGATTATTTGGATGCTATAATTGAATTATGAATTTGCATAATTAATGAGCATAAAATGTATTCTAATCTTGTATGTATTATTGTATGGAAAAATAAAATTGGCTTGAATTTGGTTAAGAAGAATAACGATTGTTGAAATTAGATATTAATTTCATATTGTAGCATATTTTTCTGCACTGTTTGAATTTATGTGAATTATTTGATGCACAAAAAGTATGAAAATTTTACTGCAACTTATACTTATTATATGACAATTTACTATAAATTTTCAAGAATTTTGAATGATTCCGAGTTATGAATTTCTAAATAGAATTGCTTGATTTATGCTAAATATGGACTGATTATATGTTTCGACTTATTGGCTAATTAGGTGATTACTATAAAATATGAAACTATTAAATAAAACTATAAATAGACAATGTGCACTTATAGAAATAATTTTTAAAATGTTAAATTAAATTTCATGAGTGTTTGTGATTATATAGATTACGACTAACTTATTAATGTAAGATGTGAATATGTGATTCCTTGAAAAAGGAAAAGATATGCTAAGACTATGTAAAAAAAAAAAAGGTAATGAAGTTCATGTCTCGTATAGGAATATTGCTTGTGTTACGCTCTAGAGCTATGGTCGTAGAAGTAGTTTGTCTTTATGTGTTTCAGGTGACCTGGTTGGAGAGGTTTTACCAATCCACTAGGATGTGATTTTCGACCTATGTGTTATGTGATCTGTGTGGGTCCCTGGTTGAACCTTGTGATGGCTTCGTTTGGTTCACCAGGATGTAAATTATTGCTCCATAATTTTGTATTTTAGGCAGCTACGTTTTCTAGAGTGATGGGTCCCTGGTTGGTATCTTGTGGTGGCTTTAGTCGATCTATCAGGATGTGTGTATGACCCTTGTGTTTTTTGGTAGTTTCTTTTTGTTAGTCATGAGTGGATTTCCCTAATATTAAGAAATTCAACGATGTAATCGATAAATATAAGCATTATTCACTGGGCTCGGGAGATCATGGCCTCACCATTTTTCAGGTTTCGTAAATTAAAGGGATCAAGGAAACCTCTAAGAAGACTAACGGTTAGCGACAATTTGGTGACCCAAGATAGGAAGGTAGTCCATGTTTTTACTTTAGACTATATTAGTAAATAAAAGGTATGATGTATTTTGTATGGAATTTGCAAGATTGTTATGAATATGATTAAGTACGAATTTAAGTCGCATGTTTAAAAATATTCATCTGATTTTGTGTCAGAATTTCGGAAAAGTTTCCACTGCAATATGTTATTGAGAGTTCAAATAAGGCTTATAAGTTAAGATAGCCTGGTGGGTGTCTGAGTTGGGATGTCCACGGCAGTGACGCGCCTGACTATTCTAGGTTGGGATGCTACAAAGACAGGCTGGTAAAGATGAACATAGTAATGGAGACACAATGTGTATCATGCAGTAATGAGATGGAGACACATCAACATCTCTTCTTTGAATGCCGGTAGACACAGACTGTGAGTCAAAATGTGCTGACTGGGCATGCTAAATGGGAGCAGAGTAGGTAACCAGGGGAAAATGGCAAGATAAGGTGTTGCACGCAAAGGGCAATGCTAAGACAAAAGTGATCCTGAAACTTTGTATAGCTGTTTGTTTATATAACTGTTGGAGGGAAAGAAATCGGAGAGTATATTCTCACACACAACTCGCGAAGCTCAAATGCTAGCAAGGAAGTATGGTAGAATGATATTTGACAGATGCAAAATCTGAAATTTTAATGATGTAAGCCACGGTATGCTTTGAGTATATGTAAATATTTGATTTCCAAAGATCAGTGAAAGCTTCTAATCTTTCACAAAAAAAAAAAACAGAAGAAATCATCATTATCAGAAAATAATATTTTTTTAGAAAAAGTAACTACATCTTTATTTAACAAAAATATTTGGGAAGGCCTTCCCTTCTAGTATTACTTAATGTGCGTGAAGAGAATAACTTGACAATTAACTTTACTAAATACAA
This sequence comes from Talinum fruticosum, assembly GCA_021018815.1. NCBI lineage: Eukaryota > Viridiplantae > Streptophyta > Magnoliopsida > Caryophyllales > Talinaceae > Talinum > Talinum fruticosum. The sequence goes on from JAITYX010000059.1 coordinate 3,881,588, forward strand.
ATTTTGAGCCACGTAATGACGTGGCATATAACGATTAGAATGCAGGTTGAATTGCATCTGAAATCTCACAATAAGTTTTCGTGAGACGAACTCAGCGAAGACATGCTAAACTAATACACATGCATCCTCATGCAACTAAATCTCTTACTGTTTTTAATGGAAATTGTTTCCGGAGAAATCTGAGTTGATGAGGTGGATGATGATTCGGAGAGAGGAAGGATTTACGGCTTTGGTTCCGAGGACGTGGCACGAGCGATCCGAGTCCGAATGACGACCGCTTGAACCCGCAAAAGGCGAGGCCCCGGGTGGTGGATCCCGGGAACGCCCTCCGACGCTCAAGTTAGTAACGAACTAAGTTTGATGGATCGAGGAGATCTTCCTCGATGTGCGTGGGAGGATTCCTTGGGAGACGAGAAGATTTCTAAAGGTAGAAGTTCTCGGGATGAGTGTTGATGAACGTTATGAACGTTATGAACGTGGATGAGTGTTGAGAGTTTAGGAGCTTGAGAACTTGGTTTATCCAAAAGATGAGATGTCTTGTCAAATGAACATAACATGCCTTGGGATTGGGAAAGATGAGTATTTATAGGAGATTTTAAAGGGGTAAAATGGTACTTTACCATGGGTTAGGGAAACCCTAGCCCTAGTGGGCTTTGGGGCTTTTACCTGGCCCGTTAAGGGTTATCTTAGGCCGATTCCTCCCTTATCCAACTAATTAGGCCCAGTCGGCCGGTGACGTGTCGATTGAGTTGGAATTGTTCGGGAAATACCCGAATCGAAATGAAGGTTACTACTCGGTTATTGTAATGTACTCAACCCTAAATCACATTATTTATCTTACCAATTACGAGATTAATATCATTGAGTGCGTGCACTTCAATTCGGCATTTTATAATTAAATCATTTGATCCGTGTGTATTGCGGCTAAGGTGACGAAGTGGCCTCCAATAACATTGCATATTAGTAACTATAAATTTACGAGATATGTATAAAAAGAAGATTTAAAAATTCATATAAATATATATATACCGCATATAAATGCGGAGATACTCGACTATAAAGTTAATAAAGGTTATATTTAAATGAAGCGTTACATTTGAAAACAGATTGTATAACCTATTTACAATATTAATAATAGTAACAATGTAAGTGAGTTACATAAAACCAGGTAGATAATAAAATAATAAATAAATAAAAATAAGGACACCGATATTTCGAAAGAAAAATCTAGAAAGATTTCTCTAGAAGGACAGACAGACTTAAAAATTCACTCATTCCTCACTCGGGCTCATCCTCCCTCTCCCGTGCTCCCTCGTTCTCCCCTTTCCCCTCCCTTCTTGTGCCTCTCCCTCGTCTCTCCACGCACTCCCCTCGGTCGGGCCGCCCAACGCCCGGCGAAGCCGAGGCTAGCACCGGCCGAGGTCACCGGCCTCCCTCCTCACGCTATCGCTCTCTCTCTCTCTCCCTCGCGCGCCTTCGCTCCTGCCCCTGCCTCCATCTGCGGCCTGCTCCCGGCCACCAAGCGCCACCAACGCCAGCCGAAGCCGACGCCGGCGTCGTCGGGAGACGCCTAACGCCTCTCTCGCCACCGCACTCTCCCTCTCTCTTGCCCTCGCTCGCGCACGAGTGCACGCTCCGCCTCACCTCTGCCGCGAGCCACCCGTCGACCACCCACAAACAGCGGCGGCCGCCGGAGCCAGCCGCCGTCCCCGCCCGGCGGTCGCCGGGCAGCTACCACGCACCACCGCCTCTGCCGCTCCTTCCTAGCTTCCTCAATGTGTACTTGAAGGTAAAACTCTAAACCCTAAATTATCAATCTCATCATCTATTTGAGCAATTGTAACTGTAAATTGAAGTATAATTAGAAATATATTTGTGGAGTGAATTTAAAGATTAATTTGGGGAAAATTTGAATTGGATGGAGGATTTAGGTTTGGTATTTTGATGAACCGATTGTGCGAATGTGAATGAATAAGACTCCTTTTGGGAAATTATGAACTAGTGAATGAGATTGAGGATGTTTTATTATCGAATTGAACAATTTGGTGGAATTGCTACATTTTGAAAAATCGTTATATTTGAGCAAACAAAGGGGAATGTGTGCGTAAAAGTTGAAATTCGATAATGTGCAAGTGTACGAGGCATGGAAAATGATTGAGCATTAAGCATACCTAGTGGTAGCTGTGAATGTGAAGTTGTCGGGAGAACAATGCTTAAGATCTTAATATGGTATATGTATGGGTTTTGAGCAATTCGGTGGATTATGGAACCTTCCTATAGGAAGACATTTGACGGATTAGTCAACTACTTAACTATGAGTCTTCAATGTAGGGAAAGGAGAAGTAAGGAATAAATTAGGAATAAGTGTTTGTTAGGTATATCCATATATATAGACACCATTGTCAATCCAAGTCAGCTAACGAATTGAATTCCGTCAAAACAATCGAGTATTTAGTCAACCTAATCAACTTCTCTAATTAATATAAATTGTATTCAATAATTGAAACGAAATCAACGCAGTAAAGCTGAGTAATACAAACATTAGTTTAATCGATTTTCATATGAGTATAGGAAATGAAATAAATTGTTAATGCTTATACAAACTCAAGCATTAAAACTCAAGAAAAACATTATTAACCCTAGAAATCCATCTTAAACAGAACAGTAGGCTATTTCCGTTGCCGAATAGCTGGTGACTCAAATTTATGCAAAAGGGGAGAAACAAATATTCTCATTTCGGGGCTCGTGCCTTTCGAAAATTCACATGTTTCATCAAATCTCAACATTTCTCATATATATAACTAATAATGAATCATTTGCAAATCAAGTTTTGCCACCTAATCAAGTGGTCCCCGCCCAATTATTAATTATCATGGCTTATGCCCATCAATTATCAATAATCGGGGCTTATGCCCAACCCGCGCGGCTTTAACTCGGGTTCTTGGTCGGCTCGGGAGGTGTGCACCTTACTAAGATCGTATCAATCATCAAGGGGTTCCACTTCCGGATAATAACCGGCGAGCAAATTTTACTTATATTCTCTCCCCGATTTCAAACTAAAATGAATTGAAATGCGCGCGCTCAATCAAAATATTCTTCAAAGTTATTTTACGAGTGCAGGAATGTTCGTACTGAGTTTCGACTCGCTCTTCCAAAAAATTTTACTGTTTTTGTTTTAGGAAGAAGCATTGGTGAACAATCAACCATTTACTAAGTCCGACAAAGGCAAACCCTAGCCAGCCACGTGGCATTCGCAAATTTGAAGGTACATAGACGCTCACGGTGATTTTACCTTCAACCGGGGTTAGGTATGGCCTTGGGAATTATTGTACGTCGTATATTAATTTGTGGAATAGACAAAAGTCTAGGTTGTATAAACATTGTGTTACTAAACAAGTAAATTGTATTGTGGGATGACTTGGATATTTGGGTAATTACTTCTATCGGGGTCAATGGAAACATAACATTGGATGCATAAATTGTAAGTCCTTTTATTCCAATTATTAGCCTTGTCCTATTATTAGGATGGCGGTGACGCCTTCGAGTCATTAACTTCCGCTGCGACCTTACCTAATATTCTCGAGTTAGGAAATTATTAAGTAATGGTAACTCGGGGCGTTACAGCTTATCTAAGACTCGGACAAACATAGGCATACACAATCTAGTTTACGGAGAGTCTCGCATACTATCTCTATGAGACCGACGTATTCTTCATTACTTGGACCTTATAACTTTATAACTCGAGACAGACAACATTATCATTTAGACCGAGCTCGTAGGCAACTCAAGAACGGAGGAGCTAGAATGGCTTTGATCAAAAGGCGCTCGCTGGTAGCAATCAAGATTGTCCCCGTAGCCGACACCCAAGATGTCGCAGTTCCTTTTGTAAAATCCAATCCGATTATCGCCCTATGGTCTAGTCCATTTCCGCGTTCGATATTTCCATTAATCACATTAGTGGTAGCACCAAATGCGAGGACTCGCCCTGCAGCCTCATCTCGAATCCGATGGTTCCCGGTCTCCCGCCAATATACCATGACAAGATGGCGCTTTGGTTTGCTTTAGATTGTTGTTACGCTCCATCCAATACCAGATTGCAGTCTTGAAGGAAATCACGGGATCGGTTTCCACCGGATCGGGGTTCTTCAAAAGGTCCTCCTCTATTGCGTTTCCCGCTCGTCCATAAAAATTATTGTTGGGCGACAAATTAACCGAGTAATTCAGTTTAGTTATTAGATTAAGTTGTTATATATTTCCTTCGCATTCAACCATCAACTTAAGGTTGATCAAATAAGTTGAATTATTCTCAAAACAAAAGCTTAAAAAATGATTAAGTTTGGAGTAAGAAGGCATACTAGGCAAGCTGGAAGGGTCCACGGGGTAGTACTTCTTGCCGGGAACACAAGGCCAGTCGGGATCATTCTGTCTTCGGTACCGTTATTAGCCAAGTAGCAATACCCCCAAGCATATTCTCGATCCGGTGCACCGGCCCATCCTCATGCTCATTTTCAATGTTTCACAACATTCATTACGAGGAAAAACGGCGGATAGCATATTTTAAATTCTTGTGTGAGACAATTTCATGTAAAAATTATGTATGGTGAGACGTATTCTATTAGGGTTAGAAGCCTCAAGGTAGTGACGTTATTAATAATTCATTTTAAGGTGATATTTTGATTGACGAGTGACTAATAGCTCATATTGGACAATGACTTTTATTGGAGTCATCTTTAAATGAACGATTAATTACCTCATAATTATCAAAAGTCACCAAATAGCGGTGTCTATCTTATGATATCTTTTATATGAGACAGCTTACATACAAAACTTATTGGTATACATGTATATTTATTTTCGAATCTTCTCCTTCCAACTTCTCAAATTTAGGTCTAGAGGGGCAAGTAATGAGTATATGTTTCTTTGAGTAATTAGATGCTTTTAGTGCGTAGAATTATTACCATTAGTGACATAAGAAGTCTGAGCAAAGAAAGCAGCAATTTCCCTCAGGCGAGTGGTGGAATTCCTTTATTGCCAAAAAGAAGAAAGGTGGACTCGGCGGCTTCAATAAAGGCCTCATAGGTGTAGAAGCTTCGACCCTGGCAAGCCCAGTCGTTACGGTGGGGAAGCAAACTCTCGAAGAGGTCCTTGGTGACGAGCTCGTGTAGCTCCCCAGCAGGGCACTGGCTCCGGCAGTGTCTGCCACAGTGACTCTCGAACGGGCCGCACCATCCCCATTTGCTGCAGCAATCCCCGGAGGCGCACTTGGCGCCCCCGTGGCTCAGCCCACACCGGGCAACTGGTTTCCCCTCAAGACCTTGCATGAGGAGGAGAAGAGAGAAAATGAGCACCGGCGTTTTCATCATGGTTGGCCGTTATTTTGGCTCCCGGGTCTTTGGATTTGTTGTGAAGGTGTGAAGGAAGAGGCAAGGATTTGGGGGTATTTATATGGGCGCGCGCTATGCGTTGCGTGATAAACAAATTTTGATGAGCTTAAGATAGTAATATATTCTAATTAGTGCCGCTAACAAATTGCCTTTTCCCTTTATTTTTGCGGGCCTTGAACGGGCCACTAATAAAAAAATTATATATTATACATTAAATTAAAAAGAATAGTTTATTGAATATTAGAATTGTATTATATAAATTTTACAAAAAAATATATTCATAATTTTTCTTATTTATAAAATTATATGTGCACACCTTCTAGTTGTGGTTGATTCGATTAGGATGTCATTTAATATTGCGTATTTAACGAATGTATAAAGCTTAATATTTAATCATAATTACTAAAAAGATATTAATTTAAGATCGACCATAAAATATACTTATATAGATTAAGACAAAGACATTTTAAATTTTTTTCAAACAAGACATATTATCACCCTTCAAAATATTAAATGTAGCGTATTTGGGTGAATCCATGAGTTATTTTTATAAAACTGTCATATCAACAATTTTATTACAAGAACCTTTGAATCCCTTCTTACCAAAAGTGACATCGTAGTTTAGCCTTGGTTAATGTTTTTGTGGTGAGAGCTCTCTTCCTAATTCTTTTTAGGTCCTTGAATATATTTAGATTCTTGGATGATCAAACTGTTTTGCAGTGAATTATTACTGAGACAAGTACGGGTGCGGACCTTTCAATTATTCCTAGTTCCTTCAGAAAGAGCCACACCCCTCTACAGTGACCTTTCATTGGGAATTGCGGGCTGGAAGATGGGTAAAGCTTAATGTGGATGGCACACTGTCAAAAAAATTTAAGAGTAGCTGTGGGCGTGCGGGCATCTTTATTGGATTTCACGGCAAATGGCTGTCTGCGTTACAGTCTGATTGGGAGACAGTGAACCTCTCAACAGTTGGGCATGGTTTAAGGGTTGTTCAGAGCAAAACGTACAACAAGTTTTGGATGAACTCGGATTTAGAAGTAGCTGTTAGGCTTTTATTGAATGGGGTCAACAAAGTTAGTCATTATTATCATGTAGTTAGCAACTGCAACGATTTTATGGATAAATAAGGTGTAGTTAGTCCTAGTAAAGCTTAACCTAATTCGACACTTAGAAACATATTCACCTAAAAATGAATCTGAAATTCGAAATGAACTGAACTCAACCTAAAATATCTAACAATGTTATCTTACGAGACAAGTTTGTTAGAACAAATTTTAGTTGACCCGAAAATAATCAGACCAAACTCAAACATACTTGATTCAAAGTTAACCCAATTCATATCTAAATTGAACTGATCTATTTATCCGAGCTATGCATAGAATATCATAAAAAATTCTTTCAACAACCAAATTAGGTCAATTAATCATAAAAAATGCTTTCAACAAGCAAATCAGGCCAATTTGCGAAAGAGTGCTCTTCATGTTGCAAGAAAGTTTCACATTCGTCGAGAAACCTCTAGGAATGGCAATGGGTTCTGGATCGGACCAAGACCCGTCAGACCCAACCCATTTAATTAGATGCTGGGTTCAATAAATTTGGACCCAATGGGTCCAGGTCGGGTCCGAGTCTAAGCTGTCCCGAGTTCAGGTCTCAAAAATTAAGATTCGGACCCGACCCGAGACCTGTTTAAGACGTGAACAAATTTTATTTTTAAAAAAATCCCAGCAATAACGAGACAATAATAACATATTGTAATTTGAAATTTGGAAACCCTACCTAAAGTCACTCTCTCACTTCCTCCTCATTCACAGAACCCCCTCCCGAATATTTTTTTTTCCAGTTAGTGTGTTTCATTTGTGAAAAGTATGAATGGATTTGGTATATTTGGTTTGTATAATAGGTTAGTTGAAAGATAGGTTAGTATGATTCAAAAGAGGTTATATGCAACAAAATTACTTCCAAATTTACAATAATGTTAAACAAGGTACAAAATACTAATTTTTAAAACTCATTTATAATAAAAATACACTAAACTCGTTTAAAACTCATGGACCCGCCGGGTTCAAGTTCGGATCTAGATTTCACGGACTCATCGGATCCGAGTCGAAACTAGGTCCAATTTCAAAAAAATTAAATAAATATGGATCTAACCAGACCCGATCCATTGTCATCCTTAGGAAACTCCCACGCTAGTTAAGAAAATTATCTTTCAAAATAACTCTGGGCCAGAGGGGGATAGAGTAATTATGATGTATTTTTTCCTTTTTCTTAGGGGCCTTTCCTCTCTCCCTTGTGCCAAAATAGAAATTGTCGTTTCATATTTCCATCACATTAGAGGATTAAATAACTCACTTCGTCAATCATTAGGGGATTAAATGATAAATATTAAAAATAAAGGAATAAAAATAATACTTACATACTCTCTTCATTTTATAATATTTTCTCTTTTTCACTATATATGTCAATTTAACTAATTTTTATTATTTATCAATTAAAACCTCTATTGAAGCCTCCTTTTTCCCCTCTCATTCTCTCTAGAAAACTCTGCTTCCTTTTTTAGGGGCTGCCATTGGCTTTTTGTCAATGGTAAGTCTCAATCTCTCTTTCTTTTATATTTTATCTATTATTTTATTCACAAATAATTGTTCACTCTTCATTTATGAAAGTCTCTCCATACCCTCTTCAAATGAGTGGTATGACCTCTCGCTTTTGAAGTGATTCTATCAGTTTGTTTTTATAGGTTTATGGTTGTATGTGATTGAATTATTGATTTATTATCGGATCGATTCGTAATAAGCATTAGTTCTTCAAATTCGGACTACTGCAACAAATAAATTTATTCAACAAGAAGGCTATATAAGATTTGTAGATCTCCTCGTTAAAGGTTGTATGATGAAACAACGATCGAATGGAAGAGGAGCGTTCAAAAGAGTTTCAATTAGTTTTTCAATTGAAATATTTATTTTGTTATTTTAGATATGAATTTGTTTGAGTTTAATTTTTATTGTATATGCCGTATGACTTTCAATTAATCAAATTCATCCATTATTCTAAAAAAATAAACTAATTTTTATCATTTCATAATACTTGTCACCTTAGAATCCCAATAACATATTAGTTATTAGTTCACCAATTTCACGCTCGTTAATTGTTTACTAGAAAATACTAAGAGAGAAAGTAGATGCATATTAGACAATTTGTCTTTTAACTACTTGGATTTTTAGTTAATATTGGTTTTCTCTTACCCCACTAAAGTAACATGTAATTTGAGATGAAGGGAGTATTTGTCATTTTTTACTGTTAGATAATACTAAAAAATATATAAAGTTTGTATTAAAAAAATAGTTATCCTAAGGTTTCATAAGAAATGAAGAAAAAAAGAGAGAAAAAGCAATTAATAAGCCATTAATATATAAAAAATAATTAATATGTTACTGAAACTATAAAGAGACAGACACTATGAAATCGAAAAAAAAAAAGTTGAGATTATATATATTATAAAACAGAAAAAGTATATTACCGTTATATAAAAATTATATTTAACAAATCAATAAAAAGATAAAGTCTGAGGTATAGACTTGTACGACTACTTAATTAATGCAGGTACACGTCGAAGCATGGATGATAAATGCATGGTCTCCTCCATGACCATAATTGGGAACTCAACAGATCTGAAATTAATTCACCCATTAATTTTACTCACTTTCATGCACGATGAGCATCTATTAAAGATTTTATTTCAATATTTGATCTCACTATTATGAATCGTTGTAATATATCGTGCACGGCAAGTTATAGAAATATTTTCTTTCAATTCTTTTTCATAACCTGCTCATTGGAATTTTGTGATTACAAAAATTAGTTTGGTAAAAAAGAGCGAAAATATTGAGGCTTGGACTTAAGTTTCGGTTTTTGTGCATTGTTTTTTAAAAGAATTTCTCCCACCTTCTAGTAAGTGGGCAGTGTACATTGTTTATTGACAAATTGAAAGGTGATTTTTGTACAAGATCTACTAATAAGGTCTAATTAAGTTGAATGGAAAATTTTATCAAATGGTAGTTAGACCGGTCACAATGATCTTGTTCGTTAAAATGAGCTATTTAAATAATCGATAATTGTTTTTATATTTGATAACTGTTTAGGTAACTAATATGTGTTAGATTTTACTTGTTAGCAAATAATTGTTCAACTTAGCAGTTGAATAAATGTGTTTGGTAAATTTAGTGGTTGAATTAAATGATTATTGTAAATTGACGTAAAAGAATATAGATAATTTGCCAAATACAAATTAATGAAAGGATATTTTTGTCAAAAAAATACAAAACACTACTTTTAAATGTGAAAAGTATATATTCTTAACTTTTCATAAACACTACTTGAAATGTTATAAGCTACTCCAAACGCTAATTGAAACACTATCTTAGCGAACACTAATTGATTGGTTAATATTTTGACTTAGTCAAAGCGGTAAAAGTTACTTCAAATACTTATTGTCAAACAAGTAGTATTCTGATGTAAGAATCATGGCTCCAAACCCAAAAGTCCAAAGCATGGTCCCCCACACTTATCATTATTATGGAAAGAGATATTAATATTATATATATATATATATATATATATATATATATATATATATATATATATATATATATATATATATATTAAAAGTTGGGTAGAGTTTATGTATGAATGACACGTAGGATTGCTATATAGGATACCATATATTGATAATTAATGATTATATAAATAGCAAAATAAATATAGTTTTTCATATAAAAAATATTAATATGATAAATTATTAAATTATATTTAAAAAACTATTTAACTATTCAAAGCTCTAGAATGTTAATGTAATAATTATTTATATATCATAAACAAGTAATTAAGCAAATTATTATTGAAAAATAAAGTATTGTAAAATTCTGAAAAATCAACAATTTTAATTTTAATGAGACCAATAAATTTAATATATTTTTAATATATAGAATGTAATTAATATTTCTATTTAACAAGAATGAAAATGATTTCTGATATCCTATTATAAAAAAAAATTATACTATAAACCTAGTATATATAATAACCAACAAATTTTAAGCATGGTCGCCCACACTCCCTTATTGTCATTATTATGGAAAGAGATATTAATATTAATTAATTAATATATGTAATAACCAAATCTTAATTTCTTCTAATAAAGAAAGTGAAGTTTAACTAGTGTTACGTCCTTGTTCCCCTGTTTGAGAATCTTAATAATAATAATTAAAAAAAAACAATCCCTTCTATACGTCTATTAGACTCTAAGTAAGTATAAATACAAATAGAACGTTAGATCTCTCTGGATGGGCAGAGCCTCTGATTATTTTTCATTATTCAACTTTCTATTTTGTTTTCATTTCAAGGACGTGCATTGCAACTCAATCACGAGTCTCGTTCAGACACCACAACTCTTAACAGAGAAGACACGAGAAATATAAATTTTTATATGTATTTAAGAGCTTATATTTTCGGGTGTTACATCACTTACATAATAGATATGTTGAGAAAGAGACGACAATATATCAGAGATCGAGATAAAAAGGCAATCCCATAATTTTTTTTCTTTATTATTTTCAGCTCTCATTTTCTTTCATATGTACTCATCGACGTCATGTACAATCCCAATTTTCGCTCCTAATGTGACAAAACAAAATGGCATATCTAATTAAGTCCAGCTCAACCTTATTAATTTTTTCAGCTCGACAAGGTATTAGGAATGATAATTAAATCTTAAAATTATAACCACAAGGTATTAGGAATGATAATTAAATCTTAAAATTATAACCACAAGTGCACGACCTAGTTATATGTTGGGAAGAATTTAAGTTCTAAAACTTATTACCGCAAGTGCACAGCGTAGTTGTAGCTAGCCGGCAAGCACGGGTCGTGTCCACGAGAGAGTTGTGTTTTAAATATCAAAGCTAACTTAAACTTTCTATCTAGGCGAATCAATCACGGATGAGATAGATATGGCGGTTAAACTAACCGAGAAAGTAATGTCGATTACACCATTAAAGCCTACTCAAGCCACACTTTCGAGGGTCATGAGCTAGTTTAGTTATTCTAACAACTTACTTTTATGGGGTTAGCCTAACTAAACTACAAAAATAACAACCTTGGACCTAGTTAGGATTCAAACTATTTTCATGTCAAAACCCTAACTATTCTCTATACCCACACTAGCAAATTGACCCCGCCTTTCCGTGATGACCAACCGCCTAAAAATCAAAATGCAAAGACCCTTTCGGGCATCTCTTCGAACCTATGTGGCAGGTATGAGAAACAATCCCAAAATACTAGTATAAACTAGGTAAGTAAAGGCCTAAACAAAATTAATTAGCCATCAAGGAGGTTAATCACAATAAATTAACAACTAATTAACATGAGACAAAATTAATCTAACAACTACTACCAAAAATTGACCGAAGAACGACATAAACTAACAAAATAAAATTAAACATGAGATTAAACAATTAAACTAACTACTACTAACATCAAAATATAATAAAAATCGAACCTTTAAACTAAACGAAATAAACTAAAGAGAAGGGAGAGATGAAAGGGAAGAAATTACTAGGAACGAATCGAACGGAGCTCGAAAATTGTAAGGAACTGAACTTTACGAACTAATAATTAAAACTAAAACAAATTGAATCTAAATTATTTGTGATGAAAATTACAAGGAAGAACTAAACTAAACTAAATTAATCTATACACTATATAATGCCAATCTTTTCAAATTTTGAAATGCTGCAGCCGAGTGAATTAAGGAGTTCGGTCCAATAAAATAATAAATAATTTATCATTTAAAAAAATAAGTTTCCACTCATCTATGGACTCTAATAATAATAATAATAATAATAATAATAATAATAATAATAATAATAATAATAATAATAATAATAATAATAATAATAATAATAATAATAATAATAATAACAATAACAGTAATATAACTATAATAGTAATAATAATAATAATAATAATAATAATAATAATAATAATAATAATAACAATAATAATAACAATAATAATAATAATAATCATAATCATAATCATAATAATCATAATCATAATAATAATAATAATAATAATAATAATAATAATAATAATCTATGCAATATATAATAGTAATATTTTTAAATTGGTCAAATATTGTAATGGGAGTGATTGTAAAAAATTCGGATAATCTTAACCATAAAAATTATTTGTCCATTGAATATGAGTTGTTAATGTAAATAATTAAATAAATAAATAAATAATATAATTTATCCAAATAAAAAAATCGTCATATAAGTGAACTATCCTCCTCCTTTTTTTTTGTGTGATAATACGAGTCTCATTAGTATTTTTTTTCTAATAAATCTATACAATATATAATAGTAATCTTTTTAAATATTATTTTTAAAGGATATTCTACTAAAGGATATTCACCAATATTTTTAACCTAAAAAGTATAATCTATATTATTTCAAATTTTGGTTTGATTTGATTTATATTTGAGAATCACAAGTTACGTTTTTTTTCCTTTGTGAGTTCAAATTGTGACTCGATTGAAATCTAATGAGATAACTATAAAAGTGAATAATATATATTTAATTATATATTTTTGGGTGGATGAATAAGATATTTCATTAGATGAGAAAATTTGTTCTTCCTTTCTACTAAAAAATAAAATATGTATTGTAAAGATGTAATAATAGCTTCGTCATTGTTTGGTTTATTAATTTGCTAGGAAGATGCGGTTGAGGTGACTAAAGAACATGGTATCAGATTCAAACTAATTTTTAATTAGTGGCTTTAAGTTTTGAAAGTGATTGAATCGAGTAAGGGTCAATTATGATTAAGGTATCGGTTTAACTACTTATTTATGTAATTTTTTGTCTAATTTGATTTGTTTGGATCATGAGTTTCTCTGTTTTTCCACTTACTTTTTAATTTTGTGTCTATTCTATCATTTTCAAAATACGACATGCATCCACTCTTTTACCATACTTATGTTAAGTGTGGAAATGGTATGAGTGGACAAATATTCCACACACTAAATAAGTCGGATGAGAGTCGTCTTTAACCACACACTTATATCCAAAGAAAACACCATCACTCACCATACTTATATCTATGGACATATTACCCCTTGAGCGAGTCTTTTTTTCCTATTACCAGTTTGCACTTGAAATAACTTCTACCACTGATATAGACACTTAGGTTGTCACCGGTTAAGTTACAAAATTCTTTTGAAATTAACTAGGGTTAACTAAAATATATTATTTTTTTACTCTTTATGCCATGTTTTTAGTTCTTTATAATGTAGATCCGCCTCTGGATTAAAAATACTTAGTTCTTCTTTAAATTAGGGTTTTGTTCATTAAGGTGAATTTTTTTAGTTTTATTTTATTTTACTTTTCTTTAAATAAAATTAAGAAAAAAAGATATAAAGTGGGCACATGTGAAATTTACTGATTAAGCAGAAAATAAGAGAGAAAACGAGATTAGAGTTTGAGATTTGAGGTTTATTTCTTATTTTGATTTTTTCAATATATTGGGCATTGTGTTATAAAAGAAAGAAATCGAAAATTTGCATAAAAATATTTCCTTTATGTGTTTAATTTTTATAAAAATTCTTTTCAATTATTTTTTAAAAAATTTCTTTTTGATTGTAAATTTAGTATTTGACTTATATGACTATCATAAATTGTCCAATGCGAAAAAAATTCTTTTTATGTATTTCAATTATCTCAAAATAATTGTCACGCTTATTATCTGTCACACTTATTATCCATGCTAAATAATCATTTTTTCAATAGATGTAAATCATCACTCTTAATATACATGGATATACCTTAATAGGTTAGTACCACTCTTACAAGAGTGATTATATTTTTCCACATTATTATGTGTGAAAATAATTTCAGGTAACTCATTTTTGCTTATTTTTCTGCCACACTCAATCATGTGTAATTAGATAAGGGTGGAAGCATATCATATGATGATTGTAGCATTTTCGATTATTAATCTCATTTATTAAATGTAGTTATTAAATATTTACTTTTTAGTTCATTATTTATTAAAAAGTATTACATTACTCCGTACATAGCACGGGTCCAAACTAGTACTAACCTAAAACTAAACCTACGGCTGCTGCTAATTGCCTCCTCTTTTATAATCTAGTCGCTGCCCTTGATTTCCTAATTCCATTGGAATTCTGATAATGACATCATGCTGATGTCATCATCAGAATTTTGTTTCCTTTTCTTTTTTTCCTTTTTTTTTTTTGCCTTGCATCCCAATGGAATATGGATTTTGGGCCTCGTATTTCCGCATTTAACCAACCCGATTTGCTCAACTTTGTCTCACATTCCGCATTTTTGCCTTATTTCGAACTCAAATTATGAAATCTGCTCATCTCGAACTTATCACCTACAAAATCAAATAAAATAAGTAAAAATTCTAAAAATTATATTATTTTACGAGACAAAAACTAAATAAATAGGGGTATAAATGATGTAATATTTGGACCGAACATTATACCTAGCCGACAAGTACAAATCATGTTTACTAGAGAGTTATGTTTCAAATATCAAAGCTATCTTAGTCTTTCAATCTAGATGGATCAAAATGAGATGGA
Source organism: Talinum fruticosum (assembly GCA_021018815.1). Lineage (NCBI taxonomy): Eukaryota > Viridiplantae > Streptophyta > Magnoliopsida > Caryophyllales > Talinaceae > Talinum > Talinum fruticosum. Next base: position 3,896,639 of record JAITYX010000059.1, read on the forward strand.
TATAAGAGCATCTACAATAAGTTCTCATTTTGGTCTCACTCAATTATAGGAAAATATGTAAGATTTTTTCTTATTGTGAAAAATTAAAGTGGGACATAAAAACCCAAATGTGAAACTAAAAGTGAGACTTCCCAAACTGAGTGAAGAGAGAGAAGGTAGGGCCGTCATTTTGTAAGAGCATGGAATTTGGTCTCATTTTGGTACCAATTGTACTTTGATGTTTTTATTAATAGATTTGATGGTATGAAATAAGTGGGACTAAAGTGAGTTACTCCTTATTGTGAATACTCTAATAATTAAACTAATCTAAAAGTAATATAATATACTCGGATTGTAATTTAACCACTTAATAAACTAATTAATTAGGACAAATTTTAACCTACCCAAGTCTATATAAGTATTTAGGAGTGGTTGGTTATACCATCAAAACTTACTCAAACCATACTTTTGAGGGTCATGAGCTCATTTAATTATTTTAACCAACTACTTTCGTGGGGTTAGCCCAACAAGATTATAAAAATAACAACCTTGGACCTAGCTAAGATTAAAGCTATTTTTATATTAAAATCCCAACTATTCTCTCTATCGACATTAGCAAGTCGGCTTCACCTTTCAATGATAGACCAGCCGCTCAAAAATCAAAATGAAAAGACCCTTTCGTACATCTCATCGAACATGTGTCAAGTAAGAGGAGGAATCTAAAATTACTAGCATAAACTAGGTAAATTAAAAGACTCATACAAGACTAAAGCTAATCACAACTAAAGCGACCCGAACTAACTACTAATTAATATCAAACACAATTAATCTAACAACTATAAACTAATAAAGATTAGCCCAAATAATGACATAAACTAATAAATTAAATTTAACACATAAAATCAAACAATTAATCTAACTAATACTAACATCGAAAGACAAATAAATTGAACCTTTAAGCTAAACTAAATAAATTATAAAGAAAAAGGGAGGAAATTATTAAAAACAAATCAATTGAAATATAAAACTTTCAGAAATTGAATTAAATAATAAAAAATAAAACATGAACTAAATCTAAAATATTTGAGTCTAACATTTAGAAGAGGAAAACTAATGGCCTAAACTAAAACTAATCTAATTAATTACTATGCTAATGTTGCCGCTAGAATTAATTGCCCCTTCGTTCCCACGGCCTAAAGCTCTATTTTTATAATAAATTAACACCTCCTAATTGCCAAAACTCAACCCTATACCACCTTGAGAATCCAAGGCTCAATTTGAAAAGAATTAGGTCCATCAAACTGATGAGCTAGATTACTAACTTTATGGGCACATGCCATGAAATATTAGGCTGAAAATTGGTTGGCTCTTTGTGGATTGAATAATGTGTGGGCTTCACATTCTTATGCTTTTATCTTCTGCTTAGATCCCTTGCAAATTATGCCCAATCGTTTGACTTTGTGCTCTTACTCTTATGCTTTTGCTCTTGGGCTCATATTCTAGTTTTTCAAGCCTTTTATTTAAAATTTCACGTTAAAAGTATGGGACTAACTCACATCAATTTAATAAATACAAAATAGAAAAAATTATATATTTTACGAGACAAACATTAAACAAATAAGGATAAAATGACGTAATATTTCGGCCGAATATGCCAAACTAGAGCCCAAATGCAAGCTTAGGAGCTGAGTTTCTTGTCTCACAAGCATGGGTTCAACTCGAATACACCCTTACCAAGTGAATGCTAGCATGTTAGCCAAAACTCCCTATTTCCGTACTCTTCATCAGAAATCAAATCCTAGGTGAGACAATTTCTTTGCATTTATGCGAAAAGGAGTTGTGGTTGGTTGTATCTGAACTTAGTATTCCTATTCCCTTGGGTATTTAAGCCCAACTAAGATGTCTCTGAGACAAGGATGCAGTTGGATGGCGGTTAACTAATTATTTAAATATTATATATTCATTAGTAATTAAAACAAATATTATTTTTACTTAACTTTGACTGATGGCTTAACTTTGACTGATGGCATAATTAGGAGTAATCTCATTTTACAACGAGGCGGTGCTTAGTATACATGAAAAATGGATATAATTCAGAACATGAGGCAAGTCAACACAACTCTTTTGTTTGGTATATGCAAACGGAAATAAGAAAGATGTTGGGATCTCTCTCTCTCTCTCTCTCTCACGTTGATGGGAGAAGATGGATAAAGGAGAAGAAAGGGGATCACGAATGGGCTCTATACAAGAACAGGAGGGATGGGAGTAGATGGGAAAGGGAAAGTCCAGACTATTATACATTGTTTGTGGATTTACTTCCAATATCTAGCTACGAGGAATATTCAGCAATCATGGGAAGGTCATTGACGCATTCATTCTGAAGAAGTTGAGAAAGGAGTCAACGAATCGATTCAGTTTTGTTAGATATTCATCCAAGGATCGGAGGAGCCACTAAGAGCAATACAAGAGGAAATGGCACCTGGTTAGGACACGAACAATTAGTTGTGAAATGGGCAAGGTTTCCGAGGATGGAAATGTTGGAATTTAAGGACGATTACCAATGGCTAGAGGAAAGGAGGAGAATGTTGTGTCGTGGTATGACCACCGACCCGAAAGCAAAACGGCCCGACTACGGTGCAATCGTGACAGCCGATTGCTCCCAAGGTTTCCACAGCAGCTTTACTTCCGTGCACTCGAAAGCAAAGTGAATGGAGTATGCAGAAAACTATGCCCGAGAGAAGAGGAAGCGAAGAGAAGAGAGAAAGAGGATTCGGTGTGTGATGAAATGAGGAGAGGAGGTCGGTATTTATAGTGGAAAAACATGATTGTTGGAGCAAAAGCTGTGGAGAGATTCAAGGAGGAAGTGGAGGATTTTTCTCCACTTATATCTCCACTACTGAGGATAATCTGCCATGAAAATCTCCGACTAACAATTACGCAAAGAATTGGTCAACGGAAGTCAAAAGAGATTTCTCCAAAAAGAATGTACGTTAGGCCCACAGCCCACAGCCCGCGGCCCGTGCCGCGCCCAGCCTGGGCGGGCGGGCGGCGCGCGCGCAAGTGTGGTTGGTCCATACGCTCCTCACCCCCAAGCCATAATACTAATATTCAAATAGTAGCCAAGAGAGAGAGATATAAAAACCCAAGAGAAGCCTAGCAAAACTTCAATGTGGGACTTTTAGAAGAACAAGAAAAGCATGCCAATTTCCAACAATCCCCACAAATGGCATGTAACAGAAAGAAAAGGAATTTTCTGGGCATAGGAAGGGTAAATACTTAAATGTCAATGTCTTTCGATTGAATTGACACATAGTGAAATGAGGCAACATCCGAGTTGTAATCAAGTAAACTAGTCTTGAACTTGATACACCTCGAGACGAGGCCCCCACAACACATATCAACCTTCAAATTTGTGCATACTCCGCGATAGAGAAATTTTGTGCTTTATAAAGGTCATGCACATACCTCGGGTCTCATAAGTGTTCTAGAGAGACATACCAAGTTTCTCATAGAAGGTGGCCAAACCTTCACACTTACGTAGGTAGTTCCATCAAGTCTATCTCAGTATAGACCACCATATAATGGATATGGAACTATTAAGAGTATAAAGTTACTCAACCTCACAGGTAATTTGCGTTGAATCTATCAAGTGCTTCTCAATAGCACCACCTGAGTAGGTTATGGATTCATTAAGAGCATAAATAGCTCATACTTTATAAACACTACCAGGTATGTCATAGGGATAGGAGTGTAGTGTATTTATGAAGTCTCGGTATAGTTTCGTTTGACCACTAAAGGGTATCCACCATACTTGCTTCAATCCATGGATTTGAGTCCCATCCCCCTCGACGTTTCGAGTACCACTCGTCTCGTTAGTCCTTTAGTAAGTGGGTCCGAAATGTTCCTTTCGGATCTCACAAACTCAAGGGAAATAACATCATGTTTCAGCAATTGTTTTACTTGCACCATGTCTAATCCGGATATGTCTCTTCTTTCCGTTATAGACACTCGTTGTGTGCAACACCGATTGCTAGCTGCGAGTCACAATGCGAGAAACCGGTGTATCTTTCCTTTCCCATACTGGCATGTCCGCCAATAGGTTCTTTAACCATTACGCTTCTTGACACCGCCAACTCAAGAGCAATAAATTCAGATTCCATGGTGGATCAAGCTATACAAGTCTGTTTTGCGAGACTTCCACGAAATAGTTCATCCACCTAAAATAAACACATAACCACTAGTGGAGCTTACTTCATCGTTATCGGATACCCAATTTGCATCACAAAATCTTTCTAACACAGCAGGAAATTTGTTAAAGTGCAAACACCGAGTTAATGGTACCTTTTAAGTATTTTAGTAAGCGAAAAAGGGCATCCCAGTGATCTTGACTAGGGTTATGAGTATATCGACTCGATCTAGTAACTGCATTAGTAATGTCGGGACGAGTGTAGTTCATGAGATACATGAAACTTCCTATAATTTTAGCATACTCGGATTGAGAAACACTAGGTCCTCTGTTCTTTTTAAGGTGTATGCTAGGGTCATAGGGAGTTCTAACAGTACTACCTCAAAGCGGTTGAACCTCCTTAAGATTTTTTCAATGTAATGAGGCCGACGAGAGAAAACCCACTTGTTGGTTTTTGTGACTTTGACCCCTAGGATCACGTCGGCTTCTCCTAAGTCATTCATTTCGAAATGTGAGGATAACATTTTCTTAGTCTCATTAACAACATGCAAGCTAGTACCAAAAATTAGCATGTCATCCACATATAAGCATATGATCACACAATCCGAGTCAAAAGATTTTGAATAGACACAAGAATCGGATGCATTTACTATAAATCCATTTTGCTTTAAAGTGCTATCAAACTTTTCATACCATTGTTTGGGAGCTTGCTTAAGACCATAAAGGGATTTTCTCGGTTTACACACTTTATGCTCCCGACCGGGAATTTCACGACCCTCGGGTTGAGACATGTAAATCTCTTCTTCTAAATCATCATTTAGAAAAGCAGTCTTTACATCCATTTGATGTACAACTAGATTGTTGATAGCTGCTAAGGCAATTAAGGTTACGATGGTGGCAATTTTGGTCATCTGGGAATAGGTATCAAAGAAATCAACTCCCTTCTTTTGATTAAACCCTCTAATTACCAATCTTGCTTTATACTTGTCTATAGAACCATCAGGTCTTAATTTCTTTTTGAAGATCCACTTACTACTGATAGGCTTACAACCTTTGAGCAAGTCTACTAACTCCCAAGTTTTATTAGACTCTATAGAATCTAATTCACTTTTTAATGGCTTCTTTCCGAAACCGACATCTATAGACCTCATAGCCTCTTGATAAGTTTTGGGATCTTCCTCAATAAGATAGATTGACACTAGTTCATCAGTTATGGCATCAACATCCAAATTCTCAACTAGAAAGGAAGTAATAAAATCAGGACCATAGTTGAGTTCAACTCTACGTCTTTTACTCCTTCTAGGCTCATCAATTTGGTTATTAGATGCTTGAACTAGAAACAGGCAATCTAACATTTTCATGCAAAGTATTGGTCGCATTTTTCTTTAAAGGAAACACATGCTCAAAGAATACAGCATCTCTAGATTCGAAATGGTAAGATCAGGTAATGACATGAATCTATATGCAGCACTATTTTGAGCATAACCAATAAACACGAGAATCAAAGGTCTTAGAACCAATATTAGGTCTTTTGAAGTCAGGTAAAGGAACCTTAGCCAAGCATCCCCATACTTTAAGAGTACTCAAATTTGGAGCATACCCTTTCCACAGTTCATATGGGGTTTGGTCTAACTTTTTATGAGGAACTCTGTTTAGAATATAGCAAGCGATTAAAACGACTTCCCCCACATATTATCCGAAAGGCCTGAACTTAATAGCATAGCATTCATCATTTCCTTAAGTGTTCTATTCTTCTTTTCAGCTATCCCATTCTGTTGGGAAGTATAGGGGCTACTATCCTCATGGATTATTCCATTTGTTGCACAAAAAGCAGCAAGGGCATTGGTTCCATATTCACCTCCTCTATCGGATCTAAGCCTCTTGATCTTTCTATCTAGTTGGTTTTCTACTTACGCTTTATATCTCAAGAACATTTCTTTAGCCTCATCTTTAGATTTAAGGAGGTATACTTTAGTGAATCTAGAGTAGTCATCTACAAAGGTAATATAGTATCTTTTCCCACCTTTGCTAACCGTGTTCTTGAAGTCTGCTAAGTCTGAATGAATTAACTCTAGTAGTTCGGTTTGTCTACTAGTTACGAGGCTTAAACGGTTTCTTAGCATATTTTGCTTCTACACAAACAGGACATTTTGATATGCTTTCAATATTAACGAGATGGAATTAAATGCATATTACGAAGTCTTTTTAATGAAGCAAAATTAACATGTCCAAGTCTACCATGCCATAAATCAACGAGACTCGACAATATAAGCGGAACTAGAAGCATTTCCATTAATTTCGGAGGCAACATTTAGAACAAATAAACCCCTTTTGACCACCCATTCAGATATCCCTTTCCAACAAAGTCTCCATTCCGAGAGATGATAGCCACCCCTCCATCTAAAACAACTTTAATGCCAGCAAGATTAAGAAGACCACTAGAAACTAAGTTTCTACGAAGGGAAGGGACATACAGCACATTAGTCAAACATAACTTTTTGCCGGAAGTGAAATTGAGAAGAACTTTCCCTTTACCCAACACTCCAACGGTTGTTGAATTTCCCATGTAGACATGTTCTCCGTCGGCAACATCTTCAAATTCGTGCATCGGTTCCTTGTTGGCGCGAAGTGCCTTGAAGCTCCGGAATCCAGGATCCACTCGGTTGGTTACTGCCACCGAGGTTCGCCTCCACGGTGACTGCACGGATGATCTCGTCGTCTTACTGCAAGGTTGACTTGTGCGGTACCTTGGCTGGTGGGTTTTGCAGCTCCTTGTGCACCAGATTTTTGATTTGGTCCTTTGCGGAAATTGCACTTGGTAGGCTTTGTGGCCTGGTTTTCCTGAGACATAGCACGTTAGCTTCTGTTTTTGAATTTTGTTGCTTGACTTGTTCATCTCGTTTGGGATTGTTATGTTTTTTATTGAACTTCCCTTTGCCTTTGAACCTGTCTTTATTTGTTTGCACTAGAAGATTCAACCAAATTAGCTTTAGAAGAATTCAAAGAAAGAGAGTCCATCTTATCTTTCGGACGATTAGCCTCTTCCGTTCTCATGTGACTAATCGGCTCCTGCAGGTGAGGTCCTTTTTCTTATGCTTCGGTTGATTTACGTAGTCACTCCACGAAGGTGGGAATTTTTCAATGAGTACATTGGCTTGAAGGATATCACACATCTTCATGCCTTTGTTGACAACTTCAGCACACGAGGTTCTCGTAGACATGGACTTGCTCCATGATTGGCTTGTCATTTGTAATCTGGAATTTGAGCCATTCGTCAACCATGTACTTCTTTTGCTAGCATCATCTGCACCATATTTAATTTGCGGTTTTTCCCATATAACCTTAGTAGATTTATAATCAATAAATAAATCAAATAATGGGTTAGTCATATGGTGCGACGAGATAGCCTCGGACAGTTTTGTTGTCTTTCTCCAATTTCTTCTTAGCGGCATCGCGGTAGCAAAGGAAGTGCTCTTCTCTTTATCTTTGTCCGTTGCGGTAGAAGTTTCGGACTTGTCATCGGCAATGTTTGTGGACGAACGTAATCCACATCCAATTGTTCGAATAAAATTAGCAGCTTACGGGACCGGCGCTTGTAGTTGGTTCCATCAAGGGGTTCAATTTTTGAGAGGTCGGGAAGAGCTTTGTGGAAGTTTACAGCCATCGGTAAGTAGAAATGAATAGAAATTTTTTTTTGCTTTCAGATTGTTGGAATTTAAGGACGATTACCAATGGCTAGAGGAAAGGAGGAGAATGTTGTGTCGTGGTATGACCACCGACCTGAAAGCATAAACGGCCCGACTACGGTGCAATCGTGACAGCCGGTTGCTCCCCAAGGTTTCCACAGCAGCTTTACTTCCGTGCACTCGAAAGCAAAGTGAATGGAGTATGCAGAAAACTATGCCCGAGAGAAGAGGAAGCGAGAAGAGAAGAGAGAAAGAGGATTCGAGTGTGTGATGAAATGAGGAGAGGAGGTCGGTATTTATAGTGGAAAAACATGACTGTTGGAGCAAAAATTGTGGAGAGATTCAAGGAGGAAGTGGAGGATTTTTCTCCACTTATATCTCCACTACTGAGGATAATCTGCCATGAAAATCTTCGACTAACAATTACGCAAAGAATTGGTCAACGGAAGTCAAAAGAGATTTCTCCAAAATGAATGTACGTTAGGCCCACAGCCCCCAGCCCGCGGCCCGCGCCGCGTCCAGCCCGGGCCGGCGGGCGGCTCGCGCGCGCGTGTGGTTGGTCCATACGCTCCTCACCCCCAAGCCATAATACTAATATTCAAATAGTAGCCAAGAGAGGAGATATAAAAACTCAAGAGAAGCCTAGCAAAACTTCAATGTGGGACTTTTAGAAGAACAAGAAAAGCATGCCAATTTCCAACAGGAAAAGCATCACACTGCCGGGCCTTGCGCTAGAGATTGCACCCACGCCTCGGCTAGTAGAACCAAGAAATAATGGAGACATTGTGTTTAAGAACCAATTCAACTAAAAGTTTGTTGAAGCGCAATAATAAGTTTATACTCTAACATGTCTCCTCACGCGAATGTCGTTTGGGCTTGAAGTGTCGATGTAACAAAAGCTCCTCCTTACCTTGTGTAATAATCAATATGGAGGCTGCTAAGATTCGAAGTTGAAACCTCTCACTCAAAAATGCTCGATACTATGTTCAAAAATCAATTCAATCAAAAGGTTAAGTCGATAGTTGAAAGCTCTAGGTTTATACTTTTAACACATTGTTTCCATGTGTGCTAAAGAGTCTGCGTTGGAGTTTAGGCCATTGACCAACTATAAGGTGCAAAGAAAGAAGAACAATAAAAAGAGGACGCACCAAAGACAAAGGGAGAAGCATTAAACTAGGGACACATATGAGGAAAAGGGGAAGGAGGGTGGATTTTACATTAGTGAGTTGTGTTGTGTAGTTTATATTGGTTCGTAATCAATTTTTTTCTTAGATTAACTTCTTTGATTTTTGTTTAGGTATTTTGATTACCCTCCTCCCTCGAGGTTTGGTAAATGTTTTTCTAGACCATAATAGTTTCAATGAATCCCTTTGACTCTAAATGCTTTTGCAACATCAATTGCAAAAATACATAGTATTTTTGTCAAATTTAGGGATTAAAACTTATTTGATACGAAGTGCAAAGGGAAATAATAATTCAAAAAGGTTACAACGTAAAAAATATTTACCAAAACTAAGGGTAAATGAAAATACTTGTTATCTTTAATTCATCGCAATTCTATTGTTTGCCCCTGTGTTAGCATGTAGTGTTGGAAACAGTGGGCTTTTTGGCTTTCTTGAACAATTTCACGACACTCGTTCTATTTATTTCATGTATGAATTTTAGGGTTTTTTTTTTTTTTTACAAGATTAATTGTTCAAGTTGATGTACTACAATTTTTGTTAATTATATTTGTTGTTGTAGTCAGATAAGAAAGCATGTGATTAGTTTGCAACATAATTGATTAAGTAGTAGTAATACGACATTAATTAGAGATTACTACAAAGACGAAACCTCAACGTAGACAGTTAACAGCTTACAGACTCTGCAGCATTTATTGAGAGTACGTTTACATTCTGGACGGATTACAACCTACGGAGTCGTAATCGTCTAAATAGAGGCCTGGAAGAGACTCCATTGATAAGGCTGCTGATTGTAGCAATCAAGGTTGTCGCCATAGTCTATCCCATAGATATCGCAGTACCGTTTGTAAAAAGCGATCCTATCCTCAACCTTTGCTTTCTCCTGCGTCCCACCGCATTCCACACCACCATTAATTATGTTAGTAAGAAGACCATATCCAGGGAGCCTTCCCGCAGCAATGTCTGCATCAGATGGCACCCATGCTCCAGTTATAACGTCATGGCAAGATGGCTTGGGCGATTGTGGGGTCATCCAAAACCAAATGGATGCCTCGAACGAAATCACTGGATCAGTTTCCACAAGGTCAGGGTTCGATAGAAGGTCCAAGCCTAATGCTTCTCCTGCCTGTCCATAATTGGCGTTGCTGCATTGAATTGAAATTGAACATTACAGTGATTATTATGCATTTTGTCCCAAGTCATATTATATTACCAACAGACATGTTGACAATTCGTCTCCATATTGACTCTAGTTTAAATGGGCTGATCCGGTCAGCCCAGGGCAGAGGCGGAGGCATGACCAGCCCAAGGGTGACACCAATGGCCCAAAAAAAAGTAAGTGATGTATATATCAGAATTATAAAAATTAAAATAGTGGCTAAATTAACACCCATGGCCCAAAAAAAGTAAGTGATCCGGTCAGCCCAGGGCAGGGGCGGAGGTATACCTTTAAATTCTGCCTCAATTAGACTTTAATTATGTGATGGCATTGAGTTAGCAGTAGGAGGTTCATGGTTTGGTTTGTTTCCGGCCTTTGAAATTCAGCCTCCTAACCCACTACCAAGAACTAGTATAGCATCATTTGTCTGTCTCTGATGGACTTTGCTCACTCACTGCTTTGAGCCTCTGAATTGATTGAAAAAAATTACTATGAATTGATTGAACAGTAATCAGTAAACATATAGCATCATTTGTATGCCTTCGGCCAACAAGAACTTTGCTCACTCACTGCTTTCCAATTAGTTATTTTATTATTTTGTTATTAGTTGTTTTGTTTGACTGTGATTTGTTGTATGGTTGTGTATAGTTGTGATCGGTGCGATTGTATTTTTGGGGTTTGTGTTGAATTTTTTTAGTTTTTTTGTTCTTTGTCCAGTTTAATATGGGTCGACACAATTCTTTCTTTTTTCCTTTGAGCCTTTGAATTGATTGAAAAAAATTGCTATGAATTGATGAACTTTTTTACCTCGCATATGTTTATCAATTTCAATAGGTGGACACCCTTGTTTAAAATTCTTGACTCCGCCACTGACCCAAGGGGCCACTTTGTTACCCACCCCTTGCTGTGAGGGAATTATGGGCTAACTAACAAGCTAGCCTCTTGTTGGCTGCTTGACCCATGTATCCTTCATTCAGCTCCAACCCATCAGGTACCTGTAGGCCGATAATGTGCCCCGAAAGGGGTCATCGCTTACGAGTGCAAGCATGAATGCCAAAGCTGCTTAATAGGTGTATATACCGTTATGCACAGAAGAAAAAGTGGGGTGAAAATGAGCATACTAGGACAGTTGAATTGGACCACGGCCGTAGTACGCCTTGCCAAGAACACAAGGCCAACGATTATCTGGTTTACAATAGTCCGAAGAGGGTGACACTTCAGCCTTGTAGCAATACCCCCATTTATCATCTCCACCTGGTGCCGGCCAGCCGCCTCCCCTATAATTTTAATTATGTCATATATTTATCATCAATTACAAGTAATAAACAAATTACTATGTCAATATATATCTCTCTTTAGTAATTATGCAAAAGATTAAATTATATGACAGAAATGTAAATCTCTTTTAAAAGTTGTATGATGTACAATTATCAGAAAATGCTTAACGGTTTTATGTCTAAATTTAAGAGGAGAGAGCCAGCTATATGATGTTTCGATGAACCAGCTCTCTTCTATCTACAAGTAGGATTCTCAATAAATTTTAGCAATCTATGAGTTGAGTTGAATGATCATTATATACGCACAGATGTTGGTATTCGTGGAACAAAGATTTTAATTTGACAGTAGAAATGTTGTGGCAATTTATGAAAATCTGCAAGAAATATGTAAAATCTAAAAAATTCCATATGAATATAGAAAAAAATTGTTGAAATTCATGGAGAATAGAATAACCATTTGTAAGAATCTACAGATCAAGTTATTTGCTGCAAAAATGTGAAAAATATGAGGAATATGTGGAAGTTCCTGCAAATTGAACACACTCTGAAGATAATAGTGTAGCACTTAATAAAATACCGGTATACAAAAAGTGGAAATTAACAAGAAGGTAGGGTAAATATACCAGTAGTTTCATGAGATGTCTGACCAAAGAAAGCAGCAATCTCCCTCTTACGAGTGGTGTCATTCCCGGTATTTCCAAAAGCAGGGAAGGACTTGGCAGCTTCGATGAAAGCCTCATAGGTGTAGAACCCCACAGCATGGCATCTTGGGTCATTACGATAGGGGAGGAATTCCTCGAAAAGGGATTCGGGGATAATGTCAGAGATGTCACTGCCACCTTGGGAAGGAGGAGGAGGAGGTGTTGGGGTTGGAGGGGGAGGAGGAGGAGAAGGCTCAGGGCATTGACTCTGGCAGTCGTTTCCACAGTAAGGATCGCCGGTTCCACAATATCCATATTTGCTGCAGCACATCCCTTCTTGGCAGAATGGACCCTCAGGCCCACAGTTCCCCTGTGCTTCACTCTCTCCCCTAAGAGTAAGAAGAGCAGGAGGAACAGGAAGGGGAAAACAGATGTTGGAGCTGTCATGTTTTTTATTTACTTAGGCTTTGGTTTTGTTGAGGGAAATGAGAAGGGCTTTGGGTCTATTTATAACTTATAAGGGGTGCTAGGGGCTTAGCCCATCTTTCTGCACCCAAAAAAAAAAAAAACCAAAAAATTTATAAGGGGTGCTTGTACAGGCATTGTTCAATCTTGACCAAGTTTTTCCAACTTTAAGCTGTCTGTACATTTTCCAACTCCTCCCCCTCTTACTAAATAATTTCAAATTTTAAAATTTATATGTAATAAATAATTCCAAATTTTATTCAAAATAGGAGCGACTAACCTTATTAGGTAGGACATAATTTATTTTATAAGGTAAATAAATTTGAATTGTATTTTCATCACCTTGTTAGGTTGTTAGAGATATTATTGTACATAAAATAATTGTAAATTATTTTTCTTTATTATCTTCTATATATATAGTATGTCAAACTCTCGTATTGGTGAGTCATTCCGCCATATATTTTTCACAGATTGTATGAGAATATTACAATTAAAGAACATCTTATAATAATAATTATCACATAATATTTAATCGTAATTGTATGATTGCTTTGCTTATTGACGTTATATTACATCCAACGCAAATTCTAGATATACATAAAAGAACTCCATGAATAAAAAATCCAATACAATCAAAAGCGTAAAAAAGAGTAAAAAGCTGCCAAGAACGTACTCCTATTGAAACTTGAATTCAGGAAATCAAATGATTTTTGGGTGAATATAGCACAAACTTTGGGTGTATTGGATGAAAATAATACAAATTTTTTCTTAAACGTCAGCAATATAAACTTTAACCTTATTTAACGCCAATAAAATACCACCGAATTAAAAAATTGTGACTCAGCGAAATAATGACGTAGCAGATAGAGTCTTGACATGGATGACAGAGTTTAAGATTTGATATTCTTGTGAATATGAGTTGGGTCGGACCAACCAAAGTTTGACCCGTTTTGACCCTTTTATAATTGGAGCACACCAGCATAAGTGATAATCAATATTTTTGCATGTACGTGTAAATCGAGATAATAGGTAAGTTTCTTAAAGTGGTGGATCATTAAATGAGTCATCAATTAATGGTCCAACTAGGTCAATTGTTAATCCAGCCCTATATTGCCTTTATTTTTTAACATTTGATTCAGTGAAGACTTTTTTGGTCTGACATAATGCTCATATCATAATTAAAAAATCAAATATTTTGAATATTTTTTAAAAAAATATAAAAACTATACTTTTTCATTAATTTCTAGACAATTATATTAATAAATATGCAAAATTTTTACAATTCAAATTAGAAAATCTAACAGTTATCGATTACCTAAACAGTTATCGAACTTTACAAACAGTTATCCGTTATTCATACAACTCATTTCTGCTAAACAAGCGCCTAAAGTGGACTCTAAAACGTAGCATCGCAATCTTGTACGGGGAATGGAGAGAGAAGATGGGCGTTGGCATTTTCATGGCCGGTTATTGGTTTTAATTTTGATTTTTTTTTTTATGAATTTAATTTTTTATTTTTAATTGATAAGGTAGGTACTGCTTTGTTTTTTTTCCGTGGGTCTCCTTGGTTTAATTATGTACGTGACAAACCGATTGCGATACTCATGATATGACTAGCGTTCCCAAAATTTCGGCGATCTAAAAAAGGTACCATAATAAATTTTTATTTTAAATTTGATTTTAATTTGAATTTAAATTTATCTGAAATGTCTTATCCTAAAAATACTGAATATTGGATAAATAAAATTCGTGTGACTTTTAAATATTAATCAATTTATCCGACCTAATTTTAACCCAAATTCACATTTTTACTCACGTAAGATATCGAAAGGATGTGATTGTTAATATATTCGGACCCACCATTCATATTGTCTCCAATTCTTTTTGAAGATTTGGTGTGAACTTAATAAAAGTTTATTTTAAGGGGCTTACTCCTCTCAATTTACTTTAAAAAATATATATTGGATTCACTTATTTGTGGAAAGGTGAGACCTTGGAGGGTTTCTAGTGGAAATGGAGGAAGGGATGTAAGGTCAGTAGCATCCAAATGAAGCCAGCCAGCAGCAACAGATAGCAACCCAGTAGTCATTTAGCGGGACCAACAACAGCCGAAAAGAGAGAGAGAAAGAAAGAAAAATAAATCCGCAAGTTACTATCCAGTCCAATCCGATCCCGGACCGATGAACATCTCTAAGCAGAAATATACACTTTAAATGTAAACCCAATCTCTCAATTTTCAACACACACAACTTAGTGACAGGACATATATATACCTTCATCTACTCAAATGAAGGACTGTCATAGATCATATATTTACTGGTAATAAACCCAGATTTAGTTCGTCACACCAACATAGAGACTTATCATTCGCTAACTCCGAAACAAAATAAACTAGCTGACAATGAAGTGGATATGACTGATAAATTCGTAGAATGGAATGAAGAAACAATCATGGCCTTACGCCACATTTGGGATAATGGGAATCACAATTTGTTTCCACATTGATAATTGAAGGAAGCGGTCCACACTCCCAGTAAAAAACAAAGCACTGAGTGAATTCAAATCAAAAACCAACCAAAAAACATTAAACGCCAACGCCCATTGCAATCCTCGTCCAATTATTGTGAAGCTACGTTTTTCCAACGCCACGTACGATATGCCTAACTCCCTACTCAAGCATTTTGCACATGTCGTGAAAGTACCTCGTCAATTTATTGCATGCATGATTTTTCCTCGCATCACAATCTTGCCAGTTGCCACTATCGAAGAGGATCATCTGTAGTTGAAGGGGACTACAATTTTGCAATCTACCTCTCGAACGAAATTGCAGCCAAGCATGGTGCGACAGGTGATGCTCAACTCAAAAATAACTTTATGTGAACTTCATGTACCAATTTTCCTAATACAGGATCATGCTATGAGGAGCTCGGAGTAAGCGAACAAAGAAGAGGGGTCTACTTCTGCAAATTGTTCAACCTAGTAGCAGTGAAGTCACTAGAGTCTTCACTATGATCTTTGACATAGCTGGTTAGGGCATTCTTCAAGTCAATCTATGTCTTTATTTTCTAATTTTGTTGGAGAAACTTAAGTAGTGAAAATAAGGACGATTTGTGATGTGTGTTTTAAGGGCTAAACAAATTGGCGTTCCATTTTTATTAGTGAAAATAAAACTTTCGAATGTTTTAAATTAATTCAATGTGATATTTGGGATGCTTATTATGATACTTAATCATTGTGTGGAGCTCATTATTTTCTTGTTACAGTTGGCGAGGCTAGTGGGACTGTTTGGATAAATCTTGTGAAAGAAAAAGGATCGATGTTACACCAAACTATTTGTGTGGATATGTCACATCAAAATGGTTGAGTTGAGAGAAAATATTCACATATTGAATATTGTTAGGGTCCTGTGACTTTAAGCTATTCTTCTTATTAAATTTTAGGAAAATGTGTCTTGACGGCAACTTATTTATTAATCGGACACCTACCTCTATTCTAGGTTTATGATTTTGAAAACTAAGATTGAAATTTTTTTTTTTCAAAGAAATCGCAAAGGATAGTACAATATAATATGGGAGGAGGAATCGAATCGAAATCTAATATACTTAGAGCCTCGGTTTTAACTATTAGACCAAGACACTCATCGGTAGATGGAAGTATTTTATAAGTAGAGATGTAATCTATCATGAAACGTCCTTTCTTTAGTCAAACAAATCAAGAAAGAAAAGCTCTGAAATTCCATTCTTTTTCGGAATACGTGGAGTACGTGCGTATATCTGGGCTTGAGGAGAATGTGGGAAAAAATGAGGAGGAACACAGCGGCAGGATGTATATGAGGAGGCCAGAAAGTGGGTCGGCAACAGGAGGGTTTGAGATGGGTGAGGAGGAGTCGTGGAAATGATTCAGGAGGATCCAAGGCTCGTTATGTCACTTGTGATAAATTCTCTAATGCCACACAAAATTATTTGAATGCTATTACCAAGATTATGGAGCCAAAGTATATTTTCATGAAGCAATCAAGAATCCAAGATGGAGAGAAGCAATGGCAACGGATATTGATGCTCTAGAATTGATCTAAACTTTCACTATATATTGATAGCTTTAACAAAGGGCAATAGTTTGGATGAACCATCTCAAGACACAAGCTTAATTGGAAGGTCTATATACCTCAGTATGGTTCTGTTTCATTTAGTTTTAAGTTACAACCTTAAAGGTCCTTACAAATGTTTACAATGTTTTATAACTAACTTTACAATTAGCTAACAACTGCTTACAACTTTGCTTATAACACTTTACAATCTTACAACTCCTTATAATTGAATGGAATAGGGTCTATATCATGCAACTAAAATTGTGCTATATCTTATCACAGTTCAAACAACAACAAAAGAAAAAAAAAACCATTTAGAGGCAGCTAGGTGTGTTCTAATAAGATACTTAAAAGGGAATCATTATTAGGGAATATATATTGAAAAGTGAGTCAAACTTCCAAATTTATGCCTATTGTGATTCTGACCCCGGGGCGGAGGGATGTTCCATTACTAAAAAATCAATAACTTGGTACTTCATTACTCTTGGTGGTTCTTTATCTTTGAAGATTAAGAAACAAAACACAATGCCCCTTTCTTCAGTTGAGGCAGAATATCATGCTATGGCAACCGCGAACAGTGAATTTATTTGGATAATCAGGCAGAAAGTGGATCATCTTTGCTTGGCTATAGTACAACAACTTTAGGTGTACATTATTCGGTCCAAAACTGGACCAATCAGGACTTTAGTTTGGTCCTTGATCCAACAGTTTAGCCTTATTTGTGATGTGGTATTCAGTCCAAAACTGGACCAAGTGGGAGTTTAGTCTGGTCTTTATTCAATGGTTACGGTTTGATCGACAGATCCATCTATCCGAAGCAGGACCAAATTTTTTAGAAAAGAAAATAACGCCCACTTCTTTAGGCACTCCAAACTCTCATCTTTGCCTCTCTTCTCTCACTCGGCTGTACTTTGGTCGCGGGAGACATAGCAGCTCGTGGGCTGTACCCGATCATCACCAAACTCTGCTCTGGCGCTCATTTGCGTACCACGTTCAGCCGCCCACACTTCCAAAACGAGTCATAGTGGGCGGTGCATTAGAGTACGAGCATTGTGACTCTCTTATTACTGATATTGGAGTACGAGCAGTAGCGATTCCTAAGTGGTTCCTTCTCAAATTTATGCGTGTGGACTATGGACCCAATTTTCTTGTTTCCAACTTTCCCTTTTTGGCTTTCTTCCCTAGCCTAGGGTAATAACCTTTGTATAATATAGCATTCTCAAATTGGTCCAATTTGGTTAGGTCTAGACTGAATTGTTTTTGTTCGGTCCTCGATCTACAATATTATGCCCTTATGCCATCCTCAGTCCCACCTGATTCAGTTCAAGTTTGGACCTATGTACATCCCTAACTACAACACTATTTATTAAAAAGCAAATATATTTTTTTATTTTTTACAATGGTAAGCCAGCAATCTAAGGATCCATATCTCATGCGGACACTTTAGGTGCGGGAAGGCATGAGAGAGGTGAGCCGGAACAAAGAAAAGGAAATTCCTCCATACCACTACTAAATTTGAACCTATACCTTGTTGGAAGATTAGTCTCCTTTCACTAGACTACCCATATGATGGTCTATTAGAGACCAAACATATATAACAAGCAAACACCAATTTTTTATATGATACTCTCTCCGTATAATATGCTCCGCCCTCCCCGGTATGATAAGTTTGCAAAATGATATGCATCTTGATAAAATAAGACCCCTTTTAACTATAATAATTTTCTTAATGTACTCATGCATAGTTTGAATCTGAATATACATAACAAGCAAACGTGGAATTTTTATTTGATAATGGACTCGTATATGGTCCAGCTTCATTTCAGTTTCTTCCACGACTTTATTTTATTTGTATCTTACAACTTTATTACATATAGACTGTAGCACCTCTACTTAGATAAAGGCACTGCTGGAACCAAGATTGTAAGGGCGCTGATTGTAGCAATCAAGGTTGTCACCATATTCGATCCCATAAATATCACAATATCTTTTGTAGAAACCGATAATCTGTTCATTCCACCATTCTGGGGAAGGACGTCCACATTGAGTTGGGACAATTATGTTAATGGTGGTACCAAGTCCGGGGAGCCGCCCTGCTTCAATATCGGCCTCAGATGGTACCCAGTTTCCGATTATAACATCATGGGGCGATGGCCTAATTGACCTTGCAGTCATCCATATCCAAAGGGCAGTCTTGAAAGAAATAACCGGGTCAGTTTCCACAAGATCCGGATTATTTAAGAGGTCCAACCCTAATCCTTCCCCAAATCGTCCATAATTATCGTTCCTGCAAAGTTACATACCGAAGTGTATTATTTATATGGACGTATGTGCACTTAAGAAACAGTGACAGTTAAATTTGTGTTTCAAGATTTTGTTTCAGAGGATAGTGTATTTTTTATGGAGTATTTTAGAGTAGAGTATACTTATCATTACATCACCTGTATGTACAGGTTTACCGACTATCGAGAGGAAAAAAGAGTGAAGTTAAATTAAGCAAGCATATATACCAGGTTAGCTGCACAGGACCACGTCCATAGTACTTCTTGCCCGGGATACAAGGATAAGTATCACTTGATCTACAAAAAGCGTTATTCGTATTCCCATGAACCTTCCGGCAGTACCCTGCCGCATAGAGTCCATCTGGTGTATTCCATCCTCCTAAATTTTTTAATTAATTCACATATTATATGTACACATATATAATGATTGAAGGGAATATCGTAAATTAAAGCAAGATGTAGAGAGTGCATATATTCTAACATATTACCAGTAGTCTGCGCAGAGGTATGTGCAAAGAAAGCAGCAATCTCTCTCTTCCTAGTGGTTTCGTCCCCAGTAGTCCCAAACTCAGGGTAGTCCTTCGCAGCTTCGAGGAAAGCGTCATACGTGTAGAACCCACGGCCATTGCACCGGGCATCGTTGCGGTACTTGAGGAATTCCTCGAAAAGTTCCTCAGGGAAGATTGGCTTGAGACCAGGGCATTGGCTCTGGCAGTTATCATCGCTACAGTAGGCCTCAGAGGAGCCACACCATCCCCACTTGCTGCAGCACATTCCCTCTGCGCACCGTCTTCCTTCTCCTTGCTTCCCGCACATATACGGATCTGGATCATCCGCCATAACCCCATGACCTTGCACCACAAGGAGGGGGAGTAGGAGGACAGAGAAAATGGAAGTTGATGTTTTCATGCTTACGTTGGTTTGTTTGGGTTGAGGTGTGGAGAAACGGTGGGAGTTTGGGTCTATTTATAAAGAGGGCAGCTTTTGTTGCGTGAATGCTCTGTGCTATTTGACAACCAAATTGTGATACTCTATCGTGCTTAGTTACCCATTAGCTTACATTTTAAGGGGTGCTATTGAGTACAGATGATTTTTTTTTAACTTCGTTCAACGTAATTTTATAAAAATTCAAAATGACTATTATTTTAAGGATTTAAAACGACTAGAGGTACTCCTTTTAAGGGGCCACTCTAGAAGACTCCATAAATAATTGTATTTAGCTTGTAGTAATCTTATGATGGGTAACATTCTCATAAATTTTTCCAAAGTAATGTATGAGCGAGGAAGAAACATGCTGAAAAGACTTGTGGTGATTTGTGGGATCAGCCGTCAATTCTTGAAGTTGTTCTAGGTAATGTCCACGACTTTGCAAGAAGAGACCGAGGCGTTACATAATTAGGCTTGATCAATTACCAATTATTATATATCTTAGAGTATTCATCAATTACATCGACAAATACAAAAAGAAAGAGAAAATAAAATTATTAACCTTACAACTAATTAAAACAATAATTGCATTGTAATAGTATAAACAAGCAATACCGGAAATAATCCAAAAACTTATATATAATATACAAGTATTTACAAACTTAAACCATCAAATACAATAAGTTTTCATTTATTAAACTCATAGCATATAACTCAGCCAAAAAACAAAACAAAAAAAATAGCATGTCAATTCTTAAATAGTTCCATGCAAGATAAAATTTTTGTCTTGAGCGAAAACCTTTATAACTTTACTATACCAATAAAGTCATAGGAATATTAACCATTATGTGGTGTTTGATTAGATGTAACGTTAATTAAGATTTGAACTCTGAAGTATTAATTTATAAAATGAGCAAAGAATCTAGCGAGCCTTGGATGAGCCAAGCCGAGCTTCAGTTTAACTCGTCAAGCTAGGCGAGCTATGTGTGGAGCCTTTATAAGCCCCTAATGTAAGCAAGGGCCAAGTTTTGAGTCTTACAAGCTTAGACTTGGCTCGAATGTATCTTAAATTCAAAAGATTTAGTAGTTATTTAAATACTATACATTCATCAATAATTTAAATAGTTATTATTGTGCTTTAATTACTTCGGTGGGTGGTGTAAGGTATGTATATACTC
Source organism: Talinum fruticosum (assembly GCA_021018815.1). Lineage (NCBI taxonomy): Eukaryota > Viridiplantae > Streptophyta > Magnoliopsida > Caryophyllales > Talinaceae > Talinum > Talinum fruticosum. The sequence goes on from JAITYX010000059.1 coordinate 3,917,687, forward strand.
CCTCCGTCCCAAAAAAAAAAACTACTTAACTTGACATTTTACGGTCTCCAATGCATCACTTTGACTATCGATTTTTAAAATTATGTAATAGAAAAAATTACAAAATTATATTATAGTTTTTAAAATAAATCCATTACTGATAATTTTATATTGTAAATTAATGTATATTTTGATTAAATATTAGTCAAAGTTTACAAAGTTTGACCTCGAAAGTAAAAAATAAGCAATATTTTTGAAACGGAGGGAGTATATGATACCGAGGGTGGTGAAAATCTATATGTGGGATTGAAAAATAACTAAATAACCTTAAGATCATAAATTCACAAGTTTATGTTTAGGAATATACTTATAAATTCAATATTTAATTTCAGTTTTAATTTTCGCACATAAATAAGGAAATTTGAATTCAAAATCCAATATTTACTACAGAAAAAATGAATTACAAGGTCATTTTAAAGCTATAGCTGATGGAGAAATTTTGTGCAATTCTACCAATTTTTTAGTATCAAAAAATTTAGTAATAACACATCATTCTTATGCGTTTTTTTTTTATTTTTTACAAAGAGTAAGTAATACAACTAATAGGTAAACCTTTTTCTAAGAGTTGTTTAGTAAATTATCCTTCACATGAGGATGGAAGCTGGAAGGTCCAAGGAAGAGAAAACCACGTAATATTAAAATGTTGGCTGATTTTTGTAAGATTTTTGTAATTTAAAGAATTTTTTCTACTAAAAGTATCGATGGACTCTGCTAATCATATTGTTGTTCTCCCCGAGCTTTAAAGCATTATAATTGAAATGTCTACGGTCAAGTGGTTTGATAATTGTTCTTTTTATATATTTTTTTATCAATAAAAATTAGTCAAATAATTTAACACTTATTTTTTAAAATAAAATTTTGAGGTTCGAATCTTACAATTGAAAAAACCTTTACACAAATCAACGATAATGCAACTCCAATCAAATAAAGAATTTAAGATTAAAAAAATTAATAATACAATATTTTTTACTTTTACAAGAAACAAAAGTCTTGTAGCGAGAGCCCACCTCTGGTGTTTAAAATGTGTGAGGGAGTCACGGGCATAATAATCGTATAATTAACCAAAAATAAATGTCCACATGCTAATTAATTACTATATTCGATTAGATGAGATTTCAATGTCGGCCTGCAGCGTCACAAATCATTCAAGGTGAATATATGTCACAATTGTACGACCCTATGGGCGTGTGGCAAATGGACGGTGTTTAATTTTTTTCATCCACGAATTAATTTCACCAATTATTTTAAACACACTGTTACAAAAATATATTAAGTTGATGTTAACATCCACGAATTAATTTCAAATGAATTGGGCCATCAAGTCTTGTTCTAAGAAAAGTGGTTAGTGCCCAATACAAAGTCAAAAGATTTTTGTACGAGGATCCTATCCCAAATATATCTATTATCGAAAATAAAGGTATCAGTTATTACGACAACTTTTTTAAAATAAATAAATAAAATAAAGGTGAGAAAAAGTTTGTCGAAAAATTAGTGCGAGAGTCATTTACCTAGATTAGTCTTTACGTTTATTTAACATTAAAAATGAGTATAAAATTTACCAAACTTCTATATCGGTTTTTATATCTTATTTGTACCAAAGGATGAAATAAGAAACACTTTGAGTTTTTCTACATTAAAATCTTATGTCCCATTTTTGTTATTCCTTTTGTTCTTGTTTTATTTGTTTGAGTGAGCTCCCGATCCTCACACCAACTCAAAAGAGACTGACCGAAAACCTAACTCAGTCCTCAAACCTATGGACCCTTTTAATTTCCTAGAGTATGATCATCAACAGGGCAATTTTATTTAAGCATCATATGCCTCTCAATCGATGGCCACCGAAATGGTGAGATGAGGAACTACAAAATGCTGTAGGAATTTTGGATATGTGCTCTGTAAGTAGTCAGATTTGCGAGCATGTGCCTGCAATATCTGTAGCAGGAGTAGTACATGTCGCACTTATTAATATTTCTACAAAGATGAAATCACGATGGCATAGCTGAGAGCCTTCAGACTTTGTAGGACGCTATGTAGATATTACATGTCGCATTTAGGTTCTAGATAAAGTACCCTGAACGAGTCATAGTCGTATAAATAGAGGCTAGAAAGAGACCCCCACCGCCATAAGGCCGCTGATTGTAGCAGTCAAGGTTGTCACCATAGCTGATCCCATAGATGTCGCAGTATCTTTTGTAAAAACCGATCCGATCCTCAACCTTGTCCATCTGTTGTGTCCCTCCGCATTCAATACCACCGTTAATTATATTGGTAAGGAGACCATATCCAGGGAGGCGTCCTGCATCAATGTCATCACTAGATGGCACCCATGCTCCAATTATAACGTCATGGCAAGATGGCTTGGGCGATTGTGGAGTCATCCAAAACCAAATGGCTGTCTTGAACGAAACGATCGGATCAGTTTCCACAAGATCAGGGTTGGATAGTAGGTCCAAGCCTAATGCTTCTCCCGCCTGTCCATAATTAGCGTTGCTGCATTGAATTGAAATTAAAAGAAATTTTATAGTGATTCAATAAAAAGATAGTGATTATGCACATTGTCGCATGTCAAATTATATTGCCAGTATTAGCAGTAATTGTTAAATTTTGCAATTAGCTCTCAATCCAACGAGTAGTGTATGCAAGGATATGAGATTCTATGGCAAAACAAATCGACAATGGGTTGAGTAACACAGAATCTCATATATATATATATATATATATATATATATATATATATATATATATATATATATATATATATATATATATAAAGTCGTCTATTTATTAGTGTTGGACGACAACCTACTATTGACAGAAGACAAAAACACTACTCAAGCTCAATTTGTATGACCTCAAAATTCGTTGAGTAAGGAGGGCGACATGTTGGACCGGGTTGGATAAATGGGTTGGATTAGGTTTTGTGGTGCATTGAGGAGATGAGTTAGACCGGATTAGTCCGCTTTTCAACTCCTTTTAAAATGAAGTAAATATGTATAAAAGAAACCTATATTTAATGACTATTATAACATTGTAAATTACTGATAAAAAATGTGACTAAATGTAGCACTATAATTAGTGTAATAAGTTAAAAAAATTATCGTTATATAGGTCAATAGTAGGCCAACCGGTAAACATATTCTACGATTTTCTAAAATGATTATTTTATTGCAAATATTGGAGGTATTTATTTTATTTTGCTACAAGATAAATTGATTTGCCAAAGATTTCTCAAAAGGCTCAAATAATTGTTTCCCAAAGTTTTGCCGAGCATGCTCTATTTGTCAACTATGGGGACCCTTATGTCTGCCTTAGTTTCCAATGAGGAAATTCGCGAGATATATATTAGTTAGGCCACATTCTCTTGGCCTTTCTCATCATGCCTCTTTTATATTATACCCACATGTCTAATGCACCGTGACTTCGACGAACTCGTTATACGGATATTGGCTAATCTACGACATGGTTTATTTTACGTTGATATTGATGTCTCTAACCTTGTTACCTGATATTTTCAGGTTCAAGTGTTAATTTGATTGGTTTATTTTAGGGAAGTGGTTTGACCCAATTGTTTGGTATAACACCACCTAAACTATAATTTTTCAAACACTTCCGACAGTCAATCCATCGTTAATCCGACCTTTAATTGACTCTGTTATCTTAAATTAATCGGCTCACCTCCTCTATCCAATGAGGCCAGATCCAGGATCAAGCCTACCCAAACTCATCAGGTAATTATAGCGCCTTGGTAGCTGCTTGACCCATGTATCCTTCATTGAGCTCGATCCAACCAGTCCGGTGTAGTCTAGAAGGGGTCGCTGATGAGCATAAACACATAAATGCCAAAACTGTATTTAAGGGGATGCATAGATACACAGATATTATACAAATATAGAAGCAAAAGTGGGGTGAAAATAAGCATACTGGGAAAGTTGGATAGGGCCACGGCCATAGTAGGCCTTCCCAGGAACACAAGGCCAGCGCTCACTTGCTGTACAGTAGTCCCAAGACGGTGTCGCTTCTGCCTTGTAGCAATAACCCCATTGATCAGGTCCTCCGGGTGCATCCCAGCCACCACCCCCTATTATTTTTTATTAATTCATATAGTTAAAATATATTATCAACTACTGTTCAACAAATTATAGACGAATTAAAAAACAATATATGCAAAAGAATTGCTCCTAATGACAGATTTAGGAATACTGCAAAAATGTGAAAAATATTAGGAATGTGTAGAAAACTTTTGCAAATTAAACACAATTTTGAAGACATAGGTAGGGTGAATATACCAGTAGTTTCGTGAGATGTCTGGCCAAAGAAAGCGGCAATCTCCCTCTTCCGAGTGGTGTCATCCCCAGTATTACCAAAAGCAGGGAAGGACTTGGCAGCTTCGATGAAAGCCTCATAGGTGTAGAACCCTACAGCATGGCATCTTTGGTCATTACGATAGGGGAGAAATTCCTCAAAAGGGATTTGGGAATGATGTCGGAGATGTCACCGCCACCAGGAGTGGGAGGAGGAGGAGGTGGTGGCGTAGGAGAAGGCTCGGGGCATTGGCTCTGGCAGTCTTTTCCACAGTAATCATCGCCGCTTCCACAGTATCCATATTTGCTGCAGCACATCCCTTCTTGGCAGAATGGTCCCTCAGGCCCACAGTTCCCCTGTGCTTCACTCTCTCCCCTAAGAGGAGGAAGAGGAGGGAGAGGAGGGTGAAAATAGGTGTTGGGGTTTTCATGTTTTGATGTACTAAGGATTTGGTTTTGTTGTCTGAAATGAGTCGGGCTTTGGGTCTATTTGTAAAGGGTGCATTTGGGAAATACGGAGCTAATGAGGTTTTTATATTTGCCCCTCTCTAATTATCTTGAAGATTTGTAAAATTTCACCTCATCACACTCGAAGATTTGGGAAATTTTAATTTTAAATTTCACCTCATCACCTAATTGAATCCCAAAGTTTACTTAGATAGGTGCACTTAAAAAAAAAAAAAAGACAAAATTAGGAATAAAGTAATTAAATAAACGTCATAATATTTTTCAGACAGTAAACATTTAAGTCAAAAATTCTTGCTTATGTTGCTGAAAATTCGAACTTGTGTATCGACTTATGGATTGTGAGTATTTGGTTTAATACTTTGTATTGTTTAACAAATTGCAGTATATATCCGTGCATAATACAGCTCAAGTTGTCGCTTGTCTATAAATACTGTGTGGCAAAGAAATTGTTGCACTGCTTTTAATTGTTTGGTAATTAGTCCCTTTCATAAGGGGCTTTTAGTTGTGTCGAAGGCATAGTTTTGTAGTTATTTGAATTTTGTCTCAGGAGGAAAAAATTCCAGCAGCCTCATAATTAACATATTTTCCATAACAATTTCTTATAAACTTCTAGAAAAAAGTACACACACATACACATACATGTCATCTCCAAATAAAATAAAATAAACTTCTAGAAAAAATCTTTTTGGATGTTGTCAAAATTTATTTATAATTTTTCATCTGAAAAAGTAGAGTAATAATGGTTTTCCTCTTTTGGTTAATTTATAATTGAGACTGTCTCATAATAAAATTTAATTACAATGAAAGGGTTGATTTAGTATATTAGTCCCTCCATTTTAAAATATATATCACTTTAATTTTTATTTTACAATATTCTGTCGCTTTACAATTAATAACTAATTTATCAATTTGATCGTCATTAATTGCTTTTTTCTTCTCCTTTTTTCATTGATTTTATTCATTTCCAATAAAATCTTGAGGTAATTTGATCTTTTAACATAATTTTTTTCATGAATTTTATATTTTTTTATATTCCCATTTTCAAATCCCCAAGCATTTAAATTAAAAGTCCTCCCAATTGTGCAAATATACTATCAAAAATTTAAATTTTTCTTTTTCTTTTTACAAGGGCAAGACCGCTACCTAACTAACAATTTGTTAGTAAATAAAACTTTATATATATTAACTGTGTCATGCATCTAATAAAAGAACGTTTAATCTTTCAATGAAATTAGGAATTGTCACCAAAAAATATCTACCGAATGTCGAAATTGATTTTCGCCCGTTACGCATAGGCCAGGTCTTGTATTATACTCGTAAGTATGTATGGATGTTATATAGATTTACATAAACCTTGCACTAATTCAACATAAGGTTTCCAGCGTAGGTCTTTCATACTGGCAATCTCAACCAATAAGAAAATCTAAAAATTGGACGTTACAGGTGTAGATTATTTTTTTTTTCAATGTATTATATCCTAAGAGCTATTTTTCACGTTTACTCTTTTCTAGTGTGTGTGAATTTAAAATGTGCTAGAGTGAAGATTGCTGAGCAAATGTATATATAACCATAAACACCACATCCTTTTATTACGAGTTTTTCAAACAAGGGAAGACAGTTGATATTGTTGGATCCCATCGTTCTATAACTTTTCTCCATAGAAGACATATATTATTCACTACTGGTCAGTTTTTCCCACTGTTTACGAACGGTTTGTAAAAAGTGGTTGGTAGACCGCACCTTTCTCGTAGTGAAGGCAGTTTCATGGGATGATACATTTCACGAAACTAGTTTATTTATTATCATTAGACTCGACCTTCTACGACATCCCAACTATATATATGATCATATAATACTGAGACATGGATAAATTTAGATTGAGGCCAGGGAGCTGTTACAGTTGCCAAATGCTTCTTGATTGTAGCAATCGATATTTTCCCCATAGTCGACGTTCAAGATGTCGCAATATCTTTTGTAATATCCAATCCGAATTTCGCCTCTGTAATCTTCTCCATTGCCACATTCTGCATGATCCTCGTTAAGTATGTTGGTGGTGACACCGAATCCTGGGAGACGTCCTGAATCTTTGTCACATTGCGAGGGTATCCATTCTCCAACCATAACAGCGTGGGAAGATGGCTTGGGGTCCTGTTTGGTCATCCAAATTGAAATCGCAGTCTGGAAGGAAATAACCGGGTCGGTATCCACTAGATCCGGATTGGATAAAAGGTCCACCCCTATTGCTTCTCCTATCGGTCCATAGTTGATGTTGCTGGATCATCAAAAATCAATCTAATTAACAATTAGCTGTCTTAAAATGTTTACTCTGAGAAGGTCTCACGTACATACGTACGTGAGAACTTGCATTAGTTACAGTAGTATAATGGAATTTCACAGAATAGGGGGAAGGGAGTAAAAAGGGCGTACTAGGAGATTGGGAAGGGTCCACGAGGATAGTAGTCCTTGCCGTCGACACAAGGCCAACGGTTACTAGGAAGACAATAATTTGCTGGGGATGGTGAAGCGAATATGCAATACCCCCATGCATAGCGGTCTGGTGATCCGGATCCCCCTTTCAATATATTCAATTTAATGCAACCAAAAAAGGGGAAAAAACACAAGAGCGTTGTCAGTTTCAACTTTAAATGTCTTTCTGTGTATATATGTAAACATATATACTGATATATACATATATGTATGTATGTATGTCTGTATGTATGTATATATGTATGTATGTATGTATGTATGTAAGCTTATGAACCAAAGCTTATGAATGAACATATATTTATATTTACCGTCGGTGGTAAAAGAGGTTTGGGCAAAGAAGGCGGCAATCTCCCTGAGGCGAGTGGAGTTGTCCCCAAGATTACCGAAATCAGGGAAGAGCTGGGCGGCTTGAATGAAAGCGTCATAGGTGTAAAACCCTGGAGCCTCGCACGATGCTGTGTCACTGTGCTTGAGCATCTCCTCAAAGGCGTCTCTCGAGATGAGGGTGGCGAGAGACAGAAGACGTTCGCACTGCGCTCCCCGGCATGAGACCGAGGACACTCGTACTCTTCACCCTCACCTCCTTGCATGAGCATCATCAGGACCAGCCCCACAAAGAGGACAAGGCAGGAAGAGATGGGTACCATTGGTTTTTTCATCTTTTGATTTCCTACCTTTACTTAGGCTTAATTTGGGTAGCTTTGGGTTTCTTTTTCGAGTTTGGTGAAATGAGCGGGGATTTGGGGGTCTATTTATAGTATTAAATCTTGGCCCAGGATGATTAGACTGCCTCCACTCTTGCCTGCTCAGAATCGCTGGCGGCTCTAAAGGGGCAGTCGCAGATCCGGAAATTTTATTTAACAATGTCCATTTTCAAGTATTGAAAAAATTTATGGGTGTTTATATTAAAATTTTCACATATTTATGAAAGATTTTTATACAAATATTTAGATAATTTTTTTGACTAATAATATCTGTGTACACTGTTTGTTAACTGTATTTTAGTTTTGCCCCTGCTTTAAAGTATCATTAAAATGCATATATCAATAAAAGTTGGTCACATGTTTTGGCGCGCTCCCTTTAAGTGAGGTATTAAGTTCAAGTATTGTCGATAGAGAAAATTTATGTTGAAAGAACTTCAGCTCTTAGATAGATCAATATATAGCTCGGCTCCAATTATGGAGAATCAAAATTATGGAGTGATTGATTATAATAGATTCTAAATTTTTGAAAAATCGTTAGCTACTTACTATTCTATACAAAAGGAGAAAAAAATTTTAAAGAATAATTTTAAATTCTTGGATAATTAAACTATTTTGTAGCGAATTATTATAAGATAGGTAACATGTCGCATAAGGTACAATAGAGAGGTTAAGGAAGAATGTAGCTAAAGTTACGGATAACAATGGGACAGTTTCAACAAATCTCAAATTTTGGTTTAATTGCAAAATTATATATAATTGTGCGCCGACCTTGCACGATCTGTGTGACCCTTCTGCACGGTCGCGCAGCCCTTACATGGCTGGCTGTGCATCTTTTTGCTTTGATTTCTACCTCTGTTTGTTTTGTATGATCTGTGCAATCTTGCACAAGTATCTCGTGCAAATAATTATCATCCTCGTTTTTGTTTCCTTTTTGGCTCAAATTTTTTACTATTGTCTCGATTTGATTTATTACCTAGAAATGTAAGTAAAACAAGTAAAATATTTTACGAATCAAAAACTAAGTAAATAAAAATATAAATGACGTAATATTTAGAACAAATAGGATAACAACGGGACAAGTCTAGAAAGATTGTTTTCCAATATATCATAAATTTTAGTTTAATTGCAAAATTATAATATGCATGCCTCGAAATTCCGGTTACTGTACAGGGTGTGGGAGTTTAATATAATGATCTTATCCTTAAAATTTATTGAAGTACAAAATTATGAGTTCGATTAATCCAATAAATTATAATTTTAAAAAATTATTAACTACCTAATATTCTATATATAAAAAAGGAGCAAAAAAATGTGTAAAGAGCCATTTTAGTCGGTCTATTATAATCTAAGCTAAAAAAAAATTAGAGCTAATAAACTCACCTTTGATCAGGTATTCAAATTCAAATTGTATAAGTGGCCGAGACGCTCATATGATAAAAAAATTATATTTAAAAATTTTTAAAAATTTATAAAATTATTAAAAAAACTCATAAAAAATAATAATATTTATAAAATTTAAGAATATTAAAAAAGAGACACCTTTAAAAATATTTATGAGCTCCACCACTGTATAATATATACGGTTCTAGAAATCAAACGAGTAGCCAAAAGGATGCCAGCAAAATGCCCACCTCTAATGTTCTGCTTTAATTTTATGACATATGAAAAATATTTTAGGGAGTTAGAGTAACAATTTATCCATCTGATAGAGACATCGTGGTTACTTGTACAGACAAACTTATTGAAAATAAAAATTTATATAACTACGAAGAATAATAAAATAAATAATAAAACTTATCTAGACAAAGTAGCACATTATTCGTACGCAGCATGATCACTAAAATTAATTGTCCAAAAATTTACACCCCAACCACCAATACAGAGTGTTATAGTGTGTCGACGGCTTTGATTGAACACCTATCATCTTTGTCACCGATTGAGGCTTTATCCTCTTTTGGACATGCTCTTTTGGATTGGAAATAGAGTGTGAATTTCTCACTCCACCCCACTCCTTTTCACTCATTTTATTTCATTTCACTCTTTCAGAAAAATTTTTACAAAACTTTTTCACTCCATGCCACTCTATTTTCACTTCATTCGACTTTTCTTACAACTTCGATCATTAAAAATTACACTACGATCCAATCTATTCCATTCCTTTACTTTACTTTTTTCCATTCTTTCATGGCTTATAGAAAAATTTCCCCCTTTTTTAAGAGTAAATACAAGTCATTTTTATTGGGCTCCTAATTTAGGGAAGCCACCAACAGAGTTAAGCGACCCAAGGGGAGGGAGGAAACCCAAGCCCAAGAGTCTGATTAATAACCTTGCTCCTCTCCATACAAAAAGAATTGTAAAACCATAGGAATTGATCCCATAACCTCCAACAAAAGAAAGTAGCCTTCTTACCATAGCCGAAAATTTTCTCCCTTGTCATCAATTTCTCTCCTCTATGAAGATGGAACAAAACCTTAGATACAAAAAATGATATGGTGAGAATATTATTTGTGGATTGCAATTAAACACCGTCCATGGGCTCGTACAGTTGCAGCAGAAATCTACACGAAAAGATTTGCGATGCTGAAGGGCAACAGTGTGAGCCATCTAATGAAATACGGTAATCAATTAGCCTCTGGACGTTCATTTTTTATTAATTATATATTATTATTGCACCCGTGACTCCCTTCTAACAACACGTTTCCAATTACATAAAAGCACCAGAGGTGTGCTCATGCCGGCAAGCTTAATTTGATTTATGATATCGCTAAATGATATGTATAAAAATTATTTAGCGATATCATATGTAAAATTATAATTTTATCCATAATTTTTCATATTTATAAAAATACGTGCATGACATATCTTTTGAGGATAGTTGATCTAATTAAGGTATCATTTAATACTTATCAACATAATTGACGATTATTAAAATTTTTAAAAAATAGTGATTTTAAATTGTAAAATATCTTAATATAAATGAAGACAAAACATTTGAAAGCATTTCATATAAAATACCTATCATCACCATGATATGTGTTCCATGTAAAAGTCATCACAATTTTTTGAAAATTTCGGGCCCTTGTTTGTTTCATGACTCAACTCTAATTTCTACGCCATCAAAAGTAAAAGGCATACATCACAGTTTTTTTTCCCCTAAAAATGCTGCAATTTCAGTACAGTTTTATCAATGTTATATATGTAGACATTTTAATTATGTATTTCTTTTATAATTTTTAATTTTGTATTTAATTAGAATCGAGTTATTATTGATTTATATATTTTTTCCTCTCATAAAATTCAAACCCGATACCTTACTTAAGGGAAACACGTGCCAAATTATTTGACCAACTTGTATTAATATAGATATTTTAATGATGCTTTAAAGTACGGGTAGAACTATAATACGGTTAATGTACGATTTTTGATGATACTCGTTAATTAAAAAATTGTTTAAATTTTTGCAGATAAAACTTTCATAAATCCGTCAAATTTTTCATATAAACCCCTATAATTTTTTTCATTACTTAAAAATAAACACTCGTTAGATAAAATTTTTAGAATGAATGAATCCGATAATACATTTTTGGAAAAAAATCTAATATTCGCTTAGTCTCAAATAGGTAGAATAATTATTCGACCTTTTCGATATCAAAGTTAACTATCCGAATAATTTTCATGTGTTATATAAATTGAGCGTTTGCCCCTCATTGGAAACGATATCCTTCTTATTTGAAATTTGAAGTTTTTTTTTGTTCTTTTAAATTTTCCCCACTCCTGACTCACTTTATACACAAGGGAAATTTACGGCCAAGTGATACTTCAATTTTTAATTACATTTTTAGTTAAACTTTATACATATAAGTAGTTGAAAAGACAATAACACCCTCCCTCTCTCTCGTCTTTCCACTATCTGCCAACTCCCTCTCTCGCTCTCTCCTCCCCCTCTCTATGTGTGTCTCTCTCTCCTCCCCCTCTCTATGTGTGTCTATCTCCCCTCGCTTCCTCTCTTTTATATATAAAAATAAATTTTGAATAAAAGTAAAAATAATTTTATATTTTAAAATAAAAATTATTTTACATTTTAAAATTTATTTTTGTTATTAAAAACTTCTTTAAGTATCATTACATATTTCTTTTATTATAAATGAATTAATTTATTTTTTACACAAAAAATTAATATATTTATTTTTTATTTAATTTTAAATAAAATTTATTTTAAGTTTGTTAGTATGAAATTTAAAATTTAAAATTTTAATTTTTTTATTTTAATTATAATTATTTTTACCAAAAAAATCTAAAAATATTATTTAAATCATAAACCTTAATTACTCAATTTGAAATATTAAATTAATAAATCTAAATATGAACAATTATCTACAATTAACCATGATGTTATCCTGGGATTAATTTTTATATTATTTAGGATGGCCGTCTATGTTTAATTTTATTAATTTAATATCTACAATTGAGTAATTAAAATTTAAGATTGAAAATAAAATATTTTTATATTAATTAAAATTAGATGATAAAAATAAATAAATTTTTTATGCTAAAATAAGTTAATTTATTTATAATGAGAGAAATATATAATGGTACTAAAATAAAAAAATTAATAATAAGAGTAAAATTTAAAATGTGAAATTATTTTTTTATTAAATTTTTTTATAATGGTACCTAATAGTATAAATTTTTATTTAAAGAAAAAAATATAAATTTTTTAAAAAATAATATTCTTTAAAAGTAAAATAAATTTTTATTGTTTATTTAAAAAATATTTTAGAGAGATATGTAGGAGAGATAGAGAGATAAAGAGAAGAGAGAAGATTGACAGATTGAGAGAGAGGGGCTGACAGAGGGGGAGAGAGGCGGGGGAGGAGAGAGGCTGAGAGAGAGATAAAAAGAGTATAATTGTCTTTCATATTTACCATTACTAAAGTCCGGTTAGATTTGGTAAAATTGGTACGGAACTTGATTCCTTTAATTTCAAATTTCTTTTTCATTTGTTTGGTTGAGTATTTTGAAGGTGAACCTTGAAATTTACAGGTTTTAAGTTCCTCTTAAAATAAAGAAATTTGACTCCTCCAAATAGGAGGGGATCAATTCTCAATCCTTCGAGGTCAATTTATAATTATTAAAAAAATTAGCTTATTTGTTATATTATTATTATTATTATTATTATTATTATTGTTGTTGTTGTTGTTATTATTATTATTATTGTTGTTGTTGTTGTTGTTGTTATTATTATTATGGTTATTATTATTAATTTTTTCATATTGTTTGATAGAACATTATAGTTTGAAAATAGGTTTACTAAAATTATAAATAAAATTTGTTAATTATTGAAAAAAATTACAAGATAGTTAATTAAAAAACTAAATAAATATAAGACTTAATTATCAGCAAATATGCTAACGAGCTTCAACTTTTATTAAATTAAATGATAATGATGATGATGATAATAATAATAATAATAATAATAATAATAATTTTTATTATTATTATTGTTGTTATTATTATTATTATTATTATTAACAACAACAATAATAATAATTTATAACGATTATAAAATAATTTAAAAAATAAAATAATTTTAATTTTATCCCATGGTTAACAACCAAATAATAAGAACACAAACTTGATTCCATTCCTATTATCTACCAAACACTTGAAGAGAATATTTTTTGATTCCATTCCATTCTAATTTTGCATACCGAACAAGGCCTAAATGTAATTCTAAAATGTAAACCATGATCCAATTGTAAATCTCCCTATACAAAACCCTCTAGATTTCACAAGCTGTACCCATCCTCTCTCACTCCTCTACCCTATTGAAGGACCTTACGAGCCTCCGTAATGGGAAGCTCGCGCGCCTCAACAAGCCGACGTGGCGCGCCTAGCGAAGCGCGACAGCTCCACAATAGATGAGCCATTTCCCGAGGCTCGCGTGCTGGCGCGGAGCTCGGCGCCTCCCTCAAGCCAAGCCCTACCGCCATGTGTCTTGTACCGATTTGTGAACTGTCTCTCTCTCTCGGCTAATTAATGTCATCTATGTGGAAAATTGTTAGTTTATTAATTCATTTAATTTCCTCTCCTTCTCCCTATCTCTCTCTGCGTGGAAACATTCCTCATTAATTACCTCTCTCTACCTAATTTAATTTTACAGTAATTTACTCTCTCCCTTTCTCTTTCTCTTTGCATTAATTCTATCTCTCTCTTCCTAATTTAATTTTATAAAAATTATTTTTTGATAAAAAATAAAAATTGTTACGTTATTATTATTATTATATCTTTTGTATTTAATAAAATTTTTTATATTATTGTATCATTTGTTTAAAAAATTCGTAACCTAAAATAAGTAATCTAAATATTCATATTGCACCGAATAATTTTTGTATGTAATATGAAAATAAATAATAATATAAAATAAAATAATTAAAGTAATTAAATGTGTTGATGAGTGGATTTTAAGGGTATTATTTAAATAGGTAAGCGCTTATTGGTGAGTCTTGCATTGTGGAAGTAAGGATTTAGGAGAGAGAAAAATGAGGCTCTTAGCCGATGTGTAATCGTAGGCTTCCACCAGGTGAGCCTAAAACAGACTCACCCACCTGGATATGCTCTAAAAGTAAAACAATTAAACAAGTAACCCTTCTCACAAGAGTTTTACTAAATTATCTTTAATCACACTAATTTCTTTTCATCCGCCCGACCTTCGCTGATTTTTAATGCAAAGTGGGAAAAAGTAATTTTCTTAGAGATAAAATAGTTAATTTACATCATATATTGAAAAATCAATCAAAAAGTTAACTTTCATATTGGAAAGAATTAAAAATTATTAAATCCGTTTCATGATGATTTTAAAAATTATTTTTTAAATTTATTAATTTAAAAATTATTAATCAAAACTGAAATCCTGTCCCATTTAATTTTACCTAACAAATATTTATAATTTTTTATAACTAATTTTAGTAATTATTTTAACTTTATAATTTCTTACAATGAAATCAGAATTTCTTACCATTAAATCAATCAGGTAAATAAATTTTTCCATCGCACACTGGCTGCTTCTTATACGCATTGCTGAGCTCCCTCCCTATTTCACTGAAGCGGCTTAATTTCTGCCGTCTGTCTCTCTTTTTCTATCTCTCTTCGAAGGACAAAACCCAGCAACAATGGCGGAAGACTTGGTGTTGCCATTGCCAGTATCCTCTGACATCTCCTCTCTTTGCCACAATCGAAGAGTCAATAACGACGACGACCAGCACCTTCTCGGCAACAACAGCAGCCAACGACCATCTCTCACTCTCTCTCCTCCTTTGCCGGCAATCCGCGAAGGGCCCGTTAATGGAAGCGAGGAAACTCGCTTTCCCGAAGGGCAATCACTCAGTCGCTCCCCCAAGAAGCCCAAGCGGCCTGAAAACCTCACTTCTGTTCTGCATGAAATTGCGACGAATGTGGGTGGAGAAAGCTTTCTGGGAATCGAGGGTTTTCGTGGATCTTGCGAGGAGTCCTGTGTTTCTGATGAGGCGGCGGCCGAAACTTCCGGAGATAATCATGAATTTGTTCAAGCTTCTGATGAACTGTTGAATTTTGATGGTAGAAATGACTTTGCTGGTTTTGAATTGGGAAGGAAGAGACATGGTTTCGATTGTGTTGAACTGAAAGATGGAGTTTGTGGTGTGGAGAGAGAAGATTTCTCAAATTGTTCACGAGAGCAATGTGTTGAATTAGATTTGGAGAAACAAAACAGGAATTTTGAGGGAAAAGGCTCAATAATTGGGCAAGTTCTTGAACCTAGAGATCGAATTGGCTATCGGGGTCATGGTTCAGAAAATCAATCTGTTGTGGATGAAGACAGAGAGGCAAACCTGTTGAATCTTGAATATAACTGTGAACTTGAATCCGAATCAGGGAAATATTTGAATGTTGATGCTTTAGCTTGTTCACTAAATGCTCAGCTGGTTGACCAAGGAGTTATAGTTGATGCTTCAATGATTGTTGACAAGGGAAGTAAAAGAAGGGGTAGAACGGGTGATTCCAATTTGATTGCAAATGGCGTAGGCAGAAAGGTTGTGTATTCAAGAAAAGATATGGAAGCGCTGAGGTTTATGAATGTTAAGGCGCAGAAAAATTCTGGCAAGAGATACATAATGGTCTAGAGAACAATGTAAAGAAAGAGTATGATGAACTAGGCAACTCAAAGCATCAAAAGCACGTGAATCGCCGCAAAAATGCTGAGATGAGGGATTGCAATGCTCAAGGACTTGTGGGTATGCGCTCTATTACCCATTTGATGTTTGATTTTAGCTTTGTTATTGTTGCTTTACACATTAAGATGCATCTTGCTCTGGTTGTTTAATTTGTTGTTATTTGTTGCTTTACACTTTCGTGATGTTCATTCTATTTATCTACGAATTTGAATATTTTACAAAATTATTGGAGTTGGTATGTCTCATATTCTTTGTTCGTCGTTGCAGTTAGATTAGTGGGATCTGTTTGCACATCAGTGGGAGTACCAGGAATCATCTTTGTTAGAACTGGAATTGTTTTTGTGACTTCCTAATATTAGAGAATCTGTTTGTGTAATGAACACTGGTCCTCCTCAGTCCTGACAAGGGTTGGTCCTGGTGCATCAGGGTAGAAGTACATTGAAAATGATGACATTAAATGTTTGAGTCATAGAAGCTAAAGCTCTAGATGAATTTAGTATTGGATTTTCATTACCAACTGTGGCTATGCACATGCCAGCTTTATTCCGGTGCCAATGCCTGATATTTGTGACACTTGTGATGATTGAAACATTCTGGGAAGTGTGAAATTCTTTTTGTTGGTTTTGTAGTCCATAGTTGAATTTATCTAAAGTCTTTTGCATATAAACAATTGATATGCTTGGTTCATCTCAATATCACTTGAATGATTGTAGCAACTACTATTATTTTCCTTTTTTGAATGTTGACTTGGTGAAATTAAAAAAGATTTGAGAATACCTGGACAGTAGGACATGATGACTATCATAGATTGTCGTAGAACTGAACTAGGGTGTCATCACATGATTGTGAGCTGCTTTTTCTACTGGATTAAGTAGTAGTATGAGTCACACAACTGCCAAATGGTTTTGTCATAACTCATTATAGTTGTATGCTTGTTAATGATGTTAGTTTATTGTCTTTTTGTTCCTCAATAGGTAGGAGCAAGAGTGAATACTGTATCTATATGTTTTGTTATGCGAGGTTTCTCGTATTCAGTTTATCGGTTGCTTCTTTTACTCTGAATTTAAGAAGTCGTGCTGGGCATTTTGTCTGAAATATTTTTTTCCCTAGTAATACTCAATAATTTCTCAACTAAAATCGACTTAAAATCATTCCAGCTTCTTAGACAATCTTGAATGTATGGCTAAGTGTCATTCTGGATTAACACAAAGGAAGCTCATCTGAGGGCCACTAACCTGAAGGCAGAGGGAAGATTGTAGGTCATGACATTTTTATGATTTTTTTTGGGTGTGGAATAATATCTTTATGATTGAATAGACTGAAATGCTTTGCTCTGTTTGCACACAAACTGTAGTTTTCAGAAAATTCACTTTCTTATAACAACTATGTTTTCATTTCCTTTTATCGAAATATCTAAATTGTCCTTACTCCTTATTGCGCGCCTCTTGAGTTGTTCTCAGTCTTTGGCTTCATCTTGTCTCTTTTCAGCCCTTATTGTTCTTCCCTTTCTCTCTCCTTTTTCTTCTTTTTTGGAGGGTGGGGATGGCAGCTGAAGGGAGGAACTGAGATGGGATTGTTAAATGGATAAATTGATAGTCTTTTACTCTTATCATGATCTTTATGCTTCCGCAATTCTTACATCAACGAAGATTGGATTGAACATGAAATATTGTTTTCCTTTCATCTTCTTGAATTGTGTAACATTTCAAATTTCAGTTTTTTTATTGGAGGCGCTGGATCTTATGGCATCTCCTGCTGCATCTATGTGCCATTGCTCTCATGAACACCTGTTTATGGTTTGTTTTCATGGGGACAATGGACAACTTTGTGAATAGGACTTAGCTGGATCCAAACCCACAGCCCTTAAGTGGGATAATGAGTTGATTGTCACTAACCATCTCTTCGGTTGTTTGGCTGGATCAGCTTACTTGCTTGAGTTTTTCTATAAATTTTTGTTTGCGCTTTAACTTGTATTAATTCATGCTTTTTAAATCAATGCATTTCGGGAAAAAGTTTTCTATGGCCTTTGTGTTTAAATTAATGTCTGTAATGTTTCTCCCTCGTTGTGTCAATTTGATGGCTCAATTTCTTTTGTCACAGGTATGGCTGCTGCAAGTGGAAGGAGGTTTTATCCAAATATTTTTGTATATTGAAGAAAGAGGATAGCTAACTGCTAAAGCTGATTCACTGATATTTGACATTGACTCATGGTCACTTAGTGTATAGTTGTAGACATTGCTTTAAATTGTGTGAATGCAATGATGTAGAATTCTATACATGGGCATTTTTGCTCTTTCTAACTGTACTTCCCTTTCGGTGGTATATAAAACAAATGTAAATGAAATTTTACAATGACTTTGTGCAGTTAGCTTCCAAATCATAATATCTGGCTGTTGAATTGTTGGGGATTAACTGATTTGCTCATTCCCATAAATTCTCTGTTGCAACCTCTCATCTGTCAATTCCTTTAACTGCTGTGCATTTGCTAAATTTATGCTATCTTTCAGGAGAATCATCTTTAGAAGATGTGATTTGTGACACAGAAATCATAAGTTCCGTGGACTTGACTTGTGGTGTATCCAACAATGAGGACAGTAATGATTTGGTGGAAGAATGGAGTGAACAAGAAGAGAGCGATGATGAATATGAGAGCATCCAACGACCAGCTTTTTTGGTTGAAGGTGAACCAGATTTTGAATCTGGACCTCCAGAGGACGGATTAGAATACCTTAGGCGTGTCAGGTACTTTTCAGTCTTTCAATGCTCAATAATTTTTCTCTATCTCCTTGCATGATCTCCTCTAATGGACTCTATCCTTAGTCTATATCAATATTTACACGCCGAACTTCTCTTAAACAATGGTGTAATTAGTTGCCTTAGAGTAAAATTTGCCTGTTGTCTCAGAACCAGCTGACTGGGAATTGTTGAACGGGATTGATGATAAAATAGAATCCTGTAATTTAGAATTAGGTCTGAAGTCCTGAAAAATTCTGACTTTGTGACACTCCTTGATGCCTTATTCAGGAGTTCATGTCTAAATAGGTCCCTGAATAATTGCTCCCAGGCCTCCATGGTGACACTGTCCCTCTTGCTTTTCTCACACCACTGACATATTTAGTCTATTTTTTACTTGAGTTTTGGCTTTTCTCCCTTGAATGGACTATTTGGAACCAAAATGTGGGTGTTTCACCTGATGCGGAATTCTTTGTAAAAGAGGCTAAGAGAATTTTCGGTAGCTTTTGTGTGACTGTCTATAACATAACACATTTTTGGATCACACTGGGATGTCTTGTTTTAGGCTTAATCAACCAACATAGTGCTTTGTGATTGGCATTATATGTAATAACTGTTACTTTTCACATATAGGAAGAAGTCATGTCATATTTTCACTAGGAAAACTCTTTGATTCTCTTAATAATGAGTTGTAAGAACTTCTGAGACACCTTGCACCTTACCCTTGTGGATCATTTTGCCCCTTATCTGAAGCAATCGTGCAGGACAAATGCATCCAGTGACTTGTTGGTCAACTTGTTTTGATAAGTCAACAGGTTTTCATACTTATCAACCCTAAGATTTCCAGCTTCCCTTCAGTATTGATTACCGGGTTATTGATTTTCTGTTACCAGCATGTCATTTCCCCCGTGTGGGGTATTCTGTAATTTTGTTTTTCACTTAGTTAATCGTGAATCTAGGATTTCAGGCCATCTGGTGTGACTAATTGTAATTGATGCCAATTAAATAATACCAGTTTAGAATCAGCTTTGATTTTGCTTTTTTAAAGGGGGGTTGTTGAGTTGCTTGAAAATTCATCGCTTTTAGGGGAAGGTGTGTATTTTTTTTTCCTTCAATTTCTCTTTGCCAAGCAAACAAAAGGGGGTTTCTCTTTTAATTGCTGAGGTCAATTCCTTGCTACTTAGGTGGGAAGCTGCACATATCCCGAAGGTGAAGGTGGCCAAGATCGATAATGCTAAACTCAAAAAGGAGCAGAGTGTCTACATGCCCAAGATCCCTGATATTGAGAAGTGCCCCCACACCTAGCTCCATCCAAGCAGTGGGAGGATGAATTTGTTACAGATTTTTCAGAGTTGAGGCTGGTATGTATTTTCCCTCATTGTCTTTACCATCTTATGGTTGGTCTGCTGGTAGCCTGGTACACACCGAACTCCCACACAAGTGAATCTGGGTTCAAAATTCAGCTGGCCGATTAGGAAGAAAAGGTGGTGACCATCCATAACGGCTCCCAAGCCCTCCTCCCAATAGGCGACACTTGGGGTCTCCACTGAATGTTGACCGAACCAAGTTTGATCTAAGCCAAGCCTCAGTTTTGAAATTTGATTTTTTTCCTCTTCTGTTACATGATTCAAATCTTCATGACCTAACTCAAAATTTGTTGAAAGTTTTTAATTTAAAATATTGTAGCTACCAACTCAAAGCATAAATTATCAAGGACCTTTTGATATCCATTATAAAGTATCAATCTCAAGCATAATCATGGAGCATGAGCCACTTCCTGCACAAGTAGCTGAACGAGCTCAATTGAGCCAAGCTGAGAGGCTGGGGCTTGGCTCAATCAACATCCTAGCCGATGCTGAGCCTTGGTCAACTGAATTCGAGTGGAGCTTTGACTGAGTAAAACCTCAGGGCTCACCAAGCTGGTTTGGTCCTTTTACAGTGCTAGGTGACACCATAAGACCCTAGAATGGGTCACCCCTGAAAAAATAAACCTATATTCCCCCCCAAAAGAAAAAGAAAGAGGCTATTTTATTGTTGCTAAATCTGTGAGATCTATATTTTCCTGATTTTAGGTTCTGTCTCGCCTGGACGACACCAGTGATACAACTGCAGACCCTCGAACGATTATTTTCGGTCCCAGTGAGCACAAAAGCCATTCATCTAAGAGCCGGGCATCGCTCGAGTTACCAGAAGGTGGTCCAACCCTATCTATAGTCCTGGCTATGGATCTGGCAACTAGGGTTGCAATGCTGAAAAGACGCATAAGCTTGTTGGAGAATGCAAGGAATTTGTCAAAGGATGACTGTGCTTGGCTCTTTGCTCTCTGTGCAGCAGTTGACACTCCCTTGGACGCTGATACTTGTGCTTCCCTGCGTTGTTTGCTTCGAAGGTGTGCCAAGTTGCGTGCTGGAAAATCTGAACTTGATGATGAGGTTGTTATGCTCAATGTCTTGGCCACAATCTCCGGAAAGTTTTTTGGCCAGTTGGAAGACTGAGTGTATTTTGTCAGTCAAATTACTCTTGTTCTACAGATGGCCACTGGTTAATCTTCTTTCGAGTTCCTATTTAGGTGATTTTTCATATGATAATCTCATGCCTCAGTTATTGCTGGTTACTGCTGTAAAAGTTTATTTCAGTCTCATTCGCAGATGGACTGAACCTTTTGGACACAACACACAACTACTCTGCGTTATTGGCTGTGGTTTTTGGTTAGTTCCAAACTCAAGTGATTAGAGAACTCTACTTTATGCAATTGACAAAGTAATTTTTCGTCTTTCAAAGATCAAAGTATTGAAAACATGAGGTGTTGCACGAGGAAAACCCAATCGAAGTGAAGATTTGATTATTTGGGCATGAAATAATTGCAAAGTAGAATGGAAAGGTAGATAAAACAAGCTCAATTTTCCTATTAAAAAAAAAAAGAAAAGAAAACAAGCTCAATATATGTAACAGAATCACCAAATAGCCAACAGGTATCTATTTCACCAGTATGATTTTTCCCGCAAAACATGTCCCCCCTCCCCACCAAATCAAAAAAAATGCATACTATTTTGTAAATTTGATTGAGTATGACTATGAAGAAGCATAGTAGGTATAAATGGCAATCCTTCTGTGAGAAATATTTGTTTACATGTCTTCTATCTTACTTGTAAGCTCCATTGTTGAATCCATGACAGCAACAAAACTAGTTACTGAGGACAACATTACACATCGTTTGATCGCCATTACAAATCCAATTCCATTACTTGGTTTCTATTTATCCATACAGAGCTACTCGACTGGACCTATTTCTTCATTAAAAAAGCCAAGTAAAAAAGCTTATTGTCTATACCAATCAACAAAGAAATATACACCCATGAATACGGAATATACTAGAGAAACCAAGAAGGGAGACCGGATTCCCCTCTCAATAATCAACCAATGCATCTGTAGCAAATAGGGCTCCTCTGGAATCTAGAAATTTCATAGCTTTGTTTCAATTAGCAGAAAGGTCATAGCATCGTTTAGTGAAATATCTTCACTTAAGCATAAGATCAGCAGTATCAGGTGACTGATTTTGATGGAGCCTTCTCTGTTTAATATACAGTCTGGTTCCCGTTGTGTATAGACAGCTGTTGTCAAGCAGAAAGGTCCCCAGTCATCCAATTTCATAGCTTGGGGAATATGTTCTTTAGAAGGTTGTAGAAGCTTATCCAAAAAACAGTGATAAAGCCTATGATGATGTGTTGATTTGGACTTGTGCTTGCAGTTAAGAAGACCCAAACCAA
Source organism: Talinum fruticosum (assembly GCA_021018815.1). Classification (NCBI taxonomy): domain Eukaryota; kingdom Viridiplantae; phylum Streptophyta; class Magnoliopsida; order Caryophyllales; family Talinaceae; genus Talinum; species Talinum fruticosum. Next base: position 3,940,396 of record JAITYX010000059.1, read on the forward strand.
GGTTCCACCATCCCAAGTTAGCTTGGGGAATATGTTCTTTAGAAGGTTGTAGAAGCTTATCCAAAAACAGTGATAAAGCCTATGATGATGTGTTGATTTGGACTTGTGCTTGCAGTTAAGAAGACCCAAACCAAGGTTCCACCATCCCAAGTTTAAGTCTCGTGTCCCCATGCACTTAAACCTGTAGACAGTGGAAAAAAGAGTGAGCATTCCATGGTGTTAACTGTAACCTAGAGCAACTTCAAGTTCTACCATTATGTGCTACTTAGGGCTTAACCTACTGCGGCTAACACCATTCGGAAAGTAGTTCTTTTGGGCCTAATTCCTCCAGATCCCCAATTTACGCATCAGTGTTATGCTTTCAAGCAATGAGCCATCTATAGATCCAAGATAAGCCTCCCTCCCCCAAAATAGTCACTGTAAGCCAATAGATTAGCTTCATGTGCAACAAGGAAGAAAATGGAAAAGAAAAATCCACCCAATGTAGATCCCATCGAAGCATGAGCTTGGGATATCCACCTCAAGAATGCTCCTTCGATGAGCTTACATGCACGTTAATCCCTGAAAGAGAATTCAGTGGATGCATCACGCATGATATAGATTAATGCAGACCAAGGAAAAGCCCATGGTATAATCCACAAGATCCTTTCAAAGTGGCATAACAGCTTGCTTCGTGTGCAACGGATGCATGATACAGATGAATGCAGCAAAACAAAATACATTGATGATTCAGGAAATTATACTAGTAGATAATTTGAAAATGAAAAGTGAAAAATAATTATGCCTTTCCTTCTTCATATTGTAAAATGCTTTCTACAATTCAAAATCCTAAAGATGACAAGTCAGATAAATTACCTTCTACAGAAGCAGTTCCAAATTGACAATGGATAATGACATCAGTCGTCAGGTTGATCTGGCTGGTAGACAACCCATTTGCATGCTCAATGGTTCATTGAAGCCGTATAAGCACTGCCTGAGCTTCAATCATCAAATTTGTTTGCCAAAGATAATTCAATCAAAAAGACCTTGAAGCATGCTGAGCCTTTGCAGTTTCCTTCAAAATGGCCCCCACAATTCCTGCTTGCTCAAGGCATTCAGCTCGATGCAATGAATCTAACAGCACAAGACACGTTTTAGAATGGATGCTACAACCTTTCTCCCGGGCTTCTTCAAAAAGCATATACGCATCTAGAGCCCTGTTCGCTATGCTTAAGCCCTCTATGGTAGCATTATAGCAGGCTGAATCGAGTCGGCCTCCCTTGTCCTTGAACTTCTTAAAAAGTGCATAGGATTCTGTTACATTACCAGCTTTTGCGAGCCCGGATATCATGGCAGTGTAAGTTCTTGCATTCGGCTCTAGTCCTTTCTTAGTCATCTCTTGAAGAAGTACGAAGGCCTTGTTGAATTTTCGAACACGACAAAGTCCATCAATGAGGATGCTATAAGTGATGGCATTAGGAGTGCATTTCGTGTCTTTCATTGTCTGAAAGCAGACAAGAGCTTCACTGATTTCCTCTGCCTTGGTGAGTGCATTAAGCAGACAATTCCATGTATACACATTAGCTGTCAAGCCTTTCTGCATCATTTCTTCCATAATAAGATATGCTTCATCAATTCTACCAACCTTGCCAAAGCCATCAATGAGGCTACTATAAACAGTAACATTTAACTTCATTCCAGTTGATTTTGCTTCTTCAAAGAGCATGTATGCCTCATCAAGCCTATCAATCTTAGCAAGCCCATCAATTACAGCACCATAAGTGACTATAGTGGGTGCAAGACCTTTTGTTTTCATTTCCTCCAGCAGTTGATAAGCCTTATTTACAATACCTGACTTGCAAAATCCATCTATGACAATGTTGTATGCACGAGTATCCAGAGTGTAGCCTTGTTCCTTCATCTTATAAAACAACTGATAGGTTTCGCGTGCAAAACCCGCTTTGACAAGTCCATGAATCAATATTGAATAGCTCCGCACATCTGGAACAAGGCCTTTGGTCTTGATTTCATCAAACAGTGCCCTGCCCTTGTCAACCTTACCAGCTTTAAAAACACAGTCCATATAAGTATTAAGGAGCGTCAAGTCAGGAGAACAGCCACTACGAAGCATTTCTTTATAAACCTTGTGACCATCTGCTGGCCTGCAGGCATTAAAGAAGTTCTTTATGAGGGATGTGTAAACGATGGCATCTGGAACATGACCAGAATCCAGCATCTTCTCATATAACTTATATGCATCATCCACTCTACCATGCTTACCTAAACCATCTATTAAACTAACAAATGTTATAGCATTTGGGGTGCAGAGCTGGTGGTCCAGCCCTTCAAATATGGCACAAGCTTCATCAAGCTTATGAGCCTTAGCCAAACGATTGATCATAATGTTTATTGTAGTAACATGAGGATAAAATCCGGCTTCCTCCATGGCATTTCGCAATTCGAAAGCAGCATCAATATTGCCTTCACTACAATATATGTCCATAAGAATATTATATGTTGAAAGGTTGGGAGCGGCATCTTTCTTCATCTCATCAAACAGCTGTAAGGCTTCTTCCACCTTTCCTTTCTTACCAAGACAAGTGAGAATACAATTATATGCGATTACATTCGGAATGCAGCCCCTTTCCTTTTGCCTCTCAAGTAATCTATATGCTTCTTCAAATTTTCCAGCTGTGCCATAACCCATTATCATGGTGTTATATGCATAAGCACAGGGGACTTCACGACCATCTTCCATCTGATTAAACAGCTCTTCTGCTTCATCAAGCCTATTAGCTTTGCACAAAACCCCAATCATGCTAGTATAAGTTACATCATCTGGCATAATACCATATGTTTTCATCTCATGAAAGAACTTCCAGGCTGTATCCACCTTTCCCAGCTTCCCAAAGCAATCAATGCATACATTATAAAGAACAACATCTGGCACAAAACCATTGCTCCTCATCTCATCTAGCAGAGAAAGAACAGGATCAATTTTCCCTTCTCGAGCAAAAACTCTAATGACAGTAGTGAATAAGTGCACACTAACTTCATAACCAAGTTCTTGCATTTGTCGAAGGAGAGTCAGCATAAGGTCAGGCCTACTACCCACAGAAAGGGCACCAATAAGGGTTGTATAAGCTGAAAAAGCAGGGCGGAACTTGAACTTCCTCATAGTTTGGATAAAATGGAAAGCATCATTCAATCTGTGACATTTAACACAGGATAAAACAAACTCAACACAGGTGTCATTAGAAGGGCCAAAACCAGCATGACTCATTTCCTCCAATACCTCTTCCAGACTACCAAAATCATTACTTCTAGCCATTACCATAAGAAGATTATTATATGCCTCAGGGCAATGTACTTGGTTAATCCGCTTCTCAGTCCAACGAAAGTAGTTTAAGGCTACATTGACATCCTTAAGCTTCTTCAAGACTGCAACGACTAGCTCCTGCTGAGGCTTTTCATTAATTTCCAATAATGCCGTCTCCATGGCAGGGCCCCAAGCACCACTCTCCAGTACCCTGACTACATCTTCCACCCCTTGTTTCCAGTGTCCTAATGTTTCCCGACTACCAACCGAGTCAGGAGACCAAAAATCCCCATTTCTTGAAGTCCCTCTGCCAACCCAATCAGAAGGACCAAGATTTTTGCCCTCCTGCTCCCCATGTCCACCATCCGAGGATGTAAATTTCTTGGAGATGAAATAGAAGTGCCCATGTCTACTATCCAAATCAAGAATCAATCCTGCAAAAGATGTTGTCAATCAGTAATCCAAATGCCCATAAACAAAAAGGAAAATATGTTAAAAGGTTCGATCCAGAAACCCCCCAAAAAAAGGATCTTTTCCCCATTCCTCTCTGCCCACCGCCTTCCTGAAACTTTCCCACAGAAGTTTTTCTCTCCTACACCCTTCCCCTTCCTACTCCCTAGTGAAACGGGCATAGATACATAAATAAATACATAGAGAGAGAGAGAGAGAGAGAGAGAGAGAGGGGAGGGGGTATGACTCACGAAGTAGAGAAACGGGTAGAAGAATTGCTGCTCCGGGCAATGGGGTTGACGCCGGTAACCGATGCCCCCACCGGAGAACCCTAGCGTTTGGGGCGTGCAACATGGTTTTCGGGGAGGAAGAGGCAGTAGAAGGAAAGTGAACATCAATAGGTCCAATTAAGAGAGAGGAGGGCGATAAGTAGGTTCTTTTTTGATTTCATAATTTGTCAATTCACTCGATTACCCTTTAGACTTGAATCAACGAGGATAATTTTTTAAGTGTTGGGATTTGGGAATTAGTCTATCTACTAATAACAATATTCACGAATATAAGATATATTTATAAATATAAAATTATTTATAATCAAGTAACATCACCCGTTATAAAAACATAATTTATATTGGTTATTTTTAAAAAAAAATTAAAAGAGAAAGAATATCATTAATTAATCATAAATAAGGTATAAGAGTCCAAATCAACTGAAAGTGCAGCACTTTTTGAGTCATCTTGCCCTTAGATTCTACATGTCAGGTTGAAAGATTGGAAATGAGCGAGGAAATGGGCTATTTTTATTTCTTATTCTATTCACAAATAAAAATTATTAAAAAATTCCAACTAAAAATTCAAACAATACCACAAATAAGCAAACCTACCTTATTATTTGGGCAACAACACCTCTTCAACTTTGATATTAGATTTGAACAATCTCCTTCACGATTATGCATTGTGTACCTTTTTCTTTTGCCTTCACACCAAGTAAAGAAGACATTGCCCTCGCTTGACAATTAGTTGTTAACTGTTGGCTAATTAGATTAGTTGTTAGCTGATTAGATTAGTTATTAGTCGTTAACTTGTTGGTTGATTGGATTAATTGTTTGTATTATCTGTTTACATTTAACTCGTTTATAAAAAATATCCGGTAAAAATATTTGTTTATGAAAAAATGTAAGACAAAAAGCTAATTTGCAAAAATATAATCTCAAAAGGCTATTGAAATAAGTTTTTAAAAATGACTTTTTGAGGGTAAAAGGTATTATAAAAAGTCAATTCTTCAAAAAGCCGTTATAAAAGCCATTTGCCAAACATGACCATTGATTGTTGTTGTTGTTTAGTGTTGTCATTGTAAATAAAATTATCTCTTTCTCTCTCCCATTTTTTAGATAGGATTCCACTTTCAATGGACCCTTAACATCGTAGTCCAATAAAATTTAGCGAACAAAAAGGGAGTAGAGCGAGCGAGACAAGCAAGTAACAATACACAAATTATAAAGTTTGGTTACTCCCCTCCTTATAACACAAACTCAAATTAGGTGCATGCATACAAATACTAAGATTAAAACCTTGCCATTCATAATAGAAAATAAAAAATTATTCTATAAATATTTGAGCATATGAAAATAAACGCCCTTAATTTCTTCCACGCAATAATTTTCGTTTCTCATTATAAAACACTTTATTTTTCCGAGGTCATCCCACAATGAATTAGGCAGACTATGTTATTCTCATTAATCTTGCCTATTAAATTTTTGTTTATGTTTTATTTAATTTCTATGTTATTTTTTGATTTCTTTGTTTTTTCAAAGGGTTGTAGCTGGCTTCCCCATCGGGGTGGTGGATCGCGGTCTCCCTATTTTCAGCAACAAGAATCAGAAGATGAGAAATTAAAATAGCCGTCGATTTCATTTCTCCATGGCAGCTCTTCTACTCCCCGTTATTGCAAACGTAAAGCGTTGGTTTTCAACTTGGTGACTGTAATGTAAATCCCCCTCTTCCCCGCCCCCAAAATAGTTGCTCTTTATTTTTTCATCCCCATTTCTCTTTCTTTCTCTCGCGTTTCAAATTTGGGGCTGGAGGGTTCTGAGTCTCTTCGCCCGTTCCGTCATCGAATAGAAGTTTTGGGGTGATTTGGGAGAAATTTTGCTGGGATCTTTTCATTCAAGCGTTTCATCATTACCCATCTGAATTTGGGATCGGATTGAGTCAGATTGAACAGGGTCTTTCTACCCCTCACCCTGACCCAAATTATTGAAGATCAAACTGCATTCTTGAGGGGCCTTGGATTGTTCTGGTTCAATCCGAATTTCAAGATTGAGTTGCCTTGGCTGAAAATTGGGATTTTTAACACCGTTTTTGGCCAAGTTGCGAGCTTTTTGGTTGGTATAATTTGCTTTATGAGTTGCTAGATGTGGGATTAAGGCGATTGTTTTGAAATGGCATCCGCTCAAGTCTTGTCCAATTCGGTTGGTTCATCACGCAAACAAGAGCATTTGGAAGCTGGGAAGCGCCGGGTATGGTTTTGATCATGATCTTTTTTCCCCCTCATTTATAAACTTTTGGGTTTGAATCGTGCTTAATTATCTTTTGATTAAGCTCCTTTGTTTCTCTTCATTAGAATGCTTTGGTTTTCCTTTTTGATCGGCGATCTGTCTTTGTTAGTGACAAGGGTGCATTGAATATGTAGAAATAGTATTATCCTTTCGGTGGTTTGCATTATAGTTCTTTGGTGTACAGCTTGATTGAGTTGACCTGATTGTGATTTACTTGGCGTATTAGCTCTTGAAATAGATATATAATGTTGGAAATTATATGTTGGGATATCAAATATTTAGCAAATCTTCACTTTGAGTTGCAAGTAGTTTGGGTATTCCACGTTTTAGGTAGCATGTACTCAGTAACAGGCAAATATGTCTAGTTTATGGTTCATGATCTCTTTATTTGGATCTAAGTAATGCAGCTTGCTGGGGAATTAGCTGTCGTTTGTAAAGGGAAGTTGAGCGCAGATCAGCAAGTTTAGTAGTTTAGGAAGCTGTTGCAATTGAAAATATGGTACCTTGTGTGTGGAAATAAAGAGCTTTATTTACTTTGGAGAATTTATTCATCATTTCGTAATAATCTAGAGCATGAAGTATGCGGATTCTGGAATGCTAAAACTAGCCATGGTAATGGGAATGTTAGACTACTGTAGGATTTTTATGCACTCGTCATTGGCCCTGAGCATATTTTTTTAAACTGAGAATGCTGTTTTGATGTTTAAAATATGTGAATTTTCTTTATGTATGTGATTTTGCATGCACATGTGTGTGTTTAAAGAAAAGAGAGGACTGGATGAGAAGTCTGGGGAGCAATTTGCTTCTAGAAATTTAAAGTGATACCCCGCAGAAAACATTACTGTATCACAGAGGACTTTACAAACAACTTGGTTGATGGTTTGCAGATATTTTTGTTTTTTGGCTCACCAATTTTATTACCTTTTGTTTTGGTTGTTTACTGAACAGTTTTGGTTTAAAGATCTGGAGGTATAATCTTTAGATTTTGACTTAGTTGTGTACAAGGTTTTTCAAGTATTATCTACTTTGGAATATCACTCATCAACAAAAAGAGTATAATCTACCTTGGAATATCGTCACTTTGCATAGCAAATCAACTTATTAGAATTGTTCAAATATCTGCTGTTGGTTCACCTCCCTTTTTTCGCTCCCTGTAGCTGGAAGAGTTCAGAAAGAAAAAGCAGCAGCTAAAAAGCTGCATCAACCAGCCAATCACGTGCTACTGGTTCAACAGTATATGAGAAGCAAGCTTCAGAAAATGGGCAAGCACATATTGATGCTGTCACTGCCGCTGCTGATGGAAAAAGTGATGTAGCCGAGGCTTCTGGTTTTCTTAACCATAACGAGAAATCACATGGCTTCACTCTTGATAGTGGATCTAAATCAGTTCCACCTGCAAATTTTACTCCTCAAAGTCATTATATGCCATTTGATTTGCAAAAGATGGAGCCCAAACAAGAGAGAAAAAGTCATGATATTCCAGGTTTAAAGCCTGAAATGGGCTTTGCTTCAACACGAACAGTTGACCAAGCAGGCAATGTTAGCTTGACTGAAGAAGGAAAATATGCTGATGGGATTCCATCATCCAGTGCTGCTATAGTTGACAATACCAGTTATTATCACTCTAAGATTTATGGTGCTGGGGAATCTCTCTCAAATATAGGTGTTATTTCTTCTGGAAGCTACCAAAACAGGATTTCTACCATCAAGGATGACCCTGCAGGTATCTATTCGGATGAACTTGCTACTAGCTTACTACGTGATAAGTCTGGTTAATCCATATCTGAACAGCGTGCAATTCATCTAGTAGTTTTTCAATGGTCGATCTAATTTGTATTTTTCACATAACAATTTTTTTCCTTTAGTTGCAGATTCTGTGAACCGTACTGTTGATCTATCGACAATTACTTCAGAGGCTACACTTGTTCAACATGAAGATCTGGAGTTCAAGAATACTTTAACATCTGGTTTGAAGGAAAGAAACACTATTAATGCAACTGGGAATTTCTCTAGTTTTTATAATCACCAGGCATCTGGACCAATCTTAGCAGGCTCCAGCTCTGATGTCAGTGGCTCCTTTAATGGTCCCTCATATTCAGCTGCAGCTGAAACACATCCCAGAAGATCTCGTACATCTTTCATTGACTCTCTTAAAATTGGTAGAGATCCCCCTGCACCTTACTGGTCTTATTCTGATAAAGAAAAGTTGTCAGCTTCGAATTTTCAGAGCAGCAACTTTGTAGCATCATCAGCTACGCAGGATTTGTTTATAGCATCTGGTCCTGTTGAATCTCTTCCAAAACCAGAATCTCCACCAAGTAGTAATGATTTTGGCAATGCATTTGGGGGACAAAAATTGTTTGACAGTTTGGGGAGTAAGCTGGAGTCTAATTTACATAAACAAAATGAAGATTTTGCTGCTTTAGAGCAGGTAACATACTCTCTTTCTGGCTTTATCATGCTTTTGTAAGGTCTTCTTTTATATATTGTTAGACTATCCCTGGCCCAGATAGCGAGGTGCCTTATTCTGTACTGGGATTTGTTCCTTGGCATGTGTATCACCTTTAAGAATTTGAACAGCCTTAGGCTCTTCTTCCCTGAAGAAGTACTTAAGAGCTAAGACTTGATTGATATTCATTTTATGACCTATAGGTCTTCTATGAAATTTCACCTGATTATTGAGATTATCATAACCTATGAAACATAATCTATGCAAAGGTGATACAATTGATTCCCGTCAAATAAATGCTTATCCCGCATTTGCAAAAGTGTAGGTATCTTTTAAAGGAAAGCCATGTTTTGCAGAAGAAATTGAAGCATAAGAATTCGCTCTGTAGCTACCTTACAAGGAATCTTTGATTGCTGGCATTGCTAGTTTCAGTTGATATGAAATATCTACAACTCCAGTAAGATGGTAGCACCCTAGGAGGATTCTGAAATTAGGAGTTAGGAACCCCCTCCTCCCCGCGTGGTTATTAGGACATTTTTTACTTAATCGGATGTGTGGATTGGCTGCAACTCATGCAGGATAGATGAGTTCACCTAGGGCCTGGGTTCCTTTAAGAAGTTGACGGCCAGATGAAACCTTGCCCCAACATAGTAGGACATATCAGCTACATGGATTTTCACTGTCAACATATTGTGTACAATCTGTGCAGGAGCTGTCTAATAAAAGAAACTAGCTCAAGTGCTCAAACTAATATCCTAAATTATTTTATAGCAGGGGTGAACTTTATTTTGACTATAAGAGTTCATCACCATAGAAACTAGAAGAATGTATTATTTAGCAAATAAATGTCATAGTGCTTAGAGGAGGAAGAATCATAATACAACCTACTTGTATGTTTTCAGTGAGCCTCTTTTCATCGGCGTTTGTCTTTCCCTTTTACTGAGGTTAGTTGGTTCCTGAGAAATGCAAAAATGTGTTGGTGGTTTCAAAAGAAGGGTGAACAAGGTTGGGTTCTAGAAATTTGGAAGATGATGCTCTTGCTTGATGGAGTCTTGGGAAGAAAAGTAATCAAACTGATTATTGAGACCAAACCCGTGTCTTCAAGAACTATAACTTGCAGTTTTGAGAAGCTCGTATAGTTTGAGTCAAGTGCTTAATTATGAAGGAAATGTGACTGTTTGGTTGTTGTAGATAATAGCATCATTGACAAGAGCTTGAAGGCATGATGATTTTTGGCTTTTTCCTCTTTTATACATGGTCGTCATTCTCTTGGTGTCCTTTAATATAGCTTTTGACAACTCATCCAAAAAAACAAAAGGGAAAATATATTGAAAGAAAAGAGTGGTTACCACCAAAACATCCTAGCCTTAGCTTACTAGGGACTACATAGATTGCTTGTCAACGTAGTGTATTAATCTGTATGCGGAGTATCTGATAAATGTGGCCACCTCAGCTTAGGCAAGTTTTCACATTTGTCATCACTACCTGAGGTATTTAACACAAAAAATGATTAGAATAGTGTTCGATTATTGTTTTATTTTTGGGCAGTTGGGCCTGGGTCAGTCTGGTTTAAACTGGTAGTTTGTAAAGTTCTCTTAATTGATTTCTCATTGGAAATCCTTTCTATCAAGAAAAATGGGTTGCATCATTTACGGATTTCTGATGCTTGTGGGGAACTACAGATAATGTGGCCTTCTCCATTGTTACTTCTTATCACTTACATGTAAATGCTTTTGTCACATCGGTTGACATTGGTATTAAGGATCCAATTCCTTATCAATATCTATGTAAAAGAGCTGTTTTGTATTGCATGTATCAAATATTCAATAATGAGGATGCTAGCTGGCATGTACTCTGGTATGGTCAGAATTTCTCTTTGACATGATTGTTGCATTGAGTGGTATTTTTGTTTGTCCTACATAGTGGAACTTGCATGGGAGGCCAATGTCAATGAAGAAGGAATGAAAGATTTAGTTTACCTGTCTCTTATTTCCTTTGCATGGTCTGCAGCACATTGAAGATCTGACACAAGAAAAATTCTCTTTGCAACGTGCATTGGACACTTCAAAATCTTTGGCTGAGTCATTGGCTTCTGAAAATTCTTCCTTGACTGAAAGCTACAACCAGCAGGTTGGTGTTAAATCTGCTGACATTTGTCTTTTCAGTGTTTTAGAATACTTATTATTGTGAATGTACTCAATTAGGCATGCTGTTGGCTATTTCCACCCTATCGATTGTGCTATCCTTCTATATAAAGTGGTTCAAACTTCAATATTGGGATTTGTCTACACAATCAACCCTACAGCCACTAGACTTTGCAAAAACCTTTTCCTGGGTTTATCAAAATCAACCTCTTGTCATCTTGTCATCTGATCTTGGTTTTCCTGGAAAGCCTTTTTGGTTTTTTCATGGTCAAGACTAATCAAGGGATGACATGGTCCTTGAAAGAGAGGCAAAGAAGAAGAAAAGAGAGGAACTTTTTTTTGGGGGGAGAGGTGTTATGCTAGTCCTTGATCCCTTTTTCCATCATATCAAGACAAATAACTTAATGAGTGTTGACTATAACATGTAATGCAATTTCCTGTACTCGAGGAATGAACTGTGTTATCCAACCTGTGTTCTGGTTACACTTTTTCTGCTATTTATCTTAAAACACTGTTGTGGATTGTGATTTCTACTCAGTTAGTGAATTCTGGAGTAACTCTCCTGAGTTGGAATGTGGAGGTGTCCCTGATCCTTTCTTACATGTGTGGTTGATAGTGGCCAAATGAAACATATCTTTGTAGCCTTTGATCTACTGCGCTGTCCAGTGCTCCCAGTCAAGTAGAAGCTAGCTGGTTAACCAACTAGAATTGTTGTCTACTAGAACCATTGAGCCGGCTGTTGGCTTGGATTGATCTGTATTAAGCCTTCAGAAGGGTGGGGGCAGAAGACTGGCCATGCACTATTGAATGAGCCAATTTTTTTAACCAATTGGAACTGTTTACTTATACAATTAATTACTTCTAATCACTCTTTGCAATCTTGTAACTCCTCTTTCTTTGCTCAGATAAAACTGTAGAGCCCTAATTGTCATCCAGTGTGATTGATATGTTTTTATATTCTTCTGATCCTGTTTAGTTGGCCTTCTTTAGCAGCATTAGAAAACGTTTTTTCCTTTTTTTCTTTTAATTTTTTCAAGTTTTCAATTTTGCTTCATAATTTTGTCTTCAACATGCTCTCTACTAAACTATCTCTTTGCTTTCTTCATTTTATCCAGGCAAGCATTGTGGCTCAATTAAAGGCCGAGGTGGAGAGACTTCTGGGGGAAATGAAAGCCAGGCTGGTTAGTATCAACTTTTTGTTCTACTTTGTTGACAATGGTGATTTGATTTGTGTGATTGACAAGTTAGTTGGCCACTAGGCTGTTGATTTAGGCATGATTGTCAGGATGTTCAGCGTTGTCTTATTTGACTTGATCTCTTAGAACAATTATAAGTTTTATATCTATCAGCTTAGTATTTCGTATGAGGGGCATATGCCACCGTGACTCCTCATTTAACTCTGCTATAGTTGTGAGATGTTGGTATGACCGTCCAACTTTAAAAAGTTATCTGTTTGAAACTTAGCTAATATTGATAATCAGACCCTGGTCCCGGCAACAAAAAATTGAACATGAAGTGCATCTTTGAAATGAAATAGATGCTGCAATCCAATATTTCTGTTATTTTTAATTCCGTTCTCTTGGTGCAGTAGGTTGAGCTTGAGTCTATCAAGGCTGAATATATGAACGTGCAGCTTGAGTGTAATGCAGCTGATGAGCGTGCAAAGCTTTTGGCTTCTGAAGTCATTGGCTTGGAAGAGAAGGTATATCATCTTCTGAATTTCTTTTGATTATGTAATTTGCAGGCCTCAGAGATAAAGGGGACCAGGGTAGTAGTGCATGAAAAGATAGTAAAGTATGTACATCCTGACGGACCAATGAGGCAACAAATATAAGATTGGTTTGTCTCTATCTTTTATTTTTCTAAGAAAGCTTGCAAATGCTGGGATTCACAAGACAAGAGCAGACTAGGGAGTTTCTCCCATGAAGGAAGCAGTAAAACTTGTATAAAGCTAAATAATTCAGAAGAGTTTGAGATGAGTGTTAAGTTATTGAAGTTTTGGCTCAATCCTTGCAATATATCAGTAAATCTAAATAAATAAGTCTTGTCAACATTTTACTTCTTTTTTCCACTCCACACAAAATAACTAAAAAAGACAATACTAAAAGAATTTTGTTCCATTTCTTGCGTATGTTGCACAATTTTGGAAGGATAAAATGGAGTCTTAGTACTGATAGACGTGAAGAAAACAAATTCTCAATGTCTGAAGATCGTTGTGCACCTTTTGTGTGGGGGAGAAAGAAAATAAATGATACTGCATAGGAGGCAAAACAGAATGGGGTAGACATCTCTCTTGACATAAGAAACTGTGTGTAGAATGTAGATAACAAACTTCCTGTACAATCTTTATACTTCCATCTGGTGTAATGCTGGATTACATTTATTAAGAGAATGTGGATACTATATGCATTGTTGTATTCAGTTTTGTGAGATTGTGCTTTTTTGTGTTTTTTCTGCCTTGGTGCTTTAAGATCTAGGTTTTTGGAGAATTATAGAATTTGTTAATGAGAGGTTTTGTCTGGTATAATTTAAACGTGATGTGTTTCCCTTATCATTGATATTCTTACTGCTGGTGTGTCAGATTTTGTGCTGCTGATTTATATGTATTAAAGTATCTTGTAATTACATTTTGTAGGCTCTTAGGTTAAGATCCAATGAACTGAAGTTGGAGAGGGAGTTGCAAAACTCGAATGCTGAAATTGCTTCCTACAAGTATGCATTCTTCCAGCTTCTGTGTAGTTTTTAAATTCAACTCTTCTCATCCTGGTGTTTTCAAACAGTCCTATTTTTATGATTTGCTGTTATCCGCTTTTCTATTGCAGTGTTCTACTTTACGAAGGTTTGAGGGAAACCTCAAATCTGATTTCCCCTTTTTAACCAATTGCTCGCTGTGCTTCTGTGTTTATATAATAATTGTGCAGTTATAATGGCTTTGCTTATTACATCTTATTAAAAGTTTTCTTACTGGAAATTTTCTAAGCTGATGGAAATTTTAGATCTCCCAAATCTTAGGAATCTGCCAAAAATTTTAGACTTGAAAAATATCCTTTCAGAGGTAACAGGACTAATCTAACATTATATTTTGAAAGCATGTTTATGTATATAGGGCAGTTTTTGTGAGTTGTGGTAGTTAATGAAAGACAATTGAAGGAAGTTTGATATACAACTATTTTTATTTTCTAAGAGAAACTTGTTGCACACTGCTTCACAAAGACAAGCACAGATAAGTGTAATATTCATAAAAAATTAATTGTGGATAAATTAGTTGAATACCACAGAATTTTCTAATATATGTGGGAAAGTAAAAAAATGATTTATTAGGGTAATACATTACTTGTTGGCTTTGCCCAGAGCTATACATGGTGTTCACTGATTCAGTAACGGAGTTGAGATTGTGAACTCTTATAGTTTTAGGTTCAATTTATGTAAGCACATTTAGTATATGGCAATAGATTGAATGGGAATGGGAATAGCAGATAAGGTAATATATTTTCTATATTTATTATATGGGAATGGGAATAAATTAGAGAATAGGAAAAGGAATCGAAGCCCTCTACTACCAAAAGTTATTCCCAAGGGGGAGGTGGGAATTATGATTGGAAATTCAACTACAACTATTAAATACCGATAGTAACTTATTCACTATCCTAATCTCACATACTAAGCATGGGATTAATAATCTTTAAATTATTTTCAGTTTAAACTCCCACATAGTAAACAAGGATGGTGGGAATTCATAGCCATTCCCAAAATGAATTCCCATTCCCATTATAAATTCCCAACCCACATACCAAATGGGGCTTTAAAGAAAAAAATTATTTGTGGAGTAACCTAACATGATGATTTTGTATTTTTGGGGGTTTTGAGGTGTTCTTTTTTTAGTTTAATGTATTTTTGAAAATAATCGATTCTCGAGCAATGAACCAAAATCATATAATAGTAACTCCTTTCCTGGGCTGTCAAACTATCATATGCTTGAGGGGCAAAGCTTCATGCTATGGCAGGATATTATATACATAGGTGTAGGACTTTCCAACCCTTTATGGACTTTTCTTCTTCTACTGTTTTTGTTACAATTAGAGCGTTCAATGAAAGAACTTGAGATCTGAAGTGCATTCTTTGAGGATTGTACCAAGACACTGAACAAATTCCAGTAAGTGGTATGGGGCAGAATTGAACTATGTTTAGACTTTTTGCGCAGCATATTCTTTCTTGGTTCTCATTGTCCTCATGCGAAAGAGTTCTTGATGAGGTTATAATTCTTTCTTTACTCGTCCATCATATTTTTTCCCCGTCATTTTCCCCTTTTATCCAGTTGTTATAGTTGTGATTGTTGCTTCCATCACCTGTTCTTGTTTGATCATGACACAAGATCTGAACTAATGTTTTTGATTTTTGATCATTTATTGCATTTCTTTTCTCTTAAATAGGCTGCTACCCCCTCTTATGTGAAGTCTTTGCTAATGTTTAAACATTGTGTGAGGTCATGTAGGAAGAAATTGTCTAGCCTAGAGAAAGACCGTCAGGATATGCTGCAGACAATTAATGCTTTGCAAGAAGGTGAGTGATCTTTATGAACTTTTATAGTTCACTTCCTCATCAGAAAAATGTAGAACAGCAAGTGAAACTTGTGTGCATCCCTTCATTTGAGAGATCTAAATCAATTGTTTGGAATTTCCAAATTTGCTAAATGCTTGCTTTTGATTCATAGCAACCTTCTGAAAACATATGTCTGAGTGACAGCCGAGCATGTGGCAGTTACCCTGTTGGTTTTCCAGTCTCCTGCCACCTTGGAGCCAGAGGTTCTATCCTGGGTCCTATCCCCTCTATAGTAGAGGGGCAACAAGCTTCACTATTTCCTCTTCACCCTTGCCCTTCTCCTTGACCTTTCATTATCTTTCTAGTCCGCTTATACACACATGCACGCGCACATGAACACATACTTTCATACAGACACGAGTCTGCCCTGAAATGGCTTCAAGTGAAATTTGCGTCACTGGGACATCATAGATGAATACTGATCTTGTATTCACGGGCAACATCATGAATGATGTCATGTCAGCTGGCAAATTTTCTTTTTAATCATTTTTTTGGCTCAAAACATTATAAGATCATTGCATTGTTTAGTGTAGCTCCATCAACATCATTAATTAAATCTACCTTCGCAGTATATACTGAGTAGTGCAATTCACTCTGTTTATTGATCTAATTGCTTGACGGGTTGGGTTTATTGTAACTTAAATGTTATTTTACGCAGAGAAGAAATTGTTGCAGTCTAAATTACGAAGAGTTTCTGCTAGTGGAATTTCAGTAGACATCAACCAGGGACATACAAAGAAAGATGCTTCAACTTGCACTAATGATTTAGGTTCTTACCTGATTCTGTCTCCTCTGTTTGATTGCAGCTTAGTCAACTACACTGTTATTACTATCTATTTTGATACAGAACAAGTTTATTTCTTCTTGATGGGGAATACAGAAAAAATTATTAAGATCAATAGGCATGGACACAAAGATACTGTATAGAACTAATACATTTAAGTGGAGTGTATCCACAGAGTCGACAACTTGGGTGGGGGTGGTGGCGTTTGTTTGGTTGAGATGTGTCCAATTTTTGGATACTTTCCCTGTGTCCTAAATTTTTCTCCATAGATGAGTCACTTGGATCCATTCATGTGTGGCACCTTGTACCCAAGTCATTAAAATAGGCCATGACCAGCAGGCACGCTTCCTGCACAACCCCGTCCACCCCCACCCCCAAATAAGAAGAGAAAACGCCCCCACTTGATAGA
The DNA here is from genome assembly GCA_021018815.1 of Talinum fruticosum. NCBI lineage: Eukaryota > Viridiplantae > Streptophyta > Magnoliopsida > Caryophyllales > Talinaceae > Talinum > Talinum fruticosum. The sequence continues at coordinate 3,957,087 of JAITYX010000059.1, forward strand.
GAGAGAGAGAGAGAGAGGGTTTTCCTTTTCGCTATATGATCTCATGGGCCTGCCCTTTTCACTTTGATTGAAAGTTGCAATATCCGACACATTTCAATTGCATGAGTTTATATTGTCTCCTTGTGTGCAAGATAAATTATTGTTGTATTTCTCCTAATATTAATTACCTTTTCAATATTGAATGTAGCTCTTTATCTGAGACTTCTTTCCGTTTTGGTACCCTTATGAATTCTGCCTGGGAGGCTTGACATTTTAAGAAAATGGATGTTTAAGTACGATGGGTTATCATTCCCTCATTTCAGGTCTTGATATTGGTGAAGCTGACAGAGGCAGCTCTGGAGAAATGTCTTCTGACCTGCGAGGGCTTGATTACACGGAAAATTTGCTGTTGCCAGCAATGCACAGACCTGCTGGTGTTGAAGATTCTGCTACAGCTATTCCCCCTGATCAAGCACAAATGATACAAAATATCAATTCACTAATTTCTGAAGTGGGTGATTGCCCCCTTTTTTGTTGTTGTTGGGGTTTTGGGGGAAGAGGGGGGTTGGAGGTCTTTCATCAGTAACTGACAATAGAATACTGGCTGTAGATAATGGCAGAAAAGGAGGAATTGGTACAAGCTTTGATGACTGAGAGATCAACAAGTACAAAGCTGAAGGTAAATATTAGTTGAATGCAGTTTATCATTAGCCATGCTGTCTCTGCACCCACAGTTATTTTTCAGTAGTTGTCTATATACAGAATACTATCATGTTGAATAGCCCTGTCCATGTGGTGGCATATAAGATGTTACCTATTTGGTTTTCCTTCCCTGAGCTAGTCTTGTGAAGAAAACAGTATGGATCTGAAGCCTGGTTACCTCAGTCCTTAGTATATCTTACCTTTTCAAGCATGCATTGTGTGACAATCCTTGTCATCATATTAGAGATGTGTATTTAAGATAATACCTTTTCTTTATGCATATCTCTGCGTCTAATTAAATTCCTTGTAATTGGAAGGACTTGAACAAGGAGCTTTCTCAGAAGCTAGAAGTTCAGACTCAAAGGCTAGAGCTGTTGACTGCTCAAAGCATGGCAAGTGAAAATATTCCGGCCAGACAGACCAGTGGTCCTCCTGTTGTGCGAGAGAGTGTTGCATATGCTGATGAAGGCGATGAGGTACCTATTTAATCCCTATCTAGTCTTTGGCAAAGTTTGGGAAATCAATGTGTTTGGGAGCTTTAAATAAGATGATAAAACTTACACCAGAATCCTTTTCAGGGGCTCACTTAAATTCTTGGCGTCTGCCATAATTTCCTAAATGTATTTACTTTGCGTTGACAGGTGGTGGAGAGAGTGTTAGGATGGATAATGAAGTTGTTTCCTGGAGGACCATCCAAGAGAAAAACCAGCAGACTCTAAATCCCAACTGTCTTCAGCTAATGCAATGCAAGAAAGCTGCAATATGTGTTTTCCTTTGTTACATTTTGAGTAGAGAGCTGAGGACTAAATATTTTTTAAAAAGTTACTGTACATCTGATGTGCTTGATCATTTGTGCATTCGTTTTCAGCAGAAAAATTGTAAACAAGCCTTTTTGCATAGATATTATAGATTGTATGGAATGTGTAGTTGTCATTCGCTTCAACAGAGGACAATAATCCCATTTCCTTGTGACCTTATGCTTTCTGTAATGCTTTGGCTGTAGGGAAGTATATGCTGTACAACACAGTGGGAGAAAAATGCTGTTATTCCTAAAGATGGGTGTTTCCAATTGCTCTCCTTCCGTAATATTTGGGCATAAAGTGCTGAACTTTTTCTTCTTCTTTTTTTCGATCATTAGTTGGCAAAACCAGAAAACGAGACACAAATAATAGTTGCTAGTAACATCTACTCAGCTAAATTATAAAAAGTATGAAAATACGCTAAATGCAACAGTTTATCTCTTATAGGAATCAATATGACTTTCTTATCGATGTTGTGAATCTGTGTCTGCTCCTCTTGTTGAGAATTTGCACTTGATTTCTTTTCATATTTGGCATATTATTTACCTTCCTATTGGAATTTTGATTTTCTCTCCTCTTTTCGACAATTTTAATGTCTCATTTAACAAGAATGTCTTGACCTACTAATTAACTGAAGGATAAACCTTTAGTATTAGCTATTGGACTTTTCTAGCCTACCTTCCAAAGTAATTTGACTTTTCCCTGTTACTTTTTGGATAGTTTTATGGATAAAGATTAGAGTTGGTCAAAATTGATCCTACCCAAAGCCATGCAAAGATTTTGGATTTTGGACATAATTTTTTTCACTTGAATTCCAAAAACCTGTAAATTAATGGGTCAAATCCAACCTTAATCCATTCGACCCATTTGCTCAAAATAACAAAAAGTAATAATAATTTTGACTTGTGATTTGTTAATTGAATGTTGTATTCTTAATATATACAAATAATGATTATTTATTATTTTGCATCATTTGAAGAGATATCATATAACTATAGCAATTCTTCACAAATAAACATTTAACTCTTTTCTATCTCAACTTCTTTCTAATAAAACAAACATTATATACAAAAATTATACATAGTAAAATTTCAACAAAATAGGCATGAATTGAAATGGTATGATATATTAAAAGTATTAAAAATTTACGAGTTATTATGTTGTATTTTTTTTTTTGCAATATGCCTAATCATATTGTAAATAAAATTATTATAATAATCTAAATTTTCAATATTATAATTAAAAATAATAACTTTAGCTTCTTGTAAATATCTAATTCTCATTTATTTGAATTGTTTTAGTTGTGTTTGAACCCTTGCACCTAAGATGGAAAATAGGTCGGGTTAAGACGAAATCAAGTTATCTAGAGAGTAAATGGGTCGGGTTGGGTGGATCCAAGTCGACATTTTCTCAATCTATCATAAAATGGAGCAAATATGCATAAAAAACTCCTTATAATATTAACTGTTATTATTTATAACTTATTGATGATAAATTTAAGTATAACATGTGAATTAGTATTATAAACAAGTTGAAATAAACATTGGAATCTTAGATGAGTCATTAACCGGCAAACTAATTATTCTCATCCTCATTATTGACCCAGTACTACATTAACCTTATTTGAGTGAGTCAAATTTAATATGTTGAATATTATATTAAAAAAATACAAATACTATATTTTTTCATAAAACTATAGACAGTTTTAAGTAAAAAGTATGATGAGTTTTTATAATTGACAAAAGAAAAATAACCGATAAAAAGATGCTCTCAACATGTTGGATCCACCCGATTATCGCAAAAATCGAAATGCGATCGTCCGTATTTTATCCCAACCTAAAATACACCTAATTCGTATTTTATGCAAATACGAATACATCCGACCCGTGTGACGATTCTAAAAAGATTTGTGCAAAAGAGTGAAAAGGATTCATTCCAAGAGGACAAGGGTGGTGATGATTCAAAAGAGAGCAATATTATGTTGGAACCTTCAATGGATATTGTTTGAAGTTGTTCAAGCCTTTTCTTGTACAACCTCTCCTCTAACTTTGCGTACCACCCACGAGACAGCACATGAGGGTACGAATTACTCTTAATCCTCTTCCGGTTGGCTTCACCTAACAGCAGAATATTGATAGTGCAGATTTGGTACCATCAAATGAGTAGTGGTAGTGGAGTAAATACATGCATATTCATATTTTTATACCAAATCTGCAAAGAAGATCTCTCAAGATATGATATTCTTGGATTAAGTTTTAATGATACAGTGTATTCCCATAGTTGAGCACTCATCTCTTCCATTGCATTCATTTCTTTCCCCTTTCCGAAGACTATCTAGCTATGAATGAATCATGATTGCAACTTGGATTAACCCTATACTTTCAGAAATGACCTATTCTTTTCGGTGGGTGCTTAAAAGGAAATTGTCTTTTCAACTTCTTTTGACTTAAAACGTTTTTCAACTCTTTTTAAATGCTTTTAACTTCTTCTAGAAACTTTTCAGGTTTCCGGTAACTTTCTCTAGTTCTTTCAAGTTTTCTAACAATGCTTTTTACTATGGATGAATAATCCTATTTATGGATCTTCAACCATCAATTTAAATTTTTAGTTGAGATGGTTGTTGAACATGATTATTGAGCTTTTATGAACGACATTTTTGTTGTACTATAGAGAGTACGGTTGTCGGTCTCAGGGAGCTAGGTCTCTTACAAGTCTAAGGTTAATGTCCTTTTGAACTAAGCAACAGAACAATTCACTTGGTTGGTAATATAAACACTTAAAGAACAAAATAAAATCAGATAAAGAAAACCTTAGGCAGGGATTTACCAAGCTAACATGCCAACAATCTTAATTACATGCTTCTACACTATTCACAACTGCGATGAACTAGGTAATCGATGCAGTTCAGACCACCTAAGCCTTCTCTCGAAGGTCATTAAGCTAACTCAATTGAATTAATTGTTGTTCTCACACAATCAAAACCAAAGAATTACATGATTATCGACTCTTTCCTTAATAACAACCTAAATTATTCTCATATCTAAGTTGTAATCATCCAACAAGTTGAAGTAGAACTAAGCCTCTTCTCTCGAAGTCTACTCAATTCCCAAAAACAACAAAGGTAGGATTCTCTCGGAACCTCACACCAATTCACAAGTATCAACAAGTCGGAAATTCATCAAACAATTGCAAATTAGCATCAAAGCATAAATTACGATTAAACTAGCATATTAAGTGGCAAAATCCCCAACCTAAATTGGAAATTTAGCCACACATATTCATGACATGTGACAGCAAATTGAGAGAAGAACAGCAAAAAGAATGAAAGATAAAAGTAGAGAAAAGAATGACAATACCGTAAACTTGAATTAAATTGCGATTAGATGAAAATAACTCCAAGCTTTGATATCTTAACAATGGAAATAAGAGCTTACAAGTGGAGAGAAACTAGCCTAAAAACGCAGCCTAAAAAGTCTGTCGCGAAATTTTTACAGTTTCGGAATAAAATGTGCAGAAAACAAAAGCTGCCGATTGGCACGACCGATGCTGAAGCCGTGCTCAACCCGTGCAGACTCACGACTTCTTCAATTACATCCCAAATTCCTAGCATGGCCTGTGCTGAAGCCGTGCTTAACCCGTGCTAGCTCACGGCGCCTTCGATTAATTTCCGAATTCCTAGCATGGCTTGTGCCGACTTCTTCGCTTCAGCACAGCTCGTGCTAGGTCTTCTTTTCTTCTTTTCTTTAGCACAGCCAGTGCTACGACTGCATGCTGACTTGGCTTGACCTCTTTCTTCGCCCTCCGACCTTCTATGACCTCTCGCTCTTTTCCTTAGCACTTTGAAAAATGTATTCTTCATCATGAAAGGCGGGATTACCTCAAAACATAGAAATTCGCACACTTTAATCATAAATGAAGAAAGTAAGCAAAATCAAATAAGAATTTAGGTGAGAAGGCCTTTGAAGTGTCGAAATTAGCTAATAAGAGAATGGAAAAGCACGTAAAATTCCAGTTTATCAACCCCCATGCTTACTCCTTGCTTGTCCCCAAGCAAAGCTACCATGAAGTGCTAAAGAAACACGGGGAGGTAGAAAACCGAAGCCGCCCTCCTCAGGTGAAGGGGTGCACTAGACAATCAAAGCAAGTATATACAAAAGAATCCTTGTCAAGATCGAGAATCAAATCGAAACAAGAGTTGCAACTCAAATCAAGATTGCAAAGTCTAGTAGCAACACAACCAATCTATCCCAACCCGAATGCAATCAAGTTCCATACAATGTTTGGCGAACTAGTTGGGATTGGTAGGACCTCACTTTAGGGTATGTGGAACATTCCCTCGTGTGTTTGAAAGAGTACTGTGGTTCACTCAAAACTCTCCCAAAACCTGCACACTATCATAAGCTTGCCAAATATCTCAATTCTCTACCACTATGGACAAACCATGCAAGTTTTCCAATCAAGAGGACTTTAAAGAGGGTTGTAATAAGGCTTGGGCTAAGGGAAAGGAGGGAAAAACATTTAGGAATGTGGAGCTTAATAGCCAAAGCTAGGGAGCACAACACTTTCCACTACAACAACATCACACCTCCAAACATCTAAAATATAATACCACATCACACCAAGCTTCAAGTAACAAAGGAGCGGAGATTTCTCAACACAAAACGCCATTCATGCTTACAACACTTTATTCTTTTTTAACTCTTCTTTTTCTGATTTTCTTCTTTTTTTCTTTTTTTTTCTTTTTTTAACTTTACAAGTAAATTAAGCAAGGTAGGCATGAATGATTAAAATTAAAATTCATCTCCACTTACAACTCCTTCTTTTACCCAATAAATCAATTTCCACCAACAAGGTAATACCCAACAAATTCCCAATCAATAGAAGTGCTCCACTAAACCAAGGCTTGAGGATGGGAAAGAATGAAAAAGGCCAAAGGTATATTGAGCAAGGTTAGTGCAAGGGAAGGGGAAGGCTTGAAGGGTTTGAAACAAAGGATATATAACATTCAGGTGGCTATTTGGTTCATGTGGTTTATCGAAATGAATACCTCTATCCTCTTGGTCAATATGCATGTGTCAAATGTGATTTTGAAGAGAAAGATGGCAAGTTCTAGAGTTGCAAGCATGGGAAAGTAACACTCCTGAGAAATGAGACTACAAAAATGGTAGTCGTTAAGGCACAAAAGAGTCTCACAGGTTATTTCTACCACAATCACAACAACCAATTCATTTGATGTACCAAACATAAGAATTTCACAATTTTGCACAAGAATTGTTCAAGACTAGATAAATCGCAAATAGGACAATCAATCTCAATCAATTTCACAACCAAGTCTCTTTCATCATCCAAACCAAGCTAAAGATCCCAAAGTACACACTTCCTATGAGAAATCAAGTACACACCTCCTCCAAATGTTCATCACAGGAGGATTTTCACAGCTAAAGCTTCTTTTTTTTTTTTTTTTAACACTAATTAAAAAGTGACTAAATGCAAACCTAAGTGAAAATGATAGTTAAAATGTACAACCTAAACTAATATGTGCAACCAACACATGAAAACCATCATTTATAAGCAACCCCCATGCTTAGGACGTTCATTGTCCTCAATGAAACGTAAAAATCGAAATGAGCAAAGGAGGGAAGGGGAAACTCACAATGGGGTCACTCGGACCCCGGATGCGCCGGTGGCGTCCAGTCTGGAGGAGGATGGGGCACCCCATAATGATAGTAGGCGTAATGGGCAAGGTGCTCCAGGTGACCGACTCTACCGTCAAGACTCCTAAGGCTCGATTATTGGAGAGCATCATGTCTCGCAGCTCTTCCCGCCCCACACGAAGTTGAACGAGCCGATCAAGGATAGTCCGGAACATGGTGGGCTCAGCATTGGAGAAAGGAGGAGGTTCCTTGATACCGGTATCTGCAGGCGGAGTGGTTGGTGCAGAAGAGGAGGCGCCCTATGATGGGATGGGCCCGCAACGATGGCCTGAGAATAGCACTAGTTGGCCATGTCGGTGATGGTGGTGCGACCCTTATTGGGGAGTGCGATGAAAAGCCTTTTGTGATGACGGACCCGAGTAAACGCCATTAATACACTCCAAAATATCCATGTGGACCAAGGCGCGTCCGTCAATGATGGAGCTGCAATGTAAGATGGGCAATACCGAAATGTCGAGCTCCAAACTGACGGCGAGCGCCGTGACCACCCTTCCATGAGCAAGGACGGCGCTAGCACTAGAAGATTGGGACTGGATATGAGCTAGAAGATGGATGCCACAGTTCACGTGATGACCATGCAGAGCAGCCCAAATCAGGAAAAGTTCATCATTGCGCACGGTGTTGTGGCTGTCACCCGGGCAAACACAGAATGGGCAAGGAACCGTTGCAGAATGCGAATGACAGGGTTGCAAAAGCGGTTGCTTTGGTTTGCCGGGCATTATAATCCGTGGCCCTTCGCATATCGGGGTGCCCACAAAATACAACGGTCGCTCATCACAAGTAATGGACATATAGAAATCAGTAGGCCGGTAACCTTCCATGTCCTTGCCAGTAACACCCCGATAATTGATATGAAGACGGCGGCAGAATTCCTCACTAGACATCCCAAAATCTTGATTAAAAAGACAAAATGAAACCTCGGGTATGCCCAATTGGCCTTTTCTCCTATCCTCAAACTTGAATGAACTATAAAATTCCTGAACTAACCCCTCTTGGATTCCCCACCGAATGTTGTTAGCAAACTCAAGTAATCCCAAAACATTAAGCAATTGACACAAGTCATCCCAAAGATCAATAGACTTCAAAAACTCAACATCAAAGTGTCTTGGGGCACTAATGGAACGGGATTCTATCTTTCTATATCGATCAAGCTGAACATCACTGGAGAAAAGGATACCAAAGGGGTTGGAAGAATTACCTCGGGGTGGAGCACCCGGCGTGAAGATGACCCCGGTAGTGTTCGAGCCCGCTTTGAAGGAGCCATGGCCAGTCGTGAAGGTAGCAGAGGAAAACGGAGCACCGAGTCCGAAAACGTAACCTCTGTGGGAGCCCCCAAATGTGGGAAGAAAACCCACGAAAATCGGGCTGGAGGGGCGAAATCAGCGTTACCACGGTTTACAACAACTTCAAGGGCTAGGTCGCTCGCACCTCAAGCTTCAAAAGTTCAACAATGGAGGAAGAACCCGAGGAGAGAGAAAACCGCAGAATTGGTTGTGACGGCGTGTGAAATGGAGATGGGGAAGGGCGAAAATCGGGCTGGAGATGGTGGTGGAAGGTCGAGTGGAAGGGATGGAGAGCTTCGAGGGGAAGGGAGTGGAGGCACGGCGTGGGGAAGAGGAGGCACGACGGTGCTTAGGGTTTTGAGGCGGAAGAAAGTGAAAGAATGGAAGGAGGAAACATAAAACCGCGAATTTCAATCTGGGTAATTGCGTCGCACGACTAGTGCTTTACCCGTGCGTGACCTGTGCCAACCCACGGCTTTGCTGAAAAATTGCATCCGGGAAAGCGCACAACCCGTGCCGAAACCGTGCTGCACCCGTGCTGACCCACGGCAATTCGGAAAGATTTGTCCGGGTAGGTGCACAACCCGTGCTTCCACCGTGCTGCAGCCGTGCCAGCATACGGCTTTTCCGGAAAAATAAGTCCGGGCAAGTGCACAACCCGTGCGGTACCCGTGCTGAAACCGTGCTGACCCACAACTTGTCCGGGAAATTAGCGCAGGTGCGGACAGCATGACCAGTGCACAACCTGTGCTAAACCTATGCTAGCCCACGACATTGTGAATAAATTCGACTGTACATCACTTGTTTTTTTTTTAATAAAAAAAATAACCTAAACTACAAAGCTAGAAAACGTGGGTTGCCTCCCAAGAAGCGCTTGTTTAAGGTCCCGAGCTTGACCAAAACTCCTTAACCATTTGAAATGGGGGAAAGAGTGCTTGACACCGCCCGGAATAGGCTCTCCTTGGAGATAGTGCTTGAGTCTTGAGTCGTTCACCTTGAATGTATCATTCTCATCACCACGGCCTATTTCGACAACCCCAAAAGGATGCATTTTGAAGACTTTATATGGACCGGACCATCGAGAACGGAGCTTGCTGGAAAAGAGTTTCAATCGGGAATTGAACAATAGTACCAAACCACCCACATGAAACTCTCGTCTATTGATATTTTTGTCATGTCATGCCTTCATGTGCTCCTTGTAAATCATAGAGTTATCGTAAGCATCCCTCCGAATCTCATCTAGTTCATTTAGTTGGAGTAGTCTCTTGTCTCCGCTACTTTCAAATCAAAGTTGAGACATCGCACCGCCCAATGAGTCCTAAACTCAAGCTCAACGGGGAAGTGGCAAGGCTTCCCATATACCAACCGATAGGGAGTAGTACCAATTGGGGTTTTAAAGGCCATCCGATAAGCCCAAAGAGCATCATCAAGTTTATCCGCCCAATCCTTCCTAGAACTAGCAATCGTTCTCTCCAAAATGTGCTTGATTTCACGGTTGGAAATTTCCACTTGGCCACTAGTTTGTGGATGATAGGCCAAACTTCTTTTATGTGACACACCATATTTAGTTAGCAAAGCCTCGAATTTCTTCTCAATGAAGTGTGTCCCATTGTCACTAATCACTACTCTAGGCACCCCAAATCTGGGAAATATGATCTTCTTGAAAAATCGAGAAACGACTCGAGCATCATTAGTGGGACTAGCAACGACTTTAACCCATTTGGATACATAGTCTACTGCCACCAAAATAAACTTATTCCCCTTGAGGAAGGGAATGGTCCCATAAAGTGAATGCCCCAAACATCAAATACCTCAATCTCCAGAATATAATTTAAGGGCATCTCATTCTTACGGGAAATGTTACCTCCCCTTTGACATCTATCACAGCCCTTCACATAAGAATGAACATCTTTAAACAAGAAGGGCCAATAAAAACCGGCTTGAAGTACCTTAGTAGCAGTCCTAGAAGTACTTCTATGCCCACCGCAAGGTTGATCATGACAATGTGAAATGATTCTCGGGACTTCTGCGTGGGGAATACACCTTCGAAAAATGCCATCATTGCAAACCTGGAAAAGGTAAGGATCATCCCAAGAGTAAAATCTGATGTCGTGGAGGAATTTCTTCTTCTGGTGGTAACTCATGTCGGGTGGTAAAACTCCAGCAACGAGATAATTGACGATGTCAGCGAACCAAGGGAGTTCTCCCATTGTGGCCGCCATTAGATGCTCATCAGGAAACGCATCGTCAATGGGGAGAGCATCACTGACAACCAAGATCCTTGATAAGTGGTCAGCTACCACATTCTGCGCTCCCGCTTTATCTCGTATCTCCAGATCAAATTCTTGCAGGAGAAGGATCCATCATATGAGATGAGGATTGGCATCCTTCTTCTCCAGCAAATGCTTCAGAGCAGCATGGTCGGTGAAAACAATCACCTTGGAGCATAGGAGATAGGGGCGAAACTTCTCAATAGCATACACCACTGCCAACAACTCCTTTTCTGTTGTGGTGTAATTTTGCTGGGCGCCATCAAGTGTCTTGCTTGCATAATAAATGACATGAGGCTTCTTGTCCCTTCGCTGCTGTTGAGAGAAATATTATACCGCAAGTGCACGGCGTAGTTGTACTAGCCGGCAAGCACGGGTCGTGTCCACGAGAGTTGTGTTTCAAATATCAAAGCTAACCTAAACTTTCTAATCTAGGTAAAAACTCAGTTCGACAGTGATTTGGTTTTTGGATCAACTAATAACAAAATAACTAAGAAAAAAACCGATGAATAAAAAGCCTTAGATTGGGATTAATCACACTAATATGCCCGAAACCAGAATCGAATACTTGTTTGAGACTTGCATATGCTAGTAGTTTAGAAGAGGGAGACACCAATTAAGCCTATCTTCGCCTACTTTCGAAGGTCAAAGACTAATCTTGCACAATTTAATCACCTATTTTCATGGGATTAATAAAGAGCAAAATCACAATGAATGCATCTCACAACCCCGATTAAAACCCTAATTATTTTCATATCAAAGTTCTAATCGTTCACAACGTCATTCTAGGTAAGTTTTCATCTTTCGATGTTCCACAAAACCCTAATAAAAGCATATGAGTCCTCTCTCGAGGCAATCAATGAAAGAGTGATGAACGAAGTGAATTCTAACCTAAAAAGCATAGAACAACCCAATTGGTACTCAATTCATGATTATCAAGGCATAATAAGGATCAATCCCAACCTAAGTAAAGAAATTAGCCCCTAAACATGATACTAAACAATTGACAAAGATTGGAGAAAATAGCCATAGAGAAACAAAGAGAAATTGTGAAGAAAAGATAAAGAGAAGAAATTACGATTACCGAATGAAAAACTTGATGCGATTCAATAATAAAAACTTGAAGTAGATGAACAATAAAGAGTGTTCTTGAGTCTCTTCTCAGAGCTCTCTCGAAACCCTAGCTAAGTCTCTACATTATGGAATAGAATCCTTCAACAAATACAATTAGGAAACTTAAATAATCGCCGAAGCAGTGAGTCGCACGGTCGTGCGAAAGTCGCACGAGGTACCGTGCGAAAAATCTGCCGCGTTCTGTGCTCTCTGCCTGTTTCGCACGGCCGTGCAGATTCTGCATGGGGTACCGTGCGCGTCTTCAATCTTGTCGCACGGACGTGCGATATGTGCACGAGGTACCGTGCGACATTCCTTTACTTCGGGCCTTTCGCTCGATGATCTGCACGGCTGTGCAGCTCCGCACTGAGGGCTGTGCGACTTCTTTTGATGTGTTTTAGGCTTCTTTCTTGCCTCCTCTTGGGCCCGAACTCTTCTCTTCATCGCTTTTCATGAAATTTACCTCGAATCTCTCAAATTTAAGCCCAAAAACCTGTAATAAAGAGATTTACGAACTTAGGTGACGATAAAGAGAAAATGAGCAAAATATAACCCAAAACTAAATAAATATATTGAAATCATCATGGAATTGGGCTAAATAATGCCTTAAAAACCAGCAAAAATGAGGTCTAACAGCTGCCCCAACACAGCTCCAACCGCGTGATCACTTGCATCACACGTAATCTCAAAAGGGGATTCCGGTCCGGCGGTTGGATGATAGGGGCAGAAATCAATGCTTCCTTTATGCTGAGAAAAGCCTCATGACATTCGTTAGTAAAATCAAACGGGACATCTTTGGTGAGGAGCTGAGTTAGAGGCTTAGCAATTTTGGAGAAGTCCTTGATAAAGCGGCTGTAAAAGCCGGCATGACCAAGGAAACTCCTCACCCCTTGACGAGAACTAAGGGGAGGTAGCTTTTCAATAACCTCAATTTTGGCTCGATCGACCTTGATGCCCCGATTAGACACAACATGACCCAAAACAACGCCCTCTTGTACCATGAAATGGCATTTTTCCCAATTCAAAACTAGGTTGACTTCTTCACATCTACTTAGCACTTTCTCAAGATTTTGCAAACAATTGTCAAAAGTGCTACCGTAAACAGAGAAGTCATCCATGAAGATTTCCATGATGTTTTCTATGAAATCAGAAAAGATAGCCATCATGCATCGTTGGAAAGTGGCCGGGCATTACATAAACCAAAAGGCATCCTACGGTACGCAAAAGTACCATAGGGGCAAGTGAATGTGGTCTTCTCTTGATTATTTGGATGTATAGGGATTTGGAAAAAACCGGAAAAACCACATCCAAATAACAAAAGTATGAATTCCTGGCTAATCTCTCCAACATTTGGTCAATAAATGGGAGGGGGAAATGGTCTTTCCGGGTGGCTTGATTCAATCTTCTATAGTCTATACACATGCGCCACCCGGTAACTCGTCATAGTGGAAATGAGCTCATTAGCCTCATTCTTGACCACGGTCATACCCCCTTTTCGGGTACTACTTGGACCGAACTTACCCAATAAATATTTGCAATAGGATAGATAATCCCAGCCGTAAGCAGCTTGACAACTTCCTTCTTGACAACCTCTTGCATATTGGGATTCAACTGCCTTTGAGGTTGTCTAGAGGGCTTATGACCGCCGTCAAGATCAATTTTATGCTTGAGATCATCGATGCTATAACCAATGGCACTTCTATGCTTTCGAAGCACATTAAGAAGGTTTTCAAGCTGAGTGCCATGTAATTCAGCATTAATAATCACAGGGAATGAATCATTAGGACCAAGAAATGCATACCTGAGATGGGAGGGTAGAGGTTTGAGCTCTACCTTAGTGACATGAATGGGAACTTCCTTGGTGTCCTTGGCCTCCGTAGCTTCTATGTTGCACATGTCTAGGCTCCCAAAATTGGACAAGAGTGGAGGAGCCACATCTAACAACTCAGAATAGAGTGTTACCTCCTTAGATTTTCCTTTAGAACTATCACCCATCATGCATTCCTCCAAAGGATCTCGCACATGCCGATGTGGTAGCCATTCATCATATATGATCCGCTCCAACACACCCACCCTACAACATGTGTCTTCGAGAGCGGGGGTGGACATATACTTGGTGAGATTAAACTCCACCTTCTCTTCCCCAACATGTAATGATAGTTTGCCATTCTTTACATCGATCATGGCTCCAGCGGTGGCGAGAAAAGGCCTTCCCAAAATGATTGGAATTTGTGCATCTTCGGCCATTTCCATAACAACAAAGTCACACGGGGATGAAGAATTTCCCGACTTGAAGTGGCACATCTTCTAGAAGTCCAATGGGGAATTTAACGGATCGATCCGCCAACCGAAGAGAAATAGTGGTTGGCTTCAACTCTCCCATTTGAAGGCGCTTACAGATGGAGTAGGGCATAAGGCTAACACTTGCTCCAAGATCACACAAACCCTACTAATGGCTATATCTCCCAAAGAACATGGTATGGAAAAACTACCCGGATCAGAAAGCTTTGGGGGTAGCTTGTTTTGGATGATTGTACTGCACTCCTCGGTGAGAGAAACGGTAGCATGTTCTAACAATTTCCCTTTGTTAGAAAGCATCTCCTTCAAAAATTTCGCATAGGATGGCATATTAGTGATGGCTTCTAAAAAGGGAATGTTAATGTGCAGCTTCTTCAACATCTCAATAAATCTGGAAAACTTCTTTCCTTCCTTAGCCTTCACAAGCCGTTGTGGAAATGGAATGGGAGGCTTGTAAGGTTTAGGTGATGGCATGGATGAACTCTCAATCAAAACTGGCTCCTTGTCACTCTCCTTAGCAACATCCTCAACAACACCTTCCTTCTCAATATCATGCACATCCTCGCTCTCCTTTTCCTTCCCCTTTTGATGCACTTTAGGGCCCTCTAACTCCTTCCCGCTCCTCAAGATAATGGCATTGATGTGCCCCTTAGGATTTGGCTCGGGTTATACTGGCAACTTCCCTTGGGATTGGGTAAGGTGGTTTACTTGTTGAGCAATTTGTGCAATTTGAGTCTCTAACATCTTTTGATGAGTAGATAATTGCTCACTAGTCTTAGTTTGAGCTTGGATGAAACCTTCCATGAGAGTTTCAAGGTTAGATTTCTGTAGATGTGAAGGAGGAGGATTGTATGGAATGGGAGGTCGGTTTTGTGGTGGTGGATGGAAACCGGGTGGTTGAGACGGATGTTGGTGGGGATGGGGATTGTTGTTTCGGTAGGAGAAATTGGGATGATTTTTCCAGCCGGGGTTATAGGTATGAGAGTAGGGGTTGTTCTATGGTGGTGGCCTAGGAGGGAAATTGTGGAGAGCATTAGCTTGCTCGGATGTAGAGAAGCTAGAATGACACTCCGAATGGGGATGAGGACTGCCACATGCTTCACAAGAATATCCCATCTCTTGAGCGGTGGAAGAAGAGGAAGTGCCAATTGAAGGGTTTGTCACAAATTTCTCCATTTGCAACGTGAGAGCTTCTACCTTGTTGGCCAAAAGAGCCATTGCATCCACATTATGCTTGACTCGTTCACGATCATCCCTTCCAACGCCCCAATTGTAGGCATTGGAGGCCATCTCCTCTAACAAAGCATCAGCTTGCTCCGTCGTCTTCTTCATGAATGTACCCCCGAAGCATTGTCCACGAGATAATCACATCGAGTCCGAAAGCCCCTCATAAAAAATTTGAGTGAGCATCCATGGTTGAATACCATGATGAGGGCACTCTCGCTACATCCCTTTGAACTGCTCCCAAGCTCCAAACAAAGACTCTCCGGGATATTGCTTGAACTGGAGGATGTCAAGTCTTAACTTGGAAGCCTTGCCTCGGTGGAAAGAACCGATTGAGGAAGGCAAGGTTCAACTCAGCCCATGTGCGGAAAGAGTTGGGAGCACAATTTTCTAGCCAGTTCTTTGCCTTATCGGTGAGGGAAAAAAGAAAGAACTTCAACCTAAGGTACTCGTCACTTACTCCCGCCATCTTGATCATACCACAACGCTCAAGAAAAGAGTTGATGTGCTTGATGGGGTTCTCCACCAGTGACCCTCTAAATTGATTCTCGCTCAATGAGGTGTATGAAACCGGGCTTGAAATCAAAGTTGGTTCCCTCCGGTAGATCGAGCAACACAATAGTGGAGCCTCCCGTACCCGTTGTAGGAGCTGAGTAGGATTGAAGGGTACGAGGTGGGGGTGGAGTTCCAGCCATATTTTGCTTCTTTCTTCGCCTCGCGAGCTGCACCACTTATGCGCCCGACAGCTTGCTTCAATTTCGGGATCAAGAGGTGCTAGTTCTTCACTTCTATGATTCCTCCTAAGCATACACTCAAGAAACTATACCAAGCGTAAGTAGGCTCAAGGAAAGATAAAAGCAAAAAGGAAGAACAAAAATAAAAAAATAAAAAGCTCAATTCAAAAGTGTCACGTTAATTAAACTAAGGAGTGGCGCTAACTCCCGGCAACGGCGCCATTTTTGTTGTACTATAGAGAGTACGGTTGTCGGTCTCGGGGAGCTAGGTCTCTTACAAGTCTAAGGTCAACGTCCTTTTGAACTAAGCAACAGAACAATTCACTTGGTTGGTAATATAAACACTTAAAGAACAAAATAAAATCAGATAAAGAAAACCTTAGGCAGGGATTTACCAAGCTAACATGCCAATGATCTTAATTACATGCTTCTACACTATTCACAAATGCGATGAACTAGGTAATCGATGCAATTCAAACCACGTAAGCCTTCTCTCGAAGGTCATTAAGCTAACTCAATTGAATTAATTGTTGTTCTCACACAATCCAAACCAAAGAATTACATGATTATTGACTCTTCCCTTAATAACAACCTAAATTATTCTCATATCTAAGTTGTAATCATCCAACAAGTTGAAGTAGAACTAAGCCTCTTCTCTCGAAGTCTACTCAATTCCCAAAAACAACTAAGGTAGGATTCTTTGGAACCTCACACCAATTCACAAGTATCAACAAGTCGGAAATTCATCAAACAATTGCAAATTAGCATCAAAGCATAAATTACGATTAAACTAGCATATTAAGTGGCAAAATCCCCAACCTAAGTTGGAAATTTAGCCACACATATTCATGACATGTGACAGCAAATTGAGAGAAGAACAGCAAAAAGAATGAAAGATAAAAGTAGAGAAAAGAATGACAATACCGTAAATTTGAATTAAATTGCGATTAGATGAAAATAACTCCAAGCTTTGATCTCTTAACAATGGAAATAAGTGCTTACAAGTGGAGAGAAACTAGCCTAAAAAGTCTGTCTTGAAATTTTTACAGTTTCGGAATAAAATGTGCGAAAACGAAACTGCCGATTGGCACGACCAGTGCTGAAGCCGTGCTCAACCCGTGCGGACTCACGACTTCTTCAATTAAATCCCAAATTCCTAGCATGGCCTGTGCTGAAGCCGTGCTTAACCCGTGCTAGCTCACGGCGCCTTCGATTAATTTCTGAATTCCTAGCATGGCTTGTGCTGACCTCTTACGCTTCAGACAGCACTGTGCTAGGTCTTCTTTTTCTTCTTTTCTTCGATACAGCCAGTGCTACAGCCTCGTGCTGACTTGGCTTGACCTCTTTCTTCGCCCTCCGACCTTCTATGGCCTCCCGCTCTTTTCCTTAGCACTTTGAAAAATGTATTCTTCATCATGAAAGGCGAGATTACCTCAAAACATAGAAATTCGCACACTTTAATCATAAATGAAGAAAGTAAGCAAAATCAAATAAGAATTTAAGTGAGAAGGCCTTTGAAGTGTCGAAATTAGCTAATAAGAGAATGGAAAAGCACGTAAAATTCCGGTTTATCAATGAACGAGAAGTCTCATACTCTAACAAGAACTTCTTCCACAAAAAATGTATCAAAGTAATGAAATTACCTTGTATCCCGGAGAGGTGACATATTATTCAAACGATCTCTAGTCCTCCTCCATGATACTATTGTAGACCTCCTAGGGTCTACCATGTTGTTTTATCTGCCTTGTTTTGGTCACCTATACAACGGCTATACGATATTTGAAGCCTCTAAACTTTTCTGCCGCCGACATGAGTGTCTTGTGTTTCACGGAGGGGATCTCAGATTCATTAACGTTCAAGTTAAACGTTATCCGAAACACAAGAACGGTATACATTAATACATATATATTAACCATTTACCATATAAGTTGCAATACTAGGTTGAGATGTATTCATTTACTTGAATATCGTTCCATATGTTATCTTTAATGGAATTAGGGACGTCAACCCATTTTATGTAGTTGATGTTCGCGTGGCAGCGGGTTGCCGTACTAATGTAGCTCATAAAGTTAGATTTCTTCCCCTCTTATAGCATTTCCGTGGCTATCAAAATTGACTCGTGTAAGGAAAGTTCGGTCGTCTCTACTTCGGGCCAACTTCTCCTTGTTCATCATAGTTCGCCCTCGATTTTTTTGTACTTTTCGAAGAATCCATTTTATACTGCAAGTAATTATAAAACCCTTATTTTCATATTCTAATCCATTCAGAATTTATAAGAATAATCCACAAAATTTTCTCTAAAACACCACGAAATATAAAGACTCCTATATTACATTTTTGATTTAACAATCTAAAATTTTCTTTATAACCCGCAATGGAATGGGCAAAATGTCAAAGATGAAGCGAAATAAACTAACCTGGTGGTGCCTGGAAAAAGAAGTCGGCGAGAGAGTGTGGTGCAGCCACAACCGGAAACGCGGAGAGAGTGAGTGGGGTGGAGTGCAAGCACGACCGGAAACTACAAAAAGAATGAGTGGGAAGCCAATGGAAACCACCAAAAACCACCACGGGGAGAAGAGCAATCGAAGAGAGTGTGGGGACTGAGAGCGACGAAAGTGGGACTTGGCTTGGGCCTACTAGGGTTTTTTTTCCTCGGAGCATTAGACTACGGTTCACTACCAAGAACCGTCGTCTAAAGTTCTTAGACTATGATTCTTCAACTGAACCGTCGTCATAGATACATCTATGACAACGGTTCATGTAAAACAACCGTAGTCTAATAAAGTGAGAACGCTAAGACGACGATTGTTTATTTTCAACCGTCGTCATAGGTGGTAAACAACGCCACTTATTTACAAAAATGCCACCGGTCCATTTTTCATGAGGATTTGTCATTTTAAACGTCATTAGAGACCTGTCGTTAAAAGTGATATCTGTTGTAGTGATGTTCGATGAAATACTTGAAATGAATTTTCATCTTGATTTTTGGGTTATTGGTCTATCACTAAAAGGTGGAGCCAATTTACTAGCGTGAGTATAGAGGATAATCGGGATTTTGGCATAAAAATAGCCCGAATCCTAGTTAGGTCCATAGGTTACTACTCTTGTAGTCTAATTGGGCTAACCCCCTCCCACGAAAGTAGGTGATTAAAACATTAGATTAGCTCATGACCCTTGAAAGTGTGGCTTGGGTGGCCTTTGATGGTGCAATCGACCACTCCTAAATGATTGCATAGACTTGGTTAAATTTAGACTTGTCTTGATTAGTTAGTTTATTAAGTGGTAAAATCACAACCGGAGCATTCTTTTATTACTTTCTAGGATTATATTAGTCATCATATCTCTCAACTCTGCTGATTCGCATAGACAGAAAGTTTAAGATAAGTTTGATATTTGTAACACAACTCTCTGTGGACACGACTCGTGCTTGTCGACTAGCTACAACTACGCCGTTTATGTAGGTACAACTCTGTGAACATGGTCATGCTTTCATCTCATAATGATCAATGAAGTTTGTATATGTCCTGAAAGAAGGGATACCCAAAGATCTCATGAGCCATGACTCCATGACCATGTTCTCCTGAGACAATGGGTCATCTCCCGAAGGGATACCCAAAGAAGGGGTATGTTGTACTTGTAATTTTATAAATATAAAATATTATGGATAAAAAGAGGATGTAATATAGTTCTACTATTTATTCACTTAATGATGAAAATTTTGCTTACTAGTCTATCCTTATTTAAATAATTATTTATGTGACCCACTAATTTTACGGATAAATATTTCTGGATCCATTAAGGTTAAGTAAAAAATATTAAACTAATTCCGGTAAAACACTGTGAATTTTGGGCAAAACACTGACTTGATATCATGAAATGACTAATTTACCATTAAGTTAATTACCCCTATGATTTAAAGTAAAGCTAAATTAGTCAAGTCTGATGAAATTTTTCTTAACATAAATGGAGGGAATATTCACCATTTAAGACACCCCGCCAAACTAAAAGGGAAGAGAGGGTGGCAGCAGGGGAGTGAACAGAAAGAGTGAACATGTTAATAATGCATGACATTTTCCTAAAATCTTAAGGAAAGATTGAACAAGTTAAGTGAATTTAAGTGAAGCTACAACTATCATTTGGGTACAGACTGGGATTTGCAAGTCTTTACTGATTTTTTTTACCATTGATGTCTCTTTTAAGGGAACAGAGCTTCATGTTGTAAGATTTTTGAGATTATGCCAAGAAACCAGCAGCAAACCATAATTTCTGTTATTTTTCATGTGACTTGCTTTTATTTGGAAATCATAGGAAATCCGGATATTTTCCGAATAGTTCCATTTCACTTGTCACATCACTAACTGGCTATTCCTAATTATTCAGATAATTAAGGTATCAGTTCAAAGTCCAATTTCAAAGAGCCCAGGCCCAAAGCCCAATAGGACTAGGGTTTCCACCTCAATTTTGATAAATTACTTAAATACTCACTAACCCTACCATCATGAGGAGTTCACAACACCAATTTCAATACTTTCCTCTCTTGGAAAATCCTAAAATTTCCTAAAAAGTCTTACCAACCTCGGTAAGTAAACCCCACATCGAGGAAGATTTTCCTCGATTCGCTCACTTAATTCAACTTACTAACTTGAGCGTCGGAGGGCGTTCCCTAAAATCCACCCCGGAGCCTCGCCTTTTTGCAGGGTCTGCAGCCGCCACGTGAAATCCATCCGATCGAGTTACGGCCTCACAACTGAAGTAGTAAATCATCTCTCTCCAAATTATCATCCACATCATCACATTCGTTTTTCTCCAAAAATAATAGGCAAAGATTTATTTTCATTAACCAGGACTTCACTGAAAAGTGAGTAAGACTTCACTTCAGATTTCGCTTAATATTCAGCTAATGTGAGTTTGCAAAGATCTTGCTGTCGTGAAACTTTTACGCCAATCGAACACTTGGAAGAGTACGAATGGTTACAAAATTAATCCAAAACAGCAACTTAGTAAAATGTACTCACAATTGCACAAATAGTACAGAGAATACAGGTCAGAAAACAATAGAACTTTCCGTCCAATTAATTAAACAATTAAATTACTACCCCACAAAATATGATTATGAAAACAACAGTGATTTTTGTGTTTCAGATCAATAATTTCACATCTTTATTCGAATAATTTTATATCCAAAAGTGTAGCCACCTTCTCCCAGATGCCAAAAACATTTAAGGTATCTTGAGCTATCTCAAAATAATGACCTAGTGATAGCTACCTGAGACAATTACGAAGCTACTCAATTTTGCAGACCTTAAGCTTAAAGGGCTGTGAAAGATTGGAAGAACTACCCAGAGATTTGGCGATCCTAGTTAAGTTTAGGGTCTTGGATATAGAAGGCTGCCACAAGCTTAATGATGACCCTAAGGCATCGGAAAGTTGAGTTGTCTCCGATAGCTACCAATGTTCGTACTAGGTGATGGAAATTGTACTTTGAAGTACGAGCAATATTGTATATCAAATGAAAGATCTAAAAGCGATTGTGAACCCAAAAGGTAGGTTGCATATTAGGATTCTCCCAAATTCTGTGTATTTAAAGGGAGATGGTAGGGAAGGAGGATATATAAGCAACAAGGAACATTTCATCAGTGTTGACATTGAGTTTCCTATTAGTGACACTGACAACATGGAGTATTGCGAGCAGGAAATATTACTAAATGATCTACAACCACATGCTAATCTCAAAGAATTGAAATTGAGAAAGTATGGAGGGATGAGAATGCCGTGCTGAACATCACTTGGAAATCGCTCTCCCAAATCTTGTTCAGATTCAACTATTTGGCTGTGATAGGTTGCGGCACCTGGCATCACTAAGGAAATTACGTCATCTAAAATTGCTGGACATTAGAGGTATGGATAAGTTGGATACATAGAGAGTAAACCAAGCAACGGTATTATGAATGGTGCTGCAGAATCTTCTGGGCCGAAAACATACTTTCCCTCCCTCGAAAATACTCTCTTTCCGCAGTCTGCCAAACTTGAAAGGATGGTGGAGAGATGATGATACTAACGGCAGCCAAGATATTTGCCACCATTTCCCTCTCTTTCTGAGTTAGATATTTGGCATACATGCTAGTCTAGGAGAAATATATATATAGAGAGAGTTTTGGTGTAGAGATAAAATAAGCAAACACACCTTTTCTCGCACGTGATCTATACAGTGTGTACTTAGTTTTGGTACCCAAAGGTGTACATAATAATTTTCGATCATGCTATATACTATTTTAGTAGTGTGTTAATTCTTCCCGTAATTTCTTGACTCTGATTAAAGATTTTGAATAGTTTTATCAATATGGCATTTTTTAAAAACGTTAAAATGAATTTTCTAAAACAGAAAGGAAGCCATTTCACTCTGTAAAAATTGCTCCCCCGTTAAAATAAAATAATAACAATAAATTATTATCCACTTTCTAGAATCAAATATTAAAATAATATGTAGAATTTTTTATGGAAAAATCTAGAGAAATATTTAGATAATTGTAGGATTATACTAGGAAATATCTAGATATTATTGTATTCTCTAAAATTATCTTAGTAAATATGCTAGATATTTAATTAAAAATATAATTAGAATTTTGACACTTTGTCAAATGTCTATCATATATTAAGGAGTTGGAATTACTATAAATAGGGGAATGATGTAACAAGCATCCACAACAAGTGAGAGCATCTATCGTAAGAGTGAGTGATGGGTCTTAAGAGAGCAAGTAAGGTATCTCACATACCACTTGATCTTTAAGACCAACAATGTAATTAACTTCTGGCTTAATTCTACATGATTTTCTCATTAATAGTTCATCTCCTAGGCTCTATTTGATTCTAAGAAAATTAGAAGGAAAGAAAAAAATATGAAAAATGAATTTCTTTCCCTTGTTTGAATTGAAGAAAAAGGAGAGAAAAAAAGTTTGATGGAAAAACTCATGGAAAATTTTGTCAATTTGATCAATCATATTTTCCTTCCAAAATTGAGAGGAAAATGGAAGAAAAATTTCACAAAAGAGAGAAATGTAGAAAAGAGAGAGAATTCTATTAAGTAATGTCATTAAGAATTTTTCTCTCCTCTCAATTAATCAATATTATTGAATATTTTCTCTCTTCTCTTCATAACAATGTGGTGGATGGGTAAAAGGTTAGAAAATGATTATAATTTTTTTCCTCTATTTTTCCTTGAACCAAACACAAGAAAAAAATTAATTTTCCCTTAACTTGTTTTCCTCATCATTTTTTTTCATTTAAATTTTCTTTTCCACCTATTTTCTTGAAATCAAATAGAGCCCTAATGATCGTTTCTCAGGGAAATGGAGTGGCTAGAATAAGTGATAATGTGTGCTTGCTTGAGTACTTGTGCATCTTATCAATTGAACTCCCAAAATTTCTGTCAAACTTCGACTTATTCTTATTAACTCTTGGATCTTCAAATGTTTGTGATAATGATCATTTCCTTTTCCTTTGTTGGCTCTGTTAGGAGTGACCGGTGCAGCTCTTCTCTCATTTTCTTGATGACTACTCTAATTTTAGTGGAGTTGATATAAGGAATTCCCATAGCTGTTCTACCTTTTCCTGTTGAATGAATATCACCATACATTTTTATCATTTTCTTTTTCAAGTCTCTTGATGACTCTTTTAGAGCTCATTATTCAATTAATTAGGAAATTGAACATATCCATTCCCTTGGTTTATGTTAAAGAAAAATCAAGTTGAGTCAAGGTTTCATTAGAAATGAAAAAATTCAATAAAAAAAGAAGGAAAAAATAATTGATAAGAAAAAAATTAATAAATTAGTTATTAATACGTTATTTGGGAAATAACTAATTCATCTAGCTAGTGGCTAGCGAGCAACTAGTTGATGTTATTTATCATCATGTTGGGTTTTTGAAATGTTAGGAGGCTTAATAAAAAGGTGCTACTTTTCAACTAATCTTCGGTGAAGTTTGAACAAATCAAAGATGTGAGAAGCTTATTTCGATCCGCGATAAATTTTAGATGAAACAGTTCTGAGTTTATTCCGCACAGCCGATTAAAAAAGACTCCTATAGTTTGAATATAAAAAAAGACCTATTGTCTATTTAAGGAATTTCCATCTGCAATTATTTTGATAAATTAATCAACTAATCAATTTTACCTCGTAAAATATACTTTCAAGTTCTGAAGTAGCCTGTATTAAATTTCAGTTGATAGCGACATGGATAGTGGGTTTGGTGTTACAGATGAACAACTTCGCTGCCCATTTTCTATATAATGATCATCGGATGCTGCCTATGCGAACTCATAATTTCCTGCACCATTCGTAAACCTCAATCTCTAAAATATCCTCTCAATTGCAGTATTCCATTTTGTTGCTTAATGGAGTTGCATACAGTGCTTGTGGCTGTTAAGACTCTCTTTGCTGTCATACGATATTTAAGGCTCGATGACATTTTAGGCAACAAATCAAAGCTTGAGAACCTCAAACACACGGTCAACACTGTCAAGGCTGTGCTTGATGATGCTGCTGAGTTCATGGACCAAGAGGCCTCCTTGAGTCAAGCCCAACTCTTTATTGATGAACTCAAGGATGTTGTTTATGATGCTGAAGATTTGTTCGAAGAGGCTGCCACTAAAGCTGAACAGAAGAAACTTATCAGGGGGGTCATGTCTCTGGAAAGGTGCGTTTTATATTTTCTCGCTTCCATCCCTTTGTTGCTTATAAAATGTCCCGAAGAGTTGAGAAAATTAGGAAAATGTTGGATGCCATTTCCAGTAATCATAATAAGTTTGGGATTAACTTTGACACACAAACTATCCCTGGGAGTAGGGAGACATGTACTAACCAAGATATTATCGGGGAAACAAAGATGTAGAGAAGTTTGTGGCTAGCCCCATTATCGGGAGAAACAAAGATGTAGAGACGATTGTGACTACGTTGAGACCTTAATGTTGAACGAAATGTTTCCTGCCTTACTATTGAGGGAATCGGAGGGTTGGGGAAAACTGCTCTTGCCCAACTAGTATACAATTATCCAGGTATTAAATTTGACTTGAGGTTGTGGACTTGTGTTTCTGATCAAGGTAACAAAAATTTCGATGTGAGATCTATTCTTTGTAATATTTTGCAATCCGTTACACTTAAGAATCATAGTCACCTGGACAAGGAGCCCCTACAGAAACAAGTTCAAGAGCAACTGATAGGAAAGAAGTTCCTTCTCATTTTGGACGATGTATGGACTGAGGATCGCCTTCAATGGCTTGAGTTGGAGAACTTATTGACGACTGGTTCGAAGGGAAGTTGGATTGTAGTGACCACACGTTCACATAAGACAACCAAAGCTATAGGAGCTAAGTACACGCATAAATTAAAAGGATTGTCAAATGAGGACTCATGGCATCTATTTGAGACTATAGCATTTGGAGAAACGAATGGGCAAGCATATTCTTCTGAGTTAGCAGAAATTGGTAAAGCAATTGTTGAAAGATGTGCTAATGTTCCTCTTGCTATAAAAGTGGTAGGTAGTCTTCTTTGTGGCGAGGGGGAAGACAAGTGGATATCATTTCAAAAGGTTCGGCTAGGCACACTTAAAAATGGTAAGAATGCCGGTATTGAGCCTATATTGAAGCTTAGTTACCATCATCTTGATTCCCCATTGAAGACATGTTTTAGTTACTGTGCAATATTTCCCAAAGATCATGTTGTTGACAAGGAGATGTTGATTAATCTTTGGATGGCACAAGATTTTATTGTGCCTTTGTATGAAAATCAAAGCAAAGAAGATGCTGCTGAAGAATATTTTTCAATTTTGGTCAACAGATTTTTTTCCAGGATGTTAAAAAAGATGAATATGGCAATATTGTTTCATGCAAAATTCATGATTTGATGCATGATATTGCCCAAAAAGTAGCAGGAAAGAAGGTCTACATAGCAGATTCTTCCACAACGACCTTAGACAAGGAAGTTCGGCATCTATCTTATGTTTCTATGCTTAAAGACACAGAAAAATCTTTCACTAAGACTAAGATCCGTACGTGCCTATGCATTAGTCAGGGGGCCAATATAAAATTGCAGATACATCATTGGGTTCGTTGCTGAGAAAATGGACGTGTTTAAGGGCATTGGATTTGAGTGAATCAAGAATCAAAAATTTGCCAAGTGCCTTAGGGAAGTTACTGCATCTAAGATATCTTGATCTATCCATGAATCCTGATCTAAAGATGCTTCCTGAGAATATTTCAAGACTACTTAATCTGGAGACTCTAAAGTTACAGGGGTGTAAGAGATTGAAAGAGTTGCCTGAAGATCTGCCGAACCTAGTTAAGCTTCGGGTCTTGGATATATGTCAATGCTCCAGCCTTAATGGTATGCCTCGAGGCATGGAGAAGCTGAGTTGTCTTCAAAAGCTACCAATATTTGTAGTCGGTGATAGAAATTCTACTTCAAAGCAAAGTGCTTTTGAACAAATGGAAGACTTAAAATCTCTCAAGAACCTGAAAGGCGGGCTGCTTGTTAGGATCCTCTCAAATTCTGAGTTTCCTAAGGAAGATGCTACGGAAGGAGGATATATAAGGAACAAGAAACATCTCAATAGTGTTAAAATTAAGTTTCCTAAGGGAGATAGAGTGGTAGCTTATGGGAAAGACTTACTAGGTGATCTGCAGCCACATCCTAATCTCAAAAAATTAAAAGTGGCTTGCTATAATGGGGAGAGTATGCCGACATGGGCAAGCAAAGGTAACTTGGAAAATTCTCTCCCAAACCTCATTAAGATTGATCTTTATAAATGTAAACAGTTGCAGCATCTGCCGTCCCTGAAACATTTACATTCCCTAAAAGCCTTGAGAATTCATAATTTGCCTGACTTGGAGTACATAGATAGCACAGCAAGGAAGGGCAATACTAGAGACGGTGCAGGAACTTCTAGATCAGCAACATTTTTTTGCTCCCTCCAAGAACTCGATTTAATATTTCTGCCAAAGTTAAAAGGATGGTGGATAGTTGATGAGATCATTGATAGCAACGACATGCAAGGAGCCCATCTATTGGCAATGCCATCATTCCCCTGTTTGTCCAAGTTGTGTATTAAGGAATGCCCTGAATTAACATGTGTTCCTACCTGTCCCACCGTACAAGTATTGAGCTTGTTTGGGGAATTCAACCAAAACTTGAGGCTAATGAATGCTAATGCTATTGCATTAGGAAATCCCCAGTTAAGGACGGCGTACATTGATAACGCGAAATATTTCCAATCTGCTTTGCCGATAGAGGCGTTTCAAAGCCTCCAACATATTTCTATAGGTGGGGATCCGAAGCTGGAGAGTTTATCAGAAATCGAGGAGGTCTTCCTTGGTTGCTCGTCGTCCTTGAGGCACCTTTCGATTTCCAATTGCCATGAATTGAGAAGTGTGTGTGGAGGGCTGAAGCATCTCACTAAATTGGAGGAGTTAAAATTAAGTGATTTGCGGAATCTGAATTTGAGCAGTGTTGGAGAGACAAAGGATGATGGGCAGCCGTGGCTTAGCCTTCGTCACAGCCTTCGTTCCTTAAGAATGATTTGTCTTCCAAAGATGGTGAATATACCAAATGGGATGTGTTCCCTCACTGCCCTCCAATCTCTCTTAATACGGCATTGTAAAGGACTGGAATCACTGGAATCACTGCCATTATCAATTCGGGAACTCCCTCCCTCAAAATCCTTTATAGTGAAGATGGTTCTCACGGCTGTACACGATGCCACGATCACATTGGGGAAGACTGGCCTAGCTAACATTCAACACATCCACAATTGGAGAACAGGCAAGCCTAATCCATTTAAATTCAAAAGTTTCCTTGTTTCTGTTATCGATAGAGTTTCACTTTTCTTTTGCCAAAGGTCTGCTATTATATGCTAGTTGATAGTGTTTCTTCCCAGTATTGCTTGATTCTGTTGAAAGATTTTGATTAATTTGATTGAAAATGAACAGCTTAGGTTGTAGACCAAGAGACATGTGTTACATATAAGCCTGGAGTTTTTCCATATTGTAATTTCACTAGCCATGCTTCTGGATCTGATACATTCTTTCCCTCCCTCAAAAACTCGTTCTGGGGAGTCTGCCAACTCACCTCCCTCCAAACCCTTGGAATCTCGGACTGTTCTAAAGGCCTATGGAAAAGATGCAAAGATCACACCGGGGAAAGACTGGCCTAAAATTCAACACATCCCAGATCGTAATATATGGAAGTAATGGAACATATGCTAGACCATCTGGCTGCGGGTGAAAAGGCAAGCAAGCCCATCCATTTTACTTGTCTACTTTTGTCCATTAAAAACTATCCTGCTTGAATTATTGACAGAATTTCCCTTTCATTTGGTCAAAAGGTCCTCTGTTATATGCTATCGCCAAATACTGTCTCGGAGTGTTATCACAAGCAAAAAAGGAAAAGGAATCTATGATGAATTTTGGCAATTTTTTTAATCTTTTAATCCCATAAAGATAGCGAGCTGACGTTTTAAAAATACAAAAATTAAAAGAAGATGACTTATTAAAGTAGCTCGGAGCAAACCTACATAGGTCCTGAACCCCTAAGTTCTTTTACCAAATCCTTAATAGTGACAATTGATCTGAAATTAGCCTGGCTGGGATGATCCATTTGCCGGAAGAAGAGCTCAAATGGGTTTTTGGTGTACTTCACCTAAACTTAATTTAGCTTATGGATTATCCCTTGTTTGTTTGTTTTCAGGGAGACTGCTGTATTTTCCCGTATGATTCATATAGGCATAGTAAATTCCAAGTACTCCTAAGACGATTCCAAATCAACACTAACTCTAATCATCAACATAAACTAGTCCCATTATAAGATCCAACAAATATTCAATAGGAAGTACTAGTCATTACCATAGTAATTGTATTTTCCCCTGGTAGCAGTACCAAAAAAATAAGACCATATTGTATTCTCCCTCGGTAGCTCTCAAGCTTTCAAAGAACATCAGCCTCATTTCGAGATTAAGAAAGTAGACCACATAATGGAGTTAGGGAGCTAGAACTCCAGAGTAAGCTGAGGTTTAAATTTGTTAACTTGTTGTTGCAAATTATTTTTTTAATTTTAAATATAAACTGATTGGACAAAGGAACAAATTCTAAATACCCTCCCAAAAAAAAAATGCTCAATTCCAACAAATTTGCAATAATACAAATACAATATTACAATCTAAGCATAGGATAACCTATAACCTATTTGACCAAACTAACGGGGAAGAGCGGGGGTTTCAAATTTTATAAGCTCCTACTCTTATCCCAAACTAATTGTACCCAAAGCACTCTAGTTGATGTTTAAGGAACAGAGTGAGCAATGTCGAATATAAAGTAATAAGTACACGAAAGAAGAATTTCCTATAACCATGTAAGTTATAAGGAGCCATGACAATAGAGCAGTTTCTGATTCAAATATAAATCCATATCCTTATCAAATTTAGCTAAGACTCGTGATGAACATCCTTAGTTTCAGATGATGTGAATAATGTTTGGCATAAATATGATATATAGGTCTAACCAGATAATCCGTTCAGCAATGTCGATTTCTAAGTATTTTTAGTTCAGAAAAGGGGACATAGTAAAAATAATCAGAAACAAAATCATGGCATCTTCCACGACAATACAGAGTAGCACCTTTGAATGAATACTCCAAGTTAGTGTTGACAAAAATATGTCCGATCCAAATATCTAAATTTGTCCGATCTGAATAAAATCGGGTACGGTCACTAATTTTTTTTTTTTTCCGAATTTCAAATTCGGACATGTCTGAATGTGAAATCAGTTCGGTTTTGGCATTCGAAATTCGGCTTGTTTAAATTTCTGGTCAAATTCGGGTCCGAACAAACTCGGACATTATCCGAACTCGAATTTTTGGCCTTCAAAAAATGAGTTGATTCATCTGGGCACTAGGCTTATCCATTTCCGGTTTCCTCCAAACAACCCAATATTTTCATTTTATTTTGATTTTTTATTTTCAATCTTTAATAAATATATAAAGTGAAACTACAATCACTCATTAGCTGAGCCATTAACCCTAGATCTAAAACTCTCCCTCAATCCCTTCACTCTTTTTTTCCTCCAATCAGCCCCTGGTGCTGGTGGTTTTTCCCTCCTCGACGTCTCTCTGAGTCACTTACTCCCTCTCTCTTCCTCTAATTATCCCCTGTTGGCTGCTCCCCATCGTTCCTAGGAATAGGAGTATAACCCGGATCTGAACAACTCACCCCGATTTTTGTGGGTATGGGTATAAAAATTTGACGTTTTCGGATACGGGCGGGTACGGATTAAATGGGTTTGGGTATGGGCGGGTACAGGTATAGGGTTCACCCGCCACAATCCTGAACCATACCCGAATGTGTTTTTTAAATAAAATTTGCTGGGCAGCTGGTGAGCCCTGGACCAATTAAATATATTTTATCATTTTATTTGTGTTATCAATGTATAATTACGAATTTATGACGGAGACAAGAGATTTTTGTATCTATTAATCACTAATGCCAAATTACGGTAGTATAAAATCCGATAGGTATTATTGTTTAACATTTATAAATTTTCGAATAATACCCAATACACCCGAAATACTCGATGGGAATGGGTATTGGGATGATTTTCGAAAATGGATATGGGTGTGGGTATAGTTGTACCTGTCCCACGCCCATCCCTCTCAGCTTGACGTCCGCGGCATCAATGAAGACTGGAGAAGATCGAAGTTTTGCAAGTAGGCTTCTCTGTCTCACTGTCTCTCTCTCTCCCTCTCTCTCCCTCCCTCTTATGATGGTTAATTAACTTAATTTCATGTTTTGTGCTTACCCGTAACCCTAGATCTATAACACCCTTGATGTCGTCGGCATAAGTATGAGAGAGGTGAACTTCAAGTTGTTAGCTGATTCCATGGCCTTTTCATATCCAAACATGGTTCTTCCTCGGCTAATTATAATTGTTAGGTTTTATAATTTCTTTGATTTTCCCAAAAATGAGCTTTTTTAATTTATGTATTTGTGAAATTTTGTTTTTTTTATTGTTTGGTTTACCCATATGGTGTTGTAATTGTCATCAATTATTAGTGGTTTCTTTACATAAATTTTCTATGTTCTATTTGCAAACAGTGCATTACCGGTTAATGTTTTTGTATCTAGTGCCCTCATAGCTAGTAAGCATGAAAACACACAAAAATTGCACTCTCTTATTTTAAATAAGCTAATTTACACAAGACTATAAATTCGGACATTCGAGTTTTGGTTCGGGTTTGGACATGTCTGTAACGCCCTAAAAAATATTAAAAAAATATTTGATTAATATATATGATTTATTCTCTAAGCAACTTAATTTAATAGTTGGTTACAATAAAATTCATAATGTGCTAGTTAGCTTATATATATGTGTTTATTTATAAATTTGTTAGTTAACGGTTAACTTAGTTGGAAATAATATTAGGAGTAAGCTTAGAAAATATATTTATTTGGCTTGCTAATTGCTTAGATGGAATAGTACCATAGCTTGATTAACATACTAAGTTTTAAATATGCAAAACATGCTCATATCTTCCCAAAATCTGAGCATTTAGTCAAAAAGAAAAAAAAATCTGATAGCTTGTACCATTTTCTTGGCCTATTACTGCAAGCATCATCCCTAGCCTATTAGCTCCTAGTCCCCCATGCTTCACCATGATTGCACCCACTCTAAATCTGGTGAATAGATCAAAGGTGAGGCACAAACCAAAGAGGTGGGCTCATTTTCTCTGGAAAGGAAATACAGCAACTCCAAATAGAGGGAGGAGAGAAGAGAGAGAGAAAGGAAGGGAAATCAAATGAGACATTTTGCTTCAACCTCCCTTGGTCCAAGCTTCAACTCCTTCATCTTTAATCACTTTAACTGAGGATAGAGGTAAGAATAAAGGTAGAAAAATTGAAGGAAAGGTCAAGAATACAACCATCAATGACTTAACACCAATCATAATTAAGGTGAGTTTCCTTCTTCTCTCTAATGTATATTACTTTCCAATCAAAATGAATTTTATAAGTGTGCTTGTAGACCAACCTTGAATGCTCAAAACTTCAAGAAATTGTTGCATGCATGTGTTTTGGAGTGGTTCATTGATATCAATATGCTAGGAGGATGTTAGAGAGGGAAAATGAGTAGAAACACGATCATCATCATGTACTTGGTTATTCTTTTTTTTGTTGCTATAATTTCATGCATGAAGATGGAAGTGTATCAAATATGTTTAAATCTTTGTGAAAATTGTGATTTTGTTGAGGTTTGGGTTTGACATTTGTTAGAGAATATACTTGGTATAATGCTCTTGGGGATCGATGATCGGAAATGTGTGTTTACCCAAAGCTTGGTATGAGAAGTACGTATCTTGCATGTGCTTTTTAATGGATTTTATTGAGCTAATATGATACTTATAATGTTGGAAAATTTATAAAACGAACCTTTCATAGATATCTCACAAGGAGAAGATAGGTAGAAGATAAGAAAATAGAGTTTGGGAGACACTGTCACCCACCACGGGTGCCCCCACAGGCTGTGGGGTAGGCCGTAGTGGCCAGCAATGATTTAATTAACCCAAAATACCCACCACGGGTGCCCCCACAGAAAGTGGGGCAGGCCGTGGGGGCAAGCAGCGATTTAATTGACCTAAAATACCCACCGCGGGTGCTCCCACAGGTCGTGGGGTAGGCCGTGGTGGTCACCAGAAGTCCCCACTGACCGTGAGAAGGCCCTTGCTAATCTCTAGAGCCAACCATTGACCTCCACTGGCCGTGGGAAGGTTCGTGGAGACCTCCAAAGCAATTTTGGACTCCCACAATTTGAGGGATTTGTCCCGTGATGCTTGTAAACCTTGTATATTGTGTCGAGAAGCGAGTCTAAGACTTGATGTATGGCTTTGAGCCTCATGAAGCAATTCACTAAATACATATGTGAAGAAATGATAGAGATAACAACCATAACGTTAAATGGGAAGTTGAATTCTTGGGTTTGAGCACTTTACCGGTACGAAATTTAGGAAGGTGACATGAGATGATATTCCGGCCTACGGGTTGCGGTTTTCAGTCCTAGATCGTGAGTCCTTCCGGGTAGTAAACTTGGGTATATGCGTGAGTGGTTCCGAGTCCCAATACCGTGGTACGTTGGGTCGGCTCACAGACGTCAAAATACAAAATCTAGGAAGGGGACTTATTCCGGCCTGAGGGCAGCGGCTTTCACTCCTAGATTACGAGTCCTCCCGGATAGGAAATTTGAGTATACGCGTGAGTGTTTCCGAATCCTTGTACCGTCGTACATTGGGTCGACTCATAGGTGTCGAAATACCAAGTCTAGGAAGGTGACACCTTCCGACCCACGGGTAGCGGCTTTCACTCCTAGATTACGAGTCCTCCCGGATAAGGAATTTGTACACACGCATAAGTGGTTCCGAATCCCAATTCCGTGTTACGTTGGGTCGGCTCACATGCGTCATTCGAGTACCAGAGTACTAGATTTTGCCCAAAAAATTAAAAATGATAAAATTAAGCTAAGTTCTAGATTGGGAATTGATTGGTCACTTTTGTGGAGAAAATATAGTTCACTTGAGTTCTAATGCATTATGGTTTTCCCATTCGATTAAGGGTGGAATAAGGTAAGATTATCTTTATGATGCGACTTGATTACTAATATTATAGTCATTATGTATTGATTGCGATTATATTTATATATATGTATGCATGTAAAGTTATTTTGGTGTTTGGGAGGCGAAAGACTCCCATTGAGCAGTGGTTGCTCATCCCCCTACTTTTTCATATTTTTAGATCCAGAGCAACAGTAAGGACCCTGGAAAGCTTTGTCATTTTAGAGGCCGTTTTGATACTCCCTTAGTTACAAGAAACTT
Source organism: Talinum fruticosum (assembly GCA_021018815.1). Lineage (NCBI taxonomy): Eukaryota > Viridiplantae > Streptophyta > Magnoliopsida > Caryophyllales > Talinaceae > Talinum > Talinum fruticosum. The sequence goes on from JAITYX010000059.1 coordinate 3,991,103, forward strand.
TAATGCATTGATTAGTTATGTTTAATTGTGTATGCTTTTGAGTATGATGTGTAAGATTTATTTGGTAATTAGGCATGTCTGTAACTAGAGGTTTGTTGACATTTGTAGACGCTCTGATTCGGCCTCGGTGGCCCCCACCAAAACTCCGTCATTATTGTACTTTGTTTTATGGTGTAAGGTATTATGAACCCAAAAGTTTAACCTGAAACCGTATGGGCTCAAGACTCATCGCAACCTGTCTATAAAAAAAAGGGGTTTCTACCTCAACTTCCAATGGTTTAGCAAACAGGGTATGTTTGCCAAGTTGTTCCCTAGATCAGCCTTAAGGATCCTCGAAGAGGGTCCCGGCGATATGACGTCTCTACCAGGGGGTCGGGGTGTTATAATGTCCAAGTTGCAAACTCAGACAGGTTTTTAATTATACAATTTTATCCAAATGTCCAAATTATCCAAACCCAATTTAACCTGAACCCAATTTTTTAGCAGCGCTACTCCAAATGTACACCATCTTCCTTTTGAAAATGGTGTAGTCATGATGTGTAGTAATGCCAAAAACTACAAATCAAAATCATAGACTTCTATATCTTCACGAATCTCGGACGAAATTTCACAGCTCGAGGACAGTTGCGAGGAAAGGCTAAGAAAGTATTCTTCTCTTGAGGTTTCTCATCGCCAATATCATCCGTCATCCTCAGTGATGGATTTGGGACTTTTATTTATGGTTGTCCCTTTTCTTTTCAAATTTCTTAAAATGAAAATTTTTGACCCACATAAACCGGAAAAAATATAATATTTCATTCATTTGGCCAACAAATAAATTTCTAAACAATCAACAAATCTAACAATAACAATCAACAATGCATTCATCCTCTACTAGCATTTCAAAATCCTAATCAACAAATTATCTAAACCACCAATCACTCATTACAAATAATATTCTTCTATGCAACTAATGTTTAAAACATTTACTTGCAAGCTACACACATCTCAACTTAAATCAAATTATATATGGGACAACAATGAATAAATTTAGAAACCATCAATCACAAATAATATCAACAATCATTCACACAACACCAATCAACAATGCATTTAATTTTCTAGACAATAACAGTAACAAATCTAAAAAAATTCAAAACCCTAACTTTTAAGATCTGAAATCGAATAAAGGAAAGGAAGAGTGGTAGACTGGCTGGAGTGGGTGGTCGGTGGAAATGGCGTCACCAGAACTGGCGGCGGAAGGCGTGGGCAACCGGCGGCTGGGTGGTGTGCACTGGGCTAGCGCGTTTAAGAGAGGGAGTAGAGCGAGCAGGCAGCAGCGGCAGGCGTGGGCACGGTGGCGAAGAGGCAGGCCAGTGAGCGGTGCACGTAGGGGGCGGTCCCTGCCGGAAGTGGAGATGGTGGGTGGGGCGGCGCCGGCGAGAGCGAAAGGAGAGAGAATGCTGCAGTGGGCGAGAGTCAACCGTGGCACAACGAGTGTCGTTAGGAAAAATTGAGAGGAGAGAGAGAGTGAAACTGAGGGTCAAAAATCAGGGCCGAATTTTTGAGGAGCAAAAATAAATATTGGGCTTACATAATTGGACATACACATTATTTTTTATTGGTGTCCCATACGTAATTTTAATCCTACTTCTTATTTTATTCTATTTTTTTTTTTGAGTTATGGGTGTCCTAGGACACCCATAAACCTAATATAAATCCGCCTCTAGTCACTCTAATGCGTGGCCAAATGTGACAAGACTAGGGAAGAAGGAGACAACCATATTTTGCAAAATATATCAAGACTAGTTACTACTCCCTCCATTCTAAAATAAAGTCTCGTTTAACTATTATTCATCACCGACTTCTTAAAGCAAAACAATAGGGAACATTGCATTAAAAGACGTTCCCTTAAAAATTTGCACTATCTACGCCACGCAAGTTTTATGGGGCGGGAGTAGTAAAGTAGAGGTTTAAATTTATTAGTGCTGGAAACAAACTACTATATATTTAAAAAAATTTGTCAACTTGACCTCAGTAATGTTTTTTATAGAACAAAAAACACTATTTAAATTTTTTAATAAGAATAAAATTAAAATATTATGCTTCTCGGAGCACATGCTTTCATAAGTCACATCAATAAAAATATATTAAAATAGACCATATGACGATAAAACCTAGGAAAAATATACGTGTGGCAAGTGAGATCAAATGTTTTAAAAAGCATATAAGAAATTGACATTTCAACAAAATTAATGGTAAATAATACTTTTAGCCGACCTTATACTTGCAGCATCATTTTTTGATATCTATATGTCTTTCTTACATACTTGCGAATTTTTGTATAACCTCGTATAACAAATATTTGTATGATATACTACAAATCCAACTTTAAAGAAACATCATCTTGATCGAATTATGAACTTTTATTGTTAAATCATTCCCAATTGAAATCAATAAAATTAATTGATAAAACATATGAGAATAATATTTTTTAGTTAAATTAATGATCCAAACTTGTAGAAATAGACAAAAGAAACAACTCATATGAAAGGTGAGTAACAAAAATCTAAAAAGGAAAACCTTCACTCTTACGAGAAGATCGGAGAGAAAAATTATTAAACCAAAACAACAATATTGCTATATACTAAAATTGATTAAAAATAAAAAGAAATTTACTATCGACTAAAACGATCAATAAAAACACGAACAATTTCAAATAGAGAATAAAAAAGATATAAAATATAGGTTTAAAATATTAGGAGGAGAGAAAAGGGGAAACCAAAATAACAAGTCCTTTGTTACTTTGAAACTTGTGTTAGAAAGTTCTCTATACTACTAATATTTTAATATAAATTTTTTAAAATATAAATAAAATTTAATTGACCATATTGAACAAGTTTCAAATCAGCCCTGACCCAAAAAAACCCTCAATAAAATAATCGATTTGTTATATCAATAAATAGTACATATTGGATCGAACCTCTATATATTGCAATGATAAGTTTAGAGTTGGATGTTGGGTAAAAATTGAGTAGCATGACTTTATTTATAGTCCCATTGGATATTCTCAGGTGTTTTAATTATATTCATAAGCTGGTATGAGAAGTTGTGTTACTTCTTTTCTTTTTTGTTTTTTTAAAAAGAAAAATTTTATTAATAAAAAGTCATACCACATCTATAAAAATAATTTTCTAAAAAGAACAAATCTAAACTATTAAAGTATATTTCTATTTCGACAAAATTAATAATATATATACTTCCATCTGATTCTAAAAAGAATATATCTTTAGGATTCCTTAATAGAAAAGCAAAAACTGATTTTAGTGATTACTTTCCCTTTCTATTTCTTGATGATTACTCTAATTTAAGTGAAGCTTACGTGAATCACCATAGTTTCTTCCTGTTGAATGACTGCTCGCCGTGCATTTTTTAATCATTTTCTTTTTAAATCTCTTGATGACTCTTTTAAGGCTCATTATTCAATCAATTAAGAAATAAGCATGTCCATACCCTTGGTTCTTCTAACACCACTGTGTTTAATTTCAGTTAATACCAGATTAGAGGGCAGTTTCCCCATCCTTCCTTGGATTTGTTATGAATGACACTGCTGGACCTCGGGACATTTGCACAGGGGAAAAAGGTAAATATTATGCCAAGCTGATTAGATTCATATTAAATCCTATATATGATCTCATAATAGGGTGACTGAACATCTTGTACTCGCATTTTATGACAACACTGACTTATCTCCCTAGTTGCTAAAACCATAATGGCATAGTTCAGTTGTAGATAAACTTTACTTTGTTTACTTTTCATTTTACCTCAAATAACTGCGTCAGACATTAGAACTTCCGACATGGGTGTATGGACACTTGACACCCAATCTTAGCCCCCTACCCCAAATTGAAACCCAAAAAAATGTTGAAACTCAATTAATGGGCAAACTGCAAATCGAACAGAGTCATGCTGGGCATTTTTAGCAGAGTGAAATTCATGATCTACACTACACAATAAAACCTAACATAATAGGTAAATGCATATGTTATATACCCAAAATATACTCTTACTGTGATGGCTGGCAGACTAGACACACTTTTGACTTGGCTGGTGCCTTGGGAGCAGACAAGGCCAACCAATGGGGTTTGGTCATTTGGGCTTAAGAGCTTTAGGTTTGATTCAATCATCCAAAATAGCATATCACCTTAATATGTGAACTGCAATATTTTTTATCTTTTTAAGTTGGGGAGTGGGTGGTATTCTGGTTTCTGAGCAAAGAGTCGAAGACAACTTTAGGGTTAACGATATGCCTTCTTCTTCCTGTGGTTGACTCCAAATGGATGTCCCAGAAGTGATTTTTCCATGTCATGTCTTTCAGGTGGTGTTGTTGGTTAATAAGGTGATTCACTGGTCGAAATGTTTGACCCGTCAAACAAATGAAGAGTTGGAAATACTTGATGTGTTCTCCAGTCCAAATGGTTGCACGATGATGCACACAGTTTGTGGTTGCTCACAACGCACATACCTGCTGGTGTTGAAGACTCTGCTAAATTGATTACTCCTGATAAATTGCAAATGTTACAAGTTACCAATTCACTAATTTCTAAAGTAGATGATCACCTTTTTTGGGTGTGGACGAGGGTGGTTGGTTGTGAAAATATTTCATCAGTAATAAATAATTGGAGCACGGGCTGTAGATAATGGCTGAGGAGGAGGAAGTGGTGCAACCTTTGGTGACTGAAAGATCGACTAGTACAAAAGTTCAAGGTAATATTTCTTGAGTGCAGTCTTTCTTATTCAATCCTTAGTCATGTCATGTGTACACTGCACTTTCTCGTTTTGGCTTGTGGTAGTACATAAGTTGCTATTTGTTTGGTTTTTCATGACTAAGCAAGTCTTGAGGTGAAGAAAATAGTGTGGATTTGTAGGCAGATTACCTTAGTCCTAAGAAATCCTACTTTTCTCAAGCGTTCATTAGGCCACAACCGTTATCATTGTATTACAGATGTGAAATCAATAGTTCATGCTTTCTTTATGCTTATCTCAATACATTCCTTTTGATTTGAAGGATTTGAACAAGGAGCTTTCTCATAAACTATAAATTCAGACATGAACGCTAGAGAGAGTTGCTGACTATTCAAAGCCTGCTGACAAGTGAAAAATAAATCTGGCCAGAAAGCTTGCTGGTCCTCGAGAAGTTGTGAGATTTCTCAAATGATCTGTTTACTACAATGTTATATCTTGGTTCCCATTTTCGCCCATTTTGTTAGGTGGGATGTACTTTATAATAACTTCTTTTACAGATGTTGCTATGTTGGATCTTGATTAGCTCTCTCTTTCTCTTGTCGTTTGGGAAAACACATTTGTTAACATGTTATATCAAGAATACTCGTACTGTGAATGCAGGGAGGCTAGACACACCTTTGACTAGGCCCGTCCCTTGCGTGTGGTCTAGGCCATGCATTGGAGTTTGGCCATTACGGCTAAGAACTTTTGGTTTGTGTCAATCATCCAAGATACCATGGCATATTGCCTTACTAAAAAGAAGGGATCCTTTTTTTTTTTGGGTTGGAGTGTGGATGGTGTTCTGACTTCGGAGCAATGAGCATTATTGAATGGAGTAATTCTGACAATGTATTTTCTTTGCATTATCCGGTTGTGGAGAGAGATTATTGGAATGGTGTAATGAAGGTGTTTCCTGGAGGACCATCCAAGCAAAAGACCAGACGATTCTATATCTTGAGTTTCTTCAACTGATGCAATCCAGGACAGCAACAATTTTCTGTTTTCCACACATTTTCAAGGAGCAAATTGAACAGCTGAGAACTTTTTTCAGAAAGGGAAAGAATTCAAAGAAAGAAAAGTGAGCCTGAGGTGTTTTTGACTGTTTAGCATTCTTTCTAAAGCAGAGGGACTGAGGGAGGCAAGCAGGGCCTTTTTTTTGCACAGATACGGATTGTATGAAAGATGCAAGTGATATTCCAATCTAATTTCTTTGTAACCTTTTGGTTTTTTAATGCTCTGGCTAGAGGGAATTACACGTTGTCAAAATTTTTCTCACTTTTTTTTTGTGTTGGGGGGTTTTACCTGGTGGTGTCTATATTTCGAGGGGATCCCCCCCAACGCACACACTCTTTGATCTACATTTTAAGGGTTACCAGTTTTCTTTTAATTGTTTCACCTTAATTTTTTTTAGTCTGAGACATATATCTTACTTTTGACGTTAGTTAACATCGCCTTCAATGGGTCAAATTGGAGAATTTCCTGATGAGTGGTTTTAAGAGAAAATTGGATTCTACTGACTACACGTTTAGAAAAGACAGCCACATTTATAGAGACAAGCAACCGTATAAATTGGAAGGATTGTCAGACGAGGATTCATGGCATTTATTTAAGACAAACATTTGGACAAAGGGATGGGCATGTATATTCTTCTAACTTAGTGGCAATTGGTCAAGGAATTGTTAAAAGATGTGCTAATGTTCCTCTTGATATAGAAGTGGTACGGAGTCTTCTTGTAAAAGATTATTGGATATCGGGTTAGGTAGACTTAAAAGCGGGGGAAAGGTGGCACAGAGCCTATATTAAAGCTTAGTTACCATTATATTGATTCCCCAATAAAAACATGCTTCTGGTAGTCTGCTTTATTTCCCAAAGACCTTATCCTAAAGAAGATGTTGATCAATGTTTGAATGGCACAAGATTATATCACCCCTTTGGAGGAAGGTCAAAGTATATAGATGATACTCGTGATGAATATTTTTCAACTTTGATGAAGAGATGATTTTTTCAGGATGAGAAAAAGATGAATATAAGAACATTGCTTCGACATTAGTCATATGAATTTGTGGGTGAGAACATGAAGAGGTCTGTTGGTAAGACTAAACTTCTTACATGTATTCACGTTGACATGTGGGGAGAATGCATAACTGTAGATACGATAGTGAGAAATTAGACATGTCAAAGGGCATTAGATTTTGAGTCATTCAAAGATCACAGAACTGCCGATTGCCTTCAAAAAGCTACTGGATTTAAGATATCTTAATCTATCTCGAAATTCTAGCCTGAAGAGGCTAAGTAAGTCTATTACAGAGTTACTCAATCTGCATACGTTAGACTTACACCAATTATCGTTTCTCAGATGAAATGGTCATCCTTCAAGACTAATTACTCCAATCAATACATGGCTAGAATAAGGGATAATGTGCTTGCTTGAGTTCTTCTGAATCTTATCAATTGAACTCCTAGAAATTTCTGTGAAACTTCGACTTGTATTCTTATTAACTCTTTAAGATTCCTTAATAGGAGAACAAAAACAGATTTTAGTGATAATGTTCATTGTTCAATTCATTAAGAAATCGAGCATATCCATTCCCGTGATTCTTCTAACACCACTGTGTTCAATTTCAACTAATACCAGATTAGAGGGCAGTTACCCCATCCTTCCTTGGATTTGTCATGAATGACACTGCTGGACCTCAGGACATGTGCTCAGGGGTAAAAGGTAAATATTGTGCCAAGCTTATGTCAGGATGTTTAATAGTGTACTAGTTTTTAATTGGATTTCCATTTAGCCCGCTGTGAGGTTTCGATTAATGTTTTTTTTAACTTATTTAATCATTTCGAATTATTATTCACCTCTTTAACTTTATGTCACCTGATTATTAACCTTAAAATTTTTTAAAAAAATGTTCGTTTTTGTTATTTGTTATGTAAAATGACATTTTGATAAAATTTGGGATTAAAAGTTACTCAAGAGTATGTGAAAGGTAAAAAATAATTTGAAATATCAAGTATGTAAAAATACATTTATTGAAACCTCAAGACAATAAATAAAAATACCTCGCTTATTAAGTATTTGTACATCAAATTATTATTAGGATAGTTATGAGTTCTTCTATGATCATCTAAAGATCGTACTCCTCTTGTGGCCAAAAAATGTATGCAAAATTACAGTTTTCTTTAGATGATCATAGGTGAACTCAGAACTATCCCAATAATAATTTGATGTACAAGTACTTAATAAGCATTTAGGCCAAGAAAAAAACCTCAGCAGCAGAGAGAGAGCGCTTTAAGGAGACTTCATCTTCTTCAATATCATTCCTTTTAAGTTTCAACCGTCATTATTGAGTATCTTTACTAAGGCTAGAGTCAAGAACAAAGGTAGGGGGTAGAAGGAAGGTTCAAGAACACAACAAATAACAAGAATTTAGCTCTAATTATCTTCATTAAGGTGGGTTCCTTCTCCTCCCTATTGTATATCATTTTCCAACCAAAATGAATTTCGTAAGTATATTTGTGAACCGACTTTGAATGCTCAAACTTTCACGAAATTCATGTATGCACGTGGTATTGTGGAGTGACTCATTAATATAAATATTTGCCTTACATGTATGTTTTAATGAGTTTATTTAGCTAAATATAATACTTATAATGCTAGAAAATTTTTTAAGATAAACCTTTCATAGATAAACCACAAAGACAAAAGGCAAAAGAACAGCCACTGCCACCCACTACAGGTTTCCCCACTAGCCGTAAGGTAGGCCGTGATGGCCAGCAATGGTTAAAATGACTAGAAACACCCACCATGGGTGTCCCCACAGGGTGTGAGGCAGGCCGTGGTGGCTGCCAGAACTCCCCCACCCCATAACCATGGGTAGGTCTGTGGTGGCCACCAGAACTCCCCGCTAACCATGAGGAGATCCATGGTGACCTCTAGAGTCAATAATTCTCCTATTGGCCATGGGAAGGTCCGTGTTGGCCTCCAAAGTAATCTTGGACCCCACAACCCATGTGCTTTGTCCTGGGATGTTTGTGAACCTTGTATTTTGTGTCATAAAGCAAGGAAATGAGAGAGATAATAACCATAATGAAAAATGAGAAGTTAATTCTTGGACTTGAGTATTTTACAGGTACAAATTTTAGGAAGGTGGCATGAGATTATATACCGGCCTATTGAAAGCAGCTTTCACTTTAGATCATTGTTAGGAAGAATTAAGTCTTAAAATCATAACAGTAAGTGCACGATGTAGTTGCAATTAGCCAGCAAGCACGGGCCATGTTTACAAAGAGTTGTGTTTCAAATATCAAAGATATTTATTTTTCGAGTCGGAAATTAAGTAAATAGGGATATAAATAACGTAATATTTGGACCGAACAATCATAAGTCCTTCGGAGTAGTAAACTTATATATATGCGTGAGTAGTTTCAAATCCATTTATTGTGGTACGTTGAGTCGCCTCACAAGCGTCAAAATACAAAATCTAGGAATGTGATGTATTCTAGTCCAAGGGCAACGACTTTCACTTCTAGATTACGAATCCTCCCGGTTATGAAACTTATGTACACCCGTGAGTGGTTCTGAATTTTAATATCGTGGTACATTAGGTTGACCACAGGTGTCGGTTGAGTACCAGGGTACTAGCTCTTGCCCAAAAAATTCAAGATAATAAAAATTACGTTAAGTTCCAAGTTGAGAAGTGTAACGCCCCCAATTACCGTTACTTAATAATTCCCCAATTCGGGAATATTAGGTATGGTTGCAGGGAAGTTCACGACTGAAGGCGTTACCGCCGTCCTAACAAAAGGACAAGGCTGAAATAAAATACCATAATAACCTGTGTCTATTAGTTATGCTTCAGTAAGTCAAGGAAACATTACATGCTACGTCATAGGGTGTCATGCCGACAACTTAAATAAACCAATCCCAAAGTACAGTTCTACTACATATTTACAGCTATTAATGACCAATACAACAATCTGCGATAGAAAATACGCAATATTTAATTACAATCCAAGGTCAAGCCCAAAATTAACGAGGAGGAGAATCACTGTGAGCATCTAACCCATCTTAGAACAATGATAATGAAGTATCCAGCTAAGTCTTGCTCTCGTCAGGCTTCTTAGGCAAAGGGCTGTTCACAGATGCTTTTCCTAAAAACAAAAACATCAAAATAATTCGAAGAATGAGTCGAAACCCAGTACGAACATTCCTGTATAGTCAAATAATTTTGAAACACATTGATTTAACGCGCGCATTTCAATTCATTTTAGTTTGAAATTAGGGGAGAGAATATGAGTAAAACTTGCTTGCCGGTTATTATCTGAAAGTGGAAACCTTGATAATTGATACGATCTTTAAATAGGTGCACATCCCCCGGGTCGACCGAGAACCCGAGTTGACGCCGCGTGGGTGAAATTGGAGGGCATAAGCCCTGATAATTGGTAATTGGGCGGGGACCACTTAATTAGGTGGCAAAACTTGACTTGCAAATGATTCATTATTAGTTATTTATGTAAGAAATGTTGAGATTTGATGAAATATGTGAATTTTCGAAGGGTACAGGCAATGAACGTACCTAAATTGAGAATGTTTGTTTCTCCCCTTTAATAAAAATTTAAGTTACCAGCTAGTCGGCAACATGAAGTGGCCTGAATTCTGTTTCAAATAGATTTTTGTTATTAATAACGCTTCTCTAGAGTTTCCATAATTGAATTCGTTAATCGTTGGCAATTTGGTTCATTTTCTTTATTTATTAAGTAATCGATTGAACTAAGATTTTTATTACTCAACTCCCTTGCGCTAATTCCGTTTAGATCTTAATTATGCACATACTCGTTAAAGTAGTCGATTAGACCAAGCAATGATATTCACACGATGTAATGCGTTATGGATTCAAATCAAGAAAAATGAAAATACATATATACATATACATATATATATATATATATATATATATATATATATATATATATATATATATGCATATATACAAGTACTTAAACATTTCGTAGTTATTATTGTTATTATTATTATTATTATTATTATTATTATTATTATTATTACTATTATTATTGTTATTATTAATTACAACTAATTTGATTAGTTTACCCATTTTAGCGCTATTTTCAATTCTTATAGCTAGCTCAATTCTCATTTTGACATATTCAAGCGCCATGATTAAATAATTACACTAACCCATCAAATGTCCTTCCCATAGGTAAATTCCACAATTTACTTAATTGCTCAAAATTCATAGGTATACGACCTTAAAGTTATGAGCACTCTTTTCAACAAAGTCCCATTCACAACGAAATTAGGTATACCAAGTGTTCAAATTTCCCACATGCCTCTTACACAATTTGTTATCCAACTTCAATCTTCCTGCATATTTTTCTCTTCCTTTATGTTCAATTCTAGCTAATTACAAAATGTAACTAACCCATCAAATTGCTCAACATTCACGCCAATTTACTTCCCAATTCAATTCACTCAGTCAAAATTTTACAAGAGAGATTATATTCATTCGCCTTCATCTGTTCAATATAACCATTTTCAACAAAATCCACCAAATTACTCAATCATATAATAAAACATCCTTAATCTTATTCACTAAATTATAATTTCCCAAAAGAAACCACATTCGTTCATGTTCATACACAATCAATCCATCAAAATGCCACAACTCAATCATCCACACCAATTCCAATTTTTCAAAATCGATCTTCAAATTCAATCAACAACATACTTCTAAGTCATATACTTCAATTTGCAATTACAATTGCTTAAATAAATCAGAAACTTGATAATTTAAGGTTTAGCGTTTTACCTTCAAATTTGAAGAGGAGAAGTCAAAGAGGACGAGCAGGGCTGGTGGTGTGCGGCGGTTGCACCGGCGACTACTGGGCAGCAGCGGCGACTAACTCCGGCGGCCGCTGCGGCTGGGATTGGTTGCTAAGTGGCCCACGGCAGAGGAGAAGCAGAACGCGGTAAGAGAGAGAGGAAGATAGCAAGGGCGCGAGGGAGGGAGAGAGCGAGACAGAGAGGGATGAGGGATGGCCGGAGAAGGTAGCGGCAGCGAAGGGAGGCGTCCGCGAGGAGGGAGAGGCAGGGGAGCACAGGGGAGGCAGACAGGGGCAAGCAAGTGAGGAAATTGAAGTTGAACTTGCCCGATTATTTTGATCTTAACCGCCTCTCTTTTTTTCTTTTTTGTTTGTAAATAATTCCAAATAAATCTATGTCTGGATTTTTCCTTCAAAAAAATCTGGTTTATTTATTTCATTTTTACATTTATTTTTATTTATTTATTTATTTATTTATTATTTTTATTATTATTATTATTATTATTATTATTATTATTATTATTATTATTATTTTCTTATTGTTACTTTTTAATTTTATTTTAATAATGATGTTCACAAATTATAACCTTATTATGAGATTTTTATTAGGCCACTTCGTCGCCTTAGCTGCATAACACACACATGAAAACGATTTAAGTATAAATTATCGAATTGAAGTGCACGCGCTCAATTATATAAATCTTGTAATTAATAAGATAAATAATGTGATTTAGGGTCGGGTTGTTACAAGAAGTAATTTGGTCATATTGCGGTGAAGGAAATGTGGATCACTTGAGTTTTAATGCATTATGATTTTTCTCATTTGATTAAGAGTAGAGTATGATAAGATTAGCTTCTTGATACTACTCAGTTGCTAATATAATTATTAGTAACTTAATTATGACTGTTATTATATACATAAAAATTTTTTTGGTTTTTGGGGGTAAAGGACTCCCATTGAGTGGTGGTTGCTTATTCCCCCACTTTTACATCTTTTCAAATCAAGAATAAAAGTAAGGTTCTTGACAAATTTTACTATTTTGGAGGCCGTTTGAATGCTTTTTTAGTTAAAAGAAATTTTATATGTATTGATTACTTATGTGTACTTTTGAATTTGACATTTAAACCTTATTCAATATTTGAGCATGTTTGTAACTAGAAGTAGACACTCTAATTCAGTCTCAGTGGCCTTCACCAAGACTCCGTTAATATTGTACTCTATTTTACGTTGTAGGGTTATGTGAACCCAAAAGTTTTAACTTTTGAAGTGTGAGTTTTAGACTTGTCGTAACTTCTCTTTAAAAAAATACAAATATATTGCTAATTCGACTTCTAAGAGTTTTAGAAAGCACATTAAACTAACTTAGTTGTCTTATAATTTAACCTTAAAGATCCCTAAAAGAATACTGATGATGTGACGTCCTTACCCAAAGATCGGGGCATTACACTCTTCCATACTAATTACACCATGTCTACAATTAGTTATCTCAAAGGCATTGAAATATTTTTTTAAAAAAAAATCTTAAGATTATAATTTATTACAGTATTTCCTAAATGTGATACTGTTTTATAATTCTCGAAGGTACTCTTTTCTCCAATTTGTTAATCCTCCAGTTTCTGCAATGTCAATGGTCAGAAAGTAGGAATACGACAACTTGGCCTCATAAAAAACATTATTTAATAACTTTTGTATTTGAATATTCCCTCAGTTTCATAATATTTATCGTTTTTACGGTGAGAAGATATATTAAAGAAATATAAAATTCATAACAAGATTAGAAATGAAGAAAGTTAATGAAAAAAAGAAAGGAAAAAAATAATTGATAAAGACAAAATAAATAAATTAGTCATTAATATATCATTGAAATTGTAAAATGATAGATATTTTAAAACAAAAAAGTTAAAGTGACATATATTGTGAAATTAAGGGAAACCGAGAGTGTATACATGTGTAATGAATTCTTTCATTCCTTTTTGTTATCAGTTTTTGGTTGATAAACTTTTTTTTTTTTTGATCAATTTGGTTGATAAACTAGCTTAAAAGGAAAAAGAGATCTTTTCCGATGAAACTTAAATAGTCTATTGTTATAGATAATCACTATCTGAATTGTTTTAGATATTGAAATTTGTCTAACAGTAGCAAGTTGTATAGTCTATTGTTATAAAAGATGTCATGATGTTTTATAAAAATGTAATAAAGTTTTGATCTAGTGATTAAGATTAAGTTTTCAATACTTTAGGTTCCAAGTTTAATTTTTCTCTACCAATTGTATTTTACGCTCTCTCCATTTCTCAACATCTTCATTAATTTCTTTTCGTTTTAAAAATCAATAATTTACAATTTCAATGATATATTGATAACTATTTTACCAATTTAATCCTTATCAATCATTTTTTCTCTTCTTTTTTATTTTTTATTTATTTTTAATAAAATTAAGAATAATTTAATATTTTAATATAAATTATATTATAAATTATATATTTTTTAATACTCTCTTATAACCTAAAAATAAAAAATATTGTAAAATAAATGGAATAATTATATTATCATCACTTTCTAAAGTATAGGATAGCATCAAGCTCAATATATTGGAATGACAATCAAGGGACATGTTACACAGTCCGCTACCAGCGCATGTAAGTTCTTTATATGATAATTAAATTACTACCTCACAAAATATGATAATGAAACTGATAGTGGGTTTTGTGTTTATGATCTATAATTTCATATCTTTATAGTTCATATAATACATCGATTGGATTGTTAATTACGTTGCTTCTTACATGAAGAACTCACTTCATCACTTTGATCACCTCGTTTCGATTCTGTTGGTCACCTTCTTCTCTCACCCAAAATCGAATAGATTTTGGTACACAGCACGCTATGCTGCTCAAACTCTCTTTGCTGCCTTGGACTGTTCACAACTCAATGGATTTTAGATGTGAAAGCTATTAATTCAAAGATTTTGCACTTGATTACCTACACATATCATAATGACTCGAATTAGAGCCCCTACAGAAACAACTTCGAGACCAACTCGTGGGATAAAAGTTCTTTCTCGTTTCGGATTATGTATGGAATGAAGATCGCCTTCAATGGCATAACTTGGAAGAGTTTTTACTTTATTGAGATTAGGATGGGTTATTGTTCTTTCATATTTAGAGTTGTGTTCTTTTGGCTTTATTATTTCATGGAATGGTTACTCTTTATTTCGGCTTGGTTTTGTGACGGTGCTTATTGACTGTATTGACACCCTCTGCATTCTTGGCTGTCATTTGGTTGTGCATGATTCCCCTTATGTTATTCATCCCTTTAATTTCTCCTTTTCTGCTGCTTCTTTATAGGTTTATATACTCTGGCCGTGGTTTTGTTGGTTTGATTATAGTTGGACTTTTGACTGGGAATTGCAAAGTTCGTTTGTTTATGTTTGTTTTCTGCATGGGCTGCCTTGCCTTTTTCTTATTTTGAATATATTTGGGTTTTCTTCATCTGCCTATGTTCTTTGCTCACCGTCCGGGGCTTAGGGATGTTTGGTGCTCTTTTTTACTATTTTGGCTTTGCTTGTTACTCTTGGATTTGTCTTCCACGTTATTTTCATGAGCAGGGTCTTTGTTCAGCTCGTTTGGTTTACTAGAAGCATTATTGGAGCAAATTATGGTGGGTACTTTTTAAGAGGTCGTGCTTTTGCTTCACTTTTTCGCTGTCTTTAATTCCCATGATGAGTGATTTCTCCATTTTCAGATTGTTTATAGCCACTTTGCCTTACTCGTGTGGTATTCTCACTTTTCCTTTGTCTACTACGGTAGAGCTGGTGTCATTCTTGTTTCCGGAGAAATCTGAGTTGATGATGTGGATTGATGATTCGGAGAGAGAAAGGATTTACCGCTCCGGTTCCGAGGACGTGGCACGATCGATCCGAGTCCGAGTGACGACTGCTTGAACCCGCAAAAGGCGAAGCCCGGGTGGTGGATCCCGGGAACGCCCTCCGACGCTCAAGTTAGTAATGAACTAAGTTTGAATGGATCGAGGAGATCTTCCTCGATGTGCATGGGGGATTCCTTGGGAGACGAGAAGATTTCCAAAGATGGAAGTTCTCGGGGATAAATGTGTGTCGATGAACGTTATGAATGTAGATGAGAGTTGAGAGCTCGGGAGCTTGAGTGCTTATCCTCAAATGAGATGTCTTGTCCAATGAACATCACATCCCTTGGGATTGGGAAATGATGAGTATTTATAGAGGATTTTAAAGGGGTAAAACGGTACTTTACCATGGTTTAGGGAAACCCTAGCCCTAGTGGGCTTTGGGGCTTTCACCTGGCCCGTTAAGGGTTATCTTGGGCCGATTCCTCCTTTATTCAACCGATTAGGCCCGGTCGGCCGGTGACGTGTCGGTTGAGCTGGAACTGTCCGGGAAATACCCGAATCATTTAGCCCCTCACGTTCGCCCGCATGCCTCCCGAGGTAGGTAGGTGGAATGTGGAGCAAACAGTGATTGAGCATCGCCGACTATCCTTCGTCGCGAAGGCGTTATACCAGCTTCTCATTTACGATGCTTGGAAGTCGGGGTTGATAAATGACGGTGAGGAGTACGATAAATTATTTCGAGCCACGATCCGTCCTAAGTGGGATATTCTTGAGGCCCGGGTGGAGCGCAACCATGATCTCTTCGTCGAACTTCGAGCAACGAACCCGAGCTTTTCAGCAAGCGATGCGGCAGGTGGAGGGGCCGCTTCGAGTGTTGGCTCGTCTCTTAATCTTTCTATGGAGAGTGGCGAGTCGGTGGATGGCCCTTCAACCCACTCCTTTGATGAACGTGGGGACTTGCCCAAGGCAAAGGGGAGTGGCCTCCTCGCGGAGAAGAAGAGAAACCTTCCGACGGAGAAGAGGAGGAACCTTCCGGCAGAGAAAAGAGGAACCTTCCGAAGGAGAAGTGATGTGGTAGCCAGGGTCCTCATTCCGTCTAACTAGTGTAACCGTAGCGTAACGAGTATAGCCATAGCGTCGTAGCGTAGGATCTTGAGTTTTAGACACTTTGCTTCTCTTATAGTGGTGCACTCGCGCATTCTTGTCTTAATGAATGAATGAATGAATGAAGCTCGCTTTGTTAACTTTGTCTTTCTTCGCCTTCCTGCCTTGTCGTTGACGTTCTGTTGTGAAGAATGATTTTTACGTAGCCCCTTGGGCTTAGAGGATAATTTTTGAGAAACTTTTCAGCTCCCGGAGGCTTGAAAGTGCTTGAGTATGGATATCTCGCTAGGGGACATCCCACGGGGAATGTGACCTCCTAACTTTAAGTTAAGAGTACAAGTGCCCATGATGGAATGGGTCTTTGCGCGACCTTTCGATTTCGAAGGTTCGAAAGTGCGTGAGTGATCATAACGGAATGGGTCTTTGCACGACCTTTCGATTCCCGAAGGTTCGAAAGTGCGTGAGTGCCCATGACGAGATGGGTCTTTGCGCGACCTTTCGATTCCTGAAGGTTCGAAAGTGCGTGAGTGCCCACAACAGGATGGGTCTTTGCGCGACCTTTCGATTCCCGAAGGTTCGAAAGCGCTTGAGAGATAGCTTCTTGAAGGGTACCACCTTATGGGGCTGAGAGTGCGATTTTCGGCTCCCGGAGGCCAAGTGGTCGCTGAGTGCAAACTGACCTTGTTCCCCAAAGGATAGCCCCTTGTGAAGGTAGAGATGCGACTTGTTAGCCCTTGAGGCTAAGTCGCCGCTTGACGAGCTTTCGGGCCTTGCTCGTTTCGTTCTTGCAATTCTCGCAATGTTTGTGATGGATTGTTTGATTGATTTTTACTTAGCCCCTTGGGGCTAAAAAGGAGTCCTGCGGGGAGGATGAGTTTTCTTGTGATCCTCCCTGGGGGCTCTTCCGTGGAGGATGAGTCCTCCCATGGTCCTTCTAGGGCTCTTGCGGGAGGATGAGTCCTCTCGTGATCCTTCTAGGATCCTCAAGGCGTCCCAGCCCCTATGTGCCTCGGATCCGAAGAAAGTGAGTTTGCCCACGGTAACGTTGTCATGGGTCTTTTACGCAACCTTTCAGCTCCCGGAGGCTTGAAAGTGCATGATCGTCGAGTGCGACCTCCTATCCTTAAGTTAGGAGTACGAGTGCCCATGCGGACATGGGTCTTCATGCGACCTTCTAGCTCCGAGTAGGCTTAGAAGTGCATGACTGTCAGCGCGACCTCCTAACCTTAAGTTAGGAGTGCGAGTGCCCATGCGGACATGGGTCTTCATGCGACCTTCTAGCTCCGAGTAGGCTTAGAAGTGCATGACTGTCAAGCGCGACCTCCTAACCTTAAGTTAGGAGTGCGAGTGCCCATGCGGACATGGGTCTTTACGCGACCTTCCAGCTCCCGTAGGCTTAGAAGTGCATGATTGTCAAGCGCGACCTCCTAACCTTAAGTTAGGAGTGCGAGTGCCCATGCGGACATGGGTCTTTACGCGACCTTCCAGCTCCCGTAGGCTTAGAAGTGCATGATTCTCGCTAGCGCGACCTCCTAACCTTAAGTTAGGAGTGCGAGTGCCCATGCGGACATGGGTCTTTACGCGACCTTCCAGCTCCCGTAGGCTTAGAAGTGCATGATTGTCAGCGCGACCTCCTAACCTTAAGTTAGGAGTACGAGTGCCCATGCGGACATGGGTCTTTACGCGACCTTCCAGCTCCCGTAGGCTTAGAAGTGCATGATTGTCAAGCGCAACCTCCTAACCTTAAGTTAGGAGTGCGAGTGCCCATGCGGACATGGGTCTTTACGCGACCTTCCAGCTCCCGTAGGCTTAGAAGTGCATGATTCTCGCTAGGGAACATCCCACGGAGAGCGCGACCCCTAACCTTAAGTTAGGAGTGCGAGTGCCCATGCGGACATGGGTCTTTACGCGACCTTCCAGCTCCCGTAGGCTTAGAAGTGCATGATTGTGTGTCCTCCGAGAGGTGTTCCTTTTATGAAGTTAGGCGTACGATTTTTTAGCTCCGGAGGCTAAGTTATCGCTTACCGTAACTTCGAAGGATGTCCCGTTTGTGGAGGTGGAAATATGACTTATTAGCTCCCGGAGGCTAAGTCGTTGCTTGACGTTGAGAGACTTTCCGACTCCGAAGTTGTATGTTTCATTGCGGAAATATTTTGAGAAATTAACGCAAATTTCAATCTTGAAGGGTTTACGACTCCAACCCAAAAGCTTACGCTACGACTCCTAACCAAAAGCTTACGCTACGACTCCTACCCAAAAAGCTTCCGCTACGACTCCAACTCAAAAACTTACGCTACGACTCCTACCCAAAAGCTTACGCTACGACTCCTACCCAAAAGCTTACGCTACGACTCCAACCCAAAAGCTTCCGCTACGACTCCAACCCAAAAGCTTACGCTACGACTCCTACCCAAAAGCTTACGCTACGACTCCTACCCAAAAAGCTTCCGCTACGACTCCAACCCAAAACCTTACGCTACGACTCCACCCCAAAAACTTACGCTACCTCTCCACATCCCTCGCGGCGACCCCTTACGCACACCCCTCGCAGCGACCTTTTTTTTTTTTTTTTTTTTTTTTGGTTGACATATTCTTTGGGGGAAACATTCCCAACCAATTTTATGCGCAAAAATTTTCGAAGGGGACGGAAAAATACCGACCTCGATTTTAGAGTGGAGAAATTGTAGGCTCCTTCGGACGGAGAATATCGACCCGGTTCGAAATGCGATGGCCCCGGCTCCGTTAGTCGAAACATATTAGGCGTTTTATGATCGCGAAAAATCAGACCCTTCTTCGATGAGCCTGTGTTGACTCCCGTTGAGCTTAAATTGCATCAACTCTTTAGTATGGGCCTTCGTAGGGTGCCTCTAATTGTGCCCAAGTCGTAATTTTACGTTGGAGGCCTTCATTAGCTTCTCGTTTGCCTTTGAGCTTGATGTCGTCAAACGACGTTTAGCGTTGGGCTATAATACCGACCGTACGCCTTGAGGGGCCAAAAACCTTCTTCGTCTTCATTTTGCGAACCATCGCTCCCTTATAGTGTTGAAGCGGTTTCTTGCTGAACAAAAGTGTTCTTCAAGGGCGTTGACCTTGTGTCTTTTCCAGTGACTTAAGGCTTGAGTGATGTCTCTTAGAGATCCTCTATGATCTTATGGGATCTTCGCTTATCGAGTCGCGTACGCTCGTAATTTTTTCGTCCAAGAGGTCTTCTTTTGACGAATGTACGCATTTGAAGACCATAGTCGTTCTCTTCGTGCTTGGCATTGACTTGTGTTATGCTTGGATCTTACTCGAATATCTTACTTTGGAGTCAAGCTCTGTGGCCATGTCAATCCCTTAGGAGGAAGCGCCAAAGGAGGGGAGATCCCCGAGGATGATGGCGTTGGCGAGGATGCCAAAGATGGCTCCGAGGATTGGCCCCCTTTCCATGACTCTTCGTGGGATATGAGTTATTTTTGACGTCCTGCGTGCCATATGACTTGATACTCTACTTCTTTGGATTTGTTTGCTTGAACTTTTATCTTCGACTGATCTTAGTTTGACGCTTGTTGGATACTTACTTGCCTCGTTGCTTCTTTTTATTGTTGCCGATTTTTGCTTTCTTGCCGCTTGGGGTACATGATCATAGTGGGGTCTTCTTTGAGTTTTACAACTTGGCTATCCCGGGGATTGTATTAGCCCCGATGTTGCCCCCGGAATCGGCACAATGAAAAACATACAACGAAAGAAACTAGTAGGCTTTAGGGGGTCATATTAGCCCCTACTTTTATTCTAACTTTGACAAAGTTAAGAAAATACAACGAAAGGAACCAGGGACTTGGGTGTTCTAGGGGATTGTATTAGCCCCTATTCATGCCCCCAAGATCGTCTTAAAGTAAAGTGTGAGACGTAAAGATGCAGAAAGCTTGATCGTTGTATTGATAAAAGATTGAAGTCCGTACAAAAGAGAGGAATGTGTGCCCCGTTGAGCGCTTTCGGAAAAGTCGCTTCAATCGTGGGTGATTCCTTTACAAAATCTCTAGGACTTAAGCTGGGTAGGTCTTTAAAGAAAGGCCCCCACGCCGGATAATGAGCTTGAACTATTTACATAAGCACCACTATCTCATGAGCTGGATGTCTTCGGGAGGCACAAGTCGGACCTTGACATGATCTTCCGTGGTGGTGAGGCACACCATCATAGTCTCGGAGACTTTGGTTGGGGCTCCGCTTTAGCTTCTTACCCTTAGGATCATCATGAGTCTTCCTCTCCTCTTTCGCTTCTCCATCAAAGGTCGAAGGCTTACTACATAGCATTCACGTGCGGTCTTTTGATCTCCATAGGTCTCACCTACGGATCCATCATCAAGCTCATACTTCATGAGGAGAAGGTATGGAGCGACGACCGCTTTGATCCGGTTGAGGGTGGGACGTCCAATGATGACATTGTAGGCGAAGGGATGTCAATCACCAAGAATTTGACTTCGATGTTTCGGCCCCGACCTTCTCTCCCACCCCGACTGGTAGGCGGATCATGCCTATGGGGTGTATCGTCCGCCCTCCAAATCCGACGACGGGATTGACGAAGGAAACGAGATTCCGAGGGGCATACTTCAGCTGTTTTAGGCATTCCATGGTGATGACGTCTACCGAGCTCCCTGTGTCGATAAGAACCCCGCGGACTATGGCGTCCGAAACCTTCGAGTGTGATGACCAAAGGGTCCTCGTGTGGGGCAGCCATGCTTTTCAAATCTTGTTCTCCGAAGGTCATTGTGGGCACCTTCAGAGGTGGAGGTTGGCCGGTGATCGGGACTTGTTGAGCGCTCCCGAGGTGAGCCTTCCAGGAAGAGAGGGTCGTGCCCCCGCAAATCCCCAGCGATGGTGGCTACAATCTTAGTAGCATCGTCCTCATCGTAGTGCTCATATGCTTGCCTTGAAGAACCTCCTTGAGCTCCATGAGTATCTTTTTTGAGGAAGCGATCAATTTGCCCATTATCCGCCAACTCCCCAAGCGCCTTCTTTAACGCGCGACACTCTGTAGTGTTGTGTCCGGTTTGTTCATGAAATTCGCAATATTTGTTGGAAGCTCGCGCTTTCGCAGGAATGAACATGGGAGGTGGTTTTTGAGCATGGGGTGCCCTTTGATCTCCATCGGAATACTGCGGGGTCGGTGTTGAAGCGGTGGTCAACGTCATTTCGAGGATTGAATTTTCCATCTCCTCCTTTCTTTCCGACCTCATCTCCTTCCTCCGCACGAGATCTCTGTGGCTCTGAATAAAGTCGGCCGCCTTTCGGAGTGCTTCCGCCAGGTTGGACACCTTTTGTTCAGCGAGGGAAAATTTGAATCTTCCGCTTCGAGTCCGTTAAGGAAGGCAGTGTAGGCGACTCCGTCTTGCGAGTCGAGAGATAAGGACGGCCTCTCCATGAAACCTTCGGACATAGTCTTTAAGGGTCTCTTTTCTCCCTTGCTTAATCTTGGAGAGGTGGATGCTAGTCCTCTTACGCTTGCAACTCGCGATGAATTGTGCGACGAACTTCTCGCATAGTTCTTCAAAGGAAGATATGCTCCCTTGGGGAAGATTGTTGAACCATTTCTGCGCGACTCCCTTTAGTGTAGCAGGGAAGAATCGACGGTAGGTTGCATCGTCCCCGTCTTGAACGTACATGTGGGACATTAGTATGCCAAGTGATCTTCGGGATCGGTTGTGCCATTGTATGGATCAATGTTTGGAACCTTTATCTTCTTCATTCGGGGGCATTCATGATCTTCTTTGAAAATGGAGTGTTGAAAACATTCCGGGTTGGCCTTGAATCGGAGCCGAGAGATAGGGACGGCGCGGGGTTGGTGGCGTGGAACTTCCGCTAGGGAAGGACTCTTCCTCCTCTCGGATCGAGGAGGAGTGCGCCTGGTCCTCTCCGACTTCTCGGGACCCTTCAGATTTGATTGCTCATGACGCCTTTCTCTTGATCGTTCCCGCTCTCGGGCGGCGGACCGTTCTTGGTCGCGCCTTGGGGCATTGCGGGCTCGATGAGAATTGCGGCTCCGTGTAGCTGATCGTGCGGGACTAGCGGACCTTCTGCTCCCCAGGGTCTTCGCTCCGTGTTTGGGGCAAGGGCACCTCCATGATCGTCGAACCGGGCGAACGCTCGCTGTGGGTAGCATAGGGGATTGAGGCCGTGTGCGAAGTTGCAATATTCTCGTTGGCCTTATGGAGAGCTTTCTTTGCATCGATAATCCCTCGGGCATCGCCTTCTTCGTGACGCCTTGTTGGGAGGGCACTTGGCTGCTCGGGAGCAAGCGCGGTTGGTGCCTTAGTTGGTTGTTCCGGGGCTGCATGGGAAGGCATCCCGCCCGAGAAGTAGCCAACAGGCTGACCTCCCGGGGGTTGTGCCATACCCAGGAGTTGGGGCGTAGTGGAAGGGCATCATTGGCATGCGCTGTTCTATGGTGGCTCTCACTTGCTCTTGCACTTGTTGTGCGACAGATCGTTTTAAGGGTCTCTATTAGGTTACGGAGAACCCCTAGGGTGACATACCCCTCCGGCTGGGTGTGGCGGTTGCCGGTAGACCGCCGAGATGATTCCGCATCCCCGGGTTGAGGAGCGTCGCGGGATTGGCCCCCGTAGGCACCGAACGATGAGGGTGAGGGACCGGTGGGTTCGTGTCGCGAGTCATCTTGGATCGAGATCGAGTGCCACCGGCGACCATATGCTACCTTCCTCCCCACAGACGGCGCCAAACTGTTTCCGGAGAAATCTGAGTTGATGATGTGGATTGATGATTCGGAGAGAGAAAGGATTTACCGCTCCGGTTCCGAGGACGTGGCACGATCGATCCGAGTCCGAGTGACGACTGCTTGAACCTGCAAAAGGCGAAGCCCGGGTGGTGGATCCCGGGAACGCCCTCCGACGCTCAAGTTAGTAATGAACTAAGTTTGAATGGATCGAGGAGATCTTCCTCGATGTGCGTGGGGGATTCCTTGGGAGACGAGAAGATTTCCAAAGATGGAAGTTCTCGGGGATAAATGTGTGCTGATGAACGTTATGAATGTAGATAAGAGTTGAGAGCTCAGGAGCTTGAGTGCTTATCCTCAAATGAGATGTCTTGTCCAATGAACATCACATCCCTTGGGATTGGGAAATGATGAGTATTTATAGAGGATTTTAAAGGGGTAAAACGGTACTTTACCATGGTTTAGGGAAACCCTAGCCCTAGTGGACTTTGGGGCTTTCACCTGGCCCGTTAAGGGTTATCTTGGGCCGATTCCTCCTTTATTCAACTGATTAGGCCCGAGTCGGCCGGTGAAGTGTCGGTTGAGCTGAAGCTGTCCGGGAAATACCCGAATCAATTCCGTATTGCTCCCTTCCTGGGCTGGTAGCCAGCTTCAACTATGGCGCCTAGTATAATAAAAGTCAATGATGAGATATTTTGTGTATCCGAGAATATATTTTTAATGAATCCTCTTTTTGATTTTTTGAATGACTCGAATTTCTATGGCGTTTCCCTTCTTGCTTTTGGTTAATGCTACTTGGAATAGTTTGGTTTTCTACTCCGATGACTTACTTTTTCTACTGTATTTATTTTTCTGGTTTTTGGTTGTAAGACGAGCTTGGAATAGTTGGAGGATAGAGTTCCAGGTGTATATAGGTGTAGCATGGACAAGACGTTGTACTTTTTCTTGAGTGTACTTCTAATGCTATCATTTCTTTGCTGGTCCATTGTATCTTTATTGTTTGGTTTAGTATGATTGTATTTTTTAGGTGAGTGGAATCTCATTTTCCATTGGGATTCTAAGGCTTTTTATCTTACCAACTCTTTATGGGATTGAATCTTGCTGTGCAAGCTGAACTTTTTCCATCTTTGCATGATTAGTGATGACTAGTATACGTATAGTTTTTGCCTCAATATTTGATACTATTAGGGGTTTGCTATTCACTTTTTATGAAAATAGTTGCCTGGAACGATCAAGGTGCTAAAAAACACCAAGTCAATACAGGAAATTTTGATTTTGAACCAGAAAGTACGGCCGTATATTTTAACTTTGAGTGAAACTATGACTAATACGAGATAATACAAAAAAAATTATCCATTCTTTGGGATTTGATAATTTTGACTTTGTTCTTCCACTCAATCATAGGGGGAAAGTGGGTATTATGGAACAATTGTAATATCACGGCTAATGTGATTATCAAGGATCGGTCTATACATTTACATGTTTTTGATAAGGTTATCCAAAAAGAGTGTATAGTTACGGGAATTTACGACCCTGCTCAAGCTATTGATAAGCCTGTCTTTTGGAACCATTTACAGGAACTTAATTGTCTTATTAACCTACCATGGTGTATTATTGGAGATTTTAACGAAATGGAATATTTGACGAAAAAGTTGAGGGACAAATTATCTCTCAACAATGTGCAGAGAATAAGAGGCCTTCTTTCCGGTATCTAGGGAGACAAGTATTCCTTCTATTGGTAGAAATTTCACATGGAAATTTTTTAAGAGGTCACCTTATCTATGAGAGGTTGGATAGATCCATTGCTCGTATGAACTGGAGGAACTTGTACCCTAATAGTTCTATTTCACATAGCTTGTTCTCGTATTTAGATCACAATTACATTATGTTGAATACTAATCTTGATATTCGTCAGCATCACCATTGAAATTTTAGATTTCGAACCACTAGTCTAGTTATCCTAAAGTAAATAAGATTATCCAACAACAATGGAATGGAAATTCCTGAGGAATGCTTATATTTAAGGTTGTAAGTAAACTTAAGAATGTCAAAGCTCAACTTAAGTTATGGGCTAGTAAAGTCTAAAGTAACTACTCTCAAAAGGTCGAAAGAAAATCGACTCTATTACGGAAAGTGGAAGACAAAATATTAGTCAACCCTTGCAATCTTAGACTAATGCATTGACATTCCCAATTGATTAAACAAAGAGAAAGATTACTTTTGTTTAATCACAAATAATGGGGAAAATTATATAGGAAAGAATAGCTAACCAAAGGTGATAGGAACTCTAAATTCTTTCATCGTTGTCGCGCCTTCAGGAAGCAAAAATGAACATTCTTAGAATTAAAGATGAGTCGAGTGTATGGATCAATGAAAAGACAAAGATTCAACGAAGTTCGTGACTGATTTCACACATAGATTTAAATCCCAATAGGGATCCAATAGATCGTCACTAAACACCAATTTTTCGGCCTTATTAACCAATAAGGAAAATAACCGGCTTATTCTTCCAATTTTCCCATCCGAGATTAAGACTGCTATTTTTCAAATGAATCTAGGTAAAACTGTTGGTCCAAATGGTTTTGGTGTTGGGTTTTTCCAACAACATTGGGACATTATTGGTAATGATATCATTTCTTGCATTATGGATTTTTTTAATCACGGAAAATTATTGAAAAAGGTCAATTATACTTTCATTGTCTTAATTATGAAAGTTACAAGTCCTTCATTAACTTCTTAGTTTAGGCCAATTAGCTTGTGTAATAGCCTCGTATAAGATCATTTCTAAGATTCTTGTTAATATACTAAGACTTGTGCTGCAAAGGATTGTTAGTCCTTTTCGAGTGCCTTTGTGCCAGGTAGGGATATTCATGATAATATCCTTTTGGTACATGAAGTCATCAATAAATTTGGAAACATTAAAGGTATGTAGGGATCAAATTGGATATGGAAAAAGCTTATTACAAAATTGAATGGGACTTTTTATTGACTTGTCTAAAGGATTTAGGTTTCCATCATGTTTGGATTAATCAAATACGTGAATGTATTACTTAAGTAACATATTCAATTGTTATTAATGATGAATCCTGTGGGTTTTTTTTACCTTGAGGTTTTAGGCAACGAGACCCATGTCTCCATATTTGTTTATTCTATGTATGGATGTTTTAGTGTATAGACTTCAGATTGCTTGCCATGCACCCTAAATCGGGGATTGAGATTAAAATTTGTTCACAAACACAAAAAATTTTCTGTTTACTCTTTGCTGATTATAGTCTTCTTTTTATAATGCTAATTATGAGACATGTCGCAAGCTCCACAATATTTTGAATGACTTTTGTAATCAATCGGGACAGCTCACTAATTTCCACAGGTCAACTTTAGTTTTTTCAAGAAATTCTATGGTTGCGAGTTAGGAACTCTATTTCCTCGTTTTTAACATTCCATATGCGGATTATCTACAGAATTATATCTTGGTTGTCCTGTTTTTAGAGGAAGAGCTAATAACTTTTTATTTGCGGATATCTTAACGAAAGCAAATAGTAAGTTGCAGAACTAGAAAGCTAATTCACTTTTAAAGGCAGGTAGAATTATGCTTATATTTAGTCCAATCTTGAGTATCTTCGTTCTCACATGATGCAGATTTTTAAGCTACCAAAGAGTACTACTAACTCTCTGGACAAAATTAATCGTGATTTTTCTTAAAAAAATCTCAAGATGTTAAAGGGTTATCTATGAAGACATAGGATAAAGTTTGTACTCCTAAAAAATTGGGAGGTTTGGGTCTTAGAAAAACTGAAGAGGTTAACCAAGCCTTACTATGTAAACTGGTCTAGAAATATTTATTTATAGATGACAATTTCTAGGGGAAAACCATGAGATCCAAGTATCCATTATCTGTGGAATTTTTCTCAAGGAAAATCAAGGCTTCAAATTCTTGGGTTTAGAAATGTTTGCTTAAGGAAATGGAGCTGTTTAAAAGGGGTTTAAGATGGAAAATAGGTAATGAAAAAAGATAAAGTTCTGGTTGGATACATGGTGCGATGATGTTAAATTACTCGGATTATTATGACAGCGAGTCAGCCGAATATTCCTTCCTTGGACACTACAATTAGTGGATGCATAACGCCGGAGAAAGATTGGGACCTGGTATATCTTAATACCTTCCTATAATATGATATTTGTCAAATTATTAAGATTATCCCTCTTCCTACTCATCAAATCCATATTCCAAATTCACACAAAGTCCTACATATGTGAACTAGAAGGAATATTATGTGCATTCCAAGTGGCGAGACTTAGTCATAAACTTGCCGCTGCTAGACAAACCCCAACAAACAGAGTCCTCAATTCTAAGTTGAAAATGTTTTGTGGCAAATAGGACATAATGCGTTATCTACACGTGATAATCTTGCTAAAACAGGTTTGAATATTGACACTATTTGTCCGCTGTGTCGGGTTCATTATAAATCAATTAACCATTTTTTTCACAATGTTCTTGTGTTATGGATACCTGGAACATAATTTTTCGACACAAGTGGCTGGAGGTGAATTTAAGCCAAATGCAGAACCCCTCTCTAAATAACATTATCACTACATTCAGGAGGTTAAGAAAACCAACTCAAATGATCCGAATAGCTAATTTGTTATGGAGTATTTGGAAAAGTAGAAATGATACAGTTTTCAATAATGGATCTTATAATTCTGTTGCTACTATCTTACGAGCCAAAGCAACCTGGGCCGAATGGGGATTTAGGTTTAGACTGGATCAACATTTCAACTCATCCTCATTATCCTTCCCACCATGTTTCACCACTTCTACTCGGTTTGTCTATTAGCGCAAATCATTTGGAGGATTTATCAAAATCAACTTCGATGGATCAAGGTTTGCTTCAGCGAGTGGCGGGAGGATTCGTGATCGGAGGCTGGGATGGTAGGTTTATTCAAGTATGGACGACAAACTTAGGGCCAACTTTGATACTAATAGCAGAGGCTTCGCTATGAAAAATGGGGTCATTTGAAGCTTTACTTACCCCATTTTGTTCATATTTGAAGCTTTTCCCTTCACTTTGTCATTTTTCTCTTCTACCTCGTAAATGTTTCACAATGTCTTAATTTCGACATGTGTTAACATTGCAGCCTCCATGCCTATTTTAATTAGGTTTTGTTGGTCATAAATTTGTTCCTAAATAGCATTGCTCATTCTATATAGAAGGGTTTTTGAGATTCACCAATTGACCCAACTGACCTCCTCCCCTTATGAACCCATTTCGATAGGGTCGATAGTGCAATTCCTTGTATGCGTTTTTATGTAAGGAAATTTCTACGAAATTTCACAGTTATCACTATTGACGATGAGCTAAATAAAAACACCAAGGCCAATTTTGATCCAGCAAAGACGTAAAGATGCTGAATGTATGGATTCCAGTTAATTTGTTTTCTTTGTTCAAAGTATAATAACAGCGCAATTTCAGGAAGCACAATAGTAATTATGCTTGGGAATTTGCCTGGCAAAATGTTTAGAAATTCTTTTCCTGGTAAATTATTGAGCACATTGGTCGCCACTACTGCCGAAAGACAGTGAAAAAGTCGAGGTTTAAATATTAAAAAAGACTAATTAGTGTCTTATGTTAACTACTTCCCAGCAGCAATCATTTTCATAAAATGTCAGAAAAGGCCAATGGAGTTACATTCAACTTTCTGTCCAATTAATTAAACAATTATATTGAGTACCCCATAAAAATATGATAATGAAAGTAATACTTGGTTTTGTGTTTCAGATGAATAATTTCACATCTTTATATAATACATCTACTGGATTGTGAGTTGCATTGCTTCTTACGCGAACTCACTTCCTTCATCACTTGACCACCTTCTTCTCTCACCCAAAATCAAACAATGGATTTGAGTGCTGTGCTTTCTACTGTTCAAACTCTCTTTGCTGCCTTACAGTGTTCAGAGCTCAAAGACGTCTGCTCCATTTTAGGCTACAAATCTCAGCTTGATAATCTCAAGCATACTGTTGACACTGTCAAAGCTGTGCTCGATGATGTTGAGTCCATGCAAGATCAAGTGGCCCTCTTGAGTCAGGCCCGACTCTATGTTGATCAACTCAAGGATGTTCTTTATGATGCTGAAGATTTGCTCGATGAGTTCGCCACTCTTTCAGAGCAGAAGAAACTCATCAACAAGGATGGTAGCGTCCCTAAGAAGGTGCGCAGTCTTGTTTCTCGCTTCATGTCCCTTGGCGTTGCTTCCAAAATGTCCCGAGGGGTTAAGAAAATTAGGAAGAGGTTGGATGCCATTTCTAAGAATCACAATAGTTTAGGCTTCAAGCTTGACTGTAAACCTACCTGTAAGAGAAGTAGGGATACGTGTTCTTATGTGCGTACCCCAAATGTTATTGGGAGAAAGGATGATGTAGAGAATATTGTGAGTAAGGTGCAAAATCCTATTGTTCAACAAGACGTTTCTTGCCTTACTATCGTGGGGATGGGAGGTTTAGGGAAAACGACTCTTGCCCAATTGGTATATAATGATCCCAGGATTGAAAAACAATTTCCCTTGAGGTTATGGACTTGTGTCTCTGATCAAGATCAAAAACATTTTGATATGGAAGCTATTCTTTCAAATATTTTGCACTTGATTACCCATGAGAATCATAAGGACCTCGAATTAGAGTCCCTACAGAACCAATTTCGAGAGAAACTCGTAGGAAAGAAATTCTTTTTCGTTTTGGATGATGTATGGAATGAAGATCGCCTTCAATGGGTCGAATTGGAGAATTTCCTAATGAGTGGTCTAAGAGGAAGTTGGATTGTAGTGACCACACGTTCAGAAAAGACAGCCACAGCTATAGGAGACAAGAAACCGTACAAGTTGAGAGGATTATCAAATAAGGATTCATGGCATCTATTTGAGATTACAGCATTTGGACAGCGTGATGAGTATGCATATTCTTCTGACTTGGTAGAAATTGGTCAAAGAATTGTTAAAAGATGTGCTAATGTTCCTCTCGCTATAAAAGTGGTAGGGAGTCTTCTTTATGGTCATGGAAAAGATAAATGGATATCGTTTCAGAAGACGGGATTAGGCAGGCTTAAAAGTGATGGGAATGGTGGTATAGAACCTATATTGAAGCTTAGTTAAAACCATCTTGATTCCCCTTTAAAAACATGCTTTTGTTATTGTGCTCTATTTCCTAAAGGTCATGCCATTGACAAGGAGATGTTGATCAATCTTTGGATGGCACAAGATTATATTACCCCTTTGGAGGTAGGTCAAAGCCTATAAGACGTTGGTGAGGAATATTTTTCAATTTTGGTGAAGAGATACTTTTTTCAAGATGTTAAAGAAGATGAATATGGTAATATTTTTTCATGTAAAGTTCATGATTTGATGCATGATATTGCTCAAGAAGTAGCAGGGAAGGAGGTTCGCCCAATATATGATCCTACCAAGGAAACATTGGATAACAAAGTTCGACATCTATGTGAAATTTCTGTGGATATAGGCAGAGAAAGGTCTTTTTCTAAGACTAAGATTCGTACATGTCTTAGTGTTTGCATTAGGGGATTCTGGAGACAACCTACAACTTTGGATATGCTATTGAGAAGTTTGACATGCTTAAGGACATTAAGTTTGAGGGGATTAAGAATCAAAGATTTGCCGAGTGCCTTGGGAAAGTTATTGCATTTAAGATATCTTGATCTATCTTTAAATCCTGAGCTAGAGATACTATCTAAGTCAATTACGAAGCTACTCAATCTTTAAACCTTAGATTTGAGGTGGTGCGAAAATTTAAAAGAGTTGCCCAGAGATCTGGCAAACCTAAATAAGCTTAGGTTTTTATACATAGATGGTTACTGTTGCTCTAAGTTTAACATAATTCCTCAAGGCATGGGAAAAATGAATCGTCTTGTAAAGATGCCGATATTTGTGGTTGGTGATAGAAATTCTAGTTTGAAGCACAATGTTGTAGATCAAATGGAAGATCTAAAAGCTCTTGTGAACCTAAAAGGCCAGTTGCATATTAAAATTCTCCGAAATTGTGAGTATTCAAAGGGAGATGGTAAGGAAGGAGGATATATAAGCAACAAGCAACATCTCAGGAGTGTTGGTATTAAATTTCCTGGTAGAGACAATATGGTGGTTTACGAGCAAGAATTATTACTAGATGATCTGCAGCCACATCAAAATCTCAAAGAATTGGAATTGCTATACTATCAGGGAATGAGAATGCCGAGCTGGGCAATGGAAGATCACTTGGAAACCTTTCTGCCAAATCTTGTTAAGATTGAACTATTCTTCTGTCACAGGTTGCAACAACTGGCACCACTAAGGAAATTATGTCATCTAAAATTGCTTGGAGTTCATGATATGGATGAGTTGGAGTACATAGAGAGTAGAAGAAGCAATGGTATTATGAATGAAGCTTCTGGATCTGATACATTCTTTCCCTCCCTCAAACAAATCAGACTAGAATATCTACCAAAGTTGAAAGGATGGTGGAGAGATGATGATGATACCAACGGCGGCCAAGAACCCCGTCTATTGCCACCATTTCCCTGTCTTTCTGAGTTGCATATTCGTGACTGCCCCAACTTGACAAGTGTTCCTACCTGTTCCACGGTAGAAAAATTGTTTTTGTATGGCGAATTAAACGAAAGGCTGAGGATAATGAATGGTAATGCTATTGATTCTGGAAATTTCAAATTAGGGGTACTACGGGCTAATACTGCCAAGAGTCTCAAATGGGCGTTGCCGGTAGAGGCGTTTCAATCTCTGTACAGGATGATAATAACATGGGATAAGGAAATACAGAGTTTATCACAAGTTGAGGAGGTGTTCCGCTGCTGCCCCTCGTCTTTGCGACAGCTTGAAATTTGCGATTGCGATAAATTGAAAAGCGTGTGTGGAGGGTTGGAGCATCTCACTGCCTTGGAGGACTTACAATTATACCATTTGCCGAATCTGAATTTGAGCAACTGTGGAGAGGGAGAGGGAGAGGAGGATGATGGGATGCCATGGCGTAGCCTTCATAAGAGCCTCCGTTCCGTGACATTAGAATGGCTTCCAAAGATGGTGAATTTACCAAATGGGATGCAGTATCTCACTGCCCTCCAATCCCTTAAAATTAGGGATTGTGAAGAATTTACCATGGGAGAGAGAGAGGATGATGATGGGATGCCATGGCACAGCCTTCATCACAGCCTTCGTTCCTTGAAATTGGAAAAGCTTCCAAAAGATGGTGAGTTTACCAAATGGGATGCGATATCTCACTGCTCTCAAATCCCTTGAAATTAGGGATTGTGAAGGATTGAAATCACTGCCAGAATCAATTGGAGAACTCACCTCCCTCCAAAGCCTTGAAATCTCAGTCAATCCTAAACGCCTATGTGAAAGATGTGAAGAACACACCGGAGAAGACTGGCCTAAAATTCAAAGCTTCCAACATCGTGATATTAATATTTGCTGAACAGGCAAGCCCATCCATTTTACTCCATTTTTGTCCGGTAAAAGCTGTACTGTTTCCATCATGATTCATTTTCATATAGAAATCCTAGATATAATTCTCATAGAATGGTGGGAGAACATTTTGTACTTGCATGTGATATCAGCACCGACTTAATCTCCCTAGTTGCTAGACCATAATTCAGTTGCGGACATTTACTCTTTATTTGTTACACTTTTCGTTTTACCTTCAACTGTGACAAACATTGGAACCTCTGACATGGACATATGTACCTTGACACCCAATGTTAGACACCTGTCACCCCCCAAAAAAAAAAAAACATTTATGGGGCCAAGTTTTCAGATAATGGTCAAGTGCAAGACTTCACATGTAATAAACTCGTGTTGCCTATTTCTAGCAGAGTCAAAGTAAGGCAACTTTAGGATCAAGTCAAGTACTCACTGCCTTCTTCCTGTTGTGAAAACCACATGTTCTGATTGCTTTTACTTTGCCTTCTCAAGTTATCAGGTGTTATTGTTGGTTAACGAGGTGATCACCCTTGATCAGACGAAAAATTTGAAATATTTGATGTGAAAACTATAAGAACTGATTAGTAGACTAACCTTCTTACTCTATAGTCTATTTCATGACGTATTGGCCTTTCAATGATTAAATCCGGTTTATGGCCAGTAAATTATTCCAGACAAGAATCAGGGTTCAGAATGAAAGACTCTTTAATTGGGATTTCTAATCGGCTTCAGCTGCAAAATGGGATTCAGCAGCATGAACCACTGACGGATTTGAGGACTTTGAAAATAGTTGTTGTCCCATAATTATGAGTTTATTTATCCAACAGCGTCAAGCTTATCTGGTCTATAATCAAGTATTCTAACAGAAAACTTTTCTAGAAATCAATTTGCAATAACTTTTCAAGAAAAATGTGTTTTTGTAAAATTAGTTGTTTTTGGAAATGAATGTTGTTCAATAAAAATATCTTTAGCCTTGTGGACTAGAGAGACAAAATTGGGTCATAGTTAATGAGTTTTCCATCACTGTATGCTTGCATAGATTCCGATGGACCACAGACGATATTGAAGGAAGTGTGGCTTCAGTTGATCCTAATTAGAATTGCAGGCATGGATATCAGTGTTGCTGACCAGGTATATTCTGTTAATTGTTACTGAATGACTTACTTCTGCGCATAACTCCATAATTCAGATAGAGTATGTAATTAATTGCAGTCAATTAGTTAGTAACCAATTGCAATTAAGTAAACACATTCACAAGTCACAAAACACAACAATGCCAAAGCAGTCTTAATTGGGTGAATTGCTATCCTCGTCGTAGTCTATGAATATAATTCAGGGAAATCGAAACCCATATGAGCATCATGAAGGTCACAGGCACGCCACTATAAAAACATTAGTGTGTGTCTCCAAGATAAAGCCGCTAAGGATAAGAAGATGATAACTTTGAACCAGAAGGGTGAGCCAATCCCAAAAACTCAGACTGCTTTCCTCTTTCAGTTTAGAAGTTCTAAGTAGTACCTACGACAATGCTAAATACCAGCTCGCTTTCCTGACCAGAGCTTTGGCATTGGAGAGCGTCTCTCAAGATTCTTCTCGATATCGATATCAAGCTGTTTCTTACAACATTCTGCAGTGCAAAAGTCTCGCATACTGCAACATTGGATTACAGCATTTCATAATCAGATTCCAAAATCAAAACAACCCCCCCAAAAAAAAAAATTCACTCAACAAATTATCTTAATAGCAGATGCTAGATAGTCTAATGTCACCCATAAACCGCTTTTTCAGATGAAATTTGATGAAAAATGAAATAGAAATGTAATAATAATAATAATAATAATAATAATAATAATAATAATAATAATAATAATAATAATAATAATAATAATAATAATAATAGAGGGAACTTAAAAGTAAGACTAGCAAATATATATGTGGTAGTTAGAAAATATAAAAAAGGACAAGTGATCATTAACCATAGAAATTTAACTTACCATGTGAAATCATACAAAATAAAGGAGGGTTTACAATGAATATATTATCAGCGTGTTATTTGATATATACTTGGGCTTTCTTCTTTCTTGGGCTTTTAATTAGTCAATAAGACATCTACTTGCTATCCTAAATAGCTACGAAAAGAAGTGGATCAATATGTAAGATTTCAATACTTGCGCATTTATTTTTGGCTTATTGGCTGAAGTATTGACTTGTCTTGGTTAGCTTATGCTTAGAAACTTATTTATTTTTGCATTTGGCATGCCTAGATATGCGATACATATTAGTACTTCATATGTAAACATAGAATCTCCGTTCAACATGTTATACAAATCCAACTTATAAGAGCAAGTTACCTATTGATATTCTATATTGGGTCATCCTATTAGTATGTTAATAGGTTGATTCAACTTGCATATATCTTTAAAGTAACTTGTTAATATATATATATATATATATATATATATATATATATATATATATATATATATATATATATATATATATATGAGAATATGATATGTATAAGATTTTGAATTGTCCATGTTGGACAATTTGGGAATCATAAGGTATATGGTTTATGGTTACAATATTTCTTGCATATGCGCTAGAAAGATTCAGTGGTGTTTCCTCATATGTTCTCTAGGCACGATTTTGCTAACAAGGACCATGAATATTGGACTTTATTTGCAAGAGACGTGCTTGGAGAACTATTTGGAAATGCTGCCTAATTCTCTCAGCAGTTATGCAAGAATGTAGCATACTTCACCATATACTTGTGATTCCTGAATGGGTTGAGGACCACTTATCCTTTAGAAGGAGCTTAGGTCATATCTAGCATTTTAGGACATTTAGATATATATAATTAATAAACATTTATTGAGCTGATATATGCGGGAAATGCTTGTTTATACAAAACAATCCTTTTTAAATGTGATCGGTTTGATTCCTTAAATGGTTTGAATGTCCATCAACATTATAAACTCGTTGATATCAACCATACAAGGAAATATCATAAGTACAACCCTTTTGTGTTCATGTACCAAGTGACACAAGTATGCTACACATCTTATTCTAATATGAATAATGACAAAAGGCAATAGTGGGCAATGTTTAAGATGAAGCCAAGAACCGCTATATATGCCCAAGTAGATGAGGCTCCTTTTCAAGAGGAGAACAATGACAACCCACCGACTTTATCAGAGCTCATGCAGACGATGAAAGTGACATTCAAGAGGAAGAGGAGATTGATATCCAATAGGAAGAGGAGTTTGATGTCATCACTGAAAGCAAAGAATGTCAAGAAGAAGATGAAGATGCAATTAATATAGTTGATGAAATGCTTGAAGAATTGCTTGCCGAAAAAGATGACAATTAGTCCACCAAATGCATGTTTTGTACTTGAGTTTTAAGTATTGAAGTTTTAATTTATGTGTATTTTGTTATTTTTGTCTATTTTATGTCGTTTATTTTGTTGAATGTACACTCTTATTTATATTTGTGGAAATTTTAATTATCTTATTTTTATTAGTGAAAATTTTTAAATATACTTTGTGAACATATTAGTTAGTAATAGATGCCTCCTACTCGTTAACACGATTGTGGAGATGGAACCATTGAGACCCAACCTTATCATAGCCGGCTTCGCATGTTGGAGCAACTTTCTAAAGATGGAATTTGGTATGAAAAAGGTACTTTAATCTCTATTGATATGTTTATTATTATCTCATACATACATGAAAACATTATCTTCATATCGATCAAATTTTTGAATGTTTAAGGTTTGATGATCCTAATTTGGTCCAACATATTATTACCAAAGATTTAAAGAGCCATTATGAGCAACCATATATTTGTTGGAGGAATGCTCCCGCTGAGCATAAGGATATTTGGTGGCCAACTTTCAAGGTAGTTTTATTAACTAATTTTCACAATCTATCTTAACAATATCAAATGTTATGTTTGTGAAACTAATATTTGTGAAATGTCTTCTTCAGTCACAGTATTGTTGGCCC
The DNA here is from genome assembly GCA_021018815.1 of Talinum fruticosum. Taxonomy (NCBI): domain Eukaryota; kingdom Viridiplantae; phylum Streptophyta; class Magnoliopsida; order Caryophyllales; family Talinaceae; genus Talinum; species Talinum fruticosum. Next base: position 4,027,872 of record JAITYX010000059.1, read on the forward strand.
GAGGAGTTAAATGACAATGTATACAAGAATTGAAAAAGAAGGTCTCTGATCGTCTTAGGGACTCGGTCTTTAAGGCAATGAAAGAAAAAATCATTATATGAATGTCAATTGAAATGAAAAGACAAGTTAAGGCCCTTAGATCAACTAATTCGTTCAAAAAGAGGTCCGCTCAAAATAGAAAAAATAAGGTCACTAGACCTAAAGCACGTGCGCACCTCAGGGTCAATCTCAGCAACACAGTGGGCTAGGCGATTGGTGGCGATTGATAAATGGTTTCATATGTAATTTTCATTTTATCGACGAGCATATTCTAGAATCGTTACATAAATATTTATGTGCCATTTACCTTTTTCTTGCAAGGCAAAACAAGATGGAAAGAGACCTATTGCGTCACAAATATATAAGTAAATACATAGTAGGAAAGAAGGATTGGAGATAGTTTTTGTGACGATTGATCTAAGGTTGTTTGGGTAAGTCAATTATCACTTTAATTTCAAAATTTTTTTCCCTTTTTGTTGTCATTTGCTTGAATATTGGTTGGACTCGACATGTGGTCGTTGAGCTGATTGTTGATACTTCGAGTGGGTGGCTCATTAGGTTCTAGTGTTCTATTGCAATAGCCAATTTTTTGATGGAACTCTACCGAAATTTTTAAAAATTCTCAAAAAATTAACAAACTATTTTATAATTTCATGAGATAAGTGTATGTATATATACGATTATTTGAACTGAGATAGGTGTAAGGCTATAACTATTGGAGTGGAATTTTAAAACTGTGAGATTTGATGTAATTGGTATCTACAAATATGTCAAGATGTACATGGTTTGTTCACATTCACTCCTATCCCTTTTATCATTTTTATCACTTTTAGTTATTCCAATAAATGAATAAGAACTTATATAGATTAGGCTTAAACAACTTTATGCATTTACTACGTTGGTTCAAATCTTTTTGTACTTGTGTGTTCCTGATGTTGACCCTGAACCCTAAATTAGCCTAAGAAGTTACATGTTCATACACCGATGTACTATTAAGGGTCGAATGTGAGCTGTGGGACTGCAGAAACTTTTGTGATTTTTTGGCTTTAGGAAGGATCTTGGACCTCAGTAATTTTTATATTTGGCCCAGAAAATAAAACTTTATTGCAGTTTCGCCATAGTGTGCTTTCTTCTTTCATTGTAAGGAACAGAATTTCTGTAGAAAGACACTATCATTTTAATTACTCTATTTCTGCAAATTATATTGTACAAAGACTTGCTGTAGGCAAAAAGACTTGTAGCTATCCAACTAATTGGAAAGTGACAACTTCGAAATTTTTTCGAACTAATAGTGATACATCTTGATCTATTGAGTTTTTAGAACTGTAAAAATTGAAATATTTGCCTCCTGTTACACATTTCATCAGCATCTGTATTTTTAATAACCATATTTATGTATTTCTTATGTCTAATAAATTTTTTAATTATAGCATAAATATGAGTCTTTAAAGGAGAATGTTACACATGTAGGACTTGAAGTAGAAGATGATGCCCTTTTTCTTGAAGCTGAAGGAGGCGTTAGCAAGAAGGGCATTGTCTATAGCCTTGGAAGCGAATCAGAAGCATATTATGAGAGGATCATTGTAGCTCGTCGCTCGTCAACAACCACATCATATGTTCCCTCCGTGTTTTCCCAAATGGAGGCCCGCTTGAAGAAGTTGAAGAATGAGCTTCATGTTGCAATGAAGGAGCTCAAAGCCACTAAGGATGAACTAAGCGTAAGTATTGCAAGCCTGCAATCTTTGATGAACCGACTTTCTAGCAACTAGATTAGACTTATATGTATAGGATGAGAATTTAATAGTCAAATTTGACCATTAATAGATGAATAAGTATGTTTTGATATATTTACACTTGTATGTATACTTTGAAATTATTACTATAAAATACGGTTATTAATTATTTATTTTATTTTATTTTTATGGTTAAAATAATTATAATAAAATATAATTATTAATTTTTAATTTTTAAATGTAAATTAGAGATGAAAATAATCAAATTGTAACAAAAATTTTTAAATTAGAAACAGAAAATATTTCATTTCAAACTGCAAAATTTCGTTGCAAATAGAAACAAAAATTTAAATTAGTTATGAAAATTTTTGTTTTTATCTAAGATGAAATATTTTCCGTATTCTATAAAAAAAAAAAAATTTCCTTAGCTAATTTTGTTTCAGATAAAAGAAAGTTTTAAATTAGCTACGAAATTATTTCGTTTCTATCTAAAACGAAATACATTTCGTAACTAATTTCGTTTCAAAGCGAAACAAAAATCCAATTTCATAGAGCAAATATGTTGCGACTTTCATAACTGAAATATATTGCGACCGGTTGTCTAGAAACGGAATGAAATTCATTTCTATTTTGTTGGTGGACTGCAATCAAATTTAGAAATGAATAAACAACTACTTCCGTGTAGCGGCTCTCTGAGACAATGATGTACGTTGAAGAATAAAGTAGTTCATTTGTCAACATCGATAAAATACAAGGCCTTCGGCATTTACATATGTATAAGCTAGTGTATTGTTCCACCCATAACCAATTGGTTAGGGGATGAAATCCCTATTGGACTTGAACGCACTCAATTAAGGCCAATGAATATAAATTTTCACAATATTTTTCCAGCCAAATACTGTCTCAGGGTGTTATCACAAGCAAAAAAGAAAAAAGAGTCTGATAAATTTTGGCATTTATTATTATTATTATTATTATTATTATTATTATTATTTATTCCCATGGAGATAGCAAGCTGACGTTTGAGAAATACAAAAATTAGAAAAAGATGACTTATTAAAGTAGTTCAGCGCAAACCCAAAATTCTTTTATCTAATCCTTAATAATAACAATTAATCTGAAATTAGCTTGGCTCGGATGATCCATTTGTCGGAAGAAGAGCTCAAATAAGTTTCTGGTGTACTACACCTAAACTTTTGGTTTATTGATGATCACTTGTTTGGTTGCTGTCAGGGAGTCCAAGCCTAATGCATTTCACTTTAACCAACTGCAATTAATACTTGATTAGCATGACCATAATTACAACTCAACTACGAGACTGCTGTGGACTTGGCAAAAGGGACCCTTTTGCTGTTACTCTTGGTAGATTTCGCTGAGATGTTAGGATGGGTTACTGTCTTTCAAGTGATTAAATTAGATTTGCCAAATTTAAAAGCTTTGATTTTCTCCTCTTTGGATTAGCAGAGACTAGAAATGTTCAGACAACATGAATCAAATTTAGAGGTGGCACTGGTTTTGGAACTTATTTGTTGGCCGAAATTCACTGATCGATAATCAGTCCATGAGGGTCTGCCAAGGTCTTGCTTTCTGAAGGTCTTGCTACTTGAAAGATCATGAATGGTTAAATTCGAAGCAGCAAAATTCAACTTCCACCATAACTGTCAGGCTAAGGTATTGTTGACATGCTGTCATCTCACAATGATCAATGAAGTTTGTATATATCATGAAAGAAGAGGTACCCAAAGATCTCATGAGCCATGAGTCCATGACCATGTTCTCCTGAGATAATAGGTCATCTCCGGCAGGCACGCTTCTCATACGACCCCCTCCCCACAAAAAGAAAAAAAAAGAGAGACAGAGGAAAACACCCACATGGTTATATCACTTTCAACATCTTTTTGGTGGCATGACTTTTCGGATTATAGATTCAATTTGAATAACACCCACAAGTGAGATTTAAGCTCACCTACTCCCCTCAATTATGACCTAATTTAAGTTACAAAAAGGCGTCAAAAGGAAGTTTCCACTCCATGCTTCCACCATTAATTCAATGAACTTAGCCTTATTTATTCCCTCTAAAATTTGTCCATATCAAGGCACATTGCTATCATCCAATATTAACATATTAATTGCTTCATCTAATCAAATTGATTAATCTATCTAGCTATCTAACCACAGGTTGTCTAGTTGATGTTATTTATGATCAAATGAGCTAGACAGTTTCTTAAATATTAGGATGCTTAATATTCTTTCTTTTTTATAATATTTGTCATTTTTTAGATTGTGAGGAAATACTATGATAATAAAAAATTCATGATAAAATTTGCATTAGAATACCAAGTTACATCAAGGTTTTATTGAAAATAAAGAAAATCAATAAAAAAAGAAGATAAAAAAGCGATTAATTAGGTTTAAATTGGTAACTAGTTATTAATATGTCATTCAGATTGTAAAGTGATAAATATTATAAAATAAAAAAATTAATTAAAGTGACAAGTATTGTGATACGGATGAGTATTAGAATGTTTAATATAAGACTGATTATTTAGAATTTGTACTTGTGAGCAGTTGATCTTGGTTAAGGAGGGGCATTAGGTAAATCCATCAATGTCATTTTTGATCCAGAAATATAAAGATACGCATCATCAATAAAACTCATAGTGGGTTTGGTATCTCGATTAATAATTTCATTTTTTATAATATAATACTTATATTCATACAACTTCCCTTGCAATCACTATAATAGTACTTATATTTATAATTTCATATTTTTTATAATATACTTCTTCTGTTTTAAAATATATGTCAATTTAACTAACTTTTTTCGTTTTATACTATTTATCATTTTATAATTTTAATGACATATTAATTACTAATTTACAGTCCTTATTAATTGCTTTATTTCTTTCCTATTTTAAAATATAGGGACAATTTAGCCTTTTAACGTAAAATTTATCATGAATTTTGTATTTTCTTTATATTTTCGTATAACTTTAAAAGCGACATGGATTTTGAAACAAATGGAATACTTATATTTATTTATTTCCCACCAAAGTTTGTCCATATCTAACGAACATTGATATCATCAAATGTTAATTAGTATATTAATTATTTTATCTAATCTTCGATTATTTTATCAGCTAGCTGACCACTAGTTGATGTTATGTATTATCATGTTAGGTGGTTCTTGAATATTTATTATCATGTGAGTTAGCTGACCACTAATTTTTTTATACAATCATTTCGAATTATTATTCACCCCTTTAGCTTTAAGTCAAATATTGTAATTATTAAAAAAATAATTAAAAAAATAAAAATAAAAATATAATAATTATTACCCTCACTCCCTTCATTTTAAAATACTTGTTACTTTAAGGTTATGAAGAAATATTAAAAAAATACAGAATTCATAACAAAACTTGTATTAAAAAATCAAGTTGCCCCAAGATTTCATTAAAAATGAAGAAAATCAATGAAAACGGAAGAAGAAAAAAATAATTATTAAGGACAAAATTGGTAAATTAGTCAATATAATACGTCACTGGAATTGTAAAGTGACAGATATTATAAAACGAAAAAATTTAGCTAAAGTAACATGTATTTTGAAATGGATGGAGTACAAAAATATGTTTATGATTGTTATTTGGTATGTAAATGGCATTTTGATAAAATTTGGGACTAAAATTTATTTGACTCCAAGGTACATAAAAGGGTAAAGAATAATTCCAAAACATCTGGGATGTGAAAACTCATAAATAAAAATACCTCGTTTATTTAGTATTTGTACATCAAATTACTAGGATATTTCTGATTTCTCCTATTATTATCCAAAATTTTCCAATATTTCCACCAATTTAATGTCAAATAAATATCTCAATGTAGTTTTTGGATTCCATCTTGTATATAAAGCTAATGAATGCTGGTTAACTGCCTTCTTCTGTAAAAGTATCTCTGGCTAATTGTCTCAATGCCACCGACCTCGATCCATTTTAATGAGAAATAAGCGAGTTTTCACTTCCACACAGACACGATAGCTTAAAATAAAATATAGTAAAACAACACTCATAGGGTTTTGTGCTTCACATCTTTATATATAAACTCATTGGATCGTGAGATGCGTTGCTGCTTGCTTGAACTCACCTCCTGCATCACCTTTTTTCCATTTTGTTGCTTTTTTTTTCCCTCTAACCTAAAATCAAAGAATGGACTTGGCTACCGTACTTTCTGCTGCTCAAACTTTCTTTGCTGCTCTGCAATGTTCAGAGCTCAAAAGCCTCTCTTCCATTTTGCGCTACAAATCAGACCTTGACACCCTCAAACAAACTGTCAATACTGTCAAGGCTATGCTCGATGATGCTGAGTCCACGCAGGACCAAGTGCCTCTCTTGAGTCAGGCCCAGCTCTATGTTGATCAACTCAAGGATGTTGTTTATGATGCTGATGATTTGTTTGATGAGCTCGTCACTCTTGCGGAGCTCCAGAAGCTTAAAAGGGTGGTAATGTCTCCCAAAAGGTGCGTCCTCTCTTTTCTTGCTTCAATTCCCTTGGTGTTGCTCATTCAACTTCCCGACGAGTTATGGAAATTAGTAACAAGTTCAATGCCATTGCAAGTAATCATAACAATTTTAGTTGTATGCTTGATCATTTGAATTTTAAGCTTGACTCCGATTATATCCGGAGAAGAAGGGATACATGTTCTTATGAGAATAGCCAAGATATTGTTGGGAGAAAGGATGACGTCGAGAAGATTGTGAGTAGGTTGCTCGATCCTATCGTTCAACATGATGTTTCTTGCCTTGCTATTGTGGGAATCGGAGGGTTGGGGAAGACTAGTCTTGCCCAATTAGTATATAATGATCCAAGGATTGAAAAAGAATTTCCCTTGAGGATGTGGACTTGTGTTTCTGATGAAGGTCAGCGAAGTTTGGACGTGAAAGCTATTCTTTGTAAGATTTTAGGGTTGATCAAAGAGGGAAATTGTCAAGACCTCGAATTGGAGCACCTTCAAAAACAGCTCCGAGAGAAATTAGTAGGGAAGAAGTTCTTTCTCGTGTTAGATGATGTTTGGAATGAGGATCGCCTTCAGTGGCTTGACTTGGAGAAATTCCTCAAGAGTGGCTTACTAGGAAGTTGGATTTTGGTTACTACACGTTCAGAAAAGACAGCCACAGCTATAGGAGATGAGCACCCACATAAATTGAAAGGTTTGTCAGATGAGGATTCATGGAATTTGTTTGAGATTATGGCATTTGGACAAAGGATAAGCAACCATGTTCTTCAGACTTGGAAGAAATTGGTCGAGAAATTGTTAAAAGATGTGCTAATGTTCCTCTTGCAATACGAGTGGTAGGTAGTCTTCTTTATGGTCATGGGAAAGATAAATGGATATCCTTTCAAAAGATTGGGTTAGGCAGGCTTAAAAATGGCAAGAATGGCGGCATTGAGCCTATTTTGAAGCTTAGTTACCATCAACTTGAATTCCCTTTGAAAACATGTTTTGGCTACTGTGCATTATTTCCTAAAGATTATCGCATTGAGAAGGAGATGCTGATCAATCTTTGGATGGCACAAGATTATATTGTCCCTCTCCATGAAGGCCAAACCATAGAGGATGCCGGTGAGGAATATTTTTCATTTTTGGTGAAGAGATGCTTTTTCCAAGATGTTAAAAAAGATGAATATCACAATATTATTTCATGCAAAATTCATGATTTGATGCATGATATTGCCCAACAAGTAGCAGCAAAGGAGGTTCAAATAATTTGTTCTCTCACAACCCTGGACAATAAAATTCGGCATGTATTTTATGTTCACGTGGATGTGAGCATAAAAAGGTCTTTCACTAATAAGATTCGTACATGCCTCTACCTTTGGGAAGGTGTACCTGTGGATATGATTGTCAGAAAGTTTCCATGCCTAAGGACATTAAATTTGACCGTGTCATGGACCAAAGATATCTCGAGTGCCTTAGGAAAGCTACTTCATTTAAGGTATCTTGATCTATCTAACAGTGGTGAACTGGAGACACTTCCTAAGTCGATTACAAAATTACTTAATCTTCAGATCTTGAACTTACGGAACTGTCAAAGATTGAAAAAGTTACCAGAGGATTTGCCAAGCCTAGTTAATCTCAGGGTCTTGGATGTAGATCAATGCTACATGCTTGTTAGTATGCCTCGAGGCATGGGAAAGTTGAGTTGTCTTCGAAAGCTACCAGTGTTTATCATAGGGTGCAAAAATTCTACTCTGGAGCAAACTGTTTTTCGTCAATATTTGGAAGATTTAAAAGCTCTCACAATCCTAAAAGGCTCGTTGAAAATTAAGATCCTCTCAAATTTTGAGTATGTTAAGGGAGATGTTAGAAACGGAGGATACATAAAGAGCAAGGAATATTTGAATGATGTTGATATTCGATTTTCTCTAGAAAATACAAGGGCGGAACTTTACGAGGAAGAATTATTACTAGAAGATCTGGAGCCACATTCTAATGTCAAAAAATTGGCATTGTATTTCTATAAAGGTAGGCAAATGCCAAGTTGGGCAAGGGAAGATCACTTGGCAACCTTGCTGCCAAATCTCGTCAACATTGAACTTTGTGCGTGTGAACAATTGCAGCATTTGCCATCACTGGGAAGACTGCATCATCTAAATTCACTGACAATTTCAGAGTTGGCTGAGTTGGAGTACATAGAGAGTACAACAAATAAGGTTATTGTAAGCTATAGTTCAGGAGCTTCTGGATCAGAAACATTCTTTCCCTTCCTCAAAGTACTCCGTCTAGAGCATCTGCCAAAGTTGAAAGGATGGTGGAGAGATGACGATACCAACGGCGGCGGAGTATCTCGTCTATTGCCATCGTTTCCCTCTCTTTCCGAGTTGTATATTTGGTATTGCCCCAACTTGATATGTTTTCCTACCTGTCCCACTGTAGAAAAATTGGACTTGGGAGGGGAATTGAATGAACAGCTAAGGATAATGAATGGTAATGCTATTGATTCTCAAATGGGCATTGCCAGTAAACGCATTCCAATGTCTATACGAGATGCATATACAATGGGATGAGGAGATTCTGCTACAGCTATTCCCCTGATCAAGAGCAAATGATACAAAATATCATTTCTCTAATTTCTGAAGTGAGTGATTGCCTTTTTTTTTTTTCCTCTTGGTGGCTCCAGGGGTTGGTTGTAACAATTTTCCATCAGTAATTTATAATTGGAGTACTGGCTGTAGATAATGGCTGAAAAGAAGTGGTGCAAGATTTGGTGACTGAGAGATCAATCAACGAGTACAAAGCTGAAAGTAAGTATTAGCTAAATGCATTTGATCATTAGCGATGCTTGCTTTGCACTCACAAGTTAATTTCTTTGGCAATCATGATATGCATATTCTCATGTTCCCTCGGTGACTCAATCAAGGCTCTTTATTGGCAATGCCCATTTAGCCAAAATTTTCATTTGGTTTACTGTTGAGCCAATCTTGGGATTTTCACCCATTGTTTTTTTAAAAAGTTTCTTTCCCCTTTTAGTACTTCTACTACCAAGGCCTCTCCACTCATTGGATTTGGTGTTCATTAGGAAGTAAATTTTGGGGTTGGGGGGTGGGGGGTTCAAGTGCAACAAAGAATGGATGAACTAATTTATCTCTATCATTTTTTATTATTAATAAATTTTAAAAGAAATCATAAAATGATACATTAGCGAGACATATAAATTTGTATCAGAGCAAAATTAGATGTGCTATACACAAAATTCTCCTCCGAAATCCTTATTTAGCATTCAATTCATAAATTATTGCTTTATTGAGCATTCAATTCATAAATTATTGCTCCACATAAGCTCGTGTGAGTCTTATTTATTCTCATTAAAAATTATATAATTCTTTAACTTTTATAATCAGGACAGTAGAATCACAAAAGCACAAGGTAACTCATACTTTATAATGAAATTTGCTCTGAAATTTGACAATTTTTCATATAACATCAAATTTTCGAGAGACTAGACTAAGTAGCCTCAGTTTTATATTTGAAAACACTTTTTGGCTACTGTTCATTATTTCCTAAAGATTATCGCATTGAGAAGGAGATGCTGATCAATCTTTGGATGACACAAGATTATATTGTCCCTCTCTATGAAGGCCAAACCATAGAGGATGCTGATGAGGAATATTTTTCAATTTTAGTGAAAATATGTTTTTTTAGGATGTTAAAAATATTAAATATGACAATATTATTTCATGAAAAATTCATAATTTGATACATGATATTGTCCAAGAAGTAGCGGCAAAGGAAGTTCAAACAACATATCCTCTGACAGCAACCTTGGACGATAAAATCGACATTTATTTTATGTTGATGTGGATGTAGCGGTATGGAGAGGTCTTCGTCTTTCACTTAGGCTAAGATTCGTACATGCCTTCATATCGCTCCACGTGTAAGATAAGTTGGTTAGAAATTGGTCATGCCTAAGGACATTAGGTTTGAGCAGCTCAATGACCAAAAGTTTGCCAAGTGCATTAGGAAAGCTACTTATCTTGACCTATCTGAAAATGATCAATTTGAGACACTTCCGAATTCAATTACAAAACTACTTAATCTTCAGACCTTGAACTTACGTTACCGTCGAGGATTGAAAAAGCTACCAGAGAATTTGACAAGCCTAGTTAATCTTAGGGTCTTGGATCGATGTAGATCAATGCTACATGCTTGATAGTATGCCTCGAGGCATGGGAAAGTTGAGTTGTCTTCAACTATCAATGTTTATGATAGGGTGTAAAAATTCTACAATGAGGCAAAGGGTTTTTTTATCAATATTTGGAAGATTTAAAAGCTCTCACAATCCTAAAAGGCAGGTTGGATATTATGATCCTCTCAAATTTTGAGTATGTTAAGGGAGATGAGATGATAAGGAAGGATGATGTTGGTATTGGATTTTCTCTAAAAAATACAAGGGTGGAACGTTACTAGGAAGAATTATTAATAGATGATCTGGAGCCTCATTGTAATGTCAAAAAATTGTCATTCTCTTTCTATAAAAGTAGGCGAATGCCGAGTTGGGCAAGTGAAGATCAACTGGCCACCTCTCTGCCAAATCTCGTCAGCATTGTACTTTATATGTGTATGCGGTTGCAGCATTTGACATCACTGAGAAACCTGCCTCATCTACATTCACTGAGTCTCACAAATACGGATGACTTGGAGTACATAAAGAGTAGAAGAAGCAATGGTAACATGAATGATGCTGCTGAAGCTTCTGGATCAGATACATTCTTTCCCTCCCTCAAACAACTCTTTCTAGAGATTCTGCCAAAGTTGAAAGGATGGTGGAGAGATGATGATGCCAAACTTTCTAATTATCCAAGTAAGAAAAAGATATATAAACTCAAAAAAAAGTTTCAATTTTTTTTGTCTGACAAAAAGCAAGAAGGGCAAGAAGATTTCTCTCTCTTTAAAACATTTCCAACAATCCATTGTCACATTTTGAGGGGAAGATGTTAGGATCGGGGTTCACAAACAATGGCACTTGGACAAAAGAAAATAAAAGAAGAATTTGAGACGCAAGATTTTAACGTGGAAAAATCTAAAATCGGGAAAAAACCATGAAACTGATGCACTAGACTTGAGTAGTTTACAAGAATTTCTCTCAAGATCTCCCTAACTTATACACTTGTAATTCACTACTCACACACACCAATAGAAGTTTCTAGCACTGATTAAATAGCCTAAGCAGTCAATATAGCATTTATAAGTAATTACACAAGGCATTAAACACAAAAAACTGACGAAAAACGGCAAGAAACGAGCATCCGAGGCAACACCTCACATGGCACGGTCATGCCAAAAATTGGCACGACCGTGCCACCTTTCAGCACACATTTCCTGCAGCTCCTTCTTGCTGAGCCTGTCCGTGCCAAGGCTGTCATGCTCGTGCCACCTTTCCCGTGATCATGCCAACTTCTTTGCTTGCAAAACCCGAGCCCAACCCGATCATTAGACTCCATTACCCAACAGAAGAGAGCAAATCAAAGATGTGAACAGTTGATCACGGTTCATGATGAGTTAAATAAAAACAGCAAGATCAAAATTTGATCCAGCAGAGACGTGAAGATGCTGCATGTATGGATTCTGGTTAATTTGTTTTCTCTGTTCAAGTATAGTAACAGCACAATTTCAGGAAGCACAATAATAATTATGCTTGGGAAGGATAAAAGTTGAATGGAAAGGTCAATTTCAGTGTGTGTGTAAAAATCCACTACCGCCGAAAGTCAGTGAAATAATCGAGGCTTAAATATTAAAAAAGACTAAGTAGTGTCTAGAAATTCTTTTCCTGATAAATTATGTTAATTTCCCAGCTGCAATCATTTTGATAAATTCCACTAATGTATGTTTGAAAAGCCAAGAGAGTTGCATTGAAATTTCCTTGCAGTTAATTAGTTGAGATTTTGGTAAATTTTTTTTTATCCTCAACTTTTCAAATTATTATTTACATTCCTTTATTTTTGTGTTAAATTATTATAAATTTCCAAAATTTTACCTTTGTGACAAAAGTTAGTTATTGGAGCTAGCATTGATGATTTATAGTCATAAAGATGACAATTTATAGTTGGGATCTCATCGAAAATGACAATTTTAAAACTTTTTAGAGGGGAGAGAGAGAAAGAGGAACATACATCATAGTTGACGTGTTTAAGAAATCTTGTGATTTCTAATAGTTGAGGTGTCTAAGGAATAGCGTGCATATGTTAAATATAAAGTCATAATTACATAAAAGAAGAATTTCCCTTAATCCATTCACCAATATTGATTTCTAAATATTTTTAAATTCAGAAGAGGCAGACAATCAAAATAATCGGAAATAAAATTATGGCATCTTATTCCACGACGGTACAGAGTTGTTAGCACCTTTGGAGTAGTTAGCACTTATTAAAAGACAAATAAAAACCCCCACAATATTAAACAAACAATGAAAAATGATACAACATATAAGTTTAAAATATTAGGAGGAGAGAAAACAAGGGAAAACAGAACTAAGTCATTTGTTATTTTATAAGGTTCTATATATTATTCATATTTTAATATAATTTTTTAAATAAATTTACTTGAAGACAAATTGAACAAGTTTTAAATTAACCCTAATCCAAATAAAACCTCTCAGTAAAATAATCGATTTGGCATATCAATATACATATAGGATAGCATCAACCTCCATATATTACCATGACACCGTCCATTACCGCCACAACAGTGTTCAAAAGTTATTATATTAATTAATTAATTAATTAATAATGCTAATAATAATTTAGGTATCCACAATAAGAAAAGGCCAAACTGATAAAAAAAAAAAAAAAGAAAGAAAAGGCCAATGGATTTCAACTCGTCTTATACGCACTTGGAAATATCTACTGCTCGCCATATGTCATTAGATGGTTGGACGAACGGAAAAAATAAGAAGAATTTTGTGGCCTAATCTTCCTTTCTCTCTCCTAGGAGTATATGCTCCCGAGAATATTTCAAAATTTGCAAAAGAATTTGCATTGAACTTTCCTTCTCAAATTAATTAAACAATTAAATGACAGACCTCACAAAATATGATATGAAAACAATAGTGGGTTATTGTGTCTCATAACAATAATTTCATTTGATTAAAAAAATAATAATTTCACATCTTTATTCGAATAATTTTATAAACCAAAAGCGTACAACTTGTCCCATATGCCACAAACTTTGATATAATTTTACTTAATACTTATGCTCCATTAATACATCCTCACAATTGCAGTATCTTTTCCATTCAGTGACTCATCTCTCATCCAAAATCAAACAATGGATTTTGGTACTGCACTTTCTGCTGCTCAAACTCTCTTTGCTGCTCTAGAATGTTCAAAACTCAAAGATGTCTGCTCCATTTTGGGGTACAAATCTGAGCTTGATAATCTCAAACAAACTGTTGAAACTGTCAAGGTTGTGCTCGACGATGCTGAGTCCATGCAGGATCAAGTGGCCCTCTTGAGTCACGCCCGACTCTATGTTGATCAACTCAAGGATGTTCTCTATGATGCTGAAGATTTGCTTGATGAGTTTGCCACTCTTTCCCCGCAGAAGAAACTTATCAACAACGATGTTAGCGTCCCTCAAAAGGTGTGTAGTCTTGTTTCTCGCTTCAAGTCCCTTGGTGTTGCTCCCAAAATGTCACAAGGGGTAAAGGAAATTAGGAAGAGATATTGGATGCCATTGCTAAGGATCATAACAGTCTAGGCTTCAAGCTTGACTGTCAACCTACCCGTCAGAGAAGTAGGGATACCTGTTCTTATGTGTATACCAAAGATATTATCGGGAGAGAAGATGATGTAAAGAATATTGTGAGTAAGGTGCTAGATCCTACCGTTCAACAAGACGTTTCTTGCCTTGCTATTGTAGGGATAGGAGGGTTGGGGAAAACTGTTGCTGCCCAATTGGTATATAATGATCCAAGGATTGAAAAAGAATTTCCCCTGAGGTTATGGATTTGTGCATCTGATCAAGATCCAAAAATTTGGATGTAACAGCTATTTTTCTAAAATTTTGCACTTGATCTCACAAAGGAACAATAAAGACCTTGAATTGGAAAACCTTCATAAACAACTTCGAAAGCAACTCGAAGGAAAGAAGTTCTTTCTTGTTTTGGATGATGTATAAAATGAGGATCGCCTTCAATGGCATAACTTGGAGGAGCTTTTGATGTGTGGTCTAAGAGGTAGTTGGATTATAGTGACAACATGTTCAGAAAAGACAGTCACGACTATAGGAGATAAGCAACCGTATATGTTGAAAGGATTGTCAGACGATGATTCATGGCATCTTTTCAAGATTACAACATTTGAACAAAGGGATGAGCATGCATATTCTTCCGACTTGGTAGAAATTGGTGAAAGAATAGTTAAAAGATGTGCTAATGATCCTCTGGCTATAAAAGTAGTAGGGAGTCTTCTTTATGGTCAAGGCAAAGATAAATGGACATCATTTCTGAAGACAAGGTTACTTAAAAGTAGAGGGGATGGTGGCATAGAGCCTATATTGAAGCTTAGTTACAATCATCTTGATTCCTCATTAAAAACATGCTTTTCTTATTGTGCTCTGTTTCCTAGAGAGTATCATTGAGAAGGACAAGTTGATCAATCTTTGGATGGCAGAAGATTATATTACCCTTTTGGAAGTAAATCAAAGTGTAGAAGATGCCGGTGAGGAATATCTCTCAATTTTGGTGAAAAGATATTCTTTGCAAGATGTTAAAGAAGATGAATATGGAAACATTATTTCATGTAAAGTTCATGATTTGATGCATGATATTGCCCAAGAAGTAGCAGGAAAAGAAGTTCTTACACATATGATCCTATGACAGAAACATTAGACAACAAAGTTCGACATCTATATAATGTTTCTGTGGATGTAGGCATAGAGAGGCCTTTTGCTAAGACTAAGATTCGTACATGTCGTAACATTAGCTTGCGGGAGCAACATACATCTTTGAACACATTAATGACAAGTTTTACATGCTTGAGGACATTAAGCTTGAGTCGATCAGGAATCAAAATTTGCCAGGTACCTTAGGAAAGCTACTGTACTTCAGGAATCTAGAACTATCTCAAAATTATGGCCCATAGATGTTACCTAAGTCAATTACGAAGCTACTCAATATACGGACCTTATACTTGCAAGAGTGTGCTCGCTTGCACCATTAAGACCTACACAAGCCATAATTTTGAGAGTCACGAGCTAGTCTAGTTATTCTAACCACCTACTTTTGTGGGGTTATCCCAACTAAATTATAAAAAATGCCTCTCAGGCATTTCATCAAACACGTGGTGAGCACGAGAAACAATTCCAAATAACAAGCATAAATTAGGTGGGTTAAGGTTTAAACAAGATCAATTAGCCATGAGAAAAGCTAATCACAACCAAAGCATCCAACTTTAACAACTAATTAACATAAAAGCAAGAACTAAATATAAAAACTACACCAAAGAACAAACTAGCACAAATCGTCAGTAAATAAGAACATAAACTAATTAATAAAACTCAAACATGAAAACAAGCAATCAATCTAATTTTAATTAACATCAAAACTAATACAAATTAAATCTTTAAACTAAATTGAACAATCAACATAACAAACTTGATGTAAAGAGGAAAAGAGAAAGAAAAAACTTATGCTTGAATTGAAATTGAAGGTTCGAATCCAAAATCTTGGACAAATTCTACACTAATCTCCCCTCTAATGGGGTTTTATTTTGCTAACCCAAAATCTAGGAGGTCCCTAAAATCCTTAAAATCAAGCTCGCTCCATAACATAGCCTAAAATCTTATTTATAACAGCAAATATCAAACAAAAAACAACGCAGATAAGTCGCACGGCCATGTAGGATTTCCCTAAGGTCGTGCGCCCCTCTTGCACTCGCGTGCAACCCTTGCACAACCTGCCGTGCACCTTTGCTTCACTTTTTGCATGGGTACCTGTGCGCACCATTATCATCCTTATTTTACTTTCTTTTTCGCTCAAACTTTTTACTGTTGTCTTGATTTGATTTATTATCTACAAAAGTAAGCAAAACAAGTAAAAATCCAAAAATAATATTATTTTACGAGCCAAAAACTAAGTGAATAAAGCCTCATTTAACTATTATTGAAATGGTAGCAAAATGTGACAAGACTAGCTAGGAAACAAGACAATGTATCACACAAAACTCATCACAACTAATTAATACTCCTATTTCAAAATAAAGCCTCATTTAATTATTATTAATATGGTAGAAAGACTTCACCATCTTCTTAAAACAATGGGGAACATTGCATTAAATGATGTTCCTTTAAAAATATGTACTACCTATGCCACACAAGTTTTATGGTATGAGAGTAGTAAACTGGACGTTTAAACTTATTATGATTCAAAATAATTTGTCAACTTGGCCTTTCTTTTATATATAAAAAAATATTATTAAAAAGTCATACAACATCTATATTAGTAATCTTCTAACAAAAATATCATGTTCCAAGGAGCATATGCTTTCATAAGTCATGTTTAAAATAATATAATAAAATGCACCATACTTAGAAAAAAAAATACACATGTGGCAAGTGAGAGCATATACTTCCAAAATATATAAGAAATTGAAATTTCAACAAAGTTAATGATAAACATTTCAATCAACTCTATACTTATAACATTATTCATGTCATAAATCTTTTTGTTTTTATATCAATATGTTTTTTCTCAAATATTCACAAATTATAGTGTAACTTCATACGACAAATACTTGAATGATATAATATACATCCAATTTTAATGAAAAATCATCTTGATTGAGTCATTGAACTTCCCTTGTCTAATCATTGCCAATAAAAAAATGAGAAATATAAATCTAAAAAGGAAAACCCTAACTCTTATGAGAAGACGGGTGAGAAAAATTATTAAACTAAAACAACAATATCACTAGATATTAAAATTGATTTTAAAAAATAATAAAAGAGATATTCTATTAACTAAAAGGCATATAAAAAGGTCACCTCAAGCTTGACCACTAGACATAACTTTAGTGTGTTAAAAAGGTACTACATATTCCTAATATTTTAATATAAATATTTTCAACGAATTCACTTGACGATAAATTAAAAAATTTTAAATCAAACCCGCCCTATAGAAACCCCTCAATAAAATAATTGATTTGTCATATCCAAAAAATAAATGTATTTTTAATAAAATATTAGCTGCGGTTGTAACATTCTATGTTTGTAACAAGGAGAATATAAGTTTGAATATCCAAATATGTACTTATTGGGAATATTTTTAACTTAAATGCTCATGACCCCTAAATGAATTACACCCTTATTCAAAGACTAAAATGTCCTAAAATTTTATTAAAAATGAAAAAAACTAATAAAAAAAGGAGAGAAAAAATATTTAATAAGGCCGAAATCGATAAATTGATCATTAATATATCATTAAAATTGTAAATTGCAGTAAGTCTTGTGTGATCACGTTAACTTATGGTGAGATATGGATGTCATGTTAACCATTTTATTAGTAACCCCACATATGTTCACAGGCGAGTGAATTTCAAATGCCTATTTCACCAAACGAGACTCTCTTTCTTGTTGAACTTCATCGTCGTTTTCTCGTCGGCTATTTTCTCTCTCCTTCTCGTTAATCTTTCTGCTACATTTGTTCATCGTCGTCATCATCCTTCTCCTTCTATACTGAGTAATTGACTACCATCATCACCATCATCGTCGTCCTTCCGTACTTGGCGATTAATCTTTCTCATTGAACTTCACCATGAATACTAACATTAATCTTCAACGTGAATTTGTGTTTGTGCAGGATGGTATTGAATACAAATACATCATAATATTTGCATATGTTTGTACTAGTCTTGTGTTTGGATATATGAAACTGTTAAATTTAAATATGATTCACAAAATATACTAGATGAAAATGGTGGTAATGGAAAAATCACTGAGCATACTAATAGAGGGATCTCGTGTCGAAAAGAGGTAAAAGATGTTCCAATTTTATTTTATAAACCCTAATATTTTGCGACACACATTATACTATGACTACTTATGTTTATATGACTTTTCATGGGATGTTAATATTACTAACATCCAAAGGGATGAGCATGCATGTTCTTCTGATTTGGCAGAAATTGGTCGAAGAATTGTTAAAAGATGTGCTAATGTTCCTCTTGCTATAAAAGTAGTAGGGAGTCTTCTTTACGGTAATGGCAAAGAAACCTGGATATTGTTTCAAAAGATGGGGTTAGGCGGACTTAAAAGTGATGGAAATGGTGGCATAGAGCCTATATTGAAGCTTAGTTACCATCACCTTGATTCTCCGCTGAAGACATGCTTTAGTTATTGTGCTATATTTCCTAAAGATCATGTCATTGAGAAGGAGATGTTAATCAATCTTTGGATGGCACAAGATTATATTGCCCCTTTGCAGAAAGGACTAAGTGTAGAAGATGCTGGTAAGGAATATTTTTCAATTTTGGTGAAGAGATGTTTTTTCCAAGATCTTCAAGAAGATGAATACGGTAATATTGTTTCATGCAAAGTTCATGATTTGATGCATGATATTGCCCAAGAAGTAGCAGGGAATGAGGTTCACCCGATATATAATCCTACCATTGAAACACTGGACAATAAAGTTCGACATTTATATGAAGTTGTTGTGGATGTAGGCATAGAGAGCTCTTTTTCTAAAACTAAGATTCGTACATGTCTTTGCATTAGTAGCCTGTGGAGACAACCTACAACTTTGGATATGCTACTGACAAATTTGACATGCCTAAGGACATTAAGCTTGAGTGGATTAGGAATCAAAGATTTGCCAAGTGCCTTAGGAAAGTTAGTGCATTTAAGATATCTTGATTTATCTGACAATGTTAGCCTACAGATACTACCAAATTCAATTACGAAGCTACTCAATCTGCAGATCTTAGACTTGCGAAGGTGTGGATTAAAAGAATTGCCCAGAGATTTGCCGAACCTACGTAAACTTAGGGTCTTATATATAGATTATGATTATTTCTCCAATCTTAACAGAATGCCTCGAGACATGGGGAAAATGAGTTGTCTTGTAAAACTGCCAATGTTTGTAGTTGGTGATAGAAATTCTAGTTTGAAGCAGAATGTTGTTGATCAAATGGAAGATCTAAAAGCTCTTGTGACCTAAAAGGCCGGTTAGTTATTAAATATCTCCCAAATTCTAAGTATTCAAAGGGAGATGGTAGGGGAGGAGGATGTATAAAGAACAAGGAACATCTCATGAGTGTTGATATTGAGTTTTCTAGTGGCGACAATGTGGTGGAGTACGAGCAAGAAGTATTACTCGATGATCTGCGGCCACATGATAATCTCAAAGAATTGATATTGAGAAACTATCAAGGGATGAGAATGCCGAGTTGGGCAATGGAAGATCGCTTGGAAACCTTTCTCCCAAATCTTGTTAAGATTGAACTAGTTGAATTTCGTTGGTTACAACACATGGCATCACTAAGGAAATTACGTCATCTAAAATCGCTCACTGTTCGGTTTATGTATGAGTTGGAGTACATAGAGAGTAGAAGAAGCAATGGTATTATGAATGAAGCTTCTGGATCAGATACATTCTTTCCCTCCCTCAAACAACTCACTGTACCGGCTCTGACAAAGTTGCAAGGATGGTGGAGTGATGATGATACCAACGGCAGCCAAGAACCCAATCTATTGCCATCATTTCCCTGTCTTTCCGAGTTGCGGATTGAAGATTGCCCCAACGTGACATGTATTCCTACCTTTCCCACCGTAGAAGAATTGTTGTTGTTTTGCAAATTAAACGAAAAGCTGAGGATAATGAATGGAAATGCTATTCAATTCAAATTAAGAAAGGTGACCACTTTTAATGCCAAGAGTCTCAAATGGACGTTGCCAATAGAAGCGTTTCAATGTCTCCACCAGATGACTATAGAATTTGATGATGAAATAGAGAGTTTACCACAAGTTGAGGAGGTGTTCCGCTGCTGCTCGTCGTCCTTGCGACGCCTTCTAATTTACGAATGTTGTAAATTGAAAAGTGTGTGTGGAGGGTTGGAGCATCTCACTGCCTTGGAGGACTTAAAATTATACAATTTGCCAAATCTGAATTTGAGCAGCGGTGGAGAGAGAGAGGGAGAGGGAGAGAAGGATGATGGGATGCCATGGCGTAGCCTTTATCACATTCTTCGTTCCTTGACATTGGCAAAGCTTCCAAAGATGGTGAGTTTACCAAACGGGATGCCATATCTCACTGCCCTCCGATCCCTTTCAATTCAGAGTTGTGAAGGACTGGAGTCACTGCCAGAATCAATGCGACAACTCAACTCCCTCCAAACCCTTGACATCTCGGGCTGTTCTGAAGGTCTATGGAAACGATGTAAAGATCACAACGGGGAAGACTGGCCTAAAATTCAACACATCCCACATCAGTATATTAGTAGTTAGTGAACAGGCAAGCCCATCCATTTTACTTGTTATTCTCTACTGTTTCAGTTGTTGATAGAATCTCTCTTTTTTGGTCAGAAGGTGTACTGTTATATGGTCTCTTGATGATGTTTCTTTCCATGACTCTTGATTCTGATTAACAATTTTGAATAATTTTATCAACAGGGGACATGTTATATTATAGACCTTGCATATTTTTATATTCTTAAAATAAATTTTTTATATTGCAGTTATGAAATTTCATTAGCTGCTTGATAATCGAGTAGAGGAAGTGATCGTGTTTTTTCAATTTTGTAGATGCATACACTCAAGATTTGTTTTGGGTTGGTCAGTGTGCACGTACATTGAGTTTGGGGCCTTTATTTCTAAGACAAATAATGTAACTTTTGGCTTAATTCTAGATGATTTTTCTCACTCATGGCCCATCTCCTAATGTAACTTGTGCATCTTATCAACTGAACTCCTCGAAATTTCTGTGAAACTTTGACTTGTATTCTTATTAACGCTTTTGGATCTTCAAAATTATCGATTCTCTAATAGAAAAACAAAAACAGATTTCAGTGGCTGGTGCAACTCTTCTTTCTATTCTCGAAGATCCTTTTAGTCGAGCTGATATGAATTGCCAGAGCTATTCTACTTCTTCCTGTTGAATGAATACTCACTGTATGTTTTTATCATTTTCTTTTTCAAGTCTCTTGATGACTCTTTAAGGCTCATTATTCAATTCCCTTGATTCTTCTAACACCACTGCGTTCAATTCCAAATACCAGATTAGAGGGCAGTTGCCCCATTCTTCCTCGGGTTTGTCATGAATGACACTGCTGGACCTCAGGACATTTGCAGGGTGAAAAAGGTTAATATTATGGCAAGCTGATGACCATTATCATTGTATCACAAATGTGCAGTGAACAGAATGCCCTTTCTTTATGCTTATCTCTGCCTCTAATACATTTTGTGTGATTTGAAGGATTTGAAAAAGGAGCTTTCCGGAAACAAGAAGCTCACATGAAAGCTAGAGCTATTGACTGCTCAAAGCATGGCAAGGGAAAATATTTCAGTCAAACTGTCTACTGCTCCACGTAGTGCATGCCTGACTAGTGCATATGCCATTGAAGGTGATGAGGTACCTATTTAATCTCTATGTATTATGTACTGTACGGCAGGGATTGGAAAACTCAATGTGTAAGGAGCTTTGATAAAATTTACAACTGAATGCTTTTCAGGGGCCCTTTTCATTTCTTGGCATTAAAATTGCCTAAAGTTTTTGGCATGAAAAACATCAGTAATCAACATGATTTGATGAATTTAAATGAAACAATTACTATCGTTTCAGTAGAAGCAGGAACTTACAAGGCTTCTGAGTGAGTTATTGACCATTGCTGTCACTTTTTAGAAACCAAAAAGGTCTATGAAAGTTCGTCTTTTTATTCTTAAATAAATATAGAACTGAACTCAGAATTACCTCCGGAAATAAGCAACAAAAACAAGTTATGAGATTTCTTGAAATGACCTGTTTTACTTAGGAACCAAAGGCAAAAACAGGTTACCACCTTTTGTTGTTTAGACTTTACATCAATACTACAATTCGACTCACTTTTTCCTCTCTTTTTGTTAGTTGGGCTTTCCTTTGGCTTTACTTAAAATGACTCTTTTTTCAGATTTTGATATGTTGTGTCTTGATTAGCTCTCTTTCTCGGCATAACTTAAACAAATCCATTTTATAGCCAGAATATACTCTTACTGTGAGCCTGGAGAGACTAGACACACCTTTGCTAGGGTTGTGCCTTGGGTGGAGACAAGGGCAGGCAATGGGGTTTGGTCATTTGGGCTTGAGAGAGTTTGAGTCAATCATCCAAGATAGCATATCGCCTTAATATAAACTAAAATCCTTTTATCATTTTTCTATTTCAGTTGGGTGTGGGTGTTCTGGTTTCTAAGCAATGAGTCGAAGACCAACTTTAGGATTAAAGATATGCTGTCTTCTTCCCGTGTTGGACTCTAAATGGACATCCCAGAAATGATTTTGCCTTGTCATGTTTTTGAGGTCGTGGTGTTGCTTAACAAGGTGATTCACTTGTCAAAGTTTGACCCACTGAACAGATGAAGAGTTGGAAGTACCTGATGTGTTCTCAAGTCCAAATGGTTGCACGATGATGCAAACAACCTGTTGTTGCTCCCGATGCACAGATCTCCTGGTGTTGAAGACTCTGCTAAATTAATTCCTTCTCATCAATTGTAAATGTTACAAGTTACCAAGTCACTAATTTCTGAAGTAGGTGATCACCTTTTTTTTGGGTGTGGATGGGGGGGTGGTTGGTTATGAAAATATTCATCAGTAATAAACAATCGGAGCACGGGCTGTAGCTAACAGCTGAACAGGGGGAACTTTGGCAACCTTTGATTACTGAATGATCGACAAGTACAAAAGCTCAAGGTAATATTTGCATAGTGCAGTCTTTCTTATTCAATCGTTAGTCACGTGTACACTGAACTTTCTCGTTTTGGCTTGTGGTGGTACATAAGTTGCTATCTATTTGTTTTTTCATCACTAAGTAAGTCTTGAGGTGAAGAAAATAGTGTGGATCTGTAGCCAGATTACCTTGGTCCTAAGGAAATCCTACTTTTCCCGAGCTTTCATTCTGTGATGATTATTATCATTGTATTAAACAAGTGAACTCAGCAGAACATGCTTTCTTTATGCTTATCTCCACGTCTAATACATTCCTTTTGATTTGAAGAGTTTCAACAAGGAGCTTTCACAGAAACTACAAGTTCAGACACAAAGGCTAGAGTTGCTGACTGTTCAAGGCATGACAAGTGAACAATAAATCCGGCCAGAGAGCATACTGGTTCTCGAAAAGTTATGAGATTTCTTGAAATGATTTGTTCACTATAATGTTATATCTTGGTTCCCATTTTCGTCCGTTCTGTTAGGTGCACTGTTCTTTATAATAACCTCTTTTACATATTTTGCTATGTTGGATCTTGATTAGCTCTTTCTCTTGTCAATGGGAAAATACATCTATTAACATGTTATCTCCAGAATATACTCGTACTGTGAATGCAGGGAGCCTAGACACACATTTAACTAAGCTCGTTCCTTGGGTGTGCTGGGATGCTTGACAATTTTAGAAGATGGATGTTTAAGTTTGATGGGTTATTATGCCATTGCAGGTCCTGACATTGGTGAAGCTGACAGAAACAATTCTGGAGATTGAAATGTCTTCTGACTTCCAAGGGTGTGATGATACGGACAATTTGTTGTTGCTCACAATGCACAGACCTGCTGGTGTTGAAGATTCTGCTGATCAAGAGCAAATGATACAAAATATCATTTCTTTAATTTCTGAAGTGAGTGATTGCCTTTTTTTTTTTTTTTTTCTCTAGGTGGGTACGGGGTTGGTTGTAAAAATTTTCCATCAGTAACTTACAATTGTAATACTGGCAGTAGATAATGGCTGAAAAGGAGGAAATAGCACAAGATTTGGTAACCAGTAACTTCTTCGATAATGGTAAAGTGCTGGACTTAGATACATGTAACAGACTCATGTTGGCCATTTCTAGCAGAGTCAAATTAAGACAACTTAGGATCAACTACACTGCCTTCTTCCTGTTGTGAAATTCAAATGGATGTCCAGAATGCTTTTAATATAAAGGCTTGGAATTTCTCCTTGTTTGGACTACCAAAGACTAGAAATGTTCCTGGTGCCAACATGAATCAAAACTAGATGTGGCTCTGGAACTGATTAATCCAAGCATGTATGGTTCCAAACTAATCCAAAACAGCAAATTAATAAAATGTGGCTCACAATTGCACGAAGAGGACAGAGAAATTTCCAAATTCCAACCTTAGAATTACAGAGCTAAATTCTTGAATATTAGTACAATTCTGAAATGCAGAGGAATTAAGCTTCTACCTTAACTGTCAGACTAAGGTATTCTGAACATCTTTTTGTCTCATAATGATCAATAAATATAGTATATCTCACGACAGGGAGCGCAGGTTAAATATAAAGCGATAAAATAAATGGAACGGATAATTTTGTTTGAAATATGACTTCTGTTCTACATTACTATGATTATTGTCAGCCATGTCAGGGGAAAAAAATGATCTCAAGCTCTCACAGAACATCAGCCTCATTCGTGGCTTTGTTTTTCATTTTACCCGGATTAATTTTGATATTAAGAAAGTAGACCACATAATGGAGTTGGGGAGCTATGACTCCAGATAGCGCCCTCATTTCTGATAATCATGTAACTCATAATGAGCCATGGCTACTGCACAGTTGGTCATTCAAATCCAAATTCACTTTCACTCCTGTAATACGAATGTAAATTTGAATTTAACTAGATAATCCAGTTACCAATACCAATCGAAAATATTTTTGAATTCAGAAGAAGTATGCATTAAATAATCAGAAACAAAATCATGGCATCTCCTAAGACGGTAGAACCGTTGATTGTATGCCTGATTAAATCTGCACGTCTTTCTATAAAAAATGACCAGAAAGCTAGCAATCAAAAGCTCAGTGGCAGCCAATTTTATTGGTTATGAATATATGCTGTGTTTGCTTGGATTTTTCTAGCTTAGCTTTCTCCGAAGACGATGGTGGTGTTACGATGTGGGTATAATATCAGAAAACTAGCAATCAAAATCATGGGGCTTCTATCTTCACTGCTGACCATAACCTACAGGTGGAGGAGGGCGAGGGGGTTACTCTGAGCTATGAGCATTATTGGATGCGGTTATTATGATAATGTGTCTCCGTCGCGTTGGAGGAGCAAGTGTTGGGATGAAATTGATAATGAAGCTGTTTCCTAGAGGACCATTGAAGCGAAAGAACTGCTGACTCTAAACTAGTTTGACTTGTTCGAAGTTGTATAAAAAACACATAGAAATAGAAAGAGATATAGAAACAACCACAAACGTAAAGAAAAGAGCATAAAAAATGAATAGAAACGAGTAACATAAAAAATAAGAAATGAACATAAACAAATCGAAAATAATAAAAACGGACACAAATGAACAGAAATGAATCAAAACGAATAGAAAACATAAATTGATGAGGGTTGTTATGTAACTTCGAAGAGGCAAGTCATAAGCAAAAGATACAATTATGTGTGTTTCCATTGTCACATTTTGAGGAGCAGATGGCAGATCAAGATGTGAACAGTTGATCACGAGTGACGATGAGTTAAATTTTGATCCAGCAGAGACGTAAAGATGCTGAATCTATGGATTCTAGTTAATTTGTTTTCTTTGTTCAAAGTATAATAACACCACAATTTTAGGAAACGCAATACTCTTTCCATTTCAAAACGTAATACTTTCTCTATTTCAAAATATATGTCACTCTAATTAATTTTTTTCATTTCACAATATTTGTCACTTTATAATTCTAATGACTTAATAATAATTAGTTTACTAATTTATCTTTATTAATTACTTTATTTCTCTCATTTTCTCATTGATTTCTTCATTTTTAATAAAATATTAAGCAACTTGATCTTTTAATATAAATTTTATTATATATTTAGTGTTTTCTTAATAGTATCTCATAACCTTAAAACGATATATATTTTAAAATGAACCGAGTAATAATTATACTTTGAATCATAATCATAAAAGTTGAATAGAAACGTCAATTTCAGTGTATGCAAAATCCAATAACATGGCTGGAATTTGCGTGATAAAATGTCTTGAAATTCTTTTCCTGATAAATAATTCAGCACTTTGGTCGCCACTACCGCCGAAAGTCAGTGAAAATGTCGAGGCTTAAATATTAAAAAAAAGACTAATTAGTGTCTAGAAGTTCTTTTCCTGATAAATTATGTTAACTTCCCAGCAGCAATCATTTTGATAAACTCCACTAATATATGTCTAAAAAGTCCAAGAGAGGTTACATGGAAATTTCCTTATGAGGTTTTATAAATATTTTTTCTAACTCTCAATTTTTCAAGCTATTATTGGAGTTAGGGATTGATAATTTATGGTCATAATGACAATAATTTATAGTCGGAATTTTATCGAAAATAAAAATTTGAAATTTTTAAAAGAGAAGAGAGAAAGGAACGTGCATTATTAATTATGAGCAAAAAGTGTCGAATTGTAGGCAAAGTCGAGTTACTAGTTACCGGAGGACAACAAGTCCCTTGGTTTAAGTTTTTATAAGGGGAAAGGTTCGTGGGATATCAGGGTTTAGGTAAGGGGGAAAAGGTGAGAGGAGAAGATATTTTTATAATTTCAGTTTTATGATAATGAGATGAAAATGTTAAGGTGATAAAAAATAATTTGAAAAGTTCAGAAATTAAAAAGAAAACATTTATCGAAACCCAAAGAAAAGTAAATGAAAATTCTTCTTTAAAAATTTTGTGAAAGGGGCAGCAGGCATCTATCGATGATCAAGACTCATGAGCCATGAGCTTGAGCTCCTAAGGCAGTGAGCTTATAAGCTCTTACTCTTATCCCAAACTGGAAGAGTTTTTGAAGAGTGGTATGAGAGGAAGTTGGATTGTAGTGACTACACGTTCAGAAAAGACAGCCATAGCTATAGGAGATAAGCAATCGTATAAGTTGAAAGGATTGTCAGATAAGGATTCGTGGCATCTATTTGAGATTACATTTGGACAAAGGGATGACCATGAATATTCTTCTAATTTGGTAGAAATTGGTCAAGGAATTGTTGAAAGATGTGCTAATGTTCCTCTTGATATAAAAGCAGTAGGAAGTCTTCTTTATGGTCAAGGCAAAGATAAATGGACATCATTTCAAAAGACGAGGTTACTTAAGAGTGGGGGGCTGGTGGCATAGAGTGTATATTGAAACTTAGTTACCATCATCTTGATTCCCCATTAAAAACATGCTTTAGTTATTGTGCTATATTTCCCAAAGATCAGGTCATCTACAAGGAGATGTTGATCGATCTTTGGATGGCACAAGATTATATTATTCCTTTGGAGGAAGGTCAAAGTGTAGAAGATGCTGGTGAGGAATACTTTTCAATTTTGGTAAAGAGATTTTTTTTCAAGATGTTCAAGAAGATGAATTTGGCAACATTTGTTCATGTAAAATTCATGACTTGATGCATGATATTGCTCAAGAAGTAGCAGGGAAGGAGGTTCTCCCAATATATGATCCTACCATAGAAACATTGGACAACAAAACTCGACATCTATATGAAGTTTATGTGGGGGTTGGCATAGAGGTGTCTTTTTCTAAGACTAAGATTCGTACATGTCTTTGCGTTGGTAGCCTCCATAGACAACCTACAATTTTGGATATGCTACTGAGAAGTTTGACATGCCTAAGGACATTAAGCTTGAGTGGGTTACAAATCAAACATTTGCCAAGTGCCTTAGGAAAGTTATTACATTTAAGGTATCTTGATCTATCTAAAAATTGTGGCCTAGAGATGCTACCTAAGTCAATTACGAAGCTACTAAATCTTCAAACCTTAGACTTGGGAGGGTGTCTATTGAAAGAGTCGCCCAGAGATTTGTCGAACCTAGTTAAGCTTCGGGTCTTATATATAGATGATTTGTTGCATGAACTTAACAGAATGCCTTGAGACATGGGAAAACTGAGTTGCCTTGTAATGTTGCCAATGTTTGTAGTAGGTGATAGAAATTCTACTTTGAGACACAATGTTATTGATCAAATGGAAGATCTAAAAGCTCTTGAGAACCTAAAAGGCCGGTTGGTTATTAGGATTCTTGCAAATTGTGAGTATTCAAAGGGCGATGGTTGGGAAGGAGGATATATATGCAATAAGGAACATCTCATCAGTGTTTGTATTGAGTTTCCTTATGAAGACCATATGGTGGTTTACGAGCAAGAATTATTACTAAATGATCTGCAACCACATGATAATCTCAAACAATTGAAGTTGATATACTATCAAGGGATGAGAATGCCGAACTGGGCAATGGTAGATCACTTGGAAACCTTTCTCCCAAATCTGAGAAACGGTGGAGAGGGAGAGGGAGAGGGAGAGGAGGATGATGGGATGCCATGGCTAGCCTTCATCAGAGCCTTCGTTCCGTGAGACTATTTAAGCTTCCAAAGATGGCGAGTTTACCAAATGGAATGAAATATCTCACTGCCCTCCAATCCCTTCAAATTTGTGATTGTGGAGGATTGGAATCACTGCCAGAATCAATGCGACAACTCACCTCTCTCCAAACCCTTCAAATCTTGCGCTGTTCTGTAGGCCTATGGAGACGATGTCAAGATCACAACGGGGAAGACTGGCCTAAAATTCAACATATCCCACGTCGTCGTATTACTTACTAGTTGGCAGTGAACAGGCAAGCCCATCCATTTTACTCATTATTGTAAGCAAAAGGTCTACTGTTATATGATTTCTTGATAATGTTTCTTTTCATGATTCCTTGATTCTGATTAAAGATTTTAAATAATTTTATTGACAGGGGACAAGTTCGATTATACACCTTGCTTTTTTTTTTTTTATTTTTATATCGTTAAAATAAATTTTTTTGTATTGTAGTTATGAACTTGATAATTGAGTACTGGATACATACTGAGTTGATGCGTATGCTCAAGATTTGTTTTGGGTTAGTGAGTGTGCAAGTATATTGAGTTTGGGGCCTTTATTTTTAAGACCAATAAGGTAATTTTCTGGCTTAATTCTACATGATTTTTCTCAATCATTGTCCATCTCTTAATTATCCCTTCTCAGGGAAATGGTCACCCCTTTCAGACTAATTGCACCATGTATACTTTTAGGTATCTCAAAGGTATTGAAATATTTACAAAAGTAATCTTAAGATATTAATTTATTATATTCTAAATGTGATAGTATTTAAGTATTTTCAAAGGTAGTCTTTTTCTCCGATTTGTTAATCCTCTAGTTTTTGCAATGCCAATGGTAAAAAAGAGGAGTAAGACCTCTTGACCTCGTAAAATGTTATGCATGTCTAATGAATTCTTTCGTTCTTTTTTGTTCTCAACTTTCGATTGATAAACTTTTCTTTTCCGCTGAAACCTAAATATACAAGGCATTGGTTTACATGAACCCTGATAATTACAGAAACTCACTATCTGATGTGTCTTGTTTTAGATATTGAAAACATCTATAGGGGCAATAAAGTGGACTAACTAAGAGTGTGATAGTTTTTTTGTTTTGAAGGATTGTAGAGCTTATGTTCGATTGTACTCTGAAAACACGCATTATTCTTCTGACGAGATGGAAAAACAAGATGTGCCTTGAACCAATGGCCGGAATAAGCGATAATGTGCTTGCTTGAGTACTTGTGCGTCTTATCAATTGAACTCATCAAAATTTAATTGAATTGTATTCTTATCAACTCTTTTGAATCTTCAAAATTATCAATTCTTTATTTCCATCGTTGTAATTTTTATGTTATGGCACATTAATCATATGTAACCTAATTGACCTCCGTAAATTGTATTTTGTGAGTTTATTAATAATATCGGTTTGAGCTATTATTTCGTATTAATTTTTCTAACAGGAATTTGGTGGTTCGGTGTCCGAGGTGGCGGCAACGGGCGTTGGTCGAGTAGTGTCGGGCGCCGGAGTCGGCCAGGGTGGCGGCGCCAGCCCGGTCCAGTGGCAGCAGCAACGGCACGGGCAGGACAGCCCGCTTGGCGCAGAACGAGAGAGAAAAGGAGGGGAAAAGAAAGCTGTTGACAACTACGGGGTGGCGGCCAGGGGCGGCGGCGGCTTGCTCGTAGCGGAAGGGTCCGGCGGTGGCAGCATCAGCGGCAGTGAGGGGAGTGGAGGTGGAGAAGTGAGAGAAACATGGAAGGTGACTGATATGTTTACTTAGTTTTCCCACCCCCTCATTTCCTTTTCACCGATATATTGCCCGAGACTTCTACAACCTCCTTCCTTCTTTTTTTCTTTTTCTTTAGGATATGTTTGGATTAGAGGTTAAGGGAGGGGAAGGGAGGGGAGGGGTTCCCTTTGATTTCCCTTGTTTGGGATAAAATAGAGGGGGTGAAGGTGGGGGAACCGTTCCCCCACCCCCTTCACCCTTATTGTTGATTTTTCATTCCCCTCCAAATTGAGGGGAAAAGGAGGAGGGGAATAAGATAATGAATAAAAAATAATTTTATTTTATTTAATTATATTTTATTTCTTCTTATTATGACATTATCTGTTCTTATTTCCCTTCAAATTTCTCTTTTTCTTTTATTTTTCTTCCAAAATAATTATATATATATATATATATATATA
This sequence comes from Talinum fruticosum, assembly GCA_021018815.1. Lineage (NCBI taxonomy): Eukaryota > Viridiplantae > Streptophyta > Magnoliopsida > Caryophyllales > Talinaceae > Talinum > Talinum fruticosum. The sequence goes on from JAITYX010000059.1 coordinate 4,058,855, forward strand.
TATAAACATTAGGGTTAAACTAATATTCTATTTTACAGTTCGTCATGAAGGTTAACACCTCTTCATTTTTTTTTTCCTTTAGTTAGTAACTAATCTAAATTCATATGTTGCCTACTGTTTTTGGTCCAAATTATTAGCTTAAGTTTTTTTTTTAAATTCGTAATTATAATGAATAAAGTAGATGATATATATGTTAATCACTATGAATATACATTTGGACATTAATATCTTTATCGTTCTCCTACTTTTGTTTTTTTTTATTATATTTTGGGTGCTTATATTATTTAATTAATTAATTTTATTTTACTTTGGGTAATAATTTATAAATAGAAAAAATAATTATTAAAAAAATAATTTTTTTGGTGGAACGTTGCTAGGGAAATGAGTTCCTTGTACTAAATTTAAATTCCTTGTACAATAATAATAATAATAATAATAATAATAACAATAATAATAATAATAATAATAATAATAATAATAATAATAATAATAAGTAACCTCCATTCCCCTCCATTTTAAATCCAAACAAGAGGAAGAAATCTTTCCTCCCTTCCCTTCCCCTCCCTTCCATTTACCTCCCCTTGATTATCCTCCCCTCCCCTCCCTTTGTTATATCCAAACAGAGGGTTAGTCTTATAAACTTTAATATCTTCTTATCTTTTATTATTGATTTTACCACATGATTAAGTGCTTAACCACACATTTGACCCATTCTTATTTGCTTATATATTAGATATTTTTAAACTTTTTTTATTCACTTTTAAATCATATTTGAGACAAAATTTTGCTTTTATGCGAGTGTATGTACATTTTCTTCCCACAAATGTAAACTTGTACGAATTATCCATTATTATTTGTAATTATCAAATTTGTGCGCTTTTTTAATTTTGGTTTCAAGCTTTTCATGGCTCACTTGCTCCTAAACAGTATTAGGACGATAAAATACAAATTTAAAGTAATTAAATACGTTTAAATTTCGGGGCCTTACATTTTATAAAATTGAAAAGTCATACAACATTTATATTAGTAATCTTCTAACAAGAATATCATGCTCCTTAAAGCATAAGCTTTCATAAGCCATATTTAAAATAATATAATAAAATATATCATAATTAGGAAAAAAAAACGCATGTGGCAAGTGAGAGCATATGCTCCGAGAAGCATATAAGAAATTAAAACTTCAACAAAGTTAATGATAAACATTTCAATCGACTGTATACTTGTATCATTATTCAAGTCATAAATCTTTTTTAAATCAATATGTTTTTTCTCAAATATTCACAAATTATAGTGTAACTTCATACAACAAATACTTTTATGATATAATATACATCCAATTTTAATGAAAAATCATCTTGATTGAGTCATTGAACTTCCATTGTCTAATCATTGCCAATCAAATCAATAAATAACTGATAAAAAAATATAAAAATAATACAGCGATCCAAAACTTGTGCAAAATAAATAAAAGAAATAACTTTAAAAAACGAGAAATAAAAATCTAAAAAGAAAACCCTAACTCTTATAAGAATACAGGAGAGAAAAATTATTAAACCAAAACAACAATATCACTATATATTAAAATTGATTTTAAAAAAAGTAAAAGAGATATCCTATTGAAAAGGCAGATAAAAATCCTAACAATCTAAAACAGAGAATGAAAAAAGTGATACAAAACATCTGTTTAAAGATTAGGAGGAGATATCCTAACCCGAAACAACTATGGTAATTGATAAACCTCGTTTTGCCGGTTTTAAGGCATTATTTAGCCCAATTCCGTGATGATTTCAATGATATTTATTTAGTTTTGGGTTAGATTTTGCTCATTTTCTCTTTATCGTCACCTAAGTTCGTAAATCTCTTTATTACGGGTTTTGGGCTTAAATTTGAGAGATTCGAGGTAAATTTCATGAAAGCGATGAAGAGGAGAGTTCGGGCCCAAGAGGAGGCAAGGAAGAAGCCTAAAGCACATCAATAGACCTTGCACGGCCCCTGTGCGACTTTCGCACAGCCGTGCGAATCATCCGAAAGTTGCTTGCATTTCGCACGGCCCCCTGTGCGACTTTCGCACAGCCGTGCGAAGCGACCAGAGAGTGAAGCAATTTCGCACGGCACCTGTGCGACTTCCGCACGGCCGTGCGAAACGAGCAGAGAACACGAACGCGGCAGATTTTCGCACGGTACCCGTGCGACTTTGCACTGGCCGTGCGACTACATTTTCGGCGATTATTTAAGTTTCCTAATTGTATTTGTGAAGGGATTCTATTCCATAATTTGGAGATTTTTAGCTAGGGTTTCGTGGGCAGCTACGAGAGGAGACTCAAGAACACCCATTATTGTTATTCTACTTCAAGTTTTTATTATTGAATCGCATCAAGTTTTTCATTCGGTAATCGTAATTTCTTCTCTTTATCTTTTCTTCATAATTTCTCTTTGTTTCGCTATGGCTATTTTCTTCAATCTTTGTCAATTGTTTAGTATCATGTTTAGGGGCTAATTTCTTTACTTAGGTTGGGATTGATTCCTATTATGCCTTGATAATCATGAATTGAGTACCAATTGGGTTGTTCTATGCTTTTTAGGTTAGAATTCACTTCGTTCATCACTCTTTCATTGATTGCCTCGAGAGAGGACTCATATGCTTTTATTAGGGTTTTGTGGAACATCGAAAGATGAAAACTTACCTAGAATGACGTTGTGAGCGATTAGAACTTTGATATGAAAATAATTAAGGTCTTAATTGGGGGTTGTGAGATGCATTCATTGTAATTTTGCCTTTATTAATCCCATGAAAATAGGTGATTGGATTGTGCAAGATTAGTCTTTGACCTTCGAAAGTAGGCAAAGATAGGCTTAATTGGTGTCTCCCTCTTCTAAACTATTAGCATAGGCAAATCTCAAGCGGTATTCGATTCTAGTTTCAGGCATATTAGTGTGATTAATCCCAATCTAAGGCCTTTTAATTCATCGGTTTCTCTTAATTTTTTTGTTATTAGTTGATCCAAAAAACAAAATCATCGTCGAACTGAGTTTTTACCTAGATTAGAGTTTTTAGGTGGATTTAGTATTTGAAAACGAGTTCCTTGTGGACACGACCCGTACTTGCCGGTTCCTAGCTACGGCTACACCGTGCACTTGCGGTATTATATTTCTTTTCAACAAGTTTTTGGCGCCGCTGCCGGGGAACTTTGTTCTTTTGAGTACTAAATTTGCTTTTAGACTTGAAACTAGGTCTTGTGTTCTTGTCTCGGTACCTATCTTTTCTTGATTTACTGCTTGAATCTGTTCACGCTTGGTATAGTTCTTGTTTTTGCATGCGTAGGAGGAGTCGAAGGGGAGAGAAATTATCCCACTTGACCCCGAAATCGAAGCAACAGACAAGATCAATAAGCGCAGCTGCGAGAAGGCGGAGAAGAGAGGAAAGAATGGCGGAGCAAGGACCGCAACCGAGACCGCTAGGGGACTATGCCATCCCTAGTGCGTCCGGGGTAATTTCGGCCATCGTTGGGCCGAATGTCGCTGCTGAGGATTTTGAGGTAAAGATGTCGCTCATTCACTTTGTGCGGCAAGATGCATTTGGAGGGCTTCCTAGCGAAAATGCCATTCGACATATCAACTCTTTCCTAGAGAAGTGTGGGACTGTGAAGATCAACAACTTCACCGATGAAGCCCTCCGCCTCAAGCTCTTTCCCTTTTCCTTAAAGGATAGAGCCAAAGACTGGTTACTAAACGAGGATCCTAACAAGTATGCCACTTGGGAAGCTTTGTCAAAGGCGTTCATGGCAAAGTTCTTTCCCCAAGCAAGACCGCGAAATTAAGGAATGCTATCTCCACCTTTTGCCTGGAAGATGGAGAGTCACTTTATGAGGCTTGGGAAAGATATAAGGATCTCCAAAAGAAGTGTCCCCATCATGGCATTCCCGAATGGATGCTTCTACGAGACTTTTTACAACGGGCTACCTCCCCAAATTCGGATTTCCATAGATGCGAGCTGCGGGAGGAGCTCTAATGGCTAAGGGTGAAGGTGAGGCTAAGGCCCTTATTGAGAACATGGCCTCCAACAGCTATCACTGGGGCGGTGAGAAGTTGGTTCCAAAGAAGGGAGGGATGCACGAGATTGATTCCATAGCTCTCCTAGCTAGCAAAGTGGAGGCTCTCGGTCGGAAGTTAGAGCGAGTGAATGCGAGTGTCTACTTCCAGGTGGCTCCTCAAGTACTGCAAATTAGGGATATGTATTTTGTGAGATTTGTGGAGGACCAGGGCATGTGGCAGCTGAATGCCAAGCTGATTTCCAAACCGTTGAACAAGCCAATGCCCTACAAAATTTTAATTCCAAACCACAAAATAACCCATACTCCCAAACCTACAACCCCGCTCTGGAGGAATCATCCTAATTTCTCCTATAGAAACAATAACCCCTTGCCACCTGGTTTTCAACCTAGGGCCTCTTTCGACCCTACACTTAAACCCCCACCACGAAGTCAAACTTAGAAAGCCTAATGGAAAGCTTCGTTCGGACACGGTCTAGAACAAATGAGGCTTTAGGAGAATCGATCAAGCGAGTTGACTTCCAAGTTTGATGGCATGTCTACTCATCACAAGATCCTAGAGACTCAAATCTCCCAAATAGCCCAACAAGTGAGCCATCTTTCTAGACCTCAAGGGCATTTGCCGGGACAACTCGAGATCAATCCAAAGGGGCATGTCAATGCCATCACTTTGAGAAGTGGGAGAGAGTTAGAGGGTCCGAGGATGGTTGCTAATGAGGAAGATTTTGTTGCTTGAAGAAGAGGAGAAACAGGAGAAGCTCAACTCTGTAATTCAAGGTGTTAAGGATAACATTAGAAGTTCAAAAAGTAAAGCCGAAGCCGAAGCTGTAGTGAAGCTCGTTGAGTCTTACAAACCTCCGGTTCCATATCCTCGGAGGTTAGTAAAGACTAAAGATCGGAAGAAGTTCATCAAGTTCATAGAGATGCTTGCAGAAATTCCATATCAACATCCCATTCATAGAGGCACTTGCTGAGATACCATCTTATGCAAAATTTTTGAAGGACATACTTGTCCAACAAAGGGAAGTTGATTGAGAGTGGGACCGTGTCTCTCACAGCTGAGTGCGGTGCCGTCTTGCAAAACAAGTTGCCCCCTAAGCTTTCGAGATCCAGGCGGTTTCTCTATACCATGCTCTATTGGAGATGTGCCAATTAGCAAGGCGTTGTGTGATTTGGGAGCTAGTGTGAGTGTTATGCCTCTCTCCATCTGCAAGAGGCTTCAAATGGGTGATTTAAAACCTACTTCCATATCCATTCAACTTGCGGATCGCTTCGTGAAACATCCGGTGGGACTCTTAGAAGATGTGCCTCTCCAAGTGGGCAAGATTTTCATCCCTGTGACTTTGTCGTGATGGAAATGGAGGAGGATGCCCGGATTCCAATCATTCTAGGGAGACCTTTCTTAGCCACAGCTGGTGCCATGATCGATGTCAAGAATGGGAAGCTTTCCCTTCATGTAGGAGATGAGAAGATGGAGTTTAATCTCTCCAAAGCCACGGTTGCCCCCACACCTGAAGATTCATGTTGTCAAGTTGACATCTTGGATGAGATTATCAATGGAGTCGAGGTAAACCACAAATTGCAAGTTGATCTTCTTGAAGCACTTTTGACCAGGGAAGAGGTGATTGAAGGACAGAAAGATGAGGCAAAGGAGTATGCTAGGCTCCTTGATGATGCTCCAATCTATGAGCATAGACCACATTCGCTGCCGGCCCTCAATGTGGAGGCTCGGTCCGAAAAGGAAGGTGAGAAAAGAGCCCCACGAGGTAGAGTTAAAACCTCTACCTCCACACCTCGAGTATGAATTCTTAGACCCTAACTCCACTTTTCCGAGTTATTGTCAATGCTAAACTTGAAGGCCCACAACTTGAAAAATTGCTTAATGTCCTTAGAAAACATCGTGGGGCCATTGGGTATAGCATTGACGATATTAAGGGAATTAGTCCTTCATTATGCATGCACAGGATTCTTCTTGATGATGGTCATAAACCCTCTCGACAACCTCAAAGACGTTTAAATCCAAATATGCAAGAGGTTGTGAAAAAAGAGGTTGTGAAATTGCTTGAAGCTGGAATCATCTATCCTATCTCGAGATAGTGATTGGGTTAGTCCGAGTCCAAGTGGTTCCAAAGAAAGGGGTATGACCGTCATTAAGAACGAAAAGAATGAGTTGATTTCTACTAGGACTGTCACCGGGTGGCGCATGTGCATTGATTACGAAAACTGAATAAAGCCACCCGGAAAGACCACTTCCCCCTCCCTTTCATTGATCAAATGTTGGAACGGTTGGCAAAGCATTCCTTCTTTTGTTACTTGGATGGTTTTTCGGGATTTTCCAAATTCCTATCCACCCGAGTGATCAAGAGAAGACAACATTCACATGTCCTTATGGCACCTTTGCCTATCGAAGGATGCCGTTTGGGTTATGTAATGCACCAGCTACCTTCCAACGATGCATGACTGCTATCTTTTACGAGTTCATTGAAAACATCATGGAGGTTTTTATGGATGACTTCTCTGTCTACGGAGGCACTTTTGATGTGTGTTTGGAGAATTTGGCTAAAGTGCTCCATAGATGTGAGGAAGTCAATTTGGTTTTAAAGCTGGGAAAAATGTCATTTTATGGTGCAAGAGGGTGTTGTTTTGGGGCATGTGATTTCTAATAGGGGCATCGAGGTTGATAGGGCTAAGATTGAGGTTATAGAGCGATTACCACCTCCCACTTCGTGAAGGGTGTTAGAAGCTTCCTTGGTCATGCGGGGTTCTATCGCCGCTTTATCAAGGACTTTTCTAAAATTGCTAAACCTTTAACTAAGCTCCTCGCCAAAGATGTACCCTTCGTCTTCACCGATGATTGTCATGAGGCCTTTTGCGGGATTAAAGAGGCTTTGATTTCAGCCCCGATCATTCAGCCACCAGATTGGAGCTTGCCATTTGAGATAATGTGTGATGCCAGCGACCACGCGGTTGGTGCGGTTTTGGGGCAAAAGATAGATAAGAAGCCTCATGTCATCTACTATGCCGAGTAAGACACTTGATGAGGCCCAGCGAGAACTATACCACTGCGAGAAGGAATTGCTTGCGAGTAGTGTATGCAATTGAAAAATTTAGACAATATCTTTTGTGCTCCAAGGTCATTGTGTACACCGACCACTCTGCGCTCAAGCACCTACTGGCCAAGCAAGATGCCAAGCCCCGCCTCATTCGGTGGATCCTACTTCTCCAAGAGTTTGACATAGAGATTCGGGATAAAACAGGAGCGAGAGAATGTAGTTGCGGATCACTTGTCCAGGCTTATTGTTGAGAGTGAAGAAGCTCCCATTGATGATACTTTTCCTGATGAGCACCTATTTGCTGTCCATAAGGGTGTAGTTCCTTGGTTTGCCGACATTGCTAATTTCCTAGCTAGCAAAGTCATTCCATCTGATTTAAGTCCACACCAAAGAAAGAAGCTCTTCCATGATATCAAGTTCTACTTGTTGGGAAGAACCTTTCCTTTACAAGTCTGTGCAAGGATGGGGTTTATAGGAGATGTATCCACGAAGAGGAGATTCGGAGCGTAATTTCCCATTGTCACGACTCTCCTTGTGGTGGACATGCTAGCACTTCAAAAGCTGCAGACAAAAGTTACTGCAAGCTGGCTTCTTTTGGCCTACATTGTTCAAGGATGTGCACAAGTACGTTCATGCATGTGATCGATGCCAACGGACCGGAAATATCTCAAGGAAGAATGAAATGCCCCTCAATTACATTTTAGAGCTGGAAATTTTTGATGTTTGGGGAATTGACTTTATGGGACCATTCCCACCCTCAAAAGGTAATCAATACATCCTTGTTGCTTGTGGATTATGTCTCAAAATGGGTAGAAGCAATCGCTAGCCCCACCAATGATGCTAGAGTGGTGGCTAAGTTCTTTCAAAGGTGATCTTCCCAAGGTTTGGAGTTCCTAGAGTTCTAATTAGTGATGGAGGAACTCATTTTATTGAAAAGAAGTTTGAGGCAATGCTTAAGAAGTATGGGGTACATCATAAGGTCGGATTAGGTTATCATCCCCAAACTAGTGGGCAAGTAGAGATCTCAAACCGGGAAATCAAGTCAATTCTGGAGAAAACAGTTTCGAGGTCAAGAAGAGATTGGGCTGACAAGTTAGATGATGCTTTATGGGCCTATCGAACGGCTTTTAAAACACCTATTGGGACTACACCATTTAGGTTGATTTTTGGGAAACCATGTCACCTCCCTGTGGAGTTGGAGCATAAAGCGTTTTGGGCTATCAAGCACTTAAACTTCGATCTAAAGGCTGCTTTGGGGAAAGAAGGCTGCTGCAAGCTGAATGAGCTGGATGAGATTAGGATGGATGCCTATGAGAACACTAAGATCTACAAGGAGAAAATGAAAAAGTGGCACGACAAGTTTATCAATAGAAGAGAATTCAGGGAAGGAGATCTAGTTCTTTTGTTTAACTCAAGGCTGAAATTATTTCCCGGAAAACTCCGCTCACGATGGTCGGGGCCATTTAGGGTTTTTAAGGTGTTTCCATATGGGGCTGTGGAGATCGGTGCTGGAGCCGATAATACTTTCAAGGTGAATGGTTCGAGGCTCGAAGCATTACCTATCTGGAGAGCCTATAGAGGGAAGGTCTCTTACAACCTCCCAATGCACCAATCGCATGAAAAATCGGGTAAGGGTCAAGCTCGGGACCTAAAACAAGCGCTTTTGGGAGGCAACCCAAGTCCTTTTTAATCGCTTTCAAAAAAAAAAAAAAAAAAAAAAAAAAAAAGGGGAGAGGAAGTTCGCACGGTACCCGGTGCAGAATTCGCACGGCCGTGCGAATCTTCCGAGAGGGCTTCACCATTTCGCACGGTAGAGCTGTGCAGATTCCACACGGCCGTGCAAGTCGGCCAGAGAGTTGGACAAATTCGCACACCCCATCGTGCGCGTTTCGCACACCCGTGCGAGTCTACCCAGACAATTACCCAATGTGCACGGTATACAGTGCACATTTCTGCAGCCGTGCGATTCTTCCGAAGGGCTTCATCATTTCGCACGGTGGATCGTGCGAGATTCGCACTGGCCGTGCGACTTTCGATTTTTCGCACAAAACCCCAATGCCCAGCCTCTCTTCGTCGAGTCCCTCATCCTTTCTCTCGCCGACCACCACCCAGCCCTCGCACCACCATCAAACCACCCGCCGCCGACCCACTGCCGTCGCCCACTGCCGTTATTCACACACTCGGCCACCGCCCTTTTCTCTCTCTCACTCTCCGGTCGCCTGCAACTATTTTTCCCTCTACCCCTCAACTCCACAAATCCCGCAGCCCTCGCAACCACCGTTGCCACCGCCGACCACCACCTGCGGCGCACTGCCATCACCGCAACCTTAGCCGCCGCCGCTGCCGTTGTCTTCTCCCCTGTTCCCTGCTCCATCTCTGAAACTACCGAACTCTCGCCCCTCCTGTTTGCACGTCCGTGTGACCACGAAGCCCCACCTTTGCGAACGCAAAATTGCCCTTTTTCCCCGCTAGCCACCACTTTCCACCGGATTTCCTGTACTCCACGCTGATTTTGGGTTTTGGTGTTCGATTACGGAGTTTTGGTGCTTGAATTCTAGGGTTTTTGAGGTTTGGTGCTCCGAATTTTCTTGTACTCTGCTTGGATTGGGTGTGACTTGCTCTTGAATCAGCTGTTTCACAATGCCACCACGGAAGAAATCCCGCACCACCACCACCACTGGCGCTTCCTCTTCGGCCGGGCCCCTGTGGCCCGAGGTAAAAGCTCTCAACCCCTCGCCATGACAATGTTTTTGGAATTGAGTTTGTGAATGCTTGCACAACGTTCTAAATTCGATGAAATCATGTCTAGAGAGTTTAGTGCACCTAAATTTGTCGATGTGGAGTGGATGACAAACCTAGGATTTTGGGATGATCTTCGAACTTTCTTGTCGAATTTGGAGTCCGCTTGAGTTGGTAACCCGTCGTTTTGGGGTATATGCTAGGCTCGTCTATGAATTTTACAGTTCTTTTAGACTTGACGCCAATCCATCCGGTGATGAGGATTACTTCACGAGTGCATTTCCGTTTAGGAAATCGTACTTTTGTGTTGAGTTTGAGCGAGTTTAATGATGCCCTTGGCCTCCCTCACCACGGCCTTCTTACCTGTCGTCACAAAAACTATTCTTCGGAAGCCTTTTGGGAGTCTATTAGTTGTGCGGCACGGCCGACGTTTCCTCTACGAGATGGACGTTTCCGATACTTTAACCCCCAAAAGAGCAAGGCCACCTTCATTTGTAACCCCATCTTTCGCTATCTCCAGCGTACTCCAGCTAATTCTATTTTTGCTCGTCATGATAGTCGAACACCTGTTAGGAGCTCGGAACTTTTTCTGATTTGGGCAGCCATTAATGAGATCCCCGTCAAGCTGTGGTGCTTTACTTGTTAGAACACATCGGAGACCAGTTAGTCACCAAGGCCACCTGTTTAGCTACCGGTGGTATTGTCACTGCTTTAGTCGTGCGCCTTGGGGTAGGGCTTGATTTATCCTCACTGGCATTGCTACACCACTGGTGGTCTCTCGAACTACGACGCTCTGCACGTACATGAAACTGTTTGTGCTTCAGGACAATGCTTTCTTTGTCAACCATCATGGGGTAGCCCTCTTTCGACTCCCTAATCCTGCCAGGACCACCATTGCGATGAGCGCAGCTCGGTCATATGGTCGATCCAGCTGCACCGGGGCTAGACCCGAAACTTCCACCTTTCATCTTTGGGCCATCCGGGCCATCTGCACCATCCGGGCATCGCGACGAGCCAAGCTAGCTGGACCATCCGGGTGATTCGAAGCACAAGCGGCTCAACAACGTGCTTGGGGTCGACATTCCTCTTCTTACCGGCCCTCCCACTACCGAGTCAATGTTTCGAGTCCATCCTTGATCACCTCAACCGCCTTCAAGTTGGTCGGGATGGTCTGCGCGATTCTATGCATCGGCATCGGATCGAGACGCAGCACGGTTTTGAGCACCTTGATAGCCGATCTTGCTTGGGATGGAGCATCTTGTTCTACACGCTTATGAGCAACTCCGCTGCCCTTACCCTCCCCGGATGGCAACCTCGTGGGCCACCTGGCCCCTATTGATGCACTTGTGAGTTTTGCCCCCTTCCCCTCTCTTTCTTGCATACTTCCTTCATTGGGGACAATGAACGGCTCAAGCATGGGGGGTTCCTCATTGTTCTTCATTGGCATCCGATTTGCTTGGTCGAATGAATTGCGAGAAATTTGGTAGCTGTTGGATGATTCGAGGGTAGTTTAGATGCATATAGTTAGCAATGCATTCATGTAGTCGCATTAGTTTTTGTTTTCCTTATTTCCTTCCTGTTTCTTGCATATAGGACTAAGCATGAGCATATTAGTTAAGATTTTGCATTGTATATTATTTTTCTTTCTTTTGATGTACTCACGAAAGCGATACGAGGCGATGGGCATCTGTAAGCAATTGAGGTAACCACGTTTCCCCCTTTTTCTTCGTTTCCTTTTTGTGAGTTTCTTTTAGTAAGTTTTCCTTACTTCAAAACAAAAAAAAAAAAAAAAAAAAAAAAAGGAGATAGTTTTGAAAACCCCTCTCGTGATGATAATGTGAATAGTGATAGTTGATCTTTGGGCGTGATTGTGTATAATTTGATGGCCCATTCTTGGTGGAATCTTTGTGTGGAAATAAACCTGTGAATGAATTTGATTGTGATGTCTTAAGTTGCTTGCCGGTGTCTTTGAGAATTACTTTACATGATTGGTCAAACTTGAGCATGTGGTAAATCTTTGAGCTAGTTATTGACTTGTGGTGGATAAGCCCGTGAGACTTTGAGCCTTATAGACTAATTCATCAATTTTAGTCTCATGTTTCATTCTTTGTGTGACTCTTCCTTGATGCATACCTCTAGAACTTGCTTTGTTTCTCTTTAAGACCACACTTGGCATGTGCATTGTGTAATATGATAGAGGCATTCATTTGTTTTCAAGCTACATGAGCCAAAAAGCCGTCCCGTTTATTTATACCCTTTTGCTACCCCTTTGAGCTTTAACCTATTTCTTGGTATACCTGCATCTGCTTTACCCATGGCCTATATACATTTCCTATACCTAAGCCGGGTCTAGTGGAGCAATACTTTTGGGTGGTTTTGGATTAAATGATGGAGTGTTTCATTCGGTTTGTAGTTTTGATTCGGGGATCCATGTTGAAAAAAATGATAAGTTCCCCTTTTAGACTCCTTTGGAATTGAGTAGTGTTTATGATTCCCATGCCAATTATATCTATTCTTGAAAGTTTTGAATCTTTTAAAAAAAAAAAAAAAAAAAAAAAAAAGAATGAAAAAAAAAAGGTGAAGAAATAAGTGGTTGGCATGTGGAAAGTTCAAAAAAAGTTGTATGCTCATTTCAAAAGTTGTTCTAAAGCATGTTGTGTTTAAAGAGGTGAATTGGGAGAAAGTTTTTAGTCATGTTTGGAAGTGTTTTTGCTCCTTAGCTGTTAGGCCTCGGCTATCTACCTCCACATATCCCAAATTGGTTCCCCTTTCTACCAATGAACCTTGGCCACGTTACAAGCTTTGAAAGACCTCTTGATTGCAGTTGCATTTTTGCCTCTATAGTGGTGGAGAATGAGAATATGACCAAGCCTATGGTAGGTTGTGTTTTGGAAAAGAGATGTTGAGAGACACCTCAAAAAGAAATTTCAAATGAGATGGAGTGATCCACATTTCCTAAAGTGAGGTTCCACCCGTCAAGCTAGTTCGCCATTTGTTTGAGGGCGTCGTGAATGTTATTGTAGTTCAATATGAGACAATTGTGCGTTACAACCAAGCATTGTAGTCATTGAAGTTTTCAGGCAAGTTTTCATGCAAGTATGACACTTTGAATAGGTTGTCTTTGTGCATGATCATCCCCATTGATTGAGCTGTTAACTTGTCACCTGAGGAGGGTGAATGCGAGATTTTAACCCCGAGATCATTAATTAATAGTCTTGCTTGGGGACAAGCAAGGGCTAAGCATGGGGAGTTGATAAACCTCGTTTTTGCCGGTTTTTAAGGCATTATTTAGCCCAATTCCGTGATGATTTCAATGATATTTATTTAGTTTTGGGTTAGATTTTGCTCATTTTCTCTTTATCGTCACCTAAGTTCGTAAATCTCTTTATTACGGGTTTTTGGGCTTAAATTTGAGAGATTCGAGGTAAATTTCATGAAAAGCGATGAAGAGGAGAGTTCGGGCCCAAGAGGAGGCAAGGAAGAAGCCTAAAGCACATCAATAGACCTTGCACGGCCCCTGTGCGACTTTCGCACAGCCGTGCGAATCATCCAGAAAGTTGCTTGCATTTCGCACGGCCCCCTGTGCGACTTTCGCACAGCCGTGCGAAGCGACCAGAAGAGTGAAGCAATTTCGCACGGCACCCTGTGCGACTTCCGCACGGCCGTGCGAAACGAGCAGAGAGCACGAACGCGGCAGATTTTTCGCACGGTACCCGTGCGACTTTCGCACGGCCGTGCGACTACATGTTTCGGCGATTATTTAAGTTTCCTAATTGTATTTGTGAAGGGATTCTATTCCATAATTTGGAGATTTTTAGCTAGGGTTTCGTGGGCAGCTCCGAGAGGAGACTCAAGAACACCCATTATTGTTATTCTACTTCAAGTTTTTATTATTGAATCGCATCAAGTTTTTCATTCGGTAATCGTAATTTCTTCTCTTTATCTTTTCTTCATAATTTCTCTTTGTTTCGCTATGGCTATTTTCTTCAATCTTTGTCAATTGTTTAGTATCATGTTTAGGGGCTAATTTCTTTACTTAGGTTGGGATTGATTCCTATTATGCCTTGATAATCATGAATTGAGTACCAATTGGGTTGTTCTATGCTTTTTAGGTTAGAATTCACTTCGTTCATCACTCTTTCATTGATTGCCTCGAGAGAGGACTCATATGCTTTTATTAGGGTTTTGTGGAACATCGAAAGATGAAAACTTACCTAGAATGACGTTGTGAGCGATTAGAACTTTGATATGAAAATAATTAAGGTCTTAATTGGGGGTTGTGAGATGCATTCATTGTAATTTTGCCTTTATTAATCCCATGAAAATAGGTGATTGGATTGTGCAAGATTAGTCTTTGACCTTCGAAAGTAGGCAAAGATAGGCTTAATTGGTGTCTCCCTCTTCTAAACTATTAGCATAGGCAAATCTCAAGCGGTATTCGATTCTAGTTTCAGGCATATTAGTGTGATTAATCCCAATCTAAGGCCTTTTAATTCATCGGTTTCTCTTAATTTTTTTGTTATTAGTTGATCCAAAAAAACAAAATCATCGTCGAACTGAGTTTTTACCTAGATTAGAGTTTTTAGGTGGATTTAGTATTTGAAAACGAGTTCCTTGTGGACACGACCCGTACTTGCCGGTTCCTAGCTACGGCTACACCGTGCACTTGCGGTATTATATTTCTTTTCAACGATAATCTGTCTATAGCCTTGAACATGTGAAAGACATATATGAGGCGCATAGATACCCTAAACTCCAAGCCAAAATATTTGGGATATGCATCACAACCGCCACAGACTCAGCTTTGGAGGGAGAGAAATTCCGGATGTTTCAATAGAGTTTCACAGATCGCTTCCAAGTCACGGGACTATGCCTAAGCCTAATCAACAATAGAATCGGGTTTCTTGCTCATATTTGTACAAAGACTAAACACAAAGAGAGGCTCTCGATTTTTGTTTAATAGGGTGTTTATTTTACACGTAATGACCCTATGTACATGAGCTAATTTTCCAGAGTGGTAATGAGATTACACTCATTTCATACCAAAAAAAAAAAAAAAAGATTAGGAGGAGAGAAAATTAAGGACAATAGAAATAAGTCCTTTGTTATTTGAAAACATGTGTTGAAAAAAAGTTCTTCGTTTTTTTTTTTTCAATAGGAGTCTTCACCATTAAACCATTGTGTTAAAAAAGTAACTACATATTCCTAATATTTTAATATAAATATTTTCAACGATTTCACTTGGCAACAAATGAACAAATTTTAAATGAAGCTCGCCCTACAGAAACCCCTCAATAAAATAACTGATTTGTCATATTCAAAAAAAAATTATTTTTAATAAAATTTTAGCTGCGGTAGTAGTAGTCTATGTTTGGAACAAGGACAATATAAGTTCGAATATCCAAAGTCGTACTTATTGAGAAGATTTTTAACTAAATGCTTGCGGCCCCTAAATGAATTAAACCCTTATTCAAACTAAAAAAAATGAATTAACGAAAATAAACAATTCATCTTTGTATCACTCCATATACTTTAACAAGAGAAATTACATATACTCCATCTATTTCACAATAACTGTTGTCTTTATGTTATACGGGATTATAAAAAAATACAAATTTTATGAAAAATTTATGCTAACAAGAGAAAATTTTTTTAAAACAGTAAAATAAAAAATAAATTAGTTAAACTGATAAAATGAAAATAGCTAGTAACTTGGTGAATTTTTTTTTCTTAATTACTGTTATAAACAAAAATCATCACAATTTCGATATCAAAACAATATCACAATCTATACGAAAAAGTCACCGGCAGAAATTCAATATTTCAATGGGTTTAGCTTTATTTACATCAGTTTTGCCACTAAAGTTTGTCCATAGCCAATGCACATTGGTACCATCAATATTAATCACTTTATTTAATTAATTGATTAATTTATCTACTTTCTCCGTTAAAAATAAAATTTTAAATTAAAAAATTAAATTGTTCCCTGATTGTGACAAAATACATGACAAAAGAGAGACAAAAATTAAATAATCATCACACTTTATAAAATACATGATAGCCATTACAGTGATTAAAAATTATTACTCATGCCAGCACATGTAAGAAATGGCCAATGGAGTTTCATCGATATTTACGTCCAATTAATTTAACAATTAAATTACCAATAGTGGGTTTTGTTTTGTGTTTCAGATCAATACTTTCACATCTTAATAATCGCACAAGACATTCACTGGTTTGTTAATTACATTGCTTCTTACTTGAGGAACTCACTTCCTTCGTCATCTGACTACCTCGTTTCGATTTTGTTGGTGACCCTCTTCTCTCACCCAAAATTAAAGAATGGATTTTGGTACAGCACTTTCTGCTGCTCAAACTCTCTTTGCTGCCTTAGAGTGTTCACAACTCAAAGACATCTGCTCCCTTTTAGACTACAAATCTGAGCTTGATAATCTCAAGCAAACTGTTGATACTGTCAAGGCTGTGCTAGACGATGCTGAGTCCATCCAGGATCAAATGGCCCTCTTCAGTCAGGCCCGACTCTTTGTTGATCAGCTCAAGGATGTTCTTTATGATGCTGAAGATTTGCTCGATGTGTTTGCCACCCTTTCCCAGCAGAAGAAACTCATCAACAAGAGTGGTAGCGTCACTAAAAAGGTGCGTAGTCTTGTTTCTCGTTTCAAGTCCCTTGGTGCTGCTCACAAAATGTCCCAAGGGGTTAAGGAAATTAGGAAGAGGTTGGATGCCATTGCTAAGGATCATAATAGTTTGGGTTTTAAGCTCGACTGCCAACCTACACGTAAGAGAAGTAGGGATACATGTTCTTATGTGTATGCCCAAGATATTATCGGGAGAGACGATGATGTAGAGAATATTGTGAGTAAGGTGTTAGATCCTAATGTTCAACAAGACGTTTCTTGCATTACTATCGTGGGAATGGGAGGGTTGGGAAAAACTGCTCTTGCCCAATTGGTATATAACGATCCAAGGATTCAGAAACAGTTTCCCTTGAGGTCATGGACTTGTGTCTCTGATCAAGATCAAAATAATTTTGATGTGACAGCTATTCTTTCTAAGATTTTGCACTCAATCACACAAGAGAACCATAAAAACTTTGAATTGGAAAATCTTCAGAAACAACTTCAAGAGCAACTTGTAGGAAAGAAGTTCTTTCTAGTTTTGGATGATGTCTGGAATGAGGATCGCCTTCAATGGGTTGAATTGGAGAAATATTTGAAGAGTGGTATGAGAGGAAGTTGGATTTTAGTGACTACACGTTCGGAAAAGACAACCACAGCTATAGGGGATAAACAACCGTATAAGTTGAAAGGATTGTCAGATGAGGATTCATGGCATCTATTTGAGATTACAGCATTCGGACGAAGGGATGAGCATGCATATTCTTCTGATTTAATAGAAATTGGTCAAGGAATTGTTAAAAGATGTGCTAATGTTCCTCTTGCTATAAAAGCAGTAGGGAGTCTTCTTTATGGTCAAGGCAAAGATAAATGGACATCATTTCAAAAGACTAGATTACTTAAAAGTGGGGGAAGGTGGCATAGAGCCTATATTGAAGCTTAGCTACCATCATCTTGATTCCCCATTAAAGACATGCTTTAGATATTGTGCTATATTTCCTAAAGATCATGTCATTGAGAAGGAGATGTTGATAAATCTTTGGATGGCACAAGATTATATTTTCCCTTTGGAGGAAAACCAAAGTGTAGAAGATGCCGGTGAGGAATATTTTTCAATTTTGGTAAAGAGATGCTTTTTCAAGACGTTGAAGAAGATGAATATGGTAATATTATTTCCTGTAAAATTCATGATTTGATGCATGATATTGCCCAAGAAGTAGCAGGGAAGGAGGTTCGCGCAGCATATGATCCTACAAAAGAAACATCGGACAACAAAGTTCGACATCTATATGATATGGATATAGGCATAGAGAGGTCTTTCTCTAAGACTAACATTCGTACATGTTTTTGCATTAGCAGCCTATGGATGGAGAGACAACCCATAGCTTTGGATATGCTACTGAGAAATTTCACATGCCTAAGGACATTAAGCTTGAGGAGATTAGGAATCCAAGATTTGCCAAGTGCCTTAGGAAAGTTATTACATTTAAGGTATCTTGATCTAACTAAAAATAACGAGCTAAAGATGTTACCGAAGTCAATTACGAAGCTTCTCAATCTGCAGACCTTAGACTTAAGGGGTTGTCGTCTTTTAAAAGAGTTGCCCAGAGATTTGCCAAACCTAGTTAAGCTTAGGGCCTTATACATTGAAGGTGATTATATGTCCAAGCTTAATGGAATGCCTCGAGACATGGGAAAAATGAGTTGTCTTGTGAAGCTACCGGTGTTTTTAGTAGGTGATAGAAATTCTACTTTAAAACGCAATGTTGTTGATCAAATGGAAGATCTAAAAGCTCTTGTAAACCTAAAAGGTGAGTTATTTATTTCGATTCTCGCAAATTCCGAGTACTCAAAGGGAGATGGTAGGGAAGGAGGATATATAAGCAACAAGGAATATCTCATCAGTGTTCGTATTTTCTTTCCTGGTGGAGACAATATGGAGGTTTACGAGCAAGAATTATTACTAGATGATCTGCAGCCACATCAAAATCTCAAAGAATTGAAATTGGAATACTATCAGGGAATGAGAATGCCGAGCTGGGCAAGGGAACATCACTTGGAAACCACCCTCCCCAATCTTGTTAAGATTGAACTATATGGTTGTCTTAGGCTACAACATATGCCGTTACTAAGGAGATTATGTCATCTAAAAGTGCTCAGGGTTGGTTATATGGACGACTTGCAGTACATAGAGAGTAGAAGAAGCAATGGTATTATGAATGATGCTTCTGGATCTCATACATTCTTTCCTTCCCTCAAAAACTCATTCTTAGAAGACTGCCAAAGTTGAAAGGATGGTGGAGAGATGATGATGATACCAACGGCAACCAAGAACCCTGTCCATTGCCATCATTTCCCTGTCTTTCCAAGTTGCGGATTGACGATTGCCCCAACTTGACATGTGTTCCTGCCTGTCCCACGGTAGAAGAATTGAATTTGTGGTGGGAATCAAACGAAATGATGAGAATAATGAATGGTAATGCTATTCAATCTGCAAATTTCAAATTAAGATATGTTTCGGTTTCTGAAGGTAATGCCCAGATTCTCAAATGGGCGTTGCCAATAGAGGCTTTTCAAGGTGTTCAAGAGATGTCGATAGGACGGGATTCGGAGATAGAGAGTTTATCACAACTTGAGGAGGTGTTCCGCAGCTGCTCCTCATCCTTGCGACTCCTACGAATTTGGAATTGCGATAAATTGAAAAGTGTGTGCGGAGGGTTGGAGCATCTCACTGCCTTGGAGGACTTAAGATTATACGATTGTCCGAATCTGAATCTGAGCAACGGCGGAGAGAGCGAGGGAAAGGGAGAGGGAGAGGAGGATGATGGGATGCCATGGCGTAGCCTTCATCACAGCCTTCGTTCCTTGACTTTATATCGTCTTCCAAAGATGATGAGTTTACCAAATGGGATGCAATATCTCACTGCCCTCCAATCCCTGGCAATTCTAGATTGTGAAGAACTGGAATCACTGCCAGAATCAATGCGACAACTCACCTCCCTCCAAACCCTTGAAATGGGGGTTGTTACGAAGGCCTACGGAAACGATGTGAAGATCACAGCGGGGAAGACTGGCCTAAAATTCAACACATTGGACGTCGTGATATACGGTAGACCAGTTGAGTCCCAGTGAAAAGGCAAGCTCATCCATTTTACTTGTTTATTTTTTTCCATTAAAACCTATCCCACATGATCATATTTAAAAGTCGGTAGTGAACAGGTAAGCCCATCCATTTTACTTATTGTCTATTGTTTCGGTTATTGATATAATTTCTCTTTTTTTGGTTAAAAGGTGTAATGTTATATGGTCTTTTGATAATGTTTCTTTCCATGATTCCTTGATTATGATTAAAGATTTTGTGATATTGTTTTATTATTCTCAACTTTCAGTTGATAAACTAGCTTTAGATAAACAAATAATTTTCTTTTCCAGCTGAAACTTAAAATACAAGGCAACTAATTATAGAAACTCACTATCTGATGTGTTTTGTTTTAGATATTGAAACTTAGACTTTAGCATGGATAGTTATCTCTTGTGTGCAATGAAGTGGACGAGGAAAATAGTGGCTAGAATAAGCAATAATGTGCTTGCTTGAGTACTTGTGCATCTTATCAATTGAACTCCTCGACATTTATGTGAAACATCGACTTGTATTCTTATTAACTCTTTTGGATCTTCAAAAGTATCAATTCATTAATGAAAAAACAAAAACAAATTTCAGCGAATGGTGCAGCTCTTCTTTCTATTCTTAAAGGTTTCGAGTGGAGCCGATATGAATTGCTAGAGCTATTCTACTTCTTCCTCTTGAATGAATACATACCGTACTTTTTATCATTTTCTCTTTGAAGTCTCTTGATGACTCTTTTAAGGCTCATTATCCAATTCCCTTGATTCTTTTAACACCACTGCATTCAATTTCAAATACCAGATTAGAGGGCGGTTTCCCACGCTTCCTTGGGTTTCTCATGAATGACACTGCTTGGACTTCGAGGATATTTTTAGGGAGAAAAAAGGTAAATATTATGCCAAGCTGATTAGTTTCATATTGAAATACTATATATGATGTCATAATATGGTGACTGAACATCTTGTACTCGCATCTTATATCAACATCTGTCTTGATCTCCCTAGTTGCTAAGACCATAATGGCATTATTCAGTGCGGGCAACTCAACTTTACTTAGTTTACTTTTCATTTTACCTCGAGTACTGTGTAAGACATTAGAACTTCCGATATGGGTCTATGGACAATCGACACCCAATCTTAGGCCCCCTACCCTATATTGAAACCCAAAACGAGGTTGAAACTCAAATAATGGGCAAATCACAAATGGAACAGAATCATGCAGATTTAGGATCAATTACCCATTGCCTTCCTCTTGTTGTGAATTTCAAATGGATGTCCTGAAATGCTTTTACTTTCTTATTTCTTTTGGGTGTTGTTGGTTGGTTGATAAAGTGGTTTATCAAAATTTTACCCATTGGCAGATGCAAAGCATTTGTTATTCGTTACGATCATGCACAAATGTTTCAAGATATCAATTCACTAATTTCCGAACTAAGTGATTTTTTTCGACAGGGAAGAATGGGTGGTTGGTTGCTAAAATATCTCATCAGCAATTAACAATTGGAGCATTGGCTTTGGATAAAGGCGGAAGAGGAGAGAAAAGGTGCCAACTTTGGTGACTCAAAGATTGATCAACAAGTACGAGAGATGAAGGTAATATTAGCTGAGTGCGGTTTATTATTAACTATGAATTTCAATGCTTGGCAAGCTATTTTCTTGTACACTTTGTTAAACCTCGTTTTTATCGGTTTTTAAGGCATTATTTAACCTAATTCCATGATGATTTCAATGATATTTATTTAGTTTTGGGTTAGATTTTGCTCATTTTCTCTTTATCGTTACCTAATCTCGTAAATTTCTTTATTACAGGTTTTTGGGCTTAAATTTGAGAGATTCGAGGTAAATTTGATGAAAAGCGATGAAGAGAAGAGTCCGGGCCCAAGAGGAGGTAAGAAAGAAGCCTAAGACACATCAAGAGAAGTTGCACGGCCGTGTAGATCATCGGGCGAAGGGCCCGAAGTCAAGGAAGGCCGCATGGCCCCCTGTGCGCATCTTGCACGGCCGTGCGAGAAGTTACGGAAGTTGAAGTCGTGCACGGTACCCCGTGCCAAAGTTGCACGTCCTGTGCAAAAGAGGCAGAAAGTTCAGGCATTTCGCACGGCCTACCGTGCATAACCTGCACGGCCGTGCGAAAATCTCGTGCGACGTTGTTTCGGCGGCTTTATAAGCGTTCTTTGTTTATTTTTTTGGCAGTTCTTTTCTCCATCAAATTTTAGGGTTTCTAGGATAGTTTCCAGCAATCAAATCCCTCTAGATTGAAATTTTATATTTTGAATTTTTGAAGATTAATTTGAATTCAAGCATTCGGATTTCTATTCGGTAATTCTTAATTCTCTCTCTTTATGTTTGTTCTTTGCAATTTCTCTATAGTTTTTATGTTTATATTCATTGAATCTTGTCAATTGTTTAGTATTATATTTAGGGGCTAATTTCTCCACTTAGGTTGGGATTGATCCCTATTATGCCTTGATAATCATGAATTGAGTACCAATTGAATTGCTCTATGTTTGTTAGGTTAGAATTCACTTCGCTCATCACTTTTTCATTGATTGCCTCGAGAGAGGACTCATATGCTTTTATTAGGGTTTTGTGAACATCGAAAGATGAAAACTTAACTTTGATATGAAAATAATTGAGGCTTTAATCGGGGTTGTGAGATGCATTCATTGTGATTTTGCTCTTTATTAATCCCATGAAAATAGGTGATTAGATTGCGCAAGATTAGTCTTTGACCTTCGAAAGTAGGTGAAGATAGGCTTAATTTGGTGTCTCCCCTTCTAAACTTCTAGCATACGCAAATCTCAAGCGGTATTTAATGATTGATTTTAGGCATAGTAGTGTGATTAATCCCAATCTAAGGCTTGTTATTCATTGATCTCTCATAGTTATTTTGTTTTTAGTTGAATCCAAAAACTAAATCACTGTCGAACTGAGTTTTTACCCAGATTAGAGTTTTTAGGTGAATTTAGTATTTGAAAACAAGTTCCTTATGGACACGACCTGTACTTGCCGGTTCCTAGCTACAGCTACACCGTGCACTTGCGGTATAAATATTTCTCTCGAACAACTGTGCTTTCTCATTTTGGCATATTTTATTTTAGCATAGGTAAGCTTGCTCACAAGGGGGCCTCATCTCTTATCGGGATACCATAGTAGGGGAAGGCATGGTAGACACGGGAGGGGGTAAGGGAGAGGAGAGGGAATTCCTGGTGATATTTGAACCGTTAACTCCTCTGCTGGTTTTCTCATTTTGGCACATAAGATGCTGTCTACTTGGCTTTTATCACTGAGCACGTCTTGTTGTGGATAAAATAATGCGAATCTGTACCTGGGTTACCTCAGTCCTAAGTAATCTTACTTTTTCAGGCATAAAGGCATGCATTATGCGATGATCTTATCATTGTCTCACAAATGTGAAATAAATAGAATGCCCTTTCTTTATGTTGATTTCTGCCTCTAAGACATTTCGTGTAATTTGAAGGATTTGAAAAGGAGCTTTCTCGATAACTAGAAGTTAAGACACAAAGCTAGAGCTATTGAATGTTCAAACCATTGCAAGGGAAAATATTTGAGTCAAACAGTCTACTGCTCTGCATATTGCATGGCAGACTGGTGCATATGGAGGCAATGAGGTACCTATTTAATCTCTATGTATTATGTACTACTTGGCAAGAATTGGAAAACTCAATGTGTTGGGAGCTTTGATAAAATTTACAGGTGAATGCTTTTTGGATGCCCTTTTCATTTGTTAGTGTTAAAAAGAGCCTAAAGTCTTTTGCATAAAAAAACATCAGTAATTAACATGATCGATGAATTTAAATGAAGCAACAGCCATCATTTCAGTATAAGCAGGGACTTACAATGAGTTGTTAACCTTTGCTGTCACTTTTTAGAGTCCGAAAAGGTCTTTTGTTTTTTTAGTCTAAATAAATATAGAATTGCACTTAAAATTGCCACAGGAAAAAAGCAACAAAACAGAGGTATGAGATTTCTTGAAATTTTACTTGGTTACTAAAGGCAAAACGGTTTACCTCCTTTTGTTGTTTAGACTTAACATCAATATTATAATTTGGCTCACTTTTTCCTCCCTTTCTGTTAGGTTGGCTGTTCTTTGGCTTCACTTAGAATGACTTCTTTTTCAGATTTTACTATGTTGGATCTTGATTAGCTCTCTGTTTCTTGTCATCATGTAAACACATTTGTTATATACCCATAATGTACTCTTACTATGAGCGCGGGGAGACTAGACACAACCTTTGACTAGGCTTGTGCCTTGTGTGCAAACAAGGCCAGCCAATGGGATTTGATCTTTTGGGTTTAAGAGCTTTTGGTTTGAGTCAATCATCCAAGATTAAACTAAAATATTTTTATCTTTTTTCTTTTTAAGTTGGGGTGTGGGTGGTGTTCTGGTTTCTAAGCAATGAATCAAACACAACTTTTGGATTAACAATTTGCCATCTTCTTCCCGTGGTGGACTCCAAATGGACATCCCAGAAATGATTTTGCCTTGTCATGTTCTTGAGATGGTGGTGTTGGTTAACAAGGTGATTCATTTGTCAAAGTTTGACCCATTGAACAGATGAAGAGTTGGAAGTACCTGATGTGTTCTCCAGTCCAAATAGTTGCACGATGACGCAAACAATTTGTTGTTGCTCGCGATGCACAGACCTGTTGGTTTTGAAGACTCTGCTAAACTAATTCCTCCTCATCAAGTGTAAATGTTGCAAGTTACCAAGTCACTATTTTCTGAAGTAGGTGATATCCTTTTTTTGGGTGTGGATGGGGGTGGTTGGTTATGAAAATATTTCATCAGGAATAAACAATTGGAGCACAGGCTGTAGATAATGGCTGAAAAGGAGGAACTGGTGCAACCTTTGGTGACTGATTATTTCGGACATGTCCAGAAGTTGCACCCCTATTTTTGAGGTGAAGAAAATAGTGTGGATCTGTAGCCAGATTACCTTGCTCCTAAGGAATCCTACTTTTCTCGAGCGTTCATTCTGTGACGATTATTACCATTGTATTACAAATGTGAAGTCAGCAGAACGTGCTTTCTTTATGCTTATTTCCACGTCTAATACATTCCTTTTGATTTGAAGAATTTAAACAAGGAGCTTTCTCAGAAACTACAAATTCGGACACAAAGGCTAGAGTTGCTGACTGTTCAAGGCATGACAAATGAACAATAAATCTGACCAGAAAGCATACTGGTCCTCGAGAAGTTATGAGATTTCTTGAAATGATTTGTTCACTGCAATGTTATATCTTGGTTCCTATTTTGCCCTGTTCTGTTAGGTGCGCTGTTCTTTATAATAACTTCTTTTACATATTTTTCTCTGTTGGATCTTGATAGCTCTCTCTTTCTCTTGTCAATGGGAAAACACACATGTTATATCCAGAATATACTCGCACTGTGCAGGGAGGCTAGAAACGGATTTGACTGAGGTTGTGCCTTGGGTGTGCTGGGAGGCTTGACATTTGTAGAAGATGGACGTTTAAGTTTGATGGGTTATTATGCCATTGCAGGTCCTGACATTGGTGAAGCTGACAGAAACAATTCTGGAGATTGAAATGTCTTCTGACTTGCAAGGGCGTAATGATACGGACAATTTGGTGTTGCTCACAATGCACAGACCTGCTGGAGTTGAAGATTCTGCTGATCAAGAGCAAATGATACAAAATATCATTTCTTGAATTTCTGAAGTGAGTGATTGCCTTTTTTTTTCTCTTGGTGGGTGCGGGGGTTGGTTATAAAAATTTTCCATCAGTAACTTACAATTGTAATACTGGCAGTAGCTAATGGCTGAAAAGGAGGAAGTAGCACAAGATTTGGTGACTGAGAGATTGATCACAATTACAATTACTATCACTATCTCCTAAACGGATGCAACTATCCTAATAGAACACAAGATACAGATAATGAATATTAGCATAAGCACAATTCTGTAATGCAGAGGAATTGAGCTTCCACCTTAACTGTCAGGCGAAGGTATTCTGACATCTTTTCACCCGAATGATTTTTTTAATCGAAATTGTATTACCCGGATTAATTTCGAGATTAAGAAAATAGAGCACATGATGGAGTTAGGGAGCTACGACTCCAGATAGCACCGTGTAACTCATAATGAGCCATGGCTACTGCACAGTTGGTGATTCAAATCCAAAATCACTTTAACTGCTGTAATACGAATGTGAATTTGGATTTAACTAGATAATCTGCACCATCTTTTTATCAAAAATGACCAGAAAACTAGCAATCAAGAGCTAAATGGCAGCCAATTTTATTGGTTACAAATAAATGTGGGTTAGGATCGGGAGCCCACTCAAATAATAAACAAGGAAGAAAAGAAATAACAAATTTGGCACACAAGATTTTTAACGTGGAAAAACCCAAATCGGAAAAATACCACGAACCGATGCACTAAATTTCAAATAGTTTACAAATAATTTCACACTATCTTACGCTTCGTAATTCCACTACTTGTACAACAATGCAGGATATTACATAGCTATACCAAGCATAAACCGAGCATTTTAACAAGCCTTAAGCATGCATTAACATGCAAGAAAACTGAAGGAAACGGCTGAAACCGAAGAATCAAGAAACTGGCAGTCGGCACGGGCCGTGTCAGCTGACACGAGCACCCCGTGCAGCCAACATGGGCTGTGTCAGCCGACACGGGCAGCTCGAGTTGGCTGCTGCCAGGAGACTCTTCGCCTTTTCTTCTGGCACGCCCCATTTTCGATGTATTTGATCCGTGCTCGCAGTTTCTTGCCCCATAACACGATTTTCTCGAGCCCAAATTACCCATTAATCTCCACACACCCAACACTGTGTTTGCTTAGAATTCTTATGGTCGACATCATACTTGATTGTGAAATATGGACGAATGTCACAAGACTTGGTTGAAGAGGACGCATATAGCACAAAACAGATGGGCACTAACTACGAGTAAACTGGAGGTTTAAATTTGCTGAGATTTGAAATAGACATAATATAAACAAAGTTTGTCAACAACTACCTTTTGACTTTCTTTACTTTTACTAACGGTGAATGTCGACCACATGGTTATAATTTAATAATTTAGAGGTAAGGTTGTTATGTTAGATAACACTCCTAACATCTTGTCTAGCTGTAGGACTTTTCAGATTATCAATTTAATTTGAATAAACATCCACAAGTCAGATTAAGCTCACTTACTCCCCTCAATTATAACCTAATTTACTATGATGGCAGGGAACCAGAGACTCCTTCGACTAGTTTTGTGCCTTGGGTTAGTACGAGGTGACTAGTGAGATTTGCCAAATTTAAAACCTTCGGTTTTCTCTTCTTTGGGTTTCTAGGGACTAGAGACAGCTGACAAGATGAATCAAATTTAGAGGTGGTACTGGTTTTGGAAATAATTTAATGTGTCAAATTTACTGCTTAATAATCGGCTGATTTGGCAAAGATATTGCTGTCTTGAAGCTTTTGTGGCAATCAAACACTAGGGAGAGCATGAATGGCTACAAAATTAATCCGAAACAGCAACTTAATAAAGTGTACTCACAATTGCACGAACAGGTCAGAGAACACAAGTCAAAAGACAATACAAAATATCCAACCTCAGAATTAAAGAGCTAAATTCTCGAATATTAGCATGACTACAACTATGAAATTTAGAGGAAATCCAACTTCCATCTTAATTCTCAGGCTAAGGTATTCTTGACGTCCATTCATATCATATTAATCAACCACGTTTCGATCTTAAAAGGAAGTCTTATATTTTGAAATTTTAAGAAGGGCCAGCAGGCATCTACCGGATATCGGCACTTAAAAGGAAGTCTTATATTTGAAATTTTAAGAAGGGCCAGCAGGCATCTACCGAAGATCGGGACTTATGCGCCATGACCTTGTGCTCGTCGTGATTTCTAATAGTTGACATGTTTAAGGAACTGAGTGCGCATGCTAAATATAAAGTGATAAATACATGACAGAAGAATTCTTGATAACCATGCAAGTTACGATGAGCCACGTCTATAACCCCGCTGTGTGATTCAAATCTAAATTCAATATCCTTATCACACAATTGTTCCCTTGTTTAAGACAGGGTGGGGAGAGGTATCAAATTTAGCTGGATTTGTGATTAACATCCTCAATTTCAGATTATGTGGGCATAAATATGATACATATAGGTCTAACTAGATAATCCATTCACCAATATCGATTTCTAAATATTTTTGAATTCAGAAGAGGCATGCAGTAAAAATAATCAGATATAATACCAGAAAACTAGCAGTCAAAATCATGGGAATTCTCTGTTCACTGCAGACCACAGCATACGGGGGCTGCATTGTAATTCTAAGCAATCTCGGACAGTATATCACAACTCCAGCGCAGTTTAGAGTGTGTTCTGCAATAGTTTTTGAAGTAGTGGTTAGTGTTTTGGAGGAGGTAAAACACTAATTATTTAAAAATATAAGTGTTTGGCAAAGTAGTGTTTGACATAATGATTAGCATTATATGTAGTGTTTTCGAAAAGTTACTCAAAGTAACGCTTTAAAAAATACTACGTAGTGTTTGCACATAATTTATGAAATTCTCCTTTTTATTTTCTAAAAACTTTTTATCAATTATATACTTTAAAGTCATTTTATACGAATTTGCTACTTAAATAACTACTATTACCGAACACACTTATCTTAAATTACTAGTTGAACATCTAACCACTAACCACTAGTCAATAACAGCTAATCACTAATAAAACAGCTAACAACTACTAAAGCGAAGCGACTAACCACTAGTGAAATAGCTAATTTTAGCGAACACGCCTTTAGGGTTAGATGGGTGATCACATGAGAAGCTTTTTCAGTCAGTATGTGTAAAGAAACGAGATATTATAAAATAGAAAATATTAATTAAGAGTTACGAGATATTGTGAAAGGAAGGGATTACATAGCCAACAAATGACAATTTTTTTAAAAAAACTATGGTTAACCAATAGGTTTTAAAGACTCAAGTACAAACAAATACACAATATGCGAACAAAAATCATCATAATTTCAATAAAGAAATTCATCACAATATAAACAAAAAGGGTTTTGTCAACCATTGTCGTATAGCGAGTGGTTCGGGTGCATTTATTGTCCTAGTCGTCGTGGAGATGGTGTGGGTAGGTGTGCTGTTGAAGAATTATTTAGTAAACGGATTAAGCTTAAAATTACTTTATTTAATTACTTTATTTATGATTATTGAGTTATTTGCGAGAGGTTTATGAGAAACACGGGAGTTTTGATCTAGTGGCTAGATCCGGTAAAGCTGACCTGAATCGAACGGGTCAATCCGAACGATTTAAAATTTAAATGGAGCAGACATTCAAGACAGTTGAATCGATTTTGATCCGAAAATCGAAATGAACTGATCCCATCCGAAATCTAATGAACCCGATTCAGACCTAAACCGAAATGACCCGAACCGAAACCGAATCGACCCGAAATATGATTGACCCAATTACGATAGTCTAATCTTTGATAAAATTTGGGATTAAAATTTTTCCTTCTTTGTTTCTTTTGGAGGTGACGACAGGACTTGTTTTGTGCACTTCTTATTGCCATAGACTAAAGATATTGTCTTTCTGAAAAGATGGATTACATTTCGGTGCAATATGATGATCGACTTTTCAAAAGATAAATAGTCAGTATAAGCATATATATCCGTTTCAAAAATAACATATTATTAGAAGGTAGAAAATTCTCTTTTCTTTTTTAGAGATGCGTCATAAATAATAGTATAACGATTTATTTTTCTTTTCGATAAAAATTTTTTTGGACATGGTTCTTTTTTAATCGTTAAATAGAAGCCTAGACTAAAACTATGACAAATTAACAAAAACGATGAGTTAAGGACCCAACATATTAAGGTTATCGAAACATTAAACAATCTTAGTCGAGTTATATAAGAGATTATCCTCCTCCAACATTCTACCCTCCAAGTGAATGGCAGCTTAATAGGATAAAGCTTCCCCGAGTCACGCTAGCCACACCATAAACTTGACACTAAGGGTGTCAACTTCCTCCAGACTGTCACCGCCACGGAGTTGACACC
Organism: Talinum fruticosum; assembly: GCA_021018815.1. Lineage (NCBI taxonomy): Eukaryota > Viridiplantae > Streptophyta > Magnoliopsida > Caryophyllales > Talinaceae > Talinum > Talinum fruticosum. The sequence goes on from JAITYX010000059.1 coordinate 4,088,544, forward strand.
CACAACCTGAGCTTGCCATTGAAAGTGATACGGTTGTGAATCCCTCTCTACCATCCAGGTTTCACACAATTGAGTCTTCCTTGTTAGAATTGGGCTCTTATTGTTCCCTCTCTACTCTATTTATAGATGGAGATACTTCCTAATCCATATGATGACCTCCCGGAAACACAACAACTTCTCTTGGGACAAAGAACTCAGCTTTTGTTCCAACTAAATTAGACATGATTAGTTAAGCTGCTCTTAGGGTAGACTTGATGGCACCAAGCTTGTGAAAAGAACCTGTACCTCCGATGCTTCATGCTAGAAACTTCATTGCTCTAGGTGTTGATTTTGGAGATTAGATTCTTCATCAAGATTCTTAGCAATTCTATTCAAAATCACATCCTTTGCACCTTTTATTGCTAATCCAGCTGCTTTTGCATCTTCCCAAGCTTGCCGAGACACTATGTCGAATTCCTCATTTTTACTTGATTCCGCACTTTGGGTACACAAACTACATTTCCCAAAATTGTATACAATAGTACCATTACAACTACTTATGCGAGTACTCGGATTAAACTACCCTTAAACTCTCTAAAATTGTCAAAAATGCCACTAATTTAATCGATGGTAATCGTCCGCCACTAAACTAGTAATTACGGTAAAAAAAAAACCACTTGGAGGTTAAAGTGACCGGCTGAGGCCGATAAAAACCCAGGCAACCGGTCACAACCCACGAATGTTAACTCGTTTAACGCAATTGAACTACCTCACTCTCTCTCTTCCCTCGTTTTGAATGAAACCGAAGAACATCGCTCTTGCCTCTCACTCTATTTGTCTCTCTCTCTCTCTACTCTCACCATTTTCACTCACACTCTCTCTATCTTGCTTGTAATTGGAAAATCAAACCCTAAATGATTTTGATACCGCTTGGAAACTGACCAAAAGGTTGAGGCGATCAAGCTGCAAACAGGGGAAGGGGATACGGAGGAAGCTGCGATAAACCAATAGACCGGGTAAGTTTTGTAGGGTTTTTTTAAAAAATTATGACAAGTTCGGGTTGAATTATGAGATGTTGGTGTTCGAATTACTTTGTATAATGTTGATACTAAGTGAATTAGGTCTGAAATCGTAGTTTAAAATTGTTAAATACTTGAAAGTTAATATTTTGGGGGTGTGGGTATTACTCTGTTTGGGTATGAAGTTGATTTTTTATGAATGTTTGTCATTATTTTTTACTTGATTATTTTTGTAATTTTCAAAATGAGTGGTGAGGGAATTTGTAAGTTGCGTATTTTCCATAGGGGGAATTTCAAAGAATTCCACACTTGATATATAGTGAGCATGAGATGGATGAGATACAATGCATCCTGACTTATTGAGTGTTGGGGATGTCAAAGAGAATGTAGTAAACTTAGGTTATACTTGAAGAGAGAATAAAAACAATTTACTTCGCGAGGCTGGATTAGGTTTTGAGGATAGTTTAGTAGCAATAGAAAGCGATGATGATATAAGGGAGCTGAGTGATATGTGCAAGAAAAATGAGTTTATATGCTTGTATGTTGACCACAATGATGATGCAATAAATGGAGGTGAAGAAACCGAACAGGGGAGTGATGGTGGAGTAGGGTCGGATAATGATGGAGCGAGGGTCGGATGATGCGATGATATGTGGACGAGAGGATGATGATGTTGATAATTTAGATGTTGAGTACAATGAATTAAGAGAGGTTAGGGAAAAGAAAAAGAAAATAAAAAAGGAATTGGTTGCTTGAGAGACAGGGTGACAGTGATGCTGAGACCGGTGAGGAAGGAGTAGGTGAGAAAAATTATCATGATTCGGACAATGCGAGAGAGTCTAAGTAGTGAAAGTGACATGAGAATGAATCAAAGAGGAAGAAGAGTGTCAAATACCTAAGACATAAGGGTAGTTCTTCAAGCTGAGCTTAAGGTTGGGCTTAAATTTCCCAACAAGGATGGTTTAGTGAAGGCGGTTGAGAATTACGGGATTGTTAAAGGGTATTACCTTCAGGTCAAGAAGAGTGATAAAGTGAGGTATCGGGTGTGTTGTTTGGGTGAAAGCTGTGAGTGGAGGTTATGGGGATCACAGATTGGGAAGGAATTGTCATGGCGAGATAAAGACTTTGGATAAAAAGCACACATGTTTGCCTTTTAGTTTTGAGGCGGGGAAGAGGCACATGTACTGTTGATTGGTTAGTTGAACATTATAAAGAAACATTTAGAAGACAACCTGCATTGACTACAAGAGATCTTCGGGGCATAGTTAAGGATGAGCATAACTATAATGCCACTTTATCTATGTGTTAGAGTTAGGAGAAGAGCTTTACGAGTCAATTGTGGGTGATTATAAGAGTCAACTTGGGCAGCTCGGGGATTATGCTTGGGAGGTATACAAACAAAACCCGGAGACTTCTTTAAGAATAAGAACCTCTAAGGATCAGCAAGGGCAATATATATTTAGGTTCTTATACATATGCCCGGGGCCTCCGAAAAGGGGCTTCTTGGATGGTTGTAGGAGGGTGTTGTCTCTTGATGGATGTTTCTTGAAGGGTCCATGGGATGGTCGGCTCTTACGTGTAGTTGGCGGGGATGCTAATGATCAAATGTACCCTGTGGCATGGAATGTTGCACAAAGTGAAAGCAAGGAAAGTCTGGGGTTGGTTTGTTGAGAAATTGGTGACTGATTTAGAAATTGGAAATGGATATGGATGGACTATTATCTCGACCAGCAGAAGGTATGTTATTCTTATAATTTTGTTGTTTAATTTGAATAATGTAATTATATTTTCTAACTTTTTGTATGTTGCAATAGGGGCTAATTGATGCAGTCTTGACTCGGATGCACGAGGCTGAGCACGAGCTATGTGCTAGGCATGTTTATGCAAATTTGAGGAATACTTGGTATGTGGTCAATTTGAATGATAGAAGTTGTAGTTGTAGGTCATGGGAGATTAGTGGACTCCCTTGTGCACACTCCATTGTAGTGATGAGAGAGGAGAGGCTGGACCACTGTGAAATTTGTGCATGAATGCTACTCTACTGAATATTTGAAGATCACATACTCACACACTCTTATGCCAATCAAAGGAGAAGATATGTGGGAAGGCTGCCAATGGTGAACTAATAAGCTGCTCCTGTTTTTAAGCCAAAGAGGAAAGGGACTTCACAATTCGGAAGAAGACCTAAAGCTTGGGAGAAAAGGAAAGGGGGTAAGAAAGGCAAAGTCGGCAAAGATGGGCGAGATAATTCGTTGTTCCAATTGTGGTCAAGTAGGTCACAACAGGTCCACATGCACACAAAGAGTATCCAAGCTAAAGGTTTTCTCTATGCCTACTTGTTTGTGTAGTTGCGGTTTACTGCTTGTTTTTTTTTTTTATTTTGTTTGTTTCTTTGTGCTATTTGCCTGCTTGTTTGTGTGTACTTATTTGAGTGATTGAGGTTGTGTTTCTGTGGCTATGTTAAGTGACTAAGGTTGTGTTTATGTGGTTGTATTAAGTGAATGAGGCTATCACAAGTCACCGAGGTTGTTTACTTGAAGTCTGGATTAAGTGCTTGAGCTATGTTAGTGATATGGTACTTGTTGTTATGATATGTGTTTAGGTGAGAAGAAGGCCAACTTAGCCTGCCCAAGCTGAGGGGATAATTTCTCAGCCTACACAATCCGACCCATCCCAGGCTCGAAGTAGGTCGGCCACCCCACATTGAAGCGAGTCAACCTAAGTCACCCCAACCTGAGGCATCCAACACTAACAAAAGGAGTCGAGACTTCTCAAAAATCTATGCAGAAAAGGAGGAAATGTGATGCATCCCCACAGCAACAACCTCGGCCATCCTCGGAAAATGTGTCCTCTGCACCGAGTAGCAGCACATCCAACAACTATATCATCACGGAAGAAGAAGTCCACCAAAAGTCAACCAACTAGAAGGTCAAAGCTGAATCCGAAAATATGCAAACCCAAGTGATAAACCTCG